>CM065436.1:41815000-44215000 GCA_033030585.1 Hippophae rhamnoides | reverse complement strand
CGTATCAAATTACACAATATGATTTGGTCTCGCTAGGGAAAATCATTTCGGTACCCAAATTCCATCGTTTACATCACTTAAAGAGGTTTTAAAGTTTTTGATGCACCATTTTCATTTTACTTACTTCCGGTTTTATTCAATATAGCTATAAAGGATATATTGGTGTCGACCTAGGTCTGTTTATTTATGTGTTCAATCAGTTTGTATTCTTCAAAAAATTTAAGAGAAGAGAAAATGAAAGGGGATGTTGTTCACATTTTCAAAAACAACAAAACATTTGATAAATTTGTGTTGCAACTTTGAACGGAGATAACTTTTGACTCGTGTATCGAAACGACTATTATAATATATCAAGTCGAAGCTCGTATCAAATTACATAATATGATTTTGTGTCGCAAATGAAAATCATTTCGGTACCCAAATTCCATCATTTACATCACTTAAAGGAGGTTTAAAGTTTTTAAACCCCCATTTTCATTTTACTTAATTCCGGTTTTATTCAATATAGCTATAAAGGATATATTGGTGTCAACCTAGGTCTGTTTATTTATATGTTCAATCGGTTTGTATTCTTCAAAAAATTTAAGAGAAGAGAAAATGAAAGGGGATGTTGTTCACATTTTCAAAAACAACAAAACATTTGATAAATTTGTGTTGCAACTTTGAAAGGAGATAACTTTTGACTCGGGTATCGAAACGACTATTATAATATATCAAGTCGAAGCTCGTATCAAATTACACAATATGATTTGGTCTCGCTAAGGAAAATCATTTCGGTACCCAAATTCCATCGTTTACATCACTTAAAGAGGGTTTAAAGTTTTTGACGCACCATTTTCATTTTACTTACTTCCGGTTTTATTCAATATAGCTATAAAGGATATATTGGTGTCGACCTAGGTCTGTTTATTTATGTGTTCAATCAGTTTGTATTCTTCAAAAAATTTAAGAGAAGAGAAAATGAAAGGGGATGTTGTTCACATTTTCAAAAACAACAAAACATTTGATAAATTTGTGTTGCAACTTTGAGCGGAGATAACTTTTGACTCGGGTATCGAAACGACTATTATAATATATCAAGTCGAAGCTCGTATCAAATTACACAATATGATTTTGTTTCGCAAAGGAAAATCATTTCGGTACCCAAATTCCATCATTTACATCACTTAAAGGAGGTTTAAAGTTTTTGTCGCACCATTTTCATTTTACTTACTTCCGGTTTTATTCAATATAGCTATAAAGGATATATTGGTGTCGACCTAGGTCTGTTTATTTATGTGTTCAATCAGTTTGTATTCTTCAAAAAATTTAAGAGAAGAGAAAATGAAAGGGGATGTTGTTCACATTTTAAAAAACAACAAAACATTTGATAAATTTGTGTTGCAACTTTGAACGGAGATAACTTTTGACTCGGGTATCGAAACGAAAATTATAATATATCAAGTCAAAGATCGTGTCAAATTACACAATACAGTTTGGTATCACTAATTAAAATCATTTCGGTACCCAAATTCTATCTTTTACATCACTTAAAGGAGGTTTAAAGTTTTTGACGCACCATTTTCATTTTACTTACTTCCGTTTTTATTCAATATAGCTATAAAGGATATATTGGTGTCGACCTAGGTCTGTTTATTTATGTGTTCAATCAGTTTGTATTCTTCAAAAAATTTAAGAGAAGAGAAAATGAAAGGGGATGTTGTTCACATTTTCAAAAACAACAAAACATTTGATAAATTTGTGTTGCAACTTTGAACGGAGATAACTTTTGACTCGGGTATCGAAACGACTATTATAATATATCAAGTCGAAGCTCGTATCAAATTACACAATATGATTTGGTCTCGCTGAGGAAAATCATTTCGGTACCCAAATTCCATCGTTTACATCACTTAAAGGAGGTTTAAAGTTTTTGACCCACCATTTTCATTTTACTTACTTGAGGTTTTATTCAATATAGCTATAAAGGATATATTGGTGTCGACCTAGGTCTGTTTATTTATGTGTTCAATCAGTTTGTATTCTTCAAAAAATTTAAGAGAAGAGAAAATGAAAGGGGATGTTGTTCACATTTTCAAAAACAACAAAACATTTGACAAATTTGTGTTGCAACTTTGAACGGAGATAACTTTTGACTCGGTTATCGAAACAACTATTATAATATATCAAGTCGAAGCTTATATTAAATTACACAATATGATTTGTTCTCGCTTTGGAATATCATTTTGTTACCCAAATTCCATCGTTTACATCACTTAACGAGGTCAAAAGTTTTTGACGCAACAATTTCATTTTAGTTATTTCCGGTTTTATTCAATATAGCTATAAAGGATATATTGGTGTCAACCTTGGTCTTTTTATTTATGTGTTCAATCAGATTGTATTCTTCAAAAAATTTAAGAGAAGAGAAAATGAAAGGGGATGTTGTTCACATTTTCAAAAACGACAAACCATTTGAGAAATTTGTGTTGCAACTTTGAACGGAGATAACTTTTGACTCGTGTATCGAAACGACTATTATAATATATCAAGTCGAAGCTCGTATCAAATGACATAATATGATTTTGTATCACAAATGAAAATCATTTCGGTACCCAAATTCCATCATTTACATCACTTAAAGGAGGTTTAAAGTTTTTAACCCCCTATTTTCATTTTACTTACTTCCGGTTTTATTCAATATAGCTATAAAGGACATATTGGTGTCGACCTAGGTCTGTTTATTTATGTGTTCAATCAGTATGTATTCTTCAAAAAATCAAGAGAAGACAAAATGAAAGGGGATGTTGTTCACATTTTCAAAAACAACAAAACATTTGATAAATTTGTGTTGCAACTTTGAACGGAGATAACTTTGGACTCTGGTATCGAAATGACTATTATAATATATCAAGTTGAAGCTCGTATCAAATTACACAATATGATTTTTTCTCGCTGAGGAAAATCATTTCGGTACCCAAATTCCATCGTTTACATCACTTAAAAAAGGTTTAAAGTTTTTGATGCACCATTTTCATTTTACTTACTTCCGGTTTTATTCAATATAGCTACAAAGGACATATTGGTGTCGACCTAGGTCTGTTTATTTATGTGTTCAATCAATTTGTATTCTTCAAAAAATTTAAGAGAAGACAAAATGAAAGGGGATGTTGTTCACATTTTCAAAAACAACAAAACATTTGATAAATTTGTGTTGCAACTTTGAACGGAGATAACTTTTGACTCGGGTGTCGAAACGACTATTATAATATATCAAGTCGAAGCTCGTATCAAATTACACAATATGATTTGGTATCGCTTTGGAAAATCATTTGGTACCCAAATTCCATCGTTTACATCACTTAAAGAGGGTTTAAAGTTTTTGACGCACCATTTTCATTTTACTTACTTCCGGTTTTATTCAATATAGCTATAAAGGATATATTGGTGTCGACCTAGGTCTGTTTATTTATGTGTTCAATCAGTTTGTATTCTTCAAAAAATTTAAGAGAAGAGAAAATGAAAGGGGATGTTGTTCACATTTTCAAAAACAACAAAACATTTGATAAATTTGTGTTGCAACTTTGAACGGAGATAACTTTTGACTCGGGTATCGAAACGACTATTATAATATATCAAGTCGAAGCTCGTATCAAATTACACAATATGATTTGGTCTCTATAAGAAAAATAATTTCGGTACCCAAATTCCATCGTTTACATCAATTAAATGAGGTTTAAAGTTTTTGACGCACCATTTTCATTTTACTTACTTCCGGTTTTATTCAATATAGCTATAAAGGATATATTGGTGTCGACCTAGGTCTGTTTATTTATGTGTTCAATCAGTTTGTATTCTTCAAAAAATTTAAGAGAAGAGAAAATGAAAGGGGATGTTGTTCACATTTTCAAAAACAACAAAACATTTGATAAATTTGTGTTGCAACTTTGAGCGGAGATAACTTTTGACTCGGGTATCGAAACGACTATTATAATATATCAAGTCGAAGCTCGTATCAAATTACACAATATGATTTGGTCGCGCTACGGAAAATCATTTCGGTACCCAAATTCCATCGTTTACATCACTTAAAGAGGTTTTAAAGTTTTTGTCGCACCATTTTCATTTTACTTACTTCAGGTTTTATTCAATATAGCTATAAAGGATATATTGGTGTCGACCTAGGTCTGTTTATTTATGTGTTCAATCAGTTTGTATTCTTCAAAAAATTTAAGAGAAGAGAAAATGAAAGGGGATGTTGTTCACATTTTCAAAAACAACAAAACATTTGATAAATTTGTGTTGCAACTTTGAACGGAGATAACTTTTGACTCGGGTATCAAAACGACTATTATAATATATCAAGTCGAAGCTCGTATCAAATTACACAATATGATTTGGTCTCACTTAGAAATCATTTTTGTACCCAAATTCCATCGTTTACATCACTTAAAGGAGGTTTAATGTTTTTGACGCACCATTTTCATTTTACTTACTTCCGGTTTTATTCAATATAGCTATAAAGGATATATTGGTGTCGACCTAGGTCTGTTTATTTATGTGTTCAATCAGTTTGTATTCTTCAAAAAATTTAAGAGAAGAGAAAATGAAAGGGGATGTTGTTCACATTTTCAAAAACAACAAAACATTTGATAAATTTGTGTTGCAACTTTGAACGGAGATAACTTTTGACTCGGGTATCTGAACGACTATTATAATATATCAAGTCGAAGCTCGTATCAAATTACACAATATGATTTAGTCTCTCTAAGGAAAAGCATTTCCGTACCCAAATTCCATCGTTTACATCACTTAAAGAGGGTTTAAAGTTTTTGATGCACCATTTTCATTTTACTTACTTTCGGTTTTATTCAATATAGCTATAAAGGATATATTGGCGTCGACCTAGGTCTGTTTATTTATATGTTCAATCAGTTTTTATTCTTCAAAAAATTTAAGAGAAGGAAAAATGAAAGGGGATGTTGTTCACATTTTCAAAAACAACAAAACATTTGATAAATTTGTGTTGCAACTTTGAACGGAGATAACTTTTGACTCGGGTATCTGAACGACTATTATAATATATCAAGTCGAAGCTCGTATAAAATAACACAATATGATTTGGTATCGCATAGGAAAATCATTTCGGTACTCAAATTCCATCGTTAATATCACTTAAAGGGGGTTTAAAGTTTATAACGCACCATTTTCATTTTTATTACTTGAGGTTTTATTCAATATAGCTATAAAGGATATATTGGTGTCGACCTAGGTCTATTTATTTATATGTACAATCAGTTTGTATTCTTCAAAAATTTTAAGAGAAGAGAAAATGAAAGGGGTTGTTGTTCACATTTTCAAAAACAACAAAACATTTGACAAATTTGTGTTGCAACTTTGAACGGAGATAACTTTTGACTCGTGTATCGAAACAACTATTATAATATATCAAGTCGAAACTCTTATAAAATTATACAATATGATTTGGTATCACTTAGGAAAATCATTTTGGTACCCAAATTCCCTCGTTTAAATCACTTAAAGGAGGTTTAATGTTTTTGACGCACCATTTTCATTTTACTTACTTCCGGTTTTATTCAATATAGCTATAAAGGATATATTGGTGTCGACCTCGGTCTCCTTATTTATGTGTTCAATCAGTTTGTATTATTCAAAAAATTTAAGAAAAGAGAAAATGAAAGGGGATGTTGTTCACTTTTTCAAAAACAACAAAACCTTTTGCAAATTTGTGTTGCAACTTTGAGCGGAGATAACTATAAAGGATATGTTGTTGTTGACCTAGGTCTGTTTATTTATGTGTTCTATCAGTTCGTATTCTTGAAAAAATTTAAGAGAAGAGAAAATGAAAGGGGATGTTGTTCACATTTTCAATTGAATGGTAAAATTGGATCAAATAAATTAAATGAAGAGGAAACATTAAGTTTGTCATTCTGAAATCTCTAAGCAACGTCTTACTAGAAGACAATAAATTTTAGTCCTAAGTGGGAGGTCACCCATTATTGTATTTTCCTTTCTTTTAGTTTGTTTTGTTTTGTTTTATTTTTATTTTAAGAATGTGTAATAAAATTCAAATGAAATAATAGAAATTCATTTATTTCAAAAATTGTGTTCATTCGTTAAATTTTGTATTACAAAAAAAAACTTAATTTATTAACTTAATTAATTATATTTTCACTAAAAAATAATAAAAAATAAAAATTTAGATTCCCTGCGTCTATCATCTTCTTTAAGCCTATACATTTTGTCAAGTGAGAAATCTCTCTTAGGAGCAAGATACGCAAGAGGTTGTAAGGAACTATTAATTGAAAAAGATTCATTATTCTTTGTTGCCTTCCTTTTACAATATCCCTAATGAAGACCCTTTGCATTTCATTAGATAATTCTATGTTATTGTCCAAACTATTCCACTGTAGAGAATTGATGAAGACCAGCTTAGGATGAGGTGTTTTCCTTACACCCTCAAGGATAAAGCTTGGTCATGGTTCATTACTCTACAGCTAGGTTCTCTAACAACTTGGGAGGCTTCTATTAAAAGGATTGAAACTAAAGTTGGGCAACTAGCTGAACAAATGCAAAAGAAAGAACCAAGAAAGTTTCCCAGTCAACCCGAATAAGCGAAGGATGTAAGAACCCTTCGAAGTGGTAAGGTAGTCAATACTAGTTTATCTAAATTCTCTAAAGATCTACCTTTTAGTTCAGGTAATAAATAAGGTGAAATTCTAGTCTCGTAAAAAGGAGAGACAAGTGGTAAACTTGACAAACCTTTGGAAAACTCATTGGGGAGTCATCTAACATCCCAAAAATTCAAAAGACAACAAAACCATACCAGTTGCAAGTACCTTTTCCTCATCGGTTGAAAGAATCCAAATAATATAAGAAATTTTATGATCTTTTTAATATGCTTTCTAAAAGTAAATATAAATTTACCATTATTAGAAGTGATCATGAATGTGCCTTCCTATGATAAGTTTTTCAAAGAGTTGAACTCAAATAAAATGAGATATGAACTTAATGAATGAGTAGTAGTATCAAAAATTTCTAGTGTTGTACTTTAGCATCGAATTTTCCTAAACCAAAATAGAAGACAAGCTTGAAACTATTCTTACACTTGAAGAGGTTGAAGAAGATTTAGATAAGGAAACTAAGGGGTACGTTGAACTGATAGATAGTGATGAACTAATGACAAAATCCAGTACACTCTTAAATCTACCCAGTTCCCCATCTAGTAAAGAGGCCAATCCACCTAAACTTGAACTCAAAGACTTACCTAAGCACTTAAAATACATGTTTTTGGGATAAGGAGAAAATTATCCAGCTATCATTTCTTCAACATTGATCAAAACCCAAAAAAAATTATAAAATTTCTTAAGAATTTTAAGAAAGCCATAGGTTGGAGTATCGAGGATATAAGAGGCATTATTCCTACCACGTGTATGCATAAGATCAACTTGGAAAATGGTGCTAAACCAGTATGAAAGGCCCAAAGAAGACTAAACCTAAAAATGCAAGAGGTAATTAAGAAAGAAATTATTAAATTGTTAGAAGAAGGAATTATATACCCTATTACTAATAGTAAATGGGTTAGTCCAGTGCATGTGGTACCTAAGAAATTTGGGATAACAGTTGTTAAAAATGAAAAAAAGTGAATTAATTCCCACTAGAATAATCACTAGATGGAGGATGTGCATAGATTTTAGGAAACTAAATTTATATACTAAAAAGGATCACTTTCCTCTTCCATTCATTGATCAAATGTTGGAATGATTAGTTGGGCACGAATTTTAGTGTTTTCTAGATGGATTGTCCAGATATTATCAAGTACCTATAGCACTAGAAGATTAGGAAAATACCACATTTACATGTCCTTTTGGGACATTTTCTTTTCAAAGAATGCCAATTGGATTATGCAATGCCCCCGCCACATTCCAGAGATGTATGATGTCTATCTTCTTAGACATGGTGGAAAATTCATTGAGGTTTTCATGGATGATTTCTCTGTCTTTGGAAACTTATTTGATGATTGCTTACATAAATTGACTTAGGTTTTAGAAAGATGCATTGAATGCAACCTAACCCTTAGTTGGGAGAAAAGTCGTTTTATGGTTCAACAAGGGATACTATTAGGACATATCATTTCAAACAAGGTATTGAAGTTGATAAGGAAAAATTTGAACTTCTTTCCAAATTACCTCCCCCTATATCTGTTAAGGGGATAAGAAGCTTCTTAGGACATGTAGGATTTTATAGATGATTTATAAAATATTTCTCTAAAGTAAGTCATCCATTATGTAACCTATTATCAAAATATGTTTATTTTGATTTCAACAATGACTACCTTATTTCCTTTAAAACCTTAAAAGAGAAACTAACACTTTCCCCTGTTATTATGGCACCAAATTGGTCTTTAACATTTGAAATAATGTGCGATGCTTCCGATTATGCTATCGGAGCAGTCTTGGGATAGAGAGTGCATAAGCATTTGCATGTCATCTACTATGCTAGCAAAACACTCAATGACGCCCAGATGAATTATACCATCACTGAAAAGGAATTCTTGGCTATAGTGTTTTCTTTAGAAAAATTTAGGTCTTATTTAGTAGGATTTAAAGTGATTGTGCATTCTGATCATGCTACTTTAAAATACTATTAAGAAAACAAAATGCCAAGCCAAGACTAATCAAGTGGGTCTTACTCTTACAAGAATTTGACCTAGAAATCAAGGATAAGAAAGGCAGTGAAAACTTAATAGTTGACTATTTGTCTAGGTTGGTTTCTAACTTTAATTCTCTTAAAGGTGATAGTAATGAAGATATAGTTGAAACCTTTACTGATGAACAGTAATTTTCAATAGGTCCAAACCCATGGTATGTTGATATTGTAAACTATATTTACATTGGTGTTTTGAGACCTAACACTTCATATCAGTACAAGAAGTTTCTTTAAAACTATCAAGAACTATTTCTGGGATGACCCTTATTTATACAAGAATGGTCAAGATCAAGTCATCCAAAGATTTGTGCCTGAAGAAGAACATAAGAGCATTTTGACTTTTTGTCATGAACTTCAATGTGGGGGGCTATTTTGATGGCCAAAAGATAGCCCATAAGGCATTACAATCTGGATTCTTTTGGCCCACTCTTTTAAAAGATGCTCATACGTTTTGTGCACAATGTGATAGATGTCAAAGAAAGGCAAAAGAGATGAAATTCCTTTGACATCTAATTTAGTTGTTGAACTCTTTGATGTATGGGGGAATGACTTTATGGGTCCTTTTACCCTATACAATGGTTTTCAATATATTTTGGTTGTTGTGGATTATGTATTCAAGTGGGTAGAAACTATCCCTACTAAAACCAATGATGCTAATTTTGTTGTAAAATTCTTGAAGGATTCAATAATTATTAGGTTCGGAATGCCTAGAGCTATAATAAGTGATAGAGGTAGCCATTTTTGTAACAAAATCTTTGATGGAGTACTGAAAAAGTACAACATCACACATAGAGTAGTTACTCTATATCATCCTCAAACTTCTGGTTAAGTGGAAGTTTGTAATAAGTAAATCAAGGGAATTTTGGAATGCACCATGCATCCTTGAAGAAAGTATTAGGCAATTAAGTTGAATGATTCCTTATGGGCATACCGCACAGCTTACAAAACATCTATTAAGATGAGCCCTTACTAGTTAATCTTTAGGAAAGCATGCCATCTTCCCTTTGAACTCGAACAAAAGGCTTATTGGGCAATTAAAGAGCTGAACATGGATTTAGATAAAGCAAAAGAAAAATGGTTCCTTCATCTTAATGAGTTGGAATAGATTAGGGATGAGGCCTATGAAAATGCAAAATTATACAAAGAGCATACTAAATGCTATCATGACAAGAGGCTAGTCCCTGAGTCCATTCTTCCTGGAATGAAAGTTCTTTTATTTAACTCTCGTTTTAGATTGTTTCCAAGAAAATTGAGATCAAGATAGGATGGACCTTACACAATTTTCCAATTGTTTTCACATGGAGCAATAGAGTTATTGAATCCAAAGACGCAAATAACTTTCAAAGTCAATGGGCATCATGTAAAGCCTTATTTAGAAGGAGAAAACAATATGGCTGACATTGATTCCATATTGATAAATTGAATCTCAACACCATGATGCATCTTTCTAAGATGTTAAACTAAGCATTGGATGGGAGGCAACCCATCATTGAAAGGTAATTTTATTTTATTTTAAGAAAATTAGTTTGTTTTATTAATTTTATTTCTTATATGAGCACTTTGTTTATTTTATTGCATAAAATCATTGTTTGTTAAGATGTGTTAGAGCACATGTTTGTATGATTCAAATCTGATGTTGGATGCACCTAGCGTTTTTCATCAAAATCCTTAAAAAATAAAGCAATTTAGTAACTTTTCTATTCCTTCTCTTTTTACTATTTGCATTTTTTACAATGATGACAATGTAGATTTTAGGTTGGAGGTGGTAGGATTTAAAAGTCCCACAAATTAGGAAAAATTTAAATTTTTTTACAAACAATGTGCCTTTATTTTGCTTATTTAGTTGTGTATTTTCACATTAATTGTTTCCCTTAATTAATTTATTTTATTTTATATATGTGTGTTATTTTCTTTATTTGTGTGTTTAGGTAAATTTGAATAGTGTTCAAATTTTTTTCACAAAAATTGATCATGTCTTAGAATTAAATTGAAACGATAACTAAGTATTTTTTTGCACTATTAAATTAATTTCCCAAAACATATCATAAAATAATGTGATAATTAGTTAGCTTTTGTCATGACTAGTATTTCTTGATAAGGTGTACAAATTATATTAAACCTATAATCAGTGTTTAGGAATCAAATAGTGGAGACTACCCTTATGAGAAATATTTTGAGCCCATTATCCTTTATTTTGAGTGATAAATATTATTATTTTTCAGCATTTTTAAATGATCGATCTCTATAGGACTTAAAATTGAATGACTGGATTTTTACATCTTAATGAAGTGTTATATATTTATTTTTCATTTGCTTATATTAAATCATTTAAGTAGAAATGATAATATATTCCTTTCTTCATTCATGTATGATTTCTACTAAAAATAGTTATATCTAGGGTTACCTATACAAATACAAATAGAAAATTCAAATATTAACCACTCATTTTACCATATAAAAAATGTAAAATCTGTGCATGGGCCTACTCTCTAAAAAAATAGATTCTCTTCTAAAAAAGGAATGTAAGAGAAAGAAAAAAAATAGAAAGAAAGAGAGGAAAATGAATAGTATAATCTATATACTATGACCGAAAAAAGCCTAAATATTTGTGAGAAATGGTTTAATGCAAAAGAAAATATAGGAAGTAATTCCCTAAGAAGTTATTGCATTTTCCTACATTTTCTAAAAGGCATATTACTTGATATTTTTATTTGATGAATTTGATTGATCCATGAAAGTAATGTATAATATTATATAAATCTTTACATTTATTCCTTTCATAAGATCAACATTAAAATAACACTTTGAGTCTTTCTTCTTTTTACATATTCGAGTATATTAGTTCATTTCTATACATCAACTCTTTTGCATATAAATTAGTATGAGTGTTTGAACCCATAAGATTCAATGTTTTGAGAGTATTGACTTGAGAGGAATAGAGTCAAACCAAATTCGGATTCTTGACATTAAGTTTGGGTGATATTAAATTGATATATTTTTTATATGAAATATAAAAATGATTTCAACTAAATATTATAATAAATCATGAATGTTTAGGAAGTTGAAATAATCTATGCTTAAGATTTTAATTATGAAATTTAAAGAGATTATAAGCATGATATATTTTTATATTCCATTTCTTTATTTTATTTTAGTCTTTTTACTATATTTTAAAATTTAGTTAACTTCTTATTAATTTTTTTTTTGTTAATGTTTGTGGGTATCATTACTGAAAACCCTCAAAAGACTTAAACTCATCCACTAGGGTAACCTAGGGGTTTAAAAGCTTGTTGCATAGGCTAAATGTAACCGTGTCAATCCATGGAAGTGATTTAGGATAATTTAATTTTTAGTTTTTATCGCTTCTCTTGCTAAGGGACTAGTAAGAAATAGGTTAGGGCTTGTGATGAGTGCTTAAAAAGCACTAAAATTACTATGATTTAATATACTTTAATTGATTAAATAGATTCACATTTGTATGATTTTATCATATTTTTATATAAATTGGACAAAATGGGTCAAAAAGGTCAAAAATGCTTTAATTTGTGCGCAACATGCTTGTCCCGCACCCAACACATGCACAACACAAGACCGTACATGCACAGCCAAAGCATGAAACCAACACATGCCCAACACATTCCCAACACATGCCCAACATTAGTGATAACTGTATTTTATACAGTTATTTGCATCAATTTTAGTAATGATAATTGCTATGTTCGTTTAATAATCATTTAATTTTTGTTAAATAAATTAATATTTTCCGTTTATGTGCAAAAAAATACATTTTTAATAAAATTGTATAATTTGTATCGAAAATGTACTTAATTTCATATTTTTGTCCACAAATATAATTTCAAATAATATAATGTTTAATTACAATTTATAAGAATTGAAAATATAATTTAAATTAAATTTGGGCTTAATTATAATTATTAAAAGTTTAAAAATTTAATTTAAAATTAGAAAAGGGTTAAACTGTAATTTAAGAAAGTTCAAAATGTAATTTGAAATAAATTTGTGGGTAAAAATATAATTTATAAAAGTTTGAATATTAACGCCAGGAGATGAAGTCCACGCGCATCATCACACTTCGCCAAACGAGGACCGTCCGATCAATGGATCAATGGCTCAGATTCGCGCGTGTCCATCAAGCCCGACCAAGGAGAGTGGGGACAGAGATTCGTTTTGCGCAGGCTGGCGTGTCAGTGGGCCCCACGTGTCGCGCAGGCCGGCGTCAGAGTGGGCCCCACATGTCGGCTTCGCAGATTCCCCCGAGGCGATCGCCGCCCGGTGGATCGAGATCAACGGTCCCGGATTGCCGCGTCCATCCAAGCTGTCGCGCACCGAGCCGCTCGTGTTACAATCCTGTGTGACGCGGTCCATAAAAGCGGCGTGCATCTTCAGTTTTCACAGAATAAGAATCTGCCACGTGTCCATCGAATATTGAAGCGAATCAAAGTCCGACACGTGGCTATTTATCATGCGCGCGCCCGCGCTGGATCACGACCCGTTTCCAGCCGTTGCCTCAGTTTTCGGCGCGCCAATCCTATGCGCCGTTCCTACGTGCAGCCGGTTTGTGTATCCAATGATGTGCTGCCACGTGGCCTTTGGAAATCTTTCAGCGAATCAGACGCTGACACGTGGCATGCACTTTGAATTTAAAAAATCAGAACGGCGGCACTCCCCTCACGCGTGAATTAAATAATAATTTCGATACAAAAATCGATACGCGTTTAATTTATTATTTTCGACACAACTTTTTGTCCCCCGCGTAGAATTAAATTTAATATTTTAATGATGTATTTTTTTTGCTATAAATAGGAGATAGTTTTTAGTTGTAAAAAAGTTTTTTGGTTGGAGAGGAGTTTTGTTTGGTTTACAATTTCTGTGTGTTCGGTTTTGGACTGCAGAACACGCAGAAGCCATTTTTTGGCTTTTGTTGTGTTCTGCGTGTGCCAAATATTTTCATTTCTTGATGTATTAATTTTCCTTCTTATTGTTCTAATTTTTCTGCATCTGTTGTAATTTTTATTTTTAATTTATGAAGTAATTTAATTTTTCTAGGGTTGCATTTGATTCAAATTTATGAAGCTTTGATTTTAATTATTTTTGATAGGTTTATAAGACGTTGGATTTGTTCGTTTTATCTTGCGCTTAATGCTTTTTGATTATTTACGAATTTTATCAAAACGATTTGTGGCATAAAAATAAACTTGAGAGAGGCATTTTTGTGTATATTGCTCGTAGATAAAATGACATGTATGATGAAGGATAGGAATATACCGTAATTGTACGTGTGGCCTTTGAAAACTTAGAAACGTAATGAATCTTGGTGAATTTAATTCTCGTAGAGATATAGTGAATTAATTTAACGAGGTGTGTTTGTACAGACTCGGAAGAGATGTATGAATAAAAAAGAAGTTTTCGGTTGACAAATAAAATGTACTAAAAAATATAAATCCAAAGAAAACAATATGATTGGAGTGGATTAGTTTGGTGAAGAATTGCAATCCTAGAGTTCTTTTATTTTCTTTTTACCTTTTTTCCATATAAACGATTATTTTGGATAAAATCAGAGAGAAATAATTTTAGTACTCAACAAACTATAGTAACAAATCTCCGTGGGATCGATCTTTACTTATAAATGTTATTACTTGCGACCGTGTATACTTGCACGAGTTCGTGTGTTGAAAAACACGCAACAAGTTTTTGGCGCCGTTGCCGGGGATTTGTTTTACTATTTTCATTGTTGATATTAATACCAATCAATCTGGTTTTAATTCAAAAAAAAAAAAAAAAAAAAATTTATTGTTGCTTGTTTAATTTATTTTTCAATTTTCTCGTGGGTTGAGAGTTTGTTTGACAAACAAATCTTATCTCGCACAAAGAAAAATAAAAATTTTTTCTTATTTGTTTTTATTTATTTATTTATTTATTGCTTATTGTTTGTTGTTTAGTTTATTTTGAAATTTTCTCGTGGGTTGAGATTTTGTTTGACAAACAAATCTTAACACACAAACAGAAAAAAAAACAAAATTTTTTTTTTTTTGTTGTTATTTATGCTTGCTTAATTTATTTTTCAATTTTCTCGTAAGTTGAGATTTTGTTTGACACACAAATCTTAACTTACAAACAGAAAAACAAATTGAGAAGTCAAGCTGAAGACTATAAAACAAGCGCTTCTTGGGAGGCAACCCATGTGTTCTATTTTATGTTATTTTATTTTTTTTTCTTTCTTATTTGCGCATTTATTAGTTTTTGTATTTTGTTATGTTGTTATTTTATTTCAATTTTTCTCGTAGGTGCAAATATGAAGAAATGAAGCCATTTTGGAATTTAACCAAACAAACTAAACCAGGAAGTCTCTTTAAACCCATCTCAAATGTTCTTTAATTTTCACACATTGAGGACAATGTGTATATTAAGTTTGGGGGTGGTGTATATACTTGATCGAATTAAAATACTTTCTGGATGTGATTGCTTGTGAAATTTTTTTTTGTTTGGTTATTTGAAGATATTTTGCTATGAATAGTGAGTTATTTTTGTTTCTTCGATTTAAATGATGCATATCTCTTCGAAAAATCTGAATGTTGTCTAAGTGATGATTAATTTTTACGTATATTTGATTTTTACAAGAATTAATATTCATGAGCACTAGTCTTGACTTTTAAATTGCTATGGTAATTTAGAGAATGTTTATGTGAGTATGAAATTCGATTGATTTTTGTGGTGTTACAGTTCTTAGAATTTGTTTGATTTTCTCTCGAGGCGAAATTATAGATAACATTTAACTAAGAAAATGATTTAGGCCATCTTTGGATCGTTTGAGCCTTTCTATCTACCTCACATGCATTATCCATAGTATACCCCATTTGAGCTTCAAAGTTTTTATATATATATATGTCTCATTTCAAAAGCCTATCTAAAAAGTATATATATATATATGTGTTTAGATATACCTATTGTTCTTATTTCACTAGCATGTTATAATTGTTAGTAAATGTTGAAGGATATATCGAAGAAAAAAAAAAGGGTTACAAAAAAAAAAAGAGCAGAAAAAAAAACAGATTCCGAAAAGAAAAAAAAAAGAAAAAAAAAACAGAGTCTAAAAAAAAAAGAAAAAAAAGGAATAATGTGATGATAAGTCCCAAATTGGGAAGTATTTATTGTGGTGATAGAAGATCTCGTTTTCAATCCTGAAATGTTATGCTCGGGAAAAGTTTTAAGCTAAATATTGTCCTTCATTCCTTCCTTTACCTAAGCCATACATTACAAGCTTTATAAAGTCCTATTGATTTGGTGTTTTGTGTTTGTCTACATTAGTGGAGAGAGAAATGAAAAATAAACTTATGAGATTTGTGATTTCATGATAATTTGTTTGATTTTATATTTGTATAAACTGATCCGGATTGCATGTGATAAAATTTGAAAAGACTTCACACACACACACTTAAAAGTTCATTGTAAAAAGGTTATATGCTTTTAAATTGATTTTGATGCTTAGATAAAATTCTTTTATTTCTTTGAGTTATGTTATATGGAATGTTTAAAAAGAAATATTTTGAAAATCACTATTTTAAATGCAGTTATCTTTGTTTTATTTTCTTCCTTTTGCTCGAGGACTAGCAAAAACTTAAGTTTGGGGGTGTTGATAACTGTATTTTATACAGTTATTTGCATCAATTTTAGTAATGATAATTGCTATGTTCGTTTAATAATCATTTAATTTTTGTTAAATAAATTAATATTTTCCGTTTATGTGCAAAAAAATACATTTTTAATAAAATTGTATAATTTGTATCGAAAATGTACTTAATTTCATATTTTTGTCCACAAATATAATTTCAAATAATATAATGTTTAATTACAATTTATAAGAATTGAAAATATAATTTAAATTAAATTTGGGCTTAATTATAATTATTAAAAGTTTAAAAATTTAATTTAAAATTAGAAAAGGGTTAAACTGTAATTTAAGAAAGTTCAAAATGTAATTTGAAATAAATTTGTGGGTAAAAATATAATTTATAAAAGTTTGAATATTCTGCGCAGGGAGATGAAGTCCACGCGCATCATCACACTCGCCAAACGAGGACCGTCCGATCAATGGATCAACGGCTCAGATTCGCGCGTGTCCATCAAGCCCGACCAAGGAGAGTGGGGACAGAGATTCGTTTTGCGCAGGCTGGCGTGTCAGTGGGACCCACGTGTCGCGCAGGCCGGCGTCAGAGTGGGCCCCACATGTCGGCTGCGCAGATTCCCCCGAGGCGATCGCTGACCGTTGGATCAGATCAACGGTCCAGATTGAAGCGCGTCCATCCAAGCTGTCGCGCACCGAGCCGCTCGTGTTACAATCCTGTGTGACGCGGTCCATAAAAGCGGCGTGCATCTTCAGTTTTCACAGAATAAGAATCTGCCACGTGTCCATCGAATATTGAAGCGATTCAAAGTCCGACACGTGGCTATTTATCATGCGCGCGCCCGCGCTGGATCACGACCCGTTTCCAGCCGTTGCCTCAGTTTTCGGCGCGCCAATCCTATGCGCCGTTCCTACGTGCAGCCGGTTTGTGTATCCAATGATGTGCTGCCACGTGGCCTTTGGAAATCTTTCAGCGAATCAGACGCTGACACGTGGCATGCACTTTGAATTTAAAAAATCAGAACGGCGGCATTCCCTTCACGCGTGTATTAAATAATAATTTCGATACAAAAATCGATACGCGTTTAATTTATTATTTTCGACACAACTTTTTGTCCCCCGCGTAGAATTAAATTTAATATTTTAATGATGTATTTTTTAGCTATAAATAGGAGATAGTTTTTAGTTGTAAAAAAGTTTTTTGGTTGGTGAAGAGTTTTGTTTGGTTTACAATTTCTGTGTGTTCGGTTTTGATCGAGAACACGCGAGAAGCCATTTTTTGGCTTTTGTTGTGTTCTGCGTGTGCCAAATATTTTCATTTCTTGATGTATTAATTTTCCTTCTTTTTGTTCTAATTTTTCTGCATCTGTTGTAATTTTTATTTTTAATTTATGAAGTAATTTAATTTTTCTAGGGTTGCATTTGATTCAAATTTATGAAGCTTTGATTTTAATTATTTTTGATAGGTTTATAAGACGTTGGATTTGTTCGTTTTATCTTGCGCTTAATGCTTTTTGATTATTTACGAATTTTATCAAAACGATTTGTGGCATAAAAATAAACTTGAGAGAGGCATTTTTGTGTATATTGCTCGTAGATAAAATGACATGTATGATGAAGGATAGGAATATACCCTAATTGTATGTGTGGCCTTTGAAAACTTAGAACGTAATGAATCTTGGTGAATTTAATTCTCATAGAGATATAGTGAATTAATTTAACGAGGTGTGTTTGTACGGAGCTCGGAAGAGATGTATGAATAAAAAAAAAAGAAGTTTTCGGTTGACAAATAAAATGTACTAAAAAATATAAATCCAAAGAAAACAATATGATTGGAGTGGATTAGTTTGGTGAAGAATTGCAATCCTAGAGTTCTTTTATTTTCTTTTTACCTTTTTTCCATATAAACGATTATTTTGGATAAAATCAGAGAGAAATAATTTTAGTACTCAACAAACTATAGTAACAAATCTCCGTGGGATCGATCTTTACTTATAAATGTTATTACTTGCGACCGTGTATACTTGCACGAGTTCGTGTGTTGAAAAACGCGCAACAATTAGCACACGCTGCAATGATTTTTGTGCTTACAAACACACTCTCGCACGCACTAGCATATATGTGCGCCAAACACACGTCTACCGCAAATATTGCGCCCACATGCATACCAGTATGTCCAAACACATCCAAATTCAATTTTTGAAATATTTTCCAACCTTTTTTTTCCTTTTCCTTATCTAAAAAAAACCTTATTCCCCATTGTAAAAATCACCTCTCAAATCCCTCAAAATCTATTCCCTCTCTCTCTAGCTTTTTTTTAGTTTTAAAATTCTTCTCTTTTTGAGAAGCACTAGTTATGCTTTTATAGATTTTTATTTTTTGATTCAATAAACAAAAATTCAAATCTGTTTAGAGGTTTTCCAACAGAAAAATTAGCATCAAAGTTCTGTAAGGATTCTTTTGAGGTATAATTTTAAAATGAATTCTTTACAGTTATTTTTTATGTTTTATTCTTATATGTTATGTTTAATTTGTTTGTGATTGAATTTAACATGGCTGGCTATTTGTAAATATGATATAAAAATAATGTTATTATTCTTGCGAAATATTAAATAGGTATAACATTTCTATAAAATAAATTGATTTGTTTTTATTCAAGATTTTATATTAAGGATGTTAGAGAGAAATATATTATTTTTCATTGCAAACTTAAATATGAAAATTAGATTATAAGGTTTAATTATCCGGGCTGTTTTAGAGTAGTGCTCTTTTATTTGTTAGTACAATCGCCTGGTAGTTAAAATGAAGCTCTATTTCAAAAGTTTTTTTAGAACTATTATTTGAAAGTGTATTGATGATATATTTTTAGTAATGGTATTAAAACTGAAAAGTTAGTACTCAAATAATTAAATTCTTAAGTTTAATTTGGACACATTGCATAAAGTCTAATTAACTAACTCCACCTAAAGCTTTTATTAGATAGTTTGCTATTTTCTTATAAATAAAGCTAAAATTTAATACTTAATTAATTAATAGTTCGCGCCTAAGGATATTAGTTAATTAATATTAAACAAAAGAATGTGGACCCCACCTAAGGACAATTTCATACCAAAAAGAGAAAATCAACAAATATCAATTTATATCTATAATAACCTATAATTAGCTTAATTATTATATCTATAAATACTCCAATGTTATGAATGATAAAAATTTACATTATTGTTTATTGAATCCATATCTATGTTTATTTTTTTATGTCATTAGATTAGGAAACAAAAATCAAAATATCGTGATTAATTTCATTTTTAAAAGTTTGAATAATAAATTAAAAACCACATATATTCCTTCCTTAGATCGACCTTAGGAGTATACTTATCATTTTCTATAAAATGATTTGTGCACTTGCGAGAGTTTTATAAGTATAAAATCAAAGTATTTGCAAAATTGTCATTAACGGTTTTGGTTTTTTTTGCTATTATATGATTGATGAGCAGAATCGGGATTGCCAAAAACATTGATGCCATCCCCACAACGGAGTCATCCCTGGCAACGGCGCCAAAAACTTGATGAGCAGAATCGTGATCACCAAATACTTTGATGAACGAAAACCGGCATCGCCGATCCTGCCAATACTTTTGTTTTATATTTATAAAACTCTCGCAAGTGCACAAATCATTTCGTAAAAAATGATAAGTATACTCCCAATGTCGATCTAAGGAAGGAATGTATGTGGTTTTTAATTTATTATTCAAACTTTTAAAAACGAAATTAAATCCTAAACATCTTGTCACGATATTTTGGGTTTTTTGTGTTTTAATCTACTTACATAAAATTAAACACAGATTCAATAAACATTCATACAAATTTTATCTTTTATAAATAGTGGAGTATTTATGGATATAATAACTAAGTTAATTATGCTTGCTCATATTATCTAGGTTATTAAAGATATGAATTGATATTTATTGATTCTCCCTTTTTTGTATGAATACCACCTTTGGTGGGGTTAGATATTCTTTATTAACTAAACAAATCAATTAACACCTATGGGTGGGGTTGATAACTAATTTGGTTAATTAAATTAATTCCTTTTTCTAAGAGATTGAAAATGAACCATTTAAATGCCACCTTTGGTGGGGTTAGACAGTTTAAACTTTATTCAAGGTGTCCAAATTAAACCTAATAATTTAGTTATCCGAGTACTAACTTTCAAGTTTTAAAACCACTCTTGAAAACGAGTTGTCAATACATTTTGAGATAATAATTCTTATAAAAACTTTTGAAATAGAGCTTCACTCTAACTACCGGCGATTGTACCAACAAATAAAAGAGCACTACTCTAAATCGAATAGGATAACTAAACCTTAAAATCTAATTTTCAGATTTAAGTTTGTAATGAAAAATAATATATTTCTCTCTAACATTCTTAATATAAAATCTTGAATAAAAATAAAATCAATTCATTTTAGAGATTTTTACCTATTTAATATTTCGTAAGCATAACAACGTTATTATTATATCATTTTTACAAACAGCTAGCACAGTTAAATTTAATCACAGACAAATTAAATATAACATGTAAGAATAAAGCATAAAAAATAACTGCAAAGAAAATAAAATCCTTACAGTACTTCGATGCCATTCCTGTTGCTAGAAAACCTCCAAACGGAATTTGCACTCCCATTTATTGAATCAAAAAGCTAATAAATTACAAAAAACATAACTAGTTCTTCCCAAAAAGGGAAGAACTCTAAAACTAAGAGAAACTAGCTAAAACATAAGAAAAACTAGCTAAAACATAAGAAAAACTAAAAAAAACCTAAAAACTAAGAAATGGAGAGAAAGAAAGAAGAGAGAAGTGTGTTTTGAGGTGTGTTTTTGAAGTTAAGGGAAGGGGGGTATTTATAGGTGAGGATAGAGAGAGAAAATGAATAAAAAAATGTTAAAAAATGTAAAAACGCGTAATGGACATGGTGAGGTCATCAATGACGTCAGCATGATGTCATGGGGGCGGCTGCACGTGAAAAATGGGACGAAATGGCGTCGGCGCGTGCGGAGGGCAGCGGTGCGCGGATGAACAGTACCCGCACGCGCAGTTGTGCGCATATGAACAGTAGCCGCGTGCAC
This sequence comes from Hippophae rhamnoides, assembly GCA_033030585.1. Lineage (NCBI taxonomy): Eukaryota > Viridiplantae > Streptophyta > Magnoliopsida > Rosales > Elaeagnaceae > Hippophae > Hippophae rhamnoides. The sequence goes on along the minus strand of CM065436.1, from coordinate 44,193,522 downwards.
CTTTGCGCAGATGAACAGTATCCGCGCGCACAGCTCTGCGCGTATGAACAGTAGCCGCACGCGCAGCTGGTGACTGTGGCCAGCGCGCGAGGATGAAATTTCTTCTGGGGCGCGATTTTCTCCTTTTTGACATTTTTGAACTTTTCGACACATTTTGTCCAATTTTTCCATATTTGTTGACCTTTTCCCACTTATTTATTAATATATTTGTGATGTATTGCTTCAAGTATTCTTCTTTGAGTCTTTAAATTGCGTTTTTAAGCCAAAATACCTGAAAAACAATAAAAATACCCGTGATTCCGAAAAAGACAAATTTATATAAATATATGATAAAACATATATATATATATATATTTTTAATCAATTAATGTACATAAAATCATGGTTATTTTAGTGCTTTTTGAGCATTCATCAATGATCAAAGACAGGTTTTGGTTATATTAAAAAATGAGTAAAATGTGTAAAAAAATACATAATTTAAAGTCGGTTCACTCATGAGCAGAATCGGGATTGTCAAAAACTTTGATGAGCAAAAACCGGCATCGCCGATCCTGCCAATACTTTTGTTTTATATTTATAAAACTCTCGCAAGTGCACAAATCATTTCGTAGAAAATGATAAGTATACTCCCAAGGTCGATCTAAGGAAGGAATGTATGTGGTTTTTAATTTATTATTCAAACTTTTAAAAACGAAATTAAATCCTAAACATCCTGTCACTATATTTTGGGTTTTGTGTTTTTAATCTAATTACAGAAAATTAAACATAGATTCAATAAACATTCATGCAAATTTTATCTTTTATAAATAGTGGAGTATTTATGGATATAATAACTAAGTTAATTATGCTTGCTCGTATTATTTAGGTTATTAAATATATGAATTGATATTTATTGATTCTCCCTTTTTTGTATGAATACCACATTTGGTGGGGTTAGATATTCTTTGTTAACTAAATAAATCAATTAACATCTATGGGTGAGTTTGATAACTAATTTAGTTAATTAAATTAATTCCTTTTTCTAAGAGATTGAAAATAAACGATTTAAATGCCACCTTTGGTAGGGTTAGACAGTTTAAAATTTATTCAAGGTGTCCAAATTAAACCTAAGAATTTAATTATCTGAGTACTAAGTTTCAAGTTTTAAAACTACTACTGAAAATATGTTGTCAATACATTTTCAGATAATAATTCTTTTAAAAACTTTTGAAATAGAGCTTCACTCTAACTACCGGCGATTGTACCAACAAATAAAAGAGCACTACTCTAAATCAGACCGGATAACTAAACCTTAAAATCTAATTTTCAGATTTAAGTTTGTAATGAAAAATAATATATTTCTCTTTAACATTCTTAATATAAAATTTTGAATAAAAACAAAATCAATTCATTTTAGAGATTTTTACCTATTTAATATTTCGAAAGCATAACAACGTTATTATTATATCATTTTTACAAACAGCTAGCACAGTTAAATTTAATCACAGACAAATTAAATATAACATTTAAGAATAAAGCATAAAAAATAACTGCAAAGAAAATAAAATCCTTATAGTACTTTGATGCTAACTTTGTTGCTGGAAAACCTCCAAACAGAATTTACATTTCCATTTATTGAATCAAAAAGCAAATAAATTACAAAAACATAATTAGTTCTTCTCAAAAAGAGAAGAACTCTAAAACTAAGAAAAACTAACTAAGAAAAGCTAAAAACTAAGAAACGGAGAAAAAGAAAGAGAGAAGAAGATGTTTTTGAGGTGTGTTTTGATATGAAGAGAATGCGGGTATTTATAGGTGAGGAAAGAAGAAAAAGTGGGTGGAAAATGATTAAAAATGGAGGAAATGTAGAGTAGTGAATGATGATGTCATGATAGTGTAGGGCACGGCGGTGCGCGCGGATTGGGGCAGATGGGTGCAGTGGCACGTACGGATGGGGCAGATGGGCGCAGCAGTGGGCGTGGACTGGGAGCTGATGGGCGTGCGGCACACGCAGACCGGACACAGATGGGCGTGGGCGCGCGCGGACTGGGGTAGATTGGCACACGGTTTCGGCGTTGTGGTGCACGCTGCGCACGTTGGCCGGCGCTGCTGGGCGGCTACGTGCATGATTTCACCTTTTTTGACCCTTTTGATCCATTTTAACCAATTTTCCATATTTTTTGACTTTTTCTCATTTATTTTATGAATATATTTGTGATGTATTGCCTCTAGTATTTTTCTTTGAGTCTTTAAGTTACTTTTTTAAACAAAAATACTTAAAAAACAATAAAAATACTCATGATTCTAAAAAGACAGATTTATATAAATATATGATAAAATCATATAAATATATATATTTTTTAATCAATTAACGTGCATAAAATCATGGTAATTTTAATTCTTTTTGAGCACTCATCAGTGCTTATTTCTAGAGTTCTTCTAAGAATACATATTTACTAGCTACACATATACTAGCTCGTGTATCTACATATGCATGTAAATAGTGACTTGTGTAACTTTCAAATTTCAATCCTACCTTAATATAGGTACTGTTTGGATTTGTAATATTGTACAAATAATTCATCTTTTGATAAAAAGTATTCATATGGTGAGTCTGTTATTTCCTACTCAATTTCTTCTAATAGATAAATAATACAAGTATCATCTATATCAAATTCCTTTATTGGTTCTAATTCCATCTTACAAGCTTCTTCTAAGATTTTTACTTTCTATAGAAATTTATTTTTAAATTCTTTTGTATATATATGCCTATTATGGCATTTATTAGCATAATGTCCTTCTTCATTGTATATCCAACATCTATATTTATTTTTCCCTAATGGGTAATAAGTTTTGTTTTCGGGTGGCTTATACCTTTTTCTCCTAAAATATTTTTTCCCTACATTCTCTTATATTTTTGAAAGCCCTATTTTCTAAGTTTATATCTTTTGAATGTTTTGTATTTTTATATTTTTTATACTTTTGTTTGTAAGATTTTATGTTACAAACATATTTTTCTAGCATTCTAAACTCTCTTGTATCACAATATATTTTATCATTTTCTCTTATTTGTTTAAATTCCTATCTTTATTAACATTTAATGATTATCTAATTTTTAAGACTGCTTATTATTAATCTTGAAGTATCTGGTATAGTTTTCCTATTTCTTTTATTCCATCTTTCTGTTATGGTTTTATGTAATATTCCATGTAATTTTTGAAACAAACATTTCTTTATAAGTTTCTTGCATAGACAGCGGTAACTTATGATAATACATTTCATATTGACAAATAAAGGAATCTATATAACACATATCACACATTTCATATTTGTTAAATGCCATTTGGCATCCTGAATTTCATTTTCATTGGATTTATTGATATGTCTACCTTTCTCTTCCCTAATCAATTCTTTATATATTTAATTTACTACAATATCTAAGTATTCTCTACCTGTGGGAGCATTCTCTTACATTTATAATTGTTTTTTTCTATTAAATTTGTGAACCAAACTTTAACATTTTTTTTACATTTTGTGAGCTATTAAGACTCTACAAGTAAAAAGGTTTGATAGTGTGGTTTGAGAAGTTTGTATGATTACACTCATATAACTAGACCATTTAGTTAAGGTTTTTTCCCTATCTCTTATACAATCTGAATCTAAAAGATCATATTTATAGTTTTTATGAAGTTTGAATTTTGGTGGGATACTACCTCTAGTTCCCCAATGTAATCTTTTTTTTCCATTTTGGATTGTTGTTTTCTTCAATTAGGAAATTCGTGTTCTTTTTGCCTTTGCATATTTATTTCTTCTCTATATGGGGTTAGCTATTCCTTCTTGATAAGAAACTGATAATGAAATATGTTTCATATGATTTTTTTGTATCATATTTTCTAGTTCAAAATTAGTTTCACTTATTATTGTCATATCACCTTCCTCTTTGTTTGTACAAAGTTTTTCGTCATAATATCTTCCTACCTATTCATCTGTTGGGATTAACAAACTAACTAATTCATTTTATATCCATATTCTCACGGTTCATAAACTATTCTTCTAATTCTTTTCTATATTCCATTAAACTGGAATTATAGATTCTTCTTTATCTTTGGGTTTTTTCTCATTCCTAGGTATCAATGCATCTAATCTCCTAGGTGGTTCTCCTTTGTCCTATAAATGGATCAAACTTGTAACCTATGATTTCATTTTCCCTAGGTATGTTATTTACACCTTTTCTTTATTCTATAAATTCTTTATATATGTCTTGTTGTAATTTCTTATTATAACCATACTATTTTATTTCTTTAGGAGTTCTTTTTGTGTTTTATTTATGTCTTGTAAGAACTTGATGTCTCTTAAACAGTAGAACATATATGTCTCTTAGTCCTAACTGAATATGAGCCTCACAAAATCGTCTACTTGGGTACTTCATTTCCACCGAACGAACTAGAAAGGTTAGGTGAGTTCCAAGTTCGAGGGCCCAACCAATAGGAGTATCAAGACAACGAAATTGTTAAGTACCAGGAAATCCTAGACTTAGAATCACATTCCACTAGAGAAAAATACTCAAACTGATGCCTTTTCCTGTTTGGATTTTGCTATAGATGATGATTTGGACCGAACAATCCCCATTCATTGCCTCGATCAACTTAGCATCAAAGCACATGATATAAAAATGCTCCCAATTGAATTTGATTTCAACTGGATGAATACAATTAAGAGTTTTCTCATAAGTAGAACCTTACCAACAGATAGGAAACAAGCAAGTAAAGTTAAGATCAAAGCTACTCATTTCCTTATGATCTACAACGTACTATAATGTGGTGGGTTTCATAACCCTTTCTTAAGGTATTTGGCATTTGATGAAACTAAGTGCAATAAAAGCCTTAGTATTCAACCAAGGTATACACTCCTGACAAGGCAATAAAAAAGAGGTATCTCAACATTTGAGTTCTACGCTTTTAGTGCTAGACCATAAAATTGTTTTCAGAAGATCAATATCTTAGCCATGTGGTCCATGCCACAGCTAACACTAACAATAGTCTATCAGGTTTTCTATCGCTCTAGAGTTGGCCATAGACCCTGATAAAGAACCATGGCTCACAAGCCATACCACATCAAGCCCATGAACTATATTTAAATTCCTATACCATATTTTGGTCTACAAGGTGTGGCCAGCTAGGGGAAGGTTCCATCATGTTCATCTAGCCAAATTAAGTCGATTCGTGGCCAAAAAATTATTCCTCATCTTCGTACACCTCGAGTCTAGGATCCGTATTTTCGTTTTACACCAGTGCATCCTCTCAAACTTGCATATTAGCACAAAGGTCAATGGCCTCCCAAATATATAGGGAAACAGTCAGGTTCAAAAACAATGTTACAATTATAAGTGAGAGATTAAATTGTATAAAGTAGTATAAGGCCAAGACCATAAAGCCTTGGCCATCGCCTATTCTAACCATATGTGTCCTCCTAAGAAGTATGGACATCTTAGGATGCATATGAGTGCATCCTTACTCATCAAGTACTTTTTAAAAGTTCAACTACCTATCTACATCTTGGATTATGTCCAAGCACAAACCAAGGGTATAATTTATTAAAGTATACAAAGATACTAGTCATACTAGAATTTAAGGTGATCAAGATATGATCCTTACCTCCTAGACTTCATAAAGGTGTCCATTGATCGCCAGACAAATTGTGTGTGCATTGAATACGCAAGTATACGTATCGTAATACATAATATAATGATTAGTAAAGATTGTTCCCACAGAGATTATTTTATTAGAGACTAATTTTTAAAACTAAAAATAATAAAAATCAATTTTTTTGGTGTTTTTATATTTTAAGGAAGTAAAATTAAAATAACTAAACGTAATTAGTAATAATTAATTAAATCAGATTTTGTGACTAAAAAGATATATGAGAAAATATCTAAGAATACTTAATCCCCTAATTTTCTAAATATGCAAATCACTAAAATCCCCCAATATAATATTAATTAATTACATAATCAATTTAATCTAACCTAGCATGTTTTCCTCTCTTAAGTAAACTACACACCATATAGTAATTAATTTAATCACATTCTCATGCCAATTAAATTGCATACTACTCATTAAGTTCATCAATTATGAATCACATACATAAGAATCATACATCTATGCCTAGAAACTATACATGTTATTTAATCAAGACAAATAATTAAATAATTTTCTCAAATCTATTTAATTGCCTTTATAGATAAATTGTTGGTCAAACAATTAATAGCATAAAAATCAAATTAAATAATATGATTAAATTAATATTATAATGGGGAAAAATATTAGATCATCACACGGTGAAAATTGGGTTCATAAGATCCCTAAATTAATAAATTAATTACACATAATTATGTTCATAAAACTCATATTTTTTCATAAAGAAAGACATAAAATTGATAAAGAAAACAGTAGAAAAAGAAATACAATCAATATCTTGAATTGTAGAATTAATTTCCTCTTGAATCTCCACCAAAATTGTATCTTCTCTTGAATATTTTTGTATTTTTCTCTATTTTTAACTCTAAAAACTGACCAAAATTATGCTAATATAGGCTAATTAGGGTTTATGGAGTGATTAGGGGCTTAAATAAAGTCATGTGCGATTTGGATCGTCTGATTAGCTTCAGATCAAGGGCAACGATCAAAACAAGCAAAATTGATAGTTTCCGCCAATCACAGCGTGACACGTGGCATCAGAAATTCATAGGGCGAATCAAGGAGCAACCATGGTAGGGGAGACCGGTCAGAGTCAACGCTCGCTGAGTCAGCAACATGTGGCACAACGTTATTCACTAGAACGGATGGGGTGACGCACGGTGGAATGCACGAAGCAATGCATGGTGACACATGGCATGATGTGTTGATCAATTTTTGAACTCGGATTAAACGTTGTGCTGACATGTGATGCGTGTTTGCCCTCCTCACATGCGGTGCGATATGATTCACTCTTCGTGCTTACGTGGAATCTGCGTGACTTGCCTAGTCAGGTCATTTACTTACGTGGCATACCACGTGGCAGCTTCTGATTGGTCATGCGTTAAAAATTCATAAAAAATCCAAAAAAATCCTAAAAAATGTCAAAAATTATATTTTCACCCTTTTTCGCTAAAATGTTTATATTTTTAATTTTTTTGGAATAAAAATACTATTTATTAAATAAAACAAATAAATATTAAGTAAAAAAGTGTGCTAATAACTGTATTTTCATAGAATTATCATCCATCCTTCTATATCTCCATATAACTTCATTCTAATGAAAAATGAAAGTACATGAATTGAGAAAATGGTTAGAAAGAAAAGTCCAAGTGTTACAGAATTAGGGGCGCCCACAACAATAATATCAAGGCTCCCCATACTAATTAAATTCTTCTGAAAAGAAACAAGTCATCTTATAAACAAATCCTACCAAGATCCTAGAAAAGTCTTTATAGACATAGCCAAAAAGATTGCATTGATTGGAAGATCAAACCCATCAATTGATTTGGACCTTTCAGACTAGAACATCACCAACTAGATTACTATCAGCTAGGAATGGGTAATCCAGAGTGTCACTGCCCAAGATATTAATAGCGAGGATGTCACTAGCTAGGATTTCATTGCCTAGGACACTGCAGGCTAGGGATGGGTCGACTATGGTGCCACCGACTAAGAATGGGTCGGCCATGCCTTCATTCGACCTCCATTTTCCTGCCAAAGTTCGTTGCCCATGTCAATCCTCATCCACGTCGATACATGTCCATGATGGCCAAACATGATCCTGTACATTTTTGGATCCGGTATCCATTACTCCTAGAAAAGTGTGGTATGAGTGTCGTGGGGTATAAAGTATTTAGATAATGAAAAATAATTATCCTACACTACATGAAGAATAAATGAAGAATAATGAATGAAGAAAATTATCGACAAAAACTAATGAAGAAAAGTTAATAAGGATTACCTTGAATTCTCCTTTGATTTTCCTATCCTTCCAAAATTGTAAGCATTAAGAAATTATTGTAAATTGTGAGAAGTGTAAAGAGATGACCTTGTATTTATAGAAGTGGTGAGTTAATCTCACCCACCCTTCTAAAATCACAAGCCCAAGATCACTTAGATAATCATACAAGGATTAGACTTAGGATTTGAATTTTGAGCTTCCTACAAAAATAAGTTAAGGTTTTACTTCCATGATAAAAAATATTGATTTCAACGTAAATTTCTAACCAGAAGTTCGATTGAAAATTTGAAGACATCATCAACATCAAAACGTCGTCATGCACATTTTGAATGGCCAGACATGGTGTAAGGTTTTTTCTTGGATGGATAATAAATCACTCAAATACAAGCTCAAAATCGTCAACAAAGTTGAAAGAAATATTTTATACAAGTATTGGTAGAAATTACAATCATACCTTCTAACTCAAGGATAATTTCAAAAATCGCATGTAATAGTCAAAATGTAGTCCTAATCATCAAATAGTCTTATAGGTCAAACCCAATAAAATGTTTAATCATTATACAAGTATAAATGTAATATAATTATCCAAATATGATAAGAGCCCAATAACTATCTTTTAGTTATCTTAAAGAGATAAAGGCCCAAAGATATCCTTATATATTTTAAAGTATAATCTAGTAAATAATTACAGATAACTATCTCACAAATAACAACTCAATCATAATCAAACAAGGATAATTTACTAGGTTTATTCAACTAATCACTCTCTTTTCATATAATTATTAGAGCGACATTGAGATCTTTTCTACCATACATCTTATAATTACTGGCTTAAGGATTGTAGAGTTGACGACCACACTTCACAAGGTGATACAAAGTCCTAACAGTTTGTTCATCTTGTAGATCTATAAAAAATAATCATATCCCGTGTTAATAAAAATCAGTATCAACATGTATAATATGGATATCAAATCTTAGATATTGATAGTTTAATATTATCCTAATTTTGCAACAGTTTTATGATACATTTTAAAAAAAGATTTAATTCTTATCTTATGTGACTTTGTATTCGAAAATTTGATTTCTATCATATCATCTATTTAAAATTTGTCTTGAGTCCTATAAGTATAATTTATAACATTATATTCATAAATAATAATAATTAAAATTATATTTTTTATTTTTTTAGTTTCATGTTCTCGTAATTATTTAGTTTTATAATAAAATAAATAAAATAATGGATGTTAATTAGAGAAAAGAAATAAAAGAAACCTGAAAACCCAAAAGGCTAATTAAAGCGTAAGAAAAGAACACCATAAAATAAGAGTAATTCTTATTATATTAAATTATTGATGATGTGATATATAATAATTAAATAGTGTTAATGTATTAATTTTTAAATAATTATTGAATTTAGACAATAACTTTGGGGTGATATTGTACTTCAGTTGTTAATAGACAATAAGTTAAAAGATGTGATATTTTTAAGGTATTTTTATTTAATTTATTTTAACAGTAATAATGTATTTAAAATATCTTAATCTATTAAAATTAATTAAAATAAATATAAATAATTTAAATAAAAATAATATAAAGTTACTAATTTAAAATAAAAACAATGATAATTCAAAATTTCCCTTTTTCATAAAATAAACACTCACACTCACACGGCATAAAAACTTCCCTCCTTTTTTACAACTCATAAGTTCATGCCCACCTCCCCCCCCCCCCCTCTCCTCTCCTCTCTCTCTCTCTCTCTCTCTCTCCGAGGAAACATTTCTTCTTGTTTTGATGCGCTTACACTTCGGCTCAAAGTTGGGCCCAAACCCAATCAATTCCCTCTTCTCTTCTTCCAATTCCCTCCTCTCCCGATTCGCTTTCTCCAACTCGCTCCGTTCCTACTGTGTCGACTCAGCTCCTCCAAGATCGTCGCCTCCATTATCCGCAATGTCAATACCTCCGCTGAAGTTGGCCATGTCCGCCGTCGACAACGAGCTCGGCCTCGGCCAACGCTTCTGGAACAAGTTCCGGCGAGAATCGATTTTTGCTACTTACACTCCTTTCGCCGTGTGTTTGGCTTCTGGTAACCTCAGGATTGAATCTTTCCGGCATTACATCTCCCAAGATGTTCATTTCCTTAAAGCTTTCGCTCAAGCGTGAGTTTTCTTCTAATTCTTGTTCAATGTATTTTTTTCGTGGGATATAACTTAGTGTTGACTCTGAAATCTGAGGAATTTTGTTTTGTTTTTGTGAATATGGATAAAACGAATAACGTGCTTTTATACACTTCTAACTATCAAACCAAAGATACTGATATCTTAGCAGCATTTCGAGTAACTCTTCGACCTGGAGTTCCACCCGAAGAGGCAGGGGCAGGGGCAGGGGCAGGGGCAGGGGCAGCGGTAGCTGCTGATTCTTCTACTGGTACATGGACAACCTTATGGACCGACAGGCTTACCAATCTTGATCGTTACAAGGGTCGATGCTATCACCTTGAGCCCGTTGCTGGAGAAGAAAATCAATATATTGATTACGTAGCTTACCCCTTATAACTTTTTGAAGAAGGCCTTGTTATTAACATGTTTACTTCCATTTTTGGTAATATGTTTGGATTCAAGGCCTTGCGCACTCTACGTTTGGAGGATTTGCAAATTCCTATTGCTTATACTACAACTTTTCATGGCCCGCCTCATGATATCCAAGTTGAGAGAGATAAATTAAACAAGTACAACCGTCCTCTATTAGGATGTACTATTAAACCTAAATTGGGGTTATTTGCTAAAACTTATGGTAGAGCTATTTATGAATGTCTTCGCGGTGGACTTGATTTTACTAAAGATGATGAGAACGTGAATTCCCAACCATTTATGCGTTGGAGAGACCGTTTCTTATTTTGTGTCGAAGCCCTTTTTAAAGTAGGTGAAATCAAAGGGCATTATTTGAATGCTACTGCAGGTACATGTGAAGAAATGATCAAAAGTGTAGTATTTGTCTGAGAATTGGGAGTTCCTATCGTGATGCACGATTACTTGACTGGGGGATTCACTGCAAACACTACCTTGGCTCATTATTGTCGAGATAATGGTCTACTTCTTCACATCCATTGTGCAATGCATGCAGTTATTGATAGACAGAAAAATCATGGTATGCACTTTCGTGTACTGGCTAAAGCATTATGTCTGTCTGGTGGAGATCATATTTACGCTGATACTGTAGTAGGTAAGCTTGAAGGGGAAAGAGAAATTACTTTAGGCTTTGTTGATTTACTACATGATGATTATATTGAAGAAGATCGAAGCCGTGGTATTTATTTCACCCAAGATTGGGTCTCTCTATTGGGTGTTCTTCCTGTGGCTTCAGGGGATATTCACATTTGGTATATGCCTGTTCTGATCGAGATCTTTGGAGGCGTTTCCGTACTACAATTTAGCAGAGAAACTTTAGGGCACCCTTGGAGAAATGCACTTGGTGTTGTAGTTAACCGAGTAGCTCTAGAAGCATGCGTACAAGCTCGTAATGAGGGGCATGATCTTGCTCTTGATGGTAATGAAATTATTCGTGAGGCTTGTAAATGGAGTCCTGAACTAGTTATTGCTTGTGAAGTATGGAAGGAGATCAAATTTGAATTTTAAGCTATAGATACTTTGTAATCTCGTAATTACTTATAACTCGTTCTTTTATTTTAATTTCAATTCAACTCGGCTCAATCTTTTAAAAAAGATTGAGTCGAATTACTAAACGGATTGAAAGGAATACAAAGAGACTCTTGTATCTATTTTTGATAGACACGTACTTATCTAGATATACAAGATCTGAAATACAAAATATAAGACAAAATAACGTAACCATTTCTATTGTTGTCTTGGATCCACAATAAATCTTATGGATCCTTAAGGTTGGTGTACTTTGGATTGATTTTGTGTATTCTTTTTTATTATTTATTTGAATTTTCTTTTTATATAAAATTGATATTATTATAGTTTTAATATTATCATTTCATATATTTTGAATTTTTATATTAACTGCGTATCTTGCGGTTTCGGAGCATGGATTGAGTCGAGTGTAACAATTTCTTCTATCCATTCTGTATATTGTCCTTTTCATTCTCATTTTGTGTTGGAGTAGGAACTCAATGGATTAGTAGTTGAGATTTTACGAAAAAAATTCTTCCTATGAATAGGAAAGAACGATCATTTCTCTTTTTAATGTGAATTTGACACAACATAGGAGTCCGCTATTAAAAAGAATTTTTTATATTCGAATATTTAATTGAAAAGGGGTTTCATCCTATTTTAAGATATATATTGAGTTGATACTCTAGATTTTCGCAAAAGATAATCGTTTTGCTTTCAGCACCTACTTGTTCTTAATTGATAACCTCAGAAGTTGGATTTATATGCTTATTTTGATTCTAATCGGAATGTTCAAATGATTGTTATTAAATGACTATTCATTTATTGTTTTTTCATGTAAATAGGGGTAAGAAAACTCTATGAAAAAATGACGGCTCGATTTGATGTTTAGGGGGAGGTTAGAATACAGATGTTGGCTAAGTAAATCAATGGATAATCTTGGTAGTCCTATCGATGAATGGTAGTGTAAATTTTAATTCAATTAGAAATGAGAAGGGCATTCCTAATGGGATTGAGAATAACCATTTTCGTTATAGTAATGTTGGTCATTTAGTTGGTGCCAAGAACATTCATAAATTTATATCTGATGACACTATTTTAGTTAGGGATAGTAATAGGGACAGTTATTTCATCTATTTTGATATTAAAAATCAAATTTTTGAGATTGATAACGATTATTCTTTTCTAAGTGAACGAGAGAGTTCATTTTATAATTATTGGAATTCTAGTGATTTGAATAATATGTCTAAGAATAACAACCCTCACTATGATCCGTACGTGTATGATACTAAATCTAATTGGAATAATTACATTAATAGTTGTATTGACGATTATCTTTCCTCTCAAATTTGTATTGATAGTTACATTTTTAGTAGTGGTGAGAATTACAATGACAGTTCGATTTATAGTTACATTTATAGCAAAAGAGGGAAAGTAAATAGTAGTGAAAGCAAGAGTTTTAGTATAAGAACTAGTACAGATGATAGTGATTTAACTATAAGAGAAAGTTCTAATAAGTTAAGCGAAGTTTCTAATAAGTTAAATAAGTTAAGAGAAAGTTCTAATAAGTTAGATGTAACTCAAAAATACAGGCATTTGTGGGTTCAATGCAAAAATTGTTATGGATTAAATTATAAGAAACTTTTTAAATTAAAAATGAATATTTGTAAACATTATGTATATCATTTGAAAATGAGTAGTTAAGATAGAATAGAACTTTCGATCGATCAAGGTACTTGAGATCCTATAGATGAAGACATAATCTCTATAGATCCTATTGAATTTCATTCGCAAGAAGAGGCTTATAAGGATCGTATTCATTCTTATCAAAAAAAGACAGGGTTAATTGAGGTTGTTCAAACAGGCACAGGTTGATTAAATGGTATTGCTGTAGCAATTGAGGCTATGGATTTTCAATTTATGAGGGGTAGTATGGGGTTTGAACTTGGCGAAAAAATTACACGTTTGATAGAGTATGTTGGCAATCAATTTTTATCCCTTATTTTAGTGTGTGCTTGTGGAGGAGAGCGTATGTAGGAAGGAAGTTTGAGTTTGATGCAAATGGCTAAAATATCTACTGTTTTGTAGGACTATCAATAAAATAAAAGGTTATTTTATGCAGCAATCCTTACATTTCCTACTACAGGTGGGGTAACAACTAGCTTTGGTATGTTGGGAGATATCATTATTGTCAAACCCAAGGCTTACATCGCATTTGCGGGTAAAAGAGTAATTGAACAAACATTGAAAAAGGCATTACTAGAGGGTTCACAAAACGCTGAATATTTATTCCATAAGAGCTTATTAGATCTAATTGTACCACGTTATCTTTTAAAAGGTGTTCTGAGTGAGTTATTTCAGCTCCATGCTTTCTTTCCTTTGAGTAAAAATTCAATCAAGTCAAGTAGGGGCCTATAATTCTAATTTTACTTTTTGAAGTAAATAAATTCTATTATTTTTTCTGGTGACCAAGTGGTTATTAAGTTTATAGGAATCAAAGTAAAATCGGAAGAATCCGTTTTTATTTGGTAACATAAGATTGAATTGTAAAAAGAATCGGGCGAAGAATTCTACGTAGAATTTAATTTATTTCTATATATTTAATATTAGCATAAAAACTATTATATATATACTCACTTAGGTGTCTTTGATATAATAGTATTATGATATATGAATTCTAAGATATCTTTATAATCTTTATAACAGATAATAGGTTAAATGTTAATTTAACAATAAATAATAGACACAAATATTAAATCGAGGTACCCATTCTATCTATGACAACTTTCTACAACTTCCCCTTCGTTTTTATGCCTTTAGTGGGCTTATTATTTTTGACAATTGTAATGATTTCTTAATCTCTTCGTATTAAAAAAAAACATGATTATTTAGATATGATGGGGTAAAATCTTATCTACTGTTTTAAGACTTGGATCATAATACAAAAAATATATATTTTGTGGAATAGGGTTAAAATGTGGCTTCCTAAGAGTATAAGCTCGTATGCATAAACATGGTATATGAGTAGATGAATTCTAACTAATTGAAAATAAGTATCTGACTGAATTTCGGAAATGTAAAGTATCTGTATGTGTGGATATCTATAAGAAATCATATGAAAGGAGTCTTCGTATTTGAGTTTATATCGATGAATTACTCTTAAGGGTCTATGTCACAATGGTGCTAGTTGATGAGGTTTACTTCGGGAAAAATAAAATTAAAGGTCCATGTCACAATGGTGTGTGGAGGAATAAAGATGATTGGTTGTCCTGTGTTTCTTTTTTGCTTCAACAGAATAGAAAACAAGTATTTGTCTTGTCATTATCTTTGGAATTTTCTTCCATGTATGGAACATCTTAAAGATGGTGCTAGTTGATAAGGTTTACTTCGGGAAAAATAAAATTAAAGGTCCATGTCACAATGGTGTGTGGAGGAATAAAGATGATTGGTTGTCCTGTGTTTCTTTTTTGCTTCAACAGAATAGAAAACAAGTATTTGTCTTGTCATTATCTTTGGAATTTTCTTCCATGTATGGAACATCTTAAAGATTAGGTAATTAGCATGTTATTGCAAAAAAAATAAAAAAATAAAAAAATTGAATTGCTTAAATCTTAGTTGCATTTCCTCTTGGACCTAATCCAAATGTGATGTGCACTTCTTTTGTGGTTTCTGAGCTGTACTAGTATAAACAAGGAAATGCAAATGTGTGTTTTGTCTTGCAATTACGGTTTAAGAAACATATGAATCTTTAGTATTAAGAATTAATCAATTTGTTTCAGAAAAATTAGTGCACTTTTAGCCTATTTGATGTTTCTTTCTCTCTATCTGAGTATGCAAATGTGTGTTTTGTCTTGCCATGAATTAACTGATTATCTTGTTTGGACAAGTTTGTAGTTCTCTAGAAAATTAAAATGCTACTTGTCAAATAAATATTAATTTTTTAATTTTCGGCTATCAAATTTGCTGCCATTTTTGTATAAAACTATGCATAAATCCATGGAGGCAGTTTTGAGATTTTGAATGTTTTATTTTACTGAGATTTAACGAGAACTAGGAGATTGGAGCCAGCTATACATCTTAGGTGCTAATTTATCTATTTGTTTTTTCTCTTCCAATATTTTGGACTTTTAGATATGAATTGGCAGAAGAGTGTGCGGACGATGATGATGCAAAACTTGCAATCTCTGAATTGAGAAAGGCTGCTTTAGAGGAGTTGAAAATGCATGATTCTTTTGTTCAGGTAAGGTTTATTAGACTTTATAGTTTTCTCCTTTTTTTTAGAAAAAACTACAAAAGTAATACCCTTAACTTATAACTACAAAAATAGTTCTTGTAACTATAAAAATAGTTCTTGTAACTATAAAAATAGTATCCCGTCATGTTGAATTCTTACATTTTTATTATTAAAAAAAAAAGTCTCTCGCATATCATTTCACATTGAACGCCATTCAATTTAACGTCGTTTAAATAAATTGTAGCCATTTTGACTTATTCAATGTTAAATTCCGTTCAATTGGATTCCATTGAATATTATTGAGATATTATTTTTGTTGTTATAATTTTTAAGGTTGTTATTTTTTGTAATTTTTTTTCTACTTTTACTTTTTCTATCCATGGAGGACAGTCAAAGAATGGGTGGTGAAAATTTGAATGGTAATCTTCAATATCTAGTTTGCAACATTACATTATGTTTTAGTTACATGTGAGAAGAAAGTTGGGTGGTGAAAATTTGAATGGTAATGCTCAATATTTAGTTTGCAACATTACATTATGTGTTAGTTACATGTGAAAGTTGAGACATTCAACTAGCAAATGGCATTTTCTATATCAGGAAGCCAGGCCACGAAAGAAAAATATGGATGGAGTATTCTATTTTTCCCCCTTTTTCTTTACACATAAGCCTCTAGTTCTGACTTCTGAGGAGCATCACACATAATGGTTAGATTCAGGTTGTGTTGTTGGTTCACATGTCATGGTTAGATTCAGGTTGTGTTGTTGATTAAGTACATATAGCTGAACGTAAAAAAAGTAGTTGAATCACTAAATAAGCTTTTGGCTACTCTTGCTATGGAAGAGGATGACTGACTTGTGTGTGATTCTTTATTTATTTATTTTTGGTTTTTGGCTCATTCAGTTTAGATGACTTAAGGTAAATGTTCTTATTTATATTAACCACTGTAAGCTAGCGTTGGTTAATGTGAGTATATTTTCAGGTTAGTTGAAGGAAATAAAAAACTTTTGGGCACTCTTGCTTAGGAATAGAACGGTTCTGCTTTAAGTGCACACTTCTTTTATGTGATGCTGTGACTGGCGCTCCAACACCTTGTCTTACACATTTTTGAGGATTTATATTGTTTTTGTTGACCTCTATTACTTCCAGTGAATGGACCACTTTAACCATGTTGTAGGGGTGGCAATTCATGTGGGTTTGGCAAATTTGAGCTAGTTCGAATTAACCCAGTCGAAATTAATCAAACCTTGGTTCAAATTTAATTTAATTTGAGCCACAGGCTAAACCAAACACAATTAGTTCAAAGCAGTTCAAATTAACCTGAATTATTAATTGCATTTTTTTTGTTAATTGAAATTTTTTTATAAATAAAAAATATTTTTAATAATATTAAAACTCGTTACTATAAACATCATTACATGAAACAACAAAAATGATAGAAATAATGTTACAACAACTAGTCAATAACAAAAAAAGCACACATTAACAACATTTTATTACATCATCATTCAAACAATAAGATTCAAAATAATCTATATCCCATTTTAGACTTTAGTAATTTAAAGTTATAATATCATCCACAAAATTTTAAATATTTATCACAAAAGTATAACATTTTTAATTTGATTTTGGGTTAATGGAGGGACTCGAACCCAGCTTGATTTTTTTTGAGCAATCAAGCTATTTAAGTTTGTCTGATTTTAATTCGACGATTCTTGTTCAATTTAGTTAGTTATGAGACAAATTAACATTCCTACCATATTGTGCCGGTAGCAATTGCTACTGGTTTTGATGGATATAGTTATTGCAATTTTTCTTCATGTCTTGGGGCTTATGTTTCTACTTGCATCATTATTGTATTGACATCCAAATATATAACTTGTGTAGGAATGGGGTTCGGATGCTGCCAAAGAGGGTACTATCAACTCTGCTACAGTAAAGTACACAGATTTCTTATTTGCAACAGCTTCAGGAAAGGTTGAAGGAGTAAAAGCTCCTGGTAAACTTGCTACTCCGTTTGAGAAAACCAAAGTTGCTGCTTACACCCTTGGTGCTGTGACTCCTTGTATGAGGCTGTACGCTTTTCTGGGTAAAGAATTTCAGTCACTTTTAGACCCTAATGGAGACAATCACCCGTATAGGAAGTGGATTGAAAACTATGCATCTGAAAGTTTCCAGGTATGTTATGTTTTGGAACAAATAAGCCTTTCTACCTTTTTGTGATGGTCATATGGTTATACTTATCATTGTTGTAAAATGCTATTTTAAGGCTCGCCTCAAAACAAGGCGTAAAAAAAAGTTCCGAGGCTTTAGCCTTAGGTGGTAAATTAAGGCTTTTGTTTTTTTTTGGTTTGACCCTTATGCCTTAAGCCTTTCACACCTCGAGGTGATTTAAGGTCTTAGCCTCAAATAATTTATTTTTTAAGTTGGTTCATGGGTTACCTATAAAATCTTGACTTGGTTTCACAAAATTAAAAAAAGTAGAAAGTCATAGATAAGAAAAACAAAAAGGGGAATACCATAATCTCATAAACAAATATTATTAGAGTTGCTTCCCTAACATTCTTCCTTCACCTATCAACTTTCTTTTCCATTATCTTCAACAACTCCAAATTTTGTTAGTCATTAAGTTACAACATTGCAAGTCACGTTATCTCTCTATTTGACCCTCTATATTTTTTCTTTTGTTTCAAATTGATATTTGAGTAATAGAGTTACAACCTATGTGATTTAGTTTGTATATTTTATAGTTATTTTCATAATTAATTGCTTATATTAATATGTTAATATTATTTAAAGTTAAAGTTTGAGTTTTTTTATATGTTCTATTGATATTTATTATTTATCAGATTATAAATTTTTTTTATTAATATTTTCAATGTTTTTAAAAGTAAGGTTTGAGGCTAGTTGCTCGGACCGTCTTGGGACTTAGATCTCGCCTCACTTGAGAAAAACACCTTAGTACTTAAAATAGCCTTTTATAACATTGATACTTACTAGTTACAATTGAAGGATCGAACATTGCACAAATCTTCTTCTTTACCTCAATTGTTTTTATCTTTGAATTTAGGCATCAGCTCTGCAAACTGAAGAGTTGCTTGATAAGCTGAGCATCTCTTTTACAGGCGAGGAGCTTGATACTATTGGAAAACTTTATCAGCAAGCGATGAAACTTGAAATAGAGTTCTTTTCTGCTCAGCCACTTTTTCAGCCTACTGTAGTTCCTTTGACTAAAGAGCATAACACTTTTGAAGATAAGCTCATGATATTTTCAGATTTTGATTTGACTTGCACTGTTCTTGATTCATCTGCCATTTTGGCAGAAATTGCAATACTGACTGCACCTAAACCTGATCCAAATCAATCTGAAAATCAGATTGCTTGGATGTCATCAGCTGACCTTAGAAATACATGGGTTGCTCTTTCTACTCAATACACAGAAGAATATGAACAATGCATAGAAAGCATCATCATGCCAGCTGAAAAAGGTAGAAGGGTATTTGCAATATGTCTTCTTCAATGCTTCTAATTGAATCAGTTTTTCAACGTGATTGAAGTTGCTTGAAAAACATTTGGTAAGATAACTTGCTTGTTTACTTTTCGTCTGATTCTTTTTTTTTTCTTTTCTTAGCAGTGGAATTTAACTATGAAGATCTGCGCAAGGCACTTGAACAACTTTCAGATTTTGAGAAAAGGGCAAATAATAGAGTCATAGAATCTAATGTTCTTAAAGGTCTGAATCTTCAGGACATCAAAAGAGCTGGTGAACGCCTTATTCTTCAAGATGGTTGCACTGGTTTCTTTCAGAATGTTGTCAAGAATGAGAGGTTAAATGCAAATGTCCATATTCTTTCATATTGTTGGTGTGGTGATCTCATTAGGTCAGTCTTTTCATCAGGTATGGCTTTCTCTCTCTCTCTCTCTCTCCCCTACCCCTCTCCCTCTCTCTCCTTTGTTTACATACACAGCAAAATTTTTGTTTACATACACAGCAAAATTTTAATTCATGTGTTTCTTTCAGCTTTGCATGGAGATCAATTTGGATTTCTTAATGCACTTCTTGCTGGAAATTGATGGATTGTTTCAACTATTTGTTCTTTGTACTAGTTTCAAATTTTTTAAGCATTCATCTTTACACAGTTCTGTCCCCCCTTTATATATTTACGCTTTCAAACAATCTGTTGGAGGCTTGTGTCTAATTGTCTATATTCCTATCCGAGCATTATGTTCAAGCTTTTTATGGCCCTTATTGAATACCTAATGTTTTTCTATTTAATAATTAAGTTGATGGATTTTTAAGAATACTTCATATATTCTTATTGTGAAAAAAAAAATCATATATTCTTGATTTGTTAATTGTGTTTCCCTTGTATTCTTCTGAAGCAGGGGGCTTGCACGAACTGAATGTACATGCAAATGAGTTCAATTATGAAGATTCTATGTCCACAGGCGAAATCATTAAGAAAATGGAGTCGCCCATTGAAAAGGTTGAAGCATTTAATGAGATTTTAAAGAATTGCAACGCCAACAAAATGTTGAGAGTTTACATTGGAGACTCGGTGGGTGACTTGCTTTGTCTGCTTGAAGCTGATGTAGGTATCGTTATCGGTTCAAGTTCTAGCCTCAGAAGAGTGGCGACACAGTTTGGTGTTTCTTTTGTTCCGTTGTTCCCTGGTTTGGTTAAGAAACAGAAAGAATATGTGGAAGGAAGTTCTAATTGGAAAGGATTGAGTGGTATTCTTTACACGGTCTCCTGTTGGGCTGAAATCCATGCCTTCATTTTGGGTTGCTAGTATCATTTTATTCCTATTCATTCTTACTATCTCAAACTTAGTGCTTGAACAAATGAAGAAGCCATAGATACATACGTTCATATATATACAATTGGTGGCAGATTTTATCAAGTGCCACAGTTTTGCTGCTCTCTTCAATTCATTCTTGTTTTGACTACAGGAGGGGAAAACCCATTCAAAGTTGTGATTTGAGAGGTTTGAGGCAGCAAATATTACAAACCCAGGTTATTTTTTTGAGTCAATGTGCTCATAGAAACAATTCAGCAAATATTATAATATTTGAACCTGAGTTCGCACATTTTAAGAATATATGTGTAGGTTCCCATCCGAGGTATTATAGTTCTACCTACTTGATATACACAGGAGATCAACCTCAAGAAAGGTAACACATTTCTTTCGTTTTTCTTAACTCTCTAACCCGATCTTGATTACTTAAGACCTTAATAAAATATGAGTTGGTATCATTTGAACTAATATTCTAGATACTAATTTTTAAGAATCTGAGATACTTAAGTACTAGGTCCCAGGTTCGAGGCTAGAGGCTAGGAAAGGGCGAAAGGAATGGATTATACGGTGAACATAGATCCATGGCCTGCCTAGATACTGTTCAATGTGCAAGTAATGTGAATTTCAAACACGTTCAAATATCTCAAGTGTTAGAGGGCCTACACAAATATCTAAACTCTGCCAGTTGTGGTAATAAAAAAATATTTTAAATATAAATTATTTTATTAAAATGTTTATCATTAATTTTGTTTGATTATATTATACAGTTTATTACTAAACATTTCAAAGGTTATATATAATACATTTAAATATAATTATACTTAATTTATCTTATATAATGTAGCAAATATGTCCCAAAACAACTTAGATTTGGTTTTACTGCAATTAAAGTTGTATTTGAACAAAATCCCTGCCCTGAGGCAATGCAACTTATAGCTAAATGAATCAACCACCAGATAGTTTATAGAGCCAACTTCGTGACATGCCAGGAAGAGGGTGAAAATGGAGAGTTTGAACTTCCGAGACTGAGAATCTTTTATCATTTTATTTCTTTTTCAATTGACACCAGCTAGGAAGCTAAGAACTCTGTTCATTTATTCCAATTTTTCTTTATTTCCACTGAAATACGTCTCAATCATACATGAAATATCCCCATGTTCTGGTCTTCTAATTTCCTCAACCAATCACCCTTGCTCGCTCAGAGCCAAAACAAACGAAAACCAAAACACACCCTAGCTCATCAAACCAAAGATCTTTTCCTTTTGCTCTGGCAGGGAAGAGAGGAAAAAGAGATGTTATTTTAAACATTATTTTTTGAAAACCAAAATGCACCCTAACTCACCAAACCAAAGATCTTTTCCTTTTGCTCCGGTAGGGAAGAGATAAAAAAGAGATGTTATTTTAAACATTATTTTTTGACACATATATATGGGGTAATTTGATACATCTCACGTGTGATCTTAATCACTATAAAAATATGAAAGCAGTATAATTATCCTAAGGGATAAAAATCGAATCATTATCTTTTAGTTATTTTAAAAAGATAAAGGTTTAAAGATTATTTCTTTCTATTTGAATGAATAATTTAATAGATAATAAATGATAGATAGATGTCTACAAACAATGGACGTCTAGTACAGATAATTTCCTACAATACTATAACAACTTAATCTTAATCATACATGGATAATCTATCATATTTATTATTTTTTTATATATATAGTCATATATGCATAACATAATATCATATCTTATATCTAATATCAAATATCATAAATCTCATAACAGAGAATTACAACTAAAAATTCTTTCTATAAAATTACTAGAGCGAGATTAAGATATCTTATACTTTTCATCTTAAATTTATCGACTTAAAGATTGTAGAGTCAAAAACCACCTCTAAATTGGTCCAAAGTCCTAACAGGTTCTTAATCTTGCAGGTTTTACAGAGAATAGTCCTACTAGATATTGACAAAAATAGATATGTTTTAAAAAATTACAAAATTGTAGGTTCTCAAAAAAGTTCTCATCGATCTGCTAAGAAATATACATATATAAGAGAGAGAGAGAGAAAGATCGTGAACCTTAGCAGTAGTATTTTTTGAAAGAGCACCAAAATCTTATGGTCTTATATTTTTATCTTTTCAAGACTTGCAAAAATTCATGGACCATATAGCTAGCTCCACCTCTCAAACCCGACAACTAGTTAGGAACAAAAATATGCTAACCAACAAACCATTTTTCTAGCCCCACCGTAACTTGCTAGAAATATAGGCACTACAATTAGACCTGCATGCCTACAACAGGTCAAGTAGGCCAAAAAAAGCAATGCGAACTTGAACTAGAGCATGCCTGGACATGATGAAAAATACACTTCAAGCCATCCTAGTGCATCTGTTAGGACCATAGGTTCCTGGACCAGTTATGTCCCAGTAGATACTCTTGAGTCATATTCTGATGCATAGAGTGCCCAAGCTTAGACCCACAGTCATCTAAGACTTGGTTGGCAAGTTGACCGCCTATAGTAAGATCTTAGTCCTATGGTCGGCCACACTATATCTATTCATCATAGTAGTCTATCCTTGGATGCCAGATCACAGTCTCACTAATTATTTGTCAGCTCGCCACGTGGATTTCTTACCTACGTTACTTCCTATGTTAGCACCTTTAGTGAATTAGAGTTTGTCGCGTCTCCTGCTTTAGCCTATCAGTACCTACCATGTTTTGATGCATCCAATTGTTGATTTTTCTTACCTAATCCAATAGCCATAAATTAACTTGAGCATTTTTAGACCTATTATCCCTTTTGTATGAATTTTAGCACTTATTTATCATTTTTTTCCACTTGTTTCACCTCCATAAACACTTCATTTCCATCTTCCATCTCTTCTACCATTCCATTACCATTTTTAACAACCGAAACATCATTTTAATCTTTCTCTTTAGATTTTTCTACACTATTTAGAAAATATAAAGAGGATTTTAAAAAAGGCACAAGTGAGCACCACTGAAGCACAAAGAGAGCTCCTTAGGAGAAGCTTGAGAAATTCTAAATGGTTTTACATTTTATTACTCCTTAAGTTGTAAACTTTGTATTTTTTTATGATTTTACTCTTGATTTTACCATATTGAATATGAGTATTTTGTGCTAGAACTCTTTCTAGGGATTTAATGGAACCCATGTGAATGGCTTTATTAAACTAATTTAGTAGTTTTTGAATGTTTGATTATCTTGTTTAACGTGCTTAATGTTTATATTTAAATTTGACAATTTAATAAGATGAATTATTAATTTTATGCACAATTGAAAAATTGGTATGATATTATGAACATACATTAAACTAGCATTTATGTAATGAGGTAAGAAATTCTCAATATTATGTCACTACTACAAGAACGACCTTTTAAGTCAGTTGGTTGAACCGACTTAAAACGAGGAAACTTAAAATTTAAGCTTTATTCAACCCATGAATCGACTTTAAATTCAATATTTTTTAACATATTTTGCACATTTTTCTGCTATCCTCACTATCTATTTTCGATCACATAATAGTAGAAAAAATCAAAATATGTTCAAAAGAGTTTTTAAATAATTTAAATAATTAAAAAATTACAAATAAAATGATGACACCTATTTTGTTATGAATTTTATGATACTCTCACTTTATTTTAGGGAGAGAGAGCTTGGTTTGTTGCTTACAATCATCAACAATGTCTCATTCATAATGACAAGGGAATTTTCTAACGAGATGAGATACAGTTTAGGCAGAAAAATAGATCCAAACAATAATTCATTCCTTAAACATCCATCAAACGTCTATCAAACAAACCCAAACTTCAGAGACATAGGAATAGATAAATTAAATCATTAAAAAATTATCATTGTGTTTCCCTATGTTATTCAATATCATTAGATTCTTTTACTGATTCTTTTTATGATGTTATAATTTGAAGAATATGTTCTTCCCATTATTCTCGTAAATCCTCAAAATTTGCATATCATAGATGGATTTGTTCCAACCAATGAACTACATGTATTTAAAATCAAAATAAGAATGTAATACCATGAATTCACAAATAATAATTTATATATGTTAAAAAAGTATATTAGTAAAAGAGATTACCACATCTTTAATTGGAATGTTGATATTTGAGGTGATTTCGCTCATAAATTTCATGACACAGTAACGACACATGACTTTATCATTTTGTTGTGAAATCTACAAAAAATAAGTGTATATGGTTTTTCATATTCGAACATCTTTATTATTCAATAGTAAAATTTATTAAATTATTAATATTTGCTTGCATATACATAACTTTGTCTCATATAAGCTTATGAGATTTTTTAAGAGCAATGCCTCTACTCTTGTTTCACAGCTTTCATGCCTTGTCAAAGTTTAAAATAGTTAGTTCTTTATTAAATATTACAAAGAATAATAGAAGATAAATAGTTAATTATAACTTTTACATTTCAACAACTGTTTTTATGTCTTTACTCAATTCTATGGAAATTGAGTCATAGTACTAAACATAATTTCCATATAAATCAAGGATTATCAACATCCAATGATCTTGGCCTTGTTCAAACTTTAGTGTCCAAGGGATCATCAAAATTATGCTAATGACGGCCCCTTAGGGTTTATAGGGTGATTAAGGGCTTAAATATAGCTCAGGTGCAATCTGGACTGTCAGATCAGCTCCAGATCAAAAGCTGAGATCAAAACAAGCAAAACTGATAGCGGTAACCAATCACAACACAACATATGGCACATAGAATTCATTGGGCGATTTAGAGCACGACGAGTGGTAAGGGAGACCGGTCATAGTCAATGCTCGCTGAGTTAATGCCATGTCGCGCAACGTGATTTGCAAAAATGGATGGTGTGGCACATGGGTGGAATGCATGGAGTAATCGCATGGCGACACGAGGTAGTGTGGTTTGACCGATCTTTGAACTCGAATTGAACAATGTGTTGACACTTAGCACGAGGTTTTTTCTCCTCACACGTGGCATAACTTGATTTGGTGTCCTTACTTGCATGGCGTCCACGTGTCTTCCCAGTAAGCTCCTCTACTTGCGTGGTAGGCCACATGGAAGCTTCTGATTGCCCTTGTGTTAAAAATTCATAAAAATTCCAAAAAATCCCAAAAATTGTTTTCCCCCTTTTCAATAAAAGTTTATATTTTAATATTTTTGGCCCTAAACATACTATTTATTGAATAAAACAAGTAAATATTAAGTAAAAAAGTACGCTAATGACTCTACTTTCATAGAATCATCAGTAATGCCCTATCACATAATTATTTAGCTCTAATGTTAACATTATTCTCTTGATATTGATTGACAAATGATGAATCATAGAACATTGCTAAAGGTGATAGGTAATTAGCTTGAAGTCGATAATAACATGCTCTATATAAAAGAAATATATATAAATATAATTATATCTTCTATATAAATGAAAGTTATTTATTGATTGAGGACTCACCTTGTCCATACCTGAATTATACTTAAATTGATCATTTGAAATTTAAACAGTTGCAATATACACTCGATCAATATATATGTTTGCCCAATTTCTACACCAGAAATTTCTCTAGGAAGTGGCACAATTCGTCCATCATTTATGATAGTTTTGCTCGCAACAATAGTCATCAAAGAGCCAAGATTTCTCTTGAAGTTTAAAGCATATTTATAACTATACTTTTTCCATGGCTTCTTCTTTAATGACTTAGTGTGCAATGATTTTCCTCTAGACATAGATTTTTCACGAGATACTTGCTTTGTATCTCTTAAATGTGCCTTATTTACTAATTATGGTATAATAGACTAAAGAAGAGGTATTGTATATGTTAGTAACAATAAAATAATAGTAATATAATAGTAGTAAATTTTTTTTATATTAAGTAACAAAAATAATACCATATCAAAATTTATCACAACTTGATTCGACGGCCAAGTCATATATTGTCCAACAGCTTCTTGGATCATGGAAGCATCAGAAAACATAGGTAGTGGACAATGATGGAGCAATGACTGATCAATTATTACTCACCAATAATTTGGCAAATATTGATTATGAATCATTCGATCATCGCTCAATTGTTGTATCGTTCTAATAGCAGCATAGTCCGTAGATGATGGATGTTTCAACAAGCATTTCATATTCTGTAAAAACTTTAAGCGTTATATATAATAAATAAAATATATGATAAACAATAAAAATAATAGACTATCTACATAAGTTTTAAATCTGACCACAAATGATTCATAAAATGGAGTAGGACTCCCATGTGGAGTAGATATTGAAAGGACATTCTCATCAAAACATTCATCATGTAATGGATGGTAAGAATGCATAGATTGCATTGGATATATTGAACCAATACTTGATTGCATCTGCATTCTTGGAACAAATAAAGGACCAATAGGATGACTATATCACATAGAGGATATAGGTTGGGCGCTATGAGATTGCATGTGTGGCATGACTGGCATGGATGGTGGCATGCCTAGCCAATGAGACATACCTTGATTGTTGACGTGTGTTATGATTGATATTACTTTAAAGTGGCAATCTCACTTAACATTGAGGCCTTAAAAGAGTTCAATTCTTACTGACAATCCAAGGCCTTTGTTTTGAAATATTAAAAAACTCCATATAACCATCATATTGGCTTCTGATGCATAATTTCACAAGTGTACAAATCGTTGTAATAAAATGTACAAAAGTACATATATCGAACCCACAAGGAATGGCGTTACTAAGTACCAAAATTGACTAATCCTAATTTTATTTGAAAATCGAATTGTTGAATTTGTTTAAGAAGTAAATTAACTTAAAACTAAATGCAAATAACAAAATTTAATGTTGTTCACAAATGATTAAAAACGCTAAGGCATTTGATTTCGCTAAATCAATTCAATCCGATTTCAAGTCATGTTATATGAGAATCAAAGTTAGAAGTGATGGTTGAAAAACCCAAACTTATCTAATACTCTTTCTTGAGTTATAATAGAATTACTTATCTATGAAAACCAACTATATTTCTATGAAGATTTAATCACAAATAAGCACATTACGATTTATGGAATTTCTAGAATAACCACATACATCATGCATTAGGTGTCAAACTCACATTCAACATACAATATTTATCATAAGAAGCATTCATTACACATCTCCTCTCGGTCTCAATATAATGCAACAAATCATCTAAATTTTGATCAGAAATTTAAAAGCATTAAGCATGGAAATAAATACTCAACTTGAAAACAATGAATTCATATAAAGATAATACGAGAAATCAAATTTTCTTGATTTAACTACATCATAGCCTTAGCAAAAACGAACTAGTTCATAACGAAATAAGAATAAACATTATTTCAATTGAATCCATGAATAACAAATCTAAATAAAATGCAGAAAATAAAAGCTAAGGAGAAGAGATGAAAAACTCTTGAAGATGAAGACTTGGTAGCAACAATGGTGATGATCTTTCAAGTTTCTCCAACCTTTCTCTCCAAAATTTCATTTTCTCCTCCAAATATAACTCAGATCTGCTCTCTCTGCCGTGGCCTCTTTCTCCATCATATTGTATATATAGATCTAGGGTTTTGGGGGCAATTTTGGAACAAAACAACATAAAAAATGTGTTTTCGGACGAAACTCGCCGGCGGCGAGATTTTTGGAAAAGTTACGATTTTGGTTTCGCTGATTTTGGCCGGGGGTGAGATGAATTTGCCAAAATCCGTGCTCTCGGGAAGATTTTTGCCGTGAGATTTTCACCGACGGTGAGAATATTCTGGCCAGCGGTGAGATTTCTAAATTTTGAAACTTTGTTTTCTTTTTATTTTCACTCAATCTCGATCATTGTACTTTGTCCAAAACTTCTCCAAAATCATGATTTTACCTGAAATTGCACTTTAAGCACGAAATACCCGTGAAATGACATTTGTGGATTAAATAATCAAATAAACATAATTTTCACACTAATATCAACATTTAAATCATAACAAAAATGCAATAATTTCACTCTTATCAGCTTCCTCCCCTAACACGACCAGGATGCTCACGTCCAAATGCATGATATATCACATCTTTTCCTAACTGTTTGATTATTTCACCCTTGGTTATTTGTTCTTGAACAACTCTCTACAAATAATAAAGCAAAAAAAAACATATCATACATTATTACATCAATAGGAAAAAATATAAGGACCTTTTATAAAGTCAAATTACTAACCAACTTATTGAGTTTTTCTTTCCTCATTTAGTCATTAGTCTTGAGTTCTTTGTTTTAGGGTTTTTATTTTTATATACAAGTCAGATCCCAGTAACTACCTACCCAATTCAGCATCCTACATAAATTAAATAAATTTATTAACTATGAAATCAAATTAAATTTGAGGAAAATAAATATAAAAATAATTTTAAATTAGCAACTTAATAATACCATTTTTTGTCTAACTTTATGATTTGATGACCTCCCAGTACAGTTAGGAGGAATATTCTTCATTTGTATATTCTAATGTTCTTCCATAATGATTTGAAATTTATCTGTACGTCTATAATCCACGAAGTCTTTCCATATTTGGGGTTTAATACAAGGGTGTTCTTTAGGGATTTTGTATAGTTCTTGTTCATTAAGTGGTTCCAAATATGGAAACACATAATTTCTTGCCAATTTGGAAGTCTTGTATTCCTTCCATGCCTTATTTGCAATCTTATAACATTTGTTCATCTAATTATTAGGGACTTTAAAATGATTCTATAAAAAAACACATTTTAGATGAAATATAATACAAAAAAATATAATATATGTAATTAATTATAAAACAAGAGACTTATATAATGGTTTTCCATATCTTAAACTTTTCAACATCGTCAACCTTAGTCTAATCATTTATATTGATTGGTATACTTGACTTCACAAGTTTACCAATAGAAAATTTCAATTATTGACCATTTTATCCCAATGGATTACCAGTTGCATCGAATTGAACGGGTACTCTATCATCTGGATTAAGTGGAGCATTATGTATATTATCACAACCCCTTCTTTTCAAATTTCCCAATGGATCATTTGGATCTACAGTCTCTGGTACCCTAGGATCCACGAAATATCTGCAAACAATGATGAAATAAAAATTAATTGATAATTTTAGGGCCAAACATATAAACAACATTTATTAGAATAATATAGAATATACATTATGTTTAATTAGATTGTTAATCATATATATATTCCTTCACAATCACTTCGAGTCCATGACGAAGAATCATTGTCAACAACTAGATCATCACATAAATTAGGTAATATTTTTGAGAAATGACTACTATTGGATAATGTACTCATCTCTGCCCAGACTCTTCTGATCATCAGTCTCATTTTGAGAGGATTTTTGATTTTGTTTTCTATTGTTGACCATCTCTTCCATATTTATATGTGTGTTAACCAATTAGGTGTTCTTAGAATAAGTTGTAGGGAAGTCCTTTTCCATGTCTCTCTATAGGGATCTCCAGTGTAGTTCCCTAATGTAAGTTCATAATGGCCACTAAGTATAGGCAATCTATCATTTGTATTTTCTCTTAATTGAATCTATCAAAAAATATTTCAATAGCTCATCCATTCCCTACTATAGGGTTAATAGATGTTCCAAGGTCTTTAACCTTTTTCTCTTGGCTAAGAAATGTGAAAGAAATTGCTTCCCATATTTTGAGAAGGAATTAATTGTGTTAGGCTTCAGGGTACGGTACTAAGCTCTAGCCTTGTCCATCAATATGAGATAGAATGCCTAGCACCTAACCATGTTAGTATAGGCATAGAGATCTATCCACCTCTTGAAGTTTCAAGATACTTTTAGGGGTCATTATGCCATCATATGTGCCTACATTGGGAAACTTAAATTTATTAAAAAGTAGGATGGCCATGATCTCCAGTATGAACAGGGACTCAGTAAAGAATGCCAAGTTTGGGAATCTACCAAGGTTCAACCTTTGTTGTACCTTTAGCAATAGTTTGATGAGTCAGTCAATGGTTAGATAAAGGATAGTTGGTACTCCATCTGAGAAACGATTATTGAGGTAACCATGAGCTATTGAAGCCACATGATCATTATGATTGGCTTGGATAAAGTTTCCTCGCCTTTGGGCCTTAAGATGGTCATATAGATCATAATGGATAGAAGTTACTTGAGTTGGTCCAACCAATTCAAGATGAATGGTTGAAAGGATAATGTCCAAACACATATAATTGGATAACCTTAGATACTCTATGTGGACTCTATCTGACCAGCCTTGGGACTCAGGTCCCGTTATGATTTGTCACCTCACTAGTCAAACCATGTCTAGATACAAGTTTGATCGTGTGTGCTCCTAACATTGGAGGATATCGTAGGGACTTCTTCTGAGGTGGTGATCGGTTCAGCATTGGAGGATATCGTGTGGACTTATTTTGAGAAGTTAATGCCCCAGAATGGACTATAATGTATTTTCCATTATATGTATATGGGCTTCATCTCAGGCTCTCTTTCTCTTGGCCGATCGAGCACGCTATGGGTGGGTAGGTGCAAGTGCAAGATCTGTAGCTCTAGTAGGTCATGAGGGAGCCAGAAGGACTAATGGATAGAAGGTTGGTTGAATGGTCGATTGGACCTCATGATTTTCAGATATGGCTTAAGCATTGGGGCTAGATAACTTGTTTATGGTTCCTCTGGGAAGCACAAAGGACTAAGTCTAGTAGAATTAGTAGATCTGATAGATGTGATGCTTTCACTTGAAAAATCTTACAACACCTTTGTCTCTTTCAAAGACCTATATACTTTTTTGTACACTAAAAGCTAAATAAAACTTATGAATGTCCTAAAATTTTGATTTTTTCAACCTAATAGAACACACTCGTTTCCTATAGATGGTGCCAGATGTTGATGTTGATTTTTGTCAACATTTGGTATGACTATTCTCTATAAATATATGAGACAAAGATACTCATTAGAACCTTGGACCATAATGGTGAGTGGTGGCCTTTGGCCCTCCAATGCTTAAGTCAATAATGAGATTGTAGAAGATAGAGGAGATCTAAGTCTTACTTTTTGATGAATATGATAGAGAGTGTTATGGTTAACGTAATCTGTTATGAGATCTTAGATATGACTTATGTTTAAATGTGTACAATAGTAAATATGTAAAAGGAGTATAAGTAACTTGGTAAATATCTCTTACAAATACAGATAGACTTATTGTAGTATCATGATTATCTCTCTGTAGCTATTTCTTTTAGACAATTAAGGGATAATTACTAGCCATTTATTTCTTTATTAAGATTAGTCATTGGTCATACTTATCTAATGACTCAATGCTTACTGAGCTGGCATATAAAGTTTTTTATTGACCAAGACCATTCTTTATTTTCCGTATAGCATGTATTAAACTACACCCAATAATACATAAACCAAAAAACATTGTATCTACTAAGAAAATAAGACAGATAAAAAAGTGTTTAAAGATCACCTTTAGATATAAATTTAGGTAAATAGAAACCGTAATAAATCAAAATTTAGTTGTAATTTTTTTTACTAAACTAAAAGACTAAAAAAATTAATGGAGAGAGAACTCTAACAATACGAGACTCTTTCTTTGATGACCCAAAAAAAAAGAGACAGATAGATTTTCTAAAAGAGAATGCAATTAAAAATAATAATTTTGAAAGCATAATGTTTAAATAATTAAATTGCACTTTCTTTGTTATTACACTAAAAAATAATGTATATCCATTAGAATTCGAGATCAAGACTTTTACTACATTACAACTCTCCAATTAGAAAACATATCACTAGGCTACACATGTATCCATCAAACTTGACAAAATCAATTATTTGCTAAGCATATCACAAGTTTTACCAGCCATTAGAAGCCACAATCTTAGTGATCATATTTTTGGTACAAGCCCTCATCCTACCAAGTAAAATGGCTCTTTAGATTCAATAACTCTCTTAATCCATGCCTTGCAAAATGGGAACAATTTGCTCCATGCCTTGTAAAATTTCATACACCTCATCAAATGTTTTGCAACTTCAATTTCAATTGCAAAACTCTAAGAAGGTGGAATGCATATTGATGATTATTTGCTTAAAATGAAAAATCTTGCTACTGCATGTGAACTGATTGAGGACATAAACTTTTTGTTGTGTATCTTTGCTGGTCTCGTGATAGAAAATAATGCCTTTGCTACCTCTATTCTTACATGATATGTTCCTATAGCTCTAATTGAATTGAGCATTTTGTTTTTAAGTTTTGAAAAAACCCTAGACCTTAGTTAACCTTCAATTGATATTGCTACAAGTCGAGGGGTCTAAGCATATCAATGCTAACTAATATGGCCAGCCAATAATAGCTACTATATCTTTTAGAGATCATGAATGAGGATGAGGTAGGAATGGTGGATATGGTGCAAGGGGAAGTGGTAGGAATATGCCTGGTGTCAGGTTTGTGGAAAATTTGGGCATGTTGCACTTTGCTGCTACTACAGGTTCGATGAAATCTCCTCTCCTCAAAACCCTCTCAACAACGTTACCTAAAACCAAAACCAAACTCTTATGCAAGCGATGATGGTCACACCTAAAGATAGTTTCAGATCCATTTTGGTATGTTGTTTTAGGAGCCACATGCCGTTAAACCTTTGATTTTCAAAATCTTCACTCAAAACAAAATTTTACCGATTCTGATAGAGTTATGGTTGGAAATGAATATCTTTGCCACCCATTTCTCATATAAAAAATACTACTATCTCTTCTAATTCTCAAATTAGAAATTTTAATTATTTTATATCTTCCTCAAATATAAAAAAAAAATTCTTAATGATACTTAGTTTTCTACTGATAATAATTT
Organism: Hippophae rhamnoides; assembly: GCA_033030585.1. Lineage (NCBI taxonomy): Eukaryota > Viridiplantae > Streptophyta > Magnoliopsida > Rosales > Elaeagnaceae > Hippophae > Hippophae rhamnoides. The sequence continues at coordinate 44,160,011 of CM065436.1, read as the reverse complement.
TTCTTTGAATTCATGTACTTTTTTTGTCAAAGACAAGGACTCGAATAAGATTTTACTTCAAGGGCACCTTGACTAAGGACTATATAGATTGGATCCTTTTCATTTTAAAAACAAGTGTGCATAGTGAACATCATTTTTGAGTTAATATGTTTACCTATCTTCTAGTTTTCTCCGTAAGTTGAAAATAAACCAAAGGCTTTAGTAGCATCATCTTCTTTACCCAATATTTGGCATCATAGGGTAGGTCATGTTTTCTAAGATTTTGTGAAGTGTGCTTTTGGTAAAAATAGTGATGGAATAATATTACCGATAACCTGAAACGAACTGCTTGGGTTGAGTTGCGGACTAGGTCGCTCTTTTTAAGACGTTTCGCGGCTCTACCCAAATTTGTGCAAGCAAACACAGCCCCGTCGTCCCCAGGATAAAACAGCCCATAATCTTTTTCTCTATCTAGGAACTTCACTGCACTGATGAAGACCGGAATGCTACACCTGAAAATTTGTTGCTCGGAAAACTGAAAAGTAAGTTAGAATTGCAGAGAGAATTTTTTTCCTTAGTAAGATAAGTTTGCATATTGTTTTGAAACTGAGAGCTGAGGCCCTCTATTTATAGGATTCAGAAACCATGTGGCAATTATGATAAAAATGGTAATGTCTGGGAATGGAGAGTGTAACAACCATTCTGAGTAATGAAGAGTAACGTCCATTTTCTGAGTAAAGACGAGTAACAGACATTTTTGTGAGTAAAGACAAGTAATGGCCCTTTTTCTAAATAAAGAAGAGTAATGGCCATTTAACAGTCATATTCTGATAAAAGAAAACAACGGCCACATTTTGAGTAAAAATAAATAACAATTGTTTTTTTAAGAGAGAATATATATATATATATATAGAACAATCATTTTCTCATTGGAAAAGTTTATTTGTAAAAAAAATAATTTTCCAAAAAATAAAATGCCACCTCACACACATGCACACGCACTCGAACTTGGACTCGGCATGGCTCGGCACGGCACGGCTGGTAGGTCGGACGGACGGCGGCGGCAAAGCGCGCGCGTGTATGGTATCACATTTGCCTAGGTCCTCTTCCCTTCCACAAAAGTGGGTGCCCCTTGGGGCCCAATCCCAATAGCCAATTATTCACTATTTATACATCTTTTAAATATTGTAAGAAAGCAATGTGAGACAAGATTGTGCATAAGCAAAAAAATGTGTCTATGAACTTGAACCTTTGCATAGTGTTGATGCTTTAGAATATACTAGAGTAACTCGTAGTTTTGAACTCTATCTCTAACAATCATCACACACAAAACCTTTCCAAGGTGTAGTTCGAAAAGCCCGTGCTTTACAACCCTGCACGTGTATCCCAATGTAGTGAACGCTCTAGTACATTTTGCCCAAAAAATTTTCATAGGAAGCGGCCACACTTCCACTTCACATAGGTGAGTCCATCAAGAGCACTCATGTAGCTATGTACTCCACTCCACATAGAGTATAGAACTCATTAAGAGTTTAACAATTAACTCATCCTTTTCTATCGCTTCAGGACTTCATGCTTCTAACAATATAGAATGGGATTTGAAAATAGCATGATACATCTCATATCACTTCATGACTTGTTATTACCCTTTGAACTTATTTCTTGGGATCTCCAGTTTATAAGTTGGGTTACCATCACAAGTGACTCTTCATTCTAAGGGCATTAATCCCATTCCTTTTGAGGTTTGGAAAACATTTTCTCTCTGTAATCCTTTCATCAAAGGATCTTCCAAATTTTCATCAGAATGTACATGATCCATTCTTATAGCTCCTGTAGAGAGAAATTCTCTTACCGTACTACTATCTCTTCTAATTCTCAAATTAGAAATTTTAATTATTTTATATCTTCCTCAAATATCAAAAAAATTTCTTAATGATACTTAGTTTTTTACTAATAATAATTGTTTCTTTGAATTCATGTACTTTTTTTGTCAAAGACAAGGACTCGAATAAGATTTTACTTCAAGGGCACCTTGACTAAGGACTATACAGATTGGATCCTTTTCATTTTAAAAACAAGTTTGCATAGTGAACATCATTTTTGAGTTAATATGTTTACCTATCTTCTAGTTTTCTCCGCAAGTTGCAAATAAACCAAAAGCTTTAGTAGCATCATCTTCTTTAGCCGGCATTATAGGGTAGGTCATGTTTTCTAAGATTTTGTGAAGTGCGCTTTAGTTGTAACTTGTCTGTTTAAATTAACTAGCCAATAAAACGTGCATTTTACTAAGGAAATTTAATTTAAAATATTTCTGTTAATCATAATATAATATAATTAATTTATATCATATAAAAAATTTAATTTAAAAATACATAGAGTTTAATAGATAAACATTTACTCTTTTTATCTTTAATTTATGAGATTTTATTTATCATAATTTTGTGATATTATTAACTCAAAAGGTCAAAATACATAAAGCAAAAAATTTCAAAATCAAAATCAGTAATGAGTTAAAAATAAAGTAAATCAAAATATGTATAATAATTAATCTCATATTATGACATATAGAACCACAAACAATAATATTAAATAACTTTTTAAAATTTTAAAATTTATTAAATAAATAAAGTTTCATTTATTACTTAAAACACTTCAATTTTACATTTGTTAAAACAACTATATACGTCAATGATAACTACACAATATTAAAACATTAAAGAGATAATTATTTTGATATCAGTTTATTTGTATGTAGTATAAAAATTAATACATTAATACATTACATTTAAAATTAGAAAAAGAATGTCTGAAAAGCATTAAAATCCATAAAATATAGAACGCGTTAAAATTTATTGAAGCAAGTAAAAAGAGTGTATTTTTTAATAATTGTTTTAATCACATTTATAGATTATAATTTTTTTAAGTATATTAATTTAGCACAAATTTAGAAGGTTTTTAATTTTTTCTTTTAATTTAGTAACAATAGATCACTATTACAATGTTCATGAGTTTTTTGATTTCCTTTGTAATTGTTAATTTTATTAAATTTTTGACATAAAATCAAATATTTTATAAGTATTTTGATTTTTTCTTTTAATTATTCCACTAAAAGATAATTATTAATACTCAATTATTTTTACACTAACATAATTTAAAAAATAAATTAAAATTTAATACATATTTAGTAGACTTTTGATTTATATTTTAATTATGTAATAATATAGAATTGTTATAATGATAATAGGTATTTTGATTTTTTTCTTTTTCAATTTTTACTAAGAGAAATTTTATAAATTTCAAATTTATTAATGTATAATCAATTAATTTAAGAATCTTTTGTTTTCCCTATTAAAAGATAATTGATATAATAATAAATAATTCAGATTAAATATAGTTTAAAAAAAATAACTTAACTAAAATAAAAATATATTTGGATTATATTATATGAAAAAATACATAGATACTTACGGTCGATATTTTTTTAAGTACATTAATTTAGCACATAATTAAGACAATTTTGATTTTTCTTTAATTTTATAATAATAGACAATTATCATAATATTTATGAGTCTTTTTATTTATTTTTTAAATATGAATTTTATTAATTCATATCGAATCAAATATTTCATAAAAAACAAATATATTAGAAGTCTTTTGATTTTTCCTTTTATTATTCTAGTAGAATATGATTATTAATATATAAAATAAATTATTTTTACACTAAATATGATTTTGAAAATAAATTAAAATTCAATACATATTTATTAAAATTTTATTTTTCTTTTAATTTTGTAATAATAAATAATTATTATAATGATCATAAGTCATTGATTTTTCCTTTTTAAATTTTCACTAACATTGAATTTATAAATTTTAATTTTATTCATATAGAATCAATTATTTTAAGTATAAATGACCATTTTATCTGTATATAAATAAATGAGGTTATCCACAAATATTCTATTATTTTTTTCTGAAAATAACCATAATTGATAAGATGTTGGATGAGGATGATTATTGAAATATCAAAAATGAGCATATTCTTATATTATTGTTTTTATATACATATAATTACATATAAAAATCAAGTTTTAATAATAAAGACAATACTTGAAATAATTATATTTAATTTTGTTTCTTTTTTTATTTACCTAAAAATATGTGCTAAATAGTTAAAAATGAGAGTTAATATTAATACTTTAAATAATGTTATAGAGTAAGAATTATGTTAACATTTAATTTTTATACTAAATGTATTTTTGAATAAATGTTAAAATATAAGAAGCGTAATTAATTCGTATGAAAATTACTATCCACTCATAATTGACGACTATTACCTGAATATACCTGAAATTAGTACCGATGGTTATAGTTATTAGTATAATCGTTCATGCCTTTTCTCACGCCCATTCATATAGGAGTCTATTGTTTTTTTTATTGATTCCCAAACTAAAAGATAAATAATATAAGAATCAATTATTTTTTACACTAAATATAATTGAAAAAGTAAGTTAACTAAAATTAAATTATAATTTATATGGGAAAATACATTGATAGTTATACTAATTTAGCACAATATTTAGTAAGAATTTTATTTTCTATTTTAATACCATAATAAAAGACCCTTCTTATAATTTTTATGAATCTTTTCATTTTCTTTTCAATTATAAACTTTGTTAAGTCTTTTTCACACATAATCAAATATTTCATTAAAAATCAAATATTTTAAGAATCTTTGTTTTTTCTTTTATTCTTCCATTAAAAAATAATTATTAATAATATAATTAATTATTTTTAAATTAAAAATAATTAAAATTTAACTCATATTACGTGACTTTCGATTTTTTCTTTTAATTTCGTAATAATAAACAATCATTATAATGATAATGAGTTTTGATTTCTTTTCTTTTTTAAAATTTTTACTAAGTGAGAATTTATAAATTTTAAATTTATTCATATACAATCAATATAATATAAATCTTTTGATTTTTTTCTTTCAATTACTCAACTAAAAGATAAATAATACATATAATCAATTATTTTTACACTAAATATAATTGAAAAATAAAGTAGCTAAAATTAAATTATAGTTACCTTATGTTCTATGTTCTATGAAGATATAAATTGATAATTATAATAAACCTTACCAATAAAAATATAACATATCATTTATAAAGTTTTATTTATAAACATTAACAATTACCTTTTAAGTTTCTACTCATAAAATATCAAAACCTCTTAAAATAATACATACAACATATAGGGACCTTCAACGGTAGTCTTCAAATTTTTTATTCACTTTATCGATGATTTTATTGCTATAATGGTTTTATACTTTGCAAACAAAATTTGAAGTTTTTTATACTTTTGAACATTTTAAAAACTTAGTCGAAAATCAATTTAAAAATATATATATATTTGTAATCTAATAATATAAATTAAATTTCTCTAACAATTTTTAATAAAATGTGGCATTCATTATCATCGTTCTTGTTGTTACACATTAACAAAATGGAAAAATGAAATGTAAAATTCGTCATAAAGTTAAAATAGGTATTACTTATTCCGTGTGTTAGAAACGATTTCTAACACCGCGTATGCTTTAATGCCACTTTCTTTTTGGGATTTTCCGTTTACTTTTACGGCATGAATATATTTTCAAAAATAAAACTTCTCTTGAAATTGCCACTCATCATAAACCATATCACTTTTCTCAAAACTTTTGGTTGCTCCAATTTACCGTTTATCCGTCCAATGAACCCTCAAAAAAGTTCAATTTCATTTGCAAAAAAAATTATTTTGATGCTATTGCTTAAATCACGTGTTATTTATGTGCAAATTTTTCAAAAAAAAAAATACTCATCTTTAATAAGTTATATTTTTCCCTTTCAAATGGCCCATCTTTTAATTTTACTTTTTTCTTGTATCTTGCTTTGAGAAATATTGGTATCTTCTCTATTGAAGTCGTTAAAATTGATGCTTTTTGTTTGGACATTCAGACCAATCCAAAGATCGGATCTTGTAACCTACCTAAGCCAAGTCCAGCCCAAGACGTAAGATGAAGTACTATAGACATCCCACCCATGGGACAGACCAAGCCCAATGTCAATTCTAGCCTTAGACCGACCAAGCCCAAGAACAACACGAGCAATACTCGATCTAGATCTCTGATACATTGTACTTTAGGCTAATTATGCCCTCCTGACATGTAGTTACATGTAAACATTGTATAGCTAACACTTATCCCCATAAATGTGATATAAATAGATGGACCACTCATGAGGATCCACTTATTGAGCCCTTTATATTCATCTTTGTCTATAAGATATTGAGTTTCAACATTTTGGCACCTATCGTGGGGCTCAGATTCTTAGGTCAATCACAAGTTTCTGACCTCATATCCTGTAGGGACTCACCTCGATCTTAGAAAGAAATTAGGAAAGTCCATCGCGCACTATTCGTAATTCAAAAATCATGGCTATAACTCGGTCTAAAAGATGGTCTAATTCTAACCATGCCGAAACAGTGGCTGCTCAAGGAAATAGGCCACCTGCAAATAACAGGCCCAGCGTAGAAGACAACACCCTCTATCAAGAGTTATCTCATCAGTTGCTCGAGCTTAGGAAAGATCTCGACGAAACCAGAAGAGAAAATAGAGCTCTACGATCTCAGGTAGAGGAAAGAATCCCTGATAATCCTATTGCTGAACCAGTTAATGGAAAGGAAATGGGACGTGGTCAATCCGAGCTTCGATCTGCCGAGCATTTAGTTGAGAGAAACCCCTTCTCTAGCTCGGCTCGTCCCGATGAGGAGCAATGGCGCCAAGAAAAAAGGAACTAGAAAACACGGATTCAAGCCTTAGAGAGGAACAACAAGAGGCAAGAGGAAGCTTTGAAAGAAGCAAGTGAGAAATAGGAAAAGGGAAAACCCCCAACAAGGTGGACATAGATTGTAGACAATTGTACATCTCTCCCTTCTCAGATGCAATTGAAAATGATGAGCCTCTGCCTAAGTTCAATGCTCCCAAATGCCCTAACTATTTTGGGACGAAGGATCCAGTGATGCATGTCCAACATTTCAAAACTGACATGGCATATATGAGCCTCACCCAAGCAAAGAGAGACGCGATGATGTGCAAGATGTTCGCAGCCACCCTCTTGGAAAGCGCACATAAATGGTTCAACAATCTACCTCCGAGGTCCATAGACTCATTCCCGCAGTTCGCCAAATTATTTATCACTAAATATGCCTATAACAAACCCTAGAGAAAAGAATCTCATCATCTCTTTTCAATTATACAAGGGGAAAAAGAGCCCATCGAAGGATACATGAAATGATTTAGAGAAGAAAAATTGGAAATCACTAACTACCCTAGTTATATTGCTATAGAAGCCTTCAGGCGAGGCCTACTAAAAAATTCCAACCTATTCATGGAATTGAATAAAACTGTACCAAGTACCTTGGAGGAAGCGTGTAGGGAGGCCAAAAAGTTTGTCAACTTAGAAATGGTGCTTAGCCTAGCCAAGGATCGTCAAATGGGAAGATAGTTGATCTCGGCCCCAAACAAAGAAAAAAGGAGAATGAGGCTTGACCAAACATACCAAACTTACAAAAACAAATGATTTGTTGTAAGCAGCAGACAATCAGGAAATTAGTTGGTAAACAAAAACTGGGCGGTAAAACAAAGCTGCCTAGAAAACAGGGAAAGATGGGGAAGAGCGTTATCTCCCTTCAAGGGTCCACCTTTAAAAGTCAATTTTACCCAGATTGTACAAAGAATGGAGAGGGAGCCCAAGACTAAGTGGCCACCCAAGATGAATACTCTAGGGAGAGATGTGTTGAAATGGTGCACTTTTCATAAAGATATAGGCCACGAGACAAGAGATTGTAGAAACTTCAAAAGAGAATTGGAGGCATTGTTGGCTAGAGGATATTGCAAAGACCTCGTCACAACAAATGAGAATAGAAGAGGAGGCTACCAAGGTGAACGAAGAATGTTTCGACCAACATACTCATCAAGCACTGGAAAAGAGCCTCATGGGGGCCCAACATTAAAACCATCTACACCATACATGGAGGGCCAAGAGTCAGCAGGGTCTCCAACAATGCTCACAAAAGATTTGCAAGGGAGCTGCAATACGCACCCCATATATACGCTTTGGATAAAGCAAGACCCCTGATGAGTGCTCAAAAAGCACAAAAATTACAATGATTTTATGCACATTAATTGATTAAATATATATATATATATATATATATATATATGATTTTATCATATATTTGTATAAATTTATCTTTTTTCGGAATCACGGGTATTTCTATTGTTTTTCAGGTATTTTCGCTTAAAATCGTAACTTAAAGACTCAAAGAGGAATACTGGAAGCAATACATCACAAATATATTAATAAATAAATGGGGAAAGGTCAACAAATATGGAAAAATTGGACAAAATGGGTCAAAAAGGTCAAAAATGTCAAAAAGGAGAAAATCGCGCCGCCGCGCCGCCCAGCCGTGCCGAGTCGCGCGCCCACCAGCACGCAGCACGCTCGACGTCCGCACGGGCTGCTGCCATTTCGCCCCCATGATGTCATCAATGACCTCAGCAATTGCACTACGCGTTTTCACAATTGTTTTACATTTTTTCACTCACTTTTTCTACCCATTCTCACCTATAAATACCCCCTTCACTTCACTTCATACCATACCTCAAAACACACTTTTCTTTTCTTTCTTTCTTTCCATTTCTTAGTTTTTAGTTTTTTTTAGTATTTCTTAGTTTTTAGCTAGTTTTGCTTAGTTTTAGAGTTCTTCCCTTTTTGGGAAGAACTAGTTATGTTTTTGTAATTTATTTGCTTTTTGATTCAATAAATGGGAGTGCAAATTCCGTTTGGAGGTTTTCCAGCTATGGGAATAGCATCGAAGTTCTGTAAGGATTTTATTTTCTTTACAATTATTTTTTATGCTTTATTATTACATGTTATATTTAATTTGTCTGTGATTAAATTTAACTCTACTGGCTGTTAGTAAACATGATGTAATAATAACGTTGTTATGCTTGCGAAATATTAAATAGGTATAAATCTCTAAAATGAATTGATTTTATTTTTATTCAAGATTTTATATTAAGAATGTTAGAGAGAAATATATTATTTTTCATTACAAACTTAAATATGAAAATTAGATTTTAAGGTTTAGTTATCCGGTCTAATTTAGAGTAGTGCTCTTTTATTTGTTGGTACAATCGCCCGGTAGTTAGAGTGAAGCTCTATTTCATAAGTTTTTATAAGAATTATTATCTGAAAATGTATTTACAACATGTTTTCAGTAGTAGTTTTAAAACTTGAAAGTTTGTACTCGAATAATTAAATTCTTAGGTTTAATTTGGACACCTTGAATAAAGTTTAAATTGTCTAACCCCACCAAAGGTGGCATTTAAATGGTTCATTTTCAATCTCTTAGAAAAGGGAATTAATTTAATTAACCAAATTAGTTATCAACACCACCCATAGGTGTTAATTGATTTGTTTATTTAACAAAGAATTCTAACCCCACCAAAGGTGGTATTCATACAAAAAAGGGAGAATCAATAAATATCAATTCATATCTTTAATAACCTAAATAATAATAGCAAGCATAATTAACTTAGTTATTATATCCATAAATACTCTACTATTTATAAAAGATAAAATTTGCATAAATGTTTATTGAATCCATATCTATGTTTATTTTTATGTCAGTAGATTAAAACAACACAAAACCCCAAAATATCGTGACAGGATGTTTAGGATTTAATTTTGTTTTTAAAAGTTTGAATAATAAATTAAAAACTACATACATTCCTTTCTTAGATCGACCTTAGGAGTATACTTATCATTTTCTACGAAATGATTAGGTGCACTATGAGAGTTTTATAAATATAAAACCAAAGTATTGGCAAGAATCGAATCTTAGGTTTTAAACCATCAAGTTTTTGGCACCGTTTTGAGGATGGCATCAAAGTTTTTGGAAATCCCGATTCCGCTTCATCAAGTTTTTGGTAGCGGATTCGTGGAAGGAATAGAGTTTTTAAATTATTTATCAAAATTTTAAAAACACTTTTGTGATGTAAATAATTGTGATTTTTTTTTTTGTTTTTATAAAAAAAATAAAAAAATAAAAAATAAAACTTAAATAAATTTTAAATAAAATAAAAAAAAACTTAAATAAATTTTAAATAAAATAAAAAAAAACTTAAATAAATTTTAAATAAAATAAAAAAAATATAAAAATATAAAAATATAAAAAATATAAAATTAATAATAAGAAATAAATAAAAAACAAAAAAAAAGTACAGCATAAAGATAAAAATACTTTTGAAATTTGAAAATTGAAGTTAAAAAAAATTAAATTAAAATTAAAAAAAAATAGATAAAAATATATATAAATAATATAGCGTGAATAGTAAAATAAAATTACCCTTCATGAATAGTAAAAACAATTTAAAAATTTAAAGAAAAAAAATTTTAGAAAAATTTTATTACGTAAATAGTAAAATATTAGTTTTCTAAATTTGAAAATTTGAAGTAAATAAAAACTTACCGTTCATAAATAGTAAAAAAAACGTTAATTAATTTAGATTTTGATTAACTTATATAAACATACATTTTATTAACTTAAATTTATACTTAACTTAACTTAATTAACTTAATAGCTTGAAAAGTAAAGATCTAAGAGAGTTCTGTCTAGGAGACTAGTTCTTAGAAGCCTTTGTGCCACTAGTCTTTCTTGGGAACATTGTTCTGTCTAGGAGAATGGTTTTTAAGGAGCCTTTGTATCACCATTCTTTCCTGAGAGCACTCTTAGTTAATACTGATTATATTATTTTATCTTAAAACAAAAACAAAAAACAAAATTTTTTTTTTTGACTTAGGGTTTAACTAGTTTTGTTAAGTGTTTTGTATTAAATACCATGTATATTTTCTAAATTTTTATTTTGTTATTATTTTGTTGACAGGAGTCTTAAATTTACGTTTTCAATAGTCTATGTATGGTAGGAGATCCTTAGGAAACCCCCTTACACCATATGTAAATAATATTCATAAATTTAAACAAGTGTTAACAAAAATGGATTCCACCCATCAACCTGCTTTTGAGCCAAACATAGAACCATGTCGTAATCCTTTACTAGAACCGAAAGAAATGGAAGAAAACCAACATGTTAGGGAAACCACTATAAAGGAGTTTGCAAGACCGGTGATTGGCACGGCAACTGCCGCTATCCAACTGGGTGAGGCTGCTCGGAATTATGACCTAAAAAATATTCATTTTTCTATGCTTCCTTCCTTTTATAGGCTACCTAATGAAGATTCTCTTTCCTTCATGAGAGATTTTTATGCTACGGTCCAAACATTCCCCCTCGGTATTCTAAACGAGGATCAACTTAGAATGAGATGTTTCCCCTACACCTTAAAAGATAAGGCCAAAGCTTGGTTAATGTCACTTCCCCTAGGTTCTCTGATGACATGGGAGAACATTTATAATAAATTCATGGGAAAATTCTATTCCCACCTAAAAATATCAGAGTTGAGAGGAAAGATTGCTACTTTCTCTCAGATGGAAGGAGAACCATTCCATGAAGCTTGGGATAGGTTCAAAATGTTTCTCACTCAATGTCCACATCATAGCTTTCCCTTGCAGTTGCAGAACCAATTCTTTTACGATGGACTTACACAACAATGTCAGTACATTGTCAACAACACTATAGGAGGAGTAATGGGAGAAAAGACTGCCTCAGAGACGTACAACCTCTTTGAGATGTTGGGTGCTAATTCCCAACAAAAAAGCTCACGAGTGAGAAAAGTTGGAGTTCATGAAATCGATTCCAGTAATGAAGTTCAACAACAATTTGTTCAACTGACCAAGCAAGTTGCCCTTCTCACTACACAAACCAACACCAATAATGAACAATATGGTTTGTATAGCAACATGGGACATGGTACTGAAGCCTGTCCATATCAAGGAGAAACAATAGCTGGACCTGAACAGGTTAATGTATTGGGAGCATATCAACAGAGACCAAGGTTTGACCCCAATTCAAATATCTATAATCCTGGGTGGAGAAATCATCCAAATTTCTCCTGGAGGCAAAACAACCCTCCTTTCGCTCAAAGCTCAAATCAGCCAAGCCAGCAATTCCACCCACCTATTCCAAGAAGCATTCCCAATAAATCAACCTTGGAGGACAACTTGAATTCTTTTATTCAAGTTTGTAGAGATAACCAATCTAAAACCAATCAACGGTTGGACTCTGTGGAAGCTTCTATCAAAAAGGTGGAAGTTCAAGTAGAACAGTTAGTTGAACATTTGAAAAAACAAAGCAAAGACTAATTTGATGGTCAAATGGGGTAAAATAAATTCAATGAAGAGGAGACATTGAGTTTGTCATTCTGCAATCTCCAAGCAACGTCTTACTAGAAGACGATAAATTTTAGTCCTACATGGGAGGTCACCCATTATTGTATTTTCCTTTGTTTTAGTTTTATTTTGTGTGTAATAAAATTCAAATGAAATCAATTTGTTTGTTTCAAAAAATTATGTCCATTCTTTAAATTTAGCATTAAAAAACATATAATAATAAAAATAAAAAAATGTTAAGTTCCCTGCACCTTTTTGCCTTAAAAGCCTATACATTTTATCAAGTTAGAAATCTTTTTTAGAGATATCTACTATTTTTTTAAGAGCTAAATGTTGATACACAATAGGAGGAGGATCAATTTCAACTACAAATAACCATGGGAGATGCTGAAGATAGGCGAAAAATGATGAAAGACTATACAATGCCAATCATTGGCAATGCAACTTCTAGCATACATTTACAAGAGGCTGCAAGGAATTATGAATTGAAAAAGATTCATTATTCTTTGTTGTCTTCCTTTTACGGTGTCCCTAATGAAGACCCTTTGCATTTCATTCGAGAATTCTATGCTATTGTCCAAACATTTCCACTACATGCAATTAATGAAGATCAACTTAGGATGGGGTGTTTTCCTTACACCCTCAAGGATAAAGCTGGGTCATGGTTCATTACTCTACAGTCAGGTTCTCTAAAAACTTGGGAGGCAGTATATGAAATTTTTATTGGTAGGTTCTATTCCCATCAAAAGACTGTTGATCTAAGGATGAAGATAGCAACATTTTCTCAAATGTATGAAGAGCCCTTTCATGAATCTTGGGAACGATTCAAACTCCTTTTCATTCAATGTCATAATCATAGATTTCCATTACAGCTACAGAACCAATTCTTTTATGATGGATTGACACTGCATAGTCAATACATGGTTGATAATGCTGCTGGAGGTACTGTGGGAGAAAAAACTGCAGAGGAAGCCTATAATCTTTATGAGATGTTGGGTTCTAATTCCCAATAAAGAGGTGCTAGAAGGAGAGTAAGAGTCAATGAAGTTGGCTCCAACAATGAGATAACCTTGCAACTTGCTGAATTGACTAAACAAGTGCAACTTTTCACTACCCACCAAATGTCAAATCAAGAGGTGTGTGAAGTGTGTTGTTCAATTGGGCATGGTACTCATAATTGTTCAAATACTTATGATTCTAGTGTCGATGCAATAGAGGAAGTCAAATCCTTTCAAAGGTATCATCCAAACATCTATACTCACCTAGCCTACACCCAATGTCCAACACTAAGGTCGGATAAAAACCACCCTTACCTACCAAGCCAATCTTTTAATCCAACCTTAGAGGATATCTTGAATGCTTTTATTCAAGTTAGTCGTGACAACAAATTGATGACAAATCAAAGGTTCAACACCATGGAGGCTTCAGTTAAAAGGATTGAATCTAAAGTTGGGCAACTGGCTGAACAAATGCAAAAGAAAGAACCAGGAAAGTTGCCCAGTCAACCAGAACAAGCAAAGGATGTAAGAACCCTTCGAAGTGGTAAGGTAGTCAATACCAGTTTACCTAAAATCTCTAACGATCTACCTTGTGGATCAGGTAACAAAGAAGGTGATATTCTAATCTCACAAAAAGGAGAAACAAGTGTTAAACTTAACAAACCTTCTGAAAAACTCATTGGGGGGTCATATGACATCCCCAAAATTCAAAAGACAACAAAACCACACCAGATACAAGTACCTTTTCCACACCGGTTAAACGAATCCAAACAAGATAAGAAATTCTATGATCTTTTTAATATGCTCTCTAAAGTAAATATCAATTTACCATTATTAGAAGTAATCATGAATATGCCCTCATATGCTAAGTTTTTCAAAGAGTTGAACACTAAGAAAAGGAGGTATGAACTGAATGAACAAGTAGTAGTATCAGAAATTTCTAGCGCTATACTTCAGCATAAACTACCCCCTAAGTTGAAAGACCCTGGAAGTTTTATTATAAACATAATTATGGGGGATAGGAAGGTTGCTAAAGCAATGCTTGATTTAGGTGCTAGTATAAATTTGATGCCCTACTCTATATTCTTACAGCTCAATCTAGGGGATTTAAAACCCATAACTATGTCCCTTCAACTTGCAGATAGATCTCTTAAGTATCCAGAGTGAATAGTTGAGGATGTGTTGGTGCAAGTAGACAAACTGATAATACCTGTTGACTTTGTGGTTCTGGATATGCAAGAAAATCCAGCATTGGACAGAGAGCACACAATATTTCTTGGTAGACCATTTATGGCAACTACTAAAACTATTATTGATGTCCAAGATGGAAATTTGACAATGACAGTCTTAGGAGAGACTGTTCATTTTAAAGTTTTTGATTCTTCACCTTTTCCTTCTATTTCTGCCATTGATCAAATATTCGATGTTGACCCTTTGGATAATCTTGTCCAAAGAACCTTTTTCCAAACCAGAATAGAAGAAAAGCTTGAAACTGTTCTTACACTTGAAGAGGTCGAAGAATATTTAGATGAGGAAATTAAGGGGTACCTTGAACAACTAGACAATGATGAAGTAATGACAAAATCTAGTACACTTTTAAATCTACCCAGTTCTTCATCTAGTAAAGAGGCCAATCCACCTAAACTTGAACTCAAAGACTTACCTGAGCACTTAAAATATGTGTTTTTGGGAGAAGGAGAAACTTATCCAGTGATAATTTCCTCAACCTTGACCAAACTACAAGAAAAGGAACTCATCAAAGTGCTTAAACAGTTTAAGAAATCTATAGGTTGGAGTATCGGGGATATAAGAGGCATTATTCCTACAATGTGTATGCACAAGATCAACTTGGAGGATAGTGCTAAACCTGTACGAGAGGCCCAAAGAAGACTAAACCCAAATATGCAAGAGGTAGTTAAGAAAGAAATTCTTAAATTGTTAGAACAAGGAATTATCTATCCTATTGCGGATAGTAAGTGGGTTAGTCCAGTGCATGTGGTACCAAAGAAATCTGGGATAACAGTTGTTAAAAATGACAAAAGTGAATTAGTGCCCACTAGAATAATCATTGGATGGAGAATGTTTATAGATTTTAGGAAACTAAATTTATATACTAAAAAGGATCACTTTCCTCTTCCATTCATTGATCAAATGTTGGAAAGATTAGCTGGGCACGAATTTTACTGTTTTTTAGATGGATTGTCTGGATATTATAAAGTACCCATAGCACCAGAAGATCAGGAAAAGACCACATTTACATGTCCTTTTGGGACATTTTCTTTTCGAAGAATTCCATTTGGGTTATGCAATGCCCCTGCCACTTTCCAGAGATGCATGATATCTATTTTCTCGGACATGGTGGAAAAATTCATTGAGATTTTCATTGACGATTTCTCAGTCTTTGGGAACTCATTTGATGATTGCTTACATAAATTGACTTTGGTTTTAGAAAAATGCATTGAATGCAATCTCACCCTTAGTTGGGAGAAAAGTCATTTTATGGTTCAACAAGGGATAGTTTTAGGACATATAATTTCAAACAAGGGTATTGAAGTTGATAAGGCAAAAGTTGAATTGATATCCAAACTACCTCCCCCTACATCTGTGAAAGGGACAAGAAGCTTCTTAGGACATGCAGGATTTTACAGACGATTTATTAAAGATTTCTCTAAAATAAGTCGTCCCTTATGTAACTTGCTATCAAAAGATGTTTATTTTGATTTCAACAATGACTACCATATTGCCTTTAATACCTTGAAAGAGAAACTAACATCTACCCCTATTATTATGGAACCAAATTGGTCTTTACCTTTTGAAATAATGTGTTACGCTTCTGATTATGCTATAGGAGCAGTCTTGGGACAAAGAGTGGATAAGCGTTTGCATGTCATCTACTATGCTAGCAAAACACTCAATGATGCCCAAATAAATTATACCACTACTGAAAAGGAATTCTTGGCTATAGTGTTTTCTTTAGACAAATTTCGGTCTTATTTAGTAGGATCTAAAGTGATTGTGCATTCTGATCATGCTACTTTAAGATACCTATTAAGTAAACCAAATGCCAAGCCAAGATTAATCAGGTGGGTCTTACTCTTACAAGAATTTGACTTAGAAATCAAGGATAAGAAAGGCAGTGAAAACTTAGTAGCTGACCATTTGTCTAGGTTGATTTCTAATTTCAATTCTCTTAAAGATGAGAGTAATGAAGATATAGTTGAAACCTTTCCTGATGAACAGTTATTTTCGATAGGTCCGAACCTATGGTATGCTGATATTGTAAACTATCTTGCCACTGGTGTTTTGCGACCTAACACTTCATATCAGGACAAGAAAAGGTTCTTTAAAACTATTAAGGACTATTTCTGGGATGACCCTTATTTATACAAGATTGGTCAAGATCAAGTCATCCGGAGATGTGTTCCTGAAGAAGAACATAAGAGCATTCTAACTTTTTGTCATGAACTTCATTGTGGGGGCCATTTTGGTGGTGAAAAGACATCACATAAGGTATTACAGTCTAGATTCTTTTGGCCCACTCTTTTTAAAGATGCTCATATGTTTTGTGCACAATGTGATAGATGTCAAAGAACATGAAACATAAGCAAAAGAGATGAAATGCATTTGACATCTAATTTAGTTGTTGAACTCTTTGATGTATGGGGGATTGACTTTATGGGTCCTTTTCCCCCATCTAATGGTTTTCAATATATTTTGGTTACTGTGGATTATGTATCCAAGTGGGTAGAAGCTATCCCCACTAAAACCAATGATGCTAATGTTGTTGTGAAATTCTTGAAGGATTTAATATTCAGCAGGTTCGGAATGCCTAGAGCTATAATAAATGATAGAGGTAGCCATTTTTGTAACAAGATCTTTGATGGAGTACTAATTATAGTTATTTAAATTGCGTTTTTAAGCCAAAATACCTGAAAAACAATAAAAATACCCGTGATTCCGAAAAAGACAAATTTATATAAATATATTATAAAACATATAAATATATATATTTTTAATCAATTAATGTGCATAAAATCATGGTTATTTTAGTGCTTTTTGAGCACTCATCAATCGTGTGAACCCTTATTTAGAAGAACCAAACAACATTGCTGAAATGGATTGCATTTGGCTGAGTAACCCTTAGCACCATAAAGTTATGTCTTGCTAAGACGTTAAACTAAGCGCTGGATGGGAGGCAACCCATCATTTTAGGTAATTTTCTTTTATTTGTTTTATTTACTTAATTTTATTGTTTATTTTAGTTTAATTACATGTGAATAATTTTTAAATTGTTAAAACTAAAAATATTTGTTGAGATGTTATAAGTTCACAGCGATATGTCTCTATACACTTTAATGATGAATATGATGGATGCACCTGCATTTTCCATTACTACTTGCACATTCTCAAGAAATAGGTAATCTTTCTTCTCTTTTCTCTTTATCTTTAATTTACAGTTGTTACATTGAGGACAATGTAAGTTCTAGGTTGGGGGTGGTGAAAAGTTCACATTTTCATTTTTTTTTTGTGTTTTATTTTATTTTTATTTTGTGTGATTCAGTAATTTTTGGTATTTAAAAAAAAACAAAAAAATATTTCTCACAAAAATTTATCATTTCTTTAAATCAAATTTAAGTAAATAGTTAAGTCTTTTGTACTGTTAGATTAATTTTTGAAAACATATCATGAAATATTTTGTAATTATTTTTGGTAATTAGTTAGTTTTTATCATAACTAGTATTTCTTGATAAAATGTAGAAATTATATTAAACCCAAAATCGGTGTTTATGAATTTTTTTTTAGTGGAGACTACCTTTGTGAGATATAATTTGAGCCTAATTTCCTTTTTTCAGTGTGAAATATATATTTTTTCTACTCTAAACACATTTCTTATTTCTTCAAATTTTTAGATGATCTCTATAGGTATTATCATTGAATGTATGAATTTTTTCTCATCTTAAATAGAGTGTCGTATATTTTTTATTATTATTTTTGCTTAGATTAAATGATTTATGTAAAAATTGATAGTATATGCTTATATCTCATTCATGCATGACTGCTACAAAAAAAAGACATATCAAGGGTTACCTAAACCAAGATCAAACAGAAAAGCCACAAAATTAATCACTCACCAAAATCCAAAAAAATGTACAATCTGTACATGGGTTGACTCTCTAAAATATATATTGAGAAATATCTTAAAAAAAATATAGAGAGATAAAGAATATATAGTATCATCTACATACTATGACCCACATTGCCTACAAAGTTGTGAGTACATGCTAATTACAAAAGAAAGATATAGGAAGTAATTCCCCTAAAAGGTCATTGCAATTTCTTCATTTGTATAAAGCATATATCTTGAAATTATTTCTTAATGAGTTTGATTTATGCATGAAAATAATTTTTATATATAATATCTTTATAATTTATACATTCGATTCCTTTTATGAGATCAATGTTAAAATAACACTTTGAGCCTTTATTCTTTATACATATGCAAACATATTAGTTCATTTCTATACATCAACTCTTTCGCATATAAATTAGTATGAGTGTTTGAACCCATAGGATTCAGTGTTTTGAGAGTATTGACTTGTGAGGAATAGAGTCGAAGCGAATTCTGATTCATGACACTGAAATTGGGTAAAATTAAATTGATACATTTTTGATATGAAATATGAAAATGATTTTGGACTAATTATTATAATAAATCATGATTGTTTAAAGAGATTAAAATAACTTATGCTAAAGATTTTAATTATGATCTCAAAGGAGATTAAAAAGTATGAGACATTTTAGTTTTTTAAGTTGATTGTTTTTATTATTTCTTTTAATTTTTACATTTAGTTCAATGTTTGTGGATATCATTACTGAAAACCCTCACGAGACTCAAACCCATCCACTAGGGCAACCTAGGGGTTTAAAGGCTTGCTGCATAGGCTAAATGCAACCGTGTCAATCCACGAAAGTGATTTAGGATAGTTTAATTTTTAGTTTTTATCGCTTCTCTTGCTAAGGGACTAGCAAGAAGCTGGTTGGGGGTTGTGATGAGTGCTCAAAAAGAGCTAAAATTACCATGATTTGATGCACATTAATTGATTAAAAATATATATTTATATGATTTTATCATATATTTGTATAAATTTATCTTTTTCGGAATCACATGTATTTCTATTGTTTTTCAGGTATTTTCGCTTAAAAACGTAACTTAAAGACTCAAAGAGGAATACTGGAAGCAATACATCACAAATATATTAATAAATAAATGGGGAAATGTCAACAAATATGGAAAAATTGGACAAAATGGGTCAAAAATGTCAAAAAGGAGAAAATCGCGCACACAAGGCCGAGCCACGCACGCGGCCTCAAGATAGCACGCCTGATCTCCGCGCGCCCCAAATATCACATTGTTCCCGCGCGCGCCTGTGCGCGCCCCAGCTGCCCTCCGCTCGCGCCGCTGCCATTTCGCCCCATTTTAGCGCGCAACCGCCCCCATGACGTCATCAATGACCTCAGCAATTGCACTACGTGTTTTCACAATTTTTTAACATTTTTTCACTCACTTTTTCTACCCATTCTCACCTATAAATACCCCCCTTCTCTTGACTTCATACCACACCTCAAAACACACTTCTCTCTTCTTTCTTTTTCTCAATTTCTTAGTTTTTAGTTTTTTTTAGTATTTCATAGTTTTTAGCTAGTTTTGCTTAGTTTTAGAGTTCTTCCCTTTTTGGGAAGAACTAGTTATGTTTTTGTATTTTATTTGCTTTTTGATTCAATAAATGGGAGTGAAAATTCCATTTGGAGGTTTTCCAGCTACGGGAATAGCATCGAAGTTCTGTAAGGATTTTATTTTCTTTACAGTTAATTTTTATGCTTTATTCTTACATGTTATATTTAATTTTTCTGTGATTAAATTTAACTCTGCTGGCTGTTAGTAAACATGATGTAATAATAACGTTGTTATGCTTGCAAAATATTAAATAGGTAAAAATCTCTAAAATGAATTGATTTTATTTTTATTCAAGATTTTATATTAAGAATGTTAGAGAGAAATATATTATTTTTCATTACCAACTTAAATCTGCAAATTAGATTTTAAGGTTTAGTTATCCGGTCTAATTTAGAGTAGTGCTCTTTTATTTGTTGGTACAATCGCCCGGTAGTTAGAGTGAAGCTCTATTTCAAAAGTTTTTATAAGAATTATTATCTAAAAATGTATTGATAACATGCTTTCAATAGTAGAAGTGTGTGTCCCTAAGGACCAAACTCACTAAGTGTGTCTAGTGTTGGCTCTGATACCAATTGAAAGTTTGTAAATTATAGACTTGTTTAACCTAGAGCGGGGTGAATAAGTTATCTTCAATTTTTATCAATTTATAATTTAATTATCTAAATAAAGCGGCTAGGCATGCAATCACATTTAAGAATAAAGTGCAGGTATAAAAAAATAACACACGATATTTTTAGGTGGAAACAACCTAGGCCATAACCATGTCCTAATAGAAAAACCACCGGTCCACCGGACTACTTAACTTTCCACTATGAAAATCAAATGTTCAAGTACAAACTCAATATTATGCTATCCTCCCTAGGATATGGCCCCAATGTACTTTACTTATGAGCCCCTACTCTATTTTCATAGTTTTTAAAATTAGCGTGAGTGGTTTTCAGACCAACGTTTCAATAAGCTTCCCGCCAATTTGATACGTTCTCGAATTAACTACAAAATGGTTAGCATAAAAACATAAGTTTCCGTGTGTAGATTTAATAATGAATAATTCTAACTAGATTATTCAAAACATTTGTCACTTAATTCAAATCAACTAACAAATTATAGAGTAAAAAGATTAAGCACAATTTCAATAAAAATAACTTTTTTAAAATTTAATAATTAAATCGAATAATCATGATCGTTCATAAAATTATTTAATCTAAATATCTAAAAATGTAATAAAGAAGAATTCAACTCATATTATAATTAACAAATCATTAAACTCGTATTATAATTAACAAATCATTAAATTCTTCCACTAAAACGTTTTCAGCACCACCCCAATAGAATTAATGCAAATCAATATATATATTAATTACCGTTTTCACTTTTGTTGCTCCTCTAGTTTTTTTTCTTTTCTTTTCAGTTTGTTCAGTCGCTTACAGATTGCAACGATTAGGCAGCAGCAATTCAACAGATGCAGGTAGGCAATTTCAGCAGATTTTTCCCCCACACATATTCAACCCTAATATGTCTATATTTATATAGATAATAATAATATCTAATAGTATCAGAGTTAAGTATATTTTGGGCTTAATTTTTTAAAGTTAAAAAAATCTTAATATTAAAGAAATCATTTCTTAAAACACTTCTTAAAAATGTTTAATTAATAATTTCATAAATTGATTACAGTTTAACTAAATATTTTAGCACTAAAAATAATTTCAGATTTTTTAACATGTGCTATTAAATGCATGAATACAACCATATGTATTGTAGTTATAACAGATATACCTGAAGTGCGACTATCTGAAACTTAATCATTTGTTCAGTTTTTCTTGATAAACTTGATAGCAGGTCTAAAAACAAGTTTACAGGTAAATATTTTGTCCATAAAAAATGGCCAAAACTCATAGTCCTTACAAACTCCCCATTTGGCATTTTCATATGGAAAAACCTTTCACTTACTACATGACACTTATAAAAATACAATGATGTCCCAGACTCCATAGTGGAACTATCTTATATCTTATACTCCGATGAATTTGCTGCAACTTGAAAAACTTGTAAGTAATTGAAATGACATAAACAAAGCATACGAAAATTTGGCTTGAAAGTCTCATTGTATATTAGTTCAATTTACATAAAAATAAGCGGTGTAAATAATATGCATTCACACCAATTAAGCTTAACTAGTTCTGTTCTATTAGAGGTTTTATTGCAATATCTAACATGTGAGACCAAATCTTTTCAATTGTAAGCAACTAAAGAAAATAAAATTATGAGTATTTTTGGATTCTTTGTTTTTGGGTATTTGTATAAGATTTGGTTGTAATAGGGATTTGGATGTGATTGTTATTTTGGATTCTTAATATTAGTGTCATATTGGGATTTTTATATTATTTTTGGGATATAGTGTGTATTAGATTAGGTATTAGGTAAATACTTTTGTATCAAGAATTGATATTAGTAAATTTATTGTAACCTTGGGTATGGATTAGGCTAATTTATTTAACCACGTTAAATTTCTTGTATTATTATTTTCTTGTTGTTTTTTCACTTTCGCATTTACTTTTGTTACTTTTGTTGGTTTGTGCTTCTGTAGTGCCCAAAAAGTGGTATCAAAGCTAATAATTGGAAGATCGTAGTTTAAGGAAGATACGAAAACAAAAAGTTTAAGACTCGAAATAGCAACATCAAAGATATATGGGTACAGAAATGATTTCTTGAGATGCACTTAAAGAAGAAATCATATGCCTTGAAGATGGATGTAAGTGGTGATATTAAACTTTATTTTAATATATTCAGACGATGTGTTTCTGAATTACCATAGGTTAATGTGAAGATATAAGATGACAATCAGGCATTGATTTTGTTATCTTCACTGTCTAATTCATATAATGTATTGGTATCTTCATTGCCTAAGGGTAAATATTACATTGACAATAGATGAGGTGATAATAGTTCTCTTGGAAACTAGTTGTAAGGTTTATATAAGTGTTAACGATATTTATGAACAATGCATACAAATTTAATTTTAGTTTCTATGTGTGTCCTTCAAGAATATATTCAAGCCGAAGAAGCTATTGAACTCCAATGATCACAATTCAGGTACATCTATGTTATTATACATGTTAAATTTCATATTAGTCATGAAGGAACATTTTGAGATTAGGCTACTAGATCGATCAAGACATGTCTAGATCGATCCTCAATCAATCTACTCTATCTAAAAAGTTTGAAATTAATTATTTAATTGACTACATCATCAAGTAATTAATAGTCGATTGATCAATCTATTAGTTAAATTGATCAACCTTGGTTTAAAATTAATTATTTATTACATTGGTTCGATTGAAAATTGATTGGATAGATAGAACTATGTACTAGATCGATCAAAAATATATTAGATTGATCGAACGACTAGGGCTTTAATTTTAAAATCTATTTCTAACTCGAATTGAATTGGCTTTTTACTAAATTGGTTTTTTTCTTTAAAACTCTTTTAATTGATTTTATGAACAATATAGTAATTTTACTTTGATCTAGTGCTTCAAAATATTTTATATATACAAACCTAAGCATATAATTTTAATTAACTAGAAAAGAGTATTATTTTCTTCATCTTATTTTCTCTCTTTTGTTTTGCAAAATCTATTCAAGTAAGCTTTTTCATTGAGTTAATTTATCAAACATTTATGGTTGTGTTTGATAGATTAACAAGCCTACAATATTTGTGATATTTTGCTTTAAATTGATTGTTCTAAGGTTGTCAGTAGTTTTCCATTTATTTGATATATTTATTAAATAATTTACTTAGGATTATTTATTATTGAATCTGCTCTACGATACACATTTTTATTTTTGTTATTGTATTAACATTTCAAATACTGGTTGAACATAGTGGATAGTTAGATAATCCGATGAATCAATGGTTTTTCTCTTAGGTTATTAGTATGAGATAGGTTGTTTCCACCTAAAAATCTCATGTGTTGATTTATATTTTCGCATTACTTAATTACAATATTTTAAATAAATTGTGAAGATAATTATTAATTTTTATAAACATATAATATGTAGTTTACTCTTAGTAGTAATATTTTATTACTCTTTCTAAATATTTGAAAGTAACATTGCATAAAGTCAAACATAATAACAAGCTTGAATAATGGAATAAGAAAATCTTAGAAGGGTTATTCAAGTAGATATGGAAATTAGTTCAAACCTTATCCAAGCAACGATATTAAGTGTTTTTATTGTCACAAGAAATGACACATCAAAATTTGTTGTAAAGAAAGATTGAAAGCTATAAGAAACCTTAATGACAAGAAAAGACAAGGTGCTAAATGGGCAAAGATGACTGAAATTTGTGATACCAAGCATGATATAATTTGTTTGAGAATTGGTGATGGTTTTCAAAATAATTGAATTTTGGATTCTGCTTGCTTATTTTACATGTGTGCAAACAAGGAGTTGTTTGATAGATACAATCCTTGTAATATTGGTGATGTAGTTGTTCGTACATTAGGTGATGTTAGACATGTACCTAATTTAAGAAAGAAGTTGGTTTCATTGAGCAGACTGGATAACTTGAGTTATGATTTTTCTACAAAGAACAATTTTATGGAGGTTGGTAAATTTTATTTGGTTATAATAAAAGAGAAAATAAGAGATAATTTGCAAAATTTGATTGAGGATACTATTGGAAGTGGAGTTATAGCCACCATCATTATTAATGTGAATATTGAGGATACTAGGGTAAGATTTTATTTGTTTGAAGATAAAGTGGTGAGTGACAAAAGAAATAAAGAAAAGTAGTTTAAAAGCCACAAAAGAGAAGGAAAAAAAGATAAATAAATGAAAAGAGAAAATGGATGGGTGACTAGACGTGGTAATTAACTTAAATTTAATTAAAATAATATAAAGGAACGTGTGTTAGGGGAGTTATGGGTATATATATATATACAAGCTTATATCCTAATAATATCAAAAATTATTGCCGCAAAATAGTTTGCATTTTATAAGAGATTTTAATACAATATCTCATATGTGAGAACAAATCTTTTCAATTGTGTGCAGCTAAAGAAAAGAATATTGTGATTATTTTTAGATTTTTTGTTTTGGGTAGTCTCCCCTTCAAGCTTCAACCTCTCTATATAATCTTTGAATTTCCACAAAGCGTCTTCAGTTTCCCAACTTGCCTCAATGTCCGGGGCATTCTTCTACTTGACCAAGTATTCCCTATAACTTGGTACACCCCTATGCCAAATTAGGTGGTCTGCCAAGATAGAGTCCACTCCTCTATCGAAGGGGGTTACTATTATGGTGGGCGCCCTCTTTGATTCTCCTCGACTTATGTCTTCCTTGTTTCCATGATAAGGCTTTAACATGCTTACATGAAAAACTGGATAGATTTTAAACTTCGGAGGGAGTTGTAGTTTGTAGGACACCTTACTGACTCGTTTGAGGATTGGAAATGGCCCTTCTTACTTCCATACCAACCCCTTGTGAACCTTGCGCAGAGACTTGAACTGTTGGGGCAACAATTTGACAAGGGCCAAATCTCCTTCTTGAAATTCAACCATCCTTCTTTTCTTGTCAGCCCACTTCTTCATCTTTTTAGATTCCTTGTTTAAATAGGCTCGAGCTAACTCTGCTTACTCATGCCATACCTTAGCAAATTTGAAAGCAACAGGACTCTTCCCTTCATAGCTTGTGGCCAAAGCATGAGGAGTCATGGGTTGCTATCCCATGATGATCTCGAAGGGACTCTTCATGGTGGACTCGCTCCTTTGTAAGTTATAAGAGAATTGGGCTACATCCAGCAATTTAGCCCAATCATATTGGTTGGCACTAATAAAGTACCTGAGATAAAGCTCCAGCAATGCATTGGCACATTTCGTTTGTCCATCACTTTGTGGATGAAAGCTTGTGGAGAAGTTCAAGTCTGATCCCAACAACTTGAAAAATTCCGTCCAAAACTTCCCCGTAAATCGTGGATCTCGATCACTCACGATGTTGGATGGAATTCCCCAATGCTTCACAACGTGCTTGAAGAACAACCATGTAATCTCATCTGCAGTGCAATCTACTGAGTCAGGTATGAATGTTGCATACTTGCTAAAGCGATTGATGACTACAATGATGTTGCCAAAGCCCTCTGATTTTGGCAAGCAAGTGATGAAGTTCATAGAGACACTCTCCCATGCTACTCTTTCTTGTCTTGTTGGCGTACAAGACAAGTCCTTACATAGGCTTCAATATCATCCCGTAGGTGAGGCCAATAGTAGATAGACTTGATTAAGGCAAGGGTGTGTCTCACTCTTGGATGTCCAGCCCATAGTGAATTGTGGCACTCCTTGATAAGCTCCTTCCTTAAGTTCCCCCACTTTGGCACAAAGATGCGATTCTGCTTGGCATAGAGTAGTCCGTCACTCAACCAAAATCTCCTTATCTTTCCTTCCTTGATAAGGGTAAGGAGGTTTTGAGCTAGGGCATCATGCTCAAGCCCTTTCTTTGATCCTTTCCAGCAAGGGACTGCTTGGTCTACTCAAGGCTGCTAACTCTGCCTTTTGACTTAGCGCATCAGCCACCACATTGGTCTTACCAAGCTTGTACGCTAGCCTATAGTCAAACTCTACCAAAAAGTCTTTCCATTGAGTTTGCTTGGGACTCAACTTCTTATGAGTCTAGAAGTAGCTAGTCATTACACTGTCCGTCATGATAACAAAGTGAGAACCCAACAAGTAGTGTCGCCACACCCTTAAGCAATGGATGATAGTTGTCATTTCCTTTTCTTGCACTATGTAGCGGCATTCGATGTCATTAAACTTGCGGCTCTCATAAACTATCGGACGCCTTTCCTGCATCAATACTCCACCGATGGCAAAGTATGAAGCATTTGTATGCAACTACTACATCTTGAAGGGGTTTGGTAAGCAAAGCATCAGTTCTCCACCAATGGCCTTCTTCAAGTCTTCAAATGAGGCTTGGAATTCTCTTGTCCATTCCCAAGACTTGATTTTTTTGAGTAGGTCAGTCAGTGGAGCTGCTCTTGCTGAGGACTTGATAAATCTTCTATAATAGTTCACAATTCCAAGGAAAGACCTTAACTCGGGGACCTTGGTAGGAGGTTTCCATTCTTGGATGGCTTTTATCTTGGTTCCATCCATCATAAGCTTCCCATCCTTTATCCTATGCCCTAAGAACATCAACTCATCTTGAGAAAAAGAAAATTTCTCCTTCTTGACATATAGCTTATTTTCCCTCAAGACCTCGAATACCTTCCTCAAGTGCTCCAGATGTTCTTCCAAAGTCCGGCTATATATCACAATGTCATCAAGATATATTACCACAAACTGATCGAGTTAGGGATGGAAAATATTTTTCATAAGAGTGCAAAAGGTGGAAGGTGCATTAGTGAGACCAAATGGCATGACAAGGAACTCATAGGCACCACACCTGGTCATACATGTGGTCTTAGGCTCATCCTCTTTGGTTATTCATACCTGGTAGTATCCCGACCACAAGTCCAATTTTGAGAAGTATCTTGCATTCCCTAGTTGATTGAACAAGTCAGTAATGAGTGGGATAGGATACTTGTTCTTTACCATAATCTTATTTAGAGCCTGGTAATGAATTCACATCCTTCGCAAGCCATCATTCTTCTTCTTAAAGAGCACTAGGGCACCAAATGGGGCTTTGGAGGGCCTTATGAAGCTAGCATCCAGCAATTCATCGAGCTTCTTTTGCAATTTCACCAACTCTAATTTTTCCATTTGATAAGGGCTCATTACTGGTGGCCTGGTGCCAGGTTCCAACTCAATTTTGTGGTCCCTCCCTCCTTGAAGGTAACCGTTTGGGCAATGCCTCAAGCATCACATCAAGGAACTTATCTAAGACAACTTGCACTTCCATTGGCAAGCTTGGCTTTGGTGATGCCTCTTCATCGCCCTATTCCTTTAACATGGCTAAGTAACTCTCTTCATACCTCTTCAATCCCTTCTTGAATTGAAGTGCTGAGAGAGCTTGGGTAGTAGGTTTGGTGGTCCTCTCATTCGGTACCACACAAGCCTTCGATCCATCTATGATGCACATAGAATTTGAGCATGGCACAAGGAAAGCTCTAACCGGGTCTAAGAACTCAATGCCGAATACTACTGAGAAGTCATCCATAGATGCCATTGATAAGTCCACTTGGTCATTCCAAGCACCAAGACTGACCTTAACTCCACGAGCAACTCCTTAGAGAGGTAGTGCTTCCGAGTTAACTACTTTGAGAGATCCTCCTCCATTGAAAACCTTAAGGTTGAATCTCTTTTCTTCCTTTAATGAAACAAAGTTATGAGATGCACCTGTGTCAACCAAAGCTTTGGCGACCTTCCCATTGATGGTTGCATCTACGAACATCAAGCCCTTAAGGGTCTTTGGGGTGCTCTGTAATGCACCAAGTAGCCGCAAAGAACACATTTTTGCACCTTCATCTGTCTTGCCTCTATCCATGTCATAAGTGGAAGCAACTAAGGCACTCAATGCCTTTCTTTTTGGACATTCACATGCCCAATACGGTCCATCGCATATGAAGCATGTCACATGGGGCTTCGAGGCACCACGATCCTCCTTTTCCTTCCCTTTATCTCATGATTTGAATGAGGAGCCTTCTTTGTTATTTTTGTGGCCCTAACTTTTGGCATGGCCTCCTCCACTCTTTCCTCCACCAAACTTTCTATCAGTGGCCTTTGAACCTTCTCTGTTTGTGGAGTAGTCTATAAGGCTCTTAGCAACCACAATGGCCGAAGATAAGTCTTGGAGACCATGTTGCTTGAGTTCAAGGTTAGCCCATGATTGGAGGCCAACCATGAACAAAAATAAAGCGTCCTTGTCTAAAGCGTCAGGGACTTCTAGTAGCAAGGTTATGAACTTTTTCACATAGTCCCTTCGCTACCTGTTTGCTTTAATCGTCGCAATTGGCCCCTTGCCTCCTCTTCAGCATTTACAGGGAAGAATTGCTTTTGAAATCATCAAAGGTTTCAATTGTGCATACCCCTCATTGCACATCACCATGTTTCCATCTCCACTATAGCATAGCAGTGTCAAGTACATGGCTGTAGTTTGGATCTTGTTGGCATGGTCCATTGTGCCAGTAGCCTCAAAATATTGTTCAAGCCCTCACATGAAGTTCTCAACTTCCCTAGAATTCCTAGCACCATTGAAGGCCTTTGGCTTGGGAACATCCACCTTCTTGGCCTCAATGATGGTGGTTGTATTAGTTCCCGAGGCCATAGCCCACTTAAAAAGAGCTAGGTCACCACCCATATGCTCGACTCTAAGTAACACATTAGCAATTTCTCTTTAGACAAGATCCCGTACCTTTGCAAGTTTGGCCTTCAACCCATCAATCTCTTGCTTTAACTTGCCATCTAGCTCGTTGAGGGACATCTTGACTACTACATGGATCTCCACATCCTTGGCCTCCAAGCCATTGCAACGTTCCTCCAAGTTGTCCACCCGATCGAAGAACTCTCCTAAGCTATCCTGCACACTCGCAACACATGCTTCCAAGCTAGAGATAATGTATTTTGACTTGGCTTGAGACTCCTTTGGTGGTTTCCGAACTTCCTCATGCCCACATTCCATTGGTGGAACATCCACACTTGGTGTAGCTGGGGCACTGTTCTTCATTATGCCAAGGATAGTAATGCCTCAACCTAAAGCTTTGATACCAAATGTCATGACCTTAAATTTCAAATAGCGATCGTGCGACACTTAGCATGGTCTGTTGCACTAAGCCTGCCTTTCAACCCGAACGAAACACTTCAAAGAGACTAGAAAGAGACTTAGAGATTTAGAGGATTCAAGAGCAAAGCAAGAACTAAAGAGAGTTTGTAAAGAATGCCTTGTATTGCTCTTTAGAGAGGTTATCGTTCAATTTCCCAAGATGAATAAAAATGAAGACCAATAGGTTTATTTATAGTGTGGTACCAAGCTTAAGACTATGCCATAACTTTCTAGATCCTTCTATGTCTAGAATGTACAAGATTTTTTTAGTTTTATATACAACATGTTACAAGGTTCTAGGACCTTCTATCCAACTCTAGAGTCTTCTAGGATTGTCTAGTTCCTTCATGAAAGTTCTAGGATGTTTCGGAAGCTTCTAGAGACTTATACATCCTTCATGAACCATCCAACATGTTCTAGAATATTCCAACCCCTTCTAGTACCTTTCAGCACATGCTAGTATACTCTCGAACATTCTAGAGTCTTCAAGGCTTGAGTTGAGTCCATCCAACTCTAGCTCCTTCTAGACATCTCTAGTCCACTCTAGAACTTTCTCATGTAGAAAAGTCTAGATCCTTTAGGCAAGAACCATTTCTTTGGATTTTAAGGGATATTTTGAGCAGTACGTAACAATAAGCTACCAATGATGCTCGCATACTCAGTTTGTTTAACACCGTCTCTAGTGTTCTTGAACAACTTTACACTAGGATCATAAAGAGTACATGCAGGTTTGCAGTTAAAGTAATTATATTTCTTTAATATCTTATGAATGTAATGAGATTGATTTAGAGAAATTCCCTTGTTAGACCTAGTAATCTTTATACCAAGGATTACATTCGCTTCTCCTAGATCTTTCATATCAAAGTTAGCACTTAACAAAGTTTTCACATTATTCACAACATGAATATTTGATCCCAAAATAAGCATGTCATCCACATATAAACATATAATAGTGCAAATTTCATTTTCTAATTTATAATAAATGCATTTGTTACTTTCATTTATTTTGTACCCATGTGAGATAATTAGATTATCAATTTTCCATGAAATTGCTTAGGTGTTTGTTTTAGACCATAAAGGGATTTATCTAGTTTACAAACTTTATTTTCTTGACCTGGGACAACAAAACCTTCAGGCTGGTCCATATAAATTTCTTCTTCTAGGTCACCATTTAAGAAAATAATTTTGACATCCATTTGGTGCACTACTAAATCATGGATAGCAGTAAGAGAGAAAAGTACAGGTATGAAAGTAATTCGTGTAACTGGTGAAAAGGTATCAAAGAAATCTAAATTTTCTCTTTGCCTATACCTTTTGACTACAAGACGAGCTTTGTATTTTTCAATAGTACCATCGGGTTTTTATTTCTTCTTTAGTATCCATTTGCATCCTATGGTTTTGCAACTGGAGGTAATTCAATGAAATGCCAAGTTCTATTATACTCAAGAGAGTCCATTTCATCATTTATGGCTTCTTCCCATAAGTTGGCATCTAAAGAAAATAATGCTTTTTTAAGAGTTTGGGGATCTTCTTCTAAGGTATAAGCATAAAAATCGGACCCAAAATCCTTAAGCATTCGAGCTCGTTTACTTATCTTGATTTCAGTGTTTAATTCTTCATTTTTTTCACTAGTTCTAGTTATGGGTAAACTACTAGAAGACGAGCCCTCACTATTTTTTTAATTTAAAGGGAAACCTATGTTCATAAAAGTCAACTTCATTTGATTCTATAACTACATGATCATTTAAGTCATAAAATTTATAAGGTTTAATATTCACAACATATCCTATGAATACACATTCATATGATCTACTAGCAAGTTTATTTCTTTTAGGATAAGGGATCCTAACATACGCTAAACAACCCCAAGTTTTAAAATAAGTTAAGTTAGATTTCTTATTTTTCAAAATTTCATATGGTGAAATTTTACTAGTAGATTTAGGCACTCTATTTAGCACATAGCAAACAGTTAATAAAATTTCTCCCCACCAATAGGAAGCAGTACTAGAGTTTAATAAAATTGCAACAATTGATTCAGTAAAAGTTTTATTTTTTCTTTCAGCTTTGCCATTCATTTTAGGAGAATAAGGTGTAGTTTTTTCATTAATGATTCCATGTGTTTTCTAAAACTTATTGAAAATTTTGGAATCACATTCAGTGCTTCTATCACTTCAAAACCTTTTTATTTTTCTGTTACATTGATTTTCAATTTCAATCATAAATATTTTAAACATGTCAAAAGCTTCACTTTTATTTTTCATTAGATATACATAAGTGTAATATGAACAGTTATCTATAAAAGTTATAAAATAACGCTTTCCATTTCTTTTTAAATTTCCATCAAGTTCACATATGTCAGAGTGTATTAATTCTAAAGGTTCAGATTCTCTAATTACTGACTTATGTGAAGTTTTGGTTATTTTAGCTTGACTACAAAAGTCACATTTTTCAAAATCATTCAAAGATAGTTTAGGAATTAGTTCTAAGGTATTCATGTTCTTGATTATACGTTTATTAATGATGAGCGAAAACCGGCATCGCCAATTCTCGCAAATACTTTGGTTTTAATATTTGTAAAACTCTCGCAAGTGCACGAATCATTTCGTAGAAAATGATAAGTATACTCCCAAGGTCGATCTAAGGAAGGAATGTATGTGGTTTTTAATTTATTATTCAAACTTTTAAAAACGAAATTAAATCCTAAACATCCTGTCACGATAGTTTGGTTTTTGTGTTCCTAATCTAATAACTTAAAATAAACATATATACAGATTAATTAAATATAATCTAAAAACATAAAAATAAACATAGATACAAATTCAATAAATATTTATCTAAAAATAAATATAAATACAGATTCAATAAATATTCATGCAAATTTTATCATTTATATTAGTGGAGTATTTATGGATATAATAACTAAATTAATTATGCTTGCTCATATTATCTAGGTTATTAAAGATATAAATTGATATTTTATTGATTCTCTCTTTTTGTATGAATACCACCTTTGGTGGGGTTAGATATTCTTTGTTAACTAAACAAATCAATTAACACCTATGGGTGGGGTTGATAACTAATTTGGTTAATTAAATTAATTCCTTTTTCTAAGAGATTGAAAATGAACCATTTAAATGCCACCTTTGGTGGGTTAGACGATTTAAACTTTATTAAAGGTGTCCAAATTAAACCTAAGAATTTAGTTATCCAGTACTAACTTTCAAGTTTTAAAACCACTATTGAAAACATGTTGTCAATACATTTTCACATAATAATTCTTATAAAAACTTTTGAAATAGAGTTTCACTCTAACTACCTAGGCGATTGTACCAACAAATAAAAGAGCACTACTCTAAATTAGACCGATAACTAAACCTTAAAATCTAATTTTGATTTAAGTTTGTAATGAAAAATAATATATTTCTCTCTAACATCCTTAATATAAAATCTTGAATAAAAAATAAAATCAATTCATTTTAGAAATTTTCACCTATTTAATATTTCGCAAGCATAACAACGTTATTATTATATCATGATTATAAACAGACTAGCAAGTTAAATTTAATCACGGAAGAATTAAATATAACATGTAAGAATAAAGCATAAAAATAGCGTAAAGAAAATAAAATCCTTACGAACTTGACGCTATTCCCGTTGCTAGAAAACCTCCAAGCGGAATTTGCACTTCCATTTATTGAACCAAAAATCTAAATTATTACAAAAACATTACAAGTTCCTCTCAAAAAGAGCAGAACTCTAAAACTAAGAGAATTGAACTAAAAACTAAGAGAAAAACTAAGAAAAGCTTAGAAACTAAGAAAGAAACTAAGAAAAACTCAAAAACTAAGAAATGAGAGAAAGAAAGAAGAGAGAAGTGTGGTTTTGAGGTGTGATTTGAAGTGAAGGGAAGGGGGGTATTTATAGGTGAGGATGGAGAGAAAAAATGAGTAAAAAAATGTTAAAAAAAATATTAAAAAATTAAAAAACGTGTAATGGAAATTCTGAGGTCATCAATGACGTCAACATGACATCACAGGGGCTCCTGCACGTGAAAAATGGGGTGAAAGCGGGTTGGGCGCGTGGGCAAGGCGGCTGGCTGTGCCGGTATTTCTGAGGCTGCCGCGCGGCTGCGCGTGAAACAGTGCCCGTCTTGCGGCCTGCGCGGATGGGAGTGTCAACGTCTTGTGGTAGCGCGTGCGACATGGGCGCCGGTATGGCTGTGAGGCTTGTGTGGTAGGCTGTGCCGCGATTTTCCGTCTTTTTGAACTTTTTGACCTTTTCGACCCATTTTGTCCAATTTTTCCATGTTTGTTGACCTTTTCCCACTTATTTATTAATATATTTGTGATGTTTTGCTTCAAGTATTCTTCTTTGAGTCTTTAAATTGCGTTTTTAAGCCAAAATACCTGAAAAACAATAAAAATACCCGTGATTCCGAAAAAGACAAATTTATATAAATATATGATAAAACATATAAATATATATATTTTTAATCAATTAATGTGCATAAAATCATGGTTATTTTAGTGCTTTTTGAGCACTCATCACAACCCCCAACCAGCTTCTTGCTAGTCCCTTAGCAAGAGAAGCGATAAAAACTAAAAATTAAACTATCCTAAATCACTTTCGTGGATTGAAACGGTTGCATTTAGCCTATGCAACAAGCCTTTAAAAAACCTAGGTTGCCCTAGTGGACGAGTTTGAGTCTCGTGAGGGTTTTCTTTAATGATACCCACAAACATTGTACTAAATGTAAAAACAAAAGAAACAATAAAAACAAACAACTTAAAAATTAAATTTACAACAAAATCACAAATTAACAACATCTCACAAAAATGTCTCATACTATTTAATCTCCTTTAAGATCATAATTAAAATCTCAAGCATAAGTTATTTTAATCTCTTTAAACAATCATGATTTATTATAATAATTAGTCGAAAATCATTTTCATATTTCATATAAAAAATGTATCAATTTAATTTCACCCAATTTGAGTGTCATGAATCGAAATTCGCCGACTCTATTCCTCACAAGTCAATACTCTCAAAACTCTTGAATCCTATGGGTTCAAACACTCATACTAATTTATATGCGAAAGAGTTGATGTATAGAAATGAACTAATATGTTCGCATATGTATAAAGAATAAAGGCTCAAAGTGTTATTTTAACATTGATCTCATGAAAGGAATCAAATGTATAAATTATAAAGATATCATATATAAAAATTATTTTCATGCATAGATCAAACTCATTAAGAAAGAATTTCAAGATATATGCCTTTTACAAATGAAGAAATTGCAATGACTTTTTGGGGAATTACTTCTTATATCTTTCTTTTGTAATTAGCCTTTACTCACAACTTTGTAGGCAATGCGGGTTATAGTATGTAGATGATACTATTTTTATCTCTCTTTTTTTTTTTCTGTAGATATTTTTCAATATGTGTATTTCTTAGAGAGTCAACCCATTATGCAGATTGTACATTTTTTTTGGATTTTGGTGGGGGGTTAATTTTGTGGCTTTTTTGTTTGATCTTGGTTTAGGTAACGCCGGATATGTCTTTTTGTTTTTGTAGTAGTCATGCATCAATGAGATATAAGCATATACTATCAATTTCTACTCAAATCATTTAATCTAAGCAAAAATAATAATCAAAAATATATGATACTCTATTAAGATGAAAAAAATTCATACATTCAATGCTAATACCTATAGAGATCATCTAAAAATTTGAAGAAATAAGAAATGTGTTTGGAGTAGAAAAAATATATATTTCACTCTGAATAAAGGAAATTAGGCTCAAATTATATCTCACAAAGGTAGTCTCTACTAAAAAAACTCATAAACACCGATTTTGGGTTTAATATAATTTCTACATCTTATCAAGAAATACTAATTATGAAAAAAACTAACTAATTATCAAAAATAATTACAAAATATTTCATGATATGTTTTCAAAAAATTAATCTAACAGTACAAAAGACTTAACTATTTACTTAAATTTGATTTAAAGAAAAGATAAATTTTTGTAAAATTTTTTTTTTCAAAAATTACTAAATCACACAAAATAGAAATAAAACCAAACACACAAAAAATGAAAAAGTATATTTTTTTATTTTTAAATATTTTTTTTTATTTTTTTTTTATTTTTAAATTGTTAAAACTTTTTTTTTTAAGCATGGTAACTTTTCACCACCCCCAACCTAGAACTTACATTGTCCTCAATGTAACAACTGTAAATTAAAGATAAAGAGAAAAGAGAAGAAAGATTACCTATTTCTTGAGAAAGTGCAAGTAGTAATGGAAAATGCAGGTGCATCCATCATATTCATCATTAAAGTGTATACAGACGGATCATTGTGAACTTAACATCTCAACAAATATATTTAGTTTTAACAATTTAAAAATTATTCACATGTAAATAAAAGAAATAAAAGAAAATTACCTAAAATGATGGGTTACCTCCCGTCAGTAACTTAGTTTAACATCTTAGCAAGGCGTAACTTGGGGATTGCATTTTAAGTAAACTCAATGTCCCCTCATCATTGAGTCAATCAAACCTGCAGGTAAGACAAGGTTGTCTACCTATACTTTTTGATCATGCCTATTGATTTTGATTTCTTTACGTACTTAAAACTAGAGGCATATTTTGAGTTTTAGATAACCCACGTCTAGGTACAAATCAAATAATTAAGGCATAAAAACACAATTGTACCTAGATTAAACAAAGCAACTAGCTCCTTAGATTGTAATTAAAACTTTAAAATTTTGGAGATAGTTCAAAAATTTTTGTTTTTTTTTTGTTTTTTGGTTTTTTTAAATAACATAATCAGTATTAACCAAGAGTGCTCCCAGGAAAGAATGGTGGTGCAAAGGCTCCTTAAAAACCATCCTCCTAGACAGAACAATGTTCCCAGGAAAGACTAGTGGCACAAAGGCTTCCAAGAACTAGTCTCCTAGACAGAACTCTCTTAGATCTTTACTTTTCATGTTATTAAGTTAAGTTAAATAAAACTTTAAGTTAATGAAAATCTAAGTTAATTAAGTTTAAAGAAAAGGTTAATTAAGTTAAGTGAATTAAAAAAATCTAAGTTAATTAAGTTAAGTTAAAAAAATCTAAGTTAATTAAGTTAAGTTAAAAAAATCTAAGTTAATTAAGTAAGTAAAAAAAATTAAAGTTAATTAAGTTAAGTGAAGTAAAAAAATCTAAGCTAATTAAGTTAAGTAAAAAAGTTAATTAAGTTAAGTCAAGTAAAAAAAATCTAAGTTAATTAAGTTAAATGATGTAAAAAAAAATTAATTAAGTTAATGAAAATTTAAGTAAAAACCTAAGTTAATGTTAAAAACAATCTTAAAAAAAAACTAAGTTAAGTAAGTTAAATAAAAATCAAGAAGAAAAAAAAATATAGCTAAAGAAAGAAAATTAAAAAATAATAAAATAAAATAAAATTGAAAAAGGTAAAAGAAAATAAAATAATTTAAAAAAAGAAAAATTAAAATTATGATAAAAAAAAATTAAACTTTTAAAATTTTGGTTTTTTTTATTTTTTTTATATTTTATCTTTTATTTTTTTTTTATTTTTTTTTATTTTTTTTTATTTATTTTTATTTTATTTTTATTTTATTTTTATTTTTTAATTTTTTTAATTTTTTATTATTTATTTTTATTTATTTTTATTTATTTTTATTATTTATTTTATTTTATTTTATTTTTATTTATTATTTATTTTTATTTAAAATTTATGAAAATTTTTTTTTTAATTTTTTTATTATTTCTTATGAAATTTAAAATTTGAAATTTGATTAAATTTTTTATTTTTTTTATTCTTTTACAAAAACAAAAAAAATCACAATTATTCTGACCTGAAAAATATTTTTAAAATTTTGATAAATAAATTAAAAACGCTTATTCCTTCCCGAATGGCGCCAAAAAACTTGATCACGATTCCCGTAGCGCCAAAAACTTGATGGTAGCGGCAAGCATCGCCGATTCATAAATACTTTGGTTTTAATATTTGTAAAACTACCATGAAGTGCCGCGAATCATTTCGTAGAAAATGATAAGTATACTCGAGTCGATCTAAGGAAGGAATGTATGTGGTTTTTAATTTATTATTCAAACTTTTAAAAAGCGAAATTAAATCCTAAACATCCTGTCACGATATTTTGGGGTTTTGTGTTTTTAATCTAATAACGAGAAAATTAAACATAGATTCAATAAACATTCATGCAAATTTTATCTTTTATAAATAGTGGAGTATTTATGGATATAATAACTAAGTTAATTATGCTTGCTCGTATTATCTAGGTTATTAAAGATATGAATTGATATTTATTGATTCTCCCTTTTTTGTATGAATACCACCTTTGGTGGGGTTAGATATTCTTTATTAACTAAACAAATCAATTAACACCTATGGGTGGGGTTGATAACTAATTTGGTTAATTAAATTAATTCCTTTTTCTAAGAGATTGAAAATGAACCATTTAAATGCCACCTTTGGTGGGGTTAGACAGTTTAAACTTTATTCAAGGTGTCCAAATTAAACCTAAGAATTTAGTTATCCGAGTACTAACTTTCAAGTTTTAAAACTACTACTAAAAACATGTTGTCAATACATTTTCAGATAATAATTCTTATAAAAACTTTTGAAATAGAGCTTCACTCTAACTACCGGGCGATTGTACCATCAAATAAAAGAGCACTACTCTAAATCAGACCGGATAACTAAACCTTAAAATCTAATTTTCAGATTTAAGTTTGTAATGAAAAATAATATATTTCTCTCTAACATCCTTAATATAAAATCTTGAATAAAAATAAAATCAGTTCATTTTAGAGATTTTCACCTATTTAATATTTCGCAAGCATAACAACGTTATTATTATGTCATGATTATAAGCAGACTAGCAGTTAAATTTAATCACGGACAAATTAAATATAACATGTAAGAATAAAGCATAAAAATAGCGTAAAGAAAATAAAATCCTTCTGAGAACTTGACGCTATTCAGTTGCTAGAAAACCTCCAAGCGGAATTTGCACTTCCATTTATTGAATCAAA
Organism: Hippophae rhamnoides; assembly: GCA_033030585.1. Lineage (NCBI taxonomy): Eukaryota > Viridiplantae > Streptophyta > Magnoliopsida > Rosales > Elaeagnaceae > Hippophae > Hippophae rhamnoides. The sequence continues at coordinate 44,121,080 of CM065436.1, read as the reverse complement.
AATCTAAATTATTACAAAAACATTACAAGTTCCTCTCAAAACGAGAAGAACTCTAAACCTAAGAGAATTGAACTAAAAACTAAGAGAAAAACTAAGAAAAGCTTAGAAACTAAGAAAGAAACTAAAAAAAACTAAAAACTAAGAAATGGAGAGAAAGAAAGAAGAGAGAAGTGAGTTTTGAAGGTGTTTGAAGGTGTACTTTGAAGTGAATGGAAGAGGGGTATTTATAGGTGAGGATGGAGAGAAAAAATGAGTAAAAAAATGTTAAAAAAAATATAAAAAAAATAAAAAACGTGTACTGGACATCTTTGAGGTCATCAATGATGTCGGCATGACGTCATAAGAACTCTTTGCACGTGAAAAATGGGTCAAAAACGCGTGGGGCGCGCGGCGGTATTTCTGGCGCTAACGTGTAGCGTGAACGATAACCGCGCTTGTGATCTGCGCATGAAACGATACCGCCTTGATTTAGGCGGGCTGAGTCTTCAAGCGCGGCGGCGCATTTTTCTACTTTTTGACATTTTTGACCTTTTCGACCCATTTTGTCCAATTTTTCCATGTTTGTTGACCTTTTTCCACTTATTTATTAATTTATTTGTGATGTATTGCTTCAAGTATTCTTCTTTGAGTCTTTGAATTGCGTTTTTAAGCCAAAATACCTGAAAACACAATAAAAATACCCGTGATTCCGAAAAAGACAAATTTATATAAATATATGATAAAACATATAAATATATATATATTTTTAATCAATTAATGTGCATAAAATCATGGTTATTTTAGTGCTTTTTGAGCACTCATCAGTTTTTAAGCCAAAATACCTGAAAAACAATAAAAATACCCGTGATTCTGAAAAAGACAAATTTATATAAATATATGATAAAACATATAAATATATATATTTTTAATCAATTAATGTGCATAAAATCATGGTTATTTTAGTGCTTTTTGAGCACTCATCAATTACCATGACAAAGTCTAGCATGCCAAATATTAAAAGAGCTCAACATATAAGTAGAAGCAGAAGCTTTATTAATTTCAATGTTTAATTTAAACATACCATCAATGGCATACCCTTTTCCCAACAAATAAATTATTTTTAGTTATTCTATATAAATCAACCTCTATAGTTTGAGTAAACCGAGCTCTGTTAAGAAGATATCCTGAAACTAAGTTCTTTCTCATCTCTGAAGTATGTAGGACATCCTTCAAGATGATAGTCTTTCCAAAGGTAAACTTTAATTCCACCTCGCCAGTACCAGTAACTTTATTAGAGTGGGATTCGCCCAGTAGTACTTTCTTATCCTCAGACTCATAATAGGACTTGAACATGTCTCAATTATAGAAAACATAACGAGAAGTACCAGTGTCCACCCACCACCCCTCAGATCCACTAACAAAATTGATTTCAGATATCATAGCAATAAGTTGATCTTCGATAAGGTTTGCCTGATAGGCAGGATGATTTCTGTTCCGGCAGTTCCTGGCCAAGTGGCCAGGTCTGTTACAACTATAACACATGAATGTGTTATTTCTTAAGGGGGTTAAGGTCTATTCTAGGGAGGATAGTTTCTGTTTCTATTTTGATGGTTACGATTTTTGTTATTATTGTAATTTTGAGTTTTCATATTTCTTCCTTTAGGTTTCAGAATTGTAGAGGAAGATTTCTTATTGGTATTGTCGTTTGAGAAAATGAGTACTTCATCTCTTTGATCTTGTTTTCAGGCTTCTTCTTCTATTCTTAGATGGGTTATAAGACTTTCTAAAGAAAATTCCTTAGTTTTATGTCTCAATACATTCTTAAATTCTTTCCAAGTAGAGGGTAATTTATCTATAATAACATTTACTTGAAATTGTTCATCTAAAGTCATACCTTTAGAGGTTATCTCATGTGCTATCTTTTGCAATTTGTGTGATTGAGCTTCCATAGATTTTGCATCAATCATTTGGTACTTCATGTATCTACTAACAACATACCTCTTAGTTCTAGCTTCCTTAGTTTTGTACTTCTTTTGAAGTGCCTCTCAAATTTTCTTAGGAGATTTATCATAATTATAATAGTCATACAAATCATCAATTAATCTATTAAGAATAAAAGTTTTCCACAGAAAATCAATTTCCATCTAGGTGTCTAAATCCTTGGTTGTATCTTCAGTAGGAGGATTAGACAATGTTGTTTTTTTAGTAGTAATAGCATAAGCGACCTTTTTCATGGTTAAGAAAAATAAAATTTTTGTCTCCATCTTCTAAAGTGTAGTCCCTCAAAACAGAACGGTTTGTTGAGATCAACAGTTAACATTTTAGTAGACATAGTAGATAGAAAATTGTCTTAAAATTGTTGAAATAAGTACGTGAAAACAATGTAGGAATAATATTAACAATAATCTGAAATGAACTGCTTGGGTTGAGTCACGGACTAGGTCGCTCTCTTTAAGACGTTTCGAGGCTCTGCCCAAAATTGTGCAAGAAAACACAACCCTATTGTCCCCATGATAAAATATCCTAGAATCTTTGTTTTCTATCTCGAAACTTCACTACACTGATGAAGACTGGAATGCTGCACCTATGAAATTTCATTTCTTAGAAAACTCAAAACAATTTAGGATCTTTTTCTTTCTGACAGCTTTTTCTTAGTAAGAGATGGTTGGAAATTTTTGTGATTAAACTGAGAGCGGAGGCCCTTTATTTATAGGTTTGAGAAAATGTGTGGCCATTATGACAATAACGGCCATGTTTAAGTAAAGAAAAGTAACGGCCATTTTTAGAGTAAAGAAAAGTAACGGTCATTTTCTGAGTAAAGAAAAAATAATGACCATTTTCTAAGTAAAGAAAAATAACGCCAATTTTTTTAGTAAAGAAAATAATGGCTATTTTCTAAGTAAATAATGCCACCTCACCTTATACACGCACACACACTCGGACTCAACTTGGCTTGGCATGGCATGGCATGGCCGGTCGGTCAGACGGACTGTGGCGGCGGCACCCACGCGTGTGTGGTATCACATTTGCGTAGGTCCTCTCCCCTTCCACAAAAGTGGGTTCCTTTTGGGTCCCAAAATCAATAGCCAATCCTTTGCTATTTATACATCTCCAAAGTGATGTAAATTAGCAATGTTGGACAAGGAAAAATATTGGCATAATTGTTTTTATAAAAATTCACCTTTTTTTTTCCAATAGCTACTCTTGTTTGTTTGTGCTTTCATAATCGTTATTATATAACCGTTATTATGACCATTATATTTCATAATTATATGAATTTTCATATTTTTAAGCTATAAAAAGAGGGACATAGCTCTCATTTTATATATACAACTTAACAACTCAAAATGGTTCTATGATTTTTCATAGCAAAACCAAAGAAAAAAAATTAAATAGTTTTTTTAGTTTTTTGAGCAACATAAATATTTTAGACGTGTAGCATTCCAGACTTCATTAGTTTAGTGAAGCTCTGAGGTAGAAAAATGATTATGGGTTTTTTTATCCTGGGGACGAAGAGGCTATATTTGCTTGCACAAATTTGGGTAGAGTCTCGAAATGTCTTAAAGAGAGTGACTTACTCCACTACTTAACCCTAGCAGTATATTTCAGTTTATCGGTAACATTGTTTTTACATTGTTTTCACATACTTCTTCCAACAATTTTAAGACAACTTTGTATCTATCATATCTACTAAAATGTTAATCGATGAGCTCAAAAAAAATTGATGAAGAAGTCATAGATACAAAGTGATTCTTCTTGATTTCCATGACTCAGTCTTTTCTCAATGGTAGTGATTTGCCTGGGGAGGTGTTATTCAATTTGAACCCAGTTTGGCTTTCTAGGTCTAATGCTCTCACTGCGTTGACTAGTGAAAAGGGAAGACAAACATATATATTTGGGTTGTAGACTATGGTTTGTATACCTTTTGTAGATGGGGTTCAACATAAATAATCTTTCAAAGCTCAAATCTCATGAATAAGGTTAGAGTTTTGTTCAATTTTAACAACATTGATATTGCTTCTTAGCCTATGTATAGTGGTGCTGAATAGAGTGGAAATAACCCATCTTTCTTCTGGATCAATGACCTATTGTCCAATGCTACAATTGAACTTAAGCACTCTATGATTACTATATTGGCTCTATCAGGTCTGGTCTAAGTAGCAACACCATAACCATCACCAACCAGTAAATTTCAAAGCCAACGATTCAATTTGAGAATCATAGTTCAAGTAGTTTGACGAAGAACACACTGAGCTCAATTCACTTACACAATGGTCAGCAGAGGCTGCAAAATGGGCAACAAGCACAAAGCCAGAGTTTGTTTTCGAGGGATTTGAATTTTTTGAATTATGGGTATAAAGTATGAAGAAGAAAAGATAAGTTTTTTGTAATGGATTCAATTATTGGGATTGATTTGAATCAGAACTATCTACTTGTGCTTGATTAAAGAATTGATTTTGACAGATCCTAAAGATCCTATTTTGATTTCAAAGTTAGGGTACATTCAGATGCAGATTAGAGATTTAGATGGTACATTTCAAATAATTAAGATCAACCCTAATTTGTTGTAACTTTCCTCAAAAAAATTTGGGTTCTCTTTAAAACTACAATGGTTGTTTCCAGGAATGTTAATTTTGTAGCTCTAGAGAAAATAGACAGCATTATTTAGGTTTTCAAGGACTATGGTTTCAATTAGGCCTAAATCTCAAATCTAGTTAGGAGACTTCCAGGTGTGCTTTGAATGGATATTGAGAAAACCCTATTTTTTCCTAAAATTAGAGTTTTTTCTATCTAAAGGCTTTTTCATCTTCTCAAATTACTGAACTATTATTTGTGTTCCCTTGTGTTTTGTAAAGCAATTTAAATAAACATATTATCCCTACATTTTACTTCCTTAGAAATATGTTTCAATCTGATGAGAAAGCCATTAGAGCTTTTAAGGGATGTGGGCACATTCTTAGATATGATGTTGCGAATTATGTGGGAAGTAAGATAGATAAATTACAAGAACATGGAGTTCCTTATTCTTTAATGGTGAAATGGATCCTAACTTATCCTAGAGCTTTTTTTGTTAAGCTAGGAAGTTTCAGAGATAGTTTATAGATAGTGAAGGAAATGAATATGGATCCAACTTCATCAAAGTTTGTGGTATCATTGTTTATATCGAGGACTATGAGTAAACTAACATGGAAAAAGAAGATGTATTATTATAAGATATGGGTATTGATAAATCACCAGGTAGTAGTGTAACAAGGGCTTTGGATTTTGAGGCCTCACCTAATAATGTGGTGGCTTTGTCTATGTCCCTAGAGACAGCAGGTGATGTACTAAGGAGATTTAGGATGCACTTCAAAAGAAGTATGACACTGTGGAAGTCCAATCACATGAACTGCAGAAGATAGCACATGAAATAACTTTTTAAGGTATGGTTTTAGATGAACAATTTCAAGTTATTATTATTATAGATAAATTATCACATGCATAAAAATATTTTGAAGTTATAGAGGCACTGAATATAATTCCAATATTTTCAATGTTTTTTGTAAAACTCATGAAATCATACATGAAAAAACTACACCTTGTTCTCCTAAAATGAATGGCAAAGCTAAAAGAAAAAAAATAGAACTTTTACTGAATCAGTTATTGCAATTTTATTAAACTCTGGTGATACTTCCCATTAGTGGAAGAGAAATTTTATTAAACTCTGGTGCTGCTTTCCATTGGTAGGGATAAAATTTATTAACTCTTTGATATGTACTAAATAGAGTGCCTAAATCTACTAGTAAAATTTCACCATATGAAATTTTGAAAAATAAGAAATTTTATTAACTTATTTTATTAACTGTTTGATATGTACTAAATAGAGCATATGAACGCTCATAGGATATACTGTGAATAGTAAAGCTTATAAATTCTATGACTTAAATGATCATGTAGTTATAGAATCAAATGATGTTGATTTCTATGAATATAGATTTATTTTTAAATTGAAGAATAGTGGGGGCTCATCTTCTTGTAGTTTACCCATAACTAGAACTAGTGAACAAAATGTGGAATTAAACACTAAAATTAAGAGAAGTAAATGAGCTCAAACCTCTAAAGAATTTTGGTTTTGATTTTTATGTTTATACCTTAGAGGAAGATCCCCAAACTCATTAAAAAGTGTTATCTTCTTTAAATGCCAACTTATGGGAAGAAGTCATAAATGATGAAATGAACACTCTTGAGTATAACATTGCCATTTAGTTGACTTACCTCCTGATTGCAAAGCCTTAGGATGTAATGGATACTAAAGAAGAAATTAAAACCCGATGGTATCATTGAAAAGTACAAAGCTAATTTTATAGCCAAAGGGTATAAGTAAAGAGAAAATGTGGATTTCTTTAATACCTATTCACCAGTCACACGAATAATTCCCATATGTGTGCTTTTCTCTCTTGGTGTTATCCATGATTTAGTAGTGCACCAAATGTATGTTAAAACTGCCTTCTTAAATAGTGGCTTAGAAGAAGAGATTTATGGTCTAAAATAAGCACCTAAGTTCTGGTATGAAAAATTTGATAACCTAGTTATCCTACATGAATTCAAAATGAATGAAAGTGACAAATGCATTTATTATAAATCAAAAAAATGATATTTTCACTATTATATGTTTATATGTGGATGACATGATTATTTTTGGGTCAAATATTCATGTTAATGTGAAAATTTTGTTATGTACTAACTTTGATATGAAAGACCTCGAAGAAACGAGTGTAATCCTTGGTATAATTATTACTACGTCTGAAAAGGGACTTTATCTAGATTAATCTCATTACATTGAGAAGATCTTAAAGAAATACAATTACCTTAGCTACAAACCTGCATATACTCCTTATGATCCTCATGAAAATTTCTTTGTCTCACTTTGTGACATGTGCCAAAGAATTGGTAACATTTCCAAGAAACACGAGATGCCTCTAAACAACATTCTTATGGTGGAAATATTTGATGTTTGGGGTATTGATTTCATGGGACCTTTTATCTCTTACTACAATAACCTCTACATTATTGTTGATGTGGATTATATTTCTAAGTGGGTAGAAGAAGTTTCCTTGCCTACCAATGACTCCAAGGTGGTGTTGAATTTCTTAAAGAAAAACATTTTTACTCGTTTTGGCACCCCAAGGGTAATCATCAACAATGGAGGAACTCATTTTTGCAACAAATATTTTGAAGCCCTCTTTTCCAAATATGGGGTCACTCACAAGATCGCAACTGCTTACCATCCTCAAACAAGTGGACAAGTTGAGATATCAAATAGAGAGGTGAAGAGGATTCTGGAGAAGACAGTAAATCCTTCTAGGAAGTATTGGTCTAAGAGGTTGGAGAATGCACTTTGGGCATTCCGGATAGCATACAAGACACCCATTGGGATGCCCCCATATCAGTTAGTTTTTGGGAAAGCTTTTCATCTCCCAATTGAATTAGAGCACCATGTGTATTGGGCAATCAAGAATTTGAATTTTGACTTGAGAGCCATAGGCAAAAAGCGTCTTCTACAACTCAATGAGATGGATGAGATTCGTCTACAAGCATATGAAAATTCTAAGATTTATAAGGAAGAGATGAATATAGGGCATGACAACAAGATCTTACATCGACACTTTGAACCAGGACAAAAAGTATTGCTCTTCAACTCTCGTTTGAAGTTCTTCTCAAGAAAACTTAATTCTAAGTGGTTAGGGCCTTTCATTATTGCCAAAGTGCACCCATATGGATCTGTTGAGATTAAAGGTGAAGAATCACAAAATACTTTCCAAGTGAATGGACAAAGACTCAAACATTATTGGAGAGGTGACATTGATCGTCAAAAGTCCACCGTTTTGTTATCTAAGCCAACTTGAAGCAAAGATACAGGAAGTCAAGCTAATGACTTTAAATCAAGCGCTTCTTAGGAGGCAACCCATGTGTTTTAGTTTTTATTTATTTTACTTAATTGAACACATATTAGTTTGAATATTTCTCTATTTTGATATTTTGTTTGATAGGTGCAAATTGGAGGAAGTAAGCTATTAAGGGATTTCAATCTCACAAGCCAACTCACCAATCAGGTAAGGTTCTTTTAACCTATCTCCTTTGTTCTTTAATTTTCACACATTGAGGACAATTTTCATATTAATTTTGGGGGTGGAGAGATTAAACTTATTTGAAATATTTCTTGATATTGTTGCTTGTGTAGCTTTGTTTGTTTGGTTGATCGAAATATGAGAATATATTGTGCTTTTCATGGTGATTTATTTTTTGTTTCTTCGGTTGGAGTAATGCATAACTCTTTGAAAAATTTGAATATTGTCTAAGTTTGTGTGTAATTTTTGAGTAAGTTTCATTTTTACAAGAATATCTATTTATGAGCACTAGTCTTCATCTCTGAGTTGTTATGCTAATTTAGAGAAGGTTTATGTGAATATGCAATTTGATTGATATTCTTTGGTGTCATAGTTTTTAGAATTTGTTTGATTTTCTCTCGAGGCGAAATCCTATACAACACTTAACTAAGGAAATGATTTAGGCCATCTTTGGATCGTTTGAGCCTTTCTATCCAACTTTACATGTTTTCTCCATAGTTTACCCCTTTTGAACTTTTATATTTATTGATATATTTTTGTCTCCTGCATCAAAGCCTATTGAAAGTTATATATAGATATATATCGATATTCCTTATCTCACTAAAATGTGACCATTCTTAGTAATTTCATAAAGATATATCGAAAAAAATGATTGTTGCATGTGAAGTTAAATCCCAAATTGGGAAGTATTCATTGAGATGTTAGAAGGTATCTTGTTTCAAACCTAAAATGAAGTGTTTAGGAAAAATTTGAGCCAAATATTATTTTTTTCTTACCTTTGCCTAAGCCATACATTACAACCTTAATAAAGTCCTATTGATTTTTGGTTTTGTGTTGGTCTACATTAGTGGAGAGAGAAATGAAAAATGAACTATGAGATTTGTGATTTCATTAAAAATTAATTGCGTCCATATTTGCATAAACTCATCCGGATTTCATGTAATGAAATATGAAAAGACTTCACACACACAAGAAAAGTCAATGTGAAAATGTAACATACTTTTAAGTTGACTTCAATGCTTAGATAAAATTCTTGTAGTTCTTTGAGTTATGTTATTTAAATGACCAATGAGAAATGTTTTGAAAATCACTATTTTAAGTGCATGTATCCTAGTTTTATTTCTTTCCTTTTGCTCGAGGACTAGCAAAATCTTGAGTTTGGGGGTGTGATAAGTGTACATTTTATAGTTATTATGTCCAATTTATTAATTATAATTGCTATGTTTTTAAAGTATTCAATTAATTTTAAGTTCTTAAATTAATATTTAATGTTTTTTTAAGGAATATATTTTTAGAGAAAATTAAAGAATTTTTAAGTGAAAAAAGACTTAATTACAATTAATAAAGATTGAAAATATAATTTAAATTAAAAAAGGACTTAATTATAAATAACAAAAGTTTAAAATTTAATTTGAATTAATATAGTGGGCTTAAATGCAACGTCAGATCAGAAACTCAACGATGAGGATCAGGCGAGTGAGATGCATGCGCAACAAGGACGATTAGACGCGTTTCCTAGATGGCACACTACTCAGCGCGCAAAGTGGGGTTTACCTATCTACGCATTCCGACGTGCAGAATGGGGCCCACCTATCTGCATAGATGATTCCCTCAGACACATCTCCCTCACCTACCGTTAGATCAAACCACGAACAACTCAGATCGTGTGTGAGTCCCACGCTCCACCTAAGTGGAGACCAACTGTTGTGCACAAACCAGTGCCCATGTATCTCGTGTGAAGTGATCCACAAAAGCTGCGTGCACCCTCTCATCCTGCCCAATACGAAGTTTCCACGTGTCTTATTTTTTTAGCGAATCATATGTCGCCACGTGTCACGCGTATTTTGAAATAAAAAAAATGAAAAAAATTCTCTCGCTAGCTTATTTTTTTCATGCTTGTCTCCCTACATGCGTGTAAAAATTAATATTTTGTGATGTATTTCTTTGTCCTCCACTATATGCGTGTTCTATATAATTTTGGGGAGTGGTATATTTTAGAGACGCAAAAGGAAGAGTTGGAGTTTTTTCTTAGTTTTTAGTTCTGTGTTTTTAAGTTTTCTCTGTGTGTTGGAAAAGATAGATAGAACACGCAGAAGCTATATTTTTGACTTTGTTGTTATTTTGTTAGGGAAAAATACAGAGAAAGGAGACAGCAAAGAAGAAGAAAAAGGAAGGAATTTTATTTTTCATTAAAGAATCTTGAAATATTTTCTTCTAATCTTTTTCTTTTAATTTTATTTCTCTGAAATGTATAAATATTGTGGTATTGTAATATCTATTTTTGCTATGAACTAATTTATTTTTTCTAGGGTTGCAGTGTAGCTTAAATTATGAAACTTGAATTAATTATTTTTGAATGATTTATGGGGCGTTTTTAAGTTCTTTATTTTATCTGTGTTTAATGCTTTTAATTGTTGGAAGATCAATTAATTGATCTATGAAACTTAAATAAACTTGGAAAAGGCATTTTTGTGTGTTGCTCGTGGATAGAATAACATATATATAAGGGATATGAATATATCTTTATTGTACATGTAGCTATTTGAGAACTTTGAACTTAATGAATCTTGGTGAATTTAATTCTCATAGGAATATAGTGAATTATTTTAGCGAGATGTGTCTATTTGTTATCGGAAGAGACATATGGATAAATTAGGAGTTCTTGGTTGAAAAATTAAATGCGAGAACATAAATAAAGAGAAAATAATATGATTCAAGTGGATTAATTTGGTGAAACTGCAATCCTAGAATTTTCTTATAAACTGTTATAAAAATTAGTTAGTTAAACTGCATCAAACTATCGACTGTTTGGATAAAATCAGATTGAAACAATTTTAGTACTTAACAAATATTAGTAACAAATCTCCGTGGAAACAATATTTTACTTAATCACTTATTACTTGTGACCGTCTATACTTGCACGTTCATGTTCCCTTAAAGAGACAACACAACCCAGCTTCATCAATGCAGTGGAGATTCTTGAATAGTCACCCTTTATACCAATCTGTGTGTGTTGTCATCAAAGGCAACAATCTCAACATCTCACTTCTCGAAGCAGTGGATATTCTCAAACGGTAAAGATGCTCATGATCTCCTTCGAATCTATTCACCCTTTGTTACTAGAGAAGTCACAAAAGTGGGGATAAATGAAGGATGTTACAAGTTGTACCAAAGCAGATACTTATTGGGTCCTATAGTAAAACCCTAATTTTAGACACTCACATAACCCTATGTGGTATGCATCTCTAGTCTCGAGCTTTCTTCTTGAGCTATGCCTTCTTTGTTTATGAATAGCTAACTAAGACTTTAACTTTCTCTATGCTCTATGCCTTAGATCATAACCCGTGATACCAAAATTAAAACAACACTTATTCATGCTTTAGCTAACTGGTATATGGAGAATGTGTTGCATGTATTGGAAATGTTTGTAGTTACTGATATGCTTGGTCTGGCCTTGGTTTTATTTTCTTATAGTGATATCTAGTGTAGGCGTTTTGTAGTCTGCTTATAAGTATATTACAGTAAGTTTTTTAGAAAATGCCCTATTTGTTAAGAATGTGCTATGAATCTGAACTATGCTAAATATGTTTTCAACTATGGGGTTGTTGTTATTGCTCCTTTCTCTCACCGTCTTTCATTTGATACTTCTACATGTACTCGGGCATGATAAAGTTTTGATGAGTTTTTATCAATCTATTATCACACAAGTCTTGTACATTTATGATTGATATAGGATCTTATAATACTGGTTATGTGTACCATATTTTTAAATAAAATTTTCTATAAGCTTGTACTGAATTTTAATATTCTTTTTTTGTCTTAGGGTATTAAAATTTCTACTCAGGTTGAGACGTAGTCCAAGAATGCTTTTGTTCAGAAGGTGATGTTTGCCTTTTTTATTGCCTTATACAATCCTATTGGATTTATTCAGGTTCAAAAGGTGAGGGTCTTGAGGCCAGAATTTGTGCTTCCTTTCTTCTTCTGGATATATGGTGAGTCCAATCAAACTTTTGTTTTTCTAAATTTCAATTTTTGAAGGATTTCAGGAGTTTAAATTTTTGGATCGTGTTACCTTCAAAATTCAGATGTATGGCATCTTAATGCTAGACTCTATACTTTAAAATTTAAATTGAAGTCTTAGAATTGGATAAAGGGTGGCAAAATTCTACTACGTTTGACAAGAAGTGCAATTTATTTAGCTAGTTATTTGGTGTTTTGAAAGGTTACTGAGCGTATATCGAAAAGAATTATTTTTTATTCACAATTATACTATTTATTTTGTAAGGAATAGGCTCAATGTTATTTTTTAATATTTAATTATTTTTTATTTTTTATCATAAATATTTATTTTTTTTTTGAATTTTTTTATTATTTTTGATAAAAATAAATAAAATTTCTTTTACAAGGCTTTAAAAATTTGCCTAAATTTTTAATGAATTTTAATGACACTTTTAATCATAAAAAAATTATTTTTCTATATTTGATAAAAATAAATAAATTATTTTACAAAATATCAATATTACCTTTATAAATTTTCTTAAAAGTTTTAATAAATTTTGGTGATCCTTTTTAAATAGATGATAGACTTGTACAATCATAGAAACTATGAGATTAAATTATAATTTTATTAAAATTAATGTACTCATGTTACCATTTCACTTAAATTTAGTAAATTTACTGCTTTGTGTTTTTGGTTATTGGGTTTTATCAGCTCAATAGTTAAATGGAATTTGTTGGAATCTGACAAAGGATTGGGATTATAAGCAAGAATAATCAACCTAAAATTTTTTTTTCAAGTTCAGCATCAGTAGTGTAGGTTTTGACCTTTGAAAAGGCTAAAAAGTTAAGCTTAAAGTATGCACAAAATATTTTCCTTTTAAGTGTGGAAACGATTAACTCTAGGTATACCCTAATTGTATGTGTGGCCATTTGAGAACTTAGAACTTAATGAATCTTGGTGAATTTAATTCTCATAGATATATAGTGAATTAATTTAACGAGATGTGTTTATACGGAGCTCGGAAGAGATGTATGAATAAAAAAGAAGTTTTCGGTTGACAAATTAAATGTACTAAAAAAATATAAATTAAAAGAAAATAATATGATTTGAGTGGATTAGTTTGGTGAAAAATTGCAATCCTAGAGTTCTCTTATTTTCTTTTTATCTTTTTCTCAATCAACGATTCTTTTGGATAAAATCAGAGAGATACAATTTTAGTACTCAACAAACTATAGTAACAAATCTCCGTGGGAACGATCTTTACTTACAAATCTTATTACTTGTGACCGTGTATGCTTGCACGATTTTCTGTGTGTTGTAAAACACACAACAAGTTTTTGGCGCCGTTGCCGGGGATTTGTTTTACTATTTTCATTGTTGATATTAATACCAATCAATTTGATTTTAATTCAAAAAAAAAAAACAAAAAAACAAAAAAATTTATTGTTACGTGTTTAATTTATTTTTCAATTTTCTCGTGGGTTGAGATTTTGTTTGACACACAAATCTTACCTCACAAAAAGAAAAATAAATCTTTTTTTTTTCTTATTGTTTGTGTTTATTTTAATTTTCAATTTTCTCGTGTATTGAGATTTTGTTTGACACGCAAATCTTAATTCACAAAAGAAAATAAAAAAAATAAAAAAGTTATGGTTATTGTTTCTTAATTTATTTTTCAATTTTCTCGTAAGTTGAGATTTTGTTTGACACACAAATCTTAACTTACAAACAGAAAAACAAATTGAGAAGTCAAGCTGAAGACTATAAAACAAGCGCTTCTTGGGAGGCAACCCATGTGTTTTATTTTTTGCATGTATTACTTTTTATATTTTGTTATGCTATTTTTTTTGTAGGTGCAAAGTGGAGGTTATGAAGCAATTTTGGCTTAACTTATCAAACAAACCAGGAAGTGTCTTTCATCCCATCTCATATGTTCTTTAACTTTCACACATTGAGGACAATGTGTATATTAAGTTTGGGGGTGGTAGATATATTAAACTAAATTGAAATACTTTCTGGATGTTCTTGCTCGTGAAATTTTTTTTTGTTTGCTTCGGTGATTGAAGATATTTTGCTATGAATAGTGATTTATTTTTGTTTCTTCGATTTAAATGATGCATATCTCCTTGAAAAATTTGAATATTGTCTAAGTGGAGAATAATTTTTACGTATATTTCATTTTTACAAGGATAAATAGTTATGAGCACTAGTCTTGATTTTTGAGTTGCTATGATTTGTGGTGTTCCAGATCTTAGAATTTGTTTGATTTTCTCTCGAGGCGAAATTATAGATAGCATTTAACTAAGAAAATGATATAGGCCATCTTTGGATCGTTTGAGCCTTTCTATCTACCTTCACATACATTATCCGTAGTATACCCCTTTTGAGCTTCAAAGTTTATATATATATATATTTCTCATTTCAAAAGCCTACCTTAAAAAAATATATATGTGTGTGGATATATCTATTTTTCCTATCTCACTAACATTTACAGTTGTTAGTAAATAATTAAAGATATATCATGAAACAAAAAAGAGGTTACAAAAAAAAAGAAAAAAATAGTAGAAAAGGAGAAAAAAAACATATTCTAAAAAAAACAGATTCTGAAAAAAAAGAGAAAAAAAAGAGAAATAAAAAAAAATTGAGTTTGGATGTGATGATAAATCCCTAATTGGGAAGTATTTATTGTGATGATAGAAGATCTCTTGTTTCAATCCTAAAATGATGTGTTTGGGAAATTTTGTGCTAAATATTATCTTTTATCCTACCTTCACCTAAGCCATACATTACAAGCTTAATAAAGTCCTATTGATTTGGTGTTTTGTGTTTGTCTACATTAGTGTAGAGAGAAATGAAAAATAAACTTATGAGATTTGTGATTTCATGATAATTTGTTTGATTTCATATTTGTATAAACTGATCCGGATTGCATGTGATGAAATTTGAAAAGACTTCACACACACACTTAAAGTTCATTGTGAAAAGGTTATATACTTTTAAATTGATTTTGATGCTTAGATAAAATTCTTTTATTTCTTTGAGTGATGTTATTTGGAATGTTTAAAAAGAAATATTTTGAAAATCACTATTTTAAATGCAGTTATCTTTGTTTTATTTCCTTCCTTTTGCTCGAGGACTAGCAAAAACTTAAGTTTGGGGGTGTTGATAACTATATTTTATATAGTTATTTTCATCAATTTTAGTAATGATAATTGCTATGTTCTTTTAATATTTAGTTAATTTTTGTTAAATAAATTAATATTTTCCTTTTATGTGCTAAAAATACATTTTTAATATAATTAAATAATTTGTATCGAAAATATACTTAATTTCATATTTCTGTCCACAAATATAATTTCAGATAATATAGTTTCTTAATTACAATTTATAAAAATCGAAAATATAATTTAAATTAAATTTGGGCTTAATTATAATTATTAAAAGTTTAAAAATTTAATTTAAAATTAGCAAAGGGCTTAACTGTAATTTAAGAAAGTTCAAAATGTAATTTGGATTAAATTTGTGGGGGAAAATATAATTAATAAAAGTTATTATTCTTCGCAGATTAGAGGAACCACGCGCCAACAACACGCGCCAATCATGGACCGTCCGATCAAATAAGAAACGGCTACGATGCGCGCGTCCCGATCACGTCCTACCAAATCGCGTGTTCCCAGGTTCATTCACGCGGCTCGGTGCCCGAGTGGGGCCCACCTGCCGCGCAGGCCGGCGTGCAGAGTGGGACCCACCTGTCTGACGCGTCCAGCCGCTGTCCCCCACGCACGCCCTCCTCTGATCCCGTGCGTTGATCTCTGCGTGCAACCGGAGTTTCAGCGAATCAGAATCTGCGACGTGTCCACCTGAATCCATTCCTGAAATCAGAAATTGCCACGTGTCCCACTCTATATTTCATCCAATAATGTGATGACACGTGGCATGTTATCATGAGCACGAAAGCGTAGGATCAAGTCCCCGTTCCAACCGTTGTCTCCCACGTTCGGCGTGCCATATTCCTGTGCGCTGTTCCTGCGTGTAGCCGGTTTGTTCACCCAATTATTTGCTGCCATGTGTCACACCAATCTATTCAGCAAATCAAACGCTGACACGTGGCACGCACAATGAATAAAAAAATGCAGAAACGGCTCCTTGTCTCGCGTGAATTAAAATAAGTTTTTGATTTTCGCGTGACCGCGGATTTTAAGGGGAATGTCAGGTTTTTATTTTCAATACAAATTGTGACGCGTGTATGATATTTTAATATTTTTGATGTGTTTTTTTAGCTATAAATAGGTGATATTATGATAGAGTTTAAAAAGTTTTTTTTGGTTTAGAATTTTTGTGTTGTTCGGTTTTTGAATGCAGAACACGCATAAGCCATTTTTTGGTTTTTGTTGTGTTCTGCGTGTGCCAAATATTTGTTCTATGTGATGTTTTAATTTTCCTTCTTGTTCTTCTAATTTTTCTGCATTTGCTGTAATTTTTATTAAATTTATGAAGTAATTTAATTTTTCTGGGGTTGCATTTGATTCAAATATATGAAGCTTTGATTTTAATTATTTTTGATAGATTTATAAGACGTTCGATTTGTTCGTTCTATTTTGTGCTTAATGCTTTTTGATTATTTACGAATTTTATCAAAACGATTTGTGGCATAAAAATAAACTTGAGAAAGACATTTTTGTGTATATTGCTCGTAAATAGAATGACATGTATGATGAAGGATAGGAATATACCCTAATTGTATGTGTGGCCATTTGAGAACTTAGAACTTAATGAATCTTGGTGAATTTAATTCTCATAGAGATATAGTGAATTAATTTAACGAGGTGTGTTTATACGGAGCTCGGAAGAGATGTATGAATAAAAAAGAAGTTTTCGGTTGACAAATTAAATGTACTAAAAAATATAAATTAAAAGAAAATAATATGATTTGAGTGGATTAGTTTGGTGAAAAATTGCAATCCTAGAGTTCTCTTATTTTCTTTTTACCTTTTTCTCAATCAACGATTGTTTTGGATAAAATCAGAGAGATACAATTTAAGTACTCAACAAACTATAGTAACAAATCTCCGTGGGAACGATCTTTACTTACAAATCTTATTTTTGTGACCGTGTATGCTTGCACGATTTTTTGTGTGTTGTAAAACACACAACATTATACTTCTTTTGAAGTGCATCCTAAATTTTCTTAGCTTATCACCTATTGTCTCTGGCCATATAGACAAAGCCACTACATTCTCAGGTAAGGCCTCGGAATCTAAAGCCCTCACTATGCTACTCTCTGGCGACTAGTCATTACACGCACACTTAAACTTGCACTCTCCATTTCTTCCATAATTTCAATACTCTCCTTTCTCTTCTTTTTCTTCTTATGGTTTCCGTTTATCTCCTACATCTCTCCTTCAACCTCCACTATAACATGACCAATATGTTCTAGGTTTTCTGTTTTCATCCGTGCAAGGTCAAAATCTCCAATCTTAGCATTGAAATCAGAATCCAACAACATATTACTAGGCTTAATATCGAGATGAATCACAGGCAGATTACAAAATTAGTGAAGATACTTAAGACCTTTCATAATGTCAAGCATAATGCTAAACCTTCTTTTCCATTCCATCAACTCAATACACTTTTGATCAAGAAGTGCATTCAATTAGGCATTAATTCATACACTAGTATCAACTTGAATAGAGCCTTAAGAATCCATGACCTTAACAGCCAAAGACTGCCCAGCAGGTAGCTTAGCCTTGTTAACAAAACTAAATCCGCCATGTCTAAGTCGATTCAAAGTCGAAAACATGCTGGTAGCTCACCGTAGAAGTGAGTAGAAGAATTTTCGGGTTCCACTACTCTGTTGAGTTTGATCAAACATTGTTGTAAGGTTATATGAAAGCTTACGGTAGAGGAAGATAATAAGAATGAGGATTTTGATTACCATTATCATTAAGATTTCGGCAATTAGTGGAAGTAAGATTTGATGGTTTAAATGGATATGATGATAGTTTATTCTCTATGGTGGCAAAATTGTTGGTGGTGGCAGAACAGAGAGAGTCGATGGCATTGGTTGTAAATAACTGGAAAGTTGAGTGCTTTTAAAGAGCCATCAGTAAAGGACTAAAGATTGAGTCCTATAGACTAGAGATTTGTTGAGTTTAGCAGTTAAAGAAGTTTCACAGCTCTATCCAAATTTGTGTATGCAAACACAGCCTCATCGTCCTCAAGATAAAATAGCCAAGAATCTTTTTTTTTTCTATTTCGAAGCTCCACTGCACTAATAAAGTCCAGAATGCTACAATTTTTTGTTTTCTTGGGTTTGCAATAAAGACCAATTTTTTGAGTCTTTTTTGTTGTGTCTTAAAACTAAGAGCTATTGCCCTTTATTTATAGTTGAAAAGAGATGTGCAATGTTCACACAATTACGAAAATAACAGTTACTAAATAACGATCACAAAATAATGGCTATAAAATAACGGTCATGTATGTTGGAAAGAATAGTTTTAATAATAAAAAAATTTTCCAAAAAAAAGTGCCACCTCACCTCATATACACGCACTTGCACTCAACTCGGCATGGTAGGCACGACTGGTTGGACTGATGGTGACGACAATGTGTGCGTGTCTATGTGGAATCATAATTGCCTAGGTCATCTCTCTTTCTACAAAAGTAGATGCCTCTTAGGACCTAATCCTAATTATAAATCTTTTTTTATTTAAACAACTCCTAAGAGATGTAAACTAGCAATGTGAGACAAAAAATTTAAGAGAGTAAAATTTAGCACTTATTCTCATCAATTTTTTTTTATTTAAATTCATTTCCAACAATTTTTAAAAAGGATGCAGCATAAGGACTTCCCAAAAGGTCATCCATCTTAGTACCACTATCACCCAAGCACACTTAGCTGTGGAGTTATGATGGGATCCGTTATTTTATAATCGTTATTTTGTAACAATTATTTTCATAATTGTGTGAACATTGCATATCTTTTTTCAATTATAAATAGAGGGTAATAGTTCTCAGTTTTAAGACATAACAAAAAAGATTCAAAAAATTGCTATTCATAGTAAACCCAAGAAAAAAAATTCAAAATTATTTTTTTCAGTTTTTTGAGCAACATAAATATTTTAGAGATGTAGTATTCTGGACTTCATCAGTGTAGTGAAACTCTGAGATAGAAGAAAGATGTTGGGTTTTTTTATCTTAGGAACAAAGAGACTGTATTTACTTACACAAATTTAAACAGAGTTGCGAAATGTCTTAAAAAGAGTGACCTAATTTGTGACTCAACCTAAGTAGTATATTTTAGTATATCGGTAAGATTATTCTTATATTATTTTCACATGTTTTTTTCCAATAAATATTTTAATCCCTTTGTATTTTCTAAAATGTATTAAAGAAGGACAAATTTTACTATTTATTTAATATTTTAATAGTTTTTATGATAAATATCATAACAAAAAATTATTTTTATCCTTTACTTATTTACCAACAGAAAAAAATAAAAAATAAAAATATTATTAAAAAAATTTATCTTTTTTTCTTCCTTTTTAAGAAAGTAGAAGATTAAATGAAACTTTTTTACTCTTCTTATTTTAATGTAATAAATTTGTGAGATATTTTTCTCTTACTTAAAATAACATGTACCTTAAAAACAACAGTACCGTATTATTTAGGTAGGCCAATATAGTCCGGCAATATAAAAATTGGGTTAATTTAGTCCAAATCTTCCAAAGTTTGAATTTTTTAAGGGTAAAATTGGTATTTTTTTTATTTTAGTAAAAATAAATTAAAAGACCACAAAAAATCCAAAGAATACTCATCCCGCAGCAGTCCTCACCACCATTGCCACTATCGCCTAGTTTGCGACGTTAATTGCCGACCACCTCATTGATACACTCAAAGCCTGTCGCTGTCGCAGAACCATCTTCATCTAAAAAAGAACAACCCTAAATCCCCAACCACCACCTTCCAGTTTTGCCCCAAAATTGCTCCCCCAAAAACAGCCACCACCTCTCAATTTGGAATAGTTAAATGCGGACTATCTCACTAACATACTCAGAGTCCCACCTTCGCAGAGCCACATTTACAGAGTCGGTGCCGCCAACTCCGTCAACGACTGCACCAGATGGTACTTTCAATCGAATCATCACGGACTGGGTTCTTACCATCGACTACCACGACCAGGTCCGTCGCATTTCCTCCCCCAGAAACATTAGAGGAAGAGGGAGTTTTTTGTATTTATGTTTTTGTTTTTTGTTTTTTTTATATTTTAATAAAATATCAATTTTAGAGAATTGCCAATTTCGCCCTTGGAAAAAAATACCAGTTTTTAAACATTTGGACCAGTTGACCAACATTTTAAATTGTTGTACTATATTAACCTACTTAAATAATTATAGATTAATGTGTCATTTGCTGCAGTAACTCAACCCAAAATTCTAAATTTAATATAAGTTCATAACTTCATGTTTGAGCAAAGAAAACAATTTCTTATAAAATAGGCTCTGACACCTGAACAGATTATCAAAAGAACCAATTTGCACTGGATCTTCTTATTATGATATTCTTATTGTTATCTTCGAAATAAGTACACTGTATATTACATATTATGAAGTGTTTGATGTCATATATGTAAATTAAACAAGGCAGTTGATCCACAAAGAACTCGATTAATTACTGTCAAATTGTACTGCTTCTCTACTATAGTGAAATTTTTGTCAGTGTGTTGACATGTATGTACTTCTTGCTTGAAGTCTTTTTGTCAGTGCATTGACACTGTTTCTTCAAATTTATTTTTATTTTGTTCTCCGTTAGAATTTCTGTAAACTAGTTTCCTTCTCCCATTGATAATCTGTTTATGATTGAAATCAGAATGCCCTCTGCAGGTTGGACACCAAATAATTGTCAGCTATGCAGAATGCATTGGATTGCTATTGTTTAGAAGGAGAATACAAGGTTCTCCTAGGCCAGAATTTTAAGTTGGAATTTTTTGTCGAATCATATATCTTAATTTGGGCAGTTAAAGCCTCCTTTTTTTACAATCAGAGCGAGAAAGCTACATTATTATGACCTAAATCATTTTCTATTTTGTTGTATGGCCAGTATGAAAGCCAAATCGTGTTTATGTATATGTGTGTTTTTGTATTTTTTTTTATATTTGTTTTGTTCAATATGTTTCTAAGATATTATGGTGTTTTGTGAGTTGTGTGTTGAATTTCTATTTACATGGATTCACGAAACCAATATTGTAAAAGGATATTTTAAGTATCGAGGCATTTTCTTCAAATGAGTAGAGGTTTAAGTCCTCGAGCGCCTCAAACCTTTTTTAAAAAACCATAAAAATATTATTATAATTTTTTTTAATCTAATAAGCAATAATTATCAATAGAACATGGAAATAACTCAAACTTTGACTTTAAACAATGTTAATATATTAATATAAGCTAAAAAATAACCATAAAATACACAAAGTAAATCACATAGGTTGTAGCTCTATTACTTAAATGTCAATTGGAGCATAAAGAAAAATATAAATAGTTAATTTTTTTTGGGAGAGAGGGTAATGTGATTTGCTGTTGCAATTTAATGACTTACAAAATTTAGAATTGTTGGAGGTAAAGGAAAAGAAAGGTAACAGGTGAAAGAAAATTGAAAAATGTTAAGGAAGCAACTCTAATCTTATTTGTTTATGAGATTATGATATTTTCCTTTTTGTTTTTCTTATCTATGATTTTTTCATCTTTTCTAATTTTGTGAAACAAGTTCAAGATTTTATAGGTAACTCATGAACCAATTTAAAAAAGTAACTATTTGAGGCTTCACTTTAAAGCGTAAAAGCCTTCAGGCGTAAGCCTCAAACCAAAAAGATGTAAATCTTAATTTACCACCTGAGACTATAGTTTCAGAACTTTTTTTTTAAACCTTTTGTTGAGGCTCGTCTCAAAATAATCTTTTACAATAGTGCATGGAACATATACAAGAAGTTTGACCTCTAGAGGAGAATTTGCATACTCGTTTGGCACTACTATTATATGCTAAAAAAGTGAAAAATAAAAATACAGAGACTTGTATGGTCTACATGATAAGTTATTGTGACATGAAAATGCAAGAAGTTTTTTGTATGTAATGTTGAAAAAGTTGGTATTGCTCAATGTGGTTAGCTTCATGGTTAGAAATTAGCTGCATGTACTTTAGCGAATGGAAAAAGGAAGACTTCAATTCTTGCTTCTATTAATAAGCTTTTTTGAGCAACAATTTTCTGGTTGAAGAGCTAGATGCATTATCTTATTGAAGGTTGCACCCTTGAAAATAAAAGAAAAAAATATTTGATCACTAAAATGTTTAGTTTGAAATAAGGTTTATTTTGACTCTTGTATGATTGTTCTGGGTTTTATAGGCATTAAAAGCTTTGCTACAGTATGATCCCCAAGTAATGAATTTGAAGTTACGTTTATTCTGTTAAGCGAAGTGAAAAACTAGATGCCTTCCATCACAACAGTATCATTTGGTGCTATTGCATCAGATTATCAACGACTGAGAGTCGAAAGTGTCTATTCAAGGTTAGGGATTGTTTCTCTAGTCCATTTGTGGAAACAAGATTAGTCATTGCTCCGGCAAGAAATGGTAATTTGTACCATAACAATGTTATGTAGTCAACATCATGTAGCTTACTTTCTAACCATAAAACTAGTTTTCTTCTATTTTACCAAATAGACATTGGGATTATGTCCATTATAGTTAAGGTATACTTTAAATTCTCCTTTTGAGTGATCATACATTTCATTTGTGTTGCATTCTAGTCCTATAAGAACTTTGAATAGATTTGGGTAGGTAAATGGTTAATTTGATAGAAATATTTAAATTTTTTATGTATCACATAAAGCTATAAGGGTGTGTTGCGAATAAGATAATGAAGTTATAACTTCATGTTTGGTGCACATGAACTCAATTTTTCGATCAAAGTGACAAATTTTGGTCAAAGTAGTTGATTGAAATACATTTCAATAATAATAATAATCAATTGAAACAAAAAAATATTAAAAATAGTAAATTAAATTTTTTAACATAAAATTAGTAGGTAAATAAATATTTGTCCAATTTAGACCTCATCTCAATTTTAAGATACTTGTAACTTTATGGATTTATCAAGTTACTAGTTAGCAAATAAGACTTAGTTCCAATTTAATACGCTAGAGAAACAATCCTTAATCTTTAAAAGGCACTTTCGCCTTTGATAATCTACACCAAATAATATTGTTGTAATGGAAAGTATTTAGTTTTTTACTTAGCTTAATAGAATAAACATATCTTTAAGATCAACGGGGTCATACTGCAGTTAAGCTTCTGATGCCTATAAAACTTAGAGTAATCATGGAGGAATTAAAATAAAACTTATTACAAACTAAACATTTTAGTGATTAAATATATATATTTTTTCAAGGGCACAACCTTTAATAAGATAATGCATCTAATTCTTCAACAAGAAAATTGTTGCTCAAAAAAGTTTATTAATAGAAGCAAGAATTGAAGTCTTCCCTTTTCTATTCATTAAAGTTCATGCAGCTAATTTCTAACCATGAAGCTACTAACCATATTGAGCAATACCAACTTTTTCAGCATTACATCCAGAAATTTTCTTGCATTTTTATGTCATAATGACTTATCATGTAAACCATACAAGACTCTGTATTTTTATTTTCAACTTTTTTAGCATATAATGATAGTGCCAAACGAGTATACAAATTCTCCTCTAGATGTCAAACTTCTTGTATATGTTCCATGCATGGTTATAAAAGATTATTTTGAGACGAGCCTCGTCACAAGGCTTTAAAAAGAAAGAAAAAAAGTTTTGAAGAGGTGATGAATTAAGACTTGCGTCTTTTTAGTTTGAGGCTATAATGTCATATCAATTAGATTTCCATGGTGTAACAAGAGATTGTAAGGTTACATAGCCTATATACTGTTTTACCCTTCTATTAGAAAAATTGGGAAAGGAAGCAATATGTGTCATCCATTATATGTATTTGGATGGCTTGTTGATTTGTAGGTAACAATCTATGAATGTTGTAGGTTGCTGCCATGGGTTTGGACCCTGCAAGGCACTTGGGAAAAGAAATAGTTCTATTGCAGTCCTACCTGCGTAAGTTGAAAGAGTATGCTCTCTCTCTCTCTCTCCTTCCGCCCTCTCCTCCCGTTATCCCCACTTCCAAAGGGGAAAAAGTAAGAATATAAAAGGTTGTATCTCAATAATTCTCAATTATAATCGCAGAAGTAGCTTTTGTAATTTTGTAACCATTTGCAGGTTGTATGGGATTAATGTATGTGGTGAAGGAGGGGAGTACGAAACTTTGACACTTGATTGCCCTCTTTTTGTTGTAAGATTGTAAATTTTATTCAATTAAGATGTATGACCTAATTGTCTATTATAATTAGCAAGGGGAACACCTGCAGTTATTGGATATCATAGAATTCTGTGATCTTTTCTCTATTCTTGTTCAAAGTTTTTCTTTCTCCTTTCCCAATTACTTTTTCATATTTTACTCTTAATTCTGATATTGAAGTCAAAGATTTTGCTTGTATTTTACATAATTAGGGTCATTTTATGTCCCCTTTTTCGTTCTATGTACTGTTTGGAGTTATAGAATGCTCGAATAATTCTCGACAAACATCAAGTTGTACTGCACTCTCCAGATTCCATCGCTCCAGTTGGGGGGTCCTTCATCCATTGTCATTTCATTTGGAGAGGACAGTGTCTTCTTCTCTCACTGGCAGTGACAAAATGGAAGTAGTCTTTCAGAAACAAATTAGCTCTATATTCAAAAGTCGAAGGAGATTCTTCACAGCGCTGTGATTCATCATCCCTAATTGTTGCTGCCACCAATTATTCTCTGGAAGTTGAAGAGAAAGAGCTTTGCATTTCAAGAACCCAAAGGAGCGATACTTTTTCTATTTGTTGCTGGTTGCAAAATCTGAGGAAAACCATCATCTTGTAATTTATAGTAAAATGTAACTTTCTTAGTTCAAATCCTGCAAAGTTTTTTCCTCTTTTTTTTTATTTCTCGGTGAAGTCCTATGCCATGATCCATAGCTAATGTAATAGTAACTTTTGTGCTCTTGAATGATTGATTGGCAAATGGTAGGTTTGCAAGAAGATCTAGAGGTTGCCTTGACAAAAATTGAATTACAACTAATAAGAGATGGTCTTGGATGGGAGAGTGTTCTATATATCCATCTATATATTGCTGACATGAATGAGTTTGGAGCAGCAAATGAGACATACGTGAGGTTTATGACACAGGACAAGTGCCCTTTTGATGTATCGTCTAGCAGTACGATTGAACTGCCGTTGTTGCAAGGAGGTTTAGATAGTGCTTACATTGAGGTTTTAGTGGCAGATGACTATACTAAAAGAGTGCTGCCTGTACAGAGCATTTCTTGCTGGGCACCTAGTTGCATTGGGCCCTATAATCAGGTAAATTAAGTACGTTTTCGTAAATAATTTGTTTTTTTAATGATACTAGGTTACCTAGAACAACTCAACCTAATATTTTGGTTTTATAATTTTATTAGTTTAGATTGATTTTTTATTTTATAGAACCAATTAATATCAAGATTTGGTTCTCACTTATTTAAATTGATTAAAATTGAAACAATTCAATTCAATCTAATTATTTTATTATTTGATTTATAAACTTCTTATAATTATTTATTTTTAATTTTTATCTTATTAGATTTTAGTTTCATTCCTCGCCTTCCTTTATCTCTTTACTCTATTATTTTCTTCCTTAGTTTTTCAGTTTTCTCACCCATGAGCTATTCTATTCCAATAATGATAGTCTCTTCGGTTCTCACCCACAATTACAAGACCCAATGAGAACCTCCTTAATTCTCTTTACTTTGTGGAAGATGTTTTTCATAATAAAGTCAAAACTCTGTACACATAAAGATATTCTGCAAAGTTTATAGAGTATTTATATTTTATAATCTTTTTCATACTAAGGAAAATTTGTTTAGATTGTATGAGCTCGTGCACATCATTCTTTATTTAATGATGTAAATCTTAATAATCTACTTTTTTTTTCTTTCTCTCTCGTTACTTTAATTTAAATATATGGCTACCATTTAATAGTATTTTTTGAAAAAGATAAATAAAATTAACTTTTAGCTTATTTATCGATAGAAAAAAAATCTTTCACTTTTTTATTATTTTCTATTTTTCTTTTGCCTAAGAGTTTGTTCATGAATAACATGACTATATATATTGTATTTGGTGAAAACCTTAATTTAATGGTAGAGTGAAATTTCTATTTCTTAAAATTTTTTTACAATCCATACATATTGTTTATGTGTTCGTATCAAAGTTAAATTTGTTTGTAAAAAAGTAAAAAGCAACTCGGTGAAAACCGTAACATATTAGAGAGCGGAGTTTTCATTAATTTGAATATAAATTATATGACATAAGTGATGCTTGTTTTATGTACTATGTCAAAGTTAAATTCAATTGTAAAATGTATACGTGATGATTGATATGAATAATGATATTAAGTAAGTGATTGAAATTTAAATTTTTAAATTTAAGGATTATAATAAAATTAATATTAAAAAGATTAAAAATTATAATGCCAGTTTTAAAAAATTAATAAATAAAATTTATTAGTAAAAAAGGGAAAAAATTTCCTTAACCGAACACAAAAAAACTAATAAAATTGATTTAGTTGGATTGGTTTTTTAAATTTATTAATTTAAGTTGGTTATTATTTTTCAAAAACCAATTTATATTGGGTTGGTTATATTTTTAATCTAAATTCAATCTAATTCATATTTATGCACACTCATGATCAAAGCAAGAACCTCCAACTATTCATGAAATTAATACATAAAAACCATGAGCTTTTTTTTATTTATGGTACCCTTTTGGCTAATTCGTTTTTTATTAGAAAAATAAGTTCCTTATTTATTATAAAAATAAGACTTAGATAGAAAAAAATAGGTCCATTATTGTTGTTCTTTACAGTTTAGTCTTACTCAGTAATTTCAAGGTATTGGAAAAGAATCTGAATATTGCAATCCAATGAATAATTAACGGTGCAATACTTAAATGGAAGATACAAGTAGATAAAAAAGGAATCTAATGGTTGCCCAATAATTAATTTCCCAATTCTTAGTCAGACTTTCTATATTTACATGTTATCATACCCCCTAAAATTTGGTTCCCCCCGTAAGATGGCTCGTAGATATCTTCCAAAGTTAGGTTGCTTCTTAAAATTTCAAATTGCCTCTAGTGTATTCCTCTAATAAGGATGTCTGCAACTTGTTTAATAGAAGTTGTTTAGTAGAAGGGGCATTGGGGATGCAAATCATACAAGTCAAGCTTCTTCTCGATAAAGAATTTGTCAATTTCCATATACTTGGTTTTGTCATGGAAGACTAGATTATTAGCAATTGAAATAGAAGCCTTGGTGTCATATTAGGCTCTCATGGGAGGAGAATCAGTAATCTCAAATCTTCAAGAAGCCTTTCCAACCACAATTTTGCAAATTCCAAAGGCGAACTCGACTTTTGTGAATCAGTAATCTTCAAATATTCAAGATGCCTTTCCAACCACATAATTTCGCAAATCTCAAGTGCAAATGCTTTGAACTCGACTTCTACACTATTCCTCGCTACTACATTTTACTTCTTGTTTCGTCAAGTGACTAAATTCCCTCCAATAAGGGTATAATATCCTGAGGTAGATTGTCTATCAATCGTACTTTCTTCCCAATCGATATCTGTGTACACATCTTTCAAATGACATCGTTTCTTGAACATAAGTTCTCTACTTGGTGAGCCTTTTAAGTACCTTAAAATTTTGTATATTGCTTCAAAGTGTTCGTATTCATGAGAATGCACGAACTAACTCACTATACTGATTGCAATTACTACATCTGGGTATGTGTGAGACAAGTACATTAGTCTTTCCACAAACTCTGTTATCTCTTTTGATCAACCACATTCTTGAGTTTGGCAGCTTCTAACATCAGGTTGACTTCAATTAGAGTGTTAGTAGCTTTTCATCCAAGTAGTCCCGTCTCGTTAAGAAAATCAAGCACATATTTTTAGAGTTTCCAAATTTTGTAATAGAGATTAAGGTACTGATCAAGTTGATGTTTCCAAATACTCTCAAGATCTTTTGCAAGGAATTGATGCTCCAATGACTATGGCAAAGACTAAAAGGATGAAGGAAGCTTTACAAGGCTTGATCATGGAAGTGCAATCCAAAGAGGCTGTATTAGAAGAATCAAAAACTAAATTCGAAGATTCTAAAGCTTCACCAAGGATGGTCTATTACCTTTTTATGCAAGGGATAGATTTGGAAGATCAGGTTGGGAGCAAAGATTGATTTAGGAAGTAATATTTTTGTTTTAGCTAATTATGAGCTTTTTATGTTTAGTAATTTTATTTTAGTTAATTTTGGGCTTTTATTTTAAGTCTTCGTCTTTTTTTTAATTGTGGGCCTTTTATGTTTGGTAAATTTTATTTTAGTGAATTGTGGGTTTTTTATTTTAAGTTTTTTAGTATTTTATTTTTAAGGTTGGATTAGGCCTAATCCATAACTAAATAGGCTCATTTCATCTAGGGTTTTTTCTTTTAGGATTTCTTGCTTATTAATAAGAAGAGCTATATAATTTTGGAGCCAACATGAATATTCATTAATGAAAAAAAAAAATTCAGAAAAATTCTTACTTTGCCTTCTTGTGTTTTTGATTGAATACTTGAATCTGACTTATCAAAAGGAGTGATCATCTTTTGTGGCATCTCAAGGTTTGGGTTTTAAGGAATTTGTTTCCTTAGGGTTCTAATTTGATCATCTTCAACATGTTCTTAGAAAATCAATCGTTTCTATTCCTTTGAGTTTGTGGGTTCTTAGGTTGTTCGCCTAAAGGGTCCGCATCATTTTGTATCAGAGCCTTGGTTGTTGAAAACATGTTATCTATCTTTGTTTTAAATTTTAGATTTCAAAAAAAAAAAAAATTCATCCTTTGATTGTTTTCTAAGTTCTTGATTGTTTTTCTGCGTTCTTGAGTCACAAATCACAAAAAAAAGAAGAGAAATTTTGTCCTTTTGAGTCTTGTGTTTTCTTTCAATTTTGTTGTCGTTGTTTTCGTATTTGGATTTTGCTTCGTAGTTTTCTTTGAATTCTTCGTATCTTTTCTTAATTTTTTATTTTTTGTGTTTAATCATCTTTGTTCTTAAAAAAAACAAAAAAAGAAGAAGGAGAAGAGGGCTGTTGTTTGCAGTTTAAAAAGAAATTTGATAAATCGGAGTTGCAACTTTAAACAACCATAGCTTTTGACTCAGGTAATAAAATGATTATTATAATATATCAAATTGAAGCTCGTTTTGATTCCGATAACCATACATATATTTTGCCAGTGTTTTGTATTGTTTTCAATCCTAAATTCCATCGTTTAGACCACTTACCGAGGGGATAAAGATTTGTCATAGTTTTTTGTGTTGTTTTCAGTTTTTGCTCATTAGGGTTGTGGATTTTTTTGTGAATTTTCTATTCATAGCAGAAGCAGCAGTAGTACAAAAATAAAAAGGAAAAAAATGAAGAAGAAAAGAAGAACATAGTAGTAGATTGTTTAAGAATCTAATTCTTGTTTTCTTGTTGAGTTTTCTTGTTCTTGTTGAAATTGGGTTTCCTTTATTTTGTTCTTGCTACCCAAGAGTCTTTCTTTAGAGTCCTCTTTGGTCAAGAGTCTTCCTATAGAGTCCTATTTGGTCAAGAGTCTTTCTATAGAGTCCTCCTTGTTCAAGGGTCTTTCTTTAGAGTCATCTTTGGTTAAGAGTCTTCCTATAGAGTCCTCTTTGGTCAAGAGTCTTTCTTTAGAGTCCTCCTTGTTCAAGAGTCTTTCTTTAGAGTCCTCTTTGATCAAGAGTCTTTCTTTAGAGTCCTCCTTGTTTAAGAGTCTTTTTTTAGAGTCCTCTTTGGTCAAGAGTTTTTCTTTAGAATCCGCTTTGCACTTTCCTTTTGTCATACTTTGCCATTAAGTTCTTTCAAAATTCTGAATTTTGAGATTGTTACCCATAAAATGATTACTTCTTGAGATTAGTTGGATTTTTTGATTTTGTTAAAAACACAAAGGAGGTTAGCGTGAGCTTTAAGTGGTAAAAGAGAGAGAAAAAATAGTGTAAAAAAAGAAGAGTAACAATCTTATTTGAGAGCAAATGCGTGAGTGAGTGCGTTGGTTACCTCATTTTATTTTACAGGTTGAAAACACGAGTAAGGAATAAGGAGAACCATAAGAGGTTGACTTGAAATTCTTCATCAAATTTGTTCATGGACAATTTAAGGGAATGAATGCAAGGTTGGATAATTTAGAATCCTCTTTCAGTTCTAAATTACATAAAAGAAGACATAGAAGACATGGGTTAGATAAAGAAGAAACTGATTCCAATGTGGAAGAGAGAGCAAGTTGTAAATGGGACAAAAAGATCATGGTTGTATAGATAAATGGAGAAATCGAAAGTGCCAGTTCATATGACGAAGAGATACCACAAGTGAAGGATTTTTCTAATGTTGAAGTGGAAGAACCTGTGCATAGAGATTCACTTGTCACAAAGAGAGTCCTGAATATACTCCCTAAGGATGAAGGATATGCTAAACATCGTGATCATATTTTCCACATAAGATGCCATGTGAAGGATAACGTATGCACATTAATTATTGATAGTGGGAGCTATACTAATGTAGCTAGGATTTTGTTGCTAGAAAAGTTGAATTTGAAGTGGCAAAAGCATCCCAAACTGTACAAGCTACAATGGCTGAATAATTGTGAAGAGGTGAATGTCAACAAACAAGTTTGGGTTCCTTTTTTAATTGGCAAGAATGAGGATAAGGTTATTTTTGATGTGGCACCAATGTATGCTGCTCATATTTTGCTTGGGCGACCGTGGCAGTTTGATAGGAGGGTGATGCATGATGGGTATAAAAATTGGTACTCTTTTGAAATGAACAATCGAAAAGTTGTATTAGCCCCTCTCAAACCTTTGCAAGCTTATGAGGACCAGATTAGGATAGCAAGAGATTGCAAATTTAGATTAAAAAAGTGTGAGCAAGAGGAAAATAAAAAAGGAGAGAAAAGTGAGCACAAAAGAGAGAAAAGTGAGCAAAAAAGAGAGAAAAGTGAGCAAGAAGAGGAAAATAAAAGGATGAATGCATTTGTTGAAAAACATGAGATTAAGAGTGTAATAGTGGCAAGGCAATAAGTACTTTTACTTATGTACAAGGATATTTATCTTTCTACGAACGATCTTAACTCATCTTTGTCTAGTGTTGCTTTGTCTTTATTGTAGGACTTTTAGGATCTATTTCCTGAAGAAATTCCCCATGGATTACCTCATTTGAGAGGAATTGAGCATCAAATAGACTTCACACCTAGAACTGCAATATCAAACTGACTTGCTTACAGAGATAATCCCAAGGAAATGAAGGAGATACAAAGGAAAGTGGATGAGTTGCTACAAAAAGGGATTTGTAAGAGAAAGTCTCAGCCCATGTACGATTCTTGTCATCTTAGTCCCAAAGAAAGATGGAATATGGCGTATATGTGTGGATTACCGTGTTATTAACAAGATAACGGTAAAGTATAGACATCATATCCCCAAGTTAGATGATATGCTTGATGAGTTGCATGGCTTTCATTTGTTTTCTAAAATTGATTTAAAGAATGGCTATTATCAGATTCACATGAAAGAAGGAGATGCATGAAAAATTGCATTTAAGACTAAATATGGATTGTATGAATGGTTAATAATTTCTTTTGGTTTAACTAATGCACTTAGTACATTCATGAGGTTAGTGAACCATGTATTGCATGCTTTCATGGAGAAATTTGTGATAGTTTACTTTGATGATATTTTAGTCTATAGCAAAAATTTAGAACATGTGGAACACTTGCATGTAGTCTTTAGTGTGTTGAGAGAGAATAAGTTATATGCTAATCTTAAAAAGTGCACATTTTGCATGGAATCTATTGTATTTCTTGGATTTGTTGTTAGTTTACAGGGTATTAGTGTTGATGAAGAAAAGGTAGGGGTAATAAGGGATTGGCCTACACCTACAAAAATCGTGCAAGTATACACGGTCACAAGTAATAATATGATAAGTAAAATATCATTCCCACAGAGATTTGTTACTAGTATTCGTTAATTATTAAAATTAGTTCAACCTAATTTTATCCAAACAGTCGATAATTTGATGCAGGTTGACTAACTAACTTTTATAACAGATTGCAAGAAAATTCTAGGATTGCAGTTTCACCAGATTAATCCACTTGAATCATTATATTTTATCTTGATTTATGTTATCGTATTTTAAGTTGTTGACCAAGAACTCCTAATTTATCCATATATCTCTTCCGAGCTCCATACAGACACATCTAGTTAAAATGATTCACTATATTCCTATGCGAATTAAATTCAACCAGATTTATTAAGTTCTGAGTTCTCAAACAGTTACACATACAATAAAAGTATATTTCTATCTCTTATGTATATACGTTATTTCATCACGAGCAGTACACAAAAATGCCTTTTTCAAGTTTATTTAAGTGTCACATATCAGTTAATTAATCTTCCGATAATTAAAAGCATTAAACATAGATAAAATAAACAACTTAAAACAGTTCCATAAATCATTCAAAAATACTTAATTCAAATTTCATAATTTACGCTACACTACAATCCTAGAACAAATATATTAGTTCATAGCAGAATTTAAAATTACAACACAACAAAAATAAAACATTGTAGAGAAACAAAAATTAAAAGAAAATAGATAAGAAAAAAAACTCTTTCACGATTCCTCAATGAAAAATAAATTTCTTCCCTTTTCTTCTTCTTTGTTGTAGTCTTTCTCTGTAATTTCCCTAAGAAAATACAACACAAAAATGTCAAATAAACGTTCTGCGTGTTTTATGAACACGCAGGAAAAAAAAATGAAAATGGTGAAGAAATAAAAACTCGCAAGAACTGCGAGAGAAAACAAAAAAGAAACAAAAACTCAAAAACTAAAAACTCCGTCCAAAAAACGCGTACAAAACTATATATCTCCCTTTTTAATTTTTTTTTGTTTTTATTTTTTTATATATTTTTTTTTATAAAAAGTGGGGAACAAAAAATGTATGGGGAGCAGCACGCGTGAACAATCTGCGCATTTTTGATTTTTTTTTCTTTTTCCGCATGCCACGTGTCACCATGTGATTCACTGAGAGAAATACAGTGACACGTGGCCGCTTTTCATTGGGTGGTAAGGCCGGTTGCATGAAGAACGCATCGCACATGATTTTGTCACGTTGGAAGTGATTAACAGCTGGAAGTGGGTGCGGTTTCTACGTTTTTATTTCACCGAATACATGCCACGTGTCATCATCTTATTCGCTAGAATATTTATGAGACACGTGGCTGCTCATTTTCCGTTGAAACACGAGGGTGCACGCGGCTTGGATGTACCACGTCACACTGGATTTGTAGACGAGCGGCTCGGTGCGCGACAGCTTGGTTCAACGCGCTTCAATCTGGACCGTTCATCTCATCCAACGGCGATCGATGCGCCTCTAGGGAATCTGCGCAGACGACATGTGGGTCCCACTCTGCACGCCAGTCTGCACGGCAGGTGTGCCCCACTGGCACGCCAGTCTGCGCAAACGAAGAACTCTGTACCCACTCTCCTTGGTGGGTTTTGATCTACACATGCGAATCTCAACCGTGTCTTATCTGATCGAACGGTCCACGTTGCGCGTTTGGAATAGGGCGCGTGGCCTCATCTCACCTGTGCAGAAAATTAAACTTTTATTAATTATATTTTCACCCACAAATTTAATTCAAATTACATTTTAAACTTTCTTAAATTACAGTTAAGCCCTTTGCTAATTTTAAATTAAATTTTTAAACTTTTAATAATTATAATTAAGCCCAAATTTAATTTAAATTATATTTTCTATTTTTATAAATTGTAATTAAGAAACCATATTATCTGAAATTATATTTGTGGACAAAAATATGAAATTAAGTACATTTTCGATACAGATTATTTAATTTTATTAAAAATGTATTTTTAGCACATAAAAGGAAAATATTAATTTATTTAACAAAAATACACTAAATATTTAAAGAACATAGCAATTATCATTACTAAAATTGATGAAAATAACCATATAAAATACAGTTATCAACAGGTTTGGGTTCCTTTTTCATTAGCTGTAAGAATATTAAGGTCTATAGGAAATTGGCTTCGTGATACTGTATAATTAGAAATGGTAGCAATAACTACGGGTAAGTTGGGGTTCAAAATACCTTGAGTATTAAGTGATTCATTTCTTGGGATCTTTGATTGGCATTGCTCAGGTACAATAGTAGGCTTTCTACTCTTTTCATGAGTTTTGTTCCTGCTATAAATCACAAGCTTAGGATTTCAATTTTTTGGAACCATTGGTAGGACTTCTTCCCTTATTTGCCCCTTGTTTCCTGATTCTAGAATATCATTTCCCTATTTGGAGGAATTAGTGTTTGGAGTAATAGAGTGTGAGACAATAGTTCTAGGTACAGAAATATTAGAAGTCTCACAAAACAATTTCTTCACTCTCTTTTCCCTTGAAGGAATTCTCCCCTTTTCTCTCTCTTTTGAAAATAAGGATGATTTTCTAGAAAAGAGGCATCCATACTGAAAGTATTTTTTCATTTTTGGATTGAAGCATTTGTACCCCTTTTTATTCGGGATATACCCAACAAAATACCCTATTTTGCCCGAGGGTCCAATTTAGACTAAAGCCTACTAGGTAAATGGATAGAGACAGTGAACCCAAATACTTTCAAAAGTAGGTTCTGAGTTTCAAGAAAAAATATTTTCAAGGTTTGGTATACATAATTTCTAATGGCTTTAGCAAA
The DNA here is from genome assembly GCA_033030585.1 of Hippophae rhamnoides. Classification (NCBI taxonomy): domain Eukaryota; kingdom Viridiplantae; phylum Streptophyta; class Magnoliopsida; order Rosales; family Elaeagnaceae; genus Hippophae; species Hippophae rhamnoides. The sequence goes on along the minus strand of CM065436.1, from coordinate 44,086,064 downwards.
CCTATCAAATTATTCTCTAGGTGATTATTTGATGCCATATAACAATTTTTCAATTTACACACTGTATCTGTTCCTTCCTTGTCAAATCCAGGTGGCATGGTCTAATGAGTGCTTAGATAGCACTAAAATTATTATGATTTAATTTATTTTAATTTATTAAATAGATTTATGTTTATATGTTTTTATCATATTTTTATATAAATTTATCTTTTTAGAATCACGGGTATTTTTATTGTTTTTTAGGTATTTTTGTTGAAAAATAACTTAAAGACTCGAAGAAAAATACTGGAAGAAATACATCACAAATATGTTTTGAAAAAAAGAGGAAAAGTGAAAAAATGGAAAAATTGGACAAAATGGGTCAAAACGGTGAAAAATGTCGAGTCTCGTGCACACCCCGTGCAAACCCAACACACATACAATTGTAGCCAAAATACTCCCAACACACCATCGCGTGCCTGCGTACAACCAGCACACATCCGCACTGAGTTCGGCACGTTCCAGTACACACCTTTTCCTGTCCCGCCACTCCTATGCCCTTCTACTACAAATCTTGACCCCCACACGTGTGCCAGCCTCTCCAAACGCATCCAAAATCCAATTTTGAGATATTTTCCCACCTGTTTGGCATTTTCCTTATCTATAAAAGGACACTCTCCCCCATTGTAAAAATCATCCTTCAAATCCCTCAAATCGCACAAAATCTCTTCTCTTTATCTCTCTAGTTCTTAGTTTTTTTAGTTTTAAAGTTATTTTTTTAGAAGAACTAGTTTTTTTTGTAGATTTCTAGTTTTTGATTCAATAAAAGGAAAGGCAAATCCATTTGGAGGTTTTCTAGAAACGGATTTAGTACCAAAGTTCTGTAAGGATTCTTTTGCGGTATAATTTTAAAATGAATTCTTTAAAGTTATTTTTATTTTTTATTATTATATGTTATATTTAATTGGTGAGTGATTAAATTTAACATGGTTGACCATTTATAAATTTGATATAATAATATATTTGATATAATAATATTTTTGTTATGCTTGCGAAATATTAAATAGGTAAAACATTTCTACAAAATAAATTCAACTTATTTTTATTCAAGATTTTATATTAAGGATGTTAGAGAGAAATATATTAGGTTTAATTATCCGGTCTAATTTAGATTAGTGCTCTTTTATTTGTTGGTACAATCGCTCGGTAGTTAGAGTGAAACTCTATTTCAAATTATTTTATAAGAACTATTATTTTAAAATGTATTGACAACATATTTTTAGTGATGGTTTTAAAACCTGAAATTTTTTACTGGGATAATTAAATTCTTAGGTTTAATTTGGATACCTTAAATAAAAGCCTAATTAACTGACTCCGCCTAAAGCTGTGATTAGATGGTTTGCTATTTTCTTAGAAATAAAGCTAAAATTTAATAGGCTCCGCTTAAGGATATTAGTTAATTAATAGTAAACAAAATAATTTGGGCCTCATCTAAGGACACTTTCATTCCAAAAATAAAAAAAAATCAATAAATATCAATTTATAACTTTAATAACCTAAATAATATAAGCAAAGATAATTAACTTAATTATTATATCCATAAATACTCTACTGTTATGAATGATAAAAATTTGCATTATTATTTATTGAATCCATATATATGTTTATTTTTTTTTATGTTATTAGATTATGAAACACAAAAAATCACAATATTGTGACAGATTGTTTTGGATTTAATTTCATTTTTAAAAGTTTGAATAATAAATTAAAAATCACATATATTCTTTCCTTGGTTCAACCTGGGGAGTATTCTTGCCATTTTCTATAAAATGATTCGTGCATTTGCGAGAGTTTTACAAATGTAAAACATAACTATCTACAAGATCGATATTGCTAACTCCATACCGGTCTTCTCTCATCATGGTCATAATGACTTCTTCTTCTAATACACCATTGAGAAAAGCATTTTTTATGTCAAGCTATTGGAGTGGCTAGTCTAGATTGGCTGCTAATGACAAAAGCACTCTTACCCCATGTTTGGTTGATTGAAGCATAATGGAATTAGAATTGATTCCTTCCAATTTTATGTTTGGTTGGGCTGAAAAGTAGGAATGGAATTAATCGATTCCTAAAAGAGAAATAATCAAAATTCTTTCTCCCCCTTAAGAAATCACAATTTAATTCCCATCTCAATTTTTTTAAGTCTTATAGTCTTTTACTTTTTAAGGCTGGATTAGGCCCAATCTACTACCAAAAAAAACCCATGTTGTTTAAGTTTTTATTTTAAGGTTTCTTGCTTATAAAAGAGAAGCTATGTAATTTGGAGGCCCAATGAAAACCACTAATGAAAATTATTTTTCATTAGTGATCATACTTTGCCTTCTTGTGTTCTTGATTGATTGGTTGAATTTGACTTATCAAAAAGAGTGATTGTGGCCTCTCAAGATTGGGGTTTTAAGTACTTTGTGTCATTAGGTTATAATTTGATCATCTTCAACATGTTACTAGCTAATCAATCATTCATATTCCTTAGAGTTTATGGGTTCCTAGAGTTGTTCGCTAAGAGGATCCATAAGATATGGAGATTGAGGTGTTGATCAAGTTGATGTTCCCAAGTGCTGATCAAGTTGATGTTCCCAAGTGTTGATCAAGTTTGTGTTTTCAAATATTCTCATGATCTTTTGTAAGGAATTGGTTGTCCAATGACTAGGGAGAGACTTGGAAGATCAAGTTGGTTGAATGGGTAACTTTAGCCAACAATTTTTGTTTTAATTAATTTTGGGCATTTTATGTTTAGCAATTTTTATTTTGAATCTTTTAGACTTTTATTTTTTAAGGTTGGATTAGGCCCATTCCACCACTAAACAAGGCTCAAGGGTTCTAGGGTTTTTCTATTAGGGTTTCTTGCTTATAATAGAGAAGTTATATAATTTGGAAGCACAAAGAATACCATGAATGAATAGTATATTTCAAAATATTTTGCATTTCTTTCTTGTGTTCTTGATTGAATTCTTGAATTTGACTTATCAATGTGAGTGATTATCATTTGTGGTGTCTCAAGATTAGGGTTTTAGGACTTTGTTTTTTTAGGGTTCTAATATGATAATCTTCAACACGTTACTCGTAAATCAATTATTCCTATTCCTTTGAGTTCGTGGGATTCTTGGGTTGTTTGCCTAGAGGATCCATATGAAATAGAGATTAAGGAGTAGATCAAGTTGATGTTTCCAAATATTCTCAAGATCTTTTGCAAGGAATTGGTGATCCAATGACCTGGAATAGATTTGGAATATCAAGGTTGTTGAAAGAGTTACATTAGGCAGTAATTTTTGTTTTGGGAAGAACTAGTTATGTTTTTGTAATATTTTAGCTCTTTGATTCAATAAATGGGAGTGCAAATTCCGCTTGGAGTTTTTCCAGCAACGGGAATAGCGTCGAAGTTCTGTAAGGATTTTATTTTCTTTACAGTTATTTTTATGCTTTATTCTTACATGTTATATTTAATTTGTCTGTGGTTAAATTTAACTGTGCTGGCTGTTTAGTAAACATGATGTAATAATGACGTTGTTATGCTTGCGAAATTTTAAATAGGTGAAAATCTCTAAAATGAATTGATTTTATTTTTATTCATGATTTTATTTTTATTCAAGATTTTATATTAAGAATGTTAGAGAGAAATATATTATTTTTCATTACAAACTTAAATTTGAAAATTAGATTTTAAGGTTTAGTTATCCGGTCTAATTTAGAGTAGTGCTCTTTTATTTGTTGGTACAATCGCCCGGTAGTTAGAGTGAAGCTCTATTTCAAAAGTTTTTATAAGAATTATTATCTGAAAATGTACTGACGACATGTTTTCGGTAGTGATTTTAAAACTTGAAAGTTAGTACTCGGATAACTAAATTCTTAGGTTTAATTTGGACACCTTGAATAAAGTTTAAACTGTCTAACCCTACCAAAGGTGGCATTTAAATGGTTCATTTTCAATCTCTTAGAAGAAGGAATTAATTTAATTAACCAAATTAGTTATCAACCCCACCCATAGGTGTTAATTGATTTGTTTAGTTAACAAAGAATATCTAACCCCACCAAAGGTGGTATTCATACAAAAAAGGGAGAATCAATAAATATCAATTCATATATTTAATAACCTAAATAATACGAGCAAGCATAATTAACTTAGTTATTATATCCATAAATACTCCACTATTTATAAAAGATAAAATTTGCATGAATGTTTATTGAATCTATGTTTAATTTTCTGTAATTAGATTAAAAGCACAAAACCCCAAAATATCGTGACAGGATGTTTAGGATTTAATTTCGTTTTTAAAAGTTTGAATAATAAATTAAAAACCACATACATTCCTTCCTTAGATCGACCTTGGGAGTATACTTATAATTTTCTACGAAATGATTCGTGCACTTGCGAGAGTTTTATAAATATAAAACCAAAGTATTGGCAGGATCGGCGATGCCGGTTTTCGTTCATCAAGTTTTTGTTCATCAAAGTATTTGGCGATCACGATTCTGCTCATCAAGTTTTTGGCGCCGTTGCCGGGGATGTTAATCAAGTTTTTGGCGACGTTGCTGGGGATGGCATCAAGTTTTTAGCGCCGTTGCCGGGGATGACTCCGTTGCGGGGATGGCATCAAGTTTTTGGAGCCGTTGCCAGGGAAGGAATAGCGTTTTTAATTTATTTATCAAAATTTTAAAAATATTTTTGTGATGTAAATAATTGTGATTTTAAAAAAAAAAATAAAAAAAATTTAATCAAATTTCAAATTTCATAAGAAATAATAAAAAAAAATAAAAAAATAAAAATAATAAAAAAATAAAAAAATAAAAAAATAAAAATAATAAAAAAAATTAATTATAGCATAAATAGTAAAATAATTTAGAAATTTGAAATTTGAAGTAAAAAGTTTTTACCGTTAATGAATAGTAAAAAAAATTAACAAAAAAAAAAGAAGAAAATTTTTAAATAAAAATTGTACCGTGAATAATAAAATAATTTAGAAATTTAAAATTTGAATAAAAAAAATTACCGTTCATGAATAGTAAAAAAAAATTAAAAAAAAACATTTCAAAAATTTTAAGTTAAAAAATAAAACAAATAAATAAATATATAATAAAAAAAATTAAAAAAAATTAAAAAAATAAAAAATAAAATAAAATAAAATAAAAAATAAAATAAAAAAAATAAAAAAAATAAAAAAAATAAAAAAAATAAAAAAAATAAAAAAAATAAAAATTTTAATTTTTTGAGTTTAATTTTTACTATTTTTTTTATTTATTTTAAATCATAATTTTATTTTTTTTATTTTCTTTTACCTTTTTCAATTTTTTTATTATATTATTTTTTATTTTTCTTTCTTTAGCTATTTTTTTTCTTCTTGATTTTTAGTTAACTTACTTAACTTAGTTTTTCTTTTACTAACTTAATTAACTTAGATTTTTTTTAACATGAACTTAGGTTTTTACTTAAATTTTCATTAACTTAGTTTTTTTTATTTTACTTCACTTAACTTAATTAACTTAGATTTTTTACTTCACTTAACTGAATTAACTTAGATTTTTTTTTAACTTTACTTAATTAACTTAGATTTTTTTAACTTAACTTAATTAACTTAGATTTGTTTTACTTCACTTAACTTAATTAACTTTTTTTTAAACTTAGATTTTCATTAACTTAGATTTTTACTTAACTTAATTTAATTAACTTAATAGCATGAAAAGTAAAGATCTAAGGGAGTTCTGTCTAGGAGACTAGTTCTTGGAAGCCTTTGTGCCACTAGTCTTTCCTGGGAACGTTGTTCTGTCTAGGAGGATGGTTTTTAAGGAGCCTTTGCACCACCATTCTTTCCTGGGAGCACTCTTGGTTAATACTGATTATGTTATTTTTTTTTCTTAAAAAAAACAAAAAAAAAACAAAAATTTCTGAACTATCTCCAAAATTTTAAAGTTTTAATTATAATCTAAGGAGTTAGTTGCTTTGTTTAATCTAGGTACAATTGTGTTTTTATGCCTTAATTATTTGATTTGTACCTAGTTGGGGGTTATCTAAAACTCAAAGTATGCCTATAGTTTTAAGTACAAAAACAAATTTGAAAATCAATAGGGCATGACTGAAAAAGTATAGGTAGACAACCTTGTCTTACCTGAAGGTTTGATTGACTCAATGATGAGGGGACATTGAGTTTACTTAAAATGCAATCCCCAAGTTACGTCTTGCTAAGACGTTAAACTAAGCACTGGATGGGAGGCAACCCATCATTTTAGGTAATTTTCTTTTATTTCTTTTATTTACTTAATTATTTCATTTTAATTACATGTGAATAATTTTTAAATTGTTAAAACTAAAAATATTTGTTGAGATGTTAGAAGTTCACAGCGATTTGTCTGTATACACTGTAATGATGAATATGATGGATGTACCTGCATTTTCCATTACTACTTACACATTCTCAGGAAATAGGTAATCTTTCTTCTCTTTTCTCTTTATCTTTAATTTACAGTTGTTACATTAAGGACAATGTAAGTTCTAGGTTGGGGGTGGTGAAAAGTTACCATGCTTAATTAAAAAAAAATTTAACAATTTAAAAATAAAAAAATAAAAAAAAATTTAAAAATAAAAAAAATATACTTTTTCATTTTTTGTGTGTTTGGTTTTATCTCTATTTTGTGTGATTTAGTAATTTTTGGAATTAAAAAAAAAAACTTTTTCACAAAAAAATTATCTTTTCTTTAAATCAAATTTAAGTAAATAGTTAAGTCTTTTGTACTGTTAGATTAATTTTTGAAAACATATCATGAAATATTTTGTAATTATTTTTGATAATTAGTTAGTTTTTGTCATAACTAGTATTTCTTGATAAGATGTGGAAATTATATTAAACCCAAAATCGGTGTTTATGAATTTTTTTAGTGGAGACTACCTTTGTGAGATATAATTTGAGCCTAATTTCTTTTATTCAGAGTGAAATATATATTTTTTCTACTCCAAACACATTTCTTACTTATTCAAATTTTTAGATGATCTCTATAGGTATTAGCATTGAATGTATGAATTTTTTTTCTCATCTTAATAGAGTATCATATATTTTTGATTATTATTTTTGCTTAGATTAAATGATTTGAGTAGAAATTGATAGTATATGCTTATATCTCATTTATGCATGACTACTACAAAAACAAAAAGACATATCTGGGGTTACCTAAACCAAGTCAAATGAAAAGCCACAAAATTAACCACTCACCAAAATCCAAAAAATGTACAACTGCATAATGGGTTGACTCTCTAAAAAATACACATATTGAAAAATATCTACAGAAAAAAATAGAGAGATAAAAAATAGTATCATCTATATACTATGACCCACGTTGCCTACAAAGTTGTGAGTACAGGCTATTTACAAAAGAAAGATATAGGAAGTAATTCCCTAAAAAGTCATTGCAATTTCTTCATTTGTAAAAGGCATATATCTTGAAATTCTTTCTTAATGAGTTTGATTTATGCATGAAAATAATTTTTATATATGATATCTTTATAATTTATACATTTGATTCCTTTCATGAGATCAATGTTAAAATAACACTTTGAGCCTTTATTCTTTATACATATGCGAACATATTAGTTCATTTCTATACATCAACTCTTTCGCATATAAAATAGTATGAGTGTTTGAACCCATAGGATTCAGTGTTTCGAGAGTATTGACTTGTGAGGAATAGAGTCGAAGCGAATTCTGATTCATGACACTGAAATTGGGTGAAATTAAATTGATACATTTTTGACATGAAATATGAAAATGATTTTCGACTAATTATTATAATAAATCATGATTGTTTGAAGAGATTAAAATAACTTATGCTTGAGATTTTAATTATGATCTTAAAGTAGATTAAAAAGTATGAGACATTTTTGTGATATGTTGTTTTCTCTTATTCAAAAAAAAAAAAATTAATTTTTGATTTTGTTGTCATTTTAGTTTTTGATTTCATTGTTTTTATTGTTTTTTTTATTTTTAGTTCAATGTTTGTGGGTATCATTACTGAAAACCCTCACGAGACTCAAACTCGTCCACTAGGGCAACCTAGGGGTTTAAAGGCTTGTTGCATAGGCTAAATGCAACCGTTTCAATCCATGAAAGTGTTTTAGAATAGTTTAATTTTTAGTTTTTATCGCTTCTCTTGCTAACGGACTAGCAAGAAGCTGGTTGGGGGTTGTGATGAGTGCTCAAAAAGCACTAAAATAACCATGATTTTATGCAAATTAATTGATTAAAAATATATATATTTATATGTTTTATCATATATTTATATAAATTTGTCTTTTTCGGAATCACGGGTATTTTTATTGTTTTTCAGGTATTTTGGCTTAAAAATGCAACTTAAAGACTCAAAGAGGAATACTCGAAGCAATACATCACAAATATATTAATAAACAAATGCGTAAAGGTCGAAAAATATGGAAAAATTGGACAAAATGGGTCAAAAAGGTCAAAAATGTCAAAAAGGAGAAAAACGCGGTCATTGCCCGCCGCGCTAACACCCAGCCCGCCCCAATCATGCGCTTGATCGTTTTCATGCGTGCAAAGATCGCGCGCTGGTTCTGTTCTCATGCGCAAGAAGCGCGCGCGGGTTACCGTTCATGCGCACGCACCGCGCGCGGACATCGTTTCATGCGCGCAAAGATCGCGCGCGCGGCAGCCGACAACCCCAACGCGCGTGCGCAGCGCCCAGCATCCGCCCCTCCGCACGCTCAACGCGTTTTCACCCCATTTTTCACGTGCAGCAGCCCCTGTGACGTCATGCTGACGTCCTTGATGATTTCAGCATTTCCATTACACGTTTTTTAATTTTTTAATATTTTTTTTAATATTTTTTTACTCATTTTTTCTCTCCATCCTCACCTATAAATACCCCCCTTCCCTTCACTTCAAAACACACCTAAAAACACCTCCAAATACATTCTTTTCTCTCTTTTCTTAGATTTTTAGGATTCTTTAGTTTTTCTTAGTTTTTCTTATGTTTTCTTAGTTTTTAGTTTTTCTTAGTTAATTTCTCTTAGATTTAGAGTTCTTTCCTTTTTGGGAAGAACTAGTTATGTTTTTGTAATATTTTAGCTCTTTGATTCAATAAATGGGAGTGCAAATTCCGCTTGGAGTTTTTCCAGCAACGGGAATAGCGTCGAAGTTCTGTAAGGATTTTATTTTCTTTACAGTTATTTTTATGCTTTATTCTTACATGTTATATTTAATTTGTCTGTGGTTAAATTTAACTGTGCTGGCTGTTTAGTAAACATGATGTAATAATGACGTTGTTATGCTTGCGAAATATTAAATAGGTAAAAATCTCTAAAATGAATTGATTTTATTTTTATTCATGATTTTATATTAAGAATGTTAGAGAGAAATATATTATTTTTCATTACAAACTTAAATTTGAAAATTAGATTTTAAGGTTTAGTTATCCGGTCTAATTTAGAGTAGTGCTCTTTTATTTGTTGGTACAATCGCCCGGTAGTTAGAGTGAAGCTCTATTTCAAAAGTTTTTATAAGAATTATTATCTGAAAATGTACTGACGATATGTTTTCGGTAGTGATTTTAAAACTTGAAAGTTAGTACTCGGATAACTAAATTCTTAGGTTTAATTTGGACACCTTGAATAAAGTTTAAACTGTCTAACCCCACCAAAGGTGGCATTTAAATGGTTCATTTTCAATCTCTTAGAAGAAGGAATTAATTTAATTAACCAAATTAGTTATCAACCCCACCCATAGGTGTTAATTGATTTGTTTAGTTAACAAAGAATATCTAACCCCACCAAAGGTGGTATTCATACAAAAAAGGGAGAATCAATAAATATCAATTCATATATTTAATAACCTAAATAATACGAGCAAGCATAATTAACTTAGTTATTATATCCATAAATACTCCACTATTTATAAAAGATAAAATTTGCATGAATGTTTATTGAATCTATGTTTAATTTTCTGTAATTAGATTAAAAGCACAAAACCCCAAAATATCGTGACAGGATGTTTAGGATTTAATTTCGTTTTTAAAAGTGTGAATAATAAATTAAAAACCACATACATTCCTTCCTTAGATCGACCTTGGGAGTATACTTATAATTTTCTACGAAATGATTCGTGCACTTGCGAGAGTTTTATAAATATAAAACCAAAGTATTGGCAGGATCGGCGATCACGATTTTGCTCATCATTAGTTAATTGTGTTTTTTTATATTAAGTCTTTTAGCCTTTTATTTTTTAAGGTTGGATTAGGCCCAATCCACCACTAAAGAAAGCCCATGTTGTCTAGGGTTTTTCTATTAGGGTTTCTTGCTTGTAAAAGAGTAGCTATGTAATTTAGAGACAGGACAAATACCATTAATGAATAGTATACTTTGGAAAGCTTTTGCTTTGCCTTCTTATGTTCTTGATAGAATTCTGGAATATGACTTATTGAAGGGAGTGATCATTCTTTGTGGCATCTCCAGGTTAGGGTTTTAAGGACTTTATTTTCTTAGTGTTCTAATTTGATAATGTTCAACAAGTTACTAGAAAATCAATCGTTCCAATTCCTTTGAGTTCGTGGGTTCCTAGGGTTGTTTGCCTAAAGGGTCTGCATGTGATAGAGATTGAGGTGCTTGTTAAGTTGATGTTCCCATGCGTTGATCAAGTTGATGTTTCAAAATATTTTCAAGATCTTTTGTCAAGGAATTGCTAGTCCCATGACTAGGGATAGATTTGTAAGATCAAGTTGGTTGAAAGGTTTACATTAGGTAGCAATTTCTTTTAATTAATTGTGGGCATTTTATGTTTGAAATTTTTTATTTTAGTTAATTGTGGTCTTCTTATTTAGGTCTTTTAGTCTTTTATTTTTTAAGGCTGGATTAGGCACATTTCTTACCAAACAAAGCCCATGTTGTCTAGGTTTTTCTATTAGGGTTTCTTGCTTATGAAAGAGTAGTTGTGTGATTTGGAGGCACGACGAATACAATTAATGAAAATTATATTTAAAAAAAATTTGTTTTTCCTTCTTGCGCTCTTGATTGAATTCATAGATTTGACTTATCAAAATGAGTGATAATTCCTTGTGGACTCTAAAACTTAGGGTTCCTATTAGAGTTTCTTGCTTATAAAATAGCACCTATGTAATTTGGAGGAACGACGAATACCTTTAATGAATAGTATCTTTCATAAAGCTTTATCTTTGCCTTCTTATGTTCTTGATTGAATGCTCTAGTTCAAGTAATCAAATGGAGTGATCATACTTTGTGGAGTCTCAAGATTAGAGTTTTAAGGGCTTTATTTTTCTTAGGGTTCTATATGATCCTCTTCAACATGTTAGTAACAAATCAATCATCCCTATTCCTTTGAGTTTGTTAGTTCGCCTTTGAGGGTTTTCATTAAATATAGATTGAGGTGTTGATCATCCTTTGTGGCATCTCAAGATCAGGATTTTATAGACTTTGTTTTCATAGTGTTCTATTCTGATCATCATCAACACATTCTTAGCAAATTAATCGTTCCTATTCTTTTGAGTTCGTGGGTTCTTAGGGTTGTTTGCCTATAGGGTCCTGATGAACGAAAACCGACATCGCCGATTCTCGCAAATACTTTGGTTTTAATATTTGTAAAACTCTCGCAAGTGCACGAATCATTTCGTAGAAAATGATAAGTATACTCCCAAGGTTGATCTAAGGAAGGAATGTATGTGGTTTTTAATTTATTATTCAAACTTTTAAAAACGAAATTAAATCCTAAACATCATGTCACGATAGTTTGGTTTTTGTGTTCCTAATCTAATAACATAAAATAAACATATATACAGATTAATTAAATATAATCTAAAAACATAAAAATAAAATAGATACAAATTCAATAAATATTTATATAAAAATAAATATAAATACAGATTCAATAAATATATATTAGTGGAGTATTTATGGATATAATAACTAAATTAATTATGCTTGCTCATATTATCTAGGTTATTAAAGATATAAATTGATATTTTATTGATTCTCTCTTTTTTATATAAATACCACCTTTGGTGGGGTTAGATATTCTTTGTTAACTAAACAAATCAATTAACACCTATGGGTGGGGTTGATAACTAATTTGGTTAATTAAATTAATTCCTTTTTCTAAGAGATTGAAAATGAACCATTTAAATGCCACCTTTGGTGGGGTTAGACAGTTTAAACTTTATTCAAGGTGTCCAAATTAAACATAAGAATTTAATTATCCGAGTACTAACTTTCAAGTTTTAAAACCACTATTGAAAACATGTTGTCAATACATTTTCACATAATAATTCTTATAAAAACTTTTGAAATAGAGTTTCACTCTAACTACCAGGCGATTGTACCAACAAATAAAAGAGCACTACTCTAAATTAGACCGGATAATTAAAATGTAAAATCTAATTTTCAGATTTAAGTTTGTAATGAAAAATAATATATTTCTCTCTAACATCCTTAATATAAAATCTTGAATAAAAATAAAATCAATTCATTTTAGAAATTTTCACCTATTTAATATTTCGCAAGCATAACAACGTTATTATTACATCATAATTATAAATAGCTAGCACAGTTAAATTTAATCACAGACAAATTAAATATAACATGTAAGAATAAAGCATAAAAAATAACTGTAAAGAAAATAAAATCCTTACAGAACTTCGACGCTATTCCCGTTGCTAGAAAACCTCCAAGCGGAATTTGCACTTCCATTTATTGAATCAAAAACTAAAATATTACAAAAACATTACAAGTTCCTGTCAAAAAGAGAAGAACTCTAAAACTAAGAGAATTGAACTAAAAACTAAGAGAAAAACTAAGAAAAGCTTAGAAACTAAGAAAAACTCAAAAACTAAGAAATGAGAGAAAGAAAGAAGAGAGAAGTGTGGTTTTGAGGTGTGTTTTGAAGTGAAGGGAAGGGGGGTATTTATAGGTGAGGATGGAGAGAAAAAATGAGTAAAAAAATGTTAAAAAATGAAAAAACGCGTAATGGAAATGCTGAGGTCATCAATGACGTCAGCATGACGTCATGGGGGCGGCTGCACGTGAAAAATGGGGCGAAAACGCGTTGGGCGCGCGGAGGGGGGCTGTTGGGGCGCTGCGCGCGCGGGGGCTGTCGCTGCGCGCAGCTCGGCGCGCGTGAACAGTGCCAGCGCGCGCGGGGGCGCGCGCGTGGCTGGGCATCGGGGCACGATTTTCGTTTTGTTGACATTTTTGACCTTTTCGACCCATTTTGTCCAATTTTTCCATGTTTGTTGACCTTTTCCCACTTATTTATTAATATATTTGTGATGTATTGCTTCAAGTATTCCTCTTTGAGTCTTTAAATTGCGTTTTTAAGCCAAAATACTTATTTCTTGAGAAAGTGCAAGTAGTAATGGAAAATGCAGGTGCATCCATCATATTCATCATTAAAGTGTATACAGACAGATCGTTGTGAACTTCTAACATCTCAACAAATATTTTTAGTTTTAACAATTTAAAAATTATTCACATGTAATTAAAATGAAATAAACAATAAAATTAAGTAAATAAAATAAATAAAAGAAAATTACCTAAAATGATGGGTTGCCTCCCATCCAGCGCTTCGTTTAACGTCTTAGCAAGACGTATCTTTTTGGTGCTAAGGGTTACTCAGCCAAATGCAATCCATTTCAGCAATGTTGTTTGGTTCTTCTAAATAAGGCTTGACACGATGGCCATTGACTTTGAACGTTTTTTGTGTCTTGGAGTCCAATAGTTCCACTACTCTATGTTCAAATACTTGAACTATTTTGAATGGTCCATCCCATCTTGATCTCAGCTTTCTTGGAAACAATCTCAAACGAGAGTTAAATAAAAGACCTTTCATTCCAGGGTGAAGAGTCTTAGGAACTAGCCTCTTGTCATGATAGCGCTTAGTACGCTCCTTGTATAATTTGGCATTCTCATAGGCTTCATTTCTAATTTCTTCCAACTCATGAAGCTGGAGTAATCGTTTTTCACCTGCTTTATCTAAATCCATGTTTAACTCTTTAATTGCCTAGTAAGCTTTGTGTTCAAGTTCAACTGGAAGGTGCCACGCTTTCCCAAAGATTAACCGGTAAGGGCTCATCCCAATAGGTGTTTTGTAAGCGGTGCGGTATGCCCATAAGGCATCATTTAACTTAAATGCCCAATCCTTCCTTAAAGGACGCATAGTGCGTTCCAATATTCCCTTAATTTGCCTATTACTTCCACTAAACCGGAAGTTTGAGGATGATATGGAGTAGCTACTTTATGTGTGATGTTGTACTTGTTTAGTACTCCATCAAAGAGTTTGTTACAAAAATGGCTACCTCCATCACTTATTATAGCTCTAGGCGTTCCGAACCTACTGAATATTAAATCTTTCAAGAATTTCACAACAACATTAGCATCATTGGTTTTGGTGGGGATAGCTTCTACCCACTTGGACACATAATCCACAGCAACCAAAATGTATTGAAAACCATTAGATGGGGGAAAAGGACCCATGAAGTCAATCCCCCATACATCAAAGAGTTCAACAACTAAATTAGATGTCAAAGGCATTTCATCTCTTTTGCTTATGTTTCCTGTTCTTTGACATCTATCACATTGTGCACAAAACATATGAGCATCTTTAAAAAGAGTGGGCCAGAAGAATCCAGACTGTAATACCTTACAGGCTATCTTTTCACCACCAAAATGACCCCCACAATGAAGTTCATGACAAAAAGTTAGAATGCTCTTATGTTCTTCTTCAGGTACACATCTCCGGATGACTTGATCTTGACCAATCTTGTATAAATAAGGGTCATCCCAGAAATAGTCCTTAATAGTTTTAAAAAACCTTTTCTTGTCCTGATATGAAGTGTTAGGTCGCAAAACACCAGTGGCAAGATAGTTTACAATATCAGCATACCATGCGTTCGGACCTATGAAAAATAACTGTTCATCAGGAAAGGTTTGAACTATATCTTCATTACTCTCATCTTTAAGGGAATTGAAATTAGAAATCAACCTAGACAAATGATCAGCTACTAAGTTTTCACTACCTTTCTTATCCTTGATTTCTAGGTCAAATTCTTGTAAGAGTAAGACCCACCTGATTAATCTTGGCTTGGCAATATCAACCTAGACAATATCATCATACCATGGTTCGGACCTATCGAAAATAACTGTTCATCAGGAAAGGTTTCAACTATATCTTCATTACTCTCATCTTTAAAGGAATTGAAATTAGAAATCAACCTAGACAAATGGTCAGCTACTAAGTTTTCACTGCCTTTCTTATCCTTGATTTCTAAGTCAAATTCTTGTAAGAGTAAGACCTACCTGATTAATCTTGGCTTGGCATTTGGTTTACTTAATAGGTATCTTAAAGCAGCATGATCAGAATGCACAATCACTTTAGATCCTACTAAATAAGACCAAAATTTGTCTAAAGAAAACACTATAGCCAAGAATTCCTTTTCAGTGGTGGTATAATTTATTTGGGCATCATTGAGTGTTTTGCTAGCATAGTAGATGACATGCAAACGCTTATCCACTCTTTGTCCCAAGACTGCTCCTATAGCATAATCAGAAGCTTCACATATTATTTCAAAAGGTAAAGACCAATTTGATGCCATAATAACAGGAGTAGATGTTAGTTTCTCTTTCAAGGTATTAAAGGAGATAAGGCAGTCATTGTTGAAATCAAAATAAGCATCTTTAGATAGCAAGTTACACAAAGGGCGACTTATTTTAGAGAAGTCTTTAATAAATCGTCTGTAAAATCCTGCATGTCCTAAGAAGCTTCTTATCCCCTTCACAGATGTAGGGGGAGGTAGTTTGGATATCAATTCAACTTTTGCCTTATCAACTTCAATACCCTTGTTTGAAATTATATGTCCTAAAACTATCCCTTGTTGAACCATAAAATGACTTTTCTCCCAACTAAGGGTGAGAATGCATTCAATGCATCTTTCTAAAACCAAAGTCAATTTATGTAAGCAATCATCAAATGAGTTCCCAAAGACAGAGAAATCGTCCGTGAAGTTCTCAATGAATTTTTCCACCATGTCCGAGAAAATAGATATCATGCATCTCTGGAAAGTGGCAGGGGCATTGCATAACCCAAATGGCATTCTGCGAAAAGCAAATGTCCCAAAAGGACATGTAAATGTGGTCTTTTCCTGATCTTCTGGTGCTATGGGTACTTGATAATATCCAGATAATCCATCCAAAAAACAGTAAAATTCGTGCCCAGCTAATCTTTCCAACATTTGATCAATGAATGGAAGAGGAAAGTGATCCTTTTTCGTATATAAATTTAGTTTCCTAAAATCTATACACATTCTCCATCCAGTGATTATTCTAGTGGGCACTAATTCACTTTTGTCATTTTTAACAACCTGTTATCCCGCATTTCTTTGGTACCACATTACCTTTGGACTAACCCACTTACTATCCGCAATAGGATAGATAATCCCTTCTTCCAATAATTTAAGAATTTCTTTTTTAACTACCTCTTGCATGTTTGGGTTTAGTCTTCTTTGGGCCTCTCATACAGGTTTAGCACCATCCTCCAAGTTGATCTTGTGCATACACATTGTTGGACTAATGCCTCTTATATCCCCTATACTCCAACCTATCGATTGCTTAAACTGTTTAAGCACTTTGATGAGTTCCTTTTCTTGTGGTTTGGTCAAGTTGAAGAAATTATCACTGGATAAGTTTCTCTTTCTCCCAAAAACACATATTTTAAGTGCTCAGGTAAGTCTTTGAGTTCAAGTTCAGGTGGATTGGCCTCTTCAATAGATGAAGAACTGGTTAGATTTAAGAGTGTACTAGATTTTGTCATTACTTCATTATTATCTAGTTGTTCAAGGTACCCCTTAATTTCTTCATCTAAATCTTCTTCAACCTCTTCAAGTGTAAGAATGGTTTCAAGCTTGTCTTATATTCTGGTTTGGAAAAATGTGCTTTGGACAAGATTATCCAAAGGATCAACATCGAATATTTCATCGATGGCAGAAATAGAAGGAAAAGGTGAAGAATCAAAAAATTTAAAATGAACAGTCTCTCCTAAGACTGTCACTGTCAAATTTGCATCTTGGACATCAATAATAGTTTTAGTAGTTGCCATAAATGGTCTACCAAGCAATATTGTGTGCTCTCTGTCCAATGCTGGATTTTCTTGCATATCCAGAACCACAAAGTCAACAGGTATTATCAGTTTGTCTACCTGTACCAACACATCCTCAACTATTCCCTCTGGATATTTAAGAGATCTATCTGCAAGTTGAAGGGTCATAGTTGTGGGTTTTAAATCCCCTAGATTGAGCTGTAAGAATATAGAGTAGGGCATCAAATTTATACTAGCACCTAAATCAAGCATTGCTTTAGCAACCTTCCTATCCCCCATAGTTATGTTTATAATAAAACTTCCAAGGTCTTTCAACTTAGGGGTAGTTTGTGCTGAAGTATAGCGCTAGAAATTTCTGATACTACTACTCGTTCATTCAAATTTCATACCTCCTTTTCTTAGTGTTCAACTCTTTGAAAAACTTGGCATATGAGGGCACATTAATGATCACTTCTAATAATGGTAAATTGATATTTACTTTAGAGAGCATATTAAAAAGATCATTGAATTGCTTATCTTGTTTGGATTCTTTTAAGCGGTGGGGAAAAGGTACTTGCATCTGGTGTGGTTCTGTTGTCTTTTGAATTTTGGGGGTGTCAGATGACCCCCCAATGAGTTTTTCAGAAGGCTTGGTAAGTTTAACACTTGTTTCTCCTTTTTGCGAGATTAGAATATCGCCTTCTTTGTTACCTGAACTACAAGGTAGATTGTTAGAGATTTCAGGTAAACTGGTATTGACTACCTTACCACTTCGAAGGGTTCTTACATCCTTTGCTTGTTCTGGTTGACTGGGAAACTTTCCTGGTTCTTTATTTTGCATTTGTTCAGCTAGTTGCCCAACTTTAGATTCAATCCTTTTAACCGAAGCCTCCATGGTGTTCAATCTTTGATTAGTCATCAATTGGTTGTCACGACTAACTTGAATAAAAGCATTCAAGCTATCTTCTAAGGTTGGCTTAAAATATTGGCTTGGTGGGTAAGGGTGGTTGGTAACCGACCTTAGTGTTGGATATTGGGTGTAGGCTGGGTGATTATACGTGTTTGGATGATACCTTTGAAAAGATTGGACTTCTTCTATGGCATCGACACTAGAATCACAAGTATTTGAACAATTATGAGTACCATGCCCAATTGAACAACATACTTCACATACCTCTTGATTTGAAATTTGGTGGGTAGTGAGAATTTGCACTTGTTTAGTCAATTCAGCAAGTTGCAAGGTTATCTCATTATCAGAGCCAACTTCATTGAACCTTGCTTTTCTTCTACCACCTATTTCTTGGGAATTAGAACCCAATAGCTCATAAAGATTATAGGTTTCCTCTGTGGTCTTTTCTCCTACAGCACCTCCAGCAGCATTATCAACCATGTATTGACTCTGTAGTGTCAATCCATCATAAAAGAATTGGTTTTGTAGCTGTAATGGAAAGCTATGATTTTGACATTGAATGAAAAGGAGTTTGAATCATTCCCAAGCTTCATGGAATGGTTCTCCTTCCATCTGAGAGAAAGTAGCAATCTTTCCTCTCAACTCTGATGTTTTTTGATGGGAATAGAATTTTCCTATGAATTTATTGTAAATGTTACCCTATGTCATCAGAGAACCTGGGGGAAGTGACATCAACCAAGCTTTGGCCTTATCCTTTAAGGTGTAGGGAAAACATCTCATTCTAAGTTGATCCTTGTTTAGAATACCGAGGGAGAATGTTTGGACCGTAGCATATAAATCTCTCATAAAGGAAAGAGAATCTTCATTAGGTAGCCCATAAAAGGAAGGAAGCATAGAAAAATGAATATTTTTAAGGTCATAATTCCGAGCAAATTTCACCTAATCGGATAGCGGCGATTGTTGCGTGCCAATCACCGGTCTTGCAAACTCCTTCATCGTGGTTTCCCTAACATGTTGGTTTTCCTCCATTTCTTTTGGTTCTAGTAAAGGATTAAGACTTGGTTCTATGTTTGGCTCAAAATCAGGTTGATGGGTAGAATCCAGTGTTGTTGACACTTGTTTAAATTTATGAATATTATTTACATATGGTGTAAGGGGGTTTCCTAAGGATCTCCTACCATGCATAGACTATTGTAAATGTAAATTTAAAACTCCTGTCAACAAAAATAAAAAATTTAGAGAAAATTTCCATGGCATTTAATACAAAACACTAGACAAAACTAGTTAAACCCTAAAAAAATTTTATTTTTTATTTTTTTTAAAATTTTTTAAAATTTTTTTATTTTTTTTATTTCTTTTAAATATCATAATCAGTATTAACCAAGAGTGTTCCCAGGAAATAATGGTGGTGCAATGGCTCCTTAAAAACCATTCTCCTAGCCAAAACAACGTTCCCAGGAAAGACTAGTGGCACAAAGGCTTCCAAGAACTAGTGTCCTAGACAGAACTCCCTTAGATTTTTACTTTTCATGCCATTTAGTTAACTATGTATAAATTCAAGTTTTTTTTTATTTTTTTTTATTTTTTTTACGAACGGTAATTTTATTTTACTATTCACGCTATCTTATTTCTTATTAACTTAATATTTTTTTTTGAAATTTTTAATTTTTAATTTTTTTTAATTAAGCATGGTAACTTTTCACCACCCCCAACCTAGAACTTACATTGTCCTCAATGTAACAACTGTAAATTTAAGATAAAGAGAAAAGAGAAGAAATATGTACAGTTGTTACATTGAGGACAATGTAAGTTCTAGGTTGGGGGTGGTGAAAAGTTACCATGCTTAATTAAAAAAAAAGTTTAAAAATTTAAATTTAAAAATAAAATAAAAATTTAAAAAATAAAAAATATACTTTTTCATTTTTTGTGTGTTTGGTTTTATTTCTATTTTGTGTGATTTAGTAATTTTTGGAAAAAAAAACTTTTTCACAAAAATTTATCATTTCTTTAAATCAAATTTAAGTAAATAGTTAAGTCTTTTGTACTGTTAGATTAATTTTTGAAAACATATCATGAAATATTTTGTAATTATTTTTTGATAATTAGTTAGTTTTTGTCATGACTAGTATTTCTTGATAAGATGTAGAAATTATATTAAACCTAAAATCGGGGTTTAAGAATTTTTTTTAGTGGAGACTACCTTTGTGAGATATAATTTGAGCCTAATTTCCTTTATTCAGAGTGAAATATATATTTTTTCTACTCCAAACACATTTCTTATTCTTCAAATTTTTAGATGATCTCTATAGGTATTAGCATTGAATGTATGAATTTTTTTCTCATCTTAATAGAGTATCATATATTTTTTATTATTTTTGCTTAGATTAAATGATTTGAGTAGAAATTGATAGTATATGCTTATATCTCATTCATGCATGACTGCTACAAAAAAAAGAGACATATCTGGGGTTACCTAAACCAAGATCAAACAGAAAAGCCACAAAATTAACCACTCACCAAAATAAAAAAATGTACAATCTGTACATGGGTTGACTCTCTAAAATACATATATTGAGAAATATCTTCAGAAAAAAATAGAGAGATAAAGAATATATAGTATAATCTATATACTATAACCCACATTGCCTACAAAGTTGTGAGTAAAGGCTAATTATAAAAGAAGGATATAGGAAATAATTCCCTAAAAAGTCATTGCACTCTCTTCATTTGTAAAAGGCATATATCTTGAAATTCTTTCTTAATGATTTTGATTTATGCATGAAAATAATTTTGATATATGATATCTTTATAATTTATACATTTGATTCCTTTCATGAGATCAATGTTAAAATAATACTTTGAGCCTTTATTCTTTATACATATGTGAACATATTAGGTCATTTCTATACATCAACTCTTTCGCATATAAAATAGTATGAGTGATTGAACCAATAGGATTCAGTGTTTCAAGAGTATTGACTTGTGAGGAATAGAGTCGAAGCGAATTCTGATTCATGACACTGAAATTGGGTGAAATTAAATTGATACATTTTTGACATGAAATATGAAAATGATTTTCGACTAATTATTATAATAAATCATGATTGTTTAAAGAGATTAAAATAACTTATGCTTGAGATTTTAATTATGATCTTAAAGGAGATTAAAAAGTATGAGACATTTTTGTGATATGTTGTTAGTTTGTGATTTTGTTGTAAATTTAATTTTTAAGTTGTTTGTTTTTATTGTTTCTTTTGATTTTTACATTTAGTTCAATGTTTATGGGTATCATTACTGAAAACCCTCACGAGACTAAAACTCGTCCACTAGGGGTTTAAAGGCTTGTTGCATAGGCTAAATGCAACCGTGTCAATCCACGGAAGTGATTTAGGATAGTTTAATTTTTAGTTTTTATCGCTTCTCTTGCTAAGGGACTAGCAAGAAGCTGGTTGGGGGTTGTGATGAGTGCTCAAAAAGCACTAAAATTACCATGATTTTATGCTCATTAATTGATTAAAAATATATATATTTATATGTTTTATCATATATTTATATAAATTTGTCTTTTTCGGAATCACGGGTATTTTTATTGTTTTTCAGGTATTTTCGCTTAAAAACGTAACTTAAAGACTCAAAGAGGAATACTGGAAGCAATACATCACAATTATATTAATAAATAAATGGGGCAAGGTCAACAAATATGGAAAAATTGGACAAAATGGGTCGAAAAGGTCAAAAATGTCAAAAAGGAGAAAATCGCGCCCGGAGTAGCCCATCCCGCGCGCGCCAGCGCCCAGCCGCGCCGAGCTGCGTGCGCGGTACTGTTCATCCGCGCACAGATGCGCGCGCGGGTACTGTTCATCCGCGCACAGCTGCCCTCCGCGCGCGCCGACGCCATTTCGCCCCATTTTTCACGTGCAGCCGCCCCCATGACGTCATGCTGACGTCATCAATGACCTCACCATGTCCATTACGCGTTTTTACATTTTTTTACATTTTTTTAACATGTTTTTACTCATTTTTTCTCTCCATCCTCACCTATAAATACCCCCCTTCCCTTCACTTCAAAAACACACCTCAAAACACACTTCTCTCTTCTTTCTTTCTCTCCATTTCTTAGTTTTTAGTTTTTTTAGTTTTTCTTATGTTTTAGTTAGTTTTTCTTAGTTTTAGAGTTGTTCCCTTTTTAGGAAGAACTAGTTATGTTTTTGTAATTTATTAGCTTTTTGATTCAATAAATGGGAGTGGAAATTCCGTTTGGAGGTTTTCTAGCAACGAGAATGGCATCGAAGTACTGTAAGGATTTTATTTTCTTTGCAGTTATTTTTTATGCTTTATTCTTACATGTTATATTTAATTTATGCGTGATTAAATTTAAGCGTGCTACGCTAATTTGTAAAAATGATACAATAGTATCGTTGTTTTGCATGCGAAATACTAAATAGGTAGAAATCTCTAAAATGAATTGATTTTATTTTTATTCAAGATTTTATATTAAGAATGTTAGAGAGAAATATATTATTTTTCATTGCAAACTTAAATCTAAAAATTAGATTTTAAGGTTTAGTTATCGGTCGATTTAGAGTAGTGCTCTTTTATTTGTTGGTACAATCGCCCGGTAGTTAGAGTGAAGCTCTATTTCAAAAGTTTTTATAAGAATTATTATCTGAAAATGTATTGACAACACGTTTTCAGTAGTGGTTTTAAAACTTGAAAGTTAGTACTCGGATAACTAAATTCTTAGGTTTAATTTGGACACCTTGAATAAAGTTTAAACTGTCTAACCCCACCAAAGGTGGCATTTAAATGGTTCATTTTCAATCTCTTAGAAAAAGGAATTAATTTAATTAACAAAATTAGTTATCAACCCCACCCATAGGTGTTAATTGATTTGTTTAGTTAACAAAGAATATCTAACCCCACCAAAGGTGGTATTCATACAAAAAAAGGAGAATCAATAAATATCAATTCATATCTTTAATCAACGGGATGACTCCGTTGCGGTTGATAACTATGGGTGGGGTTGATAATTAATTTGGTTAATTAAATTAATTCCTTTTTCTAAGAGATTGAAAATGAACCATTTAAATTCCACCTTTGGTGGGGTTAGACAGTTTAAACTTTATTCAAGGTGTCCAAATTAAACCTAAGAATTTAGTTATCCGAGTACTAACTTTCAAGTTTTAAACCCACTACTGAAAACGTGTTGTCAATACATTTTCAGATAATAATTCTTATAAAAACTTTTGAAATAGAGCTTCACTCTAACTATCGGGCGATTGTACCAACAAATAAAAGAGCACTACTCTAAATCAGACCGGATAACTAAACCTTAAAATCTAATTTTCAGATTTAAGTTTGTAATGAAAAATAATATATTTCTGTCTAACATTCTTAATATAAAATCTTGAATAAAAATAAAATCAATTTATTTTAGAGATTTTTACCTATTTAATATTTCGCAAGCATAACAACGTTATTATTATATCATTTTTACAACAATTAGCACGCTTAAATTTAATCACGTAAAAATTAAATATAACATGTAAGAATAAAGCATAAAAAATAACTGCAAAGAAAATAAAATCCTTACAAGATTGATGCCATTCCCGTTGTTAGAAAAGCGCGAAAAGGAATTTGCACTCGCATTTATTGAATCAAAAAGCTAGTAAATTACAAAAACATAACTAGTTCTTCCCAAAAGGGAAGAACTCTAAAACTAAGCAAAACTAACTAAAACATAAGAAAAACTAAAAAAAACTAAAAACTAAGAAATGGAGAGAAAGAAAGAAGAGAGAAGCATGTTTTGAGGTGTGTTTTTGAAGTGAAGGGAAGGGGGGTATTTATAGGTGAGGATGGAGAGAAAAAATGAGTAAAAAATGTTAAAAAATGTAAAAACGCGTAAATGACATGGTGAGGTCATCAATGACGTCAGCATGACGTCATGGGGCGATTGCACGTGAAAAATGGGGCGAAAGGGCGTCGGCGCACGCGGAGGGCAGTCAAGGCGCGTAATCGCGCGGATGAACAATTACCAGTAGCCAGCTTACGTGGCGCGCGGGATGGGTTGCTCCGAGCGCGATTTTCTCCTTTTTGACATTTTTGACCTTTTCGACCCATTTTGTCCAATTTTTCCATATTTTTTGACCTTGCCCCATTTATTTAGTAATATAATTGTGATGTATTGCTTCCAGTATTCCTCTTTGAGTCTTTAAGTTACGTTTTTAAGCGAAAATACCTGAAAAACAATAAAAATACCCGTGATTCCGAAAAAGAAAAATTTATATAAATATATGATAAAACATATAAATATATATATATATTTTTAATCAATTAATGAGCATAAAATCATGATAATTTTAGTGCTTTTTGAGCACTCATCAGGTCCGCATGAAATGGAGATCGAGGTGTTTATCAAGTTGATGTTTCCAAATATTCTCAACATCTTTTGCAAGGAATTAGCAGTCTATTGACGAGGGATAGATTTGGAAGATCAAGTTGGTTAAAATGGTTACTTTTTCCAGTAGTGTTTGTTTTAATTAATATTGGGTCTTTTATGATTAACAATTTTTATTTTACTTAATTGTGGCCGTTTTATTTTAGGTCTTTTAGTCTTTTATTTTTTAAGGTTTGATTATGCCCAATCCACCACCAAAAAAAGCTCATGTTGTCTAGGGTATTTCTATTAGGGTTTCTTGCTTATAAAAGAGGAGATATGTAATTTGGAGGCACGACAAATACCATTAATGAATAGTATATTTTAGAAAGCTTTTGCTTTGCCTTATTGTGTTCTAGATTGAATTATTGAATTTAACTTATCAAAGGGAGTGATCATCCTTTGTGGCATCTAGAGATTAGGGTTTTAAGGGCTTTGTTTTCTTAGAATTCTAATATGATCATCTTCAACATGTTACTAGCAAATCAATAGTTCCTAATCCTTTAAGTTCGTAGGTTGCTAGGGTTGTTTGCCTAGAGGGTCAACATGAAATAGAGATTAAGGTGCTAATCAAGTTGATGTTCCTAAGAGATGATCAAGTTAACATTTCCAAATATTCTCAAGATCTTTTGCAAGGAATTGGTAGTCCAATGACTAGGGATAGATTTGGAAGATCAAGTTGCTTTTTAGGGTTACTTTAGCCGATAATTTTTGTTTTAATTAATAATGGGTCTTTTATGTTTAGCAATTTTATTTTCGTTAATTGTAGGATTTTTATTTTAAGTATTTTAGTCTTTTATGTTTTAAGGTTGGATTAGGCCCAATCCATCTCCAAACAAAGCCATGTTGTCTAGGGTTTTTCTATTAGGGTTTCTTGCTTATAAAAGAGCAACAGTGTAATTTGGAGACACAATGAATACCATTAATGAATATTATATTTTAGAAAGCTTTATCTTTGCCTTCTTGTTTTCTTGATTGAATGCTTGAATACGACATATCAAAGGGAGTGATAATCATTTGTGGCGTCTTAAGATTGGTGTCTTAAAGACTTTGTTTTCTTAGGGTTCTATTATGCTCATCTTAAACATGTTTTTAGCAAATTAATTCTTCCTATTCCTTTGGGTTTGTGGATTTTTAGGGTTGTTTTCCTAGAGGGTCCGCATGCAATGGAGGTTGAGGTGCTAATTTGCTGATCAAGTTCATGTTTCCAAATATTCTCAAGATCATTTGCAAGGAATTTGCAGCCCAATGACTTGAGATAGATTTGGAAGATCAAGTTGGCTAGAAGTGTTACTTTAGCCATCAATTTTTGTTTTAATAATTGTGGTCCTTTTATGGTTAGCAATTTCTATTTTAGTAAATTGTGGGCATTTTATTTTAGGTCTTTTACCCTATTATTTTTTAAGATTGGATTAGGCCTAATCCACCACCAAACAATGCCCATGTTATCTAGGTTATTTATATTAGGGTTTCTTGCTTATAAAACAGGAGATATGTAATTTGGAGGAACGATGAATACCATTAATGAATAGTATATTTCAGAAAGCTTTTGCTTTGCCTTATTGTGTTCTTAATTGAATGCTTGAATTTGACTAATTAAAGGGATTGATCATCCTTTATGGTGTCTCAAGATTAGGGTTTTAAAGGCTTTGTTTTCTTAGGGTTCTAATCAGATCTTCTTTAACACATTAGTAGCAAATTAATCATCCCTATTCCTTTGAGTTAGGGGAATCCTAGGGTCGTTTGCCTAGAAGGTTAGCATAAAATAGAGATTGAGGTGCTGAATAAGTTGATGTTCCTAATAGATGATCAAGTTGATGTTTCCAAATATTCTCAAGATACTTTGCAAGGAATTGGCACTCCAATGACAATGTATAGATTTGGAAGATCAAGTTGGTTGAAAGGGTTACTTTAGCCAACATTTTTTGTTTTCTTTAATTATGGCCTTGTAGATTAAGTCATCTAGAATTTTATTTTTTAAGGTTGAATTAGGCCCAATTCAACAATAAATAAAGCCCAATTGTCTAGGGATTAGGCCCAATTCACCACTAAACATATCAATAGTTCCGATTCTTTTGAGTTCTTAGGTTCCTAAGGTTGTTCACCTAGAGGGTCCTCATGAAATAGAGAATGAGGTGTTGATCAAGTTGATGTTTATAAAATATTCTTAAGAAATTTTCAAGAAATTGGCAATCCAATGACTAGGGAGAGATTTGGAAGATAAAGATGGCAGAAAGGGTTACTTTAGCGAGCAATTTTTGTTTTAATTAATTATGGGCCTTTATGTTAGAAATTTTTTATTTTAGTTAATTGTGGCCTTTTTATTTTCGGTCTTTTAGTCTTTTATTTTTTAAGGGTGGATTGGGCTCAATCCACTTCCAACCAAAGCCCATGTTGTTAAGGTTTTTCTTTTAGGGTTTCTTGCTTATAAAAGAATAGCTATGTAATTTAGAGGCATAACGAATACCATTAATGAAAAATATATTTCAGAAAGGTTTTTTTCCTTCTTGAGTTCTTTATTGAATGCTTGAATTTGACTTATCAAAGAGAGTAATTATGCTTTGTGGTATCTCAAGATTGGGGTTTTAATGACTTTGATTTCTTAGTGTTCTCATATGATAATATTCAGCATGTTCTTAGCAAATAAATCACTCATATTCCTTTGAGCTCGTGGGTTCTTACAGTTCTTCGCCAAGAGGGTACACATGAAATGGAGATTGAGGTGTTGATCAAGTTGATGTTCACAAGTGTTGATCAAATTGATGTTAGAAAACATTCTCAAGATCATTTCAAAGGAATTGGTAGTCCAATGACTAGGGATAGACTTGGAAGAACAAGTTGGTTGAAAGGGTTACTTTAGCCAACAATTTTTGTTTTAATTAATTGTTGGCCTTTTATATTAGCAATTTCTATTTTAGTTAATTGTGGTCTTTTTATTTTAGGCCTTTTAGTCTTTTACTTTTTAAGGGTGGATTTGGCCTAATCTATCCCCAAATAAAGCCCATGTTGTCTAGGATTTTCTATTAGGGTTTCTTGCTTATAAAAGAGTAGGAACGTAATTTGGAGGCATGACGAATACCATTAATGAAAAGTATATTTTAGAAAGCTTTTTGTTTTCCTTCTTGAGTTCTTAATTGAATGCTGGAATTTGACTTAACAAAGGGAGTGATCATGCCTTATGGCATCTCAAGATTGGGTTTTTAGTAATTTGTTACGTTTGGGTTCTAATATTTTCATCTTCATCAGGTTCTTAGCTAATTAATTGTTCCTATTCCTTTGAGTTCATAGGTTCCTATGGTTGTTCGCCTAAAGGGTCCTCATGAAATAGAGAATGAGGTGCTGGTCAAGTTCATGTTTCTAAATAATCTCAAGATATTTTGCAAGGAATTTACAATCCAATGACTAGGGAGAGATTTGGAAGATTAAGATGGCTAAAATGGTCACTTTAGCCAGCAATTTTTGATTTAATTAATGTGGGCATTTTAAGTTAGAAATTTTTATTTGTGTCAATTGTGGTCTTTTTATTTTAGGTCTTTTAGGCCCAATCCACTACCAACCAAACCCAATGTTGTCTAGGTTTTTCTATTAGGGTTTCTTGTTTATAAAAGAGCAGCTATGTAATTTGGAGGCACGGCGAATACCAATGATGAAAAGTATATGTCAAAAAGTTTTTTCTTTACCTTCTTGAGTTGATTGAATGCTTGAATTCGACTTATCAAAGGGAGTGATCATTCTTCGTAGTATCTCAAGATTAGGGTTTTAAGGACTTTGTTTTCTTAGGGATCAAACCTAATCATCTTCAAAGGTTACTAGGAAATCAATTGTTTCTAATCCAATGAGTTTGTGGGTTCCTAGGGTTTATTTCTTGCTTGAAATGGAGAATGAGGTGCTAATCAAGTTGATGTTTGCAAATATTCTTAAGATATTTTGCAAAGAATTGGCGGTCTATAAAAAAAGGGATAGATTTGGAAGATCAAGTTTGTTGAAAGGGTTACATTAGGTAGTAACTTTTGTTTTAATTAAATATGGATTTTTATGTTAGAAATTTTTATTTTAGTTAATTGTGGTATTTTTATTTTAGGTCTTTTAGTCTTTTATTTTCTAAGGAAGGATTAGAACCAATCCACTACCAAACAAAACCTATGTTGTCTAGGTTTTTCTATTAGGGTTTCTTTCTTATAAAAGAGCAACTATGTAATTTTGAGGCAGGATGAATACCATTAATGAAAAATATATTTCAGAAAGGTTTTCTTTCCCTTCATGAGTTCTTTATTGAATGCTTGAATTCAAATTATCAAAAGGAGTGATCATGCTATGTGGAATCTCAAGATTAGGGTTTTAATGACTATGATTTCTTACGGTTCTAATATGATAATCTTCATCACATTCTTAGCAAATAAATCATTCCTATTCCTTTGAGTTTGTGGGCTCTTATGGTTATTCGCCTAAAGGGTACATAGAGATTGGGGTGCTGATCAAGTTGATGTTCCTTAGTGTTGATCAAGTTGACGTTAGCAAATATTCTCAAGATCTTTTCAAAGGAATTGGTAATCTAATGACTATGGATAGATTTGGAAGAGAAAGTTAATTGAAAGGGTTACTTTAGCCAGCACTTTTTGTTTTAATTAGTTGTGGGCCCTTTATGTTCGCAATTTTTATTTTAGTTAATTATGGTCTTTTTATTTTAGGTCTTTTAGTCTTTTATATTTTAAGGTTGGATTACACCCAATCCCCTCCCAAATAAAGCCTATGCTATCTAGATTTTTCTATTAGGGTTTCTTACTTATAAAATAGTAGCAGCATAATTTGGTGGCACGAAGAATACCATTAATGAAAATTGTATTTTAGAATAGAAAGCTTTTTGTTGGCTTTCTTGAGTTTTTAATTGAATGCTTGAATTCAATTTATCAAAGGGAGTGATTATGCCTTGTGGCATCTTAAGATTGGGTTTTAAGTACTTTTGTTGCATTAGGGTTCTAATCTGATCATTTTCAACACGTTCTTAGCTAATCAGTTGTTCCTATTCCTTTAAGTTCCTAGGTTCCTAAGGTTGTTTGCTTAAAGGGTCATCATGAAATGGAGAATGAGGTGCTGATCAAGTTGATGTTCTCAAGTGCTTATCAAGGTGATGTTTTAAAATATTCTCAAGATCTTTTTGCAAGGAATTGGAGATCTAATGACTAGGGATAGATTTGGAAGATAAAGATGGGTGAAAAGGTTACATTAGCTAGCAATTTTTGTTTTAATTAATTGTAGACCTTTTATGTTAACAATTTTTATTTTAGTTAATTGTGGACTTTTTATTTTAGGTCTTTTAGTCTTTTATTTTTTAATGTTGGATGAGGCCCAATCCACTACCAACTAAAGCCCATGTTGTCTATGTTTTTCTTTTAGTGTTTCTTGCTTATAAAAGTCTAGCTATGTAATTTGGAGGCACAACGAATACCATTAATGAAAATTATATTTCAGAAAGATTTTTCTTTGCCTTCTTGAGTTCTTTATTGAATGCTTGAATTCATCTTATCAAAGGGAGTGATCAAGTTTTGTGGCATTTCAAGATTGGGGTTTTAATGATTTTGTTTTCTTAGGGTTCTAATATGATAATCTTCAGCACATTCTTAGCAAATAAATCATTCTTATTCCTTTGAGTTCCTTGGTTTTTACAGTTGTTCACCTAGATGGTACATATGAAATAGAGATTGAGGATGTTAGGAAATATTCTCAAGATCTTTTCAGAGTAATTGGTACTCTAATGACTAGGGATAGATTTGGAAGATCAAGTTGGTTGAAAGGGTTACTTTAGCCAACAATTTTTGCTTTAATTAATTGTGGGTCTTTTATGTTAGCAATTTTTATTTTAGTTAATTGTGGTCATTTTATTTTAGGTATTTTAGTCTTTTATTTTTTAAGGCTGGATTAGGACCAATCCACTCCCAAACAAAGCCCATGCTGTCTAGGTTTTTCTATTAGGGTCTCTTGCTTATAAAAGAGCAGCAACATAATTTGGAGGCACAATGAATACCATTAATGAAAAGTATATTTGAGAAAGCTTTTCCTTTTCCTTCTTGGGTTCTTAACTGAATGCTTGAATTTGGCTTATCAAATGGAGTGATCATGCTTTGTGGCGTCTCAAGATTGGGGTTCTAATGACTTCTTTTTCTTAGGGTTTTAATATGATAATCTTTAGCACGTTCTTTGTAAATTAATCATTCCTATTCCTTTGAGTTGGTGGGTTCTTACGGTTGTTCGCCTAGAGGGTATGCATGAAATAGAGATTGAGGTGCTGATCAAGTTGATGTTAGGAAACATTCTCAATATCTTTCCAAAGGAATTGGTAGTCAAATGGCTAGGGATAGATGCCAATGATCAAGTTGGTTGAAAGTATTACCTTAGCCAGCATTTTTGTTTTAATTAATTTTGGGCCTTTTATGTTTAGCAATTTTTACTTTAGTTTATAGTGGGCATTTTATTTTAAGTCTTTTAGTCTTTTATTTTTTAAGGTTGGATTAGGCCCAATCCACTACTAAACAAAACCCATGTTCTCTATGGTTTTTCTATTAGGATTTCTTGGTTATAAAAGAGCAGCTATGTAATTTGGTTTCACAACGAATACCATTAATGAAAAGTATATTTTAGAAAGGTTTTTTTTTACCCTCTTTAGTTCTTAATTGAAGGCTTGAATTCGATCAAGCATCTTCAATTCATTCTTAGCTTCCTATTCCTTTGAGTTCCTATGTTCCTAGGGTTGTTCGCCTATAGGGTGCATGAATTGAAGATTCAGGTACTGATGAAGTTGATGTTCCCAAGTGTTGATCAAGTTGATGTTTCCAAATTATCTCAAGATCTTTTGTAAGGAATTGGCAGTCTAATGGCTAGTGATTGATTGGAAAGATCATGTTCGGTGCAAGGGTTAGTTTAGGAAGCAATTTTTGTTTTAATTAATTGTAGGTCTTTTATGTTTTAGCAATTTTTATTTTAGTAAATTGTGGGAATTTTATTTGAAGACTTTTAACCTTTTATTTTTGAAGCTTGGATTTGGCCCAATCTACCACTAAACAAAGCTTAGGATATCTAAGGTTTTTCTATTAGGGTTTCTTGCTTATAAAAGAGTAGTTATGTAATTTTGAGGCACGACATAAACCATTAATGAATAGTATATTTCAGAAAGCTTTTTCTTTGTATTATTGTGTTCTTTATTGAATGTTTGAAATCGACTTATCAAAGGGAGTGATCATCCTTTGTGGCATCTCAAGATTTGGGTTTTAAGGACTTTGTTTTCTAAGGGTTCTAATCTGATCATCTTCAACACATTATCCTAGGGTGAGTCCCAGTCCATGACTAAAATAAGCCCATGTTGTCTAGGGTTTTTCTATTAGGATTTAATGGTTATAAAAGAGTAGCTATTCAATTTGGTTGGACGACGAATACCATTAATGAATAGTATATTTTAGAAAGATTTTACTTTTCCTTCTTGTGTTCTTGATTGAATGCTTGAATTTAACTTATCAAGGGAGTGATCACCTTTGTGTCATCTCAAGATTAGGGTTCTAATACGATCATCTTCAAAACGTTACTAGTAAATTAAACATTCCTATTCCTTTGAGCTCGTGGGTTCCTAGGATTGTTCGCCTATATGGTTTACATGAAATGGAGATTAAGGTGCTGATTAGATAGATGTTCCTATGTGCTGATCAAGTTGACCTTTCCAAAAATTCTCAAGATCTATGTCAAGGAATTGGAAGTTCAATGACTAGGGATAGATTTGGAAGATCAAGTTGGTTGAAAAGGTTACTTTAGCTAGCAATTTTTTTAATTAATTATAGGCCCTTTATATTTTAGTAATTTTTATTTTGGTTAATTGTGGGATCTCTTTTTTAAAGTCTTTTAGCCATTTATTTTTTAAGGTTGGGCTAAGCCTATTCCTCTACCAAATGAAGTCGATGTTGTCTAGGGTTTTTCTATTATAGTTTCTTGCTTGTAAAAGAGTAGTTATGTAATTTGAAGGCACTACGTATACCATTAATGAATGTTATATTTGAGAAAGATTTTGCGTTGCCTTCTTGTGTTCTTGATTGAATGTTTGAATTCGACTTATCAATGAGAGTGATCATCTTTTATGGCATCTCAAGATTAGGGTTTTAAGGACTTTGTTTTCTAAGGGATCAAACCAGATCATCTTCAACACGTTACTTGCAAATCAATTGTTCCTAATCCATTGAGTTTGTGGGTTCCTAGGGATGTTTGTTTAGAGGGTCCACATGAAATGAAGAATAAGGTGCTGATCAACTTAATGTTCCCAAATGTTGATCAAGTTGATATTGATCAAGTTGATGTTTCCAAATATTCTTAAGATCTTTTGCATATAATTGGCGATCCAACAACTAGGAATAGAATTGGAAGATCAAGTTGGTTAAAAGGGTTACATTAGGCAGCAATATTTGTTTTAATTAATTATGTGCCTTTTATATTAGCAATTTTTATTTTGGTTAATTGTGGTCTTTTTATTTTAGGTTTTTTTGAATTTTATTTTCGAAATCAGGATTAGGACCAATCCACAACCAAACAAAGCCCATGTTGTCTAGGTTTTTATATTAGGGTTTCTTTCTTATAAAAGAGCATCTATGTAATTTGGAAACATGATGAATACCTTTAATGAAAAGTATATTTGAAAAAGATTTTTTTTGTCTTCTTTAGTTCTTGATTGAATGCTAGAATTCGATCAAGCATCTTTAACACATTCTTAGCTAATCAATCCTTCCTATTCCTTTGAGTTCTTATGTTCCTAGGGTTATTCGGCTAGAAGGTCTACATGAAATGGAGATTCAAGTGCTGATGAAGAATTGATGTTCCCAAGTGTTGATCAAGTTGATGTTTCCAAATATTCTCAAGATCTTTTGTAAGGATTTGGATATTCAATGATTGGTGATTGATTGGAATGATCAAGTTTGGTGCAAGGGTTACTTTAGGGAGCAATTTCTTTTAATTAACTGTAGGCTTTTTATGTCTTAGCAATTTTTATTTTAGTAAATTGTGGGCATTTTATTTCATGTCTTTTAACCATTTATTTTTGAAGGTTACATTAGCCCCAATCCACCATTAAACAAAGCCCATGATGTCTACGGTTTTCTATTAGGGTTTCTTATTTATAAAAGAGCAGCTATGTAACATTGAGGCACAACAAAAACCATAAATAAATAGTATATTTCAAAAAAAAAATTCTTTGCCTTCATGTGTTCTTTATTGAATGCTTGAATTTGACTTATCAAAAGGCATGATCATTTTTTTTGGCCTCTCAAGATTTGGGTTTTAAGGACTCTGCTTTCTTAGGATTCTAATATGATCATCTTTAACACATTATCCTAGGGCTATTACCTAGAGGGTCCGTAAGAAATGGAGATTGAGGTGTTGATCACGTTGATGCTCCAAAGTGCTGATCAAGTTGATGTTTCCAAATATTCTCAAGATCCTTTGCAAGGAATTTGTAGTCCAATGATGAGGGGTAGATTTGGAACATCAAGTGGGTAGAAAGGGTTACTTTAGGCAACAATTTTTGTTTCACTAATTATGGGCCTTTTATGTTTTAGCAAATTGTATTTTAGTTAATTGTGGGATTTTTATAAGTCTTTTAGCCTTTTATGTTTTTAAGGTTGGATTAGGCCAATCTACCACCAAACAAAGCCTATGTTGTTTAGGGTTTTTCTATTTGGGTTTCTTGCTTATAAAAGAGCAGCTATGTAATTTTGAGGCACAAAGAATACCATTAATGAATAGTATATTTCAGAAAGCTTTTGCTTTGCCTTCTTATGTTCTTGATTGAATGCTTGAATTTGAATTATCAAAGGGAGAGATCATCCTTTCTGGAATTTCTAGATTATGGTTTGAAGGACTTTGTATTCTTAGGGTTCTAATCTAATTGTCTTCAACATGTTACTAGCAAATCAATCATTCCTATTCCATTGACTTCATGTGTTCCTTAGGTTGTTTTCCTAAATGTTCCACATGAAATGGAGATTGATGTGCTGATTAATTTTATGTTCCCAAGTGCTAATCAAGTTAATATTTCCAAATATTCTCAATATCTTTTGGAAGGAATTGGCAGTCCAATGACTAGGGATAGATTTTAAAGACCAAGTTGGTTGAAAGAGTTACTTTAGCTAGCAATTGTTGTTTTAATTATATGTGTTCCTTTTATGTTTATCAATTTTTTATTTTTGTTAATTGTGAGCTTTTTATTTTAAGTCTTTTAGCCTTTTATTTTTTAAGGTTGGATTAGATGTAATCCATCAACAAAATAAGCCCATGTTGTCTAGGGTTTTTCTATTAGGGTTTATTGCTTATAAAAGAGCAGTTATTTAATTTGGAGGCATGGCAAATACCATTAATGAATAGTATATTTCAGAAAGCTCTTGCTTTGTTTTCTTGTGTTCTTGATTGAATGCTTGAATTTGACTTATCAAAGAGAGTGATCATCTTTTGTGGCATCTCAAGATTAAGGTTTAAAGGACTTTGTTTTCTTAGGATTCTGATATGATCATCTTCACCACATTACTAGCAAATCAAACGTTCCTATTCTTTTGAGTTTGTGGGTTCCTATGATTGTTTGCCTAGATGGTTTGCATGAAATGGAGATTGAGGTGCTGATCAGATAGTTGTTCTCATGTCCTAATCAAGTTAACCTTTCCAAATATTCTCAAGATCTATTGCAAGGAATTGAAAGTTTAATGACTATGGATAGATTTTGAAGACTAAGTTGGTTGAAAGGTTTACTTTAGCTCTCAATTTTTGCTTTAATTAATTAAAGGCCTTTTATGTTTTAGCAATTTCTATTTTGGTTAATTGTGGGATTTTTCTTTTAGTTCTTTTAGCCTTTTATTTTTTAAGGTTGGATTAGGCATAATCCACTCCCAAACAAAGCCCATGTTGTCTAGGGTTTTTCTATTAGGTTTTAATGCTTATTAAAGAGCAGCTATATAATTTTGAGGTAGGGCAAATACCATTAACGAATAGCATACTTTAGAAATCTTTTGCTTTGCCTTCTTGTATTCTTGATTGAATGCTTGAATTTGACTTATCAAAGGGAGCGATCATCCTTTGTGGCATCTAAAGATTTGGGTATTAAGGAATTTTTTCTTAGCGTTCTAATTTGACACTACCATAAAAGGGGTACTTAAGTCAAGATTTAAAGTCAATTTTTGTGGAAAACTGACTTATAATGAATTTTATGTCAGTTTGCTAAAACACTGACTTAAAAAACGTAGGATGTAGTGTTAGTTGACACATAGAACCGACGCTACACGTATAATATAGCGTCGGTTCTATGTGTCAACTAACACTACACACATTTTTTATTTTCCTTTTCTCCTCTTTCTCCCCCATGCAGATGTAACATAATTTTCATATTTTACAGAATATGGATTGTTTGTTGAAACATCCATCATCAACAGACTATGTTGCTATTAGAACGATACAACAATTGAGTGATGATCAAATGATTCATAATCGATATATGCCAAATTATTGGTGAATTGTATTTGATCAATCATTGCACCATGATTGTCTACGACCTGTACCTTCTGATGCTACCACAATCCAAGAAACGGTTGGACAATATGTGGCTTGGCTGCCGATTCAAGTTGTGATAAATTTTGACATACATTGTACTATTTTTTTTACTTAAGATAACATTTTTTTTACTACTTCTATTATTTTATTATTCTTTTATTATTACTAACATATATAATACCTCTTCTTTATTCTATTATACCAGAATTAGTAACTGCATCACTTTTAAGAGATACAAAGCAAGTATCTCGTGATAAATCTATGTCTAGTGGGCAATCATCATGCACTATTGTTATGAGCAAGACTAACATAAATGATGGATGAACTGTGGAACTTCCTAGAGTAATTTATGGTGTAGACATTGGCCAAACAAATATATCAATCGAGTGCATATTGCATCTATTTGAATATCAAATGATCGATTTAAGTATAATTCAAGTGTGGACAAGGTGAATCCTCAATTAGTAAATAACTTTCATTTATGTAGAGCATATATAATTATATTTATATTATCTAATTATTTATATATATTTCTTTTATATAAGGCATGTTATTATCGACTTCAAGCTAATCACTCATCACATTTAGCAATGTTCTATGATTCTTCATTTGTCAATCAATATCAAGAGAAAGATGTTAGCATCAGAGATAAAAAATTATGTGATAGGGCATTAACACTTAATATAAATTAGAAGTTGATTATCCCTTGTCCACTAAAGTTTGAACAAGGCCAAGATCATTGGATATTGATAATCCTTGATCTATATGGCAATTATGTTTGGTATTGTGACTCACCTTTCATAGAATTGAGTAAAGATACAAAAGAAGTTGTTGAAATATAAGAGTTATAGCTAGCTATTTTTCTTCTATTGTTCTTTGTAATATATAATAAAAAAACTAATTTTTTTAAACTTTGATAGGGCATGGAAGTTGTGGAACAAGAGTAGGGGAATTTCCCTTAAAAATATCACAAGCTTATATGGAACAAAGTTATGGTATGTACAAGGGAATATTAATAATTTAATTAATTTTACTATTGAATAATAAAGATGTTCGAATATAGAAAATCATGTATACTTATTTTTTGTAGATTCCACAAAAAAATGGAGTCATGTGCGGTTACTTTGTCATGAAATTTATGAGCAAAATCATCAAAAATATCAACATTCCATTTGAATATGTGGTAAATCTCTTTTACCAATATACCTTTTTAACATATATAAGTTACTTTGTGTGAATTCATGATATTACATTCTTATTTTGAATTTAAATACATGTAGTTCTTTGGTTGGAACAAGTCGGCTATAATATGCAAATTTTTTATGATTTACGAGAGGAATGGGTAGAACACATGGTTAAAATTATAACAATATAAGAAGAATCTGGAGAATAATCTGATGATCTTGAATAGCATATGACAACATCATAGTAATTTTTATAATGTTTTAATTTCTCTATTCCTATGTCTTTGAAGTTTGGGCAGCTTGTTTGATGGATGTTTATGTGCTCATGTATTTAGGGGAATGAGTTCTTATATGGACTTATTTTTTTCCCAACATCATGGTAGTCACTGGTAAGCCAAGTACAAGAAAATAACCAAGAATATCTTCAAGAGTAATTTTTGTTTCACCCTAAGGAAATACAAAATTATTATGTTATGGGCACCAAAACTCAACCAACCCAAGTAACAAATCCGAGTTACACTTGACTTCATATTTAGAGCTTATTATAGTATTAAAAATACCAGCTTGATTCCATATAGCTTCATATTTTATAGACAAAAGATTAATACAATGCTAATATGATTTCAAAAGGATGGGGTTATTATTATATCACTCCAGTGTCGATATGGTAATATCTTTTACTAATATATTCTTTTAACATATATAAGTTATTTTTTGTGAATTCATGATATTACACTTATTTTAAATTTAAATACATGTAGTTCTTTGGTGGGAAACAAGTCGGCCTATGATATGCAAATTTTTGATGATTTACGAGAAGAATGGGCTGAACACATGGTTCAAATTATAACATCACAAGAAGAACTAGAAGAAGAATTTGATGATCTGGAATAACATAGGACAACACCATGGTAATTTTTATAATGCTTTAATTTTCTATTCCTGTGTCTCTGAAGTTTCGGCAGCTTGTTTCATGGATGTTTATATGCTTATGGATTTAGGGGAATGAATTGTTATATGGCCCCGCTCGTTTTTTCCCAAACTCCATCTCATCTCTCTTGCCTAGTGTCCTAGTTACTATCCTGGTGATTCTAAGCAAACCAAGCTTCCTCCCCGTGAAATAAAGTGGGAATATTACAAAATCTATTACAAAAGAGACGACATCATTTTATTTTTAATTTAAGTTATATATATATATATATATATATATGTATTGTATGTAAATTATATTTTTGTTATAAATTTAATTCACAAATACTTAATTAATATTTAAATTTTCAATTATTTGTAGTATTTAAACTCTTTTAAATAGATTTTGGTTTTTTATGCTATTATGTGATCGAATACAGGTTCTGAGTATAGTAGAAAAGAGTAAAATGTATAAAACAATAATACAATATTTATAGTCGGTTCACGTATTGAACCAACTTAAGCTTAAAATCGGTTCAGCGTATGCACCAACTTTAAATTTAATGTCAGTTCACACAGTGAACTGACTTTAATACCTTTTTTTGGCATAGTGTGATCATCTTCAACACATTACTAGAAAATCAATCGTTCTTATTCCATTGAGTTCATAGGTTCCTAGGGTTGCTTGCCTATAGGTTCCGCATGAAATGGAGATTAGGGTGCTCATAAAGTTGACCTTCCTAAATGTTGATCAAGTTAATGTTTCCAAATATTCTCAAGATGTTTTGCAAGGAATTGGAAGTTCAATTACTAGGGAATATTTTGAAGATCAAGTTGGTTGAAAGGGTTACTTTAGCCAGTAATTTTTTTTAATTAATTGGGGCCTTTTATGTTTAGCAATTTTTATTTTAGTAAATTGTGAACTTTTTAATTGAAGTCTTTTACCGTTCTATTTCTTAAGGTTGGATTAGGCCCATTCCATCACCAAACAAAGCCTATGCAGTCTAGGGTATTTCTATTTAAGGTTTCTTGCTTATAAAAGAGTAGCTATGTAATTTGAAGGCATGATGAATACCATTAATGAATAATATATTTGAGAAAGCTTTTGCTTTGCCTTCTTGTGTTCTTGATTGAATTCTTGAATTTGACTTTTTAAAGGGTGTGGTCATCCTTTATGGCGTGTCAAGAATAGGGTTTAAAAGACTTTTTTTCTTAGGGTTATTATCTGATCATCTTCAACATGTTATCCTAAGGTTGTTCGCCTAGAGAGTCCGCATGAAATGGAGATTGAGGTGTTGATCAAGTTGATGTTCTCAAGTATTGATCAAGTTTGATGTTTCCAAATATTCTCAAGATCTTTTGCAAGGAATTGGAAGAACAATGACTAGGGATGAATTTAAAATATCAAGTTGGTTGAAAGGGTTACTTTAGCCAGTAGTTTTTGTTTCAATTAATTATGGGCCTTTTATATTTTAGCAATTTTATTTTTGTAAATTGTGGGCATTTTATTTTAGGTCTATTAGCATTTTATTTTTTAAGGTTGGATTAGGCCTAATCCACCACTCAACAAGGCCCATGTTGTCTAGGTTTTTTCTATTAGGGTTTCTTGCTTATAATAAAGCAACCATATAATTTCGAGGCACAACAAATACAATTAATGAATAGTATATTTTCGAAAGCTTTTGCTTTGCCATTTTGTGTTCTTGATGGAATGCTTGAATTCGATTTATCAAGGGAAGTGATCATATTTTATGGTGTCTCAAGATTTGGGTTTTAAGGAATTTGGTTTCTTAGGTTTCAAATATGATCATCTTAAACATGTTACTAGCAAATTGAACAATCCTATTCCTTTGAGTTCGTGGTTTTGTAGCCTTGTTCACCTAGAGAGTCCATATGAAATTGTGAATGAGGTGCTGGTCAAGTTGATGTTCCCAAGTGCTGATCAAGTTGATGTTTCCAAATATTCTAAATATCTTTTGCAAGGAATTGGCAGTCCAATGAAGGGGGACAGATTTGGAATTTCAAGTTAGTTGAAAGGGTTTCTTTAGAAAGTAACTTTTGTTTTCTTTAATTGTGGACCTATTATGTTTTAGCTATTTTTGTTTTAGTTAATTGTGGGATTTTTATTTTAAGTCTTTTAGCCATTTATTTATTAAGGTTGGATTAGGCCCAATCCACCACTAAACAAAGCTCGTGTTATCTAGGGTATTTCTATTAGGGTTTCTTACTTATAAAAGATCAGCTATGTAACTTGGAGGCATGACGAATACCATTAATGAAAAGTACATTTCATTTTTTAAGGTTGGATTAGGCCTAATCCACTCCAAAAAAAAGCCTATGTTTTCTAGATTTTTCTATTTAGGTTTCTTTCTTACAAAAGAGCATGTATGTAACTTGGAGGCACGACAAATACCGTAAATGAAACGTACGTTACATTTTTTAGTTAATTGTGGGCTTTTTATATTAAGTATGTCAAACTTTTATTTTTAAGGTTGGATTTTGCCCAATCCACGAATAAACAAAGCCCATGTTGTTTAGGGTTTCTTGCTTATAAAAGAGCAGTTATGTAATTTGGAGGCACGACGAATATCATGAATGAAAATTATATTTTCGAAAGCTTTAACTTTGCCTTCTTGTTTTCTTGATTGAATCTTTGAATTTTACTTATCAAAAAGAGTGATCATCCTTTGTAGCGTCTCAAGATTAGGGTTTTAACTAATTAATTTTCATAGGGATCTAATTTGATCATCTTCAAAACATTACTATCAAATCAATTGTTCCTTATTTTTTTTATTCGTGGGTTCCTAACCTAGAGGGTTCACATGAAATGGAGAATAAGATGTTGATCAAGTGGAAGTTCCCAAGTACCGATCAAGTTGATGTTTATAAATATTTTTAAGATCTTTTGCTAGGAATTGGTGGTCTAATAACTAGGGATAGATTTGGAAGATTAAGTTGGTTGAAAGGGGTTTTTTAACCAGCAATTTTTGTTTTAATTAATTTTGGGCCTTTTATGTTTTAGCAATTTTTATTTTAGTTAATTGTGAGCTTTTATTTTTTGTCTTTTAGCCCTTTAATTTTCAAGGTTTGATTAGGCCAAATCCACCACCAAATAAAGCACATGTTGTCAAAGGTTTTTCTATTAGGGTTTCTTGCTTATAATAAAGTAGCTATGTAATTTGGAGGCACAACAAATACAATTAAGGAATAGTATATTTCATGAAGCTTTTTCTTTACATTTTTGTGTTCTTGATTGAATGCTTGAAATCGACTTATCAAAGGGATTGATCATCTTTTGTGGCATCTCAAGATTTGGATTTTAATGACATTATTTTCTTAGGATTCTAATTTGATTATCTTTAACACATTACTATCAAATTAAACATTTATATTCCTTTCAATTCATGGGTTCCTCAGATTGTTCGCCTAGAGATTCCACATGAAATGGAGATTGAGGTGTTAATGAAGTTGATGTTCCCAAGTATTGATCAAGTTAATGTTTGCAAATATTCTCAAGATCTTTTGCAAGGAATTGGTAGGCCAATAATGAGGGATAGATTTGGAATATCAAGTTGGTTCAAAGGGTTACTTTAGAAAGTAACTTTTGTTTTCTTTAATTGCAGGCCTTTATGTTTTAGTAATTTTTGTTTTAGTTAATTGTGGGCTTTTTAGTTTAAGTCTTTTAGCCATTTATTTATTAAGGCTGGATTAGGCCTAATCCACTACTAAATAAAGCCCATGTTGTCCACGGTTTTTTATTTGGTTTTCTTGCTTATAAAAGGGTACTTATGTGATCATCCTTTGTGGCATCTCAAGATTATTGTTTTAAGGAGTTTATTTTCTTAGGGATCTAATCTGATCCTCATTAACATGTTACTAACAACTCAGTCATTCTAAATCTTTTGAGTTTACGGGTTCCTAGGGTTGTTTTCCTAGAAGGTCCGCATGAAATGGAGGAGGAGGTGTTGATCAAGTTGATTTTTACAAATATTCTGAAGATGTTTTGCAAAGAATTGGCGGTCCAATAACTAGGGATTGATTTCAAAGATCAAGTTCGTTGAAAGAGGTACTCTAGCGAGTAGTTTTGGTTTTAATTAAATTTGGGCCTTTTATGTTTTAGCAATTTTTTTATTTTAAGTATTTTAGCCCTTTATTGTTTAAGGTTGGATTAGGCCCAATCCACCACCAAACAAAGCCCATGTTGTCTAAGGTTTTTCTATTAGGGTTTCTTTCTTAAAATAAAGCAGCTATGTAATTTGGAGGCACAATGAATACCATTAATGAATAGTATATTTTAGAAATATTTTTCTAAAATTTGTGTTATTGATTGAATGCTTGAATTCGACTTCTCAAAGAGAGTGATCATCCTTTATAGAGTCTCAAGATTTAGTTTTTAAGGACTTTGTTTTCTTATGTTTCTAATATGATCATCTTCAACATGTTACTGGAAAATCGATATTCATATTCCTTTCTGTTTATGGGTTCCTAGGGTTGTTTGGCTAGAGAGTCCACATGAAATGTAGATTGACATCTGATGAAGTTGATGTTCTGAAGTGCTGATCAAGTTGATGTTTCCAAATATTCTTATGATCTTTTTCTTGGAATTGGTAGTCCAAAGATGAGGGATAGATTTGGAAGATCAAGTTGGTTGAAAGAGTTGCTTTAGAAAGCAATTTTTGTTTTCTTTAATTGTGAGCCTTTTATGTTTTAGCAATTTTTATTTTAGTTAATTGTGGGATTTTTTAAGTCTTTTAGTATTTCATTTTTTAAAGTTTTATTAAAACCAATCCACTACCAATCAAAGCCCATGTTATCTAGGATTTTTTAGTAGGGTTTCTTGCCTATTAAAGAGCAACAATTTTATTTTTAGGTACGACGAATACCATTATTGAAAAGAATATTTTAGAAAGCTTTTTCTTTTTCTTTTTCTTCTTAAGTTCTTGATTGAATGCTTGAATTCGACTTATAAAAGGGAGGGATCATGCTTTATAATGTCTCAAGATTGGGGTTTTAATGACATTATTTTCTTAGGGTTATAATATGATAATTTACAACATATTCTTAGCAAATCATTCCTTTTCCTTTGTGTTCGTGTGTTCTTATGGTTTTTCTCCTAGAAGGTCCGCATGAAATGGAGATTGAGGTGCTGATCAAGTTGATGTTCTAAAGTACTGATCAAGTTGATGTTCTAAAGTACTGATCAAGTTGATGTTTCCAAATATTCTCAAGATCTTTTTCAAGAATTTTGTAGCCCAATGACTAGGGATAGGTTTGGAAGACCATGTTGGTGTAAAGGGTTGTGTTAGCCACTAATACCATGAATGAAAATTATATTTTAGAAAGCTTTAAATTTGTCTTCTTGTTTTCTTGATTGAATCTTGGAATTTGACTTATTGAAAGGAGTGATCATCCTTTGTGGTGTCTCAAGATTAGGGTTTTAATTATTTATTTTCTTAGGGATCTAATTTGGTTATCTTTAACACATTACTCGCAAATCAATTGTTCCTAATCTTTTGAATTTGTGGGTTCCTACTATTGTTCGCCTAGAGGGTCCGCATGAAATAGATAATGATGTGCTGATAAGGTTTTTCTATTAAGATTTCTTGCTTATAAAAGAGTAGCTATGTAATTTGGAGGCACAAAAAACACCATTAATGAAAAGTATATTTAAGAAAGCTTTTTCTTTGCCTTCTTCAGGTCTTGATTGAATGCTTGAATTCTGCTCATCAAAGGGATTGATCATGCATTACTGCATTTCACTATTGAGGTTTTATGTAGTTTGTTACATTAGGGATCTATTTTTATCATGTTCAACACATTCTTAGCTAATCAATTGTTCACCTAGATGGTTTACATGAAATGGAGAAAGAGGTGTTGATCAAGTTGATATTCCCAAGTATTGATCAAGTTGATGTTCCCAAATATTCATAAGATCTTTTGCAAGGAATTGGCAGTCCAATGACTAGGGATAGGTTTGGAAGATCATATTGGTTGAAAGGGTTACTATAGCCAACAACTTTTCTTTTAATTAATTGTAGACCTTTATGTTTAGCAATTTTTATTTTAGTAATTGTTGGCTTTTTATTTTAAATCTTTTAGAATTTTAATTTTTGAGGTTGGATTTTTCCCAATCAGCCACCAAACAAACCCCATGATGTGTAGGGTTTTTCTATTAGGGTTTCTTGCTTATAAAAGAGAAACTATGTAACTTGGAGGCATGACGAATACTGTTAATGAATATTATATTTTAGGAAGCTTTGAATTTTCCTTCTTGTTTTCTTGATTGAATACTTGAATTCAACTTATCAAAATGAGTGATCATCCTTTTTGGCGTCTTAAGATTAGGGTTTTAAGGACTTCATTTTGTTAGGGATCTAATCTGATCATCTTCATCACGTTACTAGCAAATCAATCATTCCTAATCCTTTGAGTTTGTTGGTTCCTAGGGTTGTTCGCCTAGAGGGTAGGCAAGAAATTGAGAATGAGGTACTCAAGTTGGTTGAAAGGGGTACTTTTTCTAGTAGTTTTTGTTTAAATTAATTTTTGGCTTTTAATGTTTTAGAAATTTTTATTTTAGTTAATTGTGGGTT
The DNA here is from genome assembly GCA_033030585.1 of Hippophae rhamnoides. Lineage (NCBI taxonomy): Eukaryota > Viridiplantae > Streptophyta > Magnoliopsida > Rosales > Elaeagnaceae > Hippophae > Hippophae rhamnoides. The sequence goes on along the minus strand of CM065436.1, from coordinate 44,041,362 downwards.
TTATGTTTTAAGTTTTTTAGCCCTTTATTTTTTATGGTTGGATTAGGCCCAATCCACCACTGAGCGAAGTCCCTGTTGTCTGGGGTTGTTATGTTAGGGTTTATTGCTTATAATAAAGGTGCTATGTAATTTGGAGGAACTACAAATACCATTAATAAATAGTATATTTTAGAAAGCTTCTTCTTTTGCTTCTTGAGTTCTTGATTTTGACATATTAAAGGGAGTGATCATGCCTTGTGGCATCTCATGATTGGGGTTTTAATTACATTGTTACATTATGGTTCTATTCCAATCATCTTCAATATGTTCTTAGCTAATTAATCGTACATATTCCTATGAGTTCCTAGGTTCCTAGGGTTGTTCGCCTAGAGGGTCCACATGAAAGGGAGAATGAGGTGTGGATCAAGTTGATATTCCCTAGTGCTCATCAGGTTGATGTTTGCAAATATTCTAAAGATCTTTAGCATGAAATTAGTGATCCAATGACTAGGGATAGGTTTGTAAGAACTTGTTGGTTGAAAGGGTTACTTTAGCCACCAATTTTCATTTTAATTAATTGTAGACCTTTTATATTTAGCAATTTTTATTTTAGTTAATTGTGGGCTTTTTATTTCAAGTCTTTTAGAATTTTCTTTTTTAAGGTTTGATTTTATCCAATTTGCCACTAAACAAAGCCCATTTTGTCTAGGTTTTTCTATTAGGTTTCTTTTTATAAAAGAGCAGCTGTGTAATTTGGAGGCACGATGAATACCATTAATGAATATTATATTTTAGAAAGCTTTGATTTTTCCTTCTTGTTTTCTTGATTGAATTCTTGAATTCAACTTATCAAAATGAGTGATCATCCTTTTTGGCGTCTTAAGATTAGGGTTTTAAGGACTTTATTTTGTTAGGGATCTAATCTTATCATCTTCATCACGTTACTAGCAAATCAATCGTTCCCAATCCTTTGAGTTTGTAGGTTCATAGAGTTGTTCGCCTAGAGGGTATGTATGAAATTGACAATGAGGTGCTGATCAAGTTTATGTTCCCAAGTACTGATCAAGTTGATGTTTACAAATATTCTTAAGATCTTTTGCAAAGAACTAGCAGTCCAATAACTAGGGATAGACTTGGAAGATCAAGTTGTTTGAAAGGTTTGAAAGGGGTACTTTAGCTAGCAATTTTTGTTTTAATTAATTTGGAGCCTTTTATGTTTTAGAAATATTTATTTTAAGTAATATAATAATGCAGCTATGTAATTTGGAGGCATGATGAATACCATTAATGAATATTATATTTTAGAAATCTATATGTTTGCCTTTTTGTTTGCTTGATTGAATGCTTGAATTTGACTTATAAAAAGGAGTGATCATCCTCTGTGGGGTCTCAAGATTAGGGTTTTAAGAACTTTGTTTTATTAGGAATCTAAACTGATCATCTTGAACACGTTAATAGAAAATCAAATGTTCTTAATCCTTTGAGTTCGTGGGTTCTTAGGGTTGTGCGCCTAGAGGGTCTGCATGAAATGGAGAATAAGGTGTTGATCAAGTTGGTGCTCCCAAGTGCTGATCAAGTTGATGTTTACAAATATTCTTAAGATCTGTTTCAAAGAATTACCAATCCAATAACTAGGGATAGATTTGGAAGATCTAGTTGGTTGAAAGCGTTACTTTTGAAAGCTTTTTTTGTTTTCTTTAATTGTTTGCTTTCTATGTTTTTGCAATTTTTGTTTTAGTTAATTGTGAGTTTTTTATTTTTTAAGGTTGAATTAGGCACAATCCATTCCCAACCAAAGCCTATGTTGTTTGGGTTTTTATTTTAGGGTTTCTTGCTTATAAAAGAGCAGCTATGTAATTTGGAGACATGATGAATATGATTATGAAAAGTACATTTTAGAAAGATTTTTCTTTGTCTTCTTGTGTTCTTGATTGAATTCAGGAATTTGACTTATTTAAGGGAGTGATCATTCTTTGTGGCTTTTGAAGATTATGGTTTAAATGACTTTATTTTCTTATGGTTCTAATCTAATCATCTTCAACACATTATCCTAGGATTGAGGTGCTAATCAAGTTTGATATTTCCAAGTAGTCTCAAGATCTTTTGCCAAGAATTGGAAGTGTAATGACTAGGGATAGATTTGGAATATCAAGTTTATTGAAAGGGTTACTTTATCCAACAAAATTTATTTTAAATAATTGGGGGAATTTTATGTTTTAGCAATTATTGTTTTAATAAATTGTGGACATTTTATTTTATGTCTTTTATCCTTTTATCTTTTAAGAATGGTTTAGACCGAGCCTACCATTAAACAAAGTGATAAGAGCTAAATTATTGCATTTTTGTTATGATTTAAAAGTTGATATTTGTGTGAAAATTGTGTTTATTTGATTATTTAATCCACAAATGTCATTTCACGGGTATTTCGTGTTTATAGTGAAATTTCAGGTAAAATCATGATTTTGGAGAAGTTAGGGACAAAGTACAATGATCGGGATTGAATGAAAATAAAAAGAGAACAAAATATCAAAATTTGGAATTTCACCGCCGGCGAGAGTATTCTTGCCACCGGCGAAAACCTTACGGAGAAAATGTTGAAAATCATGCAGGGAGCACGGATTTTGGCCAAGTGAATCTTGCTGCCGGCCAAAGTACTCTCGCCGCCGGCCAAAGTGTCTCGCCGCCGGCCAAAGTGTCTCGCCGCCGGCCATATTCATCTCGCCGCCGGCGAAAATCTTGGCAAAAATCTTCCCGAGAGCACAAATTTTGGTAAACTCATCTCGCCACCGGCCAAATAATTCTCGCCGCCGGCCAAATAATCTTGCCGCCGTCCACATTAATTTGGCTACCGGCCAAAATCTGAAAATGAAAATTTAAATTGCCAGAAATCTCGCCGCGGCGAGAATAATGTCGCCGCTGGCGAGTTTCATCCGAAAACACATTTTTTTGTTGTTTTGTTCCAAAATTGCCCCCCAAACCCTAGATCTATATATACATTATGATGGAGAAAGAGGGGGACGGCAGAGAGAGCATAATTGAGTTATTTTTGCAGGAGAAAAGGAAATTTTGGAGAGAAAGGTTGGAGAAGCTTGAAGGATCATCACCATTGTTGCTACCAAGTCTTCCTCTTCAAGAGTTTTTCATCTCTTCTCCTTAGCTTTTATTTTCTGCATTTTATTCAGATTCTTTGTTCATGGATTCAATTGAGAATATGTTTGTTCTTATTTTCGTTATGAACTAATTCGTTTTTGCTAAGGCTATGATGTAGTTGAATAAAGAAAATCTGATTTCTTTTGTTATCGTTATATGAATTCGTTGTTTTAAAGTTGAGTATTTATTTCCATGCTTAATGCTTTTAAATTTCTGATCAAGATTTAGATGATTTGTTGCATTATATTGAGACCGAGAGGAGATGTGTAATGAATGCTTCTTGTGATAAATACCGTATGTTGAATGCGAGTTTGACACCTAATGCATGATGTATGTGGTTATTCTAGAAATTCCATAAATCATAATGTGCTTATTTGTGATTAAATCTTCATAGAAATATAGTTGGTTTTCATAGATAAGTAATTCTAATATAACTCGAGAGAGAGTATTAGATAAGTTTGGGTTTTTCTACCATCACTTCTAACTTTGATTTTCATATAACATGACTTGAAATTTGATTGAATTGATTTAGCGAAATCAAATGCCTTAGCGTTTTAATCATTTGTGAACAATATTAAATTTTGTTATTTGCGTTTAGTTTTAAGTTAATTTACTTTTTAAACAAATTCAAAAAATTCGATTTTCAAATAAAATTAGGGTTAGTCAATTTCGGTACTTAGTAACGCCATTCCTTGTGGGTTCAATATCCGTACTTTTGTACACTTTATTACTTGAACGATTCGTACACTTACAAAATCACGCATCAAGTTTTTGGCGCCATTGCCGGGGAATGGTTTGATTTTATTAATATCGATACTATCTAATCTTAGTTTTAATTTGAAGTTAATTTTCTTTATCATTGTTTCATTTTTAATTTTGTTTATTTTGCTCTTTTATTTCATTTATCATAAAAAGGGTAACTTTGTGTTGTTTTGTGCTAGTTAATTTTCTGGTTGTAGGATTGTTGTATGAGACGTACAAGAAGCCTTAACCAATTTCCATTTGATCCAGAGATTGATAGAACATTTAGGCGTCTAAACCGAGAGAGAAGGCATTCAACCTCACCTCCTAATAGACAATCAACTATGGATCCACCATTTGTTGAGGGAGGTGGAAATCATAGAGCTTTGAAGGATTATGCTGTGCCTAATGTTGCTGGAACTACTTCGGGTATAAGGAGGCCAAATAACTTTGAGATAAAACCATCCTTTATCCAAATGGTTCAATCAAATCAGTTTGGGGGGAATGTCAAAGGATGATCCAAATGCACATATTGCTTACTTTCTGGAGGTGAGTGATCTTTACAAGATAAATGGTGTGTCTGAAGATGCTATAAGATTGAGGGTTTTTCCTTTTTCACTTCGGGATAAAGCCAAGGAGTGGCTAAATTCATTACCACCGGGATCAATTACAACATGGAATGAGTTGGTTCAGAAATTCTTGTCCAAGTTCTTTCCTCCTGCTAAGACGGCAAAATTGAGGAATGAAATCACATCTTTTACACAGTATGACCAAGAATCATTGTATGAAGCTTGGGAAAGATTCAAAGAAATGTTGAGAAAGTGCCCACATCATGGTATACCAATTTGGCTGCAAGTCTCTACATTTTATAATGGGTTGGTTTCAAACTATCGTGCAATGATTGATGCTGCAGCTGGAGGGTCTTTAATGGGAAAAACACCGGAGGATGCTCATGAGTTATTAGAGATTATGGCAGAAAACAATAATCAGTGGCATTCAGAGCGGGTAATTGCAAAAAGACCAGCAATAGTGCATGAAATTGATTCAGTGAATGCTTTGTCGGCTCAAGTTGCTGCTCTTTCAAGAAAGATGGATTCTTTGTCATCCAAATTCGAATCCAAACCAAATACACAATGTGATTTATGTGGTGGAAATCATGCTAGTATCGAGTGCCAAGCTGGAAATCCATTTGCTTCACCAAATGCTGAGCAAGCAAATTATGTTTCAAATTTCCAAAAACCTCAACATAACCTATAATCAAACACCTACAATCCAGGTTGGAGAAATCATCCAAATTTGTCATGGGGAAATAACCAAGGGGGATTCAAACCGTCATCATCTTCCTACCAACCCCAAGAGAAGAAACAAACAGATTTGGAAGGAATTTTGGGAAAGTTCATTGAGGAGACAAGAACAAATTTCAGAAATCAAGAGGCAATAAACAGGGACATCCAAAACCAACTAGGGCAGCTTTCAAAGCAGATTGCAGAAAGGTCTCAAGGATCATTGCCTAGTGACACAATAAATCCCAAAGAGCATGTAAAGGCTATCACATTGAGAAGCGGTAAAGAACTTGAAATCCAAGGGAAATCGGAGAAAAAGATGGAAGAATCTAAAGATAAGCCATCAACATCCCAAGATGTTCAACCTTCCCCAAATGCGAAATATGAGCCTCCTATCCCATATCCTCAAAGATTGAATAAGAAAAAGCTTGATAATCAATTTGATAAATTTTTGGATATTTTTAAGAAATTGCATATTAACATTCCTTTTGCAGAGATGTTGGAACAAATGCCAAAGTATGCAAAATTCATGAAAGAAATTCTATCAAAGAAGAGGAAGCTGGGAGATTATGAAACTGTCATGCTAAATGAGGAGTGCAGTGCAGTTCTTCAAAGAAAACTGCCACAGAAATTGAAAGACCCAGGGAGTTTTACTATACCTTGTACTATAGGAAGTTGCAATTTTGATAAAGTCCTATGTGATTTAGGAGCAAACATTAGTTTGATGCCACTTTCTATTTTCAGAAAACTAGGCCTGGGAGAAGTAAAACCCACTTCAATCTCTCTACAATTAGCGGATCAATCGATGAAATATCTTCGAGGGGTAATTGAGGATGTTTTAATTAAAGTTGACAAATTTATTTTCCCTGTAGATTTCGTGGTGCTTGAAATGGAGGAATATAGAAAGGTACCGTTGATATTGGGGAGACCGTTCCTTGCAACTGGAAGAACATTGATTGATGTTTTTGAAGCAATGAAATTTCTAAGTGAGGTACATTCTTGTTTTCAAATTAACACTCTTGACAAGTTAATCTCGGAAACTTTTGAGGAGAGAACTCCATTGCTACCACTAGAAGCTTGCCTTGTGAAATCTGCAACAAATGAGATGGATGAAATGAGGAATGATGCTTATGAGAATGCCCGAATATACAAGGACAAGATGAAGGTTTGGCATGATAAGCACATTTTGAGGCAAAACTTTGAGGTGGGATAGAAAGTGCTGCTTTATAAATCCCGTCTCAGACTTTTTCCAAGAAAACTAAAATCTCGTTGGTCAGGACCTTTTCTAGTAACCAAGGTGTTTCCTTATGGAACAATTGAGATCAATCATGAAACAAAGGGAACTTTCAAGGTAAATGGATGACAGTTGAGGCCATATTTTGACAGAGAATTCAGCAAGCAGAAAGATGACATAAAGTCTAGCTAATGACTATAACTTAAAGCGCTTAATGGGAGGTAACCCATCAGATTTGTTTTCTCATCTTTTATCTCATTTTATTTTAGAAATTTTAAATTCTGCACTTCATTTTATGATAATTTTATTTTTAATTAAATTTGCTTATTTTATTTGTCTTGCAGGTAAAAAAAAAGCCATTTATAGTTTTTCTTTCTTACATTGAGGACAATGTAAGGTTTTGGTTGGGGGTGCGGTAAACGGTAAATCTTTTCTTCCCTTCATTTTTATTAGTTTTGTTTGTGTTTAATTTTGATTTTCCATTTATTTTTCTGCATTTTGATTTAATTTCTTTTATTTTTATTTTTTATTTTATTTGCATTTTACTTATTTTAATTTGCACGTTGATGATAATAATGTGATTGTGATAACAAGTAGCTTTTAGAAGACATTAAATTTTGCTTCGGTTTAAAGATAATTTCAAATGTTGATTTTACCTCGTTGGCGACTCTTTTGGTATGTGGTATGATTTGGTTGATTAGTCTAAATGCTTAGAAAAGTCTTATGTGCGAATTTTTCATGGACATTTTTGTGATCTCAACAAACTCTAGAACTCATTTGAAAACCTCTTGAGGCGAAATAATTTGGGATTGCACTGTTTAGGAGATGATGTAGGCCATTTTTGGATCGATTGTGCCATTTTAAGCCTACCTTGATATCCTTATATCACTAGTTACCTCTTTGAGCCTATTTAAATATATTGTTAGCCTTATTTTTCTTTCTTTTTGCCTTCTATAACCTAACTTTTACTGAGCCAAACATATATATATATATATATATATATATATATATATATTTATTTATATATATATTTATATATATATATATATATAATTCCTACCTTATTTGTTAAGAGCACTTAATTTTGAACACAAACTTTTCAAGAGAAATTGGAGTAACGATGGAATATATAAAAAATAAATAAATAAATAAATAAAAAGAATATAAGATATCTTCCACATATATTGGAAGAAATTGGTTAGGGGTTATGTGTAAAAAAAAAGAGAGAAAGGAAAAAAAAGGAGAAAAAAAGGGCTTTCACACTCTAGTAAATAAAAGAGTGTTAGTGATGGATGTACTAAAGTGAAAGATTAAGGAAGAATTTTGTTTATCTTTGGAAAAATGGGTTATGATCGGAAGAAACAATTTGGGTTAAATGGTGTTACTCTTTTACTTAATTGGTTGTGTTTAATCTAATAAGTGCTATTATTTATATTTTGACACTTCCCGTTCTTTCTTAACCAAATACCTAAGCCTAACATTGCAAGCCTAATAAAGTCCTATTGATCCGAAGTGGTGTATTTTTCTTCATTAGTGGAGAGAGTTTTGAAGAGTGAGCCTATGGAGTTTGAGATTTCACCTTTTTGTTTGAGGATGTTCTGCATAATATTATCCGGGCATTATGGCTATTGGTTTGTGGTTTGATGGATGTTTAAGAGTCAATAACAAAAGTGAAATTGGCATTTGAGATTTCTTAAAGCTTAGGTGACATTTAATTATTCTATGTGTTGTGTGTTATTTACAATTTTTGAGACATTTGTGCAAATTAATTTTTGTGTGATTTTATTGTTTTAAGTTAGGATAGTTACAGGTAAGATGTTTGTGGGTATCATCACTGGAAGCCCTCACAAGACTACAACTCGTCCTACTAGGGCCGCCTAGGGGTTTAAAGGCTTATTGCATACGCTTAATGTAATTTTGTAAATAGAATAAAATTTTCTTTGAAGTTTCTCTTAATGTCTCCTTTGAATTTATTAAATAGATCACTTTTCTTGCTAGAGACTAGCAAGAAGCTGGTTGGGGGTTGTTGATAAGAGCTAAATTATTGCATTTTTGTTATGATTTAAATGTTGATATTTGTGTGAAAATTGTGTTTATTTGATTATTTAATCCACAAATGTCATTTCATGGGTATTTCGTGTTTAAAGTGAAATTTCAGGTAAAATCATGATTTTGGAGAAGTTAGGGACAAAGTACAATGATCGGGATTGAATGAAAATAAAAAGAGAACAAAATTTCAAAATTTGGAATTTCGCCACCGGCGAGAGTATTCTCGCCGCCGGCGAAAACCTTACGGAGAAAATGTTGAAAATCATGCAGGGAGCACGGATTTTGGCCAAGTGAATCTCGCCGCTGGCCAAAGTACTCTTGCCGCCGTCCAAAGTGTCTCGCCGTCGGCCATATTCATCTCGCCGCCGGCCAAAATCTTGGCGAAAATCTTCCCGAGAGCACAATTTTTGGTCAACTCATCTCGCCGCCGGCCAAATAATTCTCGCTGCCGGCCAAATAATTCTCGCTGCCGGCCAAAGAATCTCGCCGCCGGCCAAAGAATCTCGCCGCCGGCCACATTGAGTTCGCCACCGGCCAAATAATCTCACCGCCGGCCACATTAATTTGGCCGCGTGGCCAAAATCTGAAAAAGAAAATTTAAATTGCCAGAAAACTCGCAGCGGCGAGAATAATGTCGCTGCCAGCAAGTTTCGTCCGAAAACACATTTTTTTTTGTTATTTTGTTCCAAAATTGCCCCCAAACCCTAGATCTATATATACATTATGATGGAGAAAGAGGGGGACGGTAGAGAGAGCAAAATTGAGTTATTTTTGCAGGAGAAAAGGAAATTTTGGAGAGAAAGGTTGGAGAAGCTTGAAGGATCATCACCATTGTTGCTACCAAGTCTTCCTCTTCAAGAGTTTTTCATCTCTTCTCCTTAGCTTTTATTTTCTGCATTTTATTCAGATTGTTTGTTCATGGATTCAATTGAGAATATGTTTGTTCTTATTTTTGTTATGAACTAATTCGTTTTTGCTAAGGCTATGATGTAGTTGAATCAAGAAAATCTGATTTCTTTTGTTATCGTTATATGAATTCGTTGTTTTAAAGTTGAGTATTTATTTCCATGCTTAATGCTTTTAAATTTCTGATCAAGATTTAGATGATTTGTTGCATTATATTGAGACCGAGAGGAGATGTGTAATGAATGCTTCTTGTGATAAATACCATATGTTGAATGCAAGTTTGACACCTAATGCATGATGTATGTGGTTATTCTAGAAATTCCATAAATCATAATGTGCTTATTTGTGATTAAATCTTCATAGAAATATAGTTGGTTTTCATAGATAAGTAATTCTAATATAACTCGAGAGAGAGTATTTGATAAGTTTGGGTTTTTCAACCATCACTTCTAACTTTGATTTTCATATAACATGACTTGAAATCAGATTGAATTGATTTAGCGAAATCAAATGCCTTAGCATTTTAATCATTTGTGAACAATATTAAATTTTGTTATTTGCATTTAGTTTTAAGTTAATTTACTTTTTAAACAAATTCAAAAAATTCGGTTTTCAAATAAAATTAGGGTTAGTCAATTTCGGTACTTAGTAACGCCATTACTTGTGGGTTCGATATCCGTACTTTTGTACACTTTATTACTTGAACGATTCGTACAGTTGCGAAATCACGCATCACAAAGCTCATGTTGTCTAGGGTTTCTTTCTTATAATAAACAGCTATGTAATAAACAGCTAGGGTTTCATACCATTAATGAATATTATATTTTAGAAAGCTATATCTTTGAGTTATTGTTTTCTTGATTGAATTCTTGAATTCAACTTATAAAAAGAAGTGATCATCCTTTGTGGGTTCTCAAGATTAGGGTTTTAAGGACTTTGTTTTATTTAGGATCTAAACTGATCATCTTTAACATGTTACTAGAAAATCAAACGTTCTTAATCCTTTGAGTTCGTTGGTTCCTAGGGTTGTTCACCTAGAGGGTCCATATGAAATGGAGAATGAGGTGTTGATCAAGTTGATATTCCTAAGTGTTGATTAAGTTGATGTTTTTACAAATATGTTTAAGATCTTTTGCAAAGAATTGGCCATCCAATAACAAGGGATAGATATGGAAGTTCAATTTGGTTGAAAGGGTTACTTTAGAAAATAATTTTTGTTTTCTTTAATTGTTAGCCTTCTATGTTTTACCAATTTTTGTTTTAGTTAATTGTGAGATTTTTATTTTAAGTCTTTTAGCCCTTTATTGTTTAAGGTTGAATTAGGCACAATCCATACCCAACCAAAGCCTATGTTATTTGGGATTTTCTTTTAGGGTTTCTTGCTTATAAAAGAGCAGGTATGTAATTTGGAGGCATCATCAATACCATTAATGAAAAGTATGATTCATAAAGCTTTTGCTTTGCCTTCTTGTGTCTTGATTGAATTGTGGAATTTGACTTATCAAAGGGAATGATCATTCTTTGTAGTGTCTCAAGAATAGGGTTTAAATGACCTTATTTTCTTAGGGTTCTAATCTGATCATCTTCAACACGTTATCCTAGGTTTGTTCCCCAATAGGCTCCACATGAAATGGAGATTGAGGTGCCGATCAAGTTTGATGTATCCAAATATTCTTAAGTTCTTTTGCAAGGAATTGGTAGTCTAATGACTAGGGATAGATTTGGAATATCAAGTTTGTTGAAAGGGTTATTTCATCCAGCAAATGTTTTTTAAATAATTGTGGAAATTTTATGTTTTAGCAATTTTTATTTTAGTAAATTGTGGAAATTTTAGTTTAATGTCTTTTAGCCTTTAATTTTTTAAGTTTCAATTTTTCCCAGTCAGCTATTAAACAAAGCTTATGTTGTCTAGGGTTTCTTGCTTATAATAAAGCAACTATGTAATTTGGAGGCATTAAGAATACCATTACTGAATATTATATTTTAGAAAGCTATATCTTTGCCTTCTTTTTTTCTTGATTGAATGCTTGAATTTGACTTATCAAAGGGAGTGATCATCCTTTATGGCATCTTAAGATTTGGGTTTCAAGGACTTTGTTTTCATAGGGTTCTAATTTGATCTTCTTCAACATATTACTAACAAATCAATTGTTCCAATTCCATTGAGTTCATTGCTTCCTAGGATTTTTGGCCTAGGAGGTCGTATGTAAAGGAGATTGAGGAGTTGATCAAGTTGATTTTCAGAAGTGTTGATTAAGTTGATATTTCCTAATGTTCTCAATATCTTTTGTACGAAATTGGCAGTTCAATGATGAGGGATACAGTTGGAAGATCAAGGTATTTGAAAGGTTGGATTAGGTGACATGAGCTTTTTTGGGTGTTTAAAAGCCTCCCAATGTGTATGGCGAAAACAATATTGGGGGAGGGATGAATCAAAGCAACATAGGGCTAAATCTCAATGGATCGTGGCAGCAAGGCCACTCTTCCACTTATAATATCCCATGAGCTTTTTATTTTAAGTCTTTTAGTATTTTATTTTTTAAGGTTGGATTAGGCCCTATCCACTACCCAACAAAGCCCATGTTGTTTGGGGTTTTTCTATTAGAGTTTCTGGCTTTTAAAAGAGCAGCTATGTAATTTGGAGGCACGACATATACCATTAATGAATAGTATATTTAAGATAGCTTTGTTGTTGCTTTCTTTTGTTCTCGCTTGAATGCTTGAATTCAACTTACCAAAGGGAGTGATCATACTTTGTGGCATGTCAAGATTAGGGTTTTAAGGACTTTTTTTCTTAGGGTTATAAATTGATCATCTATAACACATTACTAGAAAATCCATCGTTCCAATTCCTTTGAGTTTGTGGGTTCCTAGAGTTGGTCACTAAGAGGGTCCATATAAAATGGTGATTGAGGTGTTGATCAAGTTGCTGTTTCTTGGTGCTGATCAAGTTGATGTTCCCAATTATTTTCAAGATCTTTTGCAAGGAATTGGCATTCTAATGAAATGGGATAGATTTGGAAGATCAAGGTTTTTGATAGGGTTACTTTTGCCATCAATTTTTGTTTTCTTTAAACATATTCGTTTTATGTTTTAGAAATTTTTATTTTTGTTAATTGTGTACTTTTTATTTTATGTCTTAGATTTTTAATTTTTAAGGTTGAATTAGGGCCAAACCACCACCTAACAAAGATGATGTTGTCTATGGTTATTATGTTAAGGTTTCTTGCTTATAATCTAGAGGCACAAAAAATACCATTTATGAATAGTTTATTTCAGAAATGTTTTACTTTTCCTTCTTGTGTTCTTGATTGAATGCTTGAATTTGACCTATGAAAGGGAGTGATCATCCATTGTGGCATCTTAAGATTAGGGTTTTAAGAACTTTGTTTTCTTAGGGTTCCAATGTAATCATCTTTAACACAATTCTAGCAAATCAATCATTCTTATTCCTTTGAATTCGTGGGTTCCTAGGATTGTTCATCTAGAGGGAATGAAACGGAGATTGACGTGCTAATAAAGTTGATGTTCCCAATTGCTGATCCATTTAATGATTCCGAATATTCTCAAGATATTTTCCAAGGAATTGGCAGTCCAGTGGAAAGCATTACTTTTGCCATCGATTATTGTTTCTTTAGTTGTGGGCCTTTTATGTTTTAGCAAATTTTATTTTAGTTAATTGTGGGCTTTTTTTATTTATGTGTTCTAGCCTTATATTTTTTTAAGGTTGTATTAGGCCCAATCCACTATGAAAGAATGCCCATGTTGTCTATGGTTTTTCTAATAGGGTTTCTTGCATGTAAAAGATGAGCTATCTAATTTGGTGGGATAACGAATACCATTAATGAATAGTATATTTCAGAAAGCTTTTTCTTTGTCTTCTTGTGTTCTTGATTGAATACTTGAATTCAACTTATCAAAGGAGTGATCATCCTTTATGGCGTCTCAAGATTTGGGTTTTAAGGTCTTTGTTTTCTAAGGGTTCTAATTTGATCATCTTCAACATTTTACAAATCAATCTTTCCAATTCATTTGAGTTCGTGGGTTCCTAGGGTTGTTCGCTTAGAAGGTCTGTATGAAATAGAGATAGAGGTGCTGATCAAGTTGATTTTCACATGTGCTGATCAAGTTGATGTTTTTAAATATTCTCAAGATCTTTTGTAAGGAATTCGTAGTCCAACGACTAGAGATAAATTTGTAAGATCAAGTAAGATGAAAGGGTTACTTTAGCCACCAATTTTTGTATTAATTAATTGTGGAAATTTTATGTTTTAGTAATTTTTATACTAGTTAATTGTGGGATTTTTATTTTAAGTGTTTTAGCCTTTTATTTTTTAAGGTTTGATTCGGCCCAATCCACCATCAAAAAAGCCCATGTTGTCTAGGGTTTTCCTATTAGGGTTTCTTGCTTATAAAAGGGTAGCTATGTAATCTGGAGGCACAAAAAATACCATTTATGAATAGTTTATTTCAGAAATGTTTTACTTTGCCTTTTTGTGTTCTTGAATTAATGCTTTAATCGACTTATGAAAGGGAGTGATCATCCATTGTGGCGTCTTAAGATTAGGGTTTTCTTATCTTCAACACGTTACTAGCAAATCAATCATTCTTATTCCTTTGAATTCGTGGGTTTGTAGGGTTGTTCATCTAGAAGGTCTGCATTAAATGGAGATTGAGGTGCATATCAAGTTGGTGTTCCCTAGCGCTGATCGAGTTGATGTTTCCAAACATTCTCAAGTTTTTTGCATGGAATTGACAATCCAACAATTTTTGTTTTCTTTAATTGTGGGCCTTTTATGTTTTAGAATTTTTCTTTTAGTTAATTGTGTTCTTTTTATTTTAAGTCTTTTAGCCTTTTAATTTTTAAGGTTGGTTTAGGCCCAAACCACCACCATACAAAGCCCACGTTGTCTAGGGATTTTCTGTTATGGATTTTTACTTATAAAAGAACAACCATGTAATATGTAGGCAAGGAAAATAATATTAATGAACAATATATTTGAGAAAGCTTTTCCTTTTCCTTCTTGTGTTCTTGATTGAAGGCTTGAACTCGACTTATGAAAGGGAGTGATCATTTGTTGTAGCGTCTCAAGATTAGAGTTTTAAGGACATTGTTTTCTTAGGGATCTAATCTGATTATCTGTAACATATTATTAGCAAATCGATTGTTCCTATTCCTTTGAGTTCGTGGGTTTCTAGGGTTGTTTGCTGATGAGCAGAATCGTGATCACCAAATACTTTGATGAACGAAAACTTGATGAACGAAAACCGGCATCGCCGATCCTGCCAATACTTTGGTTTTAATATTTATAAAACTCTCGCAAGTGCACGAATCATTTCGTAGAAAATGATAAGTATACTCCCAAGGTCGATCTAAGGAAGGAATGTATGTGGTTTTTAATTTATTATTCAAACTTTTAAAAACGAAATTAAATCCTAAACATCCTGTCACGATATTTTGGGGTTTTGTGTTTTTAATCTAATTACAGAAAATTAAACATAGATTCAATAAACATTCATGCAAATTTTATCATTTATAAACAGTGGAGTATTTATGGATATAATAACTAAGTTAATTATGCTTGCTCGTATTATTTAGGTTATTAAAGATATGAATTGATATTTATTGATTCTCCCTTTTTTGTATGAATACCACCTTTGGTGGGGTTAGATATTCTTTGTTAACTAAACAAATCAATTAACACCTATGGGTGGGGTTGATAACTAATTTGGTTAATTAAATTAATTCCTTTTTCTAAGAGATTGAAAATGAACCATTTAAATGCCACCTTTGGTGGGGTTAGACAGTTTAAACTTTATTCAAGGTGTCCAAATTAAACCTAAGAATTTAGTTATCCGAGTACTAACTTTCACGTTTTAAAACCACTACTGAAAACATGTTGTCAATACATTTTTAGATAATAATTCTTATAAAAACTTTTGAAATAGAGCTTCACTCTAACTACCGGGCGATTGTACCATCAAATAAAAGAGCACTACTCTAAATCAGACCGGATAACTAAACCTTAAAATCTAATTTTCAGGTTTAAGTTTGTAATGAAAAATAATATATTTCTCTCTAACATTCTTAATATAAAATCTTGAATAAAAATAAAATCAATTCATTTTAGAGATTTTTACCTATTTAATATTTCGCAAGCATAACAACGTTATTATTATATCATGATTATAAACAGCTAACACAGTTAAATTTAATCACAGACAAATTAAATATAACATGTAAGAATAAAGCATAAAAATAACTATAAAGAAAATAAAATCCTTACAGAACTTCGACGCTATTCCCGTTGCTAGAAAAACTCCAAGCGGAATTTGCACTCCCATTTATTGAATCAAAAAGCTAAAATATTACAAAAACATAACTAGTTCTTCCCTAAAAAGGGAAGAACTTTAAAACTAATAGAAATTAACTAAGAAAAACTAAAAACTAAGAAAACATAAGAAAAACTAAAAATCTAAGAAAAGAGAGAAAGAAAGAGAGAAAAAATGTATTTGGAGGTTTTGAAGGTGTGTTTTGAAGTGAAGGGAAGGGGGTATTTATAGGTGAGGATGGAGAGAAAAAAATGAGTAAAAAATGTTAAAAAAATATTAAAAAATTTAAAAGCGTGTAATGGAAATCTTGAGGTCATCGATAGCGTCGGCATGCGTCTGAGGCTATGCCACGTGAAACATGGGGTGAAAAGCAGCGTTAGTAGCGGAGAATATTCTTGGTATGTAGCGAACACGTTAAATTTGTCATTCTTGATTCAGGTAGCGTGATGATCAGCAAGCATCGCCGATTCATGAAATACTTTGGTTTTAATATTTGTAAAACTCTCGCAAGTGCACGAATCATTTAGTAGAAAATGATAAGTATACTCCCAAGGTCGATCTAAGGAATGAATGTATGTGGTTTTTAATTTATTATTCAAACTTTTAAAAACGAACACAAAAACCAAACTATCGTGACAGGATGTTTAGGATTTAATTTCGTTTTTAAAAGTTTGAATAATAAATTAAAAACCACATACATTCCTTCCTTAGATCGACTCGAGTATACTTATCATTTTCTACTAAATGATTCGTGCACTCTTGAGAGTTTTACAAATATTAAAACCAAAGTATTTATGAAGAATCGGCGATCTTGCCAAGCCATCAAGTTTTTAGCTGGATTGTCGGGAAGGAATAGCGTTTTTAATTTATTTATCAAAATTTTAAAAATACTTTTGTGCTGTAAATAATTGTGATTTTTTTTCTTTTTGTAAAAAAATAAAAAATAAAAAAATTTAATCAAATTTCAAATTTCAAATTTAATAAGAAATAAAAAAAATATATAGAAAAAAAATATATAGAAAAAAAATATATAGAAAAAAAAATAATTAAAAAAAATTATATAAAAATTGTAGCATTAATAATAAAATAATTTAGAAACTTGAAATTTGAATAAAAAAATTTTTTACCGTTCGTAAAAAAAATTAAAAAATTTAAAAAAAAATTTAAAAATTTAAGTTAATAAGAAATAATATAGCGTGAATAGTAAAATAAAATTACCGTTCGTAAAAAAAAACATTTTTAAATAAAAAAAAAATTTAAAAATTTAAGTTAATAAGAAATAAGATAGCGTGAATAGTAAAATAAAATTACCGTTCGTAAAAAAAATTAAAAATTAAAAATTTCAAAAAAAAAATAATAATAATTAAAAAATTTAGGTTAATTAGAAATAAGTTAGCGTGAATAGTAAAATAAAATTTCCGTTCGTAAAAAAAATAAAAAAAAACTTGAATTTATATATAATTAACTAAAAGGCATGAAAAGTAAAAATCTAAGGGAGTTCTGTCTAGGAGACTAGTTCTTGGAAGCCTTTGTGCCACTAGTCTTTCCTGGGAACGTTGTTCTGGCTAGGAGAATGGTGTTTAAGGAGCCATTGCACCACCATTCTTTCCTGGAAACACTCTTGGTTAATATTGATTATGTTATTTAAAAAAAAATTAAAAAAAAAATTAAAAAAAAAAAAATTTTTAAATTTTTTTTAGGGTTTAACTAGTTTTGTCTAGTGTTTTGTATTAAATGCCATGGAAATTTTCTCTAAATTTTTTATTTTTGTTGACAGGAGTTTTAAATTTACGTTTAAAATAGTCTATGCGTGGTAGGAGATCCTTAGGAAACCCCTTACACCATATGTAAATAATATTCATAAATTTAAACAAGTGTCAACAACACTGGATTCTACCCATCAACCTGATTTTGAGCCAAACATAGAACCAAGTCTTAATCCTTTACTAGAACCAAAAGAAATGGAGGAAAACCAACATGTTAGGGAAACCACGATGAAGGAGTTTGCAAGAAGATCGGTGATTGGCAAGAATCGCCGCTATCCAATTGGGTGAGGCTGCTCGGAATTATGACCTTAAAAATATTCATTTTTCTATGCTTCCTTCCTTTTATGGGCTACCTAATGAGAGATTTCTATGCTACGGTCCAAACATTCCCCCTCGATATTCTAAACGAGGATCAACTTAGAATGAGATGTTTTCCCTACACCTTAAAGGATAAGGCCAAAGCTTGGTTGATGTCACTTCCCCCAGGTTCTCTGATATCATGGGGTAACATTTACAATAAATTCATGGGAAAATTCTATTCCCATCAAAAAACATCAGAGTTGAGAGGAAAGATTGCTACTTTCTCTCAGATGGAAGGAGAACCATTCCATGAAGCTTGGGATAGGTTCAAAATGTTTCTCACTCAATGTCCCCATCATAGCTTTCCCCTGTAGTTGCAGAACCAATTCTTTTACGATGGACTTACACAACAATGTTAGTTCATTGTCGACAACGCTGCAGGAGGAGCAATAGGAGAAAAGACTGCCTCAGAGACGTATAACCTCTTTGAGATGTTGGGTGCTAATTCCCAACAGAAAAGATCCCGAGTGAGAAAAGCTGGTGTTCATGAAATCGACTCCAGTAATGAAGTTCAACAACAACTTGTTCAACTGACTAAGCAAGTTGCCCTTCTCGCTACACAAACCAACACCAATAATGAACAATATGGTTTGTATAGCAACATGGGACATGGTACTTGAAGTTGTCATCCATATCAAGGAGATACAACTGGACCTGAACAGGTTAATGTGTTGGGAGCATATCAACAGAGACCAAGGTTTGATCCCAATTCAAATACCTATAATCTTGGGTGGAGAAGTCATCCAAATTTCTCTTGGAGGCAAAACAACCCTCCTTTCACTCAAAGCTCAAACCAGGCAGGCCAGCAATTCCACCCACCTATTCCAAGAAGCATTCCTAATAAACCAACCCTGGAGGACAACTTGAATTCTTTTATTCAAGTTTGTAGGGATAATCAATCTAAAACCAATCAACGGTTGGACTCTGTGGAAGCTTCTATCAAAAAGGTGGAAGTTCAAGTTGAACAGTTAGTTGAACATTTGAAAAAAGGCAAAGACTAATTTGAAACTTAAATGAATTCAATGAAGAGGAGACATTGAGTTTTTCATTCTGCAATCTCCAAGCAACGTCTTACTAGAAGACGATAAATTTTAGTCCTACATGGGAGGTCACCCATTATTGTATTTTCCTTTGTTTTAGTTTGCGTGTAATAAAAAAAATTCAAATGAAATAAATTCGTTTGTTTCAAAAATTTTGTCCCTTCGTTTAAATTAAAATTAAAATAATAATAATAATAATTTAGGTTCCTTGCACCTTTTTTTTAGAGATATCTACTATTGTTTTTAAGAGCAAAATGTTGATTCACAATAGGAGGAGGATCATTTTCAACTACAAACAACCATGGGAGATGCTGAAGATAGGCGGAAAAAGATGAAAGACTATACAATGCCAATCATTGGCAATGTAACTTCCGGCATCCAATTACAAGAGGCTGCAAGGAATTATGAATTGAAAAAGATTCATTATTCTTTGTTGCCTTCCTTTTACGGTATCCCTAATGAAGACCCTTTGCATTTCATTCGAGAATTCTATGCTATTGTCCAAACCTTTCCACTACATGCAATTAATGAAGATCAACTTAGGATGAGGTGTTTTCCTTACACTCTCAAAGATAAAGCTTGGTCATGGTTCATTACTCTACGGTCGAGTTCTCTTAAAACTTGGGAGGCAGTCTATGAAATTTTTATGGGTAGGTTCTATTCCCATCAAAAGGCTGTTGATCTAAGAACAAAGATAGCAACATTTTCTCAAATGAATGAAGAGCCCTTTCATGAAGCTTGGGAACGATTCAAACTCCTTTTCATTCAATGTCAAAATCATAGCTTTCCATTACAGCTACAAAACCAATTCTTTTACGATGGATTGACACTACAGAGTCAATACATGGTTGATAATCTTCTTTGGAGGTCTTTGTAGGAGAAAAGACTGCAGAGGAAACCTATAATCTCTATTAGATATTGGGTTCTAATTCCCAACAAAGAGGTGGTAGAAGGAAAGCAAAGGTCAATGAAGTCGGCTTTGATAATGAGATAACCTTGCAACTTGCTGAATTGACTAAACAAGTGAAATTCCTCACGTCTCACCAAATTTCAAATAAAGAGGTATGTGAAGTGTGTTGTTCAATTGGGCATGGTACTCATAATTGTTCAAATACTTGTGATTCTAGTGTCGATGCCATAGAGGAAGTCCAATCTTTTCAAAAGTATCATCCAAACACCTATAATCACCCAACCTACAACCACCCTTACCCACCAAGCCAATCTTTTAAACCAACCTTAGAAGATAGCTTGAATGCTTTTATTCAAGTTAGTCGTGACAACCAATTGATGACTAATCAAAGGTTGAACACCGTGGAGGCTTCGGTTAAAAGAATTGAATCTAAAGTTGGGCAGCCTTTGAACAAATGCAAAAGAAAGAACCCAGGAAAGTTGCCAGTCAACCGAACAAGCAAAAGATGTTAGAACCCTTCGAAGTGGTAGGGTAGTCAATACCAATTTAGAAATCTCTAACAAACTACCTTGTAGTTCATGTAACAAAGAAGGCGATATTCTAATCTCGCAAAAAGGAGAAACAAGTGTTAAACTTAACAAGCCTTACGAAAAACTCATTGGGGGTCATCCGACACTCCCAAAATTCAAAAGACAACAGAACCACACCGGATGCAAGTACCTTTTCCCCGCGGGTTGAAAGAATCCAAACAAGATAAGCAATTCTCTGATCTTTTTACTATGGTCTCTAAAGTAAATATCAATTTACCATTATTAGAAGTGATCATAAATGTGCCCTCATATGCTAAGTTTTTCAAAGAGTTGAACACTAAGAAAAGGAGGTATGAAGCTGAATGAGCGAGTAGTAGTATCGAGAAATTTCTAGCGTACTTGACCTGACAAACTACCCACAAGTTGAAAGACCTTGGAAGTTTTATTATAAACATAACTATGGGGAATATGAAGGTTGCTAAATCAATGCTTGAATTAGGTGCTAGTATAAATTTGATGCCCTACTCTATTTTCTTACAGTTCAATCTAGGGGATTTAAAACCCACAACTATGTCCCTGTAACTTGCAGATAGATCTCTTAAATACCCAGAGGGAGTAGTTCAGGATGTCTTGGTACAGGTAGACAAGCTGATAATACACATTGACTTTGTGGTTACGGATATGCAAGAAAATCCGGCATTGGACAGAGAGCTTACAATATTTCTTGGTAGACCATTTGTGGCAACTACTAAAACTATTATTGATGTCCAAGATGGAAACTTGACAATGACAGTCTTAGGAGAGGCTGTTCATTTCAAAGTTTTTGATTCTTCACCTTTCCCTTCTATTTATGCCATCGATGAAATATTCGAAGTTGATCCTTTGGATAATCTTGTCCAAAACACCTTTTTCCAAACCAGAATAGAAGACAAGCTTGAAACCGTTCTTACACTTGAAAAGGTTGAAGAAGATTTAGATGAAGAAATTAAGGGGTACCTTGAACAACTAGACAATAATGAAGTGATGACAAAATCTAGTACACTTTTAAAGCTACCAGTTCTTCATCTGTTAAAGAGGCCAATCCACCCGAACTTGAACTCAAAGACTTACACGAGCACTTAAAATGTGTGTTTTTGGGAGAAGGAGAACCATATCCAGTGATAATTTCTTCAACCTTGACCAAACCACAAGAAAAAGAACTCATCAAAGTGCTTAAACAGTTTAAGAAATCTATAGGTTGGAGTATAGGGGATATAAGAGGCATTAGTCCAACAATGTGTATGACAAGATCAACTTGGAGGATGGTGCTAAACACATGCGAGAGGCCCAAAGAAGACTAAACCCAAACATGCAAGAGGTAGTTAAAAAGGAAATCCTTAAATTATTAGAAGAAGGGATTATCTATCCTATTGCGGATAGTTAGTGGGTTAGTCCAAAGGTGCGTGGTACCAAAGAAATGCGGGATAACAGTTGTTAAAAATGATAAAAGTGAATTAGTGCCCACTAGAATAATCACTGGATGGAGAATGTGTATAGATTTTAGGAAACTAAATTTATATACGAAAAAGGATCACTTTCCTCTTCCATTCATTGATCAAATGTTGGAAAGATTAGCTGGGCACAAATTTTACTGTTTTTTGGATGGACTGTCTGGATATTATCAAGTACCCAGCGTGTAGGAAGATCAAGAAAAGACCACATTTACATGTCCTTTTGGGACATTTGCTTTTCGCAGAATGCCATTTGGGTTATGCAATGCCCCTGCTACTTTCCAGAGATGCATGATATCTATTTTCTCGGACATGGTGGAGAAGTTCATTGAAATTTTCATGGACGATTTCTCTGTCTTTAGGAACTCATTTGATGATTGCTTACATAAATTGACTTTGGTTTTAGAAAGATGCATTGAATGCAATCTAACCCTTAGTTGGGAGAAAAGTCATTTTATGGTTCAACAAGGGATAGTTTTAGGACATATAATTTCAAACAAGGGTATTGAAGTTGATAAGGCAAAAGTTGAATTGATATCCAAACTACCTCCCCCTACATCTGTGAAGGGGATAAGAAGCTTCTTGGGACATGCAGGATTTTACAGACGATTTATTAAAGATTTCTCTAAAATAAGTCGTCCCTTATGTAACTTGCTATCCAAAGATGCTGATTTTGACTTCAACAATGACTGCCTTATTTCCTTTAATACCTTGAAAGAGAAACTAACATCTAGCCATGTTATAATGGAACCAAATTGGTCTTTACCTTTTGAAATAATGTGTGACGCTTCTCATTATGCAATAGGAGCAGTCCTGGGACAAAGAGTGGATAAGCGTTTACATGTCATCTACTATTCTAGCAAAACACTCAATGATGCCCAAATGAATTACACCACCACTGAAAAGGAATTCTTGGCTATAGTATTCTCTTTAGACAAATTTCGGTCTTATTTAGTTGGATCTAAAGTGATTGTGCATTCTGATCATGCTGCTTTAAGATACCTATTAAGTAAACCAAATGCCAAGCCAAGATTAATCAGGTGGGTCTTACTCTTACAAGAATTTGACCTAGAAATCAAGGATAAGAAAGGCAGTGAAAACTTAGTAGTTGACCATTTTTCTAGGTTGATTGACTTCAATTCTCTTAAAGATGAGAGTAATGACGATATAGTTGAAACCTTTCACGATGAGCAGTTATTTTTCATAGGTCCGAACCCATGGTATCTTGATATTGTAAACTATCTTGCCACTTTGGTGTTTTGCGACCTAACACTTCATATCGGGACAAGAAAAGGTTTTTTAAAACTATTAAGGACTATTTACGGGATGACCCTTATTTATACAAGATTGGTCAAGATCAAGTCATCAGGAGATGTGTACGGAAGAAGAACATAAGAGCATTCGACTTTTTGTCATGAACTTCATTGTGGGTCATTTTGGAGGTGAAAAGACAGCCCGTAAGATATTACGATCTGGATTCTTTTGGCCCACTCTTTTTAAAGATGCTCATATGTTTTGTGCACAATGTGATAGATGTCAAAGAACAGGAAACATAAGCAAAAGAGATGAAATGCCTTTGACATCTAATTTAGTTGTTGAACTCTTTGATGTATGGGGGATTGACTTCATGGGTCCTTTTCCCCCATCTAATGGTTTTCAATACATTTTGGTTTCTGTGGATTATGTGTCCAAGTGGGTAGAAGCTATCCCCACCAAAACCAATGATGCTAATGTTGTTGTGAAATTCTTGAAAGATTTCATATTCAGTAGGTTCGGAACGCCTTGAGCTATAATAAGTGATGGAGGTAGCCATTTTTGTAACAAACTCTTTGATGGAGTACTAAACAAGTACAACATCACACATAAAGTAGCTACTCCATATCATCCTCAAACTTCCAGTTTAGTGGAAGTAAGTAATAGGCAAATTAAGGGAATCTTGGAACGCCTTGTCGTCCTTCAAGGAAGGATTGGGCATTTAAGCTAAATGATGCCTTATGGGCATACCGCACCGCTTACAAAACACCTATTGGGATGAGCCACTAGGTTAATTTCTGGGAAAGCGTGCCACCTTCCGGTTGAACTTGAACACAAAGCTTCTTGGGCAATTAAAGAGTTAAACATGGATTTAGATAAAGCGGTGAAAAACGATTACTCGACTTCATGAGTTGGAAGAAATTAGGAATGAAGCCTATGAGAATGCCAAATTATACAAGGAGCGTACTAAGCGCTATCATGACAAGAGGCTAGTTCCTAAGACTCTTCACCCTAGAATGAAAGTTCTTTTATTTAACTCTCTTTTGAGATTGTTTCCAGGAAAGCTGAGATCAAGATGGGATGGACCATTCAAAATAGTTTAAGTATTTGAACATGGAGTAGTGGAACTATTGGACTCCAAGACACAAAAAACGTTCAAAGTCAATGGCCATCGTGTCAAGCCTTATTTAGAAGAACCAAACAACATTGCTGAAATGGATTGCATTTGGCTGAGTAACCGTTAGCACCAAAAAGATACGTCTTGCTAAGACGTTAAACTAAGCGCTGGATGGGAGGCAACCCATCATTTTAGGTAAACAAAAAAAAAAAAAAAACAAAAAAAAACAAAAATTTTTTTTTTGTTATTTGTTTTATTTACTTAATTTTATTGTTTATTTCATTTTAATTACATGTGAATAATTTTTAAATTGTTAAAACTAAAAATATTTGTTGAGATGTTAGAAGTTCACAGCGATCTATCTGTATACACTTTAATGATGAATATGATGGATGCACCTGCATTTTCCATTACTACTTGCACATTCTCAGGAAATAGGTAATCTTTTTTCTCTTCTCTCTTTATCTTTAATTTACAGTTGTTACATTGAGGACAATGTAAGTTCTAGGTTGGGGGTGGTGAAAAGTTACCATACTTAATTAAAAAAAAATTGACAATTTAAAAATAAATAAATAAAAAAAAAACTTTTCTCACAAAAATTTATCATTTCTTTAAATCAAATTTAAGTAAATAGTTAAGTCTTTTGTACTGTTAGATTAATTTTTGAAAACATATCATGAAATATTTTGTAATTATTTTTTGATAATTAGTTAGTTTTTGTCATAACTAGTATTTCTTGATAAGATGTAGAAATTATATTAAACCCAAAATCGGTGTTTATGAATTTTTTTAGTGGAGACTACCTTTGTGAGATATAATTTTTGAGCCTAATTTCCTTTATTCAGAGTGAAATATATATTTTTTCTACTCCAAACACATTTCTTAATTCTTCAAATTTTTAGATGATCTCTATAGGTATTAGCATTGAATGTATGAATTTTTTCTCATCTTAATAGAGTATCATATATTTTTTATTATTATTTTTGCTTAGATTAAATGATTTGAGTAGAAATTGATAGTATATGCTTATATCTCGTTCATGCATGACTGCTACAAAAAAAAAGACATATATGGGTTACCTAAACCAAGATCAAACAGAAAAGCCACAAAATTAACCACTCACCAAAATCCAAAAAAACAAAATGTACAATATGTACATGGGTTGACTCTCTAAAATACATATATTGAGAAATATCTTCAGAAAAAAAAAATAGAGAGATAAAGAATATATAGTATAATCTACATACTATAACCCACATTGCCTACAAAGTTGTGAGTAAAGGCTAATTACAAAAAAAGGATATAGGAAATAATTCCCTAAAAAGTCATTGCACTCTCTTCATTTGTAAAAGGCATATATCTTGAAATTCTTTCTTAATGAGTTTGATTTATGCATGAAAATAATTTTTATATATGATATCTTTATAATTTATACATTTGATTCCTTTCATGAGATCAATGTTAAAATAACACTTTGAGACTTTATTCTTTATACATATGCGAACATATTAGTTCATTTCTATACATCAACTCTTTCGCATATAAATTAGTACGAGTGTTTGAACCCATAGGATTCAGTGTTTTGAGAGTATTGACTTGTGAGGAATAGAGTCGAAGCGAATTCTGATTCATGACACTGAAATTGGGTGAAATTAAATTGATACATTTTTGATATGAAATATGAAAATGATTTTCGACTAATTATTATAATAAATCATGATTGTTTAAAGAGATTAAAATAACTTATGCTTGAGATTTTAATTATGATCTTAAAGGAGATTAAATAGTATGAGACATTTTTGTGAGATGTTGTTAATTTGTGATTTTGTTGTAAATTTAATTTTTAAGTTGTTTGTTTTTATTGTTTCTTTTGTTTTTACATTTAGTACAATCTTTGTGGGTATCATTACTGAAAACCCTCACGAGACTCAAACTCGTCCACTAGGGAAACCTAGGGGTTTAAAGGCTTGTTGCATAGGCTAAATGCAACCGTGTCAATCCACGGAAGTGATTTAGGATAGTTTAATTTTTAGTTTTTATCGCTTCTCTTGCTAAGGGACTAGCAAGAAGCTGGGGGTTGTGATGAGTGCTCAAAAAGCACTAAAATAACCATGATTTTATGCACATTAATTGATTAAAAATATATATATTTATATGTTTTATCATATATTTATATAAATTTGTCTTTTTCGGAATCACGGGTATTTTTATTGTTTTTCAGGTATTTTGGCTTAAAAACGCAATTTAAAGACTCAAAGAAGAATACTTGAAGCAATACATCACAAATATATTAATAAATAAGTGGGAAAAGGTCAACAAACATGGAAAAATTGGACAAAATGGGTCGAAAAGGTCAAAAATGTCAAAAAGACGGAAAATCGCGCGCCGCAGCCCAGCGCCCCAGCGCCCCATGCTGCGCGCGCCCGCGCGCGTTGACATCCCCATCCGCGCGCGCGGGCACTGTTCACGCGCGCCGAGCTGCGCGCAGCGCCCAGCAGCCGCCCCTCCGCGCGCCCAACGCGTTTTCACCCCATTTTTCACGTGCGGCTGACCACTGTGGACGTCATGCGACATCATTGATGACCTCCGCATTTCCATTACACGTTTTTAATTTTTTTAATATTTGTTTTAACATTTTTTACTCATTTTTCTCTCCATCCTCACCTATAAATACCCCTTCCCTTCACTTCAAATCACACCTCAAAACCACACTTCTCCTCTTTCTTTCTCTCATTTCTTAGTTTTTGAGTTTTTCTTAGTTTCTTTCTTAGTTTCTAAGCTTTTCTTAGTTTTTCTCTTAGTTTTTAGTTCAATTCTCTTAGTTTTAGAGTTCTTCTCTTTTTGAGAGGAACTTGTAATGTTTTTGTAATATTTTAGTTTTTGATTCAATAAATGGAAGTGCAAATTCCGCTTGGAGGTTTTCTAGCAACGGGAATAGCGTCGAAGTTCTGTAAGGATTTTATTTTCTTTACATTTATTTTTATGCTTTATTCTTACATGTTATATTTAATTTGTCTGTGATTAAATTTAACTGTGCTAGCTGTTTATAATTATGATGTAATAATAACGTTTTTATGCTTGCGAAATATTAAATAGGTGAAAATTTCTAAAATGAATTGATTTTATTTTTATTCAAGATTTTATATTAAGGATGTTAGAGAGAAATATATTATTTTTCATTACAAACTTAAATCTGAAAATTAGATTTTACGGTTTAGTTATCCAGTCTAATTTAGAGTAGTACTGTTTTATTTGTTGGTACAATCGCCCGGTAGTTAGAGTGAAACTCTATTTCAAAAGTTTTTATAAGAATTATTGTGTGAAAATGTATTGACAACATGTTTTCAATAGTGGTTTTAAAACTTGAAAGTTAGTACTCGGATAACTAAATTCTTAGGTTTAATTTGGACACCTTGAATAAAGTTTAAACTGTCTAACCCCACCAAAGGTGGCATTTAAATAGTTCATTTTCAATCTCTTAGAAAAAGGAATTAAATTAATTAACCAAATTAGTTATCAACCCCACCCATAGGTGTTAATTGATTTGTTTAGTTAACAAAGAATATCTAACCCCACCAAAGGTGGTATTCATACAAAAAAGAGAGAATCAATAAAATATCAATTTATATCTTTAATAACCTAGATAATATGAGCAAGCATAATTAATTTAGTTATTATATCCATAAATACTCCACTAATATACAGATTAATTAAATATAATCTAAAAACATAAAAATAAACATAGATATAAATTCAATAAATATTTATCTAAAAAATAAATATAAATACAGATTCAATAAATATTCATGCAAATTTTATCATTTATATGCATGAACAGTAACCGCACGCATGATTTGGAAGTAATTTGAGTCTTTGAAGCGTAGCGGCTAGTATGCGTTTTTCTCCTTTTTGACATTTTTGACCTTTTGACCCATTTTGTCCAATTTTTCCATATTTGTCGACCTTTACGCATTTATTTATTAATATATTTGTGATGTATTGCTTCCAGTATTCCTCTTTGAGTCTTTAAGTTGCATTTTTAAGCCAAAATACCTGAAAAATAATAAAAATACCCGTGATTTCGAAAAAGACAAATTTATATAAATATATGATAAAACATATAAATATATATATATATATATATATATTTAATCAATTAATTTGCATAAAATCATGGTTATTTTAGTGCTTTTTGAGCACTCATCATTTGCCAAGATGGTGCATATGAAATGGAGATCGAGGTACTGATCAAGTTGATATTCCCAAGTGCTAATCAAAATGATGTTTCCAAATACTCTCTAGAAGTTTTACAAGGAATTAAAATTCCAAAGACTAGGGATTGATTTGGAAGATGAAGTTGGTTGAAAGGGTTACTTTAGTCAACAATATTTGTTTTCTTTAATTGTGGTGTCTAAGATTAGGGTTTTAAAGAATTTGTTTTCTTAGGGTTCTAATCTGATCATCTTCAACACGTTACTAGCAAATCAATCATTCCTAATCCTTTGAGATTGTGGATGTCTTGGGTTGTTTTCTAAGAGGGTCAACATTAAATGGAGATTGAGGTGCTAATCAAGTTGGTGTTCCCTAGTGTTGATCAAGTTGATGTTTCCATGTATTCTCAAGTTCTTTTGCATGGAATTGAAAATCCAATGACAAGGGATACATTTGGAAGATCGTGGTTGTTGAAAAGGTTATTTTAGCCAACAATTTTTGTTTTCTTTAATTGTGGGCCTTTTAGGTTTTATAATTTTTCTTTTAGTTAATTGTGTGCTTTTTATTTTATGTCTTTTAGCCTTTTAATTTTTAAGTTTAGATTAGGCCCAAACCATCACCATACAAAGCCCATTTTGTCTAGGGTTTTTCTGTTGTGGATTCTTTCTTATAAAAGAATAGCCATGTAATATGGAGGCAAGGCGAATAACATTAATGAACAGTATATTTGAGAAAGCTTTTGCTTTGCCTTCTTGTGTTCTTGATTGAATACTTGAATTCGACTTATCAAAGGGAGTGATCATCCTTTTTGGCATCTCAAGATTTGGTTTTAAGGACTGATGAGCTCAAAAAGCACTAAAATTACCATGATTTTATGCACATTAATTGATTAAAAATATATATATTTATATGTTTTATTATATATTTATATAAATTTTTATTTTTCAAAATCACGGGTATTTTTATTGTTTTTCAGGTATTTTCGCTTAAAAAAGTAACTTAAAGACTCAAAGAGGAATACTGGAAGCAATACATCACAAATATATTAATAAATAAATGGAGAGGTTAAAAAATATGGAAAAATTGGACAAAATGGGTCAAAAATGTCAAAAAAGAGAAAATCGTGCAGCCAGCGCCCAGCCGCGCGCACAGCATGCCCCACGTCCGTGCGCATCAGCGCGCGCTTTGCTCCAGATCCGCGCACGCCCGAGTGCGCTGCTGCCATTTCGCCCCATTTTCGCGCGCAGCCGCCCCCATGATGCATCAATGACCTCAGCAATTGCACTCATACCACACCTCAAAACACACTTCTCTCTTCTTTCTTTCTCTCCATTTCTTAGTTTTTAGTTTTTTTAGTTTTTCTTATTTTTTAGCTAGTTTCTCTTAGTTTTAGAGTTCTTCCCTTTTTGGGAAGAACTAGTTATGTTTTTGTAATTTATTTGCTTTTGATTCAATAAATGGGAGTTCAAATTCCGTTTGGAGGTTTTCTAGCAACGGGAATAGCATCAAAGTACTGTAAGGATTTTATTTTCTTTGCAGTTATTTTTTATGCTTTATTCTTACATGTTATATTTAATTTGTTTGTGATTAAATTTAATTGTGCTGGCTGTTTGTAAACATGATATATTAATAACGTTGTTATGCTTGCGAAATATTAAATAGGTAAAAATCTCTAAAATGAATTGATTTTATTTTTATTCAAGATTTTATATTAAGAATGTTAGAGAGACATATATTATTTTTCATTACAAACTTAAATCTGAAAATTAGATTTTAAGGTTTAGTTATCCGGTCTAATTTAGAGTAGTGCTCTTTTATTTGTTGGTACAATCGCCTTGTAGTTAGAGTGAAGCTCTATTTCAAAAGTTTTTATAATAATTATTATCTGAAAATGTATTGACAACATGTTTTGAGTAGTAGTTTTAAAACTTGAAAGTTAGTACTCAGATAATTAAATTCTTAGGTTTAATTTGGACACCTTGAATAAAGTTTAAACTGTCTAACCCCACCAAAGGTGGCATTTAAATGGTTCATTTTCGATCTCTTAGAAAAAGGAATTAATTTAATTAACCAAATTAGTTATCAACCCCACCCATACGTGTTAATTGATTTGTTTAGTTAACAAAGAATATCTAACCCCACCAAAGGTGGTATTCATACAAAAAGGGGAGAATCAATAAATATCAATTCATATCTTTAATAACCTAAATAATACGAGCAAGCATAATTAACTTAGTTATTATATCCATAAATACTCCACTATTTATAAAAGATAAAATTTGCATAAATGTTTATTGAATCCATATCTATGTTTATTTTTATGTTAGTAGATTAAAAAAACACAAAACCCCAAAATATCGTGACATGATATTTATGATTTAATTTCATTTTTAAAAGTTTAAGTAATAAATTAAAAACCACATACATTCCTTCCTTAGATTGACCTTGGGAGTATACTTATCATTTTCTACAAAATGATTCGTGCACTTGCGAGAGTTTTATAAATATAAAACCAAAGTATTGGCAAGAATCGGCGATGCCGGTTTTCGCTCATCAAAGACTTTGTTGTTTAAGGGACCTAATATGATCATCTTCAACTCGTTATTAGCAAATCAATCGTTCCTATTAATTTGAGTTCGTGGGTTTCTAGGGTTTTTTGCCTAGTAGGATCCATATGAAATAGAGATTGAGGTGCTAATCAAGTTGATGTTCCCAAGTGCTGAAGATGTTTATGTTTCAAAATATTCTCCAGATCTTTTATAAGGAATTTCCAATCCCATTACTAGGGATATATTTTGATGACCAAGTCGGTTGAATTGGTTACTTTAGTGGGCAATTTTTGTATTAATAGTTGTGGGGTGATAACTCTATGTTTTAGAGTTGTTTTTGTCCAATTTATTAATTATAATTGCTAGGTTCTTAATGTTTTTAATTAATTTTAAGTTCTTAAATTAACATTTACTGTTATTTTTTAAGAAATATATATTTTATAGAAAATTAAAGAATTTTAAGTGAAAAAAAGACTTAATTGCAAATAAAAAAAGTTTAAAATTTAATTTGAATTAAATTAGAGGGCTTAAATGCAATTAATAAAACTTTTGTTTTTCTACTTAGAGAAGGACTACCACGCGAATCATTGTCAACGCGCCATGCGCATCGTTAGATAAGAAAATCAACAGTGAAGATTAGGCGAGTGAGATGCACGCGCTACATAGGTGATTGTACACGTTTCCAATTATGGCATTGCTCGGCTCGTAGAGTGGGGCCCACCTATATGCAGAAATGATTCCCTTAAACGCATCTGCCTCACCCACCGTTAGATCAAATCACGAACATCTCAAATCATGCGTGAGTCCCACGCTCCACGTGAGTGGAGGCCAGTTGTTACACAGACTAGTGCGCATGTATCTCGTGTGACGCAGGGGAAGAAGAAGATAGTTTTTTTTTTAGTTTTTGAGTTTTTAGTTTTGTGTTTTTAGTTTTCTCTGCGTGTTTGAAAAGATAGATAGAACACGCAGAAGCTATATTTTTGACTTGTGTTGTTATTTTGTTAGGGAAAAATACAGAGAAAGGAGACAACAAAGAAGAAGAAAAGGGAAGGAGTTTTATTTTTCATTGACGAATCGTGAAAGAGTTTCTTCTAATCTTTTTCTTTTAATTTTATTTCTCTGAAATGTATAAATATTTTTGTATTGTAATATCTATTTTTGCTATGAACTAATTTATTTGTTCTAGGGTTGCAGTGTAGCTTAAATTATGAAACTTGAATTAATTATTTTTGAATGATTTATGGAATGTTTTTAAGTTGTTTATTTTATCTGTGGTTAATGCTTTTGATTGTTGGAAGATTAATTAATTGATTTGTGACACTTAAATAAACTTGGAAAATACATTTTTGTGTGTTGCTCGTGGATAGAATAACACTAGGAATATACCTTTATTATACATGTAGCTATTTGAGAACTTTGAACTTAATGAATCTTGGTGAATTTAATTCTTATAGGAATATAGTGAATTATTTTAGCGAGATGTGTCTATTTGTTATTGGAAGAGACATATGCATAAATTAGGAGTTCTTGGTTCACAAATTAAATTTAGTGAAACTGCAATCCTATAATTTTCTTATAAATTGTTGTAAAAAATCAGTTAGTTAAACTTTATCAACCGTTCGATTGTTTGGATAAAATCAGATTGAAACAATTTTAGTACTTAACTATTATTAGTAACAAATCTTCGTGGCAACAATATCTTACTTAATCACTTATTACTTGCGATCGTGTATACTTGCATGTTCATGTTCTCTTAAAGAGACAACAAGTTTTTGGCACCATTGCCGGGGAATTGTTTTACAATTTTTGTTGATATTAATACCAATCAATCTAATTTTAGTTCAAACCTTTTTATTTATGTGTTTATCTTTATTTTTACTTTATTAGATTTCTTTTTCTGATTTTTGGATAAATTGGGACTTTGTATGCGATGCATAAGAAATCTTGACATTGTTCCATTGGATCTAGAAATTGGGAGGACTATTTTAAAATTAAAAAAAGACAAGAAAGAAACTTCAAAACATCGAATTATGGATGAGGAAATTCCTAAAGTGGAAGAACCAAGATCTTTAAGAGACTATGCAGTGCCTATGGTTGGTGGGATTCATTCGAGCATTAGAAGACCAATTTTGAAATTAAGCCTGCGATTCAAACGTTAGTTCAATTTGGAGGCTTACCCCACGATGACACAAATTCGCATATAGCCAATTTTTTAGAGATTTGTGACACCTTTAGGCATAATGGAGTCACCAATAATGCTATCTTGTTGAGACTTTTTCCTTTTTAACTTAGGGATAAGGCAAAGAGTTGGTTGAGTTCATTTCCATGTGGTTCTATCATTACTTGAGATGATTTGGCTCAAATATTCTTCGCCAAATTTTTTCCACCAGCAAAGACTATAAGGATGAGGAATGAAATCACCACCTTTGTGCAGCTCGACTCAGAATCATTATATAAAGCTTAGGAGAGGTATAAGGAGCTACTTTGAAGATGCCCTCACCATGGTTTACCAAAGTGGCTTCAAGTTCAAACATTTTATAATAGTTTGATGGGTCCAACTAGAAACATGATTGAGCTGCAGCAGGTGGTGCTCTTATGGGAAAATCTATGGATGAAGCCTATAACTTATAAGAGGAAATGGCTTCTAATAGCTACGAGTGGCCATCAGAGAGGATGATGCCTAAGAGAGCGGCTGGAATTCATGAGATTGATGCTATGTCCGCTTTAACTGCTCAAGTAACCGCTTTGGTAAAGAAGATGGATACTCTGGGTGTCCATTCTATTCAAGTCCTTTTTTTGCATGTGAAATTTGGAATGGAAGCCATGCCAGTGAGAGATGTCCTCACAACTCTGAATCTGTCAGTTTTGTTTCCAATTACAATAGGAATCAAAACAACCATTTGCCAACACTTACAATCCAGGGTTGAAGAATCACCCTAATTTTTCTTGGAGTAATAATCAAGGACAATCATCTTCTATGAAGCCTATATACCCTCCAGGTTTTCATAACCAAGCTCCAGCACAAGAGAAAAAACCATCACTAGAAGATATGTTTGCTCAATACATGACCAAGAATGAGACTATTCTTCAGAATCAAGTAGCATATATCATAAATCTCGAAGTTCAATTTGGTCAACTTGCTACTGTTGTCAACAACCACCCTCAGTGAACTTTTCCTAGTGATATTGAAACCAATCCAAAGTGGGAAGGAAAAGAGCATTGTAAGGCAATTACACTCAGAAGTGGAAAAGAGTTAAAAGAAATACAAAAGCCCATTTCTCTGTCAACTCCTATTGTTGAAGCTATTGACCTAGAAAAACAAGAGAGAGCTGAAGATAGAGCCAAAGAGAATGAAGCAACAGAAAATCCCATGATGAAACCAGTTTTAGAAAGTCTCAATCCTTACACTCCACCAATTCCATTTCTTCAACGCTTCCATAAGCAAAAGCTTGATAAGCAGTTTTCCAAGTTTCTTGAAGTATTTAAAAAGCTTCATTTTAAAATTCCTTTTGTTGATGCTTTGGAGAAAATGCCTAGCTATGTAAAATTTATGAAGTATATCTTGTCTAAAAAGAGGAGATTAGGTGATTTTGAGATATTTTCTCTTACAGAGGAGTGTAGCACCATCCTTTAGAAGAAGCTACCGCCTAAGCTTAAAGATCTAGGAAGTTTCACCATTCCTTGTACTATTGGTGAGAAATTATTTGGTAGAGCTCTGTGCGATTTGGGTGCCAGCATTAATTTGATGCCACTTTCAATCTATTAGAGACTTAGAGATAAGTCTTTGAAGTATACAAGAGGCATTATAGAGGATGTGCTTGTGAAGGTAGACAAGTTTATATTTCCTTCAAATTTCATAATCCTTGATATGGAGGAAGACAAAGAGATCCCTATCATTCTCGGGAGACCATTTTTAGCAACAGGTAGGACTTTGATTGATGTTCAAAAAGGGGAGCTCACCATGAGAGTTCAAGATGAAGGGGGAACTTTCAATTTTTTTAAAGCTATGAAATTTCCATGTGAATCTGAGGATTGTTTTACATTTGACATGGTGAATGTGTTAGTTGAAAGTAGTTTCATGGAAAACTTGACTACTGATTCTTTGGAATTTGCACTTGTGAATGCTAATGTTATTGATAACCTTGAATCTCTTGAGTATCTTAAGTTACTTAAAGCATCTCCACAACTCTTTAGTTCTCAAACTAAAGTAGATGCATCACAATTTATGACACCGTTTAAATCTACTCATCTTAAGCCATTTGTGGAAAAAACCATTATTAGAGCTTAAGCCATTGCCTAACCATCTATGGTATCCTTATTTGGGTGAAATGTCTACTCTGCCTGTGATTATTTCATCCTCTCTAGATAAAGATCAAGAAAATAAGTTGTTAAGGGTGTTGAGAAATTACAAGATAGCTTTGGGGTGGTCTATAGCTGAAATTAAAGGGATCAGCCCTTCATTATGGATGCACAAGATCTTGTTTGAGGAAGATTACAAGCATACTATTGAGCCTCAACGTTGTTTGAATCCAATCATGAAGGATGTAGTGAAAGATGAGATCATTAAGTGGTTAGATGCAGGTATTATCTATCCCATTTCAGATAGCTCTTGGGTTAGCCCAATTCATTGTATACCGAAGAAAGGAGGAATTACAGTGGAGGCTAATAGCAATAATGAGCTTATTCCCACAATAAAAGTGACGGGTTGGCGAGTCTTCATGGATTATCATAAGATCAACAACGCTACTCGCAAGGATCATTTCCCTCTTCCATTTATTGATCAGATGCTTGATTAATTGGCAGGACATTCATTTTATTGTTTCATGGATGGATACTCTAGATACAACTAAATTGCTATCACTCCCGAGGATCAAGAGAAGATCACTTTCACTTGTCCATATGGAACTTTTGATTTTCGAAGAATGTCTTTTGGACTTTGCAATGCCCTAGCTACTTTTCAAAGGTGTATGATGGCAATCTTTTTAGACATGGTGGAAAATTTAATTGAGGTATTTATGGATGTGTTCTCAGTGTTTGGTGATTCATTTGATATGTGCCTGTATAACCTTTCTTTGGTCCTACAAAGATGTGAAGAGACAAACTTGGTGTTAAATTAGGAAAAGTTTCATTTCATGGTACAAGAAGGTGTTGTTCTTGGCCATCTAATTTCTTCAAAAGGAATTGGAGTGGATAGGGAAAAGATTGAGACTATTGAGAAGCTACCACCTCCAATATCTATCAAAGGAATTAGAAGTTTTCTTGGTCATGCGAGATTCTACAGGCGATTCATCAAGGATTTTTCTAAGATCTCTAAGCCTCTTTGTAATCTTTTAGAGAAAGATACGAAATTCACGTTTGATGAATATTGTCTAGAAG
Source organism: Hippophae rhamnoides (assembly GCA_033030585.1). NCBI lineage: Eukaryota > Viridiplantae > Streptophyta > Magnoliopsida > Rosales > Elaeagnaceae > Hippophae > Hippophae rhamnoides. The sequence continues at coordinate 44,005,083 of CM065436.1, read as the reverse complement.
CTTTTTGGGCATTGAAATAGAAGCTAATCATTGCTCCCATCATTATTGCACCAAATTGGAATCTAACTTTTGAGCTCATATGTGATGCTAGTGACTTTGTAGTTGGAGCTATTTTGGGACAACGAAAAGAGAGAGTTTTCCATGCCATTTACTATGCTAGCAAAACTTTGACCGATGCTCAACTTAATTATGCTACCACAGAAAAAGAGTTACTTGCTATTGTATATTCTTTTGAAAATTTCTGATCCTATCTAATTGTTACTAAGATGATAGTTCACACTGATCATTCTGCCATAAAATATCTTATTGCTAAGAAAGATGCAAAACCAAGATTGATTATATGGATGCTCCTACTACAAATATTTGATTTGGAGATCAAGAATAAGAAGGGAACCGAGAATCAAGTGACATATCATCTATCTAGATTGGAGAATAATGATGGTGTCTTGGACAAGACTATCATTGGCAAGACTTTTCCAGATGAGCAACTATTTTCCTTTGATCATAGAAGTGTGTCATGGTACGTAGACTATGTTAATTATATTGTAAGCAATGTGCTCCCACCTGATTTATCTTTCCAATAGAAGAAGAAATCCTTACATGATGTCAAGTATTATGTATAGGATGAGCATTTCTTGTTTAAGTAGTGTGCAGATAAAATTATTAGAAGATGTGTTCGAAAGGATGAAATTGAAGACATACTTAGGCATTGTCATTCTTCAACCTATGGGGGTCATTTTGGAGGAGAAAGAACAATGGATAAGATTCTTCAATCAAGTTTTTACTGGCCAAATATATTTAAAGATGCACATTTCTTTGTCTCATGTTGTGATAGGTGTTAAAGAATTGGTAACATTTCCAAGAAACACAAGATGCCTCAAAACAACATTCTTGAGGTGGAAATATTTGATGTTTGGGGCATTGATTTCATGGGACCTTTTACATTCTTGTTGCTGTGGATTATCTTTCTAAGTGGGTAGAAGCAGTTTCCTTACCTACCAATGATGCCAAGGTGGTCTTGAATTTCTTAAATAAAAATATTATTACTCATTTTGGCACCCCAAGGGCAATCATTATCGATGGGGGAACTCATTTCTGCAACAAATATTTTGAAGCCCTCTTTGCCAAATATGGGGTCACTCACAAGATCGCAACTGCTTACCATCCTCAAACAAGTGGGCAAGTTGAGATATCAAATAGAGAAGTGAAAAGGATTCTTAAGAAGACAGTAAATCCTTCTAGGAAGGATTGGTCTAAAAGGTTAGAGGATGCACTTTGGGCATATCGGACAGCATACAAGACACCCATTGGGATGTCCCTATATCGGTTAGTTTTTGGGAAAGGTTGTCATATCCCAGTTGAATTTGAATTTTGACTTGAGAGCCGTAGGCAAAAAGCGTTTTCTACAACTCAATGAGATGGATGGGATTCATCTACAAGCATATGAAAATGCTAAGATTTATAAGGAAAAGACAAAGAGATGGCATGACAACAAGATATTGCATCGGCACTTTGAACCAGGACAAAAAGTATTGCTCTTCAACTCTCGTTTGAAGTTCTTCTCAGGAAAACTTAAATCTAAATGGTCAGGGCCTTTCATTATTACCAAAGTGCACCCATATGGAGTTGTTGAGATTAAAGGTGAAGAATCACAAAATACTTTTCAAGTGAACAAGCAATGACTCAAACATTATTAGGAAGGTGACATTGATCGTCAAAAGTCCACCGTTTTGTTATCTGACCCGACCTGAAACAAAGAAACAGGAAGTCAAGCTGATAAATTTAAATCAAGTGCTTCTTGGGAGGCAACCCGTGTGTTTTCGTTTTTTTTTTACTTAGTTGAACACATATTAGTTCTCTATTTTTCTATTTTGTTTGATAGGTGCAAATTGGAGGAAGTAAAGCTATTGGGGGATTTCAATCTCACAAGCCAACTCACCAACCAGGGAAGTTTCTTTTAACCCATCTCCTTTGTTATTTAATTTTCACACATTGAGGACAATGTGCATATTAAGTTTGGGGATGGAGAGATTAAACTTAATTGAAATTTTGCTTGATATTGTTGCTTGTGTAGCTTTGTTTGTTTAGTTGATCGAAACAGGAGAATATATTGTGCTTTTCATGGTGATTTATTTTATTTCTTTGGTTGAAGTAATGCATAACACTTTGAAAAATTTGAATATTGTCTAAGTTTGTGTGTAATTTTTTGAGTAAGTTTCATTTTTACAGGAATATCTATTTATGAGCACTAGTCTTGATCTTTGAGTTGTTATGCTAATTTAGAGAAGGTTTATGTGAATATGCAATTCGATTGATATTCTTTGGTGGCACATTTTTTAGAATTTATTTGATTTTCTCTCGAGGAAAAATCCTAGACAACACTTAACTAAGGAAATGATTTAGGCCATCTTTAGATCATTTGAGCCTTTCTATCCAACTTTACATGTTTTCTCCATAGTTTACCCCTTTTGAGCTTTTATGTTTATTGATATATTTTTGTCTCCTGCATTAAAGCCTATTCAAAGCTATATATAGATATATATCTATATTCCTCATCTAACTAAATTGTGACCATTGTTAGTAATTTCTTAAAGATATATCGAAAAAAAGAGAAAAGAAAAGAAAAGAAAGAAAAAAAATGATTGTTGCATGTGAAGTTAAATCCCAAATTGGGAAGTATTCATTGAGATGTTAGAAGGTATCTTGTTTCAATCCTAAAATGATGTGTTTAGGAAAAATTTGAGCCAAATATTATCTTTTATCCTACCTTTACCTAAGCCATACATTACAAGCTTAATAAAGTCCTATTGATTTTTGGTTTTGTGTTTGTCTATATTAGTGGAGAGAGAAGTGAAAAATGAACTTATGAGATTTGTGATTTCATTAAAATTAATTGGTTACATATTTGCATAAACTCATATGGATTTCATGTGATGAATTACAAAAAGACTTCACACACACAAGAAAATTCAATGTGAAAATGTAACATACTTTGGAATTACTTTCGAAGCTTAGATAAAATTCTTGTATTTTTTTTAGTTATGTTATTTATATGACCAATGAGAAATGTTTTGAAAATCACTATTTTAAGTGCATGTAACCTAGTTTTATTTCTTTCCTTTCGCTCGAGGACTAGCAAAATCTTAAGATTAGGGTGTGATAACTCAATATTTTAGAGTTATTTTTGTCCAATTTATTAATTATAATTGCTAGGTTCTTAATGTTTTTAATTAATTTTAAGTTCTTAAATTAATATTTAGTATTATTTTTTAAGGAATATATTTTATAGAAAATTAAAGAATTTTAAGTGAAAAAAGACTTAATTGCAAATAACAAAAGTTTAAAATTTAATTTCAATTAAAAGATGACTTAATTGAAAATAACAAAAGTTGGAAATTTAATTTGAATTAAATTAGAGAGCTTAAATGCAATTAACAAAACTTTTGTTTTTCTAATTAGAGAAGGACTACCACGTTCATCATTGTCAATGCGCCACATATATCGTCAGATAAAAAAATCAACGGTGAGGATTAGGCGAGTGAGATGTATGCGCTACACAGGCAATTGTACACGTTTCCAGTTATGGTACACTGCTCAGCGCGTAGAGTGGGGTCCACCTGTTTGCGCAGTCCGGCGCATAGAGTAGGGCCCACCTATCTGTGCAGATGGTTCCTTCAAATGCATCTCCCTCATCCACCGTTAGATCAAATCACAAACATCTTAGATCATACGTGAGTCCCACGCTCCACACGAGTGGAGGCCAGTTGTTGCGCACAGACCAGCGCATATGTATCTCGTGTGACTCGGTCCACTAAAGCCGCGTGTACCCTCTTATTCCGCCCAATACGAAGCTACCACGTGTCTTGTTTTTTTAGCGAGTAATATGTCACCACGTGTCATGCTTATTGTCAAATAAAAAATGCAGAATATTTCTCTCACTAGTGGCATTTTTCAAGCTTTGTCTCCCACTACACGCATGTTTTAAGGAGGGGATGTATATTTTGGAGATGCAGGGGAATAAGAAGATAGGTTTTTTTTTTAGTTTTTTAATTTTTAGTTTTTAGTTTTTAGTTTTCTCTACATGTTTGAAAAGATAGATAGACCACGCAGAAGCTATATTTTTAACTTGTGTTGTTATTTTGTTAGTGAAAAATACAGAGTTTCTTCCAATCTCTTTCTTTTATTTTTATTTCTCTGAAATGTATAAATATTTTCGTATTGTAAAATCTATTTTTGCTATGAACTAATTTATTTGTTCGTGGGTTGCAGTGTAGCTTAAATTATGAAACTTGAATTAATTATTTTTGAATGATTTATGGAATGTTGTTAAGTTGTTTATTTTATCTGTGTTTAATGCTTTTGATTTTTGGAAGATTAATTAATTGATCTGTGACACTTAAATAAACTTGGGAAAGGCATTTTTGTGTGTTGCTCGTGGATAGAATAACATATATATATATATATATATATATATATATAAGGGATAGGAATATACCTTTATTATACGTGTAGCTATTTGAGAACTTTGAACTTAATGAATCTTGATGAATTTAATTCTCATAGGAATATGGTGAATTATTTTAGCAAGATGTGTCTATTTGTTATCGGAAGAGACATATGGATAAATTAGGAGTTTTTGGTTGACAAATTAAATGTGAGAACATAAATCAAAAGAAAATAATATGATTGAAGTTGATTAATTTAGTGAAACTACAATCCTAGAATTTTCTTATAAACTGTTATAAAAAATCATTTAGTTAAACTTTATCAACCTTTCGATTGTTTGGATAAAGTCAAATTGAAACAATTTTAGTACTTAACTATTATTAGTAACAAATCTCTGTGGGAACGATATCTTACTTAATCACTTATTACTTGTGATTGGATATACTTGCACGTTCATGTTCTCTTAAAGAGACAACATGGGCCTTTTATGGTTTAGCAATTTTTATTTTAGTTAATTATGGGCTTTTTATTTTATGTTTTTTAGGCTTTAATTTTTTATGTTTTGATTAGGCCTAATCCACCACCAAACAAAGTCCATGTTGTCTTAGGGTTTTTCTATTAGGGTTTCTTGCTTATAAAAGAGCAACTTTGTACTCTGGAGGCATGCCGAATACCATTAATGAATAGTATATTTCAGAAAGCTTTTGCTTTAACTTATCATGTTCTTTGTTGAATGCTTGAATTCGACTTATCAAAAGGAGTGATCATCCTTTGTTACGTCTCAAGATTAGGGTTTACAGACTTTTTTTTCTTAGGTTTCTAATATGATCTTCTTCAACACATTATTAGCAAATCAATCGTTCTTATTCCTTTGATTTTGTGGGTTTCTATTGTTTTTCACCTATAGGGTCTGCATTAAATGGAGATTGAGGTACAGATCAAGTTGGTGTTCCCTAGCGCTGATTCAGTTGATGTTTCCAAATATTCTCAAGTTCTTTTGCATGAATTGACAATCCAATGATGAGGGATAGATTTGGAAGATCAAGTTATTTGAGAGGGTTACTTTAGCCAAAAAAAATTGTTTTAATTAATTATGGGCCTTTTATGCTTTTAGGAATTTTTATTTTAGTAAATTGTGGGATTTTTATTTTAAGTATTTTAGCCATTTATTTTTTAAAGTTTGATTAGGCCCAATCCACAACCAAACAAAGCCCATGTTGTCTAGTGTTTTTCTATTAAGGGTTCTTTCTTATAAATTAACAACTATATAATTTGGAGGCACAATGTATACCATTACTGAATAGTATATTTTAGAAAGCTTTTGCTTTGACATCTTTTGTTCTTGATTCAATGCTTGAATTCGACTTGTGAAAGGGAGTGATCATCTTTCATGGCATCTCAAGATTATGGTTTTGAGGATTTTGTTTTCTTAGGGATCTAATCTTATCATTTACAACATATTACTAGAAAATCCATCATTCTTATTTATTTGGGTTCATGGGTTTCTAGGGTTGTTCACCTAAAAGGTCCATATGAAATGGAGATTGAGGTGCTGATCAAGTTGATGTTCCCAAGTCCTGATCAATTTGAAGTTTCCAAATACTCTTAAAATCTTTTGCAAGGAATTGGCAGTCCAATGATGAGGGATATATTTGGAAGATCAAGTTGGTTGAAAGGGTTACATTATCCTGTAATTTTTGTTTTTTTAATTGTGGGAATTTTATGTTTTAGCAAATTTTCTTTTCGTTAATTGTGGGATTTTTATTTTTTGTCTTTTAGCTTTTTAGTTTTAATGTTGGATTAGGCCTAATCCACCACCAAACAAAGTCCATTTTGTCTGTGGTTTTTCTATTAGGGATTCTTGCTTGTAAAAGAGAAACTATATAATATGGAGGCACGATGAATACCATTAATGAATATTATATTTCAGAAAGCTTTTGCTTTGCCTTCTTGTGTTCTTGATTGAATGTTTTAATTTTACTTATTAAAGGGAGTAATCATCTTTTGTGGTGTCTAAAGATTAGGGTTTAAAAGAATTTGTTTTCTTAGGGTTCTAATATGATAATCTTCAACACATTACTAGCAAATCAATCGTTCATAATCCTTTGAGATTGTGGGTGTCTAGGGTTGTTTGCCTAGAGGGTCAACATTAAATGGAGATTGAGGTGCTGATCAAATTGATGTTCCCAAGTGCTGAACAAAATGATATTTCCAAATACTCTCAAGATATTTTGCAAGAAATTGGTAGTCCAATGACTAGGGATTGATTTTGAAGATCAAGTTTGTTGAAAAGGTTACTTTAGCCAACAGTTTTTGTTTTCTTTAATTATGGGTCAATTATGTTTTAGAAAATTTTATTTTTCTTAATTGTGGGCTATTTATTTTATGTCTTTTACCTTTTTAGTTTTTGAGGTTTGATTTGGCCCAATCCACTACCAAATAAAGCCCTTGTTATTTAAGGTTTTTCTCTTATGGTTTCTTGCTTATAAAAGAGTAGTTGTATAATTTGGATGCACGATGTTAACCATTAATGAATTGTATATTTGAGAAAGCTTTTTCCCTAACTTCTTTGTTCTTGATTCAATTCTTGAATTTGACTTATCAAAAGGAGTGATCATCTTGGTTTTAATTACTTGGTTTTCTAAGTGTTTTAATATTTTCATCTACAACGTATTACCAGCAAATGTCTCGTTCTTATTCCTTTGAGTTCATGCGTTTCATAGGTTTTTCATCTAAAGGGTCCGGATGAAATGGAGATTGAGGTACTGATCAAGTTGATGATTGCAAATTCTCTCATGATATTTTGAGAGAAATTAGTAGTCCAATGAATTGGGATAGATTTGGAAGATCAATTTGGTTTAGAAAGTTACTTTAGCCAACAATGTTTTTTGTTAATTGTGGGCATTTTATTTTATGTCTTTTATACTTTTATTTTTTAAGGTTGGATTAGGCTCAATCCATCACGAAACAAAGCCCATATTGTCTAGGGATTTTCTATTAGGGTTTCTTGCTTATAAAAGAGTAGCTAAGTAATTTGGAGGCACGACGAATACAATTAATAAATAGTATATTTGACAAAGCTTTGCTTTGCCTTCTTGTGTTCTTAATTGAATACTTGAATTCGACTTATCAAAGGGAGTGATCATCATTTGTGGCTTCTCAAGATTAGGTATTTAAGGACCTTATTTTTATAGGTTTCTAATCTCATCATCTTCGACATGTTACATGCAAATCAAACTTTTCTATTCCTTGGAGTTCGTGGGTTCCCAAGGTTGTTCGCCTGGAGTGTAAGTATGAAATGCAGATTGAGGAGTTGATCAAGTTGATGTTCCTAAGTGCTAGTCAAGTTAATGTTTCTAAATATTCTCAAGAACAAATTGGTTGAAAGGGTAACTTTAGATAGCAATTTTTTTCCTTTAATTGTGGGAATTTTATGGTTTAGCAAATTTTATTTTTTGTCTTTTAGCCTTTTGTTTTTTAAGGTTGGCTTAGGCTGAATCCACCACGATACAAAGCCCAATTTGTCTATGATTTTTCTATTAGGGAATCTTGCTTGTAAAAGCGCAGCTAAGTAAATTGGAGACACGACGAATACCATTAATGAATACTATATTTTAGAAAGCTTTTGCTTTACCTTCTTGTGTTCTTGATTGAATGCTTGAATTCGACTTATCAAAGGGAGTGATCATCATTTGTGGCTTCTCAAGATTAGGGTATAAAGAACCTTGTTTTATTGAGGTTCTAATCTAATCATCTTCGACACATTGTGGGTTCCTAGGTTTGTTCACTTAGAGGGTTAGCATGAAATGGAGATTGAGGAGCTGATCAAGTTAATGTTTCTAAATATTCTCAAGAACAAATTGGTTGAAAGGGTAACTTTAGATAGCAATTTTTATTTTCTTAATTTGTCAGAATTTTATGTTTTACAAATTTTATTTTTGTAATTGTAACATTTTTATTTTTTTTTTCTTTTAGCCTTTTATTTTTTTTGGATTCAGTCCAATCCACCTCCAAACAATACAATTGTTGTCTAGGGTTTTTCTATTAGGATTTCTTGCTTGTAAAAGAGCAGCTATGTAATTTGGAGCCATAACCTATACCGTTAATGAATAATATATTTGAGATAACTTATGCTTTGACTTCTTGTGTTCTTGAGTTAATGCTTGAATTCGACTTATCAAAAGGAGTGATCATCCTTTGTGCCATCTCAAAATTAAGGTTTTAAACACTTTATTTCTTATGGTTCTAATCTAATCATCTTAAACACTTTACTAGAAAACAAACGTTTTGATTCCTTTGAGTTCGTGGGTTCCAAGGATTGTTCGGCTAAAAGGTCATCATGAAATGGATATTGAGGTGTTAATGGGGTTGATATTTCCAAGTGATGATTATAATGATGTTTCCAAATACTCTCCATATCTTTTGCAAGGAATTGGCAGCCCAATGACAAGGGAAAGATTTCAAAAGAACAAGTTGGTTGAAAGGGTTACTTTAGCTAGCAATTTTTGTTTTCTTTAATTGTGGGAATTTTATGTTTTAGAAAATTTTATTTTAGTTAATTGTAGGTTTTTTATTTTTTGTCTTCTAGCCTTTTATTTTGAAGGTTAGATTATGCTCAATCCATCACCATACAAAGCCCAAGTTGTCTAAGATTTTTCTATTAGGGATTCTTGCTTGTAAAAGAGCAGCTAAGTAATTTAAAGGCATGATGAATACCATTAATGAATAGTATATGTTAGAAAGCTAAAAGTTTTGTCTTCTTGTGTTCTTGATTGAATGCTTTAATTTGACTTATCAAAACGAGTGATCATCATTTGTGGCTTTTCAAGATTAGGGTATTAAGGAACTTTTTTTCTTACGGTTCTAGTCTCTTCCTCTTTGACACGCGACAAGCAAATCAATTTTCCTATTCATTGGTGTTCATAGGTTACAAAGGTTGTTCGCCTTGAGGGTCAATATGAAATAGAGATTGAGGTGCTGATCAAGTCGATATTCCTAAGTGCCGATCAAGTTGATGTTTCCAAATATTCTCAAGATCTTTCGCAAATAATTGAGAGTCTACTGACGAGCAAAAGATTTGGAAGATCAAGTTGGTTGAAAGGGTTACATTAGCCAACAATTTTTTTCTTTAATTATGAGGACTTTTATGTTTTAGCAATTTTTATTTTTGTTAATTGGTGGCTTATTATTTGATATCTTTTTGCTTTTTATTTTTTAAGATTGGATTATACCCAATGCACCACCAAACAAAGCCCATGTTCTCTAGGATTTTTCTATTAGGGTTTCTTGCCTATAAAAGAACAGCAAATTAATTTAAAGGCATGACTAATAACATTAATAAATAGTATATTAGAGATAGCTTTTGCTTTACTTTCTTGTATTCTTGATTGAATGCTTGAATTCGACTTATCAAAGGGAGTGTTCATCATTTGTGGCTTATCAAGATTATGAATTTAAGGACGTTGTTTTCTTAGGGTTCTAATCTCAACATCTTTGACATGTTACATGCAAATCAAACTTTCGTATACCTTGGAGTTCGTGTGTTCCTACAGTTGTTCGCCTAGAGGGTCAGCATGAAATTGAGATTGAGTTACTGATCATGTTGATATTCCCAAATACCTTCAAGTTGATGTTTCCAAATATTCTCAAGATCTTTGGCAAATAATTGGCAATCCAATGACGAGGAATAGATTTGGAAGATCAAGTTGGTAGAAAGGGTTACATTAGCTAGCAATTTTTTTCTTTAATTATGGGGCCTTTTATGTTTTGGAAAATTTATTTTTGTTAATTGGGGGCTGTTTATTTTATGTCTTTTAGCCTTTTATTTTTTAAGGTTAGATTAGGCCCAATGCACCACTAAACAAAGCCTATGTTGTCTAGGGTTTTTCTATTAGGGTTTCTTGCTTATAAAAGAGTAGCTCAATAATTTGGGGGCACGAAAAATACCATTAATAGATAGTATATTTTAGAAAGCTTTTGCTTTGACTTCTTGTGTTCTTGATTGAATGCTTGAATTCGACTTATCAAAGGGAGTGATCATTATTTGTGACTTCTCAAGATTAGGGTTTGAAAGACCTTGTTTTCTTAGGGTTCTTATCTTATCATCTTTGACAATTTACATGCAAATCCTATTCCTTGGATTTCGTGTGTTCTTAGGGTTATTTGCCTAAAGGGTCATCAAGAAATGGAGATTTAGGAGTTAATCTAGTTGATGTTCCTAAGTGTTGTTCAAGTTAATGTTTCTAAATATTCTTAAGAACAAGTTGGTTAAAAGGGTAACTTTAGATAGCAATTTTCTTCTTTAATTGTGGGAATTTTATGATTTAGAAAATTTTATTTTTGTTAATTGTGGGCTTTATATTTGATGTCTTTTACCCTTTTATTTTTTAAGGTTGGATTAGGCCCAATGCACCACCAAACAAAGCCCATCTTGTCTAAGATTTTCTATTAGGGTATCTTGCTTATAAAAAAACAGTTATGTAATTTGGAGGCACAACGAATACCATTAATAAATAGTATATTTGAGAAAGCTTTTGCTTTATCTTCTTATATTTTTGATTGAATGCTTGAATTAAACTTATTAAAAAGAATGATCATTATTTATGACTTCTCAATATTAAAGTTTTCATGAACTTGTTTTCTTAGGGTTCTTATCTTATCATCTTTTACCGTGAATTAGGGTTGCTTTGTGGTTAAAACTCTTTATTTTGATAATCTTACGGACATTAACGTGCTATAAAATATGTTTATTTTTATAACAAGGAAAGAAAGAAAATTATTAATTAGTAGAAACAAAATCAACTACTAATTTTACTAATATGACAGAAGGTGAGATTTTCCCCAAAGTTTCTCACGTGATGTAACAGGTTCTAAAATAATCAAAAGTATGATTTTATCTTAGCTAATCGTAGGAGCTAGGAAGAGAAAAAAAGAAACTTTGATAATTTATTTTCTCGTGGCTATAAACAAAACTAGGTTTTTTACGAAAGATATCTGGAGAACTCTTTATAAAATGTTGGATAAGTAATAATCCACAATAAGATAATGTAACACGTGGCATATTATCATTTGTTAGAAAAATTTTGGTGATAAGGAAATGGATTATGCTCTTTTAAGGGGCAAAATTCAAGTCAATACGGACTTTAAACTTTGCTAGAACTAACCTTGAACACAACTGCTAGTTACAAATTGAGTAGCAATAGGCAAAAGTGTCAAGTAGATTATCAAGTGAGTAGCACAGATGGCTTCCACGACTATGACAGCCTCTTCATTCTCAAGTGGTTCAGCTTTAGCCATAACCAAACCTCACTCATCAACTAGCCGTTGTCTCATTGTGGCCAAAGTGGTCTCCACAGCCTTGGAGGGAGAGGGAGGCAGCTTGCAAATCAAGAACAACGAGACTGAGAGAAGCGGGAGGAGGGATGTGATTACGGCTGCAGCTGCGGCAGCGGCATTGTCAATAGCTAAGGTAGCCATGGCAGAAGAAGAGCCAAAGAGAGGCACTCCAGAAGCTAAGAAGAAGTATGCTCCTGTTTGTGTCACAATGCCAACAGCTCGCATTTGCCGCAATTGAGGAAGGAAAGGATTATAAATCACTTTTCTTGATCATGTCAATGTAATTTCTCTTATATACTTGTTAAATTCTTATGCACTTTTATCTTTTCAATTGGAACTCCTGTTAGTTTCTTCTTCTTTGTTGTTATTGTGCTTTATTTTCACATTCTCGTTTATCAGGAACTGTGTAATACTGAATAATTATACGTCTACCCCATCCTATCTTGCAAATAAAAGCAGAGGAACCACCAAGTTTGCTAATAGTACAAGGCTTGGGTATGTAGCCATCTACACATATCGAAGGAAAACAAACTCTAAATGATCACCGACCTAAAAATTTAAGTTACCATATTTTAAGTTGTTGATTATACGGACATAACAATTAATGTTACAAAATAGCTACCCACAATTTAGTATTAGAGTCGTAGAAAAGAAAAATAAATTATTGAATGAAAACTTATAGCCGTTAATAATAAAAAAAATAAATTTTCATAAAAAGAAAAAACTTTAGACCAAACATTTAAAATAAAACTAGAATCAACAAATAAATAAGATATAGATGATACTTGTAGTATTTATCTATTAGAAGAAACTAAAAAATAAACAACTAACTTAGAATATGAATACTCTGAATATGAATAAGGTTTATTAAAAGTGAATAATTTATATAGTATTACAAATTCAAATAGTACCTATATTAAAGTAAGATTGAAATTTAATGGCTACAAAAGTTACCATTTACATGTAAATGTAGATATAGAAGCTAGTTTATGTGTAGCTAGTAAATATATATTTTCAATGGAACTTTGAAAAAGAATACTTATATGTTAAGAAATTTATAATATATGAAGAATACTTATCTCTTAAGAAATCTATAATATATGTAATAAATTCTAGATTAATTATTATAACTAATAACAAAAATTTTGGTTATTTTTTAAGGATTAATATTGGTAACCATATCATATTATGTATGGATGTAAAGGATTCACCATTACCAGAAAGATATTAAGCCTTGAACAAAGAAAAGGAAACTAGTTCCATCAAAAATTACATGCTTTCAAATTATAATTTTACCTTCCATAGTGAGATACTATACCCTTTATGACAAGGGTTGTATCAAACAAAAGTGCACTGTTTGGATTTGAAGGGAAACTTATGTTGATTGAATGGATGGTTCAATGGAAAACACTTGCATCCAAAGGTCTTCTAAAATATAGTTTTCATTAATGGTATTCCTTAAGCATCCAAATTACATAACTGTTCTTTTATAAGCAAGAAACCCTAATATAAACACCCTAGACAACATGGGCTTTGTTTAGTGGTGGATTGGGCCTAATTGAATCATAAAAAATAAAAGACTAAAAGGCTTTAAATAAAAAGCCCACGATTACTTAAAATAAAAATTGCTAAACATAAAAGGCCCATAATTAATTAAAAGCAAGAAATTTGAATGATTGTATTGCTAAGAATTTGTTGAAGATTATCATATTAGAACCCTAAAAAATAAATCCATTAAAATGACAATCTTGAGACGCTAGAAAGGATGATCAATCCTTTTAATAAGTCAAACTCAAGCATTCAGTCAAGAACCCAAGAAGGAAAAACAAAAGCTTTCTGAAATATACTTATGATTAATGGTATTCTTCGTGCCTCCAAATTACATAGGTAATCTTTTATAAGCATGAAACCCTAATACAAAAACCCTAGACACCATAGGCTTTGTTTTATGATGGATTGGGCCTCATCCAACCCTAAAAAATAATATACTAAAAGATTTTAAATAAAAAGACCTTAATTAACAAAGATAAAAATTTCTAAACATAAAAGGTTCACAATTAATTAAAGCAAAAAATTATTATGCCTTTTGTTACTTAATTTATTTTTCAATTTTCTGGTAAGTTGAGATTTTGTTTGACACACAATATCTTAACTCACAAAAAGAAAAAAATTGAGAAGTGAAGCTGACGACTATAAATCAAGCACTTCTTGGGAGGCAACCCATGTGTTTTAATTTTTATTTTATATTATTTAGTTTAGCATGTATTAGTTTTTATAATTCTTTATATTGTTATTTTATTTTTCATAGGTGCAAATTGGCAGAAATAAAGCTATTTTGGATTTCAATCCTACAAATCAAACTAGGAAGTTTCTTTAAACCCATTTCATATGTTCTTTAATTTCGCACACTGAGGACAATGTGCATATTAAGTTTGGGGGTGGTAGAGATATTGAACTTAATTGAAATATTTTCTATGTATTGTTGCTTGTTGCTTTATTTTTTTGATTGAAGATATTTTGCTTTTGATGGTGATGTATTTTATATCTTTGGTTTAAATAATGCATAGCTCTTTGCAAAATTTGAATATTGTCTAAGCTATAAATAATTTTTACGTATGTTTTATTTTTACAAGAATAAATATTTATGAGCACCAGTCTTGATTTTTGAGTTGCTATGGTAATTTAGAGAAGGTTTATGTGAGTATGCAATTCGATTGATATTTGTGGTGTCATAGTTCTTAGAATTTATTTGATTTTCTCTCGAGGCGAAATTCTAGATAATACTTAACTAATATGTGACAATTGTTAGTAAATGTTTAAAGATATACCGGAAGAAAAAGAGGATACTGAAAAAAAATATAGATTCTGAAAAAGAAATAAAAAAAAAGAGAAAAAAGAAAAAAGAAAAAAAATAAAAAGAAAAGAAAAAAAGAAAAAAAAAAGATTCTTGCATGTGATGCTAAATCCTATATTGGGAAGTATTTATTTAGATATTAGAAGGTATCTTGTTCAATCCTAAAATGATGTGTTTGGGAAAATTTTTGAGCTAAATATTATCTTTTATCCTACCTTTACCCAAGCCATACATTACAAGCTTAATAAGGTCTTATTGATTTTTGGTTGTGTTTGTCTACATTAGTGGAGAGAGAAATGAAAAATGAACTTATGAGATTTGTTATTTCATTAAAAATTAATTGTGTCCATAATTGCATAAACTCATCCGGATTGCATGTGATGAAATATGAAAAAGCTTCACACACACACACTAAAATTCATTGTGAAAATGTAATATATTTTTAAATTTATTTCAATGCTTAGATAAAATTCTTTTATTTCTTTGAGTTATGTTATTTGAAATGACCAAAAAGAAATGTTTTGAAAATCACTATTTTAAATACTTGTATCCTTGTTTTATTTCTTTCCTTTTGCTCGAGGACTAGCAAAATCTTAAGTTTGGGGTCTAATACAATCATCACTTAGGCTAGGTTTCAACAAGCTTATGAAGATGAGTATTTTTTAAGTGTTTACTGAGACATGAAACTAGCTAAATTTCTAAGGGGATTGCAAAATATGGGAAAAGATATATTGAGTTGTCCTATTATGCTCCTCAGTTTGTGGAAATTGTATTAGATAAATGTAACTGGATTTTACAAGGCCTTAAGGAAGGAATTAGAACCTCAATCTCCTCTTCTAAGCACACTCAATATAGAGCATTGGCTCAGGTTGCGTTATGAGTGGAATGTATTATTTGTGAAGGAAAACATTATAGGGATATAAAAGATTGAGAAATATACACAAGAGTTGGTTAGAAGGTGGCTTAATTAATAGACCATCAAAGAAGCAAGATATAAGTCAAAGAGGGATTGGAGGTAGCAAGAATAGTTTTAGACCCTATGATTGTATAAGTTAAGGTACTAGTTTTAGCCAAGCTATAGTTAAGAGAGATTTGGAAATCAAAGTTAGGAATCGAAGCCTTTTTATAGACAAAGAGATTAAAGTGAACCACAAAGCATGCTTATGATTCCTAAGTGGACAACCTATGGTAAACGACATGAATGTCCCTATAGTATGGGTAGTTGTGAATGCTATCATTGTGGTAAGTTTGGACATATAAAGAAAAATTGTCCATCTCTTACTCATTCCAATAATCACTACAAGTATTAATGTCTTCTCAAGGACAAAGTCGTACTATCAATCACAAAGTACAAAAAAGTGGGTTAGATGTTAGCACTAGTCAAGCTCAACCTAGTAACACAAATATAAGTTGATAATAAGGCCAACCTGGTCACCCTGAGAGATGTGGTAGAGTGTTTCAATGACATAACAAGAGGCATAAGAATCACTTGATGTCATTATAAGTATATTATCTATCCTTAATCATGATGCTCATGCTTTTATTGATCCATATTCTACACTTTTTTTATCGCTTGTCTTTTTAATGCATGAAAATAAAAATGTTAGAGCCACTACAAAGCCCAATAGAGATAGTCACACCAATTGGTGATCCATTACTAGCAAGAAATGTCTTTAGAGGTAGTATGGTAAAGATTGGTGATCATGAGTTGAAATCCAACTTAATTCCTTTCAATATTCATGATTCAATGCCATATTAGGGATGGATTGGTTAGCTACACATAATTCTTCTATTAATTATTTTAGAAAAAAAATATAGTTTAGGAGTCTTAATCAACCAAAAAGAATCTTTCTTGGAGAATGTCAATCTTTACCAAATTTATTAGTATCTTGAATTATTGTTGAGAGAATTCTTAGAAAGATTTGCATAACTTATTTAGCTCATGTCATTCATACTCAAGTAAGTGAAATGACATTGGAGAATATTCTAGTAGTTTAAGAATTTGCAGATGCCTTTCTAGAGCATTTTGGATTACCACCTGATTATGAAATGGAGCTCACTATTAAATTGCTACCAGGCACAAATACAGTATGGAAAACACCATAAAAAATAGCCGTAAAGGCATTAAAAGAGTTGAAAACTTAATTACATGAGTTAGTGGATAAAGGTTCATTAGACCTGATGTATCACCATGGGGCACTCCAGTTCTCTTTGTAAAGAAAAAAGGATGGCACCATGAGATTATGTATTGATTTCAGGCAACTTAATAATGTGATTGTACATAACAAATACTGTACCTCATATTGATGATTTGTTTGTTCAATTGAAAGGTGGAAAGGTATTTTGTAAAATTGATCTAAGATCAGGATATCACCAACTCTGTATCAACAATTCTGATGTACTAAAGGCTGCATTTAGAACTCGTTATGCTCATTATGAGTTTCTTATCATGCCATTTGAATTCACAAAAACTATAGCATCATTCATGGATTTAATGAATCAAATGGTTCAACCTTTCTTAGATTAAGTTTTTTATTATATTTATTGATGACAATTTGGTGTACTCTCATAATGTGGTGTTTCTTGGACATTTTATTTCGAGTGAAGGCATATAGGTTGATCCACAAAAGGTGAAAACAATGGTAAATTAGGAAATACCTAAAAATGTAATAGAAATACAGAGTTTTATGAGGTTAGCAGGATACTATCATTGTTTTATTAAATATTTTTCCAAGGTTATTTTAAATTTGAAATGTCTTACTAGGAAAAACCAAATTTGATTGGTCAAGTGAATGCTAAGTAAGTTTCCAAGAGCTTAAGAATTGGTTGACTTCTACACCTATTCTTACACTTCCATCCAATAGAGGGGGATTTGTGGTATATAGTGATGCTTCTCATAAAGGTTTAGGTTGTGTGCTAATGCAAGATGGTAAAGTAATTGTGTATACTTCTAGGCAACTCAAAATGCATGAACTGAATTATCCAACCTATGATTTGAAATTAGTAGCAGTGAATTTTGCCTTAAAAATATGGGTCATTATCTATATGGTGAAAAATCTCAAATATTCACAAACCACAAGAATTTAAAGTACTTATTAACTCAAGATGAGCTTAATTTGAGAAAAATAAGATGGATGGAATTAATCAAAGATTAAAGTTGTGTTATTGACTATTACCTAGGAAAGGTGAATATTATAACAAATGCACTCAGTAGGAAATTAACAAGTTCATTAGCAAGACTACAAGCATTCCATCATTCACTCCTTATAGGGTTAAGAAAATTGAATGTGGACCTATAAAGAGATCGTTTAGGAATTCTTCTTGCAAGCTTTAGGGTGAGACCTATTTTGATTGATAGAATTCGTGAAGTTTAACCATAAGATTCTTTTTTGATGAAATTGAAGGGGGAAATAGAAAGTGGATATCAAACTAATTTTTCAATTCAAGATGATGGAATGATAACTTTCAAACAAAACTATGAAAGTCTTAAAAAGGAGATACTAGATGAAGCTCAGAGTTTTTCCTATGTTATACATCCAGATGGTACTAAGATATATCGAATTCTAAAGGAGCATTATTGGTGGCGTGGAATGAAATGAGAAATTGCAAAGTTTGTAATAAGGTTTCTAATTTGCAAGAAAAACAATTCTGAGCACCAGAAACCCACTGGATCTCTTTAGCCACTTCCTATTCCTAAATGGAAATATGAGCACATAATAATTGATTTTTTTACAGTCTTCCTCGTACCCAATGTATCCATGATGGGATATTGGTAATTATATATTCTTTAACCAAATTTTCACCCTTTTTCTTGTTAAAAAACATTTCCATTGGTTAAACTTGCCAAACATAATGTACAAAAAATTGTGAGTTTATATGGAGCTCTAGTGTCTATTGTTTTCAATAGATATTCAAAGTATACTTCTCAATTTTGGTCTAAATGATAAGCTACTATGGCAACAAAGTTACATTTTAGTACTGTCTTTGATCCTCAAATAAAGAAACAATTAGAACAAACAATTCAAACCCTTGACCAAATGTTGTGTGCTTGTGTATTGCAACTTAAGGGTAATTGGGTTGATCACTTATCATTAATGGAATTTTCCTAAAAAAATAGCTACCATTTAAGCATTGAGATGGCCCCATTTGAAGCATTATTTGGTAGAAAGTGTAGAACTCTAGTAAGTTGGGATGAAAGAGGAGATAGAGATATTTTAGGCACAAAGTATGTACAAATGCTCATTGATAAGATTCCTGTAGTAATGGAAAATTGAAGATAGCCCAAGATCGACAAAAGGGCTATGTAAATAATAATATTAAGGAGCATAAATATAAAGTTGTAAATAAAGTCTTCTTGAAGCTATCACCAAAGAAAGGGATACTTCACTTTGGGAGACGTGGAAAGCTTAACCACTTTATGTTCGTCCTTACATGATCAAAGATAAAATTGGACTTATGGTATATCATTTAGCTCTACCAACTAAAATTTCTAGGATTCATGATGTATTTCATGTTTTTATGATTCATGGATACATCTTAGATTTTCCATATATCATTGAGCCCCAACCAGTCTAAGTAAAAGAGAATTTGACCTATGAAGAAAACCTAGTAGAAATACTTGCTTAAAAAGAACAAGTAATTTATAGCAAAACCATTCCATTGGTAAAATTACTTTGGAGAAATTACACTATAGAAGCAGCAACATGGGAACCTAAAGAACAAATGCGCATCTAAACCCTAATTTATTTAACGAGGTATGTGAATTTTGAGGACAAAATTATTAAAAGGGGAAGAATTATAACATCCTCTCCCTTGTTTTTGTAACATCCAATGCCCTAATTTATTTAATCGAGGTATGTGAATTTTCAGGATGAAATTAAATTATTTCCTCATACTGACTTATACCAATTAAAGATTTATGAGGGATTTGATTATTCTTTATAAAGGCTACCAAACTGACTGATAAGGTTGGAAGGACATTTCTTGAAAATTGAAGTCACTCCTTTTTTCTAACTCTCTCTCCTTTTAATATGGACTTATTTTTTTTAAGAAAAAATGATCAATCTCCTTGTTTATTATATTATAATGATAACTAATATCTTCAAGTAGAACATCTCGTCGAGGTGGGGTATTTTGGATTGTTTCGTTTCCAAATTTTGGAACAAATCTAGGTTGTTGTTACATAGAATGAACCACCTCATAACAACCCACGTCTCTTCCCATGTTTTAATGAGCCTTTCTTGACTAAGCCCTTCAAGACTTCTTTGAGTTTCATCATCTTTGATCTTGTGATTGGTCAACTATGGATTTGTAATGATCTGTTATGCTAATCAATACATTATTTTCAAGTATACATTTTCATGTTGTTACAATTTTACTTTTGATATTACCAAAATTCCCTAATTCTTTAAAATTTTCAAGTTTTGTGACAAAGGTATTTCTATCAATACTTAATTATTTTTTTAGCATGAGTGTCACCACTATTACTTCTTAAATGACACATGGAAACATAATTGTTTTTCCAAAAAAAAAGGACCATGCTGAATCAGCTTAAACACTTGCCCTTGCTACATTCTCCTTGAGTCTTAGGAGGAAAAATGTACCTACTCACAATCAACAACCTTTATTTGATAAGCATAACCATTTTCCTTGTTCCATGAGTCATTTTTCTTCTCTTTCATGTCGGAATAGAGCACAAAAATAGAGTACTTAGGGAGAGCAAAATAGGGAAGAAAAAAACTTATAAGGATAATATGTAATGTTTGATATGACTGAAAGAAATAGAAACTAGAAATCTTTCAATATTAATTATACCATGAGTCATATCTCTTTAGAAAGGTATAAATATCTATTTTTTCATAAATTTTATGGTTATTCATTTTAGTTTTTCTATGCAAAATTATATACGTTTAACTTAGGCTGGTTTTTATAGAAATCATGATGGAAATTTTGTTCAGAACAAATCTATATTTTTGTTATCTAAAATGGTTTTACGGATTGGAAATAGGTGAATATATATATATATATATATATATATATATATATATTAAAATTTTAATATGTCTAGTTTTGTAAATATTTTACAGTTTATAATTTTGAGTTCTCTAGAAAAAGTTATAGCAATTAAATTCAAGTTATGTTCTATGGAAATTATGCTGAAAAATCATGTTTTAAACTGATTACTATTCTATGTTTTTGGAATGATTTTTTATAGCTTGTTTCAAAGAATGAAATATCTAGTTTTATTTTTTATATAGAAATGAATTTGGACATTTCTACCAAAAGATATATCTGAATGTATGATTATAGGTCTAAGAGTATTCAAAAATTGTTTAAATAAAATGATCAAATGGAATAAATTATCAACACTCCTTATTTTAGGAATTTATTTGTAGAGTGTTTCTAGCTTGAATTAGATAAATAATTTATGGAGTTGTTCATGTTTCTAACATAAGTGTTATTATATAGAAATGGTTGAGCAATAAGACTCTATAGTGCACATAGAGAACCAACAGTAATATAGTATAGTGAGTGGATATCTAGTTCTTTTCTAAATCTTTGAAATTATTATTTTGAATTTCATGTATGATCAAGTAAATTCAGTTAATACAAGTTGCATGTCTTTCAAAAGTACATTCATTATTTAAATAGAACTTTTAAGAACATATTATATGATAATTTCAATGCAATTTTAGTATGAGAGTACCATGAGATATATGTTATTTCATTATTAGAACTAGCCATTTTTAAGAAAGATACTTTATAAGCAATTTCAACTTGATATTTTACAAATTTTATTACTTATACTAGTTTATATACAAGCTTGCATGTTCAAAAAATATTGTAGAATTGTCAATGTACTTTCCCTTCAATATTCAAAGATTGTTGGCTCTACCCAACATTCAGAATATTCATTTTGATTTGGCAAAACATAATGACCAACATATTTGATCCAGTTCTACTCGGTATAATGTTTACCAACTCAATACGATACTAGTTCAGCTCAATATGAAGTTACAAGTTCAACATAATATGTATCAATTAAGGTAAGTTAGTGCACACATGACATATGTATCGACATAGCTAACTAAGTCATTTTAATACTCATATCAAGAAAGTTCTCCACATAAGTAGTTGAGAGTTAGTGTCAATGCTAAATATCTCTGCTGTGTGCAACCAGATCGCCAAGTGAACTTGGCATAATAAAATCAAATTACATTTCTCATAATTATACTTTCTATTTGTAAACTAATCATTGCATGTTACTCTATTCTAATGATCATGTATATGTTTTTCGTTAAAATATTATTTCAAGATTTCTCAAAAGAATGTACATTATTTTATCATAACTAGATTATACCATATCCGTTTCATGATAATTCTTAATCATTTCATAAATAGTTTGTATAAGTATTATGTACAATTATTTCATTAAACTTATCCCCTCATTAAGCTTTCAAGCTCACCCTTTATATTTATTTTCCTTTCTTAGGTAATGAATTTTGTGGTCACATCATGTGAGTTCAGAGGCTTATGATCATCTTTTGTAATACAATCTAGGTTGTTATTTGTCATTTCCCTTTGTATAGTACATTCTAATTCAAGTGTTTGTACTAGTGACCAAGGCTAAGAAGCTCTATGATTTTGATGTATATTATGTATCTTATAATGTGTAGTTATATTTTTAGCTATGAGCCACTTCCAAGATGTGTAAAGTTTATGAAGTTTGTTGATTTGTGTATGTAGGGAGGATAGTTCAATAATTAGGGAAGACTCTGCCCAAATTTTTTTGAAACTTCTAAAATGAAACCTTTACATTTAACTAGAGTAAATTTAGAAATGGTAGATTTTATGTATCTTAGGGCACATCACATTTCCCTAGGGTTAAGCTATAGTAAGTCTTGATAATTTGGTATCATAACAGGTCAGATCTGTCATGTACAGATAGATACTAGATTTGATGGTAATCTTTTATGGATGTTCCTTTTTCTTTTAAATAGTCTAATTAGATATAATTATGCCACCATGTGGCCAAGGTCATGTAATCCTAAGAAACCTCTCAACAATAAACCATTTTTTATTTGAAGAGATGGCATTGACACTGGCACTCATCTAGAGTCAGTAGTAGAAGCAATTGTACATAGACCACCAGTGTTTACTGACCTACTTAAGGTTCCACAACACCCAAATATTGATCCATATTTATGCCATGTTGAACATGTTACTCCTATTCAAAATAATGTACCAGAGATCACAAAATCTATTCATGAATTAGTTCATGTTCTCACCACTCTATTAGAGAATAGAAACTAGAATCCTATTGATAGAAATTATAGCATTGAGCATGCTCTTAAGCTAGATGCCATGAGATTCTCTAGTACTTTAGATGCTGCTATTGCCAACGATTGGATTATTAAGGTTGAGCAAATGTTTATGGACATGGTTTGTTTATAGGACCTCAAGGTTTCATTAGCATCATAATTGTTGGAAGGAAGTGCATATCATTGGTAGCCTTCCTTTCAAAGGCAACATACTGATCTCACAACCATTAGTTGGAATATTTTTTGATAGTCATAGGATTATAAATTGTTTCCAAGTGTTTATCAAGATACGAAGTAAGCTGAATTTCTAATACTTGTTCAGGGACTAATGGGTATTATTGAATATGGGAAAATATTTAATAAGTTATCCCCTTATGCTTCTAGATTAGTGTAGATTGTGTAAGATAAATGCAATAGGTTTTTGAATAGTCTTTCAGAAGTAATTAGAATTCCAATCTCCTCTTAGTGCATTTTGCCTTAAGAATTAAGCATAATATTTTACAAGGATTATGTTTTAGAGATATAAAAAGATAGAGAAATATATACAAGGGTTGGTTAGAATGTGCCTAAGTAGTAGACCACCAAAGAGACAAGCTATAAGTCAAGGAAGAATAGGAGGTAGTAGGAATACTTTCCAACAATATGATCATACTAGTCACCGTACTAGTTTTAGCCAAGCTAAAGTACAACAGAGGTCTAACAATCAAAGTAGAGAGTCAAGGCCCATATAAGGGATCAAAATGAAAATCAAAGTAGGCTCACTTATCCTCAATGCAATACTTATGGTAAATTACATGAAGGACCTTGTAGGATGTATAGTGATGTGTGTTAGCAATATGGTTAGATTAGACATTGTTGTCTCTTTTAGGAGAACATAAAATCGTGCAAGTATACACGGTCACAAGTAATAAATTTGATATGTAAGTTATCATTCCCACAGAAATTTTTTACTACAGTTTGTTGAGTACTAAAATTATTTCACTCTGATTTTATCAAAACAATCGTTAATTGGAAGTTGTTTCACTAACTAAGTTATAACAAAATAAAAGAAAATTCTAGGATTGCAGTTTTCATCAAATTAATCCACTCGAATCATATTATTTTCTCTTGATTTTTTTTTGTAAATTTAATTTTTCAACAGAGAACTATTAATTTTATCCATGTCTCTTACGATAATAAATAGACACACCTTGCTAAAATAATTCACTATATTCCTATGAGAATTAAATTCACCAAGATTCATTACGTTCAAAGTTCTCCAATAATTGCACATACAATAAAGAATGTTCCTCTCCTTTCATCATACATGTTACCCTAAACATAAGCAATATACACAAAAATGCCTTTCTCAATTTTATTTAAATGCCACAAATCAATTGATAAATTTTCCAATAATCAAAAGCATTAAGCAAAAATAGAATAAACAAATTAAAAATCTAATAAATCATTCAAAAATATAAATTCAAGCTTCATAAATTTAGATAAAAACGCAACCCTAGAAAAATTAAATTACTTCATAATAAAAATTAAAATTACAGAATTAAGGAATATTTGCTAAACACAAAGAAAATTAAAACATTTTTGCTCCTAAATTTTTGGCACACGCGGAACACAACTGGAGCCAAAAATGGCTTCTGCATGTACCATTGTCCAGAACACTCCAACCAAACCCCGAAATGAACATCTGGTCTCTGGCATTAAATGCCCTATTTATAGCTCCAAAAATACATAAAAAAATATTAAGCGTGGGAAACATTTTTCTTTAATCACGCAGACACGCGTACGAAAATAGGGATATCGAAATTGTTATTTTAACATACGCATGGGAGACATAAATATAGCTAGAAAAGGTGCCATTTCTGATTTATTTTTAATTCAACCTGTATGCTACGTGTCATCATCTGATTGGTTGCAAGAAATAATGGGACATGTGGTAGCATTTCATACGGTGTCACGATCGGGCGCACACGGAAAATGTTGCACGAGATAATCGCTGGTGAGACACGTGGGGGACACAAAAGTTGCTGGATGCGCACCATTTCTTTATTTTAACCAACACATGACATGTGTCAGATTCTGATTTACTGAAATAATATTCGAGACACGTGGTAATTCCTGATTCATTGTCATATTTGGGTGCATAATATCTATCTGGACTGCGTTGCATGGAACACTTTGCGCAGTGACATGTGGGTCCCACCCCTCACGCCGGCCTGCACGGCCAGTGGGCCCCACTCAGTGCCGAGCAATGTGCCACCTGAAAACCCGCGTCCAATCTCTTTTGTAGCGTTTTGTATGACATGCACGGATCCTCACCATTGATATTGTGATCTGATGGTACATGTCGTGCGTGTACAATATCTATGAGTTGCCTCCATTTTCTGCGCAGAAAATAAACTTTTCTTAATTGCATTATAACCCTCCAATTCAATTCAAATTAACTTTTGAACTTTTGCTATTTGCAATTAAACCTTTTTCTAATTTAAATTAACTTTTACACATTTGTTATTTGCAATTAAACACTATTTTAATTTAAATTATATTTTTTGCCATTTATTATTTGCAATTAAGTCCTTTTTTGATTCAAATTCTTTAATTTTCTTAAAAATATATTCCTTAAAAAATAAACAATAAATATTAATTTATTCCATTAAAATTAACTAAAAATATCAAGAACATAGCAATTATAATTAATAAAATAGATGAAAATAACTATATAAAATATAGTTATCAAACACATAAAGAAAGATTGTTTATGTCTTACTCAGTCCAATATATAAGCATATGGGGTAGTGTTTAAATCCTTACTTTTTTGTGTCACTCATATCCTTTTTAAATTATTACTTAAGTAATCTATTTGGTTTCTATATCGAACTAAATCAAACTCAATCAAAAAGAAACTTGCAACAATCCAAACCATACAAATCAATCGCAAGGCTAGAATGAAGGGAAATTATAATTTTTTTGTTGTTGTTTGAATGTTGACAAGAAAAATAGAAATATTGTAAAAAATAAAAGTCTATATAAGGAAAGAAAGAAGAATAGGAAACTAAAGGAAACAAGGAAAGAAAATAAGAATATAGAATGGAAAGTGTAATCATTCTAGAAAATTTAAAATAGGAAATAAATAATCTACATATGAAAATATTTGCAAGGTATTTTTTTAAAATCAAACTTGGATAGCTAGTACAAATTAAATTAACATCAAATTGATAATTTTTTTCAATAGCATCAGAATCTTTTTTTGGGTAAATAAGGTAGCAAAGAAATAAAATAAAGAAACAAAAATCATTAGAGCCTTGCTTTGACATCAAATGATAGGAAACTTACCTAAATAAGTGAGACCCAAAGATCAATTTTGAGATTTTTACTAGGAATGTTCTAAACCTGGTTGTAAAAAAGTAATAAAAAGGGACTATGACCCACTATCTATAATGAGATCGGAACCTTGGTAGTAAAGAATGGTATTTTAGATGCCACACTCAAGAATAGTTGAAGATGTGAGTGTTAAGTTTAAGATGAATTCCACAAGATTGCTCTTGTTAAGTTTGAAATATATTCTCTAATGAACTAAAGAGAAACAATCTCATTAAAATTATATTCAAAGTTGATTACTTTCAATTAAAACCTTACATAGGTATTTATAGAATTTAAAACATAACTTAAACCCTAAATAATAAAAATAAATGTAAAATTCTAAATATTATTACTAGAAATTGAGTGTAAAATCCTATAGAATAAAGTAAATAATGCACCTTGCAAATAAACTATGAAACTATGAAACGTAATTTATGGTAGATTTTTGGGTGATTCTTCAAAGCCATTTTTGACTTAGTAAGGATCCAAATTAAGAAAATTGCATCAATGAGAATATTGTCACCCATTGAATAAGCTTTGTAATGCATATTTCAATTGAATATTGGATGTAAAAGATATAATGAATATACTAATAGGTGCTCAATAAGATATGAGATCAATTCAATATAATATTTATTAGTTCAATTCAACCCAGTATGATATTATAATTGTTTAGCATGATGTTAGCAGATTAGTATGATATTTATCAATTAAGCTCGGTATCTTATGTATGAATTTAGTTAAGTTAGTATTCATATGATATATGTATCAATAGAGCCGACTAAGCCATTTTAATGGTTGTATATAGTAGTAAGTTCTCCAAATGGGTAGTTGAGATTAGCGCCGATGCTAAATATTGGCTCTATATGCAACTAGATCCCCAAGTACTCTTGGCATGATAAAATCAAAGTACATTTCTCATGCTTATATTTTCTATTTGTATATTGATCATACATAAATGTAGTTAAGAGGTAGCTCCAATGCTAAATATCTCTTTTGTGTGTGACTAGATCCCTAAATGCTATTGGCATAACAAATTCAAAGTACAGTTTTCATGGTTATACATTTTGATTTACATACTTATAATAGTATGTTATTTGATGAAAACTCATAAAATAGTATGTTATTATATTTTAAAGATCATATAGAAATCATTTTCATTAAAATATTATTTCTTGATAACTTATAAGATAGTACATTATTATATTTTAAAGTTCAAACATAAATAATTTTTATTAAAATTTTATTTCATAATAACTCGTAGATAGTATGTTATTATATTTTAAAGATAAGATAGAAATTATTTTTATCAGAATGTTATTTCATGCTAACTTATAGATAGTATGTTATTATATTTTAAAGATTAGACACAAATAATTTTTATCAGTATGTTACTTCATGGTAAGTCATAAACATTTTGTTCAAAGTTTTCAAGCTTGTAATTATAGATATTTATGAAACTCGTTTACTTACTGAGCTTTCAAGCTCACCTTTTATATTTTCCTCCCCCAAGTAGCATCTTTGAGAAAATATAGCATGACAATAATTTTTGGGGTATAGGATCAACCTTTTGTTCTTTACCCTTTTATATAGTTAATATTGGCTGGTGTGTATATAGACTAGTAACCAAGACTAAAATGCCTTATGATTTGATGTATAGCATTTATATCATGATTTGTAGCCATATTGATAGGCATAAGCTACTTTAGAGTTATGTAATAAATTATTATATGAAAATTAACATTTTACTACAGGATGGTAAGTTCCAATTTAGGGAAAATTTTGCCAATGTTTTTGTAGGTCTAATACAAATATGGTTTTGACACAACCTAGAAATAGATAAGAAAGCAAGTTTTTCAATTAGTACAATCTTTGGAATGTTTCCCATGCTATTAAGGTAGTTTCGGGAAAAGTCTTGATAGGAGGTACCAAAGCACTTTTTGTAATTTTTTCATATATATACCTGAAAATGATATTTTCTTGGAGGTGTATGGAAATTTTTGTGAAGAGGGGTACCAAAGCACTCTCACAAATTTTTTCAATCATATACCCAAAAATTTCATTTTTTTGCATCCGTTTTGCAATTTTTATGACAAGTGGTATCAAAGCACTTTTTATAAATTTTATGTACATATACCTAAAAATAGAATTTTATTGCATCTTTAGTGTAATTTTCCTAACGAATGGTACCGAGCACATTTAGCGGGTTTTTCTCACATATACTCATATATGACATTTGTTTGCATCCACAGTGTAATTTTCATGAAAGGTGGTGCTGAAGCACTTTTTGGAACTTTTTTGCACATATACCCAAAAATGGCATTTTGTTGTATCCATAGTGCAATTTTCATGACAGATGATAATAAAATTCTTTTTGTAATTTTTTTTGAGTATATATCTAGAAATAGAATTTTTTTTGCCTCTATAATGCAATTTTCATGACGGATGGTGCAGTAGCACTTTTTGCAACCTTTTTGTACTTATACCGAAAATGACATTTTGTTACATTCATTTTGCAATTTTTACGATGGGTGTTATGAGAACATGTTTTTCCACT
This sequence comes from Hippophae rhamnoides, assembly GCA_033030585.1. NCBI lineage: Eukaryota > Viridiplantae > Streptophyta > Magnoliopsida > Rosales > Elaeagnaceae > Hippophae > Hippophae rhamnoides. Next base: position 43,976,213 of record CM065436.1, on the reverse strand, counting down.
TTTTCGCACATATGCCCAAAATAGAATTTTGTTGCATCACTATTACAAAAAGGAGTAATTAAGTTAGGATTTAAAGTCAATTTTTTGGGAAAAACTGACTTATAATGAATTTTAAGTTGATACGCTGAAAGACTGACTTAAAATATTAAAACAATAACGTCGATCCTACATGTCAACCAATGCTACACGTAGGATTTTAAGTCGATTCTATGTGTCAACCGACTTAAAATCCTACTTGTAGTATCGGTTCTATGTGTCAACTGATGCTACTATTTTATTTTTTTGTAATTTTTTAAGACAGTTGACACTTAGAACCAATGCTAGGCTTAGGATTTTAAGTCAGTTCTACGTGTCAATGGACTTAAGACAAGTGTAGCATCGGTTCACACGTAGAATCAACTTAAAATCCTACGTGTAGCATCGAATCTACATGCCAACCGACACTACCTTATTTTTTTTCCTTATCTTCTTCTCTCCCTCATTTACCGACAGTGCAAGCTCATGTTTCCCTCTTCCCTTATAGAAGAAAACCGTATGTTATCACTATTTTCTTTCTCCTTTTCTGATGACTTATGACCATCATTTTCAGTGCCATTAGTTTGGCTTTCTTCCTCTCTAATTTCTCTTCTAGACCCACAATATTTTTGAGTATAATACTCAAATTTTCATACATATTCTCCTTCACTTTCTCACTTACCAAACACTTGTTTTCTTCATTTCCTTTATTTTGTCACTTCATTTACTCTTGTAAGTATTTATATGAATTATTTTATACTTATTATTCAAATTTTTTTATTTTAACGTATATTATGTGAATAAAGTTTTGTGTTATGTAGGTTGTGTATTTTTACTCAAGCTTAGAAGAGAAGAAGGTATTTTATTCATTTATTTATTTTAATAATTTTATGTATTTAGTATTTTGATATATATTAATTTATTTTAAACTTAAATTTTTTGAAAAATATATACATATACATGAAATATATATATATATATATATATATATATAAAATATTGAATAGCGAAGGACAACACCATGGTAATTTTTTTAATGCTTTAATTTCTCTGTTTTTGTGTCTCTAAAGTTTGGGCTTGTTTGATGGTAATGGATGTTTAGGGGAATGAATTATTGTTTGGACTTATTTTCCTACCCAAACTCCATCTCATCTCATTAGAAAGTTCTTGGGTCATTATGAATGGGTCATTGCTGGTGATTCTAAGCAACAAACTAAGCTTCCTCTCCCTGAAATAAAGTGAGAATATCATAAAATCTATGACAAAAGAGGCATTATTAGTTTATTTGTAATTTAAGTTAACTATATATATGTATTGTATATAAATTATTATTTTTTAATAAATTTATTTCTTAAATAATTAATTAATATTTAATTTTTCAATAATTTGTACTATTTAAAAACTCTTTTAAACATATTTTAATTTTTTTATGCTATTATGTGATCGAAATCAAGTAGTGTGGATAGAAGAAAATACATAAAATATATTAAAAAATTAGAATTTAAAGTCAGTTCAAGGGGTTCAACTAGCTTTAAAATTAAAATTGGTTCACGCTTTGAACCGACTTTAAACTTAAAGTCTGTTCAACCTGTGAACCAATTTTAAGTCAATTTGGTCAACTTTTAAGTTGGTTAATAATTGACATAAAAGCTTGAATTTGTAGTAGTGCATCCATAGTATAATTTTCATAATGGGTGGTACCAGAGCACTTTATAAAACGTTTTGAACATACATACCCGAAAATGGCATTTTATTTCATCTATAATGCAATTTTCATGGTGAGTGGTATAGGAGCATTTTTTTATTTTTTCGCACATATACCCAAAATTTGGATTTTGTTTCATCTATAGTGCAATTTTCATGATGGGTGGTAACATAACACTTTTGTAACTTTTTCGCACATATAACCGAAAATGAAATTTTGTTGCATCCATATTACAATTTTTGTGATGGGTGTTACTTGAATACTTTTTGGAATTTTTCCTCACATATACCTAAATGTGACATTTTGTTGCATTGTAATGCAAATTTCATAACTGGTGGCATCGGAGTACTTTTTGCTAAATTTTCGAACATATACATGAAAATGGAATTTTGTTGCATCCATAATGCAATTTTCATGACAAGTGATATCGAAGTACTTTTCGCAACTTTTTCGTACATATACCAAAAATGAGATTTTGTTGCAACCCTTTTTTAAAAAATAGGCATTTAAGTCCTCTTTTTTTATTAAATAAAAGGAAACATTACATGGGTAATATTCGAACTTGGGTCTATGGTAGTAAGGGTGGGGAATCATACCACTAGGACTACAGACCAATCCTAATAATAATTAAAAAAAGTGATTGTATGATCGCATCCACCGCAAGTCGAACTCGAGAAAATTGTTATACGTAGAAATAAGTATTTGGAGAAAGGCCCTAATATTAGAAAGGGATGGTGTGTTTAGAAACGACCCACTGAGCCTTATTAGATTATGGGTAGTACTAACTTGTAATCCTTACACTACAAAGAGCGCAAGAAACTTGTTGCCCTGTGAAACTACCTTATCATGGGTTTCTCCATTTTAGGGACAATGAAACCCATCATGGCTCTCTCCATTCTAAGGACAATGACACCCAAATAATTTTCTCTCGAGTGTTAGGGCCTAACTCTTTGCTTGCAATGGAGAGGCTAGTATAAACCTACCAACAAGACCCAACCTAAAGGTCCAATTCAATGTTACATCACTTATTAAACCTCATTTGGGTTACAAGACTACACTGCTTGGCTAGCTAAAAGGGTGCATAACACTTTTTGTAACCTTTTTGCACATATACCCAAAATATTTCATTTTGCTGCAACCGTATTTCAATTTTCATGATGGATGGTGTCGAAACACTTTTTGTAACTTTTTTCACACATATACATGGAAATGGGATTTTATTGCATCCGAAGTGCAATTTTCATGACAGGTGGTCTAGGAGCACTTTTTGAACCTTTTTTGCACATGTACCTAAAAATGGAATTTGGTTTCATTCGTAGTGATTTCATGACGAGTGGTACAAGAGCACTTTTTGTAATTTATTTGTTACTTGACCACTTTTTTTCACTTTTTTCATACATATAGCCAAAATTGGAATTTTGTTGGATACGTAGAAATGTTTTTATGACAGGTAGTAAAGGAGCACATTTAGCAACTTCTTTGTACATATATCCAAAAATTATATTTTCTTGCATCCGTAATGCAATTTTCATGACAAGTGATATGGGAGCCTTTTTCACAACTTTTTACACATACCCAAATATGGCATTTTGTTTCATCTATATTATAATTTTCATGAAAATGGTACTAGAGCACTTTTTGCAGCTTTTTCAAAAATATTTTTGAAATTGAATTTTTTTTCTTCTATTGTTTAATTTTAATAATGGGTGGTATCAAAGCACTTTTACAACTTTTTTACACATATAACCAAAAATGGCATTTTGCATCATCCATATTTACATTTTCATAAAGGATGTTACTCTAACACTTTTTGAACATAAAAGACATATACCCAAAAATGACATTTTGTTGCATTTGTAGTTTAATATTCATGAGAGGTTATATTGAGACACTTTTTGACTTTTTAACACATATACCCAAAAATTGTATTTTGTCGGATTCATAATGCAATTTTCTTAACAAGTTGGTACCAAAACACTTTTTTCAAGTGCTCTACAAATAACCCAAAAATGGCATTTTGTTGGATCAATAGGAAAATTTCACGACGGGCGATATAGGAGCACCTTTTGCAACTTTTTTGCATGTATATAAAAAGATGTTATTTCGATGTATTTCCATTGCAATTTTCATGATTGGCAGTACCGGAACATTTTTTACAATTGTTTTGCACATATACCTAAAAATGGCTTTTGATTGCATCTGTAATGCAACTTTCATGATAAGTAGTATCAGAGCACTTTTTGCAACTTTTTCACACACATACCCAAAAATTGTATCCTGTTGCATCCATATTGTTATTTTCATGATGGATAATAGTGGAATACTTTATGCAACTTTTTCACACATACATGGAAATGAAATTTTATTGTAGCCATAGTACAAATTTCATGAGGGGTGGCACCAAAGCACTTTTTCGCACATATATCCAAAAATAACATTTTGTTGCATCTATCTTTTGCAATTTTTTTGCATATATACCAAAAAAAGGCATTTTGTTGCATTCATAGTGCAATTATCATACCGAGTGGTACAAAATCAATTTTTTCTACTTTTTTTGAAACAAATGAATGACAAAAATCAACTAGTACACCAAGATATCCCATCAAAATGAAAAGTACCTTTTAGTACCTTCCTCATCTTTCCATCATCCATAAATATTATTAAATAATAAAAGAAATGAATACAAAGTAATACATCAACAGGACCTATAAAAAGGTTTACCAACTATATCAAAAATAATAAAATGGCATGTGGATGATTGTACATCCTACCACCAAGTCACAAAACAAAAGCTAAGAGATCTAGAAGCCAAGCTATTTGTTGCTAAAATACCCTCTTGATAAATATGGAAATAGTGGAACTCCACATGAGCAATCCGAGATTTAGAAAGCCAATGCCATGGCACCAAATGAAATCTAGTATGAAATAAAATCCCCACATATGTTGAGTCAAACTCCTAACAAATCTTCTTCATGTTTGTCTAAATATCTTAACCCATAAATAGCCACACAATAACATCCCTTCACAAAAGCTTTGTAGATTCAAAAAATCCATACATAACCAGAAAGACTAGGTGCCCCAAAAGTAACCCTATTAGTGTTAAATGTTTAACCAACCTTTAAGAGGAGGGCATCAATTAACCTTAACTACCATTGGGGTTCATGGTGGGACACTATGACCCTAGAAGTAACAAAGTAACTATAAGTCATTCAAAGTATTTCTTATAGCACCCTTTTAGACCAACCTCACTTCTCTAATAAAATGCCAAATAGTAGTGAAAGAGGAAAGTAAAGGAACCGTAATCCCATCATAACAAAAATTATTCCTTGTGGTCCAGATAATCTAAATAATTGAAACAATGCTTCTTTCCATAAATTGCAAGTTTGAGGTCCAAAATTTCTATCCATTGCATCCCTTGATAACTCCAAAAGTGACATATTTGTTCAAGACGAACACAAAAAAAAGAGAAAATGATGTTCTAGAGAGCACTAGAAAAAGGAAATCTTAAGAAAAGAGGTGAGATCATCTTCTTTGAACTACCATAAATAAAGCAATGTGAAGGGAAGGAATGACCCTACTTCTAGATATTGCAATCTATAGGAACATTCCTTTGAATGGCTCTTCCAAATAACAAAGAGTGTGAAGGGGGAATAAAAGGCATCCATATTTCCTTACTTCAACTCTGAACTTTCCCCACTAGTCTCAAAGAATGATATGCAACATGAGTGGAGACATCCCCTCTGACTAAATAGAACCAAACCTAAGTGTCTCTTATACCTACTACAACCAAGTTAATACCCATGGATAAATCTTGGTAAGATTCAACATACGCCTGCAGTAAATGCCATCTATTCGCTGTCTAAAAGTGACAAACCAAAGCATTAAAAGGTATATCAATTTGAATCACAAAAAATCTCTTTATAAGATGTGAACACATGCAGTTATCAGTCCAAAAATGAACTTAAGAATCCCTAACCATAACCATCCAACTAGAATTTACAATCAACACTAAAAAATGAGTACTTAAACTAGATCAAATAGATGAGCTAACATGATACCCTCTAAAATATAATTCCTATTGTAGTATCTCCTTCTAAGTGCAACATGGTTTGAGAGTTGCTAGTAATCAAATGTGAAGAAAAACTTCATAACATGGTTTCATTTAGAGTTTTCAAATCTCTTAACATAAGACCCTCTTTTGTAAGAGTACGATAACAATACATCCAGACAACTTGAACCAATCTTACTTTGTCTACCTTACTAGTCTAGAAAAAGTTCTGAATGACATTAGTAATATCATTAAGGACACTTTTGGCCATCTATAAATCTAAAAATAGTTCAAGAACATAGTTTAGAAATTCGTTTCGATACCCGAGTCAAAAGTTATCTCCGTTAAAAGTTGCAACACAAAATTTGTCAAATGTTTTGTTGCTTTTGAAAATGTGAACAACATCGCCTTTCATTTTCTCTTCTCTTAAATTTTTTGAAGAATACAAACTGATAGAACACATAATTAAACAGACCTAGGTCGAAACCAATATATCCTTTATAGCTATATTGACTCAAACCGGAAGTAAGTAAAATGAAAATGGTGCGTCAAAAACTTTAAACCCCCTTTAAGTGATTTAAACGAGGGAATTTTGATACCGAATTGATTTTCCTAAGTGACACAAAATCATATTGTGTAATTTTATATGAGCTTTGACTTGATATATTATAACAGCCATTTCGATACCCGAGTCAAAAGTTATATCCGTTCAAAGTTGCCACACAAATTTGTAAAATGTTTTGTTGTTTTTGAAAATGTGAACAATATCCCCTTTCATTTTCTCTTCTCTTAAATTTTTTGAAGAATACAAACTTATTGAACACATAAATAAACAGACCTAGGTCGACACCAATATATCCTTTATAGCTATATTGACTAAAACCGGAAGTAAGTAAAATGAAAATGGTGCGTCAAAACTTTTTAAACCCTTTTTAAGTGATTTAAACGAGGGAATTTGGGTACCGAAATGATTTTCCCAAGTGATACAAAATCATATTGTGTAATTTTATAAGGGCTTCGACTTGATATATTATAATAGCCATTTCGATACCCGAGTCAAAAGTTATCTTCGTTCAAAGTTGCAACACAAATTTGTAAAATGTTTTGTTGTTTTTGAAAATGTGAACAACAACCCCTTTCATTTTATCTTCTCTTAAATTTTTTGAAGAATACAAACTTATTGAACACATAAATAAATAGACCTAGGTTGACACCAATATATCCTTTATAGCTATATTGAATAAAACCGGAAGTAAGTAAAATGAAAATGGTGGGTCAAAAACTTTAAACCTCCTTTAAGTGATGTAAATGATGGAATTTGGGTACCGAAATGATTTTCTTCTGCGACACAAAATCATATTGTGTAATTTGATACGAGCTTCGACTTGATATATTATAATAGTTGTTTCGATACCCGAGTCAAAAGTTATCTCCGTTCAAAGTTGCAACACAAATTTGTCAAATGTTTTGTTGTTTTTGAAAATGTGAACAACATCGCCTTTCATTTTCTCTTCTTTTAAATTTTTTGAAGAATACAAACTGATTGACCACATAATTAAACAGACCTAGGTCGAAACCAATATATCCTTTATAGCTATATTGACTAAAACCGGAAGTAAGTAAAATGAAAATGGTGCGTCAAAACTTTTTAAACCCTTTTTAAGTGATTTAAACGAGGGAATTTGGGTACCGAAATGATTTTCCCAAGTGATACAAAATCATATTGTGTAATTTTATAAGGGCTTCGACTTGATATATTATAATAGCCGTTTCGATACCCGAGTCAAAAGTTATCTCCGTTCAAAGTTGCAACACAAATTTGTAAAATGTTTTTTGTTTTTGAAAATGTGAACAACAACCCCTTTCATTTTATCTTCTCTTAAATTTTTTGAAGAATACAAACTTATTGAACACATAAATAAACAGACCTAGGTCGACACCAATAAATCCTTTATAGCTATATTTTGACTAAAACCGGAAGTAAGTAAAATGAAAATGGTGCGTCAAAAATTTTAAACCCCCTTTAAGTGATTTAAACGAGGGAATTTGGGTACCGTAATGATTTTCCTAAGTGATACAAAATCATATTGTGTAATTTGATACGAGCTTCGACTTGATATATTATAATAGTCGTTTCGATACCCGAGTCAAAAGTTATCTTCGTTCAAAGTTGCAACACAAATTTGTAAAATGTTTTGTTGTTTTTGAAAATGTGAACAACAACCCCTTTCATTTTATCTTCTCTTAAATTTTTTGAAGAATACAAACTGATAGAACACATAATTAAACAGACCTAGGTCGAAACCAATATATCCTTTATAGCTATATTGACTAAAACCGGAAGTAAGTAAAATGAAAATGGTGCGTCAAAAACTTTAAACCCCCTTTAAGTGATTTAAACGAGGGAATTTGGGTACCGTAATGATTTTCCTAAGTGATACAAAATCATATTGTGTAATTTGATACGAGCTTCGACTTGATATATTATAATAGTTGTTTCGATACCCGAGTCAAAAGTTATCTCCGTTCAAAGTTGCAACACAAATTTGTCAAATGTTTTGTTGTTTTTGAAAATGTGAACAACATCGCCTTTCATTTTCTCTTCTTTTAAATTTTTTGAAGAATACAAACTGATTGACCACATAATTAAACAGACCTAGGTCGAAACCAATATATCCTTTATAGCTATATTGACTAAAACCGGAAGTAAGTAAAATGAAAATGGTGCGTCAAAACTTTTTAAACCCTTTTTAAGTGATTTAAACGAGGGAATTTGGGTACCGAAATGATTTTCCCAAGTGATACAAAATCATATTGTGTAATTTTATAAGGGCTTCGACTTGATATATTATAATAGCCGTTTCGATACCCGAGTCAAAAGTTATCTTCGTTCAAAGTTGCAACACAAATTTGTAAAATGTTTTGTTGTTTTTGAAAATGTGAACAACAACCCCTTTCATTTTATCTTCTCTTAAATTTTTTGAAGAATACAAACTTATTGAACACATAAATAAACAGACCTAGGTCGACACCAATAAATCCTTTATAGCTATATTTTGACTAAAACCGGAAGTAAGTAAAATGAAAATGGTGCGTCAAAAACTTTAAACCCCCTTTAAGTGATTTAAACGAGGGAATTTGGGTACCGAAATGATTTTCTTCTGCGACACAAAATCATATTGTGTAATTTGATACGAGCTTCGACTTGATATATTATAATAGTTGTTTCGATACCCGAGTCAAAAGTTATCTCCGTTCAAAGTTGCAACACAAATTTGTAAAATGTTTTGTTGTTTTTGAAAATGTGAACAACAACCCCTTTCATTTTATCTTCTCTTAAATTTTTTGAAGAATACAAACTGATAGAACACATAATTAAACAGACCTAGGTCGAAACCAATATATCCTTTATAGCTATATTGACTAAAACCGGAAGTAAGTAAAATGAAAATGGTGCGTGATGAGTGCTTAAAAAGCACTAAAATAACCATGATTTTATGCACATTAATTGATTAAAAATATATATATTTATATGTTTTATCATATATTTATATAAATTTGTCTTTTTCGGAATCACGGGTATTTTTATTGTTTTTCAGGAATTTTGGCCTAAAAACGCAATGTAAAGACTCAAAGAAGAATACTTGAAGCAATACATCACAAATAAATTGATAAATAAGTGGAAAAAGGTCAACAAACATGGAAAAATTGGACAAAATGGGTCGAAAAGGTCAAAAATGTCATAACACGGAAAAACGCGCACCGCAAATTGACCCGGCGCCCAGAGTCACATACAGGCCGCCAGAGCCGCGCGCGCACAGGCCAGCAGCGCCAGCGCGTTGATGCTGCTTCGCGCAGGCTGCATGGGCTGGCATCGTTCACGCCACAGGCCGCGCTGCTAGCCGCCAGCAGCGCCGGGCAATGGCCAGCGCCAACGCGTTTTGACCCATTTTTCACGTGCAGCCGCCCCATGACGTCATGTCGACGTCATTGATGACCTCAGCAGTCCATTACACGTTTTTATTTTTTAATATTTTTTTTAACATTTTTTAATCATTTTTTCTCTCCATCCTCACCTATAAATACCCCTTCCATTCACTTCAAACCACACCTCAAAACCTCACTCCTCTCTTCCTTCTTTCTCTCATTTCTTAGTTCTTAAGTTTTCTTTATTTTCTTTCTTAGTCTCTAAGCTTTTCTTAGTTTTTCTCTTAGTTTTTACTTCAATTGTCTTAGGTTTAGAGTTCTTCTCTTTTTGAGAGGAACTTGTAATGTTTTGTAATAATTTAGATTTTTGATTCAATAAATGGAAGTGCAAATTCGCTTGGAGGTTTTCTAGCAACGGGAATAGCGTCAAGTTCTGTAAGGATTATTATTTTCTTTACGCTTATTTTTATGCTTTATTCTTACATGTTATATTTGATTTGTCTGTGATTAAATTTAACTGTGCTATTGCTTATAATCATGATATAATAATAACGTTGTTATGCTTGCGAAATATTAAATAGGTGAAAATTTCTAAAATGAATTGATTTTATTTTTATTCAAGATTTTATATTAAGGATGTTAGAGAGAAATATATTATTTTTCATTACAAACTTAAATCGAAAGTTAGACTTTAAGGTTTAGTTATCCTACTAATTTAGAGTAGTCTTTCTTTTATTTGTTAGTCTAATCGCCTAGGTAGTTAGAGTGAAGCTCTATTTCAAAAGTTTTTATAAGAATTATTATGTGGAAATGTATTAATGACGTGTTTTCAATAGTGATTTTAAAACTTGAAAGTTAGTACTCGGATAACTAAATTCTTAAGTTTAATTTGACACCTTGAATAAAGTTTAAATCGTCTAACACCAAAGGTGGCAGATTAAATAGTTCATTTTCAATCTCTTAGAAAAAGGAATTAATTTAATTAACCAAATTAGTTATCAACCCCACCCATAGGTGTTAATTGATTTGTTTAGTTAACAAAGAAGATCTAACCCACCAAAGTGGTATTCATACAAAAAAGAGAATCAATAAAATATCAATTTATATCTTTAATAACCTAGATAATATGAAAGAAGATAATTAACTTAGTTATTATATCCATAGATACTCCACTAATATAAATGATAAAATTTGCATGAATATTTATTGAATCAGTATTTATATTTATTTATTCAATTTGTATCTATGTTTATTCTTTTTAGATTATATTTAATTAATCTGTATATATGTTTATTTTATGTTATTAGATTAGGAACACAAAAACCAAAACTATCGCGACAGGATGTTTAGGATTTAATTTCGTTTTTAAAAGTTTCAACAATAAATTAAAAACCACATACATTCCTTCCTTAGATCGACGTGGGAGTATCTTTATCATTTTCTACGAAATGATTCGCAGACTTTCATGAGAGTTTTACAAATATTAAAACCAAAGTATTTGCGAGAATTGGCGATCTGGGTTTTTCATCAAGTTTTTGGCGGATTCTTGAATGAAGTAATAGCGTTTTTAATTTATTTATCAAAATTTTAAAAATATTTTTGTGTTGTAAATAATTGTGATATTTAAAAAAAAAATAATAATAGTAATAAATAAATAAAATAAAAATTAATCAAATTTCAAATTTCATAAAAAATAAATAATAAATAAATAAATAAATAAATAAATAAATAAAAAAAAAAAAAAAATTAATTTTTTTTTTATTATAGCATAAAAAGTAAATAATTTAGAAATTTGAAATTTGAAGTAAAAAAGTTTTTACCGTACGTAAAAAAAAAAAAAAAGAATTTAAAATTTTTTTAAAAATTTTAAGAAATAAGATAGTGTGAATAGTAAAATAAAATTACCGTACGTAAAAAAAAAAAAAAAAAAAAAATTAAAATTTTTTAAAATTTTAAGAAATAAGATAGTGTGAATAGTAAAATAAAATTACCGTTCGTAAAAAAAAAAAAAAAAAAAAAAAAAAAATTAAAATTTTTAAGTTAATAAGAAATAAGATAGCGTGAATAGTAAAATAAAATTACCGTTCATGAATAGTAAAAAAAAAAAACTAAAACGCATGAAAAGAAAAAAACTAAGGGAGTCATTGCAGGAAATTTAGTTCTTGCTCACATCAGTCTTTCACAGGAACGTTGTTAGGAGAATGGTTTTTAAGGAGCCATAAGACCACCATTCTTTCCCTAACACTTTTGGTTAATACTAATTATGTTATTTTAAAAAAAAAAAAAATAAAAAAAAATAAAAAATAAAATAAAAAAAAATAAAAAATAAAAAAAAAAAGAGAAAAAAAAAATATAAAAAAAAAAAAAAAAAAATTGTTTAGTGTTTTGAATTAAATGCCATGGAAATTTTCTAATTTCTTTATTTTTGTTGACAGGAGTTTTAAATTTACGTTTAAAAATAGTACATGCGTGGTAGGAGATCCTTAGAAACCCCTAACACCATATGTAAATAATATTCATAAATTTAAACAAGTGTCAACAACACCTGATCCTACCCATCAACCCGATTTTGAGCCAAACATAGAACGTCTTAATCCTTTACTAGAACCAAAAGAAATGGAGGAAAACCAACATGTTAGGGAAACAACGATGAAGGAGTTTGCAAGATAGGTGATTGGCACGGCATCTGCCGCTATCCGATTGGGAGAGGCTGCTAGGAACTATGACCTTAAAAATATTCATTTTTCTATGCTTCCTTCCTTCTATGGGCTACCTAATGAAGATTCTCTTTCCTTTATGAGAGATTTCTATGCTACGGTCCAAACATTCCCCCCGGTATTCTAAACGAGGATCGCCTTAGAATGAGATGTTTTCCGTACACCTTAAAGGATAAGGCTAAAGCTTGGTTGATGTCACTTCCCCTGGTTCTCTCGATGACATGGGGTCAAATTTACAATAAATTCATGGGAAAATTCTATTCCCATCAAAACATCGAGCCGAGAGGAAAGATTGCTACTTTCTCTCGGATGGAAGGAGAACCATTCCACGAAGCTTGGGATAGGTTCAAAATGTTTCTCACTCAATGTCCCCATCATAGCTTTCCCTACGGTTGCAGAACCAATTCTTTTACGATGGACTTACACAACAATGTCGGTTCATTGTCGACAACGCGGGGAGGAGCAATAGGAGAAAAAAGCGCATCGTAAACGTATAATCTCTTTGAGATGTTGGGTGCTAATTCCCACAGAAAAGCTCCAGAGTGAGAAAAAGCTGGTGTTCATGAGATTGACTCCGTAATGAAGTTCAACAACAACTTGTTCAACTGACTAAGCAAGTTGCCCTTCTCGCTACACAAACCAACACAAATAATGAACAATATGGTTTCAGACAAAGAATACGTGGGACAAGGTACTGAAGCCTGTCCATATCAAGGAGATACAACTGGACCTGAGCAGGTTAATGTGTTGGGAGCATATCAACAGAGACCAAGGTTTGATCCCAATTCAAATACCTATAATCCTGGGTGGAGAAGTCATCCAAATTTCTCTTGGAGGCAAAACAACCCTCCTTTCCCTCAAAGCTCAAACCAGGCAGGCCAGCAATTCCACCCACCTATTCCACGAAGCATTCCAAATAAACCAACCCTGGAGGACAACTTGAATTCTTTTATTCAAGTTTGTAGGGACAATCAATCAAAAACCAATCAACGGTTGGACTCTGTGGAAGCTTCTATCAAAAAGGTGGAAGTTCAAGTTGAACAGTTAGTTGAACATTTGCAGAAAGGCAAAATTGAAACTTAGATGAATTCAATGAAGAGGAGACATTGAGTTTTTCATTCTGCAATCTCCAAGCAACGTCTTACTAGAAGACGATAAATTTTAGTCCTACATGGGAGGTCACCCATTATTGTATTTTCCTTTGTTTTAGTTTGCGTGTAATAAAAAAAAATATATATATATATATATATATATATATATTTCAAATAAAATAAATTCGTTTGTTTCAAAAATTGTGTCCCTTCGTTTAAATTAAAAAAATAAAAAAAATAAAAAATAAAAAAAAAAAATAAAAAATAATTTAGGTTCCTTGCATTTTTTTTAGAGATATCTACCATTGTTTTTAAAAGCAAAATGCTGATTCACAATAGGAGGAGGATCATTTTCAACTACAAACAACCATGGGAGATGCTGAAGATAGGCGGAAAAAGATGAAAGACTATACAATGCCAATCATTGGCAATGTAACTTCCAGCATCCAATTGCAAGAGGCTGCAAGGAATTATGAATTGAAAAAGATTCATTATTCTTTGTTGCCTTCCTTTTACGGTATCCCTAATGAAGATCCTTTGCATTTCATTCGAGAATTCTATGCTATTGTCCAAACCTTTCCACTACATGAAATTAGTGAAGATCAACTTAGGATGAGGTGTTTTCCTTACACTCTCAAAGATAAAGCTTGGTCATGGTTCATTACTCTACAACAGTTCCCTTAAACCTTGGGGGGCGGTCTATGAAATTTTTATGGGTAGGTTCTATTCCCATCAAAAGACTGTTGATCTAAGAACAAAGATAGCAACATTTTCTCAAATGAATGAAGAGCCCTTTCATGAAGCTTGGGAACGATTCAAACTCCTTTTCATTCAATGTCAAAATCATAGCTTTCCACTACAGCCACAAAACCAATTCTTTTACGAAGGATTGACACTACGGAGTCAATACATGGTTGATAATCTTCTTTGGAGGTCTTTGTAGGAGAAAAGACAATGAGAGGAAGCCTATAATCTCTATGAGCTATTGGGTTCTAATTCCCAACAAAGAGGTGGTGGAAGGAAAGCAAAGGTCAATAAGGTCGGCTTTGATGATGAGATAACCTTGCAAATTCTTTGAATTGACTAAACAAGTGAAATTCCTCACGTCTCACCAAATTTCAAATCAAGAGGTAATGTGGAGTGTGTTGTTCAATTGGGCTTGGTACTCATAATTATTCAAATACTTGTGATTCTAGTGTAAATGCCATAGAGGAAGTCCAATATTTTCAAAAGTATCATCCAAACACCTATAATCACCCTTACCCACCAAGCCAATCTTTTAAACCAACCTTAGAAGATAGCTTGAATGCTTTTATTCAAGTTAGTCGTGACAACCAACTGATGACTAATCAAAGGTTGAACACCGTGGAGGCTTCGGTTAAAAGAATTGAATCTAAAGTTGGGCAATTTGGTGAACAAATGCAAAAGAAAGAACCGTGAAAGTTGCCTACCAACTGTAACAAGCAAAAGATGTTAGAACCCTTCGAAGTGGTAAGGTAGTCAATACCGGTGTACACGAAATCTCTAACAAAGAAGGCGACATTCTAATATCGCAAAAGGAGAAACAAGTGTTAAACTTCACAAGCTTTACGAAAAACTCATTGGGGGTCATCCGACACTCCCAAAATTCAAAAGACAACGAGAACCACACGGATGCAAGTACCTTTTCCCCACCGGTTGAAAGAGTCCAAACAAGATAAGCAATTCAATGATCTTTTTAATATGCTCTCTAAAGTAAATATCAATTTACCATTATTAGAAGTGATCATGAATGTGCCCTCATATGCCAAGTTTTTCAAAGAGTTGAACACTAAGAAAAGGAGGTATGAAATGAATGAAAGAGTAGTAGTGTCGAGAAATTTCTAGTCAGTACTTCAAAGACAAACTACCCCTAAGTTGAAAGACCCTGGAAGTTTTATTATAAACATAACTATGGGGGATAGGAAGGTTGCTAAGGCAATGCTTGATTTAGGTGCTAGTATAAATTTGATGCCCTACTCTATATTCTCACAGCTCAATCTAGGGGATCTAAAACCCACAACTATGTCCCTGCAACTTGCAGATAGATCTCTTAAATATCCAGAGGGAATAGTTGAGGATGTTTTGGTACAGGTAGACAAACTGATAATACCTGTTGACTTTGTGGTTGAGGATATGCAAGAAAATCCGGCATTGGAGAGAGAACATACAATATTGCTTGGTAGACCATTTATGGCAACTACTAAAACTATTATTGATGTCCAAGATGGAAATTTGACAATGACAGTCTTAGGAGAGACTGTTCATTTCAAAGTTTTTGATTCTTCACCTTTCCCTTCTATTTCTGCCATCGATGAAATATTCGAAGTTGATCCTTTGGATAATCTTATCCAAAACACCTTTTTCCAAACCAGAATAGAAGACAAGCTTGAAACTGTTCTTACACTTGAAAAGGTTGAAGAAGATTTAGATGAAGAAATTAAGGGGTACCTTGAACAACTAGACAATAATGAAGTGATGACAAAATCTAGTGCACTTTTAAATCTACCCAGTTCTTCATCTGTTAAAGAGGCCAATCCACACGAACTTGAACTTAAAGACTTACCCGAGCACTTAAAATATGTGTTTTTGGGAGAAGGAGAAACATATCCAGTGATAATTTCTTCAACCTTGACCAAACCACAAGAAAAGGAACTCATCAAAGTTGCTTAAGCAGTTTAAGAAATCTATAGGTTGGAGTATAGGGGATATAAGAGGCATTAGTCCAACAATGTGTATGCACAAGATCAACTTGGAGGATGGTGCTAAACCCGTACGAGAGGCCCAAAGAAGACTAAACCCAAACATGCAAGAGGTAGTTAAAAGGAAATCCTTAAACTACTAGAAGAAGGGATTATCTATCCTATTGCGGATAGTAAGTGGGTTAGTCCAAAGGTATGTGGTACCAAAGAAATGCGGGATAACAGCTTGTTAAAAATGATAAAAGTGAATTAGTGCCCACTAGAATAATCCTTTGGATGGAGAATGTGTATAGATTTTAGGAAACTAAATTTATATACGAAAAAGGATCACTTTCCTCTTCCATTCATTGATCAAATGTTGGAAAGATTAATTTAGACACGAATTTTCTTGTTTCTTGGATGGACTGCCTGGATATTATCAAGTACCCATAGCTTGAGAAGATCAGGAAAAGACCACATTTACATGTCCTTTTGGGACATTTGCTTTTCGCAGAATGCCATTTGGGTTATGCAATGCCCCCGCCACTTTCCAGGAGATGCATGATATCTATTTTCTCGGACATGGTGGAGAAATTCATTGAAATTTTCATGGACGATTTCTCTGTCTTTGGGAACTCATTTGATGATTGCTTACATAAATTGACTTTGGTTTTAGAAAGATGCATTGAATGCAATCTAACCCTTAGTTGGGAGAAAAGTCATTTTATGGTTCAACAAGGGATAGTTTTGGGACATATAATTTCAAACAAGGGTATTGAGGTTGATAAGGCAAAAGTTGAATTGATATCCAAACTACCTCCCTACATCCGTGAAGGGGATAAGAAGCTTCTTGGGACATGCAGGATTTTACAGACGCATTTATTAAAGATTTCTCTAAAATAAGTCGTCCTTTATGTAACTTATTATCCAAAGATCTTGAATTTGACTTCAACAATGACCGCCTTATTTCCTTTAATACCTTGAAAGAGAAACTAACATCTACCCCTGTTATAATGGCACCAAACCGGTCTTTACCTTTTGAGATAATGTGTGATGCTTCGATTATGCAATAGGAGCAGATCTGGGACAAAGAGTGGATAAGCATTTACATGTCATCTACTATGCTAGCAAAACACTCAATGATGCCCAAATGAATTACACCACCACTGAAAAGGAATTCTTGGCTATAGTATTCTCTTTAGACAAATTTCGGTCTTATTTAGTAGGATCTAAAGTGATTGTACATTCGATCATCTTTGCTTTAAGATACCTATTAAGTAAACCAAATTCCAAGCCAAGATTAATCAGGTGGGTCTTACTCTTACAAGAATTTGACCTAGAAATCAAGGATTAGAAAGGCAGTGAAAAATTAGTAGCTGACCATTTTTCTAGGTTGATTTCTAACTTCAATTCTCTTAAAGATGAGAGTAATGAAGATATAGTTGAAACCTTTCCTGATGAACAGTTATTTTCAATAGGTCCGAACCCATGCTATGATGATATTGTAAACTATCTTGCCACTGGTGTTTTGCGACCTAACATTTCATATTAGGACAAGAAAAGGTTTTTTAAAACTATTAAGGACCCTTATTTATACAAGATTGGTCAAGATCAAGTCATCCGGAGATGTGTACCTGAAGAAGAACATAAGAGCATTCTAACTTTTTATCATGAACTTCATTGTGGGGGCCATTTTGGTGGTGAAAAGACAGCCCGTAAGATATTACGATCTGGATTCTTTTGGCCTACTCTTTTTAAAGATGCTCATATGTGCACAATGTGATAGATGTCAAAGAATAGGCAACATAAGCAAAAGAGATGAAATGCCTTTGACATCTAATTTAGTTGTTGAACTCTTTGATGTGTGTGAGATTGACTTTATGGGTCCTTTTTCCCCATCTAATGGTTTTCAATACATTTTGGTTCTTTGTGGATTATGTGCCCAAGTGGGCAGAAGCTATCCCCACCAAAACCAATGATGCTAATGTTGTTGTGAAATTCTAGAAAGATTTCATATCCAATAGGTTCGGAACGCCTAGAGCTATAATAAGTGATGGAGGTAGCCATTTTTGTAACAAACTCTTTGATGGAGCTCTACACAAGTAGAAGATCTCACATAAAGTAGCTACTCCATATCATCCTCAAACTTAGGTTTAGTGGAAGTGAGCAATAGGCAAATTAAGGGAGTACTGGAACGCACTGTGCGTCCGTCAAGGAAGGATTGGGCATTTAAGCTAAATGATGCCTTATGGGCATACCGCACCGCTTACAAAACACCTATTGGGATGAGCCCTTATCGGTTAATCTTTGGGAAAGCGTGCCACCTTCCAGTTGAACTTGAACACAAAGCTTATTGGGCAATTAAAGAGTTAAACATGGATTTAGATAAAGCAGGTGAAAAACGATTACTTCAGCTTCATGAGTTGGAAGAAATTAGGAATGAAGCCTATGAGAATGCCAAATTATACAAGGAGCGTACTAAGCGCTATCATGACAAGAGGCTAGTTCCTAAGACTCTTCACCCTGGAATGAAAGTTCTTTTATTTAACTCTCGTTTGAGATTGTTTCCAGGAAAGCTGAGATCAAGATGGGATGGACCATTCAAAATAGTTCAAGTATTTGAACATGGAGTAGTGGAACTATTGGACTCCAAGACACAAAAAACGTTCAAAGTCAATGGCCATCGTGTCAAGCCTTATTTAGAAGAACCAAACAACATTGCTGAAATGGATTGCATTTGGCTGAGTAACCCTTAGCACCAAAAAGATACGTCTTGCTAAGACGTTAAACTAAGCGCTGGATGGGAGGCAACCCATCATTTTAGGTAAAATAAAAAAAAAAAATTTTTTGTTATTTGTTTTCTTTACTTAATTTTATTGTTTATTTCATTTTAATTGCATGTGAATAATTTTTAAATTGTTAGAACTAAAAATATTTGTTGAGATGTTAGAAGTTTACAATGACCGTCTGTACGTATACACTTTAATGATGAATATGATGGATGCACCTGCATTTTCCATTACTACTTGCACATTCTCAGGAAATAGGTAATCTTTCTTCTCTTCTCTCTTTATCTTTAATTTACAGTTGTTACATTGAGGACAATGTAAGTTCTAGGTTGGGGGTGGTGAAAAGTTACCATGCTTAAAAAAAAAAAATAAATAAATAAATAAAATAAAAATATACTTTTTGTGTGGTTGGTTTTATTTCTATTTTGTGTGATTTAGTAACTTTTTGGAATAAAAAAAAAAAAAAAAAAGAGAAAGTTTCACAAAAGTTTATCATTTCTTTAAATCAAATTTAAGTAAATAGTTAAGTCTTTTGTACTGTTAGATTAATTTTTGAAAACATATCATGAAATATTTTGTAATTATTTTTGATAATTAGTTAGTTTTTGTCATAATTAGTATTTCTTGATAAGATGTTGAAATTATATTAAACCCAAAATCGGTGTTTATGAGTTTTTTTAGTGGAGACTACCTTTGTGAGATATAATTTGAGCCTAATTTCCTTTATTCAGAGTGAAATATATATTTTTTCTACTCCAAACACATTTCTTATTTCTTCAAATTTTTAGATGATCTCTATAGGTATTAGCATTGAATGTATGAATTTTTTCATCTTAATAGAGTATCATATATTTTTGATTATTATTTTTGCTTAGAGTAAATGATTTGAGTAGAAATTGATAGCATATGATTATATCTCATTGATGCATGACTACTACAAAAACAAAAGACATATCCGGGGTTACCTAAACCAAGATCAAACAAAAAAGCCACAAAATTAACCACTCACCAAAATCCAAAAAAAAAAAAAAATGTACAATCTGTACATGGGTTGACTCTCTACAGAAATACACATATTGAAAAATATCTTGAGAAAAAAAAAAGAGAGAGATAAAAATAGTATCATCTACATACTATAACCCGCATTGCCTACAAAGTTGTGAGTAAAGGATAATTACAAAAGGAACATATAAGAAGTAATTCCCCAAAAAGTCATTGCAATTTCTTCATTTGTAAAAGGCATATATCTTGAAATTCTTTCTTAATGAGTTTGATTTATGCATGAAAATAATTTTTATATATGATATCTTTATAATTTATACATTTGATTCCTTTCATGAGATCAATGTTAAAATAACACTTTGAGCCTTTATTCTTTATACATATGCGAACATATTAGTTCATTTCTATACATCAACTCTTTCGCATATAAATTAGTATGAGTGTTTGAACCCATAGGATTCAGTGTTTTGAGAGTATTGACTTGTGAGGAATAGAGAAATGGCTTAATTCTCGATTCATGACAATCGAAATTGGGTGAAATTAAATGGATACATTTTTGATATGAAATATGAAAATGATTTTCGACTAATTATCATAATAAATCATGATTGTTTAAAGAGATTAAGATAACTTATGCTTGAGATTTTAATTATGATCTTAAAGGAGATTAAAAAGTATGAGACATTTTTGTGAAATGTTGTTAATTTGTGATTTTGTTGTAAATTTAATTTTTAAGTTGTTTGTTTTTATTGTTTCTTTTGATTTTACATTTAGTACAATGTTTGTGGGTATCATTACTGAAAACCCTCACGAGACTCAAACTCGTCCACTAGGGCAACCTAGGGGTTTAAAGGCTTGTTGCATAGGCTAAATGCAACCGTGTCAATCCACGGAAGTGATTTAGGATAGTTTAATTTTTAGTTTTTATCGCTTATCTTGCTAAGGGACTAGGATGAAGTTGGTTGGAGGTTGTGATGAGTGCTTAAAAGCACTAAAATTACGATGATTTTATGCACATTAATTGATTAAAAATATATATTTATATGATTTTATCATATATTTATATAAATTTGTCTTTTTCGGAATCATGGGTATTTTTATTGTTTTTCAGGAATTTTGGCCTAAAAACGCAATGTAAAGACTCAAAGAAGAATACTTGAAGCAATACATCACAAATAAATTGATAAATAAGTGGAAAAAGGTCAACAAACATGGAAAAATTGGACAAAATGGGTCGAAAAGGACAAAAATGTCAAAAGATGGAAAAAACGCGCGCCGCGGCCCGGCCCGGCGCGCCGCGCCCGGCCAGAGCCGCGCGCGCCGGCGCCAGGCCGCGTGCGCCCGCGCGTTGATGCTTCGCGCGCTGCACGCGCGGCACTGTTCACGCAGCTGGCGCCCGGCCCGGCGCTGGCCGCGGCCGGCGCCCGGCCGGCGGCCCGGCGCGCCCAATGCGTTTTTGACCCATTTTTCACGTGCAGCCGCCCCCATGACGTCATGCTGACGTCATTGATGACCTCAGCAGGTCCATTACACGTTTTTTATTTTTTTAATATTTTTTTTAACATTTTTTAATCATTTTTTCTCTCCATCCTCACCTATAAATACCCCCCTTCCATTCACTTCAAACCACACCTCAAAACCTCACTTCTCTCTTCTTTCTTTCTCTCATTTCTTAGTTTTTAAGTTTTCTTTAGTTTCTTTCTTAGTTTCTAAGCTTTTCTTAGTTTTTCTCTTAGTTTTTAGTTCAATTGTCTTAGGTTTAGAGTTCTTCTCTTTTTGAGAGGAACTTGTAATGTTTTTGTAATAATTTAGATTTTTGATTCAATAAATGGAAGTGCAAATTCCGCTTGGAGGTTTTCTAGCAACGGGAATAGCGTCGAAGTTCTGTAAGGATTATTATTTTCTTCTGATTATTTTTATGCTTTATTCTTACATGTTATATTTGATTTGTCCGTGATTAAATTTAAGCGTGCTATTTGTTTATAATCATGATATAATAATAACGTTGTTATGCTTGCGAAATATTAAATAGGTGAAAATTTCTAAAATGAATTGATTTTATTTTTATTCAAGATTTTATATTAAGGATGTTAGAGAGAAATATATTATTTTTCATTACAAACTTAAATCTGAAAGTTAGACTTTAAGGTTTAGTTATCCGCTCTAATTTAGAGTAGTGCTCTTTTATTTGTTGGTACAATCGCCCGGTAGTTAGAGTGAAGCTCTATTTCAAAAGTTTTTATAAGAATTATTATGTGGAAATGTATTGACAACATGTTTTCAATAGTGATTTTAAAACTTGAAAGTTAGTACTCGGATAACTAAATTCTTAAGTTTAATTTGGACACCTTGAATAAAGTTTAAAATGTCTAACCCCACCAAAGGTGGCATTTAAATGGTTCATTTTCAATCTCTTAGAAAAAGGAATTAATTTAATTAACCAAATTAGTTATCAACCCCACCCATAGGTGTTAATTGATTTGTTTAGTTAACAAAGAGTATCTAACCCCACCAAAGGTGGTATTCATACAAAAAAGAGAGAATCAATAAAATATCAATTTATATCTTTAATAACCTAGATAATATGAGCAAGCATAATTAACTTAGTTATTATATCCATAAATACTCCACTAATATAAATGATAAAATTTGCATGAATATTTATTGAATCTGTATTTATATTTATTTATTCAATTTGTATCTATGTTTATTCTTTTTAGATTATATTTAATTAATCTGTATATATGTTTATTTTATGTTATTAGATTAGGAACACAAAAACCAAAACTATCGTGACAGGATGTTTAGGATTTAATTTCATTTTTAAAAGTTTGAATAATAAATTAAAAACCACATACATTCCTTCCTTAGATCGACCTTGGGAGTATACTTATCATTTTCTACGAAATGATTCGTGCACTTGCGAGAGTTTTACAAATATTAAAACCAAAGTATTTGCGAGAATTGGCGATGCCGGTTTTCGCTCATCACTGTGTCAAAAAACTTTAGACCCTCTTTAAGTGATGTAAAGGATGGAATTTGGGTACCGAAATGATTTTCTTTGGTGCAACCAAATCAAATTGTGTAATTTGATACTAGGTTCGACTTGATATAATATAATTGTCATTTCGATACCCGAGTCAAAACATATGTCCGTTCAAAGTTGCAACACAAATTTATCAAATGTTTTGTTGTTTTTGAAAATGTGAACAACATCCCCTTTCATTTTCACTTCTCTTAAATTTTTTTAGAAATACAAACTGATTGAACACATAAATAAACAGACCTAGGTCGATACCAATATGTCCTTTATAGCTATATTGAATAAAACCGGAAGTAACTAATATGAAAAATGTTGCGTCAAAAACTTTAGACCCTCTTTAAGTGATGTAAACGATGGAATTTGGGTACCGAAATGATTTTCCTAAGTATGACCAAATCATATTGTGTAATTTGATACTAGGTTCGACTTGATATATTATAATTGTCATTTCCATACCTGAGTCAAAAGTTATCTCCGTTCAAAGTTGCAACACAAATTTATCAAATGTTTTGTTGTTTTTGAAAATGTGAACAACATCCCCTTTCATTTTCTCTTCTCTTAAATTTTTTGAAGAATACAAACTGATTGAACACATAAATAAACAGACCTAGGTCGACACCAATATGTCCTTTATAGCTATATTGAATAAAACAGGAAGTAACTAAAATGAAAAATGTTGCGTCAAAAACTTTAGACCCTCTTTAAGTGATGTAAACGATGGAATTTGGGTACCGAAATGATTTTCCTTAGTATGACCAAATCAAATTGTGTAATTTGATACTAGGTTCGACTTGATATAATATAATTGTCATTTCGATACCTGAGTCAAAAGTTATCTCCGTTCAAAGTTGCAACACAAATTTATCAAATGTTTTGTTGTTTTTGAAAATGTGAACAACATGCCCTTTCATTTTCTCTTCTCTTAAATTTTTTGAAGAATACAAACTGATTGAACACATAAATAAACAGACCTAGGTCGATACCAATATGTCCTTTATAGCTATATTGAATAAAACCGGAAGTAACTAAAATGAAAAATGCTGCGTCAAAAACTTTGGAACCTCTTTAAGTGATGTAAACGATGGAATTTGGGTACCGAAATTATTTTCCTAAGTGTGACCAAATCATATTGTGTAATTTGATATGAGGTTCGACTTGATATATTATAATTGTCATTTCGATACCCGAGTCAAAAGTTATCTCCGTTCAAAGTTGCAACACAAATTTATCAAATGTTTTGTTGTTTTTGAAAATGTGAACAACATCCCCTTTCATTTTCACTTCTCTTAAATTTTTTGAGAAATACAAACTGATTGAACACATAAATAAACAGACCTAGGTCGACACCAATATGTCCTTTACAACTATATTGAATAAAACCGGAAGTAACTAAAATGAAAAATGTTGCGTCAAAAACTTTAGACCCTCTTTAAGTGATGTAAACGATGGAATTTGGGTACCGAAATGATTTTCCTTAGTATGACCAAATCAAATTGTGTAATTTGATACTAGGTTCGACTTGATATAATATAATTGTCATTTCGATACCTGAGTCAAAAGTTATCTCCGTTCAAAGTTGCAACACAAATTTATCAAATGTTTTGTTGTTTTTGAAAATGTGAAAAACATGCCCTTTCATTTTCTCTTCTCTTAAATTTTTTGAAGAATACAAACTGATTGAACACATAAATAAACAGACCTAGGTCGACACCAATATGTCCTTTACAACTATATTGAATAAAACCGGAAGTAACTAAAATGAAAAATGTTGCGTCAAAAACTTTAGACCCTCTTTAAGTGATGTAAACGATGGAATTTGGGTACCGAAATGATTTTCCTTAGTATGACCAAATCAAATTGTGTAATTTGATACTAGGTTCGACTTGATATAATATAATTGTCATTTCGATACCCGAGTCAAAAGTTATCTCCGTTCAAAGTTGCAACACAAATTTATCAAATGTTTTGTTGTTTTTGAAAATGTGAAAAACATGCCCTTTCATTTTCTCTTCTCTTAAATTTTTTGAAGAATACAAACTGATTGAACACATAAATAAACAGACCTAGGTCGACACCAATATGTCCTTTACAACTATATTGAATAAAACCGGAAGTAACTCAAATGAAAAATGTTGCGTCAAAAACTTTAGACCCTCTTTAAGTGATGTAAACGATGGAATTTGGGTACCGAAATGATTTTCCTTAGTATGACCAAATCAAATTGTGTAATTTGATACTAGGTTCGACTTGATATAATATAATTGTCATTTCGATACCTGAGTCAAAAGTTATATCCGTTCAAAGTTGCAACACAAATTTATCAAATGTTTTGTTGTTTTTGAAAATGTGAACAACATCCCCTTTCATTTTCTCATCTCTTAAATTTTTTGAAGAATACAAACTGATTTAACACATAAATAAACAGACCTAGGTCGACACCAATATGTCCTTTACAACTATATTGAATAAAACCGGAAGTAACTCAAATGAAAAATGTTGCGTCAAAAACTTTAGACCCTCTTTAAGTGATGTAAACGATGGAATTTGGGTACCGAAATGATTTTCCTTAGTATGACCAAATCATATTGTGTAATTTGATACTAGGTTCGACTTGATATATTATAATTGTCATTTCCATACCCGAGTCAAAAGTTATCTCCGTTCAAAGTTGCAACACAAATTTATCAAATGTTTTGTTGTTTTTGAAAATGTGAACAACATCCCCTTTCATTTTCTCTTCTCTTAAATTTTTTGAAGAATACAAACTGATTGAACACATAAATAAACAGACCTATGTCGACACCAATATGTCCTTTATAGCTATATTGAATAAAACTAGAAGTAACTAAAATGAAAAATGTTGCGTCAAAAACTTTAGACCCTCTTTAAGTGATGTAAACGATGGAATTTGGGTACCGAAATGATTTTCCTCAGTATGACCAAATCAAATTGTGTAATTTGATACTAGGTTCGACTTGATATAATATAATTGTCATTTCGATACATGAGTCAAAAGTTATCTCCATTCAAAGTTGCAACACAAATTTGTCAAATGGTTTGTTGTTTTTGCAAATGTGAACAACATCCCCTTTCATTTTCTCTTCTCTTAAATTTTTTGAAGAATACAAACTGATTGAACACATAAATAAACAGACCTAGGTCGACACCAATATGTCCTTTATAGCTATATTGAATAAAACCGGAAGTAACTAAAATGAAAAATGTTGCGTCAAAAACTTTAGACCCTCTTTAAGTGATGTAAACGATGGAATTTGGGTACCGAAATGATTTTCCTAAGTATGACCAAATCAAATTGTGTAATTTGATACTAGGTTCGACTTGATATAATATAATTGTCATTTCGACACCCGAGTCAAAAGTTATCTCCGTTCAAAGTTGCAACACAAATTTATCAAATGTTTTGTTGTTTTTGAAAATGTGAACAACATGCCCTTTCATTTTCTCTTCTCTTAAATTTTTTGAAGAATACAAACTGATTGAACACATAAATAAACAGACCTAGGTCGATACCAATATGTCCTTTATAGCTATATTGAATAAAACCGGAAGTAACTAAAATGAAAAATGTTGCGTCAAAAACTTTAGACCCTCTTTAAGTGATGTAAACGATGGAATTTGGGTACCAAATTGATTTTCCTTAGTATGACCAAATCATATTGTGTAATTTGATACTAGGTTCGACTTGATATAATATAATTGTCATTTCGATACCCGAGTCAAAAGTTATCTCCGTTCAAAGTTGCAACACAAATTTATCAAATGTTTTGTTGTTTTTGAAAATGTGAACAACATGCCCTTTCATTTTCTCTTCTCTTAAAGTTTTTGAAGAATACAAACTGATTGAACACATAAGTAAACAGACCTAGGTCGATACCAATATGTCCTTTATAGCTATATTGAATAAAACCGGAAGTAACTAATATGAAAAATGTTGCATCAAAAACTTTAGACCCTCTTTAAGTGATGTAAACGATGGAATTTGGGTACCAAAATGATTTTCCTTAGTATGACCAAATCATATTGTGTAATTTGATACTAGGTTCGACTTGATATATTATAATTGTCATTTCCATACCTGAGTCAAAAGTTATCTCCGTTCAAAGTTGCAACACAAATTTATCAAATGTTTTGTTGTTTTTGAAAATGTGAAAAACATGCCCTTTCATTTTCTCTTCTCTTAAATTTTTTGAAGAATACAAACTGATTGAACACATAAATAAACAGACCTAGGTCGACACCAATATGTCCTTTACAACTATATTGAATAAAACCGGAAGTAACTAAAATGAAAAATGTTGCGTCAAAAACTTTAGACCCTCTTTAAGTGATGTAAACGATGGAATTTGGGTACCGAAATGATTTTCCTTAGTATGACCAAATCAAATTGTGTAATTTGATACTAGGTTCGACTTGATATAATATAATTGTCATTTCGATACCTGAGTCAAAAGTTATCTCCGTTCAAAGTTGCAACACAAATTTATCAAATGTTTTGTTGTTTTTGAAAATGTGAAAAACATGCCCTTTCATTTTCTCTTCTCTTAAATTTTTTGAAGAATACAAACTGATTGAACACATAAATAAACAGACCTAGGTCGACACCAATATGTCCTTTGCAACTATATTGAATAAAACAGGAAGTAACTAAAATGAAAAATGTTGCGTCAAAAACTTTAGACCCTCTTTAAGTGATGTAAACGATGGAATTTGGGTACCGAAATGATTTTCCTTATTATGACCAAACCAAATTGTGTAATTTGATACTAGGTTCGACTTGATATAATATAATTGTCATTTCGATACCTGAGTCAAAAGTTATCTCCGTTCAAAGTTGCAACACAAATTTATCAAATGTTTTGTTGTTTTTGAAAATGTGAAAAACATGCCCTTTCATTTTCTCTTCTCTTAAATTTTTTGAAGAATACAAACTGATTGAACACATAAATAAACAGACCTAGGTCGATACCAATATGTCCTTTATAGCTATATTGAATAAAACCGGAAGTAACTAAAATGAAAAATGTTGCGTCAAAAACTTTAGACCCTCTTTAAGTGATGTAAACGATGGAATTTGGGTACCGAAATGATTTTCCTTAGTATGACCAAATCAAATTGTGTAATTTGATACTAGGTTCGACTTGATATAATATAATTGTCATTTCGATACCTGAGTCAAAAGTTATCTCCGTTCAAAGTTGCAACACAAATTTATCAAATGTTTTGTTGTTTTTGAAAATGTGAACAACATGCCCTTTCATTTTCTCTTCTCTTAAATTTTTTGAAGAATACAAACTGATTGAACACATAAATAAACAGACCTAGGTCGACACCAATATGTCCTTTATAGCTATATTGAATAAAACCGGAAGTAACTAAAATGAAAAATGTTGCGTCAAAAACTTTAGACCCTCTTTAAGTGATGTAAACGATGGAATTTGGGTACCAAAATGATTTTCCTTAGTATGACCAAATCATATTGTGTAATTTGATACTAGGTTCGACTTGATATATTATAATTGTCATTTCCATACCTGAGTCAAAAGTTATCTCCGTTCAAAGTTGCAACACAAATTTATCAAATGTTTTGTTGTTTTTGAAAATGTGAAAAACATGCCCTTTCATTTTCTCTTCTCTTAAATTTTTTGAAGAATACAAACTGATTGAACACATAAATAAACAGACCTAGGTCGACACCAATATGTCCTTTACAACTATATTGAATAAAACCGGAAGTAACTAAAATGAAAAATGTTGCGTCAAAAACTTTAGACCCTCTTTAAGTGATGTAAACGATGGAATTTGGGTACCGAAATGATTTTCCTTAGTATGACCAAACCAAATTGTGTAATTTGATACTAGGTTCGACTTGATATAATATAATTGTCATTTCGATACCTGAGTCAAAAGTTATCTCCGTTCAAAGTTGCAACACAAATTTATCAAATGTTTTGTTGTTTTTGAAAATGTGAACAACATGCCCTTTCATTTTCTCTTCTCTTAAATTTTTTGAAGAATACAAACTGATTGAACACATAAATAAACAGACCTAGGTCGATACCAATATGTCCTTTATAGCTATATTGAATAAAACCGGAAGTAACTAAAATGAAAAATGTTGCGTCAAAAACTTTAGACCCTCTTTAAGTGATGTAAACGATGGAATTTGGGTACCAAAATGATTTTCCTTAGTATGACCAAATCATATTGTGTAATTTGATACTAGGTTCGACTTGATATATTACAATAGTCGTTTCAATACATGAGTCAAAAGTTATCTCCATTCATAGTTGCAACACAAATTTGTCAAATGGTTTGTTGTTTTTGCAAATGTGAACAACATCCCCTTTCATTTTCTCTTCTCTTAAATTTTTTGAAGAATACAAACAGATTGATCACATAAATAAACAGACCTAGGTCGACACCAATATGTCCTTTACAACTATATTGAATAAAACCGGAAGTAACTAAAATGAAAAATGTTGCGTCAAAAACTTTAGACCCTCTTTAAGTGATGTAAACGATGGAATTTGGGTACCGAAATGATTTTCCTCAGTATGACCAAATCAAATTGTGTAATTTGATACTAGGTTCGACTTGATATAATATAATTGTCATTTCGATACATGAGTCAAAAGTTATCTCCGTTCAAAGTTGCAACACAAATTTATCAAATGTTTTGTTGTTTTTGAAAATGTGAAAAACATGCCCTTTCATTTTCTCTTCTCTTAAATTTTTTGAAGAATACAAACTGATTGAACACATAAATAAACAGACCTAGGTCGACACCAATATGTCCTTTACAACTATATTGAATAAAACCGGAAGTAACTAAAATGAAAAATGTTGCGTCAAAAACTTTAGACCCTCTTTAAGTGATGTAAACGATGGAATTTGGGTACCGAAATGATTTTCCTCAGTATGACCAAATCAAATTGTGTAATTTGATACTAGGTTCGACTTGATATAATATAATTGTCATTTCGATACCTGAGTCAAAAGTTATCTCCGTTCAAAGTTGCAACACAAATTTATCAAATGTTTTGTTGTTTTTGAAAATGTGAACAACATGCCCTTTCATTTTCTCTTCTCTTAAATTTTTTGAAGAATACAAACTGATTGAACACATAAATAAACAGACCTAGGTCGACACCAATATGTCCTTTACAACTATATTGAATAAAACCGGAAGTAACTAAAATGAAAAATGTTGCGTCAAAAACTTTAGACCCTCTTTAAGTGATGTAAACGATGGAATTTGGGTACCGAAATGATTTTCCTCAGTATGACCAAATCAAATTGTGTAATTTGATACTAGGTTCGACTTGATATAATATAATTGTCATTTCGATACCTGAGTCAAAAGTTATCTCCGTTCAAAGTTGCAACACAAATTTATCAAATGTTTTGTTGTTTTTGAAAATGTGAACAACATGCCCTTTCATTTTCTCTTCTCTTAAATTTTTTGAAGAATACAAACTGATTGAACACATAAATAAACAGACCTAGGTCGATACCAATATGTCCTTTATAGCTATATTGAATAAAACCGGAAGTAACTAAAATGAAAAATGTTGCGTCAAAAACTTTAGACCCTCTTTAAGTGATGTAAACGATGGAATTTGGGTACCGAAATGATTTTCCTTAGTATGACCAAATCATATTGTGTAATTTGATACTAGGTTCGACTTGATATAATATAATTGTCATTTCGATACCTGAGTCAAAAGTTATCTCCGTTCAAAGTTGCAACACAAATTTATCAAATGTTTTGTTGTTTTTGAAAATGTGAACAACATGCCCTTTCATTTTCTCTTCTCTTAAATTTTTTGAAGAATACAAACTGATTGAACACATAAATAAACAGACCTAGGTCGACACCAATATGTCCTTTATAGCTATATTGAATAAAACCGGAAGTAACTAAAATGAAAAATGTTGCGTCAAAAACTTTAGACCCTCTTTAAGTGATGTAAACGATGGAATTTGGGTACCGAAATGATTTTCCTAAGTATGACCAAATCATATTGTGTAATTTGATACTAGGTTCGACTTGATATATTATAATTGTCATTTCGATACCTGAGTCAAAAGTTATATCCGTTCAAAGTTGCAACACAAATTTATCAAATGTTTTGTTGTTTTTGAAAATGTGAACAACATCCCCTTTCATTTTCTCATCTCTTAAATTTTTTGAAGAATACAAACTGATTTAACACATAAATAAACAGACCTAGGTCGACACCAATATGTCCTTTACAACTATATTGAATAAAACCGGAAGTAACTCAAATGAAAAATGTTGCGTCAAAAACTTTAGACCCTCTTTAAGTGATGTAAACGATGGAATTTGGGTACCGAAATGATTTTCCTTAGTATGACCAAATCAAATTGTGTAATTTGATACTAGGTTCGACTTGATATAATATAATTGTCATTTCGATACCTGAGTCAAAAGTTATCTCCGTTCAAAGTTGCAACACAAATTTATCAAATGTTTTGTTGTTTTTGAAAATGTGAACAACATGCCCTTTCATTTTCTCTTCTCTTAAATTTTTTGAAGAATACAAACTGATTGAACACATAAATAAACAGACCTAGGTCGATACCAATATGTCCTTTATAGCTATATTGAATAAAACCGGAAGTAACTAAAATGAAAAATGTTGCGTCAAAAACTTTAGAACCTCTTTAAGTGATGTAAACGATGGAATTTGGGTACCGAATTTATTTTCCTCAGTATGACCAAATCAAATTGTGTAATTTGATACTAGGTTCGACTTGATATAATATAATTGTCATTTCGATACCTGAGTCAAAAGTTATCTCCGTTCAAAGTTGCAACACAAATTTATCAAATGTTTTGTTGTTTTTGAAAATGTGAACAACATCCCCTTTCATTTTCACTTCTCCTTAATTTTTTTAGAAATACAAACTGATTGAACACATAAATAAACAGACCTAGGTCGACACCAATATATCCTTTATCGCTATATTGAATAAAACCGGAAGTAACTAAAATGAAAAATGTTGCGTCAAAAACTTTAGACCCTCTTTAAGTGATGTAAACGATGGAATTTGGGTACCGAAATGATTTTCCTTAGTATGACCAAATCAAATTGTGTAATTTGATACTAGGTTCGACTTGATATAATATAATTGTCATTTCGATACCTGAGTCAAAAGTTATCTCCGTTCAAAGTTGCAACACAAATTTATCAAATGTTTTGTTGTTTTTGAAAATGTGAACAACATGCCCTTTCATTTTCTCTTCTCTTAAAGTTTTTGAAGAATACAAACTGATTGAACACATAAGTAAACAGACCTAGGTCGATACCAATATGTCCTTTATAGCTATATTGAATAAAACCGGAAGTAACTAATATGAAAAATGTTGCATCAAAAACTTTAGACCCTCTTTAAGTGATGTAAACGATGGAATTTGGGTACCAAAATGATTTTCCTTAGTATGACCAAATCATATTGTGTAATTTGATACTAGGTTCGACTTGATATATTATAATTGTCATTTCCATACCTGAGTCAAAAGTTATCTCCGTTCAAAGTTGCAACACAAATTTATCAAATGTTTTGTTGTTTTTGAAAATGTGAAAAACATGCCCTTTCATTTTCTCTTCTCTTAAATTTTTTGAAGAATACAAACTGATTGAACACATAAATAAACAGACCTAGGTCGACACCAATATGTCCTTTATAGCTATATTGAATAAAACCGGAAGTAACTAAAATGAAAAATGTTGCGTCAAAAACTTTAGACCCTCTTTAAGTGATGTAAACGATGGAATTTGGGTACCGAAATGATTTTCCTTAGTATGACCAAATCAAATTGTGTAATTTGATACTAGGTTCGACTTGATATAATATAATTGTCATTTCGATACCTGAGTCAAAAGTTATCTCCGTTCAAAGTTGCAACACAAATTTATCAAATGTTTTGTTGTTTTTGAAAATGTGAAAAACATGCCCTTTCATTTTCTCTTCTCTTAAATTTTTTGAAGAATACAAACTGATTGAACACATAAATAAACAGACCTAGGTCGACACCAATATGTCCTTTACAACTATATTGAATAAAACCGGAAGTAACTAAAATGAAAAATGTTGCGTCAAAAACTTTAGACCCTCTTTAAGTGATGTAAACGATGGAATTTGGGTACCGAAATGATTTTCCTTAGTATGACCAAATCATATTGTGTAATTTGATACTAGGTTCGACTTGATATATTATAATTGTCATTTCCATACCTGAGTCAAAAGTTATCTCCGTTCAAAGTTGCAACACAAATTTATCAAATGTTTTGTTGTTTTTGAAAATGTGAACAACATCCCCTTTCATTTTCTCTTCTCTTAAATTTTTTGAAGAATACAAACTGATTGAACACATAAATAAACAGACCTAGGTCGACACCAATATGTCCTTTACAACTATATTGAATAAAACCGGAAGTAACTAAAATGAAAAATGTTGCGTCAAAACCTTTAGACCCTCTTTAAGTGATGTAAACGATGGAATTTGGGTACCGAAATGATTTTCCTAAGTATGACCAAATCAAATTGTGTAATTTGATACTAGGTTCGACTTGATATAATATAATTGTCATTTCGACACCCGAGTCAAAAGTTATCTCCGTTCAAAGTTGCAACACAAATTTATCAAATGTTTTGTTGTTTTTGAAAATGTGAACAACACCCCCTTTCATTTTCACTTCTCCTAAATTTTTTTAGAAATACAAACTGATTGAACACATAAGTAAACAGACCTAGGTCGACACCAATATGTCCTTTATAGCTATATTGAATAAAACCGAAGTAACTAAAATGAAAAATGTTGCGTCAAAAACTTTAGACCCTCTTTAAGTGATGTAAACGATGGAATTTGGGTACCGAAATGATTTTCCTAAGTATGACCAAATCAAATTGTGTAATTTGATACTAGGTTCGACTTGATATAATATAATTCTCATTTCGATACCTGAGTCAAAAGTTATCTCCGTTCAAAGTTGCAACACAAATTTATCAAATGTTTTGTTGTTTTTGAAAATGTGAACAACATCCCCTTTCATTTTCTCTTCTCTTAAATTTTTTGAAGAATACAAACTGATTGAACACATAAATAAACAGACCTAGGTCGATACCAATATGTCCTTTATAGCTATATTGAATAAAACCGGAAGTAACTAAAATAAAAAATGTTGCGTCAAAAACTTTAGAACCTCTTTAAGTGATGTAAACGATGGAATTTGGGTACCAAAATGATTTTCCTTAGTATGACCAGATCATATTGTGTAATTTGATACTAGGTTCGACTTGATATATTATAATTGTCATTTCGATACCCGAGTCAAAAGTTATCTCCGTTCAAAGTTGCAACACAAATTTATCAAATGTTTTGTTGTTTTTGAAAATGTGAACAACATGCCCTTTCATTTTCTCTTCTCTTAAATTTTTTGAAGAATACAAACTGATTGAACACATAAATAAACAGACCTAGGTCGACACCAATATGTCCTTTATAGCTATATTGAATAAAACCGGAAGTAACTAAAATGAAAAATGTTGCGTCAAAAACTTTAGACCCTCTTTAAGTGATGTAAACGATGGAATTTGGGTACCGAAATGATTTTCCTTAGTATGACCAAATCATATTGTGTAATTTGATACTAGGTTCGACTTGATATATTATAATTGTCATTTCGATAACCGAGTCAAAAGTTATCTCCGTTCAAAGTTGCAACACAAATTTATCAAATGTTTTGTTGTTTTTGAAAATGTGAACAACATCCCCTTTCATTTTCTCTTCTCTTAAATTTTTTGAAGAATACAAACTGATTGAACACATAAATAAACAGACCTAGGTCGACACCAATATGTCCTTTATAGCTATATTGAATAAAACCGGAAGTAACTAATATGAAAAATGTTGCATCAAAAACTTTAGACCCTCTTTAAGTGATGTAAACGATGGAATTTGGGTACCAAAATGATTTTCCTTAGTATGACCAAATCATATTGTGTAATTTGATACTAGGTTCGACTTGATATATTATAATTGTCATTTCCATACCCGAGTCAAAAGTTATCTCCGTTCAAAGTTGCAACACAAATTTATCAAATGTTTTGTTGTTTTTGAAAATGTGAACAACATCCACTTTCATTTTCACTTCTCTTAAATTTTTTGAGAAATACAAACTGATTGAACACATAAATAAACAGACCTAGGTCGACACCAATATCTCCTTTATAGCTCTATTGAATAAACCGGATGTAAGTAAAATGAAATTGGTGCGTCAAAAACATTAAACCCTCTTTAAGTGATGTAAACGATGGAATTTGGGTACCAAAATGATTTTCCTTAGTATGACCAAATCAT
Organism: Hippophae rhamnoides; assembly: GCA_033030585.1. Classification (NCBI taxonomy): domain Eukaryota; kingdom Viridiplantae; phylum Streptophyta; class Magnoliopsida; order Rosales; family Elaeagnaceae; genus Hippophae; species Hippophae rhamnoides. The sequence goes on along the minus strand of CM065436.1, from coordinate 43,940,768 downwards.
ATTGTGTAATTTGATACTAGGTTCAACTTGATATATTATAATTGTCATTTCCATACCTGAGTCAAAAGTTATCTCCGTTCAAAGTTGCAACACAAATTTATCAAATGTTTTGTTGTTTTTGAAAATGTGAACAACATGCCCTTTCATTTTCTCTTCTCTTAAATTTTTTGAAGAATACAAACTGATTGAACACATAAGTAAACAGACCTAGGTCGATACCAATATGTCCTTTATAGCTATATTGAATAAAACCGGAAGTAACTAATATGAAAAATGTTGCATCAAAAACTTTAGACCCTCTTTAAGTGATGTAAACGATGGAATTTGGGTACCAAAATGATTTTCCTTAGTATGACCAAATCATATTGTGTAATTTGATACTAGGTTCGACTTGATATATTATAATTGTCATTTCCATACCTGAGTCAAAAGTTATCTCCGTTCAAAGTTGCAACACAAATTTATCAAATGTTTTGTTGTTTTTGAAAATGTGAACAACATCCCCTTTCATTTTCTCTTCTCTTAAATTTTTTGAAGAATACAAACTGATTGAACACATAAATAAACAGACCTAGGTCGACACCAATATGTCCTTTGCAACTATATTGAATAAAACAGGAAGTAACTAAAATGAAAAATGTTGCGTCAAAAACTTTAGACCCTCTTTAAGTGATGTAAACGATGGAATTTGGGTACCGAAATGATTTTCCTTAGTATGACCAAATCAAATTGTGTAATTTGATACTAGGTTCGACTTGATATATTATAATAGTCATTTCGATACCCGAGTCAAAAGTTATCTCCGTTCAAAGTTGCAACACAAATTTGTCAAATGTTTTGTTGTTTTTGAAAATGTGAACAACATCCCTTTCATTTTCTCTTCTCTTAAATTTTTTGAAGAATACAAACTGATTGAACACATAAATAAACAGACCTATGTCGACACCAATATGTCCTTTATAGCTATATTGAATAAAACTGGAAGTAACTAAAATGAAAAATGTTGCGTCAAAAACTTTAGACCCTCTTTAAGTGATGTAAACGATGGAATTTGGGTACCGAAATGTTTTTCCATACCGATTCCAAATCATATTGTGTAATTTGATACGAGCTTCGACTTGATATATTATAATTGTCATTTCGATACCCGAGTCAAAAGTTATCTCCGTTCAAAGTTGCAACACAAATTTATCAAATGTTTTGTTGTTTTTGAAAATGTGAACAACATCCCCTTTCATTTTCTCTTCTCTTAAATTTTTTGAAGAATACAAACTGATTGAACACATAAATAAACAGACCTAGGTCGACACCAATATGTCCTTTATAGCTATATTGAATAAAGCGGAAGTAACTAAAATGAAAAATGTTGCGTCAAAAACTTTAGACCCTCTTTAAGTGATGTAAATGATGAAATTTGGGTACCGAAATGATTTTCCTAAGTGTGACCAAATCATATTGTGTAATTTGATACGAGCATCAACTTGATATATTATAATAGTTGTTTCGATACCTGAGTCAAAAGTTATCTCCGTTCAAAGTTGCAACACAAATTTATCAAATGTTTTGTTGTTTTTGAAAATGTGAACAACATGCCCTTTCATTTTCTCTTCTCTTAAATTTTTTGAAGAATACAAACTGATTGAACACATAAATAAACAGACCTAGGTCGATACCAATATGTCCTTTATAGCTATATTGAATAAAACCGGAAGTAACTAAAATGAAAAATGTTGCGTCAAAAACTTTAGACCCTCTTTAAGTGATGTAAACGATGGAATTTGGGTACCAAAATGATTTTCCTTAGTATGACCAAATCATATTGTGTAATTTGATACTAGGTTCGACTTGATATATTATAATTGTCATTTCCATACCTGAGTCAAAAGTTATCTCCGTTCAAAGTTGCAACACAAATTTATCAAATGTTTTGTTGTTTTTGAAAATGTGAAAAACATGCCCTTTCATTTTCTCTTCTCTTAAATTTTTTGAAGAATACAAACTGATTGAACACATAAATAAACAGACCTAGGTCGACACCAATATGTCCTTTGCAACTATATTGAATAAAACAGGAAGTAACTAAAATGAAAAATGTTGCGTCAAAAACTTTAGACCCTCTTTAAGTGATGTAAACGATGGAATTTGGGTACCAAAATGATTTTCCTTAGTATGACCAAATCATATTGTGTAATTTGATACTAGGTTCGACTTGATATATTATAATTGTCATTTCGATACCCGAGTCAAAAGTTATCTCCGTTCAAAGTTGCAACACAAATTTATCAAATGTTTTGTTGTTTTTGAAAATGTGAACAACATCCCCTTTCATTTTCACTTCTCTTAAATTTTTTGAAGAATACAAACTGATTGAACACATAAATAAACAGACCTAGGTCGACACCAATATGTCCTTTACAACTATATTGAATAAAACCGGAGTAACTAAAATGAAAAATGTTGCGTCAAAAACTTTAGACCCTCTTTAAGTGATGTAAACGATAGAATTTGGGTACCGAAATGATTTTCCTTAGTATGACCAAATCATATTGTGTAATTTGATACTAGGTTCGACTTGATATATTATAATTGTCATTTCCATACCCGAGTCAAAAGTTATCTCCGTTCAAAGTTGCAACACAAATTTATCAAATGTTTTGTTGTTTTTGAAAATGTGAAAAACATCCCCTTTCATTTTCTCTTCTCTTAAATTTTTTGAAGAATACAAACTGATTGAACACATAAATAAACAGACCTAGGTCGACACCAATATGTCCTTTATAGCTATATTGAATAAAACCGGAAGTAACTAAAATGAAAAATGTTGCGTCAAAAACTTTGGACCCTCTTTAAGTGATGTAAAAGATGGAATTTGGGTACCGAAATGATTTTCCTTGGTGTGACCAAATCATATTGTGTAATTTGATACGAGCTTCGACTTGATATATTATAATAGTCGTTTCCATACCTGAGTCAAAAGTTATCTCCGTTCAAAGTTGCAACACAAATTTATCAAATGTTTTGTTGTTTTTGAAAATGTGAACAACATCCCCTTTCATTTTCTCTTCTCTTAAATTTTTTGAAGAATACAAACTGATTGAACACATAAATAAACAGACCTAGGTCGACACCAATATGTCCTTTATAGCTATATTGAATAAAACCGGAAGTAACTAAAATGAAAAATGTTGCGTCAAAAACTTTAGACCCTCTTTAAGTGATGTAAACGATGGAATTTGGGTACCAAAATGATTTTCCATAGCGAGACCAAATCATATTGTGTAATTTGATACGAGGTTCGACTTGATATATTATAATTGTCATTTCGATACCCGAGTCAAAAGTTATCTCCGTTCAAAGTTGCAACACAAATTTATCAAATGTTTTGTTGTTTTTGAAAATGTGAACAACATCCCCTTTCATTTTCTCTTCTCTTAAATTTTTTGAAGAATACAAACTGATTGAACACATAAATAAACAGACCTAGGTCGACACCAATATGTCCTTTATAGCTATATTGAATAAAACCGGAAGTAACTAAAATGAAAAATGTTGCGTCAAAAACTTTAGACCCTCTTTAAGTGAGGTAAACGAGGGAATTTGGGTACCCAAATGATTTTCCTTTGTGAGACCAAATCATATTGTGTAATTTGATACTAGTTTTGACTTGATATATTATAATTGTCATTTCGATACCCGAGTCAAAAGTTATCTCCGTTCAAAGTTGCAACACAAATTTATCAAATGTTGTGTTGTTTTTGAAAATGTGAACAACATCCCCTTTCATTTTCTCTTCTCTTAAATTTTTTGAAGAATACAAACTGATTGAACACATAAATAAACAGACCTAGGTCGACACCAATATGTCCTTTATAGCTATATTGAATAAAACCGGAAGTAACTAAAATGAAAAATGTTGCGTCAAAAACTTTAGACCCTCTTTAAGTGATGTAAACGATGGAATTTGGGTACCGAAATGATTTTCCTTGGTATTACCAAATCATATTGTGTAATTTGATACGAGGTTCGACTTGATATAATATAATTGTCATTTCGATACCTGAGTCAAAAGTTATCTCCGTTCAAAGTTGCAACACAAATTTATCAAATGTTTTGTTGTTTTTGAAAATGTGAACAACATCCCCTTTCATTTTCTCTTCTCTTAAATTTTTTGAAGAATACAAACTGATTGAACACATAAATAAACAGACCTAGGTCGACACCAATATGTCCTTTATAGCTATATTGAATAAAACCGGAAGTAACTAAAATGAAAAATGTTGCGTCAAAAACTTTAGACCCTCTTTAAGTGATGTAAACGATGGAATTTGGGTACCGAAATGATTTTCCTAAGTATGACCAAATCAAATTGTGTAATTTGATACTAGGTTCGACTTGATATAATATCATTGTCATTTCGATACCTGAGTCAAAAGTTATCTTCGTTCAAAGTTGCAACACAAATTTATCAAATGTTTTGTTGTTTTTGAAAATGTGAACAACATGCCCTTTCATTTTCTCTTCTCTTTAATTTTTTTAAGAATACAAACTGATTGAACACATAAGTAAACAGACCTAGGTCGATGCCAATATGTCCTTTATAGCTATATTGAATAAAACCGGAAGTAACTAAAATGAAAAATGTTGCGTCAAAAACTTTAGACCCTCTTTAAGTGATGTAAACGATGGAATTTGGGTACCAAAATGATTTTCCTTAGTATGACCAAATCATATTGTGTAATTTGATACTAGGTTCGACTTGATATATTATAATTGTCATTTCCATACCTGAGTCAAAAGTTATCTCCGTTCAAAGTTGCAACACAAATTTATCAAATGTTTTGTTGTTTTTGAAAATGTGAACAACATCCCCTTTCATTTTCTCATCTCTTAAATTTTTTGAAGAATACAAACTGATTTAACACATAAATAAACAGACCTAGGTCGACACCAATATGTCCTTTACAACTATATTGAATAAAACCGGAAGTAACTAAAATGAAAAATGTTGCGTCAAAAACTTTAGACCCTCTTTAAGTGATGTAAACGATGGAATTTGGGTACCGAAATGATTTTCCTTAGTATGACCAAATCATATTGTGTAATTTGATACTAGGTTCGACTTGATATATTATAATTGTCATTTCGATACCCGAGTCAAAAGTTATCTCCGTTCAAAGTTGCAACACAAATTTATCAAATGTTTTGTTGTTTTTGAAAATGTGAACAACATCCCCTTTCATTTTCTCTTCTCTTAAATTTTTTGAAGAATACAAACTGATTGAACACATAAATAAACAGACCTAGGTCGACACCAATATGTCCTTTATAGCTATATTGAATAAAACCGGAAGTAACTAAAATGAAAAATGTTGCATCAAAAACTTTAGACCCTCTTTAAGTGATGTAAACGATGGAATTTGGGTACCAAAATGATTTTCCTTAGTATGACCAAATCATATTGTGTAATTTGATACTAGGTTCGACTTGATATATTATAATTGTCATTTCCATACCCGAGTCAAAAGTTATCTCCGTTCAAAGTTGCAACACAAATTTATCAAATGTTTTGTTGTTTTTGAAAATGTGAACAACATCCCCTTTCATTTTCTCATGTCTTAAATTTTTTGAAGAATACAAACTGATTGAAGACATAAATAAACAGACCTAGGTCAATACCAATATGTCCTTGATAGCTATATTGAATAAAACCGGAAGTAACTATAATGAAAAATGTTGCGTCAAAAACTTTGGACCCTCTTTAAGTGATGTAAAAGATGGAATTTGGGTACCGAAATGATTTTCCTTAGTATGACCAAATCATATTGTGTAATTTGATACGAGCATCAACTTGATATATTATAATTGTTGTTTCGATACCCGAGTCAAAAGTTATATCCGTTCAAAGTTGCACCACAAATTTATCAAATGTTTTGTTGTTTTTGAAAATGTGAACAACATCCCCTTTCATTTTCTCATGTCTTAAATTTTTTGAAGAATACAAACTGATTGAACACATAAATAAACAGACCTAGGTCGCCACCAATATGTCCTTTACAACTATATTGAATAAAACCGGAAGTAACTCAAATGAAAAATGTTGCGTCAAAAACTTTAGACCCTCTTTAAGTGATGTAAACGATGGAATTTGGGTACCGAAATGATTTTTAATAGCGATACCAAATCATATTGTGTTATTTTATACTAGGTTCGACTTGATATAATATAAATGTCATTTCGATACCTGAGTCAAAAGTTATCTCCGTTCAAAGTTGCAACACAAATTTATCAAATGTTTTGTTGTTTTTGAAAATGTGAACAACATCCCCTTTCATTTTCTCTTCTCTTAAATTTTTTGAAGAATACAAACTGATTGAACACATAAATAAACAGACCTAGGTCGACACCAATATGTCCTTTATAGCTATATTGAATAAAACCGGAAGTAACTAAAATGAAAAATGTTGCGTCAAAAACTTTAGACCCTCTTTAAGTGATGTAAACGATGGAATTTGGGTACAAAAATGATTTACAATTTGGAGACCAAATCATATTGTGTAATTTGATACGAGGTTCGACTTGATATATTATAATTGTCATTTCGATACCTGAGTCAAAAGTTATCTCCGTTCAAAGTTGCAACACAAATTTATCAAATGTTTTGTTGTTTTTGAAAATGTGAACAACATCCCCTTTCATTTTCTCTTCTCTTAAATTTTTTGAAGAATACAAACTGATTGAACACATAAATAAACAGACCTAGGTCGACACCAATATGTCCTTTATAGCTATATTGAATAAAACCGGAAGTAACTAAAATGAAAAATGTTGCGTCAAAAACTTTAGACCCTCTTTAAGTGATGTAAACGATGGAATTTGGGTACCAAAATGATTTTCCTTAGTATGACCAAATCATATTGTGTAATTTGATACTAGGTTCGACTTGATATATTATAATTGTCATTTCGATACCCGAGTCAAAAGTTATCTCCGTTCAAAGTTGCAACACAAATTTATCAAATGTTTTGTTGTTTTTGAAAATGTGAACAACATCCCTTTCATTTTCTATTCTCTTAAATTTTTTGAAGAATACAAACTGATTGAACACATAAATAAACAGACCTATGTCGACACCAATATGTACTTTATAGCTGTATTGAATAAAACTGGAAGTAACTAAAATGAAAATTGGTGTGTCAAAAACTTTAGACCCTCTTTAAGTGATGTAAACGATGGAATTTGGGTACCAAAATGATTTTCCTTAGTATGACCAAATCATATTGTGTAATTTGATACTAGGTTCGAATTGATATATTATAACTGTCATTTCGATACACGAGTCAAAAGTTATCTCCGTTCAAAGTTGCAACACAAATGTATCAAATGTTTTGTTGTTTTTGAAAATGTGAACAACATCCCCTTTCATTTTCTCTTCTCTTAAATTTTTAGAAGAATACAAACTGATTGAACACATAAATAAACAGACCTAGGTCGACACCAATATGTCCTTTATAGCTATATTGAATAAAATCGGAAGTAACTAAAATGAAAAATGCTGCGTCAAAAACTTTAGACCCTCTTTAAGTGATGTAAACGATGTAATATGGGTACCGAAATGATTTTTAATAGCGAGACCAAATCATATTGTGTAATTTGATATGAGGTTCGACTTGATATATTATAATTGTCATTTCGATACCCGAGTCAAAAGTTATCTCCGTTCAAAGTTGCAACACAAATTTATCAAATGTTTTGTTGTTTTTGAAAATGTGAACAACATCCCCTTTCATTTTCTCTTCTCTTAAATTTTTTGAAGAATACAAACTGATTGAACACATAAATAAACAGACCTAGGTCGACACCAATATGTCCTTTATAGCTATATTGAATAAAACCGGAAGTAACTAAAATGAAAAATGTTGCGTCAAAAACTTTAGACCCTCTTTAAGTGATGTAAACGATGGAATTTGGGTACCGAAATGATTTTCCTTAGTATGACCAAATCATATTGTGTAATTTGATACTAGGTTCGACTTGATATATTATAATTGTCATTTCCACACCCGGGTCAAAAGTTATCTCCGTTCAAAGTTGCAACACAAATTTATCAAATGTTTTGTTGTTTTTTAAAATGTGAACAACATCCCCTTTCATTTTCTCTTCTCTTAAATTTTTTGAAGAATACAAACTGATTGAACACATAAATAAACAGACCTAGGTCGACACCAATATGTCCTTTATAGCTATATTGAATAAAACCGGAAGTAACTAAAATGAAAAATGCTGCGTCAAAAACTTTAGACCCTCTTTAAGTGATGTAAACGATGTAATATGGGTACCGAAATGATTTTTAATAGCGAGACCAAATCATATTGTGTAATTTGATACGAGCTTCGACTTGATATATTATAATAGTCATTTCGACACCCGAGTCAAAAGTTATCTCCGTTCAAAGTTGCAACACAAATTTATCAAATGTTTTGTTGTTTTTTAAAATGTGAACAACATCCCCTTTCATTTTCTCTTCTCTTAAATTTTTTGAAGAATACAAACTGATTGAACACATAAATAAACAGACCTAGGTCGACACCAATATGTCCTTTATAGCTATATTGAATAAACCGGAAGTAACTAAAATGAAAAATGCTGCGTCAAAACCTTTAGACCCTCTTTAAGTGATGTAAACGATGTAATTTGGTTACCGAAATGATTTTTAATAGTATGACCAAATCATATTGTGTAATTTGATACTAGGTTCGACTTGATATATTATAATTGTCATTTCGATACCCGAGTCAAAAGTTATCTCCGTTCAAAGTTGCAACACAAATTTATCAAATGTTTTGTTGTTTTTGAAAATGTGAACAACATCCCCTTTCATTTTCTCATCTCTTAAATTTTTTGAAGAATACAAACTGATTGAACACATAAATAAACAGACCTAGGTCGACACCAATATGTCCTTTACAACTATATTGAATAAAACCGGAAGTAACTAAAATGAAAAATGTTGCGTCAAAAACTTTAGACCCTCTTTAAGTGATGTAAACGATGGAATTTGGGTACCGAAATGATTTTCCTTAGTATGACCAAATCAAATTGTGTAATTTGATACTAGGTTCGACTTGATATATTATAATTGTCATTTCCATACCTGAGTCAAAAGTTATCTCCGTTCAAAGTTGCAACACAAATTTATCAAATGTTTTGTTGTTTTTGAAAATGTGAACAACATGCCCTTTCATTTTCTCTTCTCTTAAATTTTTTGAAGAATACAAACTGATTGAACACATAAATAAACAGACCTAGGTCGATGCCAATATGTCCTTTATAGCTATATTGAATAAACCGGAAGTAACTAAAATGAAAAATGTTGCGTCAAAAACTTTAGACCCTCTTTAAGTGATGTAAAAGATGGAATTTGGGTACCAAAATGATTTTCCTTAGTATGACCAAATCATATTGTGTAATTTGATACGAGGTTTGACTTGATATATTATAATTGTCATTTCGATACCCGAGTCAAAAGTTATCTCCGTTCAAAGTTGCAACACAAATTTATCAAATGTTTTGTTGTTTTTGAAAATGTGAACAACATCCCCTTTCATTTTCACTTCTCTTAAATTTTTTGAGAAGTACAAACTGATTGAACACATAAATAAACAGACCTAGGTCGACACCAATATCTCCTTTATAGCTCTATTGAATAAAACCGGAAGTAACTAAAATGAAAAATATTGCGTCAAAAACTTTAAACCGTCTGTTAGTGATGTAAACGATGGAATTTGGGAAGCGAAACCCTTTTCCTTAGCGAGACCAAATCATATTGTGTAATTTGATACTAGGTTCGACTTGATATATTATAATTGTCATTTCCATACCTGAGTCAAAAGTTATCTCCGTTCAAAGTTGCAACACAAATTTATCAAATGTTTTGTTGTTTTTGAAAATGTGAACAACATCCCCTTTCATTTTCTCTTCTCTTAAATTTTTTGAAGAATACAAACTGATTGAACACATAAATAAACAGACCTAGGTCGACACCAATATGTCCTTTATAGCTATATTGAATAAAACCGGAAGTAACTAAAATGAAAAATGTTGCGTCAAAAACTTTAGACCCTCTTTAAGTGATGTAAACGATGGAATTTGGGTACCGGAATGATTTTTGATGGTATGACCAAATCATATTGTGTAATTTGATACTAGGTTCGACTTGATATAATATAATTGTCATTTCGATACCCGAGTCAAAAGTTATCTCCGTTCAAAGTTGCAACACAAATTTATCAAATGTTTTGTTGTTTTTGAAAATGTGAACAACATCCCCTTTCATTTTCTCTTCTCTTAAATTTTTTGAAGAATACAAACTGATTGAACACATAAATAAACAGACCTAGGTCGACACCAATATGTCCTTTATAGCTATATTGAATAAAATAGGAAGTAAATAAAATGAAAAATGCTGCGTCAAAAACTTTAGACCCTCTTTAAGTGATGTAAACGATGGAATTTGTGTACCGAAATGATTTTTAATAGCGAGACCAAATCATATTGTGTAATTTGATACGAGCTTAAATTTGATATATTATAATAGTCGTTTCGATACACGAGTCAAAAGTTATCTCCGTTCAAAGTTGCAACACAAATTTATCAAATGTTTTGTTGTTTTTGAAAATGTGAACAACATCCCCTTTCATTTTCTCTTCTCTTAAATTTTTTGAAGAATACAAACTGATTGAACACATAAATAAACATACCTAGGTCGTCACCAATATGTCCTTTATAGCTATATTGAATAAACTGGAAGTAACCAAAATAAAAATGCTGCGCCAAAAACTTTAGACCCTCTTTAAGTGATGTAAACGATGGAATTTGGGTACCGAAATGATTTTTAATACTGAGACGAAATAATATTTTGTAATTTGATACGAGCTTCGACTTGATATAATATAATAGTCGTTTCGATACCCGAGTCAAAATTTATCTCCGTTCAAAGTTGCAACACAAATTTATCAAATGTTTTGTTGTTTTTGAAAATGTGAACAACATCCCCTTTCATTTTCTCTTCTCTTAAATTTTTTGAAGAATACAAACTGATTGAACACATAAATAAACAGACCTAGGTCGACACCAATATGTCCTTTATAGCTATATTGAATAAAACCGGAATTAACTAAAATGAAAAATGTTGCGTCAAAAACTTTAGACCCTCTTTAAGTGATGTAAACGATGGAATTTGGGTACCAAAATGATTTACAATTTGGAGACCAAATCATATTGTGTAATTTGATACGAGCTTCGACTTGATATATTATAATAGTCATTTCGATACCCGAGTCAAAAGTTATCTCCGTTCAAAGTTGCAACACAAATTTATCAAATGTTTTGTTGTTTTTGAAAATGTGAACAACATCCCCTTTCATTTTCTCTTCTCTTAAATTTTTAGAAGAATAAAAACTGATTGAACACATAAATAAATAGACCTAGGTCGACACCAATATGTCCTTTATAGCTATATTTAATAAAACCGGAATTAGCTAAAACGAAAAATGTTGCATCAAAAAATTTAGAACATCTTTATGTGATGTAAACGATGGAATTTTGGTACAGAAATGATTTTCATCAATGAGACCTAATCATATTGTGTTATTTGATACGAGCATCAAGTTGATATATTATAATAGTCGTTTCGATACCCGAGTCAAAAGTTATCTCCGTTCAAAGTTGCAACACAAATTTATCAAATGTTTTGTTGTTTTTGAAAATGTGAACAACATCCCCTTTCATTTTCTCTTCTCTTAAATTTTTTGAAGAATACAAACTGATTGAACACATAAATAAACAGACCTAGGTCGACACCAATATGTCCTTTATAGCTATATTGAATAAAACCGGAAGTAACTAAAATGAAAAATGTTGCGTCAAAAACTTTAGACCCTCTTTAAGTGATGTAAACAATGGAATTTGGGTACCGAAAAGATTTTACAAAGTATGACCAAATCAAATTGTGTAATTTGATACTAGCTTCGACTTGATATATTATAATTGTCGTTTCGATACACGAGTCAAAAGTTATCTCCGTTCAAAGTTGCAACACAAATTTTTCAAATGTTTTGTTGTTTTTGAAAATGTGAACCACATCCCCTTTCATTTTCTCTTCTCTTAAATTTTTTGAAGAATACAAACTGATTGAACACATAAATAAACAGACCTAGGTCGACACCAATATGTCCTTTATAGCTATATTGAATAAAGCTGTAAGTAACTAAAATGAAAAATGTTGCGTCAAAAACTTTAGACCCTCTTTAATTGATGTAAACGATAGAATTTGGGTACCGAAATGATTTTCCTTAGTATGACCAAATCATATTGTGTAATTTGATACTAGGTTCGACTTGATATATTATAATTGTCATTTCGATACCCGAGTCAAAAGTTATCTCCGTTCAAAGTTGCAACACAAATTTATCAAATGTTTTGTTGTTTTTGAAAATGTGAACAACATCCCCTTTCATTTTCTCTTCTCTTAAATTTTTTGAAGAATACAAACTGATTGAACACATAAATAAACAGACCTAGGTCGACACCAATATGTCCTTTATAGCTATATTGAATAAAACCGGAAGTAACTAAAATGAAAAATGTTGCGTCAAAAACTTTAGACCCTCTTTAAGTGATGTAAACGATGGAATTTTGGTACCGAAATGATTTTCATTAGTATGACCAAATCATATTGTGTAATTTGATACTAGGTTCGACTTGATATAATATAATTGTTATTTCGATACCTGAGTCAAAAGTTATCTCCGTTCAAAGTTGCAACACAAATTTATCAAATGTTTTGTTGTTTTTGAAAATGTGAACAACATGCCCTTTCATTTTCTCTTCTCTTAAATTTTTTGAAGAATACAAACTGATTGAACACATAAATAAACAGACCTAGGTCGACACCAATATGTCCTTTATAGCTATATTGAATAAAACCGGAAGTAACTAAAATGAAAAATGTTGCGTCAAAAACTTTAGACCCTCTTTAAGTGATGTAAACGATGGAATTTGGGTACCGAAAAGATTTTACAAAGTATGACCAAATCAAATTGTGTAATTTGATACTAGGTTCGACTTGATATAATATAATTGTCATTTCGATACCTGAGTCAAAAGTTATATCCGTTCAAAGTTGCAACACAAATTTATCAAATGTTTTGTTGTTTTTGAAAATGTGAACAACATCCCCTTTCATTTTCTCTTCTCTTAAAGTTTTTGAAGAATACAAACTGATTGAACACATAAGTAAACAGACCTAGGTCGATACCAATATGTCCTTTACAGCTATATTGAATAAAACCGAAGTAACTAATATGAAAAATGTTGCATCAAAAACTTTAGACCCTCTTTAAGTGATGTAAACGATGGAATTTGGGTACCAAAATGATTTTCCTTAGTATGACCAAATCATATTGTGTAATTTGATACTAGGTTCGACTTGATATATTATAATTGTCATTTCGATACCCGAGTCAAAAGTTATCTCCGTTCAAAGTTGCAACACAAATTTATCAAATGTTTTGTTGTTTTTGAAAATGTGAACAACATCCCCTTTCATTTTGTCTTCTCTTAAATTTTTTGAAGAATACAAACTGATTGAACACATAAATAAACAGACCTTGGTCGACACCAATATGTCCTTTATAGCTATATTGAATAAAACCGGAAGTAACTAAAATGAAAAATGGTGCATCAAAAACTTTAGACCCTCTTTAAGTGATGTAAACGATGGAATTTGGGTACCGAAACGATTTTCCTTGGAGAGACCAAATCATATTGTGTAATTTGATACGAGCTTCAACTTGATATATTATAATGGTCATTTCGATACATGAGTCCAAAATTATCTCCGTTCAAAGTTGCAACACAAATTTATCAAATGTTTTGTTGTTTTTGAAAATGTGAACAACATCCCTTTCATTTTCTCTTCTCTTAAATTTTTTGAAGAATACAAACTGATTGAACACATAAATAAACAGACCTAGGTCGACACCAATATGTCCTTTATAGCTATATTGAATAAAACCGGAATTAAGCAAAGTGAAAAATACTGTGTCAAAAACTTTAGACCTCTTTAAGTGATGTAAACGATGGAATTTGGGTACCGAAATGATTTTTAATAGTATGACCAAATCATATTGTGTAATTTGATACTAGGTTCGACTTGATATATTATAATTGTCATTTCGATACCCGAGTCAAAAGTTATCTCCGTTCAAAGTTGCAACACAAATTTATCAAATGTTTTGTTGTTTTTGAAAATGTGAACAACATCCCCTTTCATTTTCACTTCTCTTAAATTTTTTGAAGAATACAAACTGATTGAACACATAAATAAACAGACCTAGGTCGACACCAATATGTCCTTTATAGCTATATTGAATAAAACCGGAAGTAACTAAAATGAAAAATGTTGCGTCAAAAACTTTAGACCCTCTTTAAGTGATGTAAACGATGGAATTTGGGTACCGAAATGATTTTCCTCAGTATGACCAAATCAAATTGTGTAATTTGATACTAGGTTCGACTTGATATAATATAATTGTCATTTCGATACATGAGTCAAAAGTTATCTCCGTTCAAAGTTGCAACACAAATTTATCAAATGTTTTGTTGTTTTTTAAAATGTGAACAACATCCCCTTTCATTTTCTCTTCTCTTAAATTTTTTGAAGAATACAAACTGATTGAACACATAAATAAACAGACCTAGGTCGACACCAATATGTCCTTTATAGCTATATTGAATAAAACAGGAAGTAAATAAAATGAAAAATGCTGCGTCAAAAACTTTAGACCCTCTTTAAGTGATGTAAACGATGGAATTTGTGTACCGAAATGATTTTTAATAGCGAGACCAAATCATATTGTGTAATTTGATACGAGCTTCACACTTGATATATTATAATAGTCATTTCGACACCCGAGTCAAAAGTTATCTCCGTTCAAAGTTGCAACACAAATTTATCAAATGTTTTGTTGTTTTTTAAAATGTGACCAACATCCCCTTTCATTTTCTCTTCTCTTAAATTTTTTGAAGAATACAAACTGATTGAACACATAAATAAACAGACCTAGGTCGACACCAATATGTCCTTTATAGCTATATTGAATAAAACAGGAAGTAACTAAAATGAAAAATGCTGCGTCAAAAACTTTAGACCCTCTTTAAGTGATGTAAACGATGGAATTTGTGTACCAAAATGATTTTCCTTAGTATGACCAAATCATATTGTGTAATTTGATACTAGGTTCGACTTGATATATTATAATTGTCATTTCCATACCTGAGTCAAAAGTTATCTCCGTTCAAAGTTGCAACACAAATTTATCAAATGTTTTGTTGTTTTTGAAAATGTGAACAACATCCCCTTTTCATTTTCTCTTCTCTTAAATTTTTTGGAGAATACAAACTGATTGAACACATAAATAAACAGACCTAGGTCGACACCAATATGTCCTTTATAGCTATATTGAATAAAACCGGAAGTAACTAAAATGAAAAATGTTGCGTCAAAAACTTTAGACCCTCTTTAAGTGATGTAAACGATGGAATTTGGGTACCAAATTGATTTTCCTTAGTATGACCAAATCATATTGTGTAATTTGATACTAGGTTCGACTTGATATAATATAATTGTCATTTCGATACCCGAGTCAAAAGTTATCTCCGTTCAAAGTTGCAACACAAATTTATCAAATGTTTTGTTGTTTTTGAAAATGTGAACAACATCCCCTTTCATTTTCTCATCTCTTAAATTTTTTGAAGAATACAAACTGATTTAACACATAAATAAACAGACCTAGGTCGACACCAATATGTCCTTTACAACTATATTGAATAAAACCGGAAGTAACTCAAATGAAAAATGTTGCACAAAAACTTTAGACCCTCTTTAAGTGATGTAAACGATGGAATTTGGGTACCAAAATGATTTTCCTTAGTATGACCAAATCATATTGTGTAATTTGATACTAGGTTCGACTTGATATATTACAATAGTCGTTTCGATACCCGAGTCAAAAGTTATCTCCGTTCAAAGTTGCAACACAAATTTATCAAATGTTTTGTTGTTTTTGAAAATGTGAACAACATCCCCTTTCATTTTCTCTTCTCTTAAATTTTTTGAAGAATACAAACTGATTGAACACATAAATAAACAGACCTAGGTCGACACCAATATGTCCTTTACAACTTTATTGAATAAAGCCGGAAGTAACTCAAATGAAAAATGTTGCGTCAAAAACTTTAGACCCTCTTTAAGTGATGTAAACGATGGAATTTGGGTACCGAAATGATTTTCCTTAGTATGACCATATCAAATTGTGTAATTTGATACTAGGTTCGACTTGATATATTATAATTGTCATTTCGATACCTGAGTCAAAAGTTATCTCCGTTCAAAGTTGCAACACAAATTTATCAAATGTTTTGTTGTTTTTGAAAATGTGAACAACATCCCCTTTCATTTTCTCTTCTCTTAAATTTTTAGAAGAATACAAACTGATTGAACACATAAATAAACAGACCTAGGTCGACACCAATATGTCCTTTATAGGTATATTTAATAAAACCGGAATTAACTAAAATTAAAAATGTTGCGTCAAAAACTTTAGACCCTCTTTAAGTGATTTAATCGATGGAATTTGGGTACCGAAATGATTTTCTTTGGTGATACCAAATCATAATTTGTAATTTGATACGAGCTTTGACTTGATATATTATAATAGTCATTTCGATACCCGAGTCAAAAGTTATCTCCGTTCAAAGTTGCAACACAAATTTGTGAAATGTTTTGTTGTTTTTGAAAATGTGAACAACATCCCTTTCATTTTCTCTTCTCTTAAATTTTTTGAAGAATACAAACTGATTGAACACATAAATAAACAGACCTATGTCGACACCAATATGTCCTTTATAGCTATATTGAATAAAACTGGAAGTAACTAAAATGAAAAATGCTGCGTCAAAAACTTTAGACCCTCTTTAAGTGATGTAAACGATGGAATTTGGGTACCGAAATGATTTTTCACAGTATGACCAAATCATATTGTGTAATTTGATACTAGGTTCGACTTGATATATTATAATTGTCATTTCGATACGAGTCAAAAGTTATCTCCGTTCAAAGTTGCAACACAAATTTGTCAAATGTTTTGTTGTTTTTGAAAATGTGAACAACATCCCCTTTCATTTTCTCTTCTCTTAAATTTTTTGAAGAATACAAACTGATTGAACACATAAATAAACAGACCTAGGTCGACACCAATATGTCCTTTATAGCTATATTGAATAAAACTGGAAGTAACTAAAATGAAAAATGCTGCGTCAAAAACTTTAGACCCTCTTTAAGTGATGTAAACGATGGAATTTGGGTACAGAAATGAGTTTCCATACCGAGACCAAATTTTATTGTGTAATTTGATACTAGCTTCGACTTGATATATTATAATTGTCGTTTCGATACCCGAGTCAAAAGTTATCTCCGTTCAAAGTTGCAACACAAATTTATCAAATGTTTTGTTGTTTTTGAAAATGTGAACAACATCCCCTTTCATTTTCACTTCTCCTTAATTTTTTTAGAAATACAAACTGATTGAACACATAAATAAACAGACCTAGGTCGACACCAATATATCCTTTATCGCTATATTGAATAAAACCGGAAGTAACTAAAATGAAAAATGTTGCGTCAAAAACTTTAGACCCTCTTTAAGTGATGTAAACGATGGAATTTGGGTACCGAAAAGATTTTACAAAGTATGACCAAATCAAATTGTGTAATTTGATACTAGGTTCGACTTGATATAATATAATTGTCATTTCGATACCTGAGTCAAAAGTTATCTCCGTTCAAAGTTGCAACACAAATTTATCAAATGTTTTGTTGTTTTTGAAAATGTGAAAAACATGCCCTTTCATTTTCTCTTCTCTTAAATTTTTTGAAGAATACAAACTGATTGAACACATAAATAAACAGACCTAGGTCGACACCAATATGTCCTTTATAGCTATATTGAATAAAATTGGAAGTAACTAAAATGAAAAATGCTGCGTCAAAAACTTTAGACCCTCTTTAAGTGATGTAAACGATGGAATTTGGGTACCGAAATGATTTTCCTAAGTATGACCAAATCATATTGTGTAATTTGATACTAGGTTCGACTTGATATATTATAATTGTCATTTCCATACCTGAGTCAAAAGTTATCTCCGTTCAAAGTTGCAACACAAATTTATCAAATGTTTTGTTGTTTTTGAAAATGTGAACAACATCCCCTTTCATTTTCTCTTCTCTTAAATTTTTTGAAGAATACAAACTGATTGAACACATAAATAAACAGACCTAGGTCGACACCAATATGTCCTTTATAGCTATATTGAATAAAACCGGAAGTAACTAAAATGAAAAATGTTGCGTCAAAAACTTTAGACCCTCTTTAAGTGATGTAAACGATGGAATTTGGGTACCGAAATGATTTTTAATAGCGAGACCACGTCATATTGTGTAATTTGATACGAGGTTTAACTTGATATATTATAATAGTCAATTCGATACACGAGTCAAAAGTTATCTCCGTCCAAAGTTGCAACACAAATTTATCAAATGTTTTGTTGTTTTTGAAAATGTCAACAACATCCGCTTTCATTTTCTCTTCTCTTAAATTTTTTGAAGAATACAAACTGATTGAACACATAAATAAACAGACCTAGGTCGACACCAATATTTCCTTTATAGCTATATTGAATGAAACCGGAAGTTACTAAAATGAAAAATGCTGCGTCAAAAACTTTAGACCCTCTTTATGTGATGTAAACGATGTAATATGGGTACCGAAATGATTTTTAATAGTGAGACCGAATCATATTGTGTAATTTGATACTAGGTTCGACTTGATATATTATAATAGTCGTTTCGATACACGAGTCAAAAGTTATCTCCGTTCAAAGTTGCAACACAAATTTATCAAATGTTTTGTTGTTTTTTAAAATATGAACAACATCCCCTTTCATTTTCTCTTCTCTTAAATTTTTTGAAGAATACAAACTGATTGAACACATAAATAAACAGACCTAGGTCGACACCAATATGTCCTTTATAGCTATATTGAATAAAACCGGAAGTAACTAAAATGAAAAATGTTGCGTCAAAAACTTTAGACCCTCTTTAAGTGATGTAAACGATGTAATATGGGTACCGAAATGATATTTAATAGTGAGACCAAATCATATTGTGTAATTTGATACTAGGTTCGACTTGATATATTATAATAGTCGTTTCGATACCCGAGTCAAAAGTTATCTCCGTTCAAAGTTGCAACACAAATTTATCAAATGTTTTGTTGTTTTTTAAAATGTGAACAACATCCCCTTTCATTTTCTCTTCTCTTAAATTTTTTGAAGAATACAAACTGATTGAACACATAAATAAACAGACCTAGGTCGACACCAATATGTCCTTTATAGCTATATTGAATAAAACCGGAAATAACTAAAATGAAAAATGTTGCGTCAAAAACTTTAGACCCTCTTTAAGTGATGTAAACGATGTAATATGGGTACCGAAATGATTTTTAATAGCGAGACCAAATCATATTGTGTAATTTGATACTAGGTTCGACTTGATATATTATAATTGTCATTTCGATACCCGAGTCAAAAGTTATCTCCGTTCAAAGTTGCAACACAAATTTATCAAATGTTTTGTTGTTTTTGAAAATGTGAACAACATCCCCTTTCATTTTCTCTTCTCTTAAATTTTTTGAAGAATACAAACTGATTGAACACATAAATAAACAGACCTAGGTCGACACCAATATGTCCTTTATAGCTATATTGAATAAAACAGGAAGTAACACAAATTAAAAAAGCTGCATCAAAAACTTTAGACCCTCTTTAAGTGATGTAAACGATGGAATTTGGGTAACGAAATCATTTTCCATAGAGAGACCAAATCATATTGTGTAATTTGATACTAGGTTCGATTTTATATATTATAATAGTCATTTCGATACACGAGTCAAAAGTTATCTCCGTTCAAAGTTGCAACACAAATTTATCAAATGTTTTGTTGTTTTTGAAAATGTGAACAACATCCCCTTTCATTTTCTCTTCTCTTAAATTTTTTGAAGAATACAAACTGATTGAACACATAAATAAACAGACCTAGGTCGACACCAATATGTCCTTTATAGCTATATTGAATAAAACCGGAAGTAACTAAAATGAAAAATGTTGCGTCAAAAACTTTAGACCCTCTTTAAGTGATGTAAACGATGGAATTTGGGTACCGAAATGATTTTCCTTAGTGAGACCAAATCATATTGTGTAATTTGATACTAGCTTCGACTTGATATATTATAATTGTCGTTTCGATACCCGAGTCAAAAGTTATCTCCGTTCAAAGTTGCAACACAAATTTATCAAATGTTTTGTTGTTTTTGAAAATGTGAACAACATCCCCTTTCATTTTCTCTTCTCTTAAATTTTTTGAAGAATACAAACTGATTGAACACATAAATAAACAGACCTAGGTCGACACCAATATGTCCTTTATAGCTATATTGAATAAAACCGGAAGTAACTAAAATGAAAAATGTTGCGTCAAAAACTTTAGACCCTCTTTAAGTGATGTAAACGATGGAATTTGGGTACCGAAATGATTTTCCATAGCGAGACCAAATCATATTGTGTAATTTGATACGAGCTTCGACTTGATATATTATAATTGTCATTTCGATTCCCGAGTCGAAAGTTATCTCCGTTCATAGTTACAACACAAATTTATCAAATGTTTTGTTGTTTTTTAAAATGTGAACAACATCCCCTTTCATTTTCTCTTCTCTTCAATTTTTTGAAGAATACAAACTGATTGAACACATAAATAAACAGACCTAGGTCGACACCAATATATCTTTTATAGCTATATTGAATAATATAGGAAGTAACTAAAATGAAAAATGCTGCGTCAAAAAATTTGTAACCTCTTTAAGTGATGTAAACGATGGAATTTGGGTACCGAAATGATTTTCCTAGGTATTACCAAATCAAACTGTGTAATTTGATACTAGGTTCGACTTGATATATTATAATTGTCATTTCCATACCTGAGTCAAAAGTTATCTCCGTTCAAAGTTGCAACACAAATTTATCAAATGTTTTGTTGTTTTTGAAAATGTGAACAACATCCCCTTTCATTTTCTCTTCTCTTAAATTTTTTGAAGAATACAAACTGATTGAACACATAAATAAACAGACCTAGGTCGACACCAATATGTCCTTTATAGCTATATTGAATAAAACCGGAAGTAACTAAAATGAAAAATGTTGCGTCAAAAACTTTAGACCCTCTTTAAGTGATGTAAACGATGGAATTTGGGTACAAAAATGATTTTCCTTGGCAAGACCAAATCATATTGTGTAATTTGATACTAGGTTCGACTTGATATATTATAATTGTCATTTCGATACCTGAGTCAAAAGTTATCTCCGTTCAAAGTTGCAACACAAATTTATCAAATGTTTTGTTGTTTTTGAAAATGTGAACAACATCCCCTTTCATTTTCACTTCTCTTAAATTTTTTGAAGAATACAAACTGATTGAACACATAAATAAACAGACCTAGGTCGACACCAATATGTCCTTTATAGCTATATTGAATAAAACCGGAAGTAACTAAAATGAAAAATGTTGCGTCAAAAACTTTAGACCCTCTTTAAGTGATGTAAACGATGGAATTTGGGTACCGAAATGATTTTCCTTAGTGAGACCAAATCATATTGTGTAATTTGATACGAGCTTCGACTTGATATATTATAATAGTCATTTCGATACCCGAGTCAAAAGTTATCTCCGTTCAAAGTTGCAACACAAATTTATCAAATGTTTTGTTGTTTTTGAAAATGTGAACAACATCCCCTTTCATTTTCTCTTCTCTTAAATTTTTTGAAGAATACAAACTGATTGAACACATAAATAAACAGACCTAGGTCGACACCAATATGTCCTTTATAGCTATATTGAATAAAACAAGAAGTAACTAAAATGAAAAATGCTGCGTCAAAAACTTTAGACCCTCTTTAAGTGATGTAAACGATGGAATTTGGGTACCGAAATGATTTTTAATAGTATGACCAAATCATATTGTGTAATTTGATACGAGCTTCGACTTGATATATTATAATGGTCATTTCGATACACGAGTCCAAAGTTATCTCCGTTCAAAGTTGCAACACAAATTTATCAAATGTTTTGTTGTTTTTGAAAATGTGAACAACATCCCCTTTCATTTTCTCTTCTCTTAAATTTTTTGAAGAATACAAACTGATTGAACACATAAATAAACAGACCTAGGTCGACACCAATATGTCCTTCATAGCTATATTGAATAAAACCGGAATTAACTAAAATTAAAAATGTTGCGTCAAAAATTTTAGACCCTCTTTAAGTGATGTAAACGAAGGAATTTGGGTACCGAAATGATTTCCCTAAGTGTGACAAAATCATATTGTGTAATTTGATACGAGCTTCGACTTGATATATTATAATAGTCGTTTCGATACCCGAGTCAAAAGTTATCTCCGTTCAAAGTTGCAACACAAATTTATCAAATGTTTTGTTGTTTTTGAAAATGTGAACAACATGCCCTTTCATTTTCTCTTCTCTTTAATTTTTTTAAGAATACAAACTGATTGAACACATAAGTAAACAGACCTAGGTCGATGCCAATATGTCCTTTATAGCTATATTGAATAAAACCGGAAGTAACTAAAATGAAAAATGTTGCGTCAAAAACTTTAGACCCTCTTTAAGTGATGTAAAAGATGGAATTTGGGTACCAAAATGATTTTCCTTAGTATGACCAAATCATATTGTGTAATTTGATACGAGCATCAACTTGATATATTATAATAGTTGTTTCGATACCCGAGTCAAAAGTTATCTCCATTCAAAGTTGCAACACAAATTTATCAAATGTTTTGTTGTTTTTGAAAATGTGAACAACATCCCCTTTCATTTTCACTTCTCTTAAATTTTTTGAAGAATACAAACTGATTGAACACATAAATAAACAGACCTAGGTCGACACCAATATGTCCTTTATCGCTATATTGAATAAAACCGGAAGTAACTAAAATGAAAAATGTTGCGTCAAAAACTTTAGACCCTCTTTAAGTGATGTAAACGATGGAATTTGGGTACCGAAATGATTTTCCTAAGTATGACCAAATCATATTGTGTAATTTGATACTAGGTTCGACTTGATATATTATAATTGTCATTTCGATACCTGAGTCAAAAGTTATCTCCGTTCAAAGTTGCAACACAAATTTATCAAATGTTTTGTTGTTTTTGAAAATGTGAACAACATCCCCTTTCATTTTCTCTTCTCTTAAATTTTTTGAAGAATACAAACTGATTGAACACATAAATAAACAGACCTAGGTCGACACCAATATGTCCTTTATAGCTATATTGAATAAAATCGGAAGTAACTAAAATGAAAAATGCTGCGTCAAAAACTTTAGACCCTCTTTAAGTGATGTAAACGATGGAATTTGGGTACCGAAATGATTTTCCTTAGTATGACCAAATCAAATTGTGTAATTTGATACTAGGTTCGACTTGATATATTATAATTGTCATTTCGATACCCGAGTCAAAAGTTATCTCCGTTCAAAGTTGCAACACAAATTTATCAAATGTTTTGTTGTTTTTGAAAATGTGAACAACATCCCCTTTCATTTTCTCTTCTCTTAAATTTTTTGAAGAATACAAACTGATTGAACACATAAATAAACAGACCTAGGTCGACACCAATATGTCCTTTATAGCTATATTGAATAAAACCGGAATTAACTAAAATGAAAAATGTTGCGTCAAAAACTTTAGACCCTCTTTAAGTGATGTAAACGATGGAATTTGGGTACCGAAATGATTTTCCTTAGTGAGACCAAATCATATTGTGTAATTTGATACGAGCTTCGACTTGATATATTATAATAGTCGTTTCGATACCCGAGTCAAAAGTTATCTCCGTTCAATGTTGCAACATAAATTTGTCAAATGTTTTGTTGTTTTTGAAAATGTGAACAACATCCTCTTTCATTTTCTCTTATCTTAAATTTTTTGAAGAATACGAACTGATTGAACACCTAAATAAACAGACCTATGTCGACACCAATATGTTCTTTATAGCTATATTGAATAAAACTGGAAGTAACTAAAATGAAAAATGCAATGTCAAAAACTTTAGACCCTCTTTAAGTGATGTAAACGATGGAATTTGGGTACCACAATGATTTTCAATATTGAGACCAAATAATATTGTGTAATTTGATACGAGCTTCGACTTGATATATTATAATAGTCGTTTCGATACCCGAGTCAAAAGTTATCTCCGTTCAATGTTGCAACATAAATTTGTCAAATGTTTTGTTGTTTTTGAAAATGTGAACAACATCCCCTTTCATTTTCTCTTCTCTTAAATTTTTTGAAGAATACAAACTGATTGAACACATAAATAAACAGACCTAGGTCGACACCAATATGTCCTTTATAGCTATATTGAATAAAACCGGAAGTAACTAAAATGAAAAATGTTGCGTCAAAAACTTTAGACCCTCTTTAAGTGATGTAAACGATGGAATTTGGGTACCAAAATGATTTTCCTTGGTATTACCAAATCATATTGTGTAATTTGATACGAGGTTCGACTTGATATATTATAATTGTCATTTCGATACCCGAGTCAAAAGTTATCTCCGTTCAAAGTTGCAACACAAATTTATCAAATGTTTTGTTGTTTTTGAAAATGTGAACAACATCCCCTTTCATTTTCTCTTCTCTTAAATTTTTTGAAGAATACAAACTGATTGAACACATAAATAAACAGACCTAGGTCGACACCAATATGTCCTTTATAGCTATATTGAATAAAACCGGAAGTAACTAAAATGAAAAATGCTGCGTCAAAAACTTTAGACCCTCTTTAAGTGATGTAAACGATGGAATTTGGGTACCGAAATGATTTTCATTAGTGAGACCGAATCATATTGTGTAATTTGATACTAGGTTCGACTTGATATATTATAATAGTCGTTTCGATACACGAGTCAAAAGTTATCTCCGTTCAAAGTTGCAACACAAATTTATCAAATGTTTTGTTGTTTTTTAAAATGTGAACAACATCCCCTTTCATTTTCTCTTCTCTTAAATTTTTTGAAGAATACAAACTGATTGAAAACATAAATAAACAGACCTAGGTCGACACCAATATGTCCTTTATAGCTATATTGAATAAACCGGAAGTAACTAAAATGAAAAATGCTGCGTCAAAAACTTTAGACCCTCTTTAAGTGATGTAAACGATGGAATTTGGGTACCGAAATGATTTTCCTCAGTGAGACCAAATCATATTGTGTAATTTGATACTAGCTTCGACTTGATATATTATAATTGTCATTTCGATACCCGAGTCAAAAGTTATCTCCGTTCAAAGTTGCAACACAAATTTATCAAATGTTTTGTTGTTTTTGAAAATGTGAACAACATCCCCTTTCATTTTCTCTTCTCTTAAATTTTTTGAAGAATACAAACTGATTGAACACATAAATAAACAGACCTAGGTCGACACCAATATGTCCTTTACAACTATATTGAATAAAACCGGAAGTAACTAAAATGAAAAATGTTGCGTCAAAAACTTTAGACCCTCTTTAAGTGATGTAAACGATGGAATTTGGGTACCGAAATGATTTTCCTTGGTATTACCAAATCATATTGTGTAATTTGATACGAGGTTCGACTTGATATAATATAATTGTCATTTCGATACCTGAGTCAAAAGTTATCTCCGTTCAAAGTTGCAACACAAATTTATCAAATGTTTTGTTGTTTTTGAAAATGTGAACAACATGCCCTTTCATTTTCTCTTCTCTTAAATTTTTTGAAGAATACAAACTGATTGAACACATAAATAAACAGACCTAGGTCGATACCAATATGTCCTTTATAGCTATATTGAATAAAACTGGAAGTAACTAAAATGAAAAATGTTGCGTCAAAAACTTTAGACCCTCTTTAAGTGATGTAAACGATGGAATTTGGGTACCGAAATGATTTTCCTAATTGAGACCAAATCATATTGTGTAATTTGATACTAGGTTCGACTTGATATATTATAATTGTCATTTCGATACCCGAGTCAAAAGTTATCTCCGTTCAAAGTTGCAACACAAATTTATCAAATGTTTTGTTGTTTTTGAAAATGTGAACAACATCCCCTTTCATTTTCACTTCTCTTAAATTTTTTGAAGAATACAAACTGATTGAACACATAAATAAACAGACCTAGGTCGACACCAATATGTCCTTTATCGCTATATTGAATAAAACCGGAAGTAACTAAAATGAAAAATGTTGCGTCAAAAACTTTAGACCCTCTTTAAGTGATGTAAACGATGGAATTTGGGTACCGAAAAGATTTTCCTAAGTATGACCAAATAATATGGTGTAATTTGATACGAGGTTCGACTTGATATAATATAATAGTCATTTCGATACCCGAGTCAAAAGTTATGTCCGTTCAAAGTTGCAACACAAATTTATCAAATGTTTTGTTGTTTTTGAAAATGTGAACAACATCCCGTTTCATTTTCACTTCTCTTAAATTTTTTGAAGAATACAAACAGATTGAACACATAAATAAACAGACCTAGGTCGACACCAATATGTCCTTTACAACTATATTGAATAAAACCGGAAGTAACTAAAATGAAAAATGTTGCGTCAAAAACTTTAGACCCTCTTTAAGTGATGTAAACGATGGAATTTGGGTACCGAAATGATTTTCCTCAGTATGACCAAATAATATGGTGTAATTTGATACTAGGTTCGACTTGATATAATATAATTGTCATTTCGATACCTGAGTCAAAAGTTATCTCCGTTCAAAGTTGCAACACAAATTTATCAAATGTTTTGTTGTTTTTGAAAATGTGAACAACATCCCCTTTCATTTTCTCTTCTCTTAAATTTTTTGAAGAATACAAACTGATTGAACACATAAATAAACAGACCTAGGTCGACACCAATATGTCCTTTATAGCTATATTGAATAAAACCGGAAGTAACTAAAATGAAAAATGTTGCGTCAAAAACTTTAGACCCTCTTTAAGTGATGTAAACGATGGAATTTGGGTACCGAAATGATTTTCCTTTGTGAGACCAAATCATATTGTGTAATTTGATACGAGCTTCGACTTGATATATTATAATTGTCATTTCGATACCCGAGTCAAAAGTTATCTCCGTTCAAAGTTGCAACACAAATTTATCAAATGTTTTGTTGTTTTTGAAAATGTGAACAACATGCCCTTTCATTTTCTCTTCTCTTAAATTTTTTGAAGAATACAAACTGATTGAACACATAAATAAACAGACCTAGGTCGATACCAATATGTCCTTTATAGCTATATTGAATAAAACCGGAAGTAACTAAAATGAAAAATGTTGCGTCAAAAACTTTAAACCCTCTTTAAGTGATTTAAACGATGGAATTTGGGTACCGAAATGATTTTCGCTAGTGAGACCAAATCATATTGTTTAATTTGAAACGAGGTTCGACTTGATATATTATAATAATCATTTCGATACACGAGTCAAAAGTTATCTCCGTTCAAAGTTGCAACACAAATTTATCATATGTTTTGTTGTTTTTGAAAATGTGAACAACTTCCCCTTTCATTTTCTCTCTCTTAAATTTTTGGAAGAATACAAACTGATTGAACACATAAATAAACAGACCTAGGTCGACACCAATATATCCTTTATAGCTATATTGAATAAAACCGGAAGTAACTAAAATGAAAAATGCTGCGTCAAATACATTTAGACCCTCTTTAAGTGATGTAAACGATGGAATTTGGGTACCAAAATGATTTTCCCGAGTGATACCAAATCATATGGTGCAATTTGATACTAGTTTTGACTTGATATATTATAATTGTCATTTCGATACCCGAGTCAAAAGTTATCTCCGTTCAAATTTGCAACACAAATTTATCAAATGTTTTGTTGTTTTTGAAAATGTGAACAACATCCCCTTTCATTTTCTCTTCTCTTAAATTTTTTGAAGAATACAAATTGATTGAACACATAAATAAACATACCTAGGTCGACACCAATATGTCCTTTATAGCTATATTGAATAAAATTGGAAGTAACTAAAATGAAAAATGCTGCGTCAAAAACTTTAGACCCTCTTTAAGTGATGTAAACGATGGAATTTGGGTACCGAAACGATTTTCCTTTTTGAGACCAAATTATATTGTGTAATTTGATACTAGCTTCGACTTGATATATTATAATTGTCGTTTCGATACCCGAGTCAAAAGTTATCTCCGTTTAAAGTTGCAACACAAATTTATCAAATGTTTTGTTGTTTTAGAAAATGTGAACAACATACCCTTTCATTTTCTCTTCTCTTAAATTTTTGAAGAATACAAACTGATTGAACACATAAATAAACAGACCTAGGTCGACACCAATATATCCTTTATAGCTATATTGAATAAAACCGGAAGTAAATAAAATGAAAAATGTTGCGTCAAAAACTTTAGACCCTCTTTAAGTGATGTAATCGATGGAATTTGGGTACCGAAATGATTTTCTACGATAATACCAAATCATATTTTGTAATTTGATACGAGGTTCGACTTGATATATTATAATAGTCATTTCGATACCCGAGTCAAAAGTTATCTCCGTTCAAAGTTGCAACACAAATTTATCAAATGTTTTGTTGTTTTTGAAAATGTGAACAACATCCCCTTTCATTTTCTCTTCTCTTAAATTTTTTGAAGAATACAAACTGATTGAACACATATATAAACATACCTAGGTCGTCACCAATATTTCCTTCATAGCTATATTGAATAAAACTGGAAGTAACCAAAATGAAAAATGTTGCGTCAAAAACTTTAGACCCCCTTTAAGTGATGTAAATGATGGAATTTCGGTACCAAAATGATTTTCCTCAGAGAGACCAAATCATATTGTGTAATTTGATATGAGCTTCGACTTGATATATTCTAATAGTCGTTTCGATACCCGAGTCAAAAGTTATCTCCGTTCAAAGTTGCAGCACAAATTTATCAAATGTTTTGTTGTTTTTGAAAATGTGAACAACATCCCCTTTCATTTTCACTTTCCTTAAATTTTTTGAAGAATACAAACTGATTGAACACATAAATTAACATACCTAGGTCGTCACCAATATGTCCTTTATAGCTATATTGAATAAAAATGGAAGTAACCAAAATGAAAAATACTGTGTCAAAAACTTTAGACCTCTTTAAGTGATGTAAACGATGGAATTTCGGTACCGAAATGATTTTCCTTGGTGAGACCAAATCATATTGTGTAATTTGATATGAGCTTCGACTTGATATATTATAATAGTCATTTCGATACCCGAGTCAAAAGTTATCTACGTTCAAAGTTGCAACACAAATTTATCAAATGTTTTGTTGTTTTTGAAAATGTGAACAACATCCCCTTTCATTTTCTCTTCTCTTAAATTTTTTGAAGAATACAAACTGATTGAACACATAAATAAACAGACCTAGGTCGACACCAATATGTCCTTTATAGCTATATTGAATAAAACCGGAAGTAACTAAAATGAAAAATGTTGCGTCAAAAACTTTAGACCCTCTTTAAGTGATGTAAACGATGGAATTTGGGTACCGAAATTATTTTCTTTGGTGAGACCAAATCATATTGTGTAATTTGATACTAGCTTCGACTTGATATATTATAATTGTTGTTTCGATACCCGAGTCAAAAGTTATCTCCGTTCAAAGTTGCAACACAAATTTATCAAATGTTTTGTTGTTTTTGAAAATGTGAACAACATCCCCTTTCATTTTCACTTCTCTTAAATTTTTTGAAGAATACAAACTGATTGAACACATAAATAAACATACATAGGTTGACACCAATAAGTCCTTTATATCTATATTGAATAAAACCGGAAGTAACTAAAATGAAAAATGCTACGTCAAAGACTTTAGAACTTCTTTAAGTGATGTAAACGATGGAATTTGGGTACCGAAATGATTTTCTTTGGTGATACCAAAGCATATTTTTTAATTTGATACGAGCTTCGACTTGATAAATTATAATAGTCGTTTCGATACCCGAGTCAAAAGTTTTATCCGTTCAAAGTTGCAACACAAATTTATCAAATGTTTTGTTGTTTTTGAAAATGTGAACAACATCCCCTTTCATTTTCTCTTCTCTTAAATTTTTTGAAGAATACAAACTGATTGAACACATAAATAAATAGACCTAGGTCGACACCAATATGTCCTTTATAGCTATATTGAATAAAACCGGAAGTAACTAAAATGAAAAATGCTGCGTCAAAAACTTTAGACCCTCTTTAAGTGATGTAAACGATGGAATTTGGGTACTGATGAGTGCTCAAAAAGCACTAAAATAACCATGATTTTATGCACTTTAATTGATTAAAAATATATATATTTATATGTTTTATCATATATTTATATAAATTTGTCTTTTTCGGAATCACGGGTATTTTTATTGTTTTTCAGGAATTTTGGCCTAAAAACGCAATGTAAAGACTCAAAGAAGAATACTTGAAGCAATACATCACAAATAAATTGATAAATAAGTGGAAAAAGGTCAACAAACATGGAAAAATTGGACAAAATGGGTCGAAAAGGTCAAAAATGTCAAAAGATCTAAAAACGCAGCAGCAAATACCAGAGCCGATGCGATGCTTCATACGGCCGCGGAGCGTTCACGGCGCTGCGCAGCGCTCAGCGCCACAGGCATAGCGCCAAATGACGCTCAATAGCGCCCAACGCGTTTTTGACCCATTTTTCACGTGCGGCCGCCCCCATGACGTCACGCCGACGTCATTGATGACCTCAGCAGGTCCAAAACACGTTTTTATTTTTTAATATTTTTTTTAACATTTTTTAATCATTTTTTCTCTCCATCCTCACCTATAAATACCCCCCTTCCATTCTCTTCAAAACACACCTAAAAACCTCACATCTCTCTTCTTTCTTTCTCTCATTTCTTAGTTTTTGAGTTTTCTTTAGTTTCTTTCTTAGTTTCTAAGCTTTTCTTAGTTTTTCTCTTAGTTTTTAGTTCAATTGTCTTAGGTTTAGAGTTCTTCTCTTTTTGAGAGGAACTTGTAATGTTTTTGTAATAATTTAGATTTTTGATTCAATAAATGGAAGTGCAAATTCCGCTTGGAGGTTTTCTAGCAACGGGAATAGCGTCGAAGTTACGTAAGGATTATTATTTTCTTCTGATTATTTTTATGCTTTATTCTTACATGTTATATTTAAATTGTCTGTGATTAAATTTAACTGTGGTAGCTGTTTATAATCATGATATAATAATAACGTTGTTATGCTTGCGAAATATTAAATAGGTGAAAATTTCTAAAATGAATTGATTTTATTTTTATTCAAGATTTTATATTAAGGATGTTAGAGAGAAATATATTATTTTTCATTACAAACTTAAATCTGAAAGTTAGACTTTAAGGTTTAGTTATCAGGTCTAATTTAGAGTAGTGCTCTTTTATTTGTTGGTACAATCGCCTAGGTAGTTAGAGTGAAGCTCTATTTCAAAAGTTTTTATAAGAATTATTATGTGGAAATGTATTGACAACATGTTTTCAATAGTGATTTTAAAACTTGAAAGTTAGTACTCGGATAACTAAATTCTTAAGTTTAATTTGGACACCTTGAATAAAGTTTAAATCGTCTAACCCACCAAAGGTGGCATTTAAATAGTTCATTTTCAATCTCTTAGAAAAAGGAATTAATTTAATTAACCAAATTAGTTATCAACCCCACCCATAGGTGTTAATTGATTTGTTTAGTTAACAAAGAGTATCTAACCCACCAAGGTGGTATTCATACAAAAAGAGAATCAATAAAATATCAATTTATATCTTTAATAACCTAGATAATATGAAAGCATAATTAACTTAGTTATTATATCCATAAATACTCCACTAATATAAATGAACATAATTTGCATGAATATTTATTGAATCTGTATTTATATTTATTTATTGAATTTGTATCTATGTTTATTCTTTTTAGATTATATTTAATTAATCTGTATATATGTTTATTTTATGTTATTAGATTAGGAACACAAAAACCAAAACTATCGTGACAGGATGTTTAGGATTTAATTTCGTTTTTAAAAGTTTGAATAATAAATTAAAAACCACATACATTCCTTCCTTAGATCGACCTTGGGAGTATACTTATCATTTTCTACGAAATGATTCGTGCACTTTTGAGAGTTTTACAAATATTAAAACCAAAGTATTTGCGAGAATTGGCGATCTTAGGTTTCGCTCATCAAGTTTTTGGCGCGTTCTTGGGAAGGAATAGCGTTTTTAATTTATTTATCAAAATTTTAAAAATATTTTTGTGTTGTAAATAATTGTGATATTTTAAAAAAAAATAATAATAATAATAATAATAAATAAAATAAAATAAAAATTAATCAAATTTCAAAATTTCATAAAAAATAAAAAAAAAATAAATAAAAAAAATAAAAAAAAATTAAAATTTTTTTTTATTATAGCATAAAAAGTAAATAATTTAGAAATTTGAAATTTGAAGTAAAAAAAGTTTTTACCGTTAAAAAAAAAAAAAAATTTAAATTTTTAAGTTAATAAGAAATAAGATAGTGTGAATAGTAAAATAAAATTACCGTCAGAAAAAAAAAAAAAAAAAAAATTAAAAATTTTTAAGTTAATAAGAAATAAGATAGTGTGAATAGTAAAATAAAATTACCGTCAGAAAAAAAAAAAAAAAAAAAAATTAAAAAAACTAAAAGGCATGAAAAGTAAAAATCTAAGGGAGTTAATACAGGAGACCAGTTCTTTGAAGCCTTTGTGCCTTAGTCTTTCTGGGAGCGTTGTTACATTTAGGAGAATGGTTTTTAAGGAGCCATGTAATTCTTTCACAGGAACAATTTCTTGATTAATACTAATTATTTTATATAAAAAAAAAAAAAAATAAAAAATAAAAAATAAAAAAAAAAAAATTAAAAAAAAAAAAGAATTAAAAAAAAAAAAAAAAAAAAAAAATTGTCTAGTGTTTTGTATTAAATGCCATGGAAATTTTCTAATTTCTTTATTTTTGTTGACAGGAGTTTTAAATTTACGTTTAAAAATAGTCTATGCGTGGTAGGAGATCCTTAGGAAACGCCCTAGCGCCATATGTAAATAATATTCATAAATTTAACCAAGTGTCAACAACACCTGGATCCTTCCCATCAACAAGTTTTTAGCCAAACATAGAACGTCTTAATCCTTTACTAGAACCAAAAGAAATGGAGGAAAACCAACATGTTAGTGGAAACCACGATGAAAGAGTTTGCAAGACCAGGTGATTGGCACGGCAAGAATCGCCGCTATCCGATTGGAGAAAGGCTGCTAGGAACTATGACCTTAAAAATATTCATTTTTCTATGCTTCCTTCCTTCATGGGCTACCTAATGAAGATTCTCTTTCCTTTATGAGAGATTTCTATGCTACGGTCCAAACATTCCCTCGGTATTCTAAACGAGGATCGGCTTAGAATGAGATGTTTTCCGTACACCTTAAAGGATAAGGCTAAAGCTTGGTTGATGTCACTTACCCCTGGTTCTCTCGATGACATGGGGTCAAATTTACAATAAATTCATGGGAAAATTCTATTCCCATCAAAAACATCAGTGAGAGGAAAGATTGCTACTTTCTCTCGGATGGAAGGAGAACCATTCCGTGAAGCTTGGGATAGGTTCAAAATGTTTCTCACTCAATGTCCCCATCATAGCTTTCCCTACGGTTGCGTAACCAATTCTTTTACGATGGACTTACACAACAATGTCGGTTCATTGTCGACAACGCCGCGGGAGGAGCAATAGGAGAAAAAGCGCATCGAAACGTATAATCTCTTTGAGATGTTGGGTGCTAATTCCCACAGAAAAGCTCCAGAGTGAGAAAAGGCGGGTGTTCATGAGATTGACTCCGGTAATGAAGTTCAACAACAACTTGTTCAACTGACTAA
The DNA here is from genome assembly GCA_033030585.1 of Hippophae rhamnoides. Classification (NCBI taxonomy): domain Eukaryota; kingdom Viridiplantae; phylum Streptophyta; class Magnoliopsida; order Rosales; family Elaeagnaceae; genus Hippophae; species Hippophae rhamnoides. The sequence goes on along the minus strand of CM065436.1, from coordinate 43,906,595 downwards.
GCAAGTTGCCCTTCTCGCTACACAAACCAACACAAAGAATGAACAATATGGTTTGTACAACAACGTGGGACAAGATGCGAAGCTCGTCCATATCAAGGAGATACAACCTTGGACACGAGCGAGGTTAATGTGTTGGGAGCATATCAACAGAGACCAAGGTTTGATCCCAATTCAAATACCTATAATCTGGGTGGAGAAGTCATCCAAATTTCTCTTGGAGGCAAAACAACCCTCCTTTCCCTCAAAGCTCAAACCAGGCAAAGCCAAGAATTCCACCCACCTATTCCACGAAGCATTCCAAATAAACCAACCCTGGAGGACAACTTGAATTCTTTTATTCAAGTTTGTAGGGACAATCAATCAAAAACCAATCAACGGTTGGACTCTGTGGAAGCTTCTATCAAAAAGGTGGAAGTTCAAGTTGAACAGTTAGTTGAACATTTGCAGAAAGGCAAAATTGAAACTTAAATGAATTCAATGAAGAGGAGACATTGAGTTTTTCATTCTGCAATCTCCAAGCAACGTCTTACTAGAAGACGATAAATTTTAGTCCTACATGGGAGGTCACCCATTATTGTATTTTCCTTTGTTTTAGTTTGCGTGTAAAAAAAAAAAAAAAAAAAAGTCAAATAAAATAAATTTGTTTGCTTCAAAAATTGTGTCCCTTCGTTTAATTTAGGTTCCTTGCATTTTTTTTTTAGAGATATCTACTATTATTTTTAAGAGGAAAATGTTGATTCACAATAGGAGGATGATCATTTTCAACTACAAATAAACATGGGAGATGCTGAAGATAGGCGGAAAAAGATGAAAGACTATACAATGCCAATCATTGGCAATGTAACTTCCGGCATCCAATTGCAAGAGGCTGCAAGGAATTATGAATTGAAAAAGATTCATTATTCTTTGTTGCCTTCCTTTTACGGTATCCCTAATGAAGATCCTTTGCATTTCATTCGAGAATTCTATGCTATTGTCCAAACCTTTCCACTACATGCAATTAGTGAAGATCAACTTAGGATGAGGTGTTTTCCTTACACTCTCAAAGATAAAGCTTGGTCATGGTTCATTACTCTACGGTCGAGTTCTCTTAAAACTTGGGAGGCGATCTATGAAATTTTTATGGGTAGGTTCTATTCCCATCAAAAGACCGTTGATCTAAGAACAAAGATAGCAACATTTTCTCAAATGAATGAAGAGCCACTTTCATGAAGCTTGGGAACGATTCAAACTCCTTTTCATTCAATGTCAAAATCATAGCTTTCCATTACAGCTACAAAACCATTTCTTTTATGATGGATTGACACCGCAGAGTCAATACATGGTTGATAATCTTCTTTGGAGGTCTTTGTAGGAGAAAAGACAGCAGAGGAAGCCTATAATCTCTATGAGCTATTGGGTTCTAATTCCCAACAAAGAGGTGGTAGAAGGAAAGCAAAGGTCAATGAAGTCGGCTTTGATGATGAGATAACCTTGCAAATTGCTGAATTGACTAAACAAGTGAAATTCCTCACGTCTCACCAAATTTCAAATCAAGAGGTATGTGAAGTGTGTTGTTCAATTGGGTATGGTACTCATAATTGTTCAGATACTTGTGATTCTAGTGTCGATGCCATAGAGGAAGTCCAATATTTTCAAAAGTATCATCCAAACACCTATAATCACCCAACCTACAACCACACTTACCCACCAAGCCAATCTTTTAAACCAACCTTAGAAGATAGCTTGAATGCTTTTATTCAAGTTAGTCGTGACAACCAACTGATGACTAATCAAAGGTTGAACACCATGGAGGCTTCGGTTAAAAGAATTGAATCTAAAGTTGGGCAACCTGGTGAACAAATGCAAAAGAAAGAACCGGGAAAGTTGCCTACCAACGAGAACAAGCAAAAGATGTTAGAACCCTTGAAGTGGTAAGGTAGTCAATACCGGTGTACACGAAATCTCTAACAAAGAAGGCGACATTCTAATATCGCAAAAAGGAGAAACAAGTGTTAAACTTCACAAGCTTTACGAAAAACTCATTGGGGGTCATCGACACTCCCAAAATTCAAAAGACAACGAGAACCACACGGATGCAAGTACCTTTTCCCCACCGGTTGAAAGAGTCCAAACAAGATAAGCAATTCAATGATCTTTTTAATATGCTCTCTAAAGTAAATATCAATTTACCATTATTAGAAGTGATCATGAATGTGCCTCATATGCCAAGTTTTTCAAAGAGTTGAACACTAAGAAAAGGAGGTATGGGCTGAATGAGCAGTAGTAGTATCGAGAAATTTCTAGCGTACTTGAAGACAAACTACCACTAAGTTGAAAGACCCTGGAAGTTTTATTATAAACATAACTATGGGGGATAGGAAGGTTGCTAAGGCAATGCTTGATTTAGGTGCTAGTATAAATTTGATGCCCTACTCTATATTCTCACCATTTCAATCTAGGGGATTTAAAACCCACAACTATGTCCTATGACTTGCGGATAGATCTCTTAAATATCCGGAGGGAATAGTTGAGGATGTTTTGAGTACGGTAGACAAGCTGATAATACTGTTGACTTTGTGGTTCTGGATATGCAAGAAAATCCGGCATTGGACAGAGAGCATACAATATTGCTTGGTAGACCATTTATGGCAACTACTAAAACTATTATTGATGTCCAAGATGGAAATTTGACAATGACAGTCTTAGGAGAGTTGTTCATTTTAAAGTTTTTGATTCTTCACCTTTCCCTTCTATTTACGCCATTGATGAAATATTCGAAGTTGATCCTTTGGATAATCTTATCCAAAACACCTTTTTCCAAACCAGGAATAGAAGACAAGCTTGAAACTGTTCTTACACTTGAAAAGGTTGAAGAAGATTTAGATGAAGAAATTAAGGGGTACCTTGAACAACTAGACAATAATGAAGTGATGACAAAATCTAGTGCACTTTCAAATCTACCAGTTCTTCATCTGTTAAAGAGGCCAATCCACCGAACTTGAACTCAAAGACTTACACGAGCACTTAAAATATGTGTTTTTGGGAGAAGGAGAAACATATCCGGTGATAATTTCTTCAACCTTGACCAAACCACAAGAAAAGGAACTCATCAAAGTGCTTAAACAGTTTAAGAAATCTATAGGTTGGAGTATAGGGGATATAAGAGGCATTAGTCCAACAATGTGTATGCACAAGATCAACTTGGAGGATGGTGCTAAACACATGCGAGAGGCCCAAAGAAGACTAAACCCAAACATGCAAGAGGTAGTTAAAAAGGAAATCCTTAAATTGTTAGGAGAAGGGATTATCTATCCTATTGCGGATAGTAAGTGGGTTAGTCAGGTGCATGTGGTACCAAAGAAATGCAGGATAACAGTTGTTAAAAATGATAAAAGTGAATTAGTGCCCACTAGAATAATCCTTTGGATGGAGAATGTGTATAGATTTTAGGAAACTAAATTTATATACGAAAAAGGATCACTTTCCTCTTCCATTCATTGATCAAATGTTGGAAAGATTAGTCAAGTACCTAATTTTCTTGTTTCTTGGATGGACCGTCTGGATATTATCAAGTACCCATAGCAGGAAGATCGGGAAAAGACCACATTTACATGTCCTTTTGGGACATTTGCTTTCCTTGAGAATGCCATTTGGGTTATGCAATGCTCGCCACTTTCGAGAGATGCATGATATCTATTTTCTCGGACATGGTGGAGAAGTTCATTGAAATTTTCATGGACGATTTCTCTGTCTTTGGGAACTCATTTGATGATTGCTTACATAAATTGACTTTGGTTTTAGAAAGATGCATTGAATGCAATCTAACCCTTAGTTGGGAGAAAAGTCATTTTATGGTTCAACAAGGGATAGTTTTAGGACATATAATTTCAAACAAGGGTATTGAAGTTGATAAGGCAAAAGTTGAATTGATACCCAAACTACCTCCCCTACATACGTGAAGGGGTTAAGAAGCTTCCTGGGAAATGGAGAATTTTATAGACGAATTATTAAAGATTTCTCTAAAATAAGTCGTCCTTTATGTAACTTATTATCCAAAGATGCTGAATTTGACTTCAACAATGACTGCCTTAATTCGATTAACACCTTGAAAGAAAAACTAACATATACCCGTGTTAAAATGGCACCAAATGGTCTTTACCTTTTGAGATAATGTGTGATGCTTGATTATGCAATAGGAGCAGTCTGGGACAAAGAGTGGATAAGCGTTTCCATGTCATCTACTATGCTACCAAAACACTCAATGATGCCCAAATGACTTATACCCCCACTGAAAAGGAATTCTTGGCTTTAGTATTCTTTTTAGACAAATTTCGGTCTTATTTAGTAGGATCTAAAGTGATTGTACATTACGATCATCTTTGCTTTAAGATACCTATTAAGTAAACCAAATGCCAAGCCAAGATTAATCGGTGGGTCTTACTCTTACAAGAATTTGACCTAGAAATCAAGGATAAGAAAGGCGGTGAAAACTTAGTAGTGACCATTTGTCTAGGTTGATTTCGACTTCAATTCTCTTAAAGATGAGAGTAATGATGATATAGTTGAAACCTTTCCGATGAGCAGTTATTTTTCATAGGTCCGAACCCATGGTATCTTGATATTGTAAACTATCTTGCCACTTTGGTGTTTTGCGACCTAACACTTCATATCGAGGACAAGAAAAGGTTTTTAAAACTATTAAGGACTATTTACGGGATGACCCTTATTTATACAAGATTGGTCAAGATCAAGTCATCAGGAGATGTGTACCGAGAAGAAGAACATAAGAGCATTCGACTTTTTGTCATGAACTTCATTGTGGGGGTCATTTGGAGGTGAAAAGACAGCCGTAAGATATTTGATCTGGATTCTTTTGGCCCACTCTTTTTAAAGATGCTCATATGTTTTGTGCACAATGTGATAGATGTCAAAGAACAGGAAACATAAGCAAAAGAGATGAAATGCCTTTGACATCTAATTTAGTTGTTGAACTCTTTGATGTATGGGGGATTGACTTCATGGGTCCTTTTCCCCCATCTAATGGTTTTCAATACATTTTGGTTTCTGTGGATTATGTGTCCAAGTGGGTAGAAGCTATCCCCACCAAGACCAATGATGCTAATGTTGTTGTGAAATTCTTGAAAGATTTCATATTCAGTAGGTTCGAACGCTTAGAGCTTTTATAATTGATGGAGTTAGTCCTTTTTGTAACAAACTCTTTGATGGAGTACTAAACAAGTTCAACATCACACATAAAGTAGCTACTACATATCATCCTCAAACTTCAGGTTTAGTGGAAGTGAGCAATAGGCAAATTAAGGGGAATCTTGGAACGCCTTGTGCGTCGTCCGTCAAGGAAGGATTGGGCATTTAAGCTAAATGATGCCTTATGGGCATACCGCACCGCTTACAAAACACCTATTGGGATGAGCCACTTAGGTTAATCTTTGGGAAAGCGTGCCACCTTCGAGTTGAACTTGAACACAAAGCTTATTGGGCAATTAAAGAGTTAAATATGGAATTAGATAAAGCGGTGAAAAACGATTACTCGACTTCATGAGTTGGAAGAAATTAGGAATGAAGCCTATGAGAATGCCAAATTATACAAGGAGCGTACTAAGCGCTATCATGACAAGAGGCTAGTTCCTAAGACTCTTCACCCTGGAATGAAAGTTCTTTTATTTAACTCTCATTTGAGATTGTTTCCAGGAAAGCTGAGATCAAGATGGGATGGACCATTCAAAATAGTTCAAGTATTTGAACATGGAGTAGTGGAACTATTGGACTCGAAGACACAAAAAAAGTTCAAAGACAATGGACATCATGTCAAGCCTGATTTAGTAGAACGAAACAACATTCTTTGAAATGGATTGCATTTGGCTGAGTAACCCTTAGCACCAAAAAGATACGTCTTGCTAAGACGTTAAACTAAGCGCTGGATGGGAGGCAACCCATCATTTTAGGTAAAAAACAAAAACAAACAATAAAAACATAAAAGGTAAAAAAAAAATAAAAATAAAAAAATAAAAAAAATTTTTTGCTTGTTATTTGTTTTCTTTACTTAATGTTATTGTTTATTTCATTTTAATTGCATGTGAATAATTTTTAAATTGTTAGAACTAAAAATATTTGTTGAGATGTTAGAAGTTTACAGCGATCTGTCTGTATACACTTTAATGATGAATATGATGGATGCTCCTGCATTTTCCATTACTACTTGCACATTCTCAGGAAATAGGTAATCTTTCTTCTCTTCTCTCTTTATCTTTAATTTACAGTTGTTACATTGAGGACAATGTAAGTTCTAGGTTGGGGGTGGTGAAAAGTTACCATGCTTAATTAAAAAAAAAAAATAAAAAAAAAAATATACTTTTTGTGTGTTTGGTTTTATTTCTATTCTGTGTGATTTAGTAATTTTTGGAATAAAAAAAAAATAAAAAATAAAAAATAAAAAAATAAAAAATAAAAAAAAAATAAAAAATAAAAAAAGTTTCACAAAAGTTTATCATTTCTTTAAATCAAATTTAAGTAAATAGTTAAGTCTTTTGTACTGTTAGATTAATTTTTGAGAACATATCATGAAATATTTTGTAACTATTTTTGATAATTAGTTAGTTTTTGTCATAATTAGTATTTCTTGATAAGATGTTGAAATTATATTAAACCCAAAATCGGTGTTTATGAGTTTTTTTTAGTGGAGACTACCTTTGTGAGATATAATTTGAGCCTAATTTCCTTTATTCAGAGTGAAATATATATTTTTTCTACTCCAAACACATTTCTTATTTCTTCAAATTTTTAGATGATCTCTATAGGTATTAGCATTGAATGTATGAATTTTTTTCATCTTAATAGAGTATCATATATTTTTGATTATTATTTTTGCTTAGATTAAATGAGTTGAGTAGAAATTGATAGTATATGCTTATATCTCAGTTATATATGACTACTACAAAAACAAAAAGACATATCTGGGGTTACCTAAACCAAGATCAAACAGAAAAGCCACAAAATTAACCACTCACCAAAATCCAAAAAATGTACCATCTGTACATGGGTTGACTCTCTAAAAAAATACATATATTGAGAAATATCTTCAGAAAAAAAATATAGAGAGATAAAAAAAATAGTATCATCTACATACTATAACCCGCATTTCCTACAAAGTTGTGAGTAAAGGCTAATTACAAAAGAAAGATATAAGAAGTAATTCCCCAAAAAGTCATTGCAATTTCTTCATTTGTAAAAGGCATATATCTTGAAATTCTTTCTTAATGAGTTTGATTTATGCATGAAAATAATTTTTATATATGATATCTTTATAATTTATACATTTGATTCCTTTCATGAGATCAATGTTAAAATAACACTTTGAGCCTTTATTCTTTATACATATGCGAACATATTAGTTCATTTCTATACATCAACTCTTTCGCATATAAATTAGTATGAGTGTTTGAACCCATAGGATTCAGTGTTTTGAGAGTATTGACTTGTGAGGAATAGAGTCGAAGCGAATTCTAATTCATGACACTGAAATTGGGTGAAATTAAATGGATACATTTTTGATATGAAATATGAAAATGATTTTCGACTAATTATTATAATAAATCATGATTGTTTAAAGAGATTAAGATAACTTATGCTTGAGATTTTAATTATGATCTTAAAGGAGATTAAAAAGTATGAGACATTTTTGTGAAATGTTGATAATTTGTGATTTTGTTGTAAATTTAATTTTTAAGTTGTTTGTTTTTATTGTTTCTTTTGTTTTTATATTTAGTGCAATTTTTGTGGGTATCATTACTGAAAACCCTCACGAGACTCAAACTCGTCCACTAGGGCAACCTAGGGGGTTAAAGGCTTGTTGCATAGGCTAAATGCAACCGTGTCAATCCACGGAAGTGATTTAGGATAGTTTAATTTTTAGTTTTTATCGCTTCTCTTGCTAAGGGACTAGCAAGAAGCAGTTGGGGTTGTGATGAGTGCTCAAAAGCACTAAAATAACCATGATTTTATGCACTTTAATTGATTAAAAATATATATATTTATATGTTTTATCATATATTTATATAAATTTGTCTTTTTCGGAATCACGGGTATTTTTATTGTTTTTCAGGAATTTTGGCCTAAAAACGCAATGTAAAGACTCAAAGAAGAATACTTGAAGCAATACATCACAAATAAATTGATAAATAAGTGGAAAAAGGTCAACAAACATGGAAAAATTGGACAAAATGGGTCGAAAAGGTCAAAAATGTCAAAGACGGAAAAACGCAGCACATTTGGCCCAGCGCGGCGCATGGCGCGCGCTGGCGCCAGGCCCCAGCATGCGCGCGCTGCAGCGCCATGGCACTGCTTCACGCAGCGAAGGCAGCCACCGCGTGTGGCGCAGCTGACCCGGCGCGCGCCAACGCGTTTTTGACCCATTTTTCACGTGCGGCCGCCCCATGACGTCATGCCGACGTCATTGATGACCTCACAGGTCCAAAACACGTTTTTTATTTTTTAATATTTTTTAACATTTTTTTAATCATTTTTCTCTCCATCCTCACCTATAAATACCCCCTTCCATTCTCTTCAATACACACCTAAAAACCTCACATCTCTCTTCTTTCTTTCTCTCATTTCTTAGTTTTTGAGTTTTCTTTAGTTTCTTTCTTAGTTTCTAAGCTTTTCTTAGTTTTTCTCTTAGTTTTTAGTTCAATTGTCTTAGGTTTAGAGTTCTTCTCTTTTTGAGAGGAACTTGTAATGTTTTGTAATAATTTAGATTTTTGATTCAATAAATGGAAGTGCAAATTCCGCTTGGAGGTTTTCTAGCAACGGGAATAGCGTCGAAGTTACTGTAAGGATTATTATTTTCTTCTGAGTTATTTTTATGCTTTATTCTTACATGTTATATTTGATTTGTCTGTGATTAAATTTAACTGTGCTAATATTAATAATCATGATATAATAATAACGTTGTTATGCTTGCGAAATATTAAATAGGTGAAAATTTCTAAAATGAATTGATTTTATTTTTATTCAAGATTTTATATTAAGGATGTTAGAGAGAAATATATTATTTTTCATTACAAACTTAAATCTGAAAGTTAGACTTTAAGGTTTAGTTATCCGGTCTAATTTAGAGTAGTGCTCTTTTATTTGTTGGTACAATCGCCAGGTAGTTAGAGTGAAGCTCTATTTCAAAAGTTTTTATAAGAATTATTATGTGGAAATGTATTGACAACATGTTTTCAATAGTGATTTTAAAACTTGAAAGTTAGTACTCGGATAACTAAATTCTTAAGTTTAATTTGGACACCTTGAATAAAGTTTAAACTGTCTAACCCCACCAAAGGTGGCATTTAAATGGTTCATTTTCAATCTCTTAGAAAAAGGAATTAATTTAATTAACCAAATTAGTTATCAACCCCACCCATAGGTGTTAATTGATTTGTTTAGTTAACAAAGAGTATCTAACCCCACCAAAGGTGGTATTCATACAAAAAAGAGAGAATCAATAAAATATCAATTTATATCTTTAATAACCTAGATAATATGAGCAAGCATAATTAACTTAGTTATTATATCCATAAATACTCCACTAATATAAATGAACATAATTTGCATGAATATTTATTGAATCTGTATTTATATTTATTTATTCAATTTGTATCTATGTTTATTCTTTTTAGATTATATTTAATTAATCTGTATATATGTTTATTTTATGTTATTAGATTAGGAACACAAAAACCAAAACTATCGTGACAGGATGTTTAGGATTTAATTTCGTTTTTAAAAGTTTGAATAATAAATTAAAAACCACATACATTCCTTCCTTAGATCGACCTTGGGAGTATACTTATCATTTTCTACGAAATGATTCGTGCACTTGCGAGAGTTTTACAAATATTAAAACCAAAGTATTTGCGAGAATCGGCGATGCCGGTTTTCGCTCATCAGGTACCGAAATGATTTTCTTTGGTGATACCAAATAATATTTTGAAATTTGATACGAGCTTCAACTTGATATATTATAATTGTCATTTCGATACCCGAGTCAAAAGTTATCTCCGTTCAAAGTTGCAACACAAATTTATCAAATGTTGTGTTGTTTTTGAAAATGTGAACAACATCCCCTTTCATTTTCTTTTCTCTTAAATTTTTTGAAGAATACAAACTGATTGAACACATAAATAAACAGACCTAGGTCAACACCAATATGTCCTTTATAACAATATTGAATAAAACCGGAAGTAACTAAAATGAAGAAATGCTACGTCAAAAACTTTAGACCCTCTTTAAGTGATGTAAACGTTGAATTTGGGTACCGAAATGATTTTCTTTGGTGATACCAAATAATATTTTGTAATTTGATACGAGCTTCGACTTGATATATTATAATAGTCATTTCGATACCCGAGTCAAAAGTTATCTCCGTTCAAATTGCAACACGAATTTATCAAATGTTTTGTTGTTTTTGAAAATGTGAACAACATCCCCTTTCATTTTCTCTTCTCTTAAATTTTTTGAAGAATACAAACTGATTGAACACATAAATAAACAGACCTAGGTCGACACCAATATGTCCTTTATAGCTATATTGAATAAAACCGGAAGTAACTAAAATGAAAAAAGCTGTGTCAAAAACTTTAGACCCTCTTTAAGTGATGTAAACGATGGAATTTGGGTACCGAAATGATTTTCTTTGGTGATACCAAATAATATTTTGTAATTTGATACGACCTTCAACTTGATATATTATAATTCTCATGTCGATACCCGAGTCAAAAGTATCTCCGTTCAAAGTTGCAACACAAATTTATCAAATGTTTTTTTTGTTCTTGAAAATGTGAACACATCCCCTCTCATTTTCTCTTCTCTTAAATTTTTTGAAAATACAAACTGATTGAACACATAAATAAACAGACCTAGGTCGACACCAATATGTCCTTTATAGCTATATTGAATAAAACTGGAAGTAACTAAAATGAAAAATGTTGCGTCAAAAACTTTAGACCCTCTTTAAGTGATGTAAACGATGGAATTTGGGTACCGAAATGATTTTCTTTCATGATACCAAATAATATTTTATAATTTGATAAGAGCTTCGACTTGATATATTATAATAGTCATTTCGATACCCGAGTCAAAAGTTATCTCCGTTCAAAGTTGCAGCACGAATTTATTAAATGTTTTGTTGTTTTTGAAAATGTGAACAACATCCCCTTTCATTTTCTCTTCTCTTAAATTTTTTGAAGAATACAAACTGGTTGAACACATAAATAAACAGACCTAGGTCGAAACCAATATGTCCTTTATAGCTATATTGAATAAAATTGGAAGTATTTAAAATGAAAAATGCTGCGTCAAAAACTTTAGACCCCTTTAAGTGATGTAAACGATGGAATTTTGGTACCGAAATGATTTTCATTCGTGAGACCAAATCATATTGTGTAATTTGATACTAGCTTCGACATGATATATTATAATTGTAATTTCGATACCCGAGTCAAAAGTTATCTCCAGTCAAATTTGCAACACAAATTTATCACATGTTTTGTTGTTTTTGAAAATGTGAAGAACATCCCCTTTCATTTTCTCTCCTCTTTAATTTTTTGAAGAATACAAACTGATTGAATACATAAATAAACAGACCTAGGTCGACACCAATATGTCCTTTATAGCTATATTCAATAAAACTGGAAGTAACTAAAATGAAAAATTTTCCGTCAAAAACTTTAGACCCTCTTTAAGTGATGTAAACGATGGAATTTAGGTACCAAAATGATTTTCTTTCATGATACCAAATAATATTTTATAATTTGATAAGGGCTTCGACTTGATATATTATAATAGTCATTTCGATACCCGAGTCAAAAGTTATCTCCGTTCAAAGTTGCAGCACGAATTTATTAAATGTTTTGTTGTTTTTGAAAATGTGAACAACATCCCCTTTCATTTTCTCTTCTCTTAAATTTTTTGAAGAATACAAACTGGTTGAACACATAAATAAACAGACCTAGGTCGACACCAATATGTCCTTTATAGCTATATTGAATAAAACACGAAGTAACTCAAACGAAAAAAGCTGCGTTAAAAACTTTAGACCCTCTTTAAGTGAAGTAAATGATGGAATTTGGGTACCGAAATGATTTTCTTTGGTGATACCAAATAATATTTTGTAATTTGATACGAGCTTCTACTTGATATATTATAATTTTCATTTCGATACCCGAGTCAAAAGTTATCTCCGTTCAAAGTTGCAACACAAATTTATCAAATGTTTTGTTGTTTTTGAAAATGTGAACACATCCCCTTTCATTTTCTCTTCTCTTATATTTTTTGAAGAATAAAAACTTATTGAACACATAAATAAACAGACCTAGGTCGACACCAATATGTCCTTTATAGCTATATTGAATAAAACTGGAAGTAACTAAAATGAAAACTTTTGCGTCAAAAACTTTAGACCCTCTTTAAGTGATGTAAACGATGGAATTTGGGTACCGAAATGATTTTCTTCCATGATACCAAATAATATTTTATAATTTGATAAGAGCTTCGACTTGATATATTATAATAGTCATTTCGATACCCGAGTCAAAAGTTATCTCCGTTCAAAGTTGCAGCACGAATTTATTAAATGTTTTGTTGTTTTTGAAAATGTGAACAACATCCCCTTTCATTTTCTCTTCTCTTAAATTTTTTGAAGAATACAAACTGATTGAACACATAAATAAACAGACCTAGGTCGACACCAATATGTCCTTTATAGCTATATTGAATAAAATTGGAAGTATTTAAAATGAAAAATGCTGCGTCAAAAACTTTAGACCCTCTTTAAGTGATGTAAACGATGGAATTTTGGTACCGAAATGATTTTCATTCGTGAGACCAAATCATATTGTGTAATTTGATACTAGCTTCGACTTGATATATTATAATTGTCATTTCGATACCCGAGTCAAAAGTTATCTCCAGTCAAATTTGCAACACAAATTTATCAAATGTTTTGTTGTTTTTGAAAATGTGAAGAACATCCCCTTTCATTTTCTCTCCTCTTTAATTTTTTGAAGAATACAAACTGATTGAATACATAAATAAACAGACCTAGGTCGACACCAATATGTCCTTTATAGCTATATTGAATAAAACTGGAAGTAACTAAAATGAAAAATGTTGCGTCAAAAACTTTAGACCCTCTTTAAGTGATGTAAACGATGGAATTTGGGTACCGAAATGATTTTCTTTCATGATACCAAATAATATTTTATAATTTGATAAGAGCTTCGACTTGATATATTATAATAGTCATTTCGATACCCGAGTCAAAAGTTATCTCCGTTCAAAGTTGCAGCACGAATTTATTAAATGTTTTGTTGTTTTTGAAAATGTGAACAACATCCCCTTTCATTTTCTCTTCTCTTAAATTTTTTGAAGAATAAAAACTGATTGAACACATAAATAAACAGACCTAGGTCGATACCAATATGTCCTTTATAGCTATATTGAATAAAACACGAAGTAACTCAAATGAAAAAAGCTGCGTCAAAAACTTTAGACCCTCTTTAAGTGAAGTAAATGATGGAATTTGGGTACCGAAATGATTTTCCTCCCTGAGACCAAATCATATTGTGTAATTTGATACTAGGTTCGACTTGATATATTAAATTGTCGTTTCGATACCCGAGTCAAAAGTTATCTCCGTTCAAAGTGGCAACACAAATTTATCAAATGTTTTGTTGTTTTTGAAAATGTGAACAACATCCCCTTTCATTTTAACTTCTCTTAAATTTTTTGAAGAATACAAACTGATTGAACATGTAAATAAACAGACCTAGGTCGACACCAATATGTCCTTTATAGCTATATTGAATAAAAATGAAAGTATCTAAAATGAAAAATGCTGCGTCAAAAACTTTAGACCCTCTTTAAGTGATGTAAACGATGGAATTTTGGTACTGAAATGATTTTCATTCGTGAGACCAAATCATATTGTGTAATTTGATACTAGCTTCGACTTGATATATTATAATAGTCATTTCGATACCCGAGTCAAAAGTTATCTACTTTCAAAGTTGCAGCACGAATTTATCAAATGTTTTGTTGTTTTTGAAAATGTGAACAACATCCCCTTTCATTTTCTCTTCTCTTAAATTTTTTGAAGAATAAAAACGGATTGAACACATAAATAGACAGACCTAGTTCGACACCAATATGTCCTTTATAGCTATATTGAACAAAACAGGAAGTAACTCAAATGAAAAAAGCTGCGTCAAAAACTTTAGACCCTCTTTAAGTGATGTAAACGATGGAATTTGGGTACCGAAATGATTTTCTTTGGTGGTACCAAATAATATTTTGTAATTTGATACGAGCTTCAACTTGATATATTATAATTGTCATTTCGATACCCGAGTCAAAAGTTATCTCCGTTCAAAGTTGCAACACAAATTTATCAAATGTTGTGTTGTTTTTGAAAATGTGAACAACATCCCCTTTCATTTTCTTTTCTCTTAAATTTTTTGAAGAATACAAACTGATTGAACACATAAATAAACAGACCTAGGTCAACACCAATATGTCCTTTATAACAATATTGAATAAAACCGGAAGTAACTAAAATGAAAAAATGCTACGTCAAAAACTTTAGACCCTCTTTAAGTGATGTAAACGATGGAATTTGGGTACCGAAATGATTTTCTTTGGTGATACCAAATAATATTTTGTAATTTGATACGAGCTTCGACTTGATATATTATAATAGTCATTTCGATACCCGAGTCAAAAGTTATCTCCGTTCAAAGTTGCAACACAAATTTATCAAATGTTTTGTTGTTTTTGAAAATGTGAACAACATCCCCTTTCATTTTCTCTTCTCTTAAATTTTTTGAAGAATACAAACTGATTGAACACATAAATAAACAGACCTAGGTCGACACCAATATGTCCTTTATAGCTATATTGAATAAAACCGGAATTAACTAAAATGAAAATGGTGCGTCAAAAACTTTAAACCCTCTTTAAGTGATGTAAACGATGGAATTTGGGTACCAAAATGATTTTCTCTGGTGATACCAAATAATATTTTGTAATTTGATACGACCTTCAACTTGATATATTATAATTCTCATGTCGATACCCGAGTCAAAAGTATCTCCGTTCAAAGTTGCAACACAAATTTATCAAATGTTTTTTTATTTTTGAAATTGTGAACATATCCCCTTTCATTTTCTCTTCTCTTAAATTTTTTGAAGAATAAAAACTTATTGAACACATAAATAAACAGACCTAGGTCGACACCAATATGTCCTTTATAGCTATATTGAATAAAACTGGAAGTAAGTAAAATGAAAAATGCTACGTCCAAAATTTTAGACCCTATTTAAGTGATGTAAACGATGGAATTTGGCTACCGAAATGATTTTCTCTGGTGATACCAAACAATATTGTGTAATTTAATACGAGCTTCGACTTGATATATTATAATAGTCGTTTCGATACCCGAGTCAAAAGTTATCTCCTTTCAAAGTTGCAACACAAATTTATCAAATGTTTTGTTGTTTTTGAAAATGTGAACAACATCCACTTTCATTTTCTCTTCTCTTAAATTTTTGGAAGAACTTAAACTGATTCAACACATAAATAAACAAACCTAGGTCGACACCAATATATCCTTTATAGCTATATTGAATAAAACCGGAAGTAACTAAAATGAAAAATGCTACGTCAAAAACTTTAGACCCTCTTTAAGTGATGTAAACGATGTAATTTGGGTACCGAAATAATTTTATTTGGTGATTCCAAATCATATTTTGTACTTTGATACGAGCTTCGACTTGATATATTAAATTGTCGTTTCGATACCCGAGTCAAAAGTTATTTCCTTCAAAGTTGCAACACAAATTTATCAAATGTTTTGTTGTTTTTGAAAATGTGAACAACATCCCCTTTCATTTTCACTTCTCTTAAATTTTTTGAAGAATACAAACTGATTGAACACATAAATAAATAGACCTAGGTCAACACCAATATGTCCTTTATAACAATATTGAATAAAACCGGAAGTACCTAAAATGAAAAATGCTGCGTCAAAAACTTTAGACCCTCTTTAAGTGATGTAAACGATGGAATTTAGGTACCGAAATTATTTTCTTTGGTGATACCAAATAATATATTTTAATTTGATACGAGCTTCGACTTGATATATTATAATAGTCATTTCGATACCCGAGTCAAAAGGTATCTCCGTTCAAAGTTGCAACACAAATTTATCAAATGTTTTGTTGTTTTTGAAAATGTGAACAACATCCCCTTTCATTTTCTCTTCTCTTAAATTTTTTGAAGAATACAAACTGATTGAACACATAAATAAACAGACCTAGGTCAACACCAATATGTCCTTTATAGCTATATTGAATAAAACCGGAAGTAACTAAAATGAAAAAAGCTGCGTCAAAAACTTTAGACCCTCTTTAACTGATGTAAACGATGGAATTTGGGTACCGAAATGATTTTCCACCGTGAGACCAAATCATATTGTGTAATTTGATACTAGCTTCGACTTGATATATTAAATTGTCGTTTCGATACCCGAGTCAAAAGTTATCTCCGTTCAAAGTTGCAACACAAATTTATCAAATGTTTTGTTGTTTTTGAAAATGTGAACAACATCCCCTTTCATTTTCTCTTCTCTTAAATTTTTTGAAGAATAAAAACGGATTGAACACATAAATAGACAGACCTAGGTCGACACCAATATGTCCTTTATAGCTATATTGAACAAAACAGGAAGTAACTCAAATGAAAAAAGCTGCGTCAAAAACTTTAGACCCTCTTTAAGTGATATAAACGATGGAATTTGGGTACCGAAATGATTTTCTTTGGTGATACCAAATAATATTGTGTAATTTAATACAAGCTTCGACTTGATATATTATAATAGTCGTTTCGATACCCGAGTCAAAAGTTATCTCCGTTCAAAGTTGCACCACAAATTTATCAAATGTTTTGTTGTTTTTGGATATGTGAACAACATCCCCTTTCATTTTACCTTCTCTTAAATTTTTTGAAGAATACAAACGGATTGAACACATAAATAAACAGACCTAGGTCCACAACAATATATCTTTTATAGATTTATTGAATAAAATCGGAAGTAAGTAAAATGGAAATGCTGCGTCAAAAACTTCAGACCCTCTTTAAGTGATGTACTCGATGAAATTTGGGTACGGAAATTATTTTCCCTAGCGAGGCCATATCATTTTGTGTACTTTGTAATGAGCTTCCACTTCTTACATTATAATAGTCGTTTCGAACCCGAGTCAAAGTTATCTCCGTTCAAAGTTGCAACACAAATTTATCAAATGTTTTGTTGTTTTTGAAAATGTGAACAACATCCCCTTTCATTTTCACTTCTCTTAAATTTTTTTAAGAATACAAACTGATTGAACACATAAATAAACAGACCTAGGTCAACACCAATATGTCCTTTATAACAATATTGAATAAAATCGGAAGTAACTAAAATGAAAAAATGCTACGTCAAAAACTTTAGACCCTCTTTAAGTGATGTAAACGATGGAATTTGGATACCGAAATGAATTTCTTTGGTGATACCAAATAATATTTTGTAATTTGATACGAGCTTGGACTTGATATATTATAATAGTCGTTTCGATACCCGAGTCAAAAGTTATCTCCGTTCAAATTGCAACACGAATTTATCAAATGTTTTGTTGTTTTTGAAAATGTGAACAACATCCCCTTTCATTTTCTCTTCTCTTAAATTTTTTGAAGAATACAAACTGATTGAACACATAAATAAACAGACCTAGGTCGACATCAATATGTCCTTTTTAGCTATATTGAATAAAACCGAAAGTAACTAAAATGAAAAAAGCTGCGTCAAAAACTTTAGACCCTCTTTAAGTGATGTAAACGATGGAATTTGGGTACCGAAATGATTTTCCATCGTGAGACCAAATCATATTGTGAAATTTGATACTAGCTTCGACTTGATATATTAAATTGTCGTTTCGATACCCGAGTCAAAAAGTTATCTCCGTTCAAAGTGGCAACACAAATTTATCAAATGTTTTGTTGTTTTTGAAAATGTGAACAACATCCCCTTTCATTTTCTCTTCTCTTAAATTTTTGAAGAATACAAACTGATTGAACACATAAATAAACAGACCTAGGTCGACACCAATATATCCTTTATAGCTATATTGAATAAAACCGGAAGTAAGTAAAATGAAAAATGGTGCGTCAAAAACTTTAAACCCTCTTTAAGTGATGTAAACGATGGAATTTGGGTACCGAAATGATTTTCTTTAGCAAGACCAAATCATATTGTGTAATTTGATACGAGCTTCAACTTGATATATTATAATAGTCGTTTCGATACCCGAGTCAAAAGTTATCTCCGTTCAAAGTTGCAACACAAATTTATCAAATGTTTTGTTGTTTTTGAAAATGTGAACAACATCCCCTTTCATTTTCTCTTCTCTTAAATTTTTTGAAGAATAAAAACTGATTGAACACATAAATAAACAGACCTAGGTCGACACCAATATATCCTTTATAGCTATATTGAATAAAACCGGAAGTAACTAAAATGAAAAATGCTGCGTCAAAAACTTTAGACCCTCTTTAAGTGATGTAAACGATGGAATTTGGGTACCGAAATGATTTTCTTTGGTATTACCAAATAATATTGTGTAATTTGATACGAGCTTCGACTTGATATATTATAATAGTCGTTTCGATACCCGAGTCAAAAGTTATCTCCGTTCAAAGTTGCAACACAAATTTAAAAAATGTTGTGTTGTTTTTGAAAATGTGAACAACATCCCCTTTCATTTTCTTTTCTCTTAAATTTTATGAAGAATACAAACTGATTGAACACATAAATAAACAGACCTATGTCAACACCAATATATCCTTTATAGCTATATTGAATGAAACTGGAAGTAACTAAAATGAAAAATGTTGCGTCAAAAACTTTAGACGGTCTTTAAGTGATGCAAACGATGGAATTTGGGTACCGAAATGATTTTCTTTGTTGAGAACAAATAATATTCTATAATTTAATACAAGCTTCGACTTGATATATTATAATAGTCATTTCGATACCCGAGTCAAAAGTTATCTCCGTTCAAAGTTGCAACACAAATTTATCAAATGTTTTGTTGTTTTTGAAAATGTGAACAACATCCCCTTTCATTTTCCCTTCTCTTAAATTTTTTGAAGAATACAAACGGATTGAACACATAAATAAGCAAACCTAGGTCCACACCAATATATCCTTTATAGATTTATTGAATAAAACCGGAAGTAAGTAAAATGAAAATGCTGCGTGAAAAATTTCAAACCCTCTTTAAGTGATGTACTCGATGTAATTTGGGTACCGAAATTATTTTCCCTAGCGAGGCCATATCATTTTGTGTAATTTGATACGAGCTTCCACTTCATATATTATAATAGTCGTTTCGATACCCGAGTCAAAAGTTATCTCCGTTCAAAGTTGCAACACAAATTTATCAAATGTTTTGTTGTTTTTGAAAATGTGAACAACATCCCCTTTCATTTTCTCTTCTCTTAAATTTTTTGAAGAATACAAATTGATTGAACACATAAATAAACAGACCTAGGTCGACACCAATATGTCCTTTATAGCTATATTGAATAAAACCGAAAGTAACTAAAATGAAAAAAGCTACGTCAAAAACTTTAGACCCTCTTTAAGTGATGTAAACGATGGAATTTGGGTACCGAAATGATTTTCCATCGTGAGACCACATCATATTGTGAAATTTGATACTAGCTTCGACTTGATATATTAAATTGTTGTTTCGATACCCGAGTCAAAAAGTTATCACCTTTCAAAGTTGCAACACAAATTTATCAAATGTTTTGTTTGTTTTTGAAAATGTAAACAACATCCCCTTTCATTTTCTCTTCTCTTAAATTTTTTGAAGAATAAAAACTGATTGAACACATAAATAAACAGACCTAGGTCGACACCAATATATCCTTTATAGCTATATTGAATGAAACTGGAAGTAACTAAAATGAAAAATGCTGCGTCAAAAACTTTAGACCCTCTTTAAGTGATGCAAACGATGGAATTTGGGTACCGAAATGATTTTCTTTGGTAATACCAAATAATATTTTGTAATTTAATACGAGTTTCGACTTGATATATTATAATAGTCGTTTCGATACCCGAGTCAAAAGTTATCTCCGTTCAAAGTTGCAACACAAATTTATCAAATGTTTTGTTGTTTTTGAAAATGTGAACAACATCCTCTTTCATTTTCTCTTCTCTTAAATTTTTTGAAGAATAAAAACTGATTGAACACATAAATAAACAGACCTATGTCAACACCAATATGTCCTTTATAACAATATTGAATAAAACCGGAAGTAACTAAAATGAAAAATGCTACGTCAAAAACTTTAGACCCTCTTTAAGTGATGTAAACGATGGAATTTGGGTACCGAAATGATTTTCTCTGGTGATACCAAATAATATTTTGTAATTTGATACGAGCTTCAACTTGATATATTATAATAGTCATTTCGATACCCGAGTCAAAAGTTATCTCCGTTCAAAGTTGCAACACAAATTTATCAAATGTTTTGTTGTTTTTGAAAATGTGAACAACATCCCCTTTCATTTTCTCTTCTCTTAAATTTTTTGAAGAATAAAAACTGATTGAACACATAAATAAACAGACCTATGTCAACACCAATATGTCCTTTATAACAATATTGAATAAAACCGGAAGTAACTAAAATGAAAAATGCTACGTCAAAAACTTTAGACCCTCTTTAAGTGATGTAAACGATGGAATTTGGGTACCGAAATGATTTTCTTTGGTGATACCAAATAATATTGTGTAATTTGATACGAGCTTCGACTTGATATATTATAATAGTCATTTAGATACCCGAGTCAAAAGTTATCTCCGTTCAAAGTTGCAACACAAATTTATCAAATGTTTTGTTGTTTTTGAAAATGTGAACAACATCCCCTTTCATTTTCTCTTCTCTTAAATTTTTTGAAGAATACAAACTGATTGAACACATAAATAAACAGACCTAGGTCGACACCAATATGTCCTTTATAGCTATATTGAATAAACCGGAAGTAAGTAAAATGAAAATGGTGCATCAAAAACTTTAAACCCTCCTTAAGTGATGTAAACGATGGAATTTGGGTTTCGAAATGATTTTACACGGTGAGACCTAATCATATTGTGTAATTTGATACTAGCTTCGACTTGATATATTATAATAGTCGTTTCGATACCCGAGTCAAAAGTTATCTCCGTTCAAAGTTGCAACACAAATTTATCAAATGTTTTGTTGTTTTTGAAAATGTGAACAACATCCCCTTTCATTTTCTCTTCTCTTAAATTTTTTGAAGAATACAAACTGATTGAACACATAAATAAACAGACCTAGGTCGACATCAATATGTCCTTTTTAGCTATATTGAATAAAACCGAAAGTAACTAAAATGAAAAAAGCTGCGTCAAAAACTTTAGACCCTCTTTAACTGATGCAAACGATGGAATTTGGGTAACGAAATGATTTTCTTTGGTAATACCAAATAATATTGTGTAATTTGATACTAGCTTCGACTTGATATATTAAATTGTCGTTTCGATACCCGAGTCAAAAAGTTATCACCTTTCAAAGTTGCAACACAAATTTATCAAATGTTTTGTTTGTTTTTGAAAATGTAAACAACATCCCCTTTCATTTTCTCTTCTCTTAAATTTTTTGAAGAATAAAAACTGATTGAACA
This sequence comes from Hippophae rhamnoides, assembly GCA_033030585.1. Taxonomy (NCBI): domain Eukaryota; kingdom Viridiplantae; phylum Streptophyta; class Magnoliopsida; order Rosales; family Elaeagnaceae; genus Hippophae; species Hippophae rhamnoides. Next base: position 43,884,802 of record CM065436.1, on the reverse strand, counting down.
CATAAATAAACAGACCTAGGTCGACACCAATATATCCTTTATAGCTATATTGAATAAAACCGGAAGTAAGTAAAATGAAAAATGGTGCGTCAAAAACTTTAGACCCTCTTTAAGTGATGTAAAGGATGGAATTTGGGTACCGAAATGATTTTGTTTGGTGCTACCAAATAATATTGTGTAATTTGATACGAGCTTCGACTTGATATATTATAATAGTCGTTTCGATACCCGAGTCAAAAGTTATCTCCGTTCAAAGTTGCAACACAAATTTATCAAATGTTTTGTTGTTTTTGAAAATGTGAACAACATCCCCTTTCATTTTCTCTTCTCTTAAATTTTTTGAAGAATACAAATTGATTGAACACATAAATAAACAGACCTAGGTCGACACCAATATGTCCTTTATAGCTATATTGAATAAAACCGGAAGTAACTAAAATGAAAATGCTACGTCAAAAACTTTAAACCCTCTTTAAGTGATGTAAACGATGGAATTTGGGTACCGAAATTATTTTCTATTGAGAGACCAAATCATATTGTGTAATATTATACGAGCTTCGACTTGATATATTATAATAGTCGTTTCGATACCCGAGTCAAAAGTTATCTCCTTTCAATGATGCAACACAAATTTACCAAATGTTTTGTTGTTTTTGAAAATGTGAAAAAATGTCCCCTTTCATTTTCTCTTTTTTTAAATTTTTTGAAGAATACAAACTGATTGAACACATAAATAAACAGACCTAGGTCGACACCAATATATCCTTTATAGCTATATTGAATAAAACCGGAAGTAACTAAAATGAAAAATGTTGCGTCAAAAACTTTAGACCCTATTTAAGTGATGTAAACAATGGAATTTGGGTACCGAAATGATTTTCTCCGGTGATATCAAAAAATATTGTGTAATTTGATACGAGCTTCGACTTGATATATTATAATAGTCGTTTCGATACCCGAGTCAAAAGTTATCTCCGTTCAAAGTTGCAACACAAATTTATCAAATGTTTTGTTGTATTTGAAAATGTGAACAACATCCCTTTCATTTTTCCGTCTCTTAAATTTTTTGAAGAATACAAACTGATTGAACACATAAATAAACAGACCTAGTTCGACACCAATATATCCTTTATAGCTATATTGAATAAAACCGGAAGTAAGTAAAATGGAAATACTACGTCAAAAACTTCAAACCCTCTTTAAGTGATGTACTCGATGTAATTTGGGTACCGAAATTATTTTCCCTAGCAAGGCCATACATATTTTGTAATTTGATACGATCTTCCACTTCATATATTATAATAGTCGTTTCGACACCCGAGTCAAAAGTTATCTCCGTTCAAAGTTGCAATACAAATTTATCAAATGTTGTGTTATTTTTGAAAATGTGAACAACATCCCCTTTCATTTTCACTTCTCTTAAATTTTTTTAAGAATACAAACTGATTAAACACATAAATAAACAGACCTAGGTCAACACCAATATGTCCTTTATAACAATATTGAATAAAACCGGAAGTAACAAAAATGAAAAATGCTACGTCAAAATCTTTAGACCCTCTTTAAGTGATGTAAAAGATGGAATTTGGGTACCGAAATGATTTTCTCTGGTGATACCAAATAATATTTTGTAATTTGATACGAACTTTGACTTGATATATTATAATAGTCATTTCGATACCCGAGTCAAAATTTATCTCCGTTCAAAGTTGCAACACGAATTTATCAAATGTTTTGGTTTTTTTGAAAATGTGGACAACATCCCCTTTCATTTTCTCTTCTCTTAAATTTTTAGAAGAATACAAACTGATTGAACACATAAATAAACAGACCTAGGTCGACACCAATATGTCCTTTATAGCTATATTGAATAAAACCGGAAGTAACTAAAATGAAAATGCTACGTCAAAAACTTTAGACCCTCTTTAAGTGATGTAAACGATGGAATTTGGGTACCGAAATGATTTTCTTTGGTGATACAAAATAATATTGTGTAATTTGATACGAGATTCGACTTGATATATTATAATAGTCATTTCGATACCCGAGTCAAAAGTTATCTCCGTTCAAAGTTGCAACACAAATTTATCAAATGTTTTGTTGTTTTTGAAAATGTGAACAACATCCCCTTTCATTTTCTCTTCTCTTAAATTTTTTGAAGAATACAAACTGATTGAACACATAAATAAACAGACCTAGGTCGACACCAATATATCCTTTATAGCTATATTGAATAAACCGGAAGTAAGTAAAATGAAAAATGGTGCGTCAAAAACTTTAAACCCTCTTTAAATGATGTAAACGATGGAATTTGGGGAGAGAAATGATTTTCAATATTGAGGCCAAATAATATTGTGTAATTTAATATGAGCTTCGACTTGATATATTATAATAGTCATTTCGATACCCGAGTCAAAAGTTATCTCCATTCAAAGTTGCAACACAAATTTATCAAATGTTTTGTTGTTTTTGAAAATGTGAACAACATCCCCTTTCATTTTTCCTTCTCTTAAATTTTTTGAAGAATACAAACTGATTGAACACATAAATAAACAGACCTAGGTCGACACCAATATATCTTTTATAGCTCTATTGAATAAAACCGGAAGTAAGTAAAATGAAAATGGTGCGTCAAAAACTTTAAACCCTCTTTAAGTGATGTAAACGATGGAATTTGGGTACCAAATTGATTTTCCTTAGCGAGACCAAATAATATTGTGTAATTTGATACGAGCTTCCACTTGATATATTATAATAGTCGTTTCGATACCCGAGTCCAAAGTTATCTCCTTTCAAAGTTGCAACACAAATTTATCAAATGTTTTGTTGTTTTTAAAATGTGAACAACATCCCCTGTCATTTTGTCTTCTCTTAAATTTTTTGAAGAATACAAACTGATTGAACACATAAATAAACAGACCTAGGTCGACACCAATATGCCCTTTATAGCTATAATGAATAAAACCGGAAGTAAGTAAAATGAAAATGGTGCATCAAAAACTTTAAAACCTCTTTAAGTGATGTAAACGATGGAATTTGGGTACCGAAATGATTTTCCGAGGAGAGACCAAATCATATTGTGTAATTTTATAAGAGCTTCGACTTGATATATTATAATAGTCATTTCGATACTCGAGTCCAAAGTTATCTCCTTTCAAAGTTGCAACACAAATTTATCAAATGTTTTGTTGTTTTTGAAAATATGAACAACATCCCCTTTCATTTTCTCTTCTCTTAAATTTTTTGAAGAATACAAACTGATTGAACACATAAATAAACAACCCTAGGTCGACACCAATATGTCCTTTATAGCTATATTGAATAAAACCGGAAGTAAATAAAATGAAAATGGTCCGTCAAAAACTTTAGACCCTCTTTAAGTGATGTAAACGATGGAATTTGGGTACCGAAATGATTTTCTTTGGTGGTACCAAATAATATTGTGTAATTTGATACGAGCTTCGACTTGATATATTATAATAGTCGTTTCGATACCCGAGTCAAAAGTTATCTCCGTTCAAAGTTGCAACACAAATTTATCAAATGTTTTGTTGTTTTTGAAAATGTGAACAACATCCTCTTTCATTTTCTCTTCTCTTAAATTTTTTGAAGAATACAAACTGATTGAACACATAAATAAATAGACCTAGGTCGACACCAATATGTCCTTTATAACAATATTGAATAAAACCGGAAGTAACTAAAATGAAAAATGCTACGTAAAAAACTTTAGACCCTCTTTAAGTGATGTAAACGAAGGAATTTGGGTACCAAAATGATTTTCTCTGGTGATACCAAATAATATTTTGTAATTTGATACGAGCTTCGACTTGATATATTATAATAGTCATTTCGATACCCGAGTCAAAAGTTATCTCCGTTCAAAGTTGCAACACAAATTTATCAAATGTTTTGTTGTTTTTGAAAATGTGAACAACATCCCCTTTCATTTTCTCTTCTCTTAAATTTTTTGAAGAATACAAACTGATTGAACACATAAATAAACAGACCTAGGTCAACACCAATATGTCCTTTATAACAATATTGAATAAAACCGGAAGTAACTAAAATGAAAAATGCTACGTCAAAAACTTTAGACCCTCTTTAAGTGATGTAAACGATGGAATTTGGGTACCGAAATGATTTTCTTTGGTGATACCAAATAATATTTTGTAATTTGATATGAGCTTCGACTTGATATATTATAATAGTCATTTCGATACCCGAGTCAAAAGTTATCTCCGTTCAAAGTTGCAACACAAATTTATCAAATGTTTTGTTGTTTTTGAAAATGTGAACAACATCCCCTTTCATTTTCTCTTCTCTTAAATTTTTTGAAGAATACAAACTGATTGAACACATAAATAAACGGACCTAGGCCGACACCAATATGTCCTTTATAGCTATATTGAATAAAACCGGAAGTAACTAAAATGAAAAAAGCTGCGTCAAAAACTTTAGACCCTCTTTAAGTGATGTAAACGATGGAATTTGGGTTCCGAAATGATTTTACACGGTGAGACCTAATCATATTGTGTAATTTGATACTAGCTTCGACTTGATATATTATAATAGTCGTTTCGATACCCGAGTCAAAAGTTATCTCCGTTCAAAGTTGCAACACAAATTTATCAAATGTTTTGTTGTTTTTGAAAATGTGAACAACATCCCTTTCATTTTCTCTTCTCTTAAATTTTTTGAAGAATACAAACTGATTGAACACATAAATAAACAGACCTATGTCGACACCAATATGTCCTTTATAGCTATATTGAATAAAATCGAAAGTAACTAAAATGAAAATGATTCGTCTAAAACTTTAGACCCTCTTTAAGTGATGTAAACGATGAAATTTGGGTACGGAAATGATTTTCTTTGTAATACCAAATAATATTGTGTAATTAAATACGAGCTTTGACTTGATATATTATAATAGTCGTTTCGATACTCGAGTCAAAAGTTATCTCCGTTCAATGTTGCAACACAAATTTATCAAATGTTTTGTTGTTTTTGAAAATGTGAACAACATCCCCTTTCATTTTCTCTTCTCTTAAATTTTTTGAAGAATACAAACTGATTGAACACATAAATAAACAGACCTAGGTCGACACCAATATATCCTTTATAGCTATATTGAATAAAACCGGAAGTAACTAAAATGAAAAATGTTGCGTCAAAAACTTTAGACCCTCTTTAAGTGATGTAAACGATGGAATTTGGATACCGAAATGAATTTGTTTGGTGATACCAAATAATATTTTGTAATTTGATACGATCTTCGACTTGATATATTATAATAGTCATTTCGATACCCGAGTCAGAAGTTATCTCCGTTCAAATTGCAACACGAATTTATCAAATGTTTTGTTGTTTTTGAAAATGTGAACAACATCCCCTTTCATTTTCTCTTCTCTTAAATTTTTTGAAGAATACAAATTGATTGAACACATAAATAAACAGACCTAGGTCGACATCAATATGTCCTTTTTAGCTATATTGAATAAAACCGAAAGTAACTAAAATGAAAAAAGCTGCGTCAAAAACTTTAGACCCTCTTTAAGTGATGTAAACGATGGAATTTGGGTACCGAAATGATTTTCCATCGTGAGACCAAATAATATTGTGAAATTTGATACTAGCTTCGACTTGATATATTAAATTGTCGTTTCGATACCCGAGTCAAAAAGTTATCACCTTTCAAAGTTGCAACACAAATTTATCAAATGTTTTGTTGTTTTTGAAAATGTGAACAACATCCCCTTTCATTTTCTTTTCTCTTAAATTTTTTGAAGAATAAAAACTGATTGAACACATAAATAAACAGACCTAGGTCGACACCAATATATCCTTTATAGCTATATTGAATGAAACTGGAAGTAACTAAAATGAAAAATGCTGCGTCAAAAACTTTAGACCCTCTTTAAGTGATGCAAACGATGGAATTTGGGTACCGAAATGATTTTCTTTGTTGATAACAAATAATATTCTATAATTTAATACAAGCTTCGACTTGATATATTATAATAGTCATTTCGATACCCGAGTCAAAAGTTATCTCCATTCAAAGTTGCACCACAAATTTATCAAATGTTTTGTTGTTTTTGGATATGTGAACAACATCCCCTTTCATTTTACCTTCTCTTAAATTTTTTGAAGAATACAAACGGATTGAACACATAAATAAACAGACCTAGGTCCACAACAATATATCTTTTATAGATTTATTGAATATGGGGGGGGGGGGTGGGGGGGGGGGGGGGTGGGGGGGGGGGGGGGTGGGGGGGGGGGGGGGTGGGGGGGGGGGGGGGTGGGGGGGGGGGGGGGTGGGGGGGGGGGGGGGTGGGGGGGGGGGGGGGTGGGGGGGGGGGGGGGTGGGGGGGGGGGGGGGTGGGGGGGGGGGGGGGTGGGGGGGGGGGGGGGTGGGGGGGGGGGGGGGTGGGGGGGGGGGGGGGTGGGGGGGGGGGGGGGTGGGGGGGGGGGGGGGTGGGGGGGGGGGGGGGTGGGGGGGGGGGGGGGTGGGGGGGGGGGGGGGTGGGGGGGGGGGGGGGTGGGGGGGGGGGGGGGTGGGGGGGGGGGGGGGTGGGGGGGGGGGGGGGTGGGGGGGGGGGGGGGTGGGGGGGGGGGGGGGTGGGGGGGGGGGGGGGTGGGGGGGGGGGGGGGTGGGGGGGGGGGGGGGTGGGGGGGGGGGGGGGTGGGGGGGGGGGGGAGGTGGTGGGGGGCGGGGGGGGTGGGGGGGCGGGTTTTATTCAATAGTTGTTTATTTATATTTTTAATCAATATATATTGTTCAAAAAAAATAAGAGAAGAGAAAAAAAATGGGATGTTGTTCACATTTTCAAAATCAAGTAAACAATTGATAAATATGGGTCGCAACTTTCAACGGAGATAACTTTTGACTCGGGTATGGAAACGACTATTATAATATATCAAATCAAAACTTGTTTGAAATTACACAATATAATTTGGTCTCACTAGGGAAAATCATTTTTGTAACCAAATTCCATCGTTTACTTCACTTACCGAGGGTTTATAGGTTTGGACGTACCATTTTCAGTTTACTTACTTCGGTTTTTATTCAATAGAGATATAAAGAAGATATTGGGGCTAACCTAGGGTTGTTTATTTATATTTTTAATCAATATATATTGTTCAAAAAAAATAAGAGAAGAGAAAAAAAATGGGATGTTGTTCACATTTTCAAAATCAAGTAAACAATTGATAAATATGGGTCGCAACTTTCAACGGAGATAACTTTTCACTCGGGTATGGAAACGACTATTATAATATATCAAATCAAAACTCGTTTGAAATTACACAATATAATTTGGTCTCACTAGGGAAAATCATTTTTGTAACCAAATTCCATCGTTTACTTCACTTACCGAGGGTTTATATGTTTTGACGCACCATTTTCATTTTATTTACATCCGGTTTTATTCAATAGAGATATAAAGGAGATATTGGGGATAACCTAGGGTTGTTTATTTATATTTTTAATCGTATCTATTGTTCAAAAAAAATAGGAGAAGAGAAAAAGAAATGGGATGTTGTTCACATTTTTAAAATCAAGTAAACATTTGATAAATATGGGTCGCAACTTTCAACGGAGATAACTTTTGACTCGGGAATGGAAACGACTATTATAATATATCAAATCAAAACTTGTTTGAAATTACACAATATAATTTGGTCTCACTAGGGAAAATCATTTTTGTAACCAAATTCCATCGTTTACTTCACTTACCGAGGGTTTATAGGTTTCGACGCACCATTTTCATTTTACTTACATCGGGTTTTATTCAATAGAGATATAAATTAGATATTGGGGCTAACCTAGGGTTGTTTATTTATATTTTAAATCGATATCTATTTTTCAAAAAAATTAAGGGAAGAGAAAAAGAAATGGGATGTTGTTCACATTTTCAAAATCAAGTAAACAATTGATAAATATGGGTCGCAACTTTCAACGGAGATAGCTTTTGACTTGGGTATGGAAACGACTTTTATAATATATCAAATCAAAACTCGTTTCAAATTACACAATATAATTTGGTCTCACTAGGGAAAATCATTTTTGTAACCAAATTCCATCGTTTACTTCACTTACCGAGGGTTTATAGGTTTCGACACACCATTTTCATTTTACTTACATCGGGTTTGATTCAATAGAGATATAAATTAGATATTGGGGCTAACCTAGGGTTGTTTGTTTATATTTTTAATCGATATCTATTGTTCAAAAAAATTAAGAGAAGAGAAATAGAAATGGGATTTTGTTCACATTTTCAAAATCAAGTAAACATTTGAAAAATATGGGTCGCAACTTTCAACGGAGATAACTTTTGACTCGGGTATGGAAACGACTATTATATTATATCAAATCAAAACTCGTTTGAAATTACACAATATAATTTGGTCTCACTAGGGAAAATCATTTTTGTAACCAAATTCCATCGTTTACTTCACTTACCGAGGGTTTATAGGTTTCGACGCACCATTTTCATTTTACTTACATCGGGTTTTATTCAATAGAGATATAAAGGAGATATTGTGGCTAACCTAGGGTTGTTTATTTATATTTTTATTCGATATCTATTGTTCAAAAAAAATAAGAGAAGAGAAAAAGAAATGGGATTTTGTTCACATTTTCAAAATCAAGTAAACATTTGATAAATATGGGTCGCAACTTTAAACGGAGATAACTTTTGACTCGGGAATGGAAACGACTATTATAATATATCAAATCAAAACTCGTTTGAAATTACACAATATACCTTGGTCTCACTAGGGAAAATCATTTTTGTAACCAAATTCCATCGTATACTTCAATTACCGAGGGTTTATAGGTTTCGACGCACCATTTTCATTTTACTTACATCGGGTTTTATTCAATAGAGATATAAATTAGATATTGGGGCTAAACTAGGGTTGTTTGTTTATATTTTAAATTGATATCTATTGTTCAAAAAAATTAGGAGAAGAGAAAAAGAAATGGGATGTTGTTCACATTTTCAAAATCAAGTAAACAATTGATAAATATGGGTCGCAACTTTCAACGGAGATAACTTTTGACTCGGGTATGGAAACGACTATTATAATATATCAAATCAAAACTCGTTTGAAATTACACAATATAATTTGGTCTCACTAGGGAAAAATCATTTTTGTAACCAAATTCCATCGTTTACTTCACTTACCGAGGGTTTATAGGTTTCGACGCACCATTTTCATTTTACTTACATCGGGTTTTATTCAATAGAGATATAAATTAGATATTGGGGCTAACCTAGGGTTGTTTATTTATATTTTAAATCGATATCTATTGTTCAAAAAAATTAAGGGAAGAGAAAAAGAAATGGGATGTTGTTCACATTTTCAAAATCAAGTAAACAATTGATAAATATGGGTCGCAACTTTCAACGGAGATAACTTTTGACTCGGGTATGGAAACGACTTTTATAATATATCAAATCAAAACTCGTTTGAAATTACACAATATAATTTGGTCTCACTAGGGAAAATCATTTTTGTAACCAAATTCCATCGTTTACTTCACTTACCGAGGGTTTATAGGTTTCGACGTACCATTTTCATTTTACTTACTTCGGGTTTTATTCAATAGAGATATAAAGGAGATATTGGGGCTAACCTAGGGTTGTTTATTTATATTTTTAATCGATATCTATTGTTCAAAAAAAATAAGAGAAGAGAAAAAGAAATGGGATGTTGTTCCCATTTTCAAAATCAATTAAACATTTGATAAATATGGGTCGCAACTTTCAACGGAGATAACTTTTTACTCGGGAATGGAAACGACTATTATAATATATTAAATCAAAACTCCTTTGAAATTACACAATATAATTTGGTCTCACTAGGGAAAATCATTTTTGTAACCAAATTCCATCGTATACTTCAATTACCGAGGGTTTATAGGTTTCGACGCACCATTTTCATTTTACTTACATCGGGTTTTATTCAATAGAGATATAAATTAGATATTGGGGCTAAACTAGGGTTGTTTGTTTATATTTTAAATCGATATCTATTGTTCAAAAAAATTAGGAGAAGCGAAAAGGAAATGGGATGTTGTTCACATTTTCAAAATCAAGTAAACAATTGATAAATATGGGTCGCAACTTTCAACGGAGATAACTTTTGACTCGGGAATGGAAACGACTATTATAATATATCAAATCAAAACTTGTTTGAAATTACACAATATAATTTGGTCTCACTAGGGAAAATCATTTTTGTAACCAAATTCCATCGTTTACTTCACTTACCGAGGGTTTATAGGTTTCGACGCACCATTTTCATTTTACTTACATCGGGTTTTATTCAATAGAGATATAAATTAGATATTGGGGCTAACCTAGGGTTGTTTATTTATATTTTAAATCGATATCTATTGTTCAAAAAAATTAAGGGAAGAGAAAAAGAAATGGGATGTTGTTCACATTTTCAAAATCAAGTAAACAATTGATAAATATGGGTCGCAACTTTCAACGGAGATAACTTTTGACTCGGGTATGGAAACGACTTTTATAATATATCAAATCAAAACTCGTTTGAAATTACACAATATAATTTGGTCTCACTAGGGAAAATCATTTTTGTAACCAAATTCCATCGTTTACTTCACTTACCGAGGGTTTATAGGTTTCAACGCACCATTTTCATTTTACTTACATCGGGTTTGATTCAATAGAGATATAAATTAGATATTGGGGCTAACCTAGGGTTGTTTATTTATATTTTTAATCGATATCTATTGTTCAAAAAAATTAAGAGAAGAGAAATAGAAATGGGATTTTGTTCACATTTTCAAAATCAAGTAAACATTTGATAAATATGGGTCGCAACTTTCAATGGAGATAACTTTTGACTCGGGTATGGAAACGACTATTATATTATATCAAATCAAAACTCGTTTGAAATTACACAATATAATTTGGTCTCACTAGGGAAAATCATTTTTGTAACCAAATTCCATCGTTTACTTCACTTACCGAGGGTTTATAGGTTTCGACGCACCATTTTCATTTTACTTACTTCGGGTTTTATTCAATAGAGATATAAAGGAGATATTGTGGCTAACCTAGGGTTGTTTATTTATATTTTTATTCGATATCTATTGTTCAAAAAAAGAAAGAGAAGAGAAAAAGAAATGGGATGTTGTTCACATTTTCAAAATCAAGTAAACAATTGATAAATATGGGTCGCAACTTTCAACGGAGATAACTTTTGACTCGGGTATGGAAACGACTATTATAATATATCAAATCAAAACTCGTTTGAAATTACACAATATAATTTGGTCTCACTAGGGAAAAATCATTTTTGTAACCAAATTCCATCGTTTACTTCACTTACCGAGGGTTTATAGGTTTCGACGCACCATTTTCATTTTACTTACATCGGGTTTTATTCAATAGAGATATAAATTAGATATTGGGGCTAACCTAGGGTTGTTTGTTTATATTTTAAATCGATATCTATTGTTCAAAAAAATTAAGAGAAGAGAAAAAGAAATGGGATGTTGTTCACATTTTCAAAATCAAGTAAACAATTGATAAATATGGGTCGCAACTTTCAACGGAGATAACTTTTGACTCGGGTATGGAAACGACTATTATAATATATCAAATCAAAACTCGTTTGAAATTACACAATATAATTTGGTCTCACTAGGGAAAATCATTTTTGTAACCAAATTCCATCGTTTACTTCACTTACCGAGGGTTTATAGGTTTCGACGTACCATTTTCATTTTACTTACTTCGGGTTTTATTCAATAGAGATATAAAGGAGATATTGGGGCTAACCTAGGGTTGTTTATTTATATTTTTAATCGATATCTATTGTTCAAAAAAAATAAGAGAAGAGAAAAAGAAATGGGATGTTGTTCACATTTTCAAAATCAATTAAACATTTGATAAATATGGGTCGCAACTTTCAACGGAGATAACTTTTTACTCGGGAATGGAAACGACTATTATAATATATCAAATCAAAACTCCTTTGAAATTACACAATATAATTTGGTCTCACTAGGGAAAATCATTTTTGTAACCAAATTCCATCGTTTACTTCACTTACCGAGGGTTTATATGTTTTGACGCACCATTTTCATTTTATTTACATCCGGTTTTATTCAATAGAGATATAAAGGAGATATTGGGGATAACCTAGGGTTGTTTATTTATATGTTTAATCGTATCTATTGTTCAAAAAAAATAAGAGAAGAGAAAAAGAAATGGGATGTTGTTCACATTTTCAAAATCAAGTAAACATTTGTTAAATATGGGTCGCAACTTTCAACGGAGATAACTTTTGACTCGGGTATGGAAACGACTATTATAATATATCAAATCAAAACTTGTTTGAAATTACACAATATAATTTGGTCTCACTAGGGAAAATCATTTTTGTAACAAAATTCCATCGTTTACTTCACTTACCGAGGGTTTATAGGTTTCGACGCACCATTTTCATTTTACTTACATCGGGTTTTATTCAATAGAGATATAAATTAGATATTGGGGCTAACCTAGGGTTGTTTATTTATATTTTAAATCGATATCTATTGTTCAAAAAAATTAAGGGAAGAGAAAAAGAAATGGGATGTTGTTCACATTTTCAAAATCAAGTAAACAATTGATAAATATGGGTCGCAACTTTCAACGGAGATAACTTTTGACTCGGGTATGGAAACGACTATTATAATATATCAAATCAAAACTCGTTTGAAATTACACAATATAATTTGGTCTCACTAGGGAAAATCATTTTTGTAACCAAATTCCATCGTTTACTTCAATTACCGAGGGTTTATATGTTTTGACGCACCATTTTCATTTTATTTACATCCGGTTTTATTCAATAGAGATATAAAGGAGATATTGGGGCTAACCTAGGGTTGTTTATTTATATGTTTAATCGATATCTATTGTTCAAAAAAAATAGGAGAAGAGAAAAAGAAATGGGATGTTGTTCACATTTTTAAAATCAAGTAAACATTTGATAAATATGGGTCGCAACTTTCAACGGAGATAACTTTTGACTCGGGTATGGAAACGACTATTATAATATATCAAATCAAAACTCGTTTGAAATTACACAATATAATTTGGTCTCACTAGGGAAAATCATTTTTGTAACCAAATTCCATCGTTTACTTCACTTACCGAGGGTTTATATGTTTTGACGCACCATTTTCATTTTACTTACATCGGGTTTTATTCAATTGAGATATAATGGAGATATTGGGGTTAACCTAGGGTTGTTTATTTATATGTTTAATCGATATCTATTGTTCAAAAAAAATAGGAGAAGAGAAAAAGAAATGGGATGTTGTTCACATTTTCAAAATCAATTAAACATTTGATAAATATGGGTCGCAACTTTAACGGAGATAACATTTTACTCGGGAATGGAAACGACTATTATAATATATCAAATCAAAACTCCTTTGAAATTACACAATATAATTTGGTCTCACTAGGGAAAATCATTTTTGTAACCAAATTCCATCGTTTACTTCACTTACCGAGGGTTTATATGTTTTGACGCACCATTTTCATTTTATTTACATCCGGTTTTATTCAATAGAGATATAAAGGAGATATTGGGGCTAACCTAGGGTTGTTTATTTATATTTTTAATCTATATCTATTGTTCAAAAAAAGTAAGAGAAGAGAAAAAGAAATGGGATGTTGTTCACATTTTCAAAATCAAGTAAACATTTGATAAATATGGGTCGCAACTTTCAATGGAGATAACTTTTGACTCGGGTATGGAAACGACTATTATAATATATCAAATCAAAACTCGTTTGAAATTACACAATATAATTTGGTCTCACTAGGGAAAATCATTTTTGTAACCAAATTCCATCGTTTACTTCACTTACCGAGGGTTTATATGTTTTGACGCACCATTTTCATTTTACTTACATCGGGTTTTATTCAATTGAGATATAATGGAGATATTGGGATTAACCTAGGGTTGTTTATTTATATTTTTAATCGATATCTATTGTTCAAAAAAATAAGAGAAGAGAAAAAGAAATGGGATGTTGTTCACATTTTCAAAATCAAGTAAACATTTGGTAAATATGGGTCGCACATTTCAACGGAGATAACTTTTGACTCGGGTATTTAAAGGACTATTATAATATATTAAATCAAAACTCGTTTGAAATTACACAATATAATTTGGTCTCACTAGGGAAAATCATTTTTGTAACCAAATTCCATCCTTTACTTCACTTACCGAGGGTTTATAGGTTTCGACGCACCATTTTCATTTTATTTACTTCAGGTTTTATTCGAAAGAGATATAAATGAGATATTTTGGCAAACCTAGGGTTGTTTATTTATATTTTCAATCGATATCTATTGTTAAAAAAAATTATAGAACAAAAAAAGAAATGGGAAGTTGTTCACATTTTCAAAATCACGTAAACATTTGATAAATATGGTTCGCAACTTTCAATGGTGATAACTTTTGACTCAGGTATGGAAACGACTATTATAATATATCAAATCAAAAAGCGTTTCAAAGTACACAATATAATTTGGTCTCATTGGGGAAAATCATTTTTGTAACCAAATTCCATCCTTTACTTCACTTCCCGAGGGTTTATAGGTTTCGATGCACCATTTTCATTTTATTTACTTCAGGTTTTATTCAAAAGAGATATAAATGGGATATTGTGGCTAACCTAGGGTTGTTTATTTATATTTTCAATCGATATCTATTGTTAAATAAAAAAATAGGAGAATAGAAAAAGAAATGGGATGTTCTTCACATTTTCAAAATCAAGTAAACATTTGATAAATATGGGTCGCAACTTTCAATGGTGATAACTTTTGACACAGGTATGGAAACGACTATTATAATATATCAAATCAAAAATCGTTTGAAAGTACACAATATAATTTGGTCTCATTGGGGAAAATCATTTTTGTAACCAAATTCCACCGTTTACTTCACTTAAAGAAGCGTTTATAGGTTTCGATGCACCATTTTCATTTTATTTACTTCAGGTTTTATTCAAAAGAGATATAAATGAGATATTGGGGCTAACCTAGGGTTGTTTATTTATAATTTCAATCGATATCTATTGTTAAATAAAAAAATAGGAGAATAGAAAAAGAAATGGGATGTTCTTCACATTTTCAAAATCAAGTAAACATTTGATAAATATGGGTCGCAACTTTCAACGAAGATAACTTTTAAATTTGGTATGAAAACGACTATTATAATATTTCAAATTGAAACTCGTTTCAAATTACACAATATAATTTGGTCTCACTAGGGAAAATCATTTTTGTAACCAAATTCCATCGTTTACTTCACTTACCGAGGGTTCATAGGTTTTGACGCACAATTTTCATTTTATTTACTTCGGGTTTTATTCAATAGAGATATAAAAGAGATATTGGGGCTAACCTATGGTTGTTTATTTATATTTTCAATCGATATCTATTGTTCAAAAAAATTAAGAGAAGATAAAAAGAAATGGGATGTTGTTCACATTTTCAAAATAAAGAAAAAATTTGATAAATATGGGTCGCAACTTTCAATGGAGATAACTTTTGACTCGGGTATGGAAACGACTATGATAATATATCAAATCAAAACTCGTTTGAAATTACACAATATAATTTGGTCTCACTAGGGAAAATCATTTTTGTAACCAAATTCCATCGTTTACTTCACTTACCGAGGGTTTATAGGTTTTGACGCACCATTTTCATTTTACTTACTTCGGGTTTTATTAAATAGAGATATAAAGGAGATATTGGGGCTAACCTAGGGTTGTTTATTTATATTTTTAATCGATATCTATTGTTCAAAAAAAATAAGAGAAGAGAAAAAGAAATGGTATGTTGTTCACATTTTCAAAATCAAGTAAACTTTTGATAAATATGGGTCGCACATTTCTAAGGAGATAACTTTTCACTCGGGTATGGAAACGACTATTATAATATATCAAATCAAAACTCGTTTGAAATTACACAGTATAATTTGGTCTCACTAGGGAAAATCATTTTTGTAACCAAATTCCATCGTTTACTTCACTTACCGAGGGTTTATAGGTTTCAACGCACCATTTTCATTTTACTTACATCGGGTTTTATTCAATAGAGATATAAATTAGATATTGGGGCTAAGCTAGGGTTGTTTATTTATATTTTTAATCGATATCTATTGTTCAAAAAAATTAAGAGAAGAGAAATAGAAATGGGATGTTGTTCACATTTTCAAAATCAAGTAAACATTTGATAAATATGGGTCGCAACTTTCAATGGAGATAACTTTTGACTCGGGTATGGAAACGACTATTATAATATATCAAATCAAAACTCGTTTGAAATTACACAATATAATTTGGTCTCACTAGGGAAAATCATTTTTGTAACCAAATTCCATCGTTTACTTCACTTACCGAGGGTTTATAGGTTTCGACGCACCATTTTCATTTTACTTACATCGGGTTTTATTCAATAGAGATATAAAGGCGATATTGGGGCTAACCTAGGGTTGTTTATTTATATTTTTAAACGATATATATTGTTCAAAAAAATAAGAGAAGAGAAAAAGAAATGGGATGTTGTTCACATTTTCAAAATCAAGTAAACATTTGATAAATATGGGTCGCACATTTCAACGGAGATAACATTTGACTCGGGTATGGAAACGAGTATTATAATATATCAAATCAAAACTCGTTTGAAATTACACAATATAATTTGGTCTCACTAGGGAAAATCATTTTTGTAACCAAATTCCATCGTTTACTTCACTTACCGAGGGTTTATAGGTTTCGACGCACCATTTTCATTTTACTTACTACAGGTTTTATTCAATAGAGATATAAATTAGATATTGGGGCTAACCTAGGGTTCTTAATATATGTATTCAATCAGTATTTATTTTTAAAAAAAAATAAGAGAAGAGAAAATGAATGGGATGTTGTTGACATTTTCAAAATCAAGTAAACATTTGATAAATATGGGTCGCAACTTTCAATGGTGATAACTTTTGACTCGGGTATGGAAACGACTATTATAATATATCAAATCAAAAAGCGTTTGAAAGTACACAATATAATTTGGTCTCATTGGGGAAAATCATTTTTGTAACCAAATTCCATCGTTTACTTCACTTACCGAGGGTTTATAGGTTTCGATGCACCATTTTCATTTTATTTACTTCAGGTTTTATTCAAAAGAGATATAAATGAGATATTGGGGCTAACCTAGGGTTGTTTATTTATATTTTCAATCGATACCTATTGTTAAATAAAAAAATAGGAGAATAGAAAAAGAAATGGGATGTTCTTCACATTTTCAAAATCAAGTAAACATTTGATAAATATGGGTCGCAACTTTCAATGGTGATAACATTTGACTGAGGTATGGAAACGACTATTATAATATATCAAATCAAAAATCATTTGAAAGTACACAATATAATTTCGTCTCATTGGGGAAAATCATTTTTGTAACCAAATTCCATCGTTTACTTCACTTACTGAGGGTTTATAGGTTTCGATGCACCATTTTCATTTTATTTACTTCAGGTTTTATTCAAAAGAGATATAAATGAGATATTGGGGCTAACCTAGGGTTGTTTATTTATATTTTCAATCGATATCTATTGTTAAATAAAAAAATAGGAGAATAGAAAAAGAAATGGGATGTTCTTCACATTTTCAAAATCAAGTAAACATTTGATAAAAATGGGTCGCAACTTTCAACGGAGATAACTTTTAACTGGGGTATGAAAACGACTATTATAATATTTCAAATTGAAACTCTTTTCAAATTACACAATATAATTTGGTCTCACTGGGGAAAATCATTTTTGTAACCAAATTCCATCGTTTATTTCACTTACCGAGGGTTCATAGGTTTTGACGCACAATTTTCATTTTATTTACTTCAAGTTTTATTCAATAGAGATATAAAAGAGATATTGGGGCTAACCTAGGGTTGTTTATTATATTTTCAATCGATATCTATTGTTCAAAAAAATTAAGAGAAGATAAAAAGAAATGGGATGTTGTTCACATTTTCAAAATAAAGAAAAAATTTGATAAATATGGGTCGCAACTTTCAATGGAGATAACTTTTGACTCGGGTATGGAAACGACTATGATAATATATCAAATCAAAACTCGTTTGAAATTACACAATATAATTTGGTCTCACTAGGGAAAATCATTTTTGTAACCAAATTCCATCGTTTACTTCACTTACCGAGGGTTTATAGGTTTTGACGCACCATTTTCATTTTACTTACTTCCGGTTTAATTCAATAGAGATATAAAGGATATATTGGGGCTAACCTAGGGTTTTTTATTTATATTTTTAATCTATATCTATTGTTCAAAAAAAGTAAGAGAAGAGAAAAAGAAATGGGATGTTGTTCACATTTTCAAAATCAAGTAAACATTTGATAAATATGGGTCGCAACTTTCAATGGAGATAACTTTTGACTCGGGTATGGAAACGACTATTATAATATATCAAATAAAAACTCGTTTGAAATTACACAATATAATTTGGTCTCACTAGGGAAAATCATTTTTGTAACCAAATTCCATCGTTTACTTCACTTACCGAGGGTTTATATGTTTTGACGCACCATTTTCATTTTACTTACATCGGGTTTTATTCAATGGAGATATAATGGAGATATTGGGGTTAACCTAGGGTTGTTTATTTATATTTTTAATCGATATCTATTGTTCAAAAAAAATAAGAGAAGAGAAAAAGAAATGGGATGTTGTTCACATTTTCAAAATCAAGTAAGCATTTGATAAATATGGGTCGCACATTTCAACGGAGATAACTTTTGACTCGGGTATTTAAAGGACTATTATAATATATCAAATCAAAACTCATTTGAAATTACACAATATAATTTGGTCTCACTAGGGAAATCATTTTTGTAACCAAATTCCATCCTTTACTTCACTTACCAAGGGTTTATAGGTTTCGACGCACCATTTTCATTTTACTTACTACAGGTTTTATTCAATAGAGATATAAATGAGATATTGGGGCTAACCTAGGGTTGTTTATTTATATTTTTAATCGATATATATTGTTCAAAAAAATAAGGGAAGAGAAAAAGAAATGGGATGTTGTTCACATTTTCAAAATCAAATAAACCTTTGATAAATATTGGTCGCACATTTCAACGGAGATAACTTTTGACTCGGGTATGGAAACGACTATTATAATATATTAAATCAAAACTCGTTTGAAATTACACAATATAATTTGGTCTCACGAGGGAAAATCATTTTTGTAACCAAATTCCATCCTTTACTTCACTTACCGAGGGTTTATAGGTTTCGACGCACCATTTTCATTTTATTTACTTCAGGTTTTATTCGAAAGAGATATAAATGAGATATTTTGGCAAACCTAGGGTTGTTTATTTATATTTTCAATCGATATCTATTGTTAAAAAAAATTATAGAACAAAAAAAGAAATGGGAAGTTGTTCACATTTTCAAAATCAAGTAAACATTTGATAAATATGGTTCGCAACTTTCAATGGTGATACCTTTTGACTCAGGTATGGAAACGACTATTATAATATATCAAATCAAAAAGCGTTTCAAAGTACACAATATAATTTGGTCTCATTGGGGAAAATCATTTTTGTAACCAAATTCCATCCTTTACTTCACTTCCCGAGGGTTTATAGGTTTCGATGCACCATTTTCATTTTATTTACTTCAGGTTTTATTCAAAAGAGATATAAATGGGATATTGTGGCTAACCTAGGGTTGTTTATTTATATTTTCAATCGATATCTATTGTTAAATAAAAAAATAGGAGAATAGAAAAAGAAATGGGATGTTCTTCACATTTTCAAAATCAAGTAAACATTTGATAAATATGGGTCGCAACTTTCAATGGTGATAACTTTTGACACAGGTATGGAAACGACTATTATAATATATCAAATCAAAAATCGTTTGAAAGTACACAATATAATTTGGTCTCATTGGGGAAAATCATTTTTGTAACCAAATTCCATCGTTTACTTCACTTACCGAGCGTTTATAGGTTTCGATGCACCATTTTCATTTTATTTACTTCAGGTTTTATTCAAAAGAGATATAAATGAGATATTGGGGCTAACCTAGGGTTGTTTATTTATAATTTCAATCGATATCTATTGTTAAATAAAAAAATAGGAGAATAGAAAAAGAAATGGGATGTTCTTCACATCTTCAAAATCAAGTAAACATTTGATAAATATGGGTCGCAACTTTCAACGAAGATAACTTTTAAATTTGGTATGAAAACGACTATTATAATATTTCAAATTGAAACTCGTTTCAAATTACACAATATAATTTGGTCTCACTAGGGAAAATCATTTTTGTAACCAAATTCCATCGTTTACTTCACTTACCGAGGGTTCATAGGTTTTGATGCACAATTTTCATTTTATTTACTTCGGGTTTTATTCAATAGAGATATAAAAGAGATATTGGGGCTAACCTATGGTTGTTTATTTATATTTTCAATCGATATCTATTGTTCAAAAAAATTAAGAGAAGATAAAAAGAAATGGGATGTTGTTCACATTTTCAAAATAAAGAAAAAATTTGATAAATATGGGTCGCAACTTTCAATGGAGATAACTTTTGACTCGGGTATGGAAACGACTATGATAATATATCAAATCAAAACTCGTTTGAAATTACACAATATAATTTGGTCTCACTAGGGAAAAGCATTTTTGTAACCAAATTCCATCGTTTACTTCACTTACCGAGGGTTTATAGGTTTTGACGCACCATTTTCATTTTACTTACTTCGGGTTTTATTAAATAGAGATATAAAGGAGATATTGGGGCTAACCTAGGGTTGTTTATTTATATTTTTAATCGATATCTATTGTTCAAAAAAAAATAAGAGAAGAGAAAAAGAAATGGTATTTTGTTCACATTTTCAAAATCAAGTAAACTTTTGATAAATATGGGTCGCACATTTCTAAGGAGATAACTTTTCACTCGGGTATGGAAACGACTATTATAATATATCAAATCAAAACTCGTTTGAAATTACACAATATAATTTGGTCTCACTAGGGAAAATCATTTTTGTAACCAAATTCCATCGTTTACTTCACTTACCGAGGGTTTATAGGTTTCAACGCACCATTTTCATTTTACTTACATCGGGTTTTATTCAATAGAGATATAAATTAGATATTGGGGCTAAGCTAGGGTTGTTTATTTATATTTTTAATCGATATCTATTGTTCAAAAAAATTAAGAGAAGAGAAATAGAAATGGGATGTTGTTCACATTTTCAAAATCAAGTAAACATTTGATAAATATGGGTCGCAACTTTCAATGGAGATAACTTTTGACTCGGGTATGGAAACGACTATTATAATATATCAAATCAAAACTCGTTTGAAATTACACAATATAATTTGGTCTCACTAGGGAAAATCATTTTTGTAACCAAATTCAATCGTTTACTTCACTTACCGAGGGTTTATAGGTTTTGACGCACCATTTTCATTTTACTTACATCGGGTTTTATTCAATAGAGATATAAAGGGGATATTGGGGCTAACCTAGGGTTGTTTGTTTATATTTTTAAATGATATATATTGTTCAAAAAAATAAGAGAAGAGAAAAAGAAATGGGATGTTGTTCACATTTTCAGAATCAAGTAAACATTTGATAAATATGGGTCACACATTTCAACGGAGATAACATTTGACTCGGGTATGGAAACGACTATTATAATATATCAAATTAAAACTCGTTTGAAATTACACAATATAATTTGGTCTCACTAGGGAAAATCATTTTTGTAACCAAATTCCATCGTTTACTTCACTTACCGAGGGTTTATAGGTTTCGACGCACAATTTTCATTTTACTTACTACAGGTTTTATTCAATAGAGATATAAATGAGATATTGGGGCTAACCTAGGGTTGTTTATTTATATTTTCAATCAATATCTATTGTTCAAAAAAATTAAGAGAAGAGAAAATGAATGGGATGTTGTTGACATTTTCAAAATCAAGTAAACATTTGATAAATATGGGTCGCAACTTTCAATGGTGATAACTTTTGACTCGGGTATGGAAACGACTATTATAATATATCAAATCAAAAAGCGTTTGAAAGTACACAATATAATTTGGTCTCATTGGGGAAAATCATTTTTGTAACCAAATTCCATCGTTTACTTCACTTACCGAGGGTTTATAGGTTTCGATGCACCATTTTCATTTTATTTACTTCAGGTTTTATTCAAAAGAGATATAAATGAGATATTGGGGCTAACCTAGGGTTGTTTATTTATATTTTCAATCGATACCTATTGTTAAAAAAAAAATAGGAGAATAGAAAAAGAAATGGGATGTTCTTCACATTTTCAAAATCAAGTAAACATTTGATAAATATGGGTCGCAACTTTCAATGGTGATAACATTTGACTGAGGTATGGAAACGACTATTATAATATATCAAATCAAAAATCATTTGAAAGTACACAATATAATTTCGTCTCATTGGGGAAAATCATTTTTGTAACCAAATTCCATCGTTTACTTCACTTACTGAGGGTTTATAGGTTTCGATGCACCATTTTCATTTTATTTACTTCAGGTTTTATTCAAAAGAGATATAAATGAGATATTGGGGCTAACCTAGGGTTGTTTATTTATATTTTCAATCGATATCTATTGTTAAATAAAAAAATAGGAGAATAGAAAAAGAAATGGGATGTTCTTCACATTTTCAAAATCAAGTAAACATTTGATAAATATGGGTCGCAACTTTCAACGGAGATAACTTTTAACTGGGGTATGAAAACGACTATTATAATATTTTAAATTGAAACTCTTTTCAAATTACACAATATAATTTGGTCTCACTGGGGAAAATCATTTTTGTAACCAAATTCCATCGTTTATTTCACTTACCGAGGGTTCATAGGTTTTGACGCACAATTTTCATTTTATTTACTTCAAGTTTTATTCAATAGAGATATAAAAGAGATATTGGGGCTAACCTAGGGTTGTTTATTATATTTTCAATCGATATCTATTGTTCAAAAAAATTAAGAGAAGATAAAAAGAAATGGGATGTTGTTCACATTTTCAAAATAAAGAAAAAATTTGATAAATATGGGTCGCAACTTTCAATGGAGATAACTTTTGACTCGGGTATGGAAACGACTATGATAATATATCAAATCAAAACTCGTTTGAAATTACACAATATAATTTGGTCTCACTAGGGAAAATCATTTTTGTAACCAAATTCCATCGTTTACTTCACTTACCGAGGGTTTATAGGTTTTGACGCACCATTTTCATTTTACTTACTTCCGGTTTAATTCAATAGAGATATAAAGGATATATTGGGGCTAACCTAGGGTTTTTTATTTATATTTTTAATCTATATCTATTGTTCAAAAAAATAAGAGAAGAGAAAAAGAAATGGGATGTTGTTCACATTTTCAAAATCAAGTAAACTTTTGATAAATATGGGTCGCACATTTCAACGGAGATAACTTTTGACCGGGTATGGAAACGACTATTATAATATATCAAATCAAAACTCGTTTGAAATTACACAATATAATTTGGTCTCACTAGGGAAAATCATTTTTGTGACCAAATTCCATCGTTTACTTCACTTACCGAGGGTTTATAGGTTTCGACGCACCATTTTCATTTTACTTACTTCCGGTTTTATTCAATAGAGATATAAAGGAGATATTGGGGCTAACCTAGGGTTGTTTATTTATATTTTTAATCGATATCTATTGTTCAAAAAAAATAAGAGAAGAGAAAAAGAAATGGGATGTTGTTCACATTTTCAAAATCAAGTAAACTTTTGATAAATATGGGTCGCACATTTCAACGGAGATAACATTTGACTCGGGTATGGAAACGACTATTATAATATATCAAATCAAAACTCGTTTGAAATTACACAATATAATTTGGTCTCACTAGGGAAAATCATTTTTGTAACCAAATTCCATCGTTTACTTCACTTACCGAGGGTTTATAGGTTTCGACGCACCATTTTCATTTTACTTACATCGGGTTTTATTCAATAGAGATATAAAGGCGATATTGGGGCTAACCTAGGGTTGTTTATTTATATTTTTAAACGATATATATTGTTCAAAAAAATAAGAGAAGAGAAAAAGAAATGGGATGTTGTTCACATTTTCAAAATCAAGTAAACTTTTGATAAATATGGGTCGCACATTTCAACGGAGATAACTTTTGACCGGGTATGGAAACGACTATTATAATATATCAAATCAAAACTCGTTTGAAATTACACAATATAATTTGGTCTCACTAGGGAAAATCATTTTTGTAACCAAATTCCATCGTTTACTTCACTTACCGAGGGTTTATAGGTTTCGACGCACCATTTTCATTTTACTTACATCGGGTTTTATTCAATAGAGATATAAAGGCGATATTGGGGCTAACCTAGGGTTGTTTATTTATATTTTTAAACGATATCTATTGTTCAAAAAAAATAAGAGAAGAGAAAAAGAAATGGGATGTTGTTAACATTTTCAAAATCAAGTAAACATTTGATAAATATGGGTCGCACATTTCAACGGAGATAACATTTGACTCGGGTATGGAAACGACTATTATAATATATCAAATCAAAACTCGTTTGAAATTACACAATATAATTTGGTCTCACTAGGGAAAATCATTTTTGTAACCAAATTCCATCGTTTACTTCACTTACCGAGGGTTTATAGGTTTCGACGCACCATTTTCATTTTACTTACATCGGGTTTTATTCAATAGAGATATAAATTAGATATTGGGGCTAACCTAGGGTTGTTTATTTATATTTTTAAACGATATATATTGTTCAACAAAATAAGAGAAGAGAAAAAGAAATGGGATGTTGTTCACATTTTCAAAATCAAGTAAACAATTGATAAATATGGGTCGCAACTTTCAACGGAGATAACTTTTGACTCGGGTATGGAAACGACTATTATAATATATCAAATCAAAACTCGTTTGAAATTACACAATATAATTTGGTCTCACTAGGGAAAATCATTTTTGTAACCAAATTCCATCGTTTACTTCACTTACCGAGGGTTTATAGGTTTTGACGCACCATTTTCATTTTACTTACCACGGGTTTTATTCAATAGAGATATAAAGGAGATATTGGGGCTAACCTAGGGTTGTTTATTTATATTTTTAATCGATATCTATTGTTCAAAAAAAATAAGAGAAGAGAAAAAGAAATGGGATGTTGTTCACATTTTCAAAATCAAGTAAACATTTGATAAATATGGGTCGCACATTTCAATAGAGATAACTTTTGACACGGGTATGGAAACGACTATGATAATATATCAAATCAAAACTCGTTTGAAATTACACAATATAATTTGGTCTCACTAGGGAAAAATAATTTTTGTAACCAAATTCCATCCTTTACTTCACTTACCGAGGGTTTATAGGTTTCGACGCACCATTTTCATTTTACTTACTACAGGTTTTATTCAATAGAGATATAAATTAGATATTGGGGCTAACCTAGGGTTGTTTATTTATATTTTTAATCTATATCTATTGTTCAAAAAAAGTAAGAGAAGAGAAAAAGAAATGGGATGTTGTTCACATTTTCAAAATCAAGTAAACAATTGATAAATATGGGTCGCAACTTTCAACGGAGATAACTTTTGACTCGGGTATGGAAACGACTATTATAATATATCAAATCAAAACTCGTTTGAAATTACACAATATAATTTGGTCTCACTAGGGAAAAATCATTTTTGTAACCAAATTCCATCGTTTACTTCACTTACCGAGGGTTTATAGGTTTCGACGCACCATTTTCATTTTACTTACAACGGGTTTTATTCAATAGAGATATAAATGAGATATTGGGGCTAACCTAGGGTTGTTTATTTATATTTTTAATCAATATCTATTGTTCAAAAAAAATAAGAGAAGAGAAATAGAAATGGGATGTTGTTCACATTTTCAAAATCAAGTAAACATTTGATAAATACGGTTGCAACTTTGAATGGAGATAACTTTTGACTCGGGTATGGAAACGACTATTATAATATATAAAATCAGACTTCGTTTGAAATTACACAATATAATTTGGTCTCACTAGGGAAAATCATTTTTGTAACCAAATTCCATCGTTTACTTCACTTACCGAGGGTTTATAGGTTTCGACGCACCATTTTCATTTTACTTACATCGGGTTTTATTCAATAGAGATATAAAGGCGATATTGGGGCTAACCTAGGGTTGTTTATTTATATTTTTAAACGATATATATTGTTCAAAAAAATAAGAGAAGAGAAAAAGAAATGGGATGTTGTTCACATTTTCAAAATCAAGTAAACATTTGATAAATATGGGTCGCACATTTCAACGGAGAAAACATTTGACTCGGGTATGGAAACGACTATTATAATATATCAAATCAAAACTCGTTTGAAATTACACATTATAATTTGGTCTCACTAGCGAAAATCATTTTTGTAACCAAATTCCATCGTCTACTTCACTTACCGAGGGTTTATAGGTTTTGACGCACTATTTTCATTTTACTTACTTCCGATTTTATTCAATAGAGATATAAAGGAGATATTGGGGCTAACCTAGGGTTGTTTATTTATATTTTTAAACGATATATATTGTTCAAAAAAATAAGAGACGAGAAAAAGAAATGGGATGTTGTTCACATTTTCAAAATCAAGTAAACATTTGATAAATATGGGTCGCACATTTCAACGGAGATAACTTTTGACCGGGTATGGAAACGACTATTATAATATATCAAATCAAAACTCGTTTGAAATTACACAATATAATTTGGTCTCACTAGGGAAAATCATTTTTGTAACCAAATTCCATCGTTTACTTCACTTACCGAGGGTTTATAGGTTTCGACGCACCATTTTCATTTTACTTACATCGGGTTTTATTCAATAGAGATATAAAGGCGATATTGGGGCTAACCTAGGGTTGTTTATTTGTATTTTTAAACGATATATATTGTTCAAAAAAAGTAAGAGAAGAGAAAAAGAAATGGGATGTTGTTCACATTTTCAAAATCAAGTAAACTTTTGATAAATATGGGTCGCACATTTCAACGGAGATAACATTTGACTCGGGTATGGAAACGACTATTATAATATATCAAATCAAAACTCGTTTGAAATTACACAATATAATTTGGTCTCACTAGGGAAAATCATTTTTGTAAAAAAATTCCATCGTTTACTTCACTTACCGAGGGTTTATAGGTTTTGACGCAGCATTTTCATTTTACTTACTACCGTTTTTATTCAATGGAGATATAAAGGAGATATTGGGGCTAACCTAGGGTTGTTTATTTATATTTTTAATCTATATCTATTGTTCAAAAAAAGTAAGAGAAGAGAAAAAGAAATGGGATGTTGTTCACATTTTCAAAATCAAGTAAACATTTGATAAATATGGGTCGCAACTTTCAATGGAGATAACTTTTGACTCGGGTATGGAAACGACTATTATAATATATCAAATCAAAACTCGTTTGAAATTACACAATATAATTTGGTCTCACTAGGGAAAATCATTTTTGTAACCAAATTCCATCGTTTACTTCACTTACCGAGGGTTTATAGGTTTTGACGCAGCATTTTCATTTTACTTACTACCGTTTTTATTCAATAGAGATATAAAGGAGATATTGGGGCTAACCTAGGGTTGTTTATTTATATTTTTAATCTATATCTATTGTTCAAAAAAAGTAAGAGAAGAGAAAAAGAAATGGGATGTTGTTCACATTTTCAAAATCAAGTAAACATTTGATAAATATGGGTCGCAACTTTCAATGGAGATAACTTTTGACTCGGGTATGGAAACGACTATTATAATATATCAAATCAAAACTCGTTTGAAATTACACAATATAATTTGGTCTCACTAGGGAAAATCATTTTTGTAACCAAATTCCATCGTCTACTTCACTTACCGAGGGTTTATAGGTTTTGACGCACCATTTTCATTTTACTTACTTCCGGTTTTATTCAATAGAGATATAAAGGAGATATTGGGGCTAACCTAGGGTTGTTTATTTATATTTTTAAACGATATATATTGTTCAAAAAAATAAGAGAAGAGAAAAAGAAATGGGATGTTGTTCACATTTTCAAAATCAAGTAAACATTTGATAAATATGGGTCGCACATTTCAACGGAGATAACTTTTGACTCGGGTATGGAAACGACTATTATAATATATCAAATCAAAACTCGTTTGAAATTACACAATATAATTTGGTCTCACTAGGGAAAATCATTTTTGTAACCAAATTCCATCCTTTACTTCACTTACCGAGGGTTTATAGGTTTCAACGCACCATTTTCATTTTACTTACATCGGGTTTTATTCAATAGAGATATAAATTAGATATTGGGGCTAACCTAGGGTTGTTTATTTATATTTTTAATCTATATCTATTGTTCAAAAAAAGTAAGAGAAGAGAAAAAGAAATGGGATGTTGTTCACAGTTTCAAAATCAAGTAAACATTTGATAAATATGGGTCGCAACTTTCAATGGAGATAACTTTTGACTCGGGTATGGAAACGACTATTATAATATATCAAATCAAAACTCGTTTGAAATTACACAATATAATTTGGTCTCACTAGGGAAAATCATTTTTGTAACCAAATTGCATCGTTTACTTCACTTACCGAGGGTTTATAGGTTTCGACGCACCATTTTCATTTTACTTACAACGGGTTTTATTCAATAGAGATATAAATGAGATATTGGGGCTAACCTAGGGTTGTTTATTTATATTTTTAATCAATATCTATTGTTCAAAAAAAATAAGAGAAGAGAAATAGAAATGGGATGTTGTTCACATTTTCAAAATCAAGTAAACATTTGATAAATACGGGTCGCAACTTTGAATGGAGATAACTTTTGACTCGGGTATGGAAACGACTATTATAATATATAAAATCAAAACTCGTTTGAAATTACACAATATAATTTGGTCTCACTAGGGAAAATCATTTTTGTAACCAAATTCCATCGTTTACTTTACTTACCGAGGGTTTATAGGTTTCGACGCACCATTTTCATTTTACTTACATCGGGTTTTATTCAATAGAGATATAAAGGCGATATTGGGGCTAACCTAGGGTTGTTTATTTATATTTTTGAACGATATATATTGTTCAAAAAAATAAGATAAGAGAAAAAGAAATGGGATGTTGTTCACATTTTCAAAATCAAGTAAACATTTGATAAATATGGGTCGCACATTTCAACGGAGAAAACATTTGACTCGGGTATGGAAACGACTATTATAATATATCAAATCAAAACTCGTTTGAAATTACACATTATAATTTGGTCTCACTAGCGAAAATCATTTTTGTAACCAAATTCCATCGTCTACTTCACTTACCGAGGGTTTATAGGTTTTGACGCACTATTTTCATTTTACTTACTTCCGATTTTATTCAATAGAGATATAAAGGAGATATTGGGGCTAACCTAGGGTTGTTTATTTATATTTTTAAACGATATATATTGTTCAACAAAATAAGAGAAGAGAAAAAGAAATGGGATGTTGTTCACATTTTCAAAATCAAGTAAACATTTGATAAATATGGGTCGCACATTTCAACGGAGATAACTTTTGACCGGGTATGGAAACGACTATTATAATATATCAAATCAAAACTCGTTTGAAATTACACAATATAATTTGGTCTCACTAGGGAAAATCATTTTTGTAACCAAATTCCATCGTTTACTTCACTTACCGAGGGTTTATAGGTTTCGACG
Organism: Hippophae rhamnoides; assembly: GCA_033030585.1. Lineage (NCBI taxonomy): Eukaryota > Viridiplantae > Streptophyta > Magnoliopsida > Rosales > Elaeagnaceae > Hippophae > Hippophae rhamnoides. The sequence continues at coordinate 43,854,898 of CM065436.1, read as the reverse complement.
CACCATTTTCATTTTACTTACATCGGGTTTTATTCAATAGAGATATAAAGGCGATATTGGGGCTAACCTAGGGTTGTTTATTTGTATTTTTAAACGATATATATTGTTCAAAAAAAGTAAGAGAAGAGAAAAAGAAATGGGATGTTGTTCACATTTTCAAAATCAAGTAAACTTTTGATAAATATGGGTCGCACATTTCAACGGAGATAACATTTGACTCGGGTATGGAAATGACTATTATAATATATCAAATCAAAAATCGTTTGAAATTACACAATATAATTTCTTCTCACTAGGGAAAATCATTTTTGTACACAAATTTCATCGTTTATATCACTTACCGAGGGTTTATAGGTTTTGACGCACATTTTCATTTTACTTACTACCGTTTTTATTCAATGGAGATATAAAGGAGATATTGGGGCTAACCTAGGGTTGTTTATTTATATTTTTAATCTATATCTATTGTTCAAAAAAGTAAGAGAAGAGAAAAAGAAATGGGATGTTGTTCACATTTTCAAAATCAAGTAAACATTTGATAAATATGGGTCGCAACTTTCAATGGAGATAACTTTTGACTCGGGTATGGAAAGCGACTATTATAATATATCAAATCAAAACTCGTTTGAAATTACACAATATAATTTGGTCTCACTAGGGAAAATCATTTTTGTAACCAAATTCCATCGTTTACTTCACTTACCGAGGGTTTATAGGTTTTGACGCAGCATTTTCATTTTACTTACTACCGTTTTTATTCAATAGAGATATAAAGGAGATATTGGGGCTAACCTAGGGTTGTTTATTTATATTTTTAATCTATATCTATTGTTCAAAAAAAGTAAGAGAAGAGAAAAAGAAATGGGATGTTGTTCACATTTTCAAAATCAAGTAAACATTTGATAAATATGGGTCGCAACTTTCAATGGAGATAACTTTTGACTCGGGTATGGAAACGACTATTATAATATATCAAATCAAAACTCGTTTGAAATTACACAATATAATTTGGTCTCACTAGGGAAAATCATTTTTGTAACCAAATTCCATCGTTTACTTCACTTACCGAGGGTTTATAGGTTTCAACGCACCATTTTCATTTTACTTACATCGGGTTTTATTCAATAGAGATATAAATTAGATATTTGGGCGAACCTAGGGTTGTTTATTTTTATTTTTAATCGATATCTATTGTTCAAAAAAAATAAGAGAAGAGAAAAAGAAATGGTATGTTGTTCACATTTTCAAAATCAAGTAAACTTTTGATAAATATGGATCGCACATTTCAACGGAGATAACTTTTGACCGGGTATGTAAACGACTATTATAATATATCAAATCAAAACTCGTTTGAAATTACACAATATAATTTGGTCTCACTAGGGAAAATCATTTTTGTAACCAAATTCCATCCTTTACTTCACTTACCGAGGGTTTATAGGTTTCGACGCACCATTTTCATTTTACTTACATCGGGTTTTATTCAATAGAGATATAAAGGCGATATTAGGGCTAACCTAGGGTTGTTTATTTATATTTTTAAACGATATATATTGTTCAAAAAAATAAGAGAAGAGAAAAAGAAATGGGATGTTGTTCACATTTTCAAAATCAAGTAAGCATTTGATAAATATGGGTCGCAACTTTCAACGGAGATAACATTTGACTCGGGTATGGAAACGACTATTATAATATATCAAATCAAAACTCGTTTGAAATTACACAATATAATTTGGTCTCACTAGGGAAAATCATTTTTGTAACCAAATTCCAACGTTTACTTCACTTACCGAGGGTTTATAGGTTTGGATGCACCATTTTCATTTTACTTACTTCGGGTTTTATTCAATAGAGATATAAAGGAGATATTGTGGCTAACCTAGGGTTGTTTATTTATATTTTTAAACGATATATATTGTTCAACAAAATAAGAGAAGAGAAAAAGAAATGGGATGTTGTTCACATTTTCAAAATCAAGTAAACATTTGATAAATTTGGGTCGCACATTTCAACGGAGATAACATTTGACTGGGGTATGGAAACGACTATTATAATATATCAAATCCAAACTCGTTTGAAATTACACAATATAATTTGGTCTCACTAGGGAAAATGATTTTTGTAACCAAATTCCATCATTTACTTCACTTACCGAGGGTTTTTAGGTTTCGACGCACCATTTTCATTTTACTTACTTCCGGTTTTATTTAAGAGAGATATAAAGGAGATATTGGGGCTAACCTAGGGTTGTTTATTTATATTTTTAATCGATATCTATTGTTCAAAAAAAATAAGAGAAGAGAAAAAGAAATGGTATGTTGTTCACATTTTCAAAATCAAGTAAACTTTTGATAAATATGGGTCGCACATTTCAACGGAGATAACTTTTGACCGGGTATGGAAATGACTATTATAATATATCAAATCAAAACTCGTTTGAAATCACACAATATTATTTGGTCTCACTAGGGAAATTGATTTTTGTAACCAAATTCCATCGTTTACTTCACTTACCGAGGGTTTATAGGTTTTGACGCACCATTTTCATTTTACTTACTTCGGGTTTTATTCAATAGAGATATAAAGGAGATATTGTGGCTAACCTAGGGTTGTTTATTTATATTTTTAATCGATATCTATTGTTCAAAAAAAATAAGAGAAGAGAAAAAGAAATGGTATGTTGTTCACATTTTCAAAATCAAGGAAACTTTTCATAAATATGGGTCGCAAATTTCAACGGAGATAACATTTGACTCGGGTATGGAAACGACTATTATAATATATCAAATCAAAACTCGTTTGAAATTACACAATATAATTTGGTCTCACTAGGGAAAATCATTTTTGTAACCAAATTCCATCGTTTACTTCACTTACCGAGGGTTTATAGGTTTCGACGCACCATTTTCATTTTACTTACTTCCGGTTTTATTCAATAGAGATACAAAGGCGATATTGGGGCTAACCTAGGGTTGTTTATTTATATTTTTAAACGATATATATTGTTCAACAAAATAAGAGAAGAGAAAAAGAAATGGGATGTTGTTCACATTTTCAAAATCAAGTAAACTTTTGATAAATATGGGTCGCACATTTCAACGGAGATAACTTTTGACCGGGTATGGAAACGACTATTATAATATATCAAATCAAAACTCGTTTGAAATTACACAATATAATTTGGTCTCACTAGGGAAAATCATTTTTGTAACCAAATTCCATCGTTTACTTCACTTACCGAGGGTTTATAGGTTTTGACGCACCATTTTCATTTTACTTACTACCGGTTTTATTCAATAGAGATATAAAGGAGATATTGGGGCTAACCTAGGGTTGTTTATTTATATTTTTAATCTATATCTATTGTTCAAAAAAAGTAAGAGAAGAGAAAAAGAAATGGGATGTTGTTCACATTTTCAAAATCAAGTAAACATTTGATAAATATGGGTCGCAACTTTCAATGGAGATAACTTTTGACTCGGGTATGGAAACGACTATTATAATATATCAAATCAAAACTCGTTTGAAATTACACAATATAATTTGGTCTCACTAGGGAAAATCATTTTTGTAACCAAATTGCATCGTTTACTTCACTTACCGAGGGTTTATAGGTTTCGACGCACCATTTTCATTTTACTTACAACGGGTTTTATTCAATAGAGATATAAATGAGATATTGGGGCTAACCTAGGGTTGTTTATTTATATTTTTAATCAATATCTATTGTTCAAAAAAAAGAAGAGAAGAGAAAAAAATGGGATGTTGTTCACATTTTCAAAATCAAGCATTTGATAAATATGGGTCGCACATTTCAACGGAGATAACTTTTCACTCGGGTATGGAAACGACTATTATAATATATCAAATCAAAACTCGTTTGAAATTACACAATATAATTCGGTCTCACTAGGGAAAATCATTTTTGTAACCAAATTTCATCGTTTACTTCACTTACCGAGGGTTTATAGGTTTAAACGCACCATTTTCATTTTACTTACATCGGGTTTTATTCAATAGAGATATAAATTAGATATTGGGGCTAACCTAGGGTTGTTTATTTATATTTTTAATCGATATCTATTGTTCAAAAAAATTAAGAGAAGAGAAATAGAAATGGGATGTTGTTCACATTTTCAAAATCAAGTAAACATTTGATAAATACGGGTCGCAACTTTGAATGGAGATAACTTATGACTCGGGTATGGAAACGATTATTATAATATATAAAATCAAAACTCGTTTGAAATTACACAATATAATTTGGTCTCACTAGGGAAAATCATTTTTGTAACCAAATTCCATCGTTTACTTTACTTACCGAGGGTTTATAGGTTTCGACGCACCATTTTCATTTTACTTACATCGGGTTTTATTCAATAGAGATATAAAGGCGATATTGGGGCTAACCTAGGGTTGTTTATTTATATTTTTGAACGATATATATTGTTCAAAAAAATAAGATAAGAGAAAAAGAAATGGGATGTTGTTCACATTTTCAAAATCAAGTAAACATTTGATAAATTTGGGTCGCACATTTCAACGGAGATAACATTTGACTGGGGTATGGAAACGACTATTATAATATATCAAATCCAAACTCGTTTGAAATTACACAATATAATTTGGTCTCACTAGGGAAAATGATTTTTGTAACCAAATTCCATCATTTACTTCACTTACCGAGGGTTTTTAGGTTTCGACGCACCATTTTCATTTTACTTACTTCCGGTTTTATTTAAGAGAGATATAAAGGAGATATTGGGGCTAACCTAGGGTTGTTTATTTATATTTTTAATCGATATCTATTGTTCAAAAAAAATAAGAGAAGAGAAAAAGAAATGGTATGTTGTTCACATTTTCAAAATCAAGTAAACTTTTGATAAATATGGGTCGCACATTTCAACGGAGATAACTTTTGACCGGGTATGGAAATGACTATTATAATATATCAAATCAAAACTCGTTTGAAATCACACAATATTATTTGGTCTCACTAGGGAAATTGATTTTTGTAACCAAATTCCATCGTTTACTTCACTTACCGAGGGTTTATAGGTTTTGACGCACCATTTTCATTTTACTTACTTCGGGTTTTATTCAATAGAGATATAAAGGAGATATTGTGGCTAACCTAGGGTTGTTTATTTATATTTTTAATCTATATCTATTGTTCAAAAAAAAAATAAGAGAAGAGAAAAAGAAATGGGATGTTGTTCACATTTTCAAAATCAAGTAAACATTTGATAAATATGGGTCGCAAATTTCAACGGAGATAACATTTGACTCGGGTATGGAAACGACTATTATAATATATCAAATCAAAACTCGTTTGAAATTACACAATATAATTTGGTCTCACTAGGGAAAATCATTTTTGTGACCAAATTCCATCGTCTACTTCACTTACCGAGGGTTTATAGGTTTTGACGCACCATTTTCATTTTACTTATTTCCAATTTTATTCAATAGAGATATAAAGGAGATATTGGGGCTAACCTAGGGTTGTTTATTTATATTTTTAAACGATATATATTGTTCAAAAAAATAAGAGAAGAGAAAAAGAAATGGGATGTTGTTCACATTTTCAAAATCAAGTAAACATTTGATAAATATGGGTCGCACATTTCAACGGAGATAACTTTTGACCGGGTATGGAAACGACTATTATAATATATCAAATCAAAACTCGTTTGAAATTACACAATATAATTTGGTCTCACTAGGGAAAATCATTTTTGTAACCAAATTCCATCGTTTACTTCACTTACCGAGGGTTTATAGGTTTTGACGCACCATTTTCATTTTACTTACTACCGGTTTTATTCAATAGAGATATAAAGGAGATATTGGGGCTAACCTAGGGTTGTTTATTTATATTTTTAATCTATATCTATTGTTCAAAAAAAGTAAGAGAAGAGAAAAAGAAATGGGATGTTGTTCACATTTTCAAAATCAAGTAAACTTTTGATAAATATGGGTCGCACATTTCAATAGAGATAACTTTTGACTCGGGTATGGAAACGACTATGATAATATATCAAATCAAAACTCGTTTGAAATTACACAATATAATTTGGTCTCACTAGAGAAAATCATTTTTGTAACCAAATTCCATCGTTTACTTCACGTACCGAGGGTTTATAGGTTTGGACGCACCATTTTCATTTTACTTACAACGGGTTTTATTCAATAGAGATATAAAGGAGATATTGGGGCTAACCTAGGGTTGTTTATTTATGTTTTTAATCAATATCTATTGTTCAAAGAAAATAAGAGAAGAGAAAAAAAATGGGATGTTGTTCACATTTTCAAAATCAAGTAAGCATTTGATAAATATGGGTCGCACATTTCAACGGAGATAACTTTTCACTCGGGTATGGAAACGACTATTATAATATATCAAATCAAAACTCGTTTGAAATTACACAATATAATTTGGTCTCACTAGGGAAAATCATTTTTGTAACCAAATTCCATCGTTTACTTCACTTACCGAGGGTTTATAGGTTTCAACGCACCATTTTCATTTTACTTACATCGGGTTTTATTCAATAGAGATATAAATTAGATATTGGGGCTAAGCTAGGGTTGTTTATTTATATTTTTAATCGATATCTATTGTTCAAAAAAATTAAGAGAAGAGAAATAGAAATGGGATGTTGTTCACATTTTCAAAATCAAGTAAACATTTGATAAATACGGGTCGCAACTTTGAATGGAGATAACTTATGACTCGGGTATGGAAACGATTATTATAATATATAAAATCAAAACTCGTTTGAAATTACACAATATAATTTGGTCTCACTAGGGAAAATCATTTTTGTAACCAAATTCCATCGTTTACTTTACTTACCGAGGGTTTATAGGTTTCGACGCACCATTTTCATTTTACTTACATCGGGTTTTATTCAATAGAGATATAAAGGCGATATTGGGGCTAACCTAGGGTTGTTTATTTATATTTTTGAACGATATATATTGTTCAAAAAAATAAGATAAGAGAAAAAGAAATGGGATGTTGTTCACATTTTCAAAATCAAGTAAACATTTGATAAATATGGGTCGCACATTTCAACGGAGAAAACATTTGACTCGGGTATGGAAACGACAATTATAATATATCAAATCAAAACTCGTTTGAAATTACACATTATAATTTGGTCTCACTAGCGAAAATCATTTTTGTAACCAAATTCCATCGTCTACTTCACTTACCGAGGGTTTATAGGTTTCGACGCACTATTTTCATTTTACTTACTTCCGGTTTTATTTAAGAGAGATATAAAGGAGATATTGGGGCTAACCTAGGGTTGTTTATTTATATTTTTAAACGATATATATTGTTCAAAAAAATAAGAGACGAGAAAAAGAAATGGGATGTTGTTCACATTTTCAAAATCAAGTAAACATTTGATAAATATGGGTCGCACATTTCAACGGAGATAACTTTTGACCGGGTATGGAAACGACTATTATAATATATCAAATCAAAACTCGTTTGAAATTACACAATATAATTTGGTCTCACTAGGGAAAATCATTTTTGTAACCAAATTCCATCGGTTACTTCACTTACCGAGGGTTTATAGGTTTCGACGCACCATTTTCATTTTACTTACATCGGGTTTTATTCAATAGAGATATAAAGGCGATATTGGGGCTAATTTGGGTTGTTTATTTATATTTTTAAACGATATCTATTGTTCAAAAAAAATAAGAGAAGAGAAAAAGAAATGGGATGTTGTTAACATTTTCAAAATCAAGTAAACATTTGATAAATATGGGTCGCACATTTCAACGGAGATAACATTTGACTCGGGTATGGAAATGACTATTATAATATATCAAATCAAAAATCGTTTGAAATTACACAATATAATTTCTTCTCACTAGGGAAAATCATTTTTGTAAAAAAATTCCATCGTTTACTTCACTTACCGAGGGTTTATAGGTTTTGACGCAGCATTTTCATTTTACTTACTACCGTTTTTATTCAATGGAGATATAAAGGAGATATTGGGGCTAACCTAGGGTTGTTTATTTATATTTTTAATCTATATCTATTGTTCAAAAAAAGTAAGAGAAGAGAAAAAGAAATGGGATGTTGTTCACATTTTCAAAATCAAGTAAACATTTGATAAATATGGGTCGCAACTTTCAATGGAGATAACTTTTGACTCGGGTATGGAAACGACTATTATAATATATCAAATCAAAACTCGTTTGAAATTACACAATATAATTTGGTCTCACTAGGGAAAATCATTTTTGTAACCAAATTCCATCGTTTACTTCACTTACCGAGGGTTTATAGGTTTTGACGCAGCATTTTCATTTTACTTACTACCGTTTTTATTCAATAGAGATATAAAGGAGATATTGGGGCTAACCTAGGGTTGTTTATTTATATTTTTAATCTATATCTATTGTTCAAAAAAAGTAAGAGAAGAGAAAAAGAAATGGGATGTTGTTCACATTTTCAAAATCAAGTAAACATTTGATAAATATGGGTCGCAACTTTCAATGGAGATAACTTTTGACTCGGGTATGGAAACGACTATTATAATATATCAAATCAAAACTCGTTTGAAATTACACAATATAATTTGGTCTCACTAGGGAAAATCATTTTTGTAACCAAATTCCATCGTTTACTTCACTTACCGAGGGTTTATAGGTTTCAACGCACCATTTTCATTTTACTTACATCGGGTTTTATTCAATAGAGATATAAATTAGATATTGGGGCTAACCTAGGGTTGTTTATTTATATTTTTAATCGATATCTATTGTTCAAAAAAAATAAGAGAAGAGAAAAAGAAATGGTATGTTGTTCACATTTTCAAAATCAAGTAAACTTTTGATAAATATGGATCGCACATTTCAACGGAGATAACTTTTGACCGGGTATGGAAACGACTATTATAATATATCAAATCAAAACTCGTTTGAAATTACACAATATAATTTGGTCTCACTAGGGAAAATCATTTTTGTAACCAAATTCCATCGTTTACTTCACTTACCGAGGGTTTATAGGTTTCGACGCACCATTTTCATTTTACTTACATCGGGTTTTATTCAATAGAGATATAAATTAGATATTTGGGCGAACCTAGGGTTGTTTATTTTTATTTTTAAACAATTTATATTGTTCAAAAAAATAAGAGAAGAGAAAAAGAAATGGGATGTTGTTCACATTTTCAAAATCAAGTAAGCATTTGATAAATATGGGTCGCAACTTTCAACGGAGATAACATTTGACTCGGGTATGGAAACGACTATTATAATATATCAAATCAAAACTCGTTTGAAATTACACAATATAATTTGGTCTCACTAGGGAAAATCATTTTTGTAACCAAATTCCAACGTTTACTTCACTTACCGAGGGTTTATAGGTTTGGATGCACCATTTTCATTTTACTTACTTCGGGTTTTATTCAATAGAGATATAAAGGAGATATTGTGGCTAACCTAGGGTTGTTTATTTATATTTTTATTCGATATCTATTGTTCAACAAAATAAGAGAAGAGAAAAAGAAATGGGATGTTGTTCACATTTTCAAAATCAAGTAAACATTTGATAAATTTGGGTCGCACATTTCAACGGAGATAACATTTGACTGGGGTATGGAAACGACTCTTATAATATATCAAATCCAAACTCGTTTGAAATTACACAATATAATTTGGTCTCACTAGGGAAAATGATTTTTGTAACCAAATTCCATCATTTACTTCACTTACCGAGGGTTTTTAGGTTTCGACGCACCATTTTCATTTTACTTACTTCCGGTTTTATTTAAGAGAGATATAAAGGAGATATTGGGGCTAACCTAGGGTTGTTTATTTATATTTTTAATCGATATCTATTGTTAAAAAAAATAAGAGAAGAGAAAAAGAAATGGTATGTTGTTCACATTTTCAAAATCAAGTAAACTTTTGATAAATATGGGTCGCACATTTCAACGGAGATAACTTTTGACCGGGTATGGAAATGACTATTATAATATATCAAATCAAAACTCGTTTGAAATTACACAATATTATTTGGTCTCACTAGGGAAATTGATTTTTGTAACCAAATTCCATCGTTTACTTCACTTACCGAGGGTTTATAGGTTTTGACGCACCATTTTCATTTTACTTACTTTGGGTTTTATTCAATAGAGATATAAAGGAGATATTGTGGCTAACCTAGGGTTGTTTATTTATATTTTTAATCGATATCTATTGTTCAAAAAAAAATAAGAGAAGAGAAAAAGAAATGGTATGTTGTTCACATTTTCAAAATCAAGGAAACTTTTCATAAATATGGGTCGCAAATTTCAACGGAGATAACATTTGACTCGGGTATGGAAACGACTATTATAATATATCAAATCAAAACTCGTTTGAAATTACACAATATAATTTGGTCTCACTAGGGAAAATCATTTTTGTGACCAAATTCCATCGTCTACTTCACTTACCGAGGGTTTATAGGTTTTGACGCACCATTTTCATTTTACTTACTTCCGGTTTTATTCAATAGAGATATAAAGGAGATATTGGGGCTAACCTAGGGTTGTTTATTTGTATTTTTAAACGATATATATTGTTCAAAAAAAGTAAGAGAAGAGAAAAAGAAATGGGATGTTGTTCACATTTTCAAAATCAAGTAAACTTTTGATAAATATGGGTCGCACATTTCAATAGAGATAACTTTTGACACGGGTATGGAAACGACTATGATAATATATCAAATCAAAACTCGTTTGAAATTACACAATATAATTTGGTCTCACTAGGGAAAATCATTTTTGTAACCAAATTCCATCGTTTACTTCACTTACCGAGGGTTTATAGGTTTTGACGCACCATTTTCATTTTACTTACTACCGGTTTTATTCAATAGAGATATAAAGGAGATATTGGGGCTAACCTAGGGTTGTTTATTTATATTTTTAATCTATATCTATTGTTCAAAAAAAGTAAGAGAAGAGAAAAAGAAATGGGATGTTGTTCACAGTTTCAAAATCAAGTAAACATTTGATAAATATGGGTCGCAACTTTCAATGGAGATAACTTTTGACTCGGGTATGGAAACGACTATTATAATATATAAAATCAAAACTCGTTTGAAATTACACAATATAATTTGGTCTCACTAGGGAAAATCATTTTTGTAACCAAATTGCATCGTTTACTTCACTTACCGAGGGTTTATAGGTTTCGACGCACCATTTTCATTTTACTTACAACGGGTTTTATTCAATAGAGATATAAATGAGATGTTGGGGCTAACCTAGGGTTGTTTATTTATATTTTTAATCAATATCTATTGTTCAAAAAAAATAAGAGAAGAGAAAAAAATGGGATGTTGTTCACATTTTCAAAATCAAGCATTTGATAAATATGGGTCGCACATTTCAACGGAGATAACTTTTCACTCGGGTATGGAAACGACTATTATAATATATCAAATCAAAACTCGTTTGAAATTACACAATATAATTCGGTCTCACTAGGGAAAATCATTTTTGTAACCAAATTTCATCGTTTACTTCACTTACCGAGGGTTTATAGGTTTAAACGCACCATTTTCATTTTACTTACATCGGGTTTTATTCAATAGAGATATAAATTAGATATTGGGGCTAAGCTAGGGTTGTTTATTTATATTTTTAATCGATATCTATTGTTCAAAAAAATTAAGAGAAGAGAAATAGAAATGGGATGTTGTTCACATTTTCAAAATCAAGTAAACATTTGATAAATACGGGTCGCAACTTTGAATGGAGATAACTTTTGACTCGGGTATGGAAACGACTATTATAATATATAAAATCAAAACTCGTTTGAAATTACACAATATAATTTGGTCTCACTAGGGAAAATCATTTTTGTAACCAAATTCCATCGTTTACTTTACTTACCGAGGGTTTATAGGTTTCGACGCACCATTTTCATTTTACTTACATCGGGTTTTATTCAATAGAGATATAAAGGCGATATTGGGGCTAACCTAGGGTTGTTTATTTATATTTTTGAACGATATATATTGTTCAAAAAAATAAGATAAGAGAAAAAGAAATGGGATGTTGTTCACATTTTCAAAATCAAGTAAACATTTGATAAATATGGGTCGCACATTTCAACGGAGAAAACATTTGACTCGGGTATGGAAACGACTATTATAATATATCAAATCAAAACTCGTTTGAAATTACACATTATAATTTGTTCTCACTAGGGAAAATCATTTTTGTAACCAAATTCCATCGGTTACTTCACTTACCGAGGGTTTATAGGTTTTGACGCACTATTTTCATTTTACTTACTACCGTTTTTATTCAATAGAGATATAAAGGAGATATTGGGGCTAACCTAGGGTTGTTTATTTATATTTTTAATCTATATCTATTGTTCAAAAAAAGTAAGAGAAGAGAAAAAGAAATAGGATGTTGTTCACATTTTCAAAATCAAGTAAACATTTGATAAATATGGGTCGCAACTTTCAATGGAGATAACTTTTGACTCGGGTATGGAAACGACTATTATAATATATCAAATCAAAACTCGTTTGAAATTACACAATATAATTTCGTCTCACTAGGGAAAATCATTTTTGTAACCAAATTCCATCGTTTACTTCACTTACCGAGGGTTTATAGGTTTCAACGCACCATTTTCATTTTACTTACATCGGGTTTTATTCAATAGAGATATAAATTAGATATTTGGGCGAACCTAGGGTTGTTTATTTTTATTTTTAATCGATATCTATTGTTCAAAAAAAAATAAGAGAAGAGAAAAAGAAATGGTATGTTGTTCACATTTTCAAAATCAAGTAAACTTTTGATAAATATGGATCGCACATTTCAACGGAGATAACTTTTGACCGGGTATGGAAACGACTATTATAATATATCAAATCAAAACTCGTTTGAAATTACACAATATAATTTGGTCTCACTAGGGAAAATCATTTTTGTAACCAAATTCCATCGTTTACTTCACTTACCGAGGGTTTATAGGTTTCGACGCACCATTTTCATTTTACTTACATCGGGTTTTATTCAATAGAGATATAAAGGCGATATTAGGGCTAACCTAGGGTTGTTTATTTATATTTTTAAACGATATATATTGTTCAAAAAAATAAGAGAAGAGAAAAAGAAATGGGATGTTGTTCACATTTTCAAAATCAAGTAAGCATTTGATAAATATGGGTCGCAACTTTCAACGGAGATAACATTTGACTCGGGTATGGAAACGACTATTATAATATATCAAATCAAAACTCGTTTGAAATTACACAATATAATTTGGTCTCACTAGGGAAAATCATTTTTGTAACCAAATTCCAACGTTTACTTCACTTACCGAGGGTTTATAGGTTTGGATGCACCATTTTCATTTTACTTACTTCGGGTTTTATTCAATAGAGATATAAAGGAGATATTGTGGCTAACCTAGGGTTGTTTATTTATATTTTTATTCGATATCTATTGTTCAAAAAAAGTAAGAGAAGAGAAAAAGAAATGGGATGTTGTTCACATTTTCAAAATCAAGTAAACAATTGATAAATATGGGTCGCAACTTTCAACGGAGATAACTTTTGATTCGGGTATGGAAACGACTATTATAATATATCAAATCCAAACTCGTTTGAAATTACACAATATAATTTGGTCTCACTAGGGAAAATGATTTTTGTAACCAAATTCCATCATTTACTTCACTTACCGAGGGTTTTTAGGTTTCGACGCACCATTTTCATTTTACTTACTTAGGTTTTATTTAAGAGAGATATAAAGGAGATATTGGGGCTAACCTAGGGTTGTTTATTTATATTTTTAATCGATATCTATTGTTCAAAAAAAATAAGAGAAGAGAAAAAGAAATGGTATGTTGTTCACATTTTCAAAATCAAGTAAACTTTTGATAAATATGGGTCGCACATTTCAACGGAGATAACTTTTGACCGGGTATGGAAATGACTATTATAATATATCAAATCAAAACTCGTTTGAAATTACACAATATTATTTGGTCTCACTAGGGAAATTGATTTTTGTAACCAAATTCCATCGTTTACTTCACTTACCGAGGGTTTATAGGTTTTGACGCACCATTTTCATTTTACTTACTTCGGGTTTTATTCAATAGAGATATAAAGGAGATATTGGGGCTAACCTAGGGTTGTTTATTTATATTTTTAATCGATATCTATTGTTCAAAAAAAAATAAGAGAAGAGAAAAAGAAATGGGATGTTGTTCACATTTTCAAAATCAAGTAAACATTTGATAAATATGGGTCGCACATTTCAACGGAGATAACTTTTGACTCGGGTATGGAAATGACTATTATAATATATCAAATCAAAACTCGTTTGAAATTACACAATATAATTTGGTCTCACTAGGGAAAATCATTTTTGTAACCAAATTCCATCGTTTACTTCACTTACCGAGGGTTTATAGGTTTTGACGCAGCATTTTCATTTTACTTACTACCGTTTTTATTCAATAGAGATATAAAGGAGATATTGGGGCTAACCTAGGGTTGTTTATTTATATTTTTAATCTATATCTATTGTTCAAAAAAAGTAAGAGAAGAGAAAAAGAAATGGGATGTTGTTCACATTTTCAAAATCAAGTAAACATTTGATAAATATGGGTCGCAACTTTCAATGGAGATAACTTTTGACTCGGGTATGGAAACGACTATTATAATATATCAAATTAAAACTCGTTTGAAATTACACAATATAATTTGGTCTCACTAGGGAAAATCATTTTTGTAACCAAATTCCATCGTTTACTTCACTTACCGAGGGTTTATAGGTTTTGACGCAAAGATTTTCATTTTACTTACTACCGTTTTTATTCAATAGAGATATAAAGGAGATATTGGGGCTAACCTAGGGTTGTTTATTTATATTTTTAATCTATATCTATTGTTCAAAAAAAGTAAGAGAAGAGAAATAGAAATGGGATGTTGTTCACATTTTCAAAATCAAGTAAACATTTGATAAATATGGGTCGCAACTTTCAATGGAGATAACTTTTGACTCTGGTATGGAAACGACTATTATAAAATATCAAATCAAAACTCGTTTGAAATTACACAATATAATTTGGTCTCACTAGGGAAAATCATTTTTGTAACCAAATTCCATCGTTTACTTCACTTACCGAGGGTTTATAGGTTTCAACGCACCATTTTCATTTTACTTACATCGGGTTTTATTCAATAGAGATATAAATTAGATATTGGGGCTAACCTAGGGTTGTTTATTTATATTTTTAATCGATATCTATTGTTCAAAAAAATTAAGAGAAGAGAAATAGAAATGGGATGTTGTTCACATTTTCAAAATCAAGTAAACATTTGATAAATATGGGTCGCAACTTTCAATGGAGATAACTTTTGACTCGGGTATGGAAACGACTATTATAATATATCAAATCAAAACTCGTTTGAAATTACACAATATAATTTGGTCTCACTAGGGAAAATCATTTTTGTAACCAAATTCCATCGTTTACTTCACTTACCGAGGGTTTATAGGTTTCGACGCACCATTTTCATTTTACTTACATCGGGTTTTATTCAATAGAGATATAAAGGCGATATTGGGGCTAACCTAGGGTTGTTTATTTATATTTTTAAACGATATATATTGTTCAACAAAATAAGAGAAGAGAAAAAGAAATGGGATGTTGTTCACATTTTCAAAATCAAGTAAACATTTGATAAATATGGGTCGCACATTTCAACGGAGATAACATTTGACTGGGGTATGGAAACGACTATTATAATATATCAAATCCAAACTCGTTTGAAATTAAACAATATAATTTGGTCTCACAAGGGAAAATGATTTTTGTAACCAAATTCCATCATTTACTTCACTTACCGAGGGTTTTTAGGTTTCGACGCACCATTTTCATTTTACTTACTTCGGGTTTTATTCAATAGAGATATAAAGGAGATATTGTGGCTAACCTAGGGTTGTTTATTTATATTTTTAATCGATATCTATTGTTCAAAAAAAATAAGAGAAGAGAAAAAGAAATGGTATGTTGTTCACATTTTCAAAATCAAGTAAACTTTTGATAAATATGGGTCGCACATTTCAACGGAGATAACTTTTGACCGGGTATGGAAATGACTATTATAATATATCAAATCAAAACTCGTTTGAAATTACACAATATTATTTGGTCTCACTAGGGAAATTGATTTTTGTAACCAAATTCCATCGTTTACTTCACTTACCGAGGGTTTATAGGTTTTGACGCACCATTTTCATTTTACTTACTTCGGGTTTTATTCAATAGAGATATAAAGGAGATATTGTGGCTAACCTAGGGTTGTTTATTTATATTTTTAATCGATATATATTGTTCAAAAAAAAAATAAGAGAAGAGAAAAAGAAATGGGATGTTGTTCACATTTTCAAAATCATGTAAACATTTGATAAATATGGGTCGCAACTTTCAACGGAGATAACTTTTGACTCGAGAATGGAAACGACTATTATAATATATCAAATCAAAACTCGTTTGAAATTACACAATATAATTTGGTCTCACTAGGGAAAATCATTTTTGTAACTAAATTCCATCGTTCACTTCACTTACCGAGGGTTTATAGGTTTCGACGCACCATTTTCATTTTACTTACATCGGATTTTATTCAATAGAGATATAAATTAGATATTGGGGCTAACCTAGGGTTATTTATTTATATTTTAAATCGATATATATTGTTCAAAAAAATTAAGAGAAGAGAAAAAGAAATGGGATGTTGTTCATATTTTCAAAATCAAGTAAACAATTGATAAATATGGGTCGCAACTTTCAACGGAGATAACTTTTGACTCGGGTATGTAAACGACTATTATAATATATCAAATCAAAACTCGTTTGAAATTACACAATATAATTTGGTCTCACTAGGGAAAATCATTTTTGTAACCAAATTCCATCGTTTACTTCACTTACCGAGGGTTTATATGTTTTGACGCACCATTTTCATTTTACTTAAATCGGGTTTTATTCAATAGAGATATAAAGGAGATATTGGGGTTAACCTAGGGTTGTTTATTTATATTTTTAATCGATATCTATTGTTCAAAAAAATAAATGAAGAGAAAAAGAAATGGGATGTTGTTCACATTTTCAAAATCAATTAAACATTTGATAAATATGGGTCGCACATTTCAACGGAGATAACTTTTGACTCGGGTATTGAAATGACTATTATAATATATCAAATCAAAACTCGTTTGAAATTACACAATATAATTTGGTCTCACTAGGGAAATCATTTTTGTAACCAAATTCCATCCTTTACTTCACTTACCGAGGGTTTATAGGTTTCGACGCACCATTTTCATTTTACTTACTACATGTTTGATTCAATAGAGATATAAATGAGATATTGGGGCTAATCTAGGGTTGTTTATTTATATTTTTAATCGATATATATTGTTCAAAAAAATAAGAGAAGAGAAAAAGAAATGGGATGTTGTTCACATTTTCAAAATCAAGTAAACATTTGATAAATATGGGTCGCACATTTGAACGGAGATAACTTTTGACTCGGGTATGGAAACGACTATTATAATATATCAAATCAAAACTCGTTTGAAATTACACAATATAATTTGGTCTCACTAGGGAAAATCATTTTTGTAACCAAATTCCAACCTTTACTTCACTTACCGAGGGTTTATAGGTTTTGACACACCATTTTCATTTTATTTACTTCGGGTTTTATTCAATAGAGATATAAAGGAGATATTGGGGCTAACCTAGGGTTGTTTATTTATATTTTTAATCGATATCTATTGTTCAAAAAAAAAATAAGAGAAGAGAAAAAGAAATGGGATGTTGTTCACATTTTCAAAATCAAGTAAACATTTGATAAATATAGGTCGCACATTTCAACGGAGATAACTTTTGACTCGGGTATGGAAACGACTATTATAATATATCAAATCAAAACTCGTTTGAAATTACACAATATAATTTGGTCTCATTAGGGAAAATCATTTTTGTAACCAAATTCCATCGTTTACTTCACTTACCGAGGGTTTATAGGTTTCGACGCACCATTTTCATTTTATTTACTTCATGTTTTATTCAAAAGAGATATAAATGAGATATTGGGGCTAACCTAGGGTTGTTTATTTATATTTTCAATCGATATCTATTGTTAAAAAAAATAGGAGAATAAAAAAAGAAATGGGACGTTGTTCACATTTTCAAAATCAAGTAAACATTTGATAAATATGGGTCGCAACTTTCAACGGAGATAACTTTTGACTCGGGAATGGAAATGACTATTATAATATATCAAATCAAAACTCATTTGAAATTACACAATATAATTTGGTCTCACTCGGAAAATCATTTTTGTAACCAAATTCCATCGTTTACTTCACTTACCGAGGGTTTATAGGTTTCGACGCACAATTTTCATTTTACTTACTACAGGTTTTATTCAATAGAGATATAAATGAGATATTGGGGCTAACCTAGGGTTGTTTATTTATATTTTCAATCGATATCTATTGTTCAAAAAAATTAAGTGAAGAGAAAATAAATGGGATGTTGTTCACATTTTCAAAATCAAGTAAACATTTGATAAATATGGGTCGCAACTTTCAATGGTGATAACTTTTGACTCAGGTATGGAAACGACTATTATAATATATCAAATCAAAAATCGTTTGAAAGTACACAATATAATTTGGTCTCATTGGGGAAAATCATTTTTGTAACCAAATTCCATCGTTTACTTCACTTACCGAGGGTTTATAGGTTTCGATGCACCATTTTCATTTTATTTACTTCAGGTTTTATTCAAAAGAGATATAAATGAGATATTGGGGCTAACCTAGGGTTGTTTATTTATATTTTCAATCGATATCTATTGTTAAATAAAAAAATAGGAGAATAGAAAAAGAAATGGGATGTTCTTCACATTTTCAAAATCAAGTAAACATTTTATAAATATGGGTCGCAACTTTCAACGGAGATAAATTTTAACTGGGGTATGGAAACGACTATTATAATATTTCAAATTGAAACTCGTTTCAAATTACACAATATAATTTGGTCTCACTAGGGAAAATCATTTTTGTAACCAAATTCCATCGTTTACTTCACTTACCGAGGGTTCATAGGTTTTGACGCACAATTTTCATTTTATTTACTTCGGGTTTTATTCAATAGAGATATAAAAGAGATATTGGGGCTAACCTAGGGTTGTTTATTTATATTTTCAATCGATATCTATTGTTCAAAAAAATTAAGAGAAGATAAAAAGAAATGGGATGTTGTTCACATTTTCAAAATAAAGAAAAAATTTGATAAATATGGGACGCATCTTTCAACGGATATAACTTTTGACTCGGGAATGGAAACGACTATTATAATATATCAAATCAAAACTCCTTTGAAATTACACAATATAATTTGGTCTCACTTGGGAAAATCATTTTTGTAACCAAATTCCATCCTTTACTTCACTTACCGAGGGTTAAATGTTTTGTCACATATTATCCAATTTCTTCCTTTCGGTTTTCTTCAATAGAGTCATAATGAAGATTGAAGAGCCGAAAAACTGTATTTTTAAAAATATTCTAATGAATCTCAATATCATACAACTAATTTCATGACACTACAAAAAAATGTGAAGGGAAAAAAAAGGAGTACTATAGTTCACAATTTTAAAAAAAGATATTTGATAAATTGGAGTTGTACTTTTAAACGGTAAAACATTTGGAGTCGGGTATCGAAACGATTATTACAATATATAAAATTGATACTCGTATCGAATCCCATAATTTTAGTTTTCCTGGCTAAGGAATTACATTTTTCAAATCCAAATTCCATTCTTTTCATCACTTACTGGGTTTTAATATTTATGTTGCCTAAATTCCATTTTGCTTGCTTTTGGTTTTATTCAATGGAGTGGTAATGAAGATTGAGGCTTCAACCAAGAATATGTTTGAAATCTTCTAATGAATCTCAATATCATATAAATAATTTCATGAACCTACAAACAAAAATGAGAAGGAAAAAAGAAATAAGGTGCTACCCTTCATAGTTCTAAAAACAATATTTTACAAATCGGAGTTGTACCTTAAACAGACCTACCTATTGACTCGTGTATGGAAATAACGATTATAATATATTAAATTGAAGCTCATATCGATTCTTATAATCTTATCTGGCTTTCTAAGGAACTTCTTTTCTTAAAAACAAATTCCATCTATTACATCACTTACCGAGGGTTAAAGTTTTGTCACATATTTTCCATTTTCTTTCTTTCGGTTTTATTTAATAGATTCGTAATGAAGATTGATGAGCCAACCAAGAGTATTTTTAAAAATATTCTAATGAATCTCAATATCATACAACTAATTTCATGACACTACAAAAAATTTTAAGGGAAAAAAAGGAGTACTATAGTTCACAATTTTAAAAAAAGATATTTGATAAATTGGAGTTCTACCTTTAAACGGTAAAAATTTTGGAGTCGGGTATCGAAACGATTATTACAATATATAAAATTGATACTCGTATCGAATCCCATAATTTTAGTTGTCCTGGCTAAGGAATTACATTTTTCAAACCCAAATTCCATTGTTTTCATCACTTACTGGGTGTTTAATATTTATGTTGCATAAATTCCATTTTGCGTGCTTTTGGTTTTATTCAATGGAGTGGTAATGAAGATTGAGGCTTCAACCAAGAATATGTTTGAAATCTTCTAATGAATCTCAATATCATATAAATAATTTCATGAACCTACAAACAAAAATGAGAAGGAAAAAAGAATAAAGGTGCTACACTTCATATTTCTAAAAACAATATTTTATAAATCGGAATTGTACCTTAAACGGACCTACCTATTGACTCGTGTATGGAAATAACGATTATAATATATTAAATTGAAGCTCATATCAATTTTAATAATCTTATCTCGCTTTCTAAGGAACTTCTTTTCTTAAAAACAAATTCCATCTATTACATCACTTAACGAGGGTTAAAGTTTTATCACATATTTTCCATTTTCTTTATTTCGGTTTTATTTAATAGAGTCGAAATGAAGATTGATGAGCCAACCGAGACTATTTTTAAAAATATTCTAATGAATTTCAATATCATACAACTAATTTCATGACCCTACAAAAAAATGAGAAGGAAAAAAAGGAGTACTACAGTTCACATTTTTAAAAAAAGATATTTGATAAATTGGAGTTGTACTTTTAAACGGTAAAATTTTTGCACTCGGGTATCGAAACGATTATTACAATATATCAAATTGATACTAGTATCGAATCCCATAATTTTAGTTGTCTTGTTAAGGAATTACATTTTTCAAACCCAAATTCCATTAGTTACATCACTTACCGAGTGTTTAATGTTTCTGTTGCATAATTTCCATTTTGCTTGCTTTTGGTTTTATTCAATGGAGTGGTAATGAAGATTGAGGCTTCAACCAAGAATATGTTTAAAGTATTCTAATGAATCTCAATATCATATAAATAATTTCATGAACCTAAAAACAAAAATAAGAAGGAAAAAAGTAGAAATGGGCTACACTTCACAGTTTTAAAAACAATATTTTATAAATCAGAGTTGTACTTTAAACGGACCTACCTATTGAAGCTCATATCAATTCTAATAATCTTATCTGGCTTTCAAAGGAACTTCTTTTCTTAAAAACAAATTCCATCTATTACATCACTTACCGAGGGTTAAATTTTTTGTCACATATTATCCAATTTCTTTCTTTCGGTTTTATTGAATAAAGTCGTAATGAAGATTGATGAGCCGAACAAGTGTATTTTTAAAAATATTCTAATGAATCTCAATATCATACAACTAATTTCATTACCCTACAAAAAAATGAGAAGGAAAAAAAAGGAGTGCCACAGTTCAAAGTTTAAAAAAAAAGATATTTGATAAATTGGAGTTGTACTTTTAAACTGTAAAACTTTTGGACTCGGGTATCGAAACGATTATTACAATATATCAATTTGATACTCGTATCGCATCCCATAATTTTAGTTGTCCTAGCTAAGGAATTACATTTTTCAAACCCCAATTCAAATGTTTACATAACTTACCGAGTGTTTAATGTGTCTGTTGCATTATTTCCATTTTGCTTGCTTTTGGTTTTATTCAATGGAGTGGTAATGAAGATTGAGGCTTCAACCAAGAATATGTTTAAAATATTCTAATGAATCTCAATATCATACAACTAATTTCATGACACTACAAAAAAATGATAAGGAAAAAAAAGGAGTACTATAGTTCACAATTTAAAAAAAAGATATTTGATAAATTGGATTTGTACTTTTAAACGGTAAAACTTTTGGACTCGGGTATCGAAACGATTATTACAATATATAAAATTGATAGTCGTATCAAATCCCATAATTTTAGTTGTCCTTGCTAAGGAATTACATTTGTCGAACCCAAATTCCATTGTTTACATCACTTACCGGGTGTTTAATGTTTATGTTGCATAATGTCCATTTTGCTTGCTTTTGGTTTTATTCAATGGAGTGGTAATGAAGATTGAGGCTTCAACCAAGAATATGATTAAAATCTTCTAATGAATCTCAATATCATATAAATGATTTCATGAACCTACAAACAAAAATGAGAAGGAAAAAAGAATAAAGGTGCTACACTTCACAGTTTTACAAACAATATTTTATAAATCGGAGTTGTACCTTAAACGGACCTACCTATTGACTCGTGTATGGATATAACGATTATAATATATCAAATTGAAGCTCATATCGATTCTTATAATCTTATCTGGCTCTCTAAGGAACTTCTTTTCTTAAAAACAAATTCCATCTATTACATCACTTACCGAGGGTAAAAGTTTTGTCACATATTTTCCATTTTCTTTCTTTTGGTTTTATTTAATAGTGTCGTAATGAAGATTGATGAGCTGACCAAGAGTATTTTTAAAAATATTCTAATGAATATCAATATCATACAACTAATTTCATGACCCTACAAAAAAATGAGAAGGAAAAAAAGGAATACTGCAGTTCACATTTTTAAAAAAAGGTATTTGATAAATTGGAGTTGTAATTTTAAACGGTAAAAGTTTTGCACTCGGGTATCGAAATGATTATTACAATATATCAAATTGATACTAGTATCGAATTCCATAATTTTAGTTGTCCTTGCTAAGGAATTACATTTTTCAAACCCAAATTCCATTGTTTACATCACTTACCGAGTGTTTAATGTTTATGTTGCATAATTTCCATTTTGCTTTCTTTTGGTTTTATTGAATGGAGTTGTAATGAAGATTGAGGCTTCAACCAAGAATATGTTTAAAATATTCTAATGAATCTCAATATCATACAACTAATTTCATGACACTACAAAAAAATGATAAGGAAAAAAAAGGAGTACTATAGTTCACAATTTAAAAAAAAGATATTTGATAAATTGGATTTGTACTTTTAAACGGTAAAACTTTTGGACTCGGGTATCGAAACGATTATTACAATATATAAAATTGATAGTCGTATCAAATCCCATAATTTTAGTTGTCCTTGCTAAGGAATTACATTTGTCGAACCCAAATTCCATTGTTTACATCACTTACCGGGTGTTTAATGTTTATGTTGCATAATGTCCATTTTGCTTGCTTTTGGTTTTATTCAATGGAGTGGTAATGAAGATTGAGGCTTCAACCAAGAATATGATTAAAATCTTCTAATGAATCTCAATATCATATAAATGATTTCATGAACCTACAAACAAAAATGAGAAGGAAAAAAGAATAAAGGTGCTACACTTCACGTTTTACAAACAATATTTTATAAATCGGAGTTGTACCTTAAACGGACCTACCTATTGACTCGTGTATGGATATAACGATTATAATATATCAAATTGAAGCTCATATCGATTCTTATAATCTTATCTGGCTCTCTAAGGAACTTCTTTTCTTAAAAACAAATTCCATCTATTACATCACTTACCGAGGGTAAAAGTTTTGTCACATATTTTCCATTTTCTTTCTTTCGGTTTTATTTAATAGTGTCGTAATGAAGATTGATGAGCTGACCAAGAGTATTTTTAAAAATATTCTAATGAATCTCAATATCATACAACTAATTTCATTGCCCTTCAATAAAATGAGAAGGAAAAAAAAGGAGTACTACAGTTCATAGTTTTAAAAAAAGATATTTGATAAATTTGAGTTGTACTTTTAAACGGTAGAAGTTTTGCACATGGGTATTGAAAGGATTATTACAATATATCAAATTGATACTAGTATCGAATACCATAATTTTAGTTGTCCTTGCCAAGGAATTACATTTTTCAAACCCAAATTCCATTGTTTACATAATTTACGGAGTGTTTAATTTTCTATTGAATAATTTCCCTTTTGCTTTCTTTTGGTTTTATTGAATGGAGTTGTAATGAAGATTGAGGCTTCAACCAAGAACATCTTTAAAATATTCTAATGAATCTCAATATCATATAAATAATTTCATTAATTTAAAAACAAAAATGAGAAGGAAAAAAGAATAAAGGTGCTACATTTCACAGTTTTAAAAACAATATTTTATAAATCGGAGTTGTACCTTAAACGGACCTACCTATTGACTTGTGTATGGAAATAACGATTATAATATATCAAATTGAAGCTCCTATCGATTGTAATAATCTTATCTTTCTTTCTAAGGAACTTCTTTCCTTAAAAACAAATTGCATCTGTTACATCACTTACCGTGGGTTAAAGTTTTTGTCACATATTTTCAATTTTCTTTCTTTCGGTTTTATTCAATAGAGTCGTAATGAAGATTGATGAGCCGACCAACAGTATTTTGAAAAATATTCTAATGAATATACATATCATACAACTAATTTCATTACCCTACAAAAAAATGAGAAGGAAAAAAAAGGAGTACTACAGTTCACAGTTTTAAAAAAAGATATTTGATAAATTGGAGTTGTACTTTTAAACGGTAAAAATTTTGGACTCGGGTATCGAAACGATTATTACAATATATCAAATTGATACTAGTATCGAATCCCATAATTTTAGTTGTCCTTGCTAAGGAATTACATTTTTCAAACCCAAATTCCATTGTTTACATCACTTACCGAGTGTTTAATGTTTATGTTGCATAATTTCCCTTTTGCTTGCTTTTGGTTTTATTCAATGGAGTGGTAATGAAGATTGAGGCTTCAACCAAGAACATGTTTAAAATATTCTAATGAATCTCAATATCATATAAATAATTTCATGAACTTAAAAACAAAAATGAGAAGGAAAAAAGAAGAAAGGAGCTACACTTCACAGTTTTAAAAACAATATTTTATAAATCGGAGTTGTACCTTAAACGGACCTACCTATTGACTCATGTATGGAAATAACGATTATAATATATCAAATTGAAGCTCATATCGATTCTAAAAATCTTATCTGGCTTTCTAAGGAACTTCTTTTCTTAAAAACAAATTCCATCTATTACATCACTTACCGAGTGTTTAATTTTTAGTCACATATTATCCAATTTCTTTCTTTCGGTTTTATTGAATAAAGTCCTAATGAAGATTGATGAGCCGAACAAGTGTATTTTTAAAAATATTCTAATGAATCTCAATATCATACAACTAATTTCATTACCCTACAAAAAAATGAGAAGGAAAAAAAAAGGAGTACCACAGTTCAATGTTTTAAAAAAAAGATATTTGATAAATTGGATTTGTACTTTTAAACGGTAAAACTTTTGGACTCGGGTATCAAAACGATTATTACAATATATCAATTTGATACTCGTATCGAATCCCATAATTTTAGTTGTCCTAGCTAAGGAATTACATTTTTCAAACCCCAATTCAAATGTTTACATAACTTACCGAGTGTTTAATGTGTCTGTTGCATTATTTCCATTTTGCTTGTTTTTGGTTTTATTCAATGGAGTGGTAATGAAGATTGAGGCTTCAACCAAGAATATGTTTAAAATATTCTAATGAATCTCAATATCATACAACTAATTTCATGACACTACAAAAAAATGATAAGGAAAAAAAAGGAGTACTATAGTTCACAATTTAAAACAAAGGTATTTAATAAATTGGACTTGTACTTTTAAACAGTAAATATTTTGGAGTCGGGTATCGAAACGATTATTACAATATATAAAATTGATACTCGTATCAAATCCCATAAATTTAGTTGTCCTTGCTAAGGAATTACATTTGTCAAACCCAAATTCCATTGTTTACATCACTTACCGGGTGTTTAATGTTTATGTTGCAAAATGTCCATTTTGCTTGCTTTTGGTTTTATTCAATGGGGTGGTAATGATGATTGAGGCTTCAACCAAGAATATGATTAAAATCTTCTAATGAATCTCAATATCATATAAATGATTTCATGAACCTACAAACAAAAATGAGAAGGCAAAAAGAATAAAGGCGCTACACTTCACAGTTTTACAAACAATATTTTATAAATCGGAGTTGTACCTTAAACGGACCTACCTATTGACTCGTGTATGGTTATAACGATTATAATATATCAAATTGAAGCTCATATCGATTCTTTTAATCTTATCTGGCTCTCTAAGGAACTTCTTTTCTTAAAAACAAATTCCATATATTACATCACTTACCGAGGGTTAAAGTTTTGTCACATATTTTCCATTTTCTTTCTTTTGGTTTTATTTAATAGAGTCGTAATGAAGAATGATGAGCTGACCAAGAGTATTTTTAAAAATATTCTAATGAATCTCAATATCAAACAACTAATTTCATGACCCTACAAAAAAATGAGAAGGAAAAAAAGGAATACTGCAGTTCACATTTTTAAAAGAAGGTATTTGATAAATTGGAGTTGTAATTTTAAATGGTAAAAGTTTTGCAATCGGGTATCGAAACGATTATTAAAATATATCAAATTGATACTAGTATCGAATTCCATAATTTTAGTTGTCCTTGCTACGGAATTACATTTTTCAAACCCAAATTCCATTGTTTACATCACTTACCGAGTGTTTAATGTTTATGTTGCATAATTTCCATTTTGCTTTCTTTTGGTTTTATGGAATGGAGTGGTAATGAAGATTGAGGCTTCAACCAAGAATA
The DNA here is from genome assembly GCA_033030585.1 of Hippophae rhamnoides. Taxonomy (NCBI): domain Eukaryota; kingdom Viridiplantae; phylum Streptophyta; class Magnoliopsida; order Rosales; family Elaeagnaceae; genus Hippophae; species Hippophae rhamnoides. Next base: position 43,827,736 of record CM065436.1, on the reverse strand, counting down.
TGTTTAAAATATTCTAATGAATCTCAATATCATATAAATAATTTCATTAACCTACAAACAAAAATGAGAAGGAAAAAAGAATAAAGGTGCTACATTTCACAGTTTTAAAAACAATATTTTATAAATCGGAGTTGTACCTTAAACGGACCTACCTATTGACTTGTGTATGGAAATAACAATTATAATATATCAAATTGAAGCTCCTATCGATTGTAATAATCTTATCTTTCTTTCTAAGGAACTTCTTTCCTTAAAAACAAATTGCATCTGTTACATCACTTACCGTGGGTTAAAGTTTTTGTCACATATTTTCAATTTTCTTTCTTTCGGTTTTATTCAATAGAGTCGTAATGAAGATTGATGAGCCGACCAACAGTATTTTGAAAAATATTCTAATTAATATACATATCATACAACTAATTTCATTACCCTAGAAAAAAATGAGAAGGAAAAAAAAGGAGTACCACAGTTCACAGTTTTAAAAAAGATATTTGATAAATTGGAGTTGTACTTTTAAACGGTAAAAATTTTGGACTCGGGTATCGAAACGATTATTACAATATATCAATTTGATACTCGTATCGAATCCCATAATTTTAGTTGTCCTAGCTAAGGAATTATATTTTTCAAACCCTAATTCCAATGTTTACATAACTTACCGAGTGTTTAATGTTTCTGTTGCATAATTTCCATTTTGCTTGCTTTTGGTTTTATTCAATGGAGTGGTAATGAAGATTGAGGCTTCAACCAAGAATATGTTTAAAATATTCTAATGAATCTCAATATCATATAAATAATTTCATGAACCTAAAAACAAAAATGAGAAGGAAAAAAGAAGAAAGGAGCTACACTTCACAGTTTTAAAAACAATATTTTATAAATCGGAGTTGTACCTTAAACGGACCTACCTATTGACTCGTGTATGGAAATAACGATTATAATATATCAAATTAAAGCTCATATCGATTCTAATAATCTTATCTGGCATTCTAAGGAACATCTTTTCTTAAAAACAAATTCCATCTATTACATCACTTACCGAGGGTTTAATTTTTAGTCACATATTATCCAATTTCTTTCTTTCGGTTTTATTGAATAAAGTCCTAATGAAGATTGATGAGCCGAACAAGTGTATTTTTAAAAATATTCTAATGAATCTCAATATCATACAACTAATTTCATTACCCTACAAAAAAATGAGAAGAAAAAAAAAGGAGTACCACAGTTCAATGTTTTAAAAAAAAAGATATTTGATAAATTGGAGTTGTACTTTTAAACGGTAAAACTTTTGGACTCGGGTATCGAAACGATTATTACAATATATCAATTTGATACTCGTATCGAATCCCATAATTTTAGTTGTCCTAGCTAAGGAATTACATTTTTCAAACCCCAATTCAAATGTTTACATAACTTACCGAGTGTTTAATGTGTCTGTTGCATTATTTCCATTTTGCTTGCTTTTGGTTTTATTCAATGGAGTGGTAATGAAGATTGAGGCTTCAACCAAGAATATGTTTAAAATATTCTAATGAATCTCAATATCATACAACTAATTTCATGACACTACAAAAAAATGATAAGGAAAAAAAAGAAGTACTATAGTTCACAATTTAAAAAAAAGGTATTTAATAAATTGGACTTGTACTTTTAAACGGTAAATATTTTGGAGTCGGGTATCGAAACGATTATTACAATATATAAAATTGATAGTCGTATCAAATCCCATAATTTTAGTTGTCCTTGCTAAGGAATTACATTTGTCAAACCCAAATTCCATTGTTTACATCACTTACCGGGTGTTTAATGTTTATGTTGCATAATGTCCATTTTGCTTGCTTTTGGTTTTATTCAATGGAGTGGTAATGAAGATTGAGGCTTCAACCAAGAATATGATTAAAATCTTCTAATGAATCTCAATATCATATAAATGATTTCATGAACCTACAAACAAAAATGAGAAGGAAAAAAGAATAAAGGTGCTACACTTCACAGTTTTACAAAAAATATTTTATAAATCGGAATTGTACCTTAAACGGACCTACCTATTGACTAGTGTATGGATATAAGGATTATAATATATCAAATTGAATCTCATATCGATTCTTATAATCTTATGTGGCTCTCTAAGGAACTTCTTTTCTTAAAAACAAATTCCATATATTACATCACTTACCGAGGGTTAAAGTTTTGTCACATATTTTCCATTTTCTTTCTTTTGGTTTTATTTAATAGAGTCGTAATGAAGATTGATGAGCTGACCAAGAGTATTTTTAAAAATATTCTAATGAATCTCAATATCATACAACTAATTTCATGACCCTACAAAAAAATGAGAAGGAAAAAAAGGAATACTGCAGTTCACATTTTTAAAAGAAGGTATTTGATAAATTGGAGTTGTAATTTTAAACGGTAAAAGTTTTGCACTCGGGTATCGAAATGATTATTACAATATATCAAATTGATACTAGTATCGAATTCCATAATTTTAGTTGTCCTTGCTAAGGAATTACATTTTTCAAACCCAAATTCCATTGTTTACATCACTTACCGAGTGTTTAATGTTTATGTTGCATAATTTCCATTTTGCTTTCTTTTGGTTTTATTGAATGGAGTGGTAATGAAGATTGAGGCTTCAACCAAGAATATGTTTAAAATATTCTAATGAATCTCAATATCATATAAATAATTTCATTAACCTACAAACAAAAATGAGAAGGAAAAAAGAATAAAGGTGCTACATTTCACAGTTTTAAAAACAATATTTTAGAAAACGGAATTGTACCTTAAACGGACCTACCTATTGACTTGTGTATGGAAATAACGATCATAATATATCATATTGAAGCTCCTATCGATTGTAATAATCTTATCTTGCTTTCTAAGGAACTTCTTTACTGAAAAACAAATTGCATCTGTTGCATCACTTACCGTGGGTTAAAGTTTTTGTCACATATTTTCAATTTTCTTTCTTTCGGTTTTATTCAATAGAGTCGTAATGAAGATTGATGAGCCGACCAACAATATTTTTAAAAATATTCTAATGAATATACATATCATACAACTAATTTCATTACCCTACAAAAAAATGAGAAGGAAAAAAAAAGGAGTACCACAGTTCACAGTTTTAAAAAAAGATATTTGATAAATTGGAGTTGTACTTTAAAACGGTAAAAATTTTGGACTCGGGTATCGAAACGATTATTACAATATATCAATTTGATACTCGTATCGAATCCCATAATTTTAGTTGTCCTAGCTAAGGAATTATATTTTTCAAACCCTAATTCCAATGTTTACATAACTTACCGAGTGTTTAATGTTTATGTTGCATAATTTCCCTTTTGCTTGCTTTTGGTTTTATTCAATGGAGTGGTAATGAAGATTGAGGCTTCAACCAAGAACATGTTTAAAATATTCTAATGAATCTCAATATCATATAAATAATTTCATGAACTTAAAAACAAAAATGAGAAGGAAAAAAGAAGAAAGGAGCTACACTTCACAGTTTTAAAAACAATATTTTATAAATCGGAGTTGTACCTTAAACGGACCTACCTATTGACTCATGTATGGAAATAACGATTATAATATATCAAATTGAAGCTCATATCGATTCTAATAATCTTATATGGCATTCTAAGGAACCTCTTTTCTTAAAAACAAATTCCATCTTTTACATCACTTACCGAGGGTTTAATTTTTTGTCACATATTATTCATTTTCTTTCTTTCGGTTTTATTCAATACAGTCGTAATGAAGATTGATGAGTCGAACAAGTGTACTTTTAAAAATATTCATATGAATCTCAATATCATAAAACTAAATTCATGACACTACCAAAAAATAAGAAGGAAAAAAAAGGAGTACTACATTTCACAATTTTAAAAAAAGATATTTGATAAATTGGAGTTATACTTTTAAATGGTAAAACGTTTGGACTCGGGTATCGAAACGACTATTAAAATATATAAAATTGATACTAGTATCGAATCCCATAATTTTAGTTGTCCTTGCAAAGGAATTACATTTTTCAAACCCAAATTCCATTGTTTACATCACTTACCGGGTGTTTAATGTTTATGTTGCATAATTTCCCTTTTGCTTGCTTTTGGTTTTATTCAATGGAGTGGTAATGAAGATTGAGGCTTCAACCAAGAACATGTTTAAAATATTCTAATGAATCTCAATATCATATAAATAATTTCATGAACTTAAAAACAAAAATGAGAAGGAAAAAAGAAGAAAGGAGCTACACTTCACAGTTTTAAAAACAATATTTTATAAATCGGAGTTGTACCTTAAACGGACCTACCTATTGACTCATGTATGGAAATAACGATTATAATATATCAAATTGAAGCTCATATCGATTCTAAAAATCTTATCTGGCTTTCTAAGGAACTTCTTTTCTTAAAAACAAATTCCATCTATTACATCACTTACCGATTTGTTAAATGTTTTTTCCCATATTATCCATTTTCTATCTTTCGGTTTTATTCAATAGAGTCGTAATGAAGATTGATGAGCCGAACAAGTGTATTTTTAAAAATATTCTAATGAATCTCAATATCATACAACTAATTTCATGACACTACAAAAAAATGAGAAGAAAAAAAAGGAGTACTACATTTCACAGTTTTAAAAAAAGATATTTGATAAATCGGAATTGTACTTTTAAACGGTAAAAATTTTGGACTTGGGTATCGAAATGGCTATTATAATATATCAAATTGATACTCGTATTGAATCCCATAATTTTAGGTTTCCTTGCTAAGGAATTACATTTTTCAAACCCAAATTCCAGTGTTTACATCACTTAGCTGGTGTTTAATGTTTATGTTGCATAATTTCCATTTTGCTTGTTTTCGATTTTATTTAATAGAGTTGTAATGAAGATTGATGAGCCAACCAAGAATATGTTTAAAATATTCTAATGAATCTCAATATTATACAAATAATTTCATGAACCTACAAACAAAAATGAGAAGGAAAAAAAAGGAGTGTTACTGTTGAGAGTTTAAAAAATATATATTTGATTAATCGGAGTTGTACCTTAAATGGTCCTAACTTATGACTTGGGTATCGAAACGACTATTATAATATGTTAAATCGAAGCTTGTATCGATTCTCATAATCTGAATGGGCCTTGTAATGGAACTTTATTTTTCGAAGCCAAATTATATCATTTACAAAACTTACTAAGGGTTTAATGTTTTTGTCGCATATTTTCCATTTTGCATTCTTTCGGTTTTATTCAATAGAGTTGAAATAAAGATAGATAAGCTGACCAAGATTATGTTTCAAAATATTCTAATGAATCTCAATATCATAAAAATAATTTAATGATCCTACCAAAAAAATGAGAAGGAGAAAACAAGAGGGGTGCTACTGTTCATAGTTTAAGAAAAAACATTTGATACGTCGGAGTTGCACCTTTAAACGGTCAAAAATTTTGACTTGGGTATCAAAAAAGTTTTATAATATATCAAATTGAAGCTTGCATTGATTCCCATAATCCGAGCAGGCCTTGCATGGGAATTTTTATTTCGAACGCAAATTTCATCGTTTACATCACTTATCGAGGGTTTAAGGTTTTTGACGAATATTTTCCATTTTGCTAGCTTTCAGTTGAATTAAAGATTGATGAGTGAACCAAGAGTATATTTAAAAATATTATAATGAATCTCAATATCATAGAAATAATTTCCTCATCCTACAAAAAAAATGAGAAGGAAAAAAAAGGGGGAGTACTAATGTTCACACTTTTCAAAAATATTTGATAAATCGGTGTTGCACCTTTAAACGATCATAACTTTTGACTCGAATATCGAAAAACTTATTATAATATATCAAATTATAGCTCGTACTAATTCCCATAATTCGAGTATGCCTTGCTAAGGAACATCATTTTTGGAACCCAAATTCCATCGCTTACATGACTTATAGAAGGTTTAAAGATTTTGTTGCATATTTTCCATTTTGCTTGCTTTCGATTTTATTCAATAGATTTGTAATGAAAATTTATGAGCTAACCAAGAATATGTTTAAAAATATTCTAATGAATCTCAATATCATACAAATAATTTCGTGATCCTAAAAAAAATGAGAAGGAAGAAACAATAGGAGTACTACTATTCATAGTTTTAAACAATATTTGATAAATCGGAGTTGTACCTTTAAATAGTCATAACTTTTGGCTCGGGTATCGAAATGACTATTATAATATATCAAATTTAAGCTTGTATTGATTCTTATAATCTTAGTAGGCTTTCTAAGGAACTTCCTTTTTTAAACATAAATTCTATCGTTTACATCACTTACTGAGGGTTAAAGTTTTTGTCACATATTTTCCATTTTCTTTCTTTCGGTTTTATTCAATAGAGTCATAATGAAGATTGATGAGCCAACCAAGAGTATGTTTAAAACAATTCTAATGAATCTCAATATAATACAACTAATTTCATGAACCTACAAAAAAATGATAAGGAAAAAAAGGAGTGCTACTATTCACAGTTTAAAAAAAAAGATATTTGATAAATTAGAGTTGTACTTTTAAACGGTCATAACTTTTGACTCGGTTATCGAAATACCTATTATAAAGTATCAAATTGATACTTGTATTGAATCCCATAATTTTAGTTTCCCTTGTTAAGGTATTAAATTTTTTGAACCCAAATTCTATCGTTTACATCACTTACCGAGGGTTTAAAGTTTTTGTTGCATATTTTCCATTTTGCTTGCTTTCAGTTTTATTCAATAGAGTTGTAATGAGGATTGATGAACCGACCAAGAATATATTTAAAAATATTTTAATGAAACTCCATATCATAGAAATAATTTCATTATCCTACAAAAAATAAATGAGACAGGAAAAACAAGAGAAGTGCTACTGTTCACAGTTTTAAAAAACAATTCAAAAAATGGGACTAGTTATTTTAAACGGTGATAAATTTTTACTCGGGTATCGAAATGACTATTATAATGTATCAAATCAAAGCTCGTATTGACTTCCATAATTCGAGGGGACTTGCAGCAGAAATTTATTTTTCTAACCAAAATTCCATTGTTTAAATCACTTACCGAGGGTTTAAAGTTTTAGTTGCATATTTTCAATTTTGCTTGCTTTCGGTTTTATTCAATGCAGTTGTAAAGAGGATGGATGAGCCAACCAAAAGTATGTTTAAAAATATTCTAGTGAATCTCTATATCATACAAATTATTTCATGATCCTGTAAAAACAATTGAGAAGAAAAAAAAAGGTGTGTTACTGTGAGAGTTTAAAAAATATATATTTGATAAATTGGAGTTGTACCTTAAACGGTCCTAACTTACGACTCGGGTATCGAAATGAGTATTATAATATATCAAATCAAAGCTTGTATCGATTCCCATAATCTGAACGTGCCTTGTAATGGAACTTTTTTTTGGAACCCAAATTCCATCGTTTACATAACTTACTAGGGGTTTAAAGTTTTTGTTGCATATTTTCCATTTTGCATTCTTTTATTTTTATTCAATAGAGTTGTAATGAAGATTGATAAGCCGACCAAGAGTATGTATCAAAATATTCTAATGAATCTCAATATCATAAAAATAATTTAATTATCCTACAAAAAAAATGAGAAGGAAAAAACAAGAGGGGTGCTACTGTTCACAGTTTAAGAAAAAACATTTGATAAATCGGAGTTACACCTTTAAACGGTCAAAACTTTTGACTCGGGTATGAAAAAAACTTTTATAACAAATCAAATTGAAGCTTGCATCAATTCCCATAATCCTAGTAGGCTTTGCATGGGAATTTGTATTTCGAACCCAAATTTCATCGTTTACATCACTTATCAAGAGTTTAAGGTTTTTGACGAATATTTTCCATTTTGCTTACTAACAGTTTTATTCAATAGAGTTATGATGAAGATTAATGGGAAAACCAAGAGTATGTTTAAAAATATTATAATGAATCTCAATATCATACTAATAATTTCATGATCTTACAAAAAAATGAGAAGGAAAAAAAAATGAGTGATACTATTCACACTTTTCAAAATAATATTTGATAAATCGGTGTTTTACCTTTAAACAATCATAACTTTGATTTGGTTATCGAAACGATTATTACAATATATCAAATTAAAGCTCATATTAATTCCCATAATTCAAGTAGGCCTTGCTAAGGAACTTTATTTTTCGAACCCAAATTTCGTCCTTTACATCACATATCTAGGGTTTAAATTTATAGTTACATATATTCCATTTTGCTTGCTTTCAGTTTTATTCAATGGAGTTGTAATGAAGATTGATAAGCCGACCAAGAGAATGTTTAAAAATATTGTAGTGAATCTCAATATCATACAAATAATTTCATGATCCTAAGACAAAAAATGTGAAGGAAAAAAAAGAGAAAAGTGCTATTGTTCATAGTTTAAAAAACAATATTTGATAAATGAGAGTTGTATCTTTCAACGGTTATAACTTTTGACTCGGGTATCAATCGACTATCATAATATATCAAATCGAATCACATATCGATTCGCATAATCCGAGGGGGCCTTGCAACGGAACATTATTTTTTGAACCCAAATTCCATCGTTTACATAACTTACCGAGGGTTTATAGTTTTTGTCGAATATTTTCCATTTTGCATTATTTTGGTTTTATTCAATAGAGTTGGAATGAAGATTGATGAACCAACCAAGAGTATGTTTAAAATTATTCTAATGAATTTCGATTTCATCCAAATAATTTCATGATCCTACAAAAAAAATGAGAAGGAAAAATAAATAGGAGTGCTACTGTTCACAATTTAAAAAACAAATATTTGATAAATCGGAGTTGAACCATTAAACTATCATAACTTTTGTCTCGGTTATTGAAATGACTTTTATATTATATCAAATCGAAGCTCGTATCGATTCCCTTAATCCGAGAGGGCCTTTCCAAGGAACTTTATTTGCCGAATATAAATTCCATCGTTTACATCAATTGCCGAGAGTCTAAAGTTTTTGTAGAATATTTTCCCCTTCTCTTGCTTTCAGTTTTATTCAATAGAGTTGTAATGAAGATTGATGAGCCGACCAATAATATGTTTAAAAATATTTTAATGAATCTCAATATAATACAAATAATTTCATGATCCTACAAAAAAATATGAAGAAAAAAATAGGAGTGTTACTATTCATAGTATAAAAAACAAATATTTTATAAATCGGAGTTGTACCTCAAAATAGTTATAACTTTCGACTCGGGAATCGAAATTACTATTATTCTATATCAAATCGAAGCTCGTATCGATTCCTATAATCAAAGTGGGCCTTGCAACTTAAATTTATTTTTAAAATCAAATTCCATCATTTACAATACTTACCGAGGGTTTAATGTTTTTATCGCATATTTTCCTTTTTGCTTGCTTTGGGTTTTATTCAATAGAGTTGTAATGAAAATAAATGAGCCAACCAAGAATATGTTTCAAACTATTCTAATGAATATCAATATTTTTGAAATAATTTCATGATCCTACAAAAAAAAATGAGATGGAAAAATGAGGGGGGATACTATTCACAATTTAAAAAAACAAATTGATAAATTAGAGTTGTACCTTTAAACGATCATAACTTTTGACTCGGGTATCCAAACGACTATTATAAAATATCAAATCCAACCTCATATCGATTCCCATAATTCAAGGGGGGGCATGCAAAGGAACTTCAATTTTTGAAGCAATATTTCATCGATTACATGACTTATCGAGGGATTAAAGTTTTTGTCGTATATATTTCAATTTTGCTTGCTTTCGGTTTTATTCCATAGAGTTGTAATGAGGATTGATGAGCCGACCAAGAATATGTTAAAAACTATTTTAATGAATCTCAATATCATACAAATAATTTCATGATCCTACAAAAATAAAGGAGAAGGAAAAAAAAGATGAGTGCAACTGTTCACAGTTTTAAAACAAATATATTTGATAAATCGAAACTGTACCTTTAAATAGTCATAACTTTGGTCTCGATTATCGAAATGACTTTTATAATATATCAAATCAAAGCTTGTATCGATTCTCATAGTCTGAGAGGGCCTTGCCAAGGGTGATCCATAATTCCATCCTTTACATCAATTACTGAGGGTTTAATTTTTTTTCGAATATTTTCCATCTTTCATGCTTTCAGTTTTATTCAATAGAGTTGTAACGAAGATTGCTGATCCGGCAAAAAATATGTTTAAAAATATTATAAATAATCTCAATATCATAAAAATAATTTCATAATCCTACAAAAAAATATGAGAAGGAAAAAAGTAGGAGTGCTACTATTCATAGTTCAAAAAAACAATATTTGATAAATCGGAGTTGTACCTCTAAACGATTACAACTTTTGACACGTTTATGGAAACAAGTATTATAATATATCAAATATATGCTCGTATCAATTTCCATATTTAGAGAGGGCCTTGCAATATAACTTTACTTGTCAAACCGAATTTCTATCGTTTACATCACTTTCCAAGGGTTTAATGTTTTTGTTGCATATTTTCCATTTTGGTTGCTTTCGAATTTATTCAATAGAATTGTAATGAAGATTGATGAGCCGACGAAGAGTATGTTTCAAAATATTCTAATGAATGTCATTATCGTTCAAATAATTTCTGACCCAACAAAAAAAGAAGGAAAAAAAGAGGGGAGTTACTAAATTGATAAATTAGAGTTGTAACTTTAAACGATCATAACTTTTGACTCAGGTATCAAAATGAATATTATAATATATCAAATCGAACCTTGTATCGATTTCCATACTTTGGGGGGAAAATGCAAAGGAACTTCAGTTTGCAAAACCCATATTTCATCAATTACATGACTAACCAAGGGGTTAAAGTTTTTGTCGTATATTTTCCATTTTGCTTGCTTTCGATTTTATTCCATAGAGTTGTAACGAGGATTGATGAGCCGACCAAGAATATGTAAAAAAATATTCTAATGAATCTCAATATCATACAAATAATTTTGTGATCCTTAAAAAAGAAAGGAGAAGGAAAAAAAAGAGGAATGCAACTTTTCACAGTTTTAAAAAAAATATTTGATAAATCCGAGTTGTACTTTTAAACGGTTATAACTTTTGTCTCGGTTATTCAAATGAATTTTATAATATATCAAATAGAAGCTCATATCGATTCCCATAATCCGAAAGAGCCTTGCCAAGGAACTTTAATTGTTGAATCCAAATTCCATCGTTTACATCAATTATCGAGGGTTTGAAGTTTTTGTAGAATATTTTCCATTTTTCTTGCTTTCAATTTTATTCAATAGAGTTGTACTGAAGATTGATGAGCCGACCAAGAATATGTTTAAAAATATTCTAATGAATCTCAATATTATACAAATAATTTCTTGATCCTACAAAAAAAAGTGAGAAGGAAAAAAATAGGAAATATATTTTATAATTTGGAGTTGTACCTCTAAACGATCAAACTTTTGACTCGAGTATCAAAATGACTATTTACTATATCAAATCGAAACTCGTATCGATTCCTATAATTAGAGTAGGCCTTGCAATGGAAATTTATTTTTGGAATCCAAATTCCATTATTTACATCAATTACCGAGAGTTTATAGTTTTTGTAGAATATTTTCCATTTTTCGTGCTTTTATTTTTATTCAATAGAGTTGTAATTAAAATAGATGAGCCAACCAAGAATATGTTTAAAAATATTCTACTAAATCTCAATATCATACAAATAATTTCATGATCCTACAAAAAAATGAGGAGGAAAAAAAAAGAGGAGTGATACTGTTCATAGTTTGAAAAACAAATATTTGATAAATCGTAGTTGTACCTCTAATCGGTCGTAACTTTTGACTCGGACATCGATATGACTATTATATTATATTAAATCGAACCTCGTATCGATTTCCATAATCAAAGCAGTACTTGCAATGGAAATTTATTTTTCAAACCCAAATTCCATCGTTCACATCACTTACCGAGGGTTTAATGTTTTTGTCGCATATTTTCCATTTTGCTTGTTTTCGATTTTATTCAATAGAGTTATAATGAAGATTGATGAGTTGACCAAGAATATGTTTAAAAATATTCTAATGAATCTCAATATCGTACAAAAAATTTCATGATACTACATATAAAAAATGTGAAGAAAAAAAAGGGGAGTGCTACTGTTCAAAGTTTTAAAAAACAATGTTTCATAAATCGAAGTTGTACCTCTAAACGGTTATAACTTTTGACACGTGTATCGAAATGATAATTATAATATATCAAATTGAAGCTCGTATCAATTACCATAATCAGAGAGGGCCTTGCAACATAAATTTACTTGTTGAACCGAAATTCTATCATTTACATGACTTTTCGAGGGTTTAATGTTTTTGTTGCATATTTTCCATTTTGGTTGCTTTCAATTTTATTCAATAGAGTTGTAACGAAGATTGATGAGCCAACCAAGAGTATCTTTCAAAATATTCTAATGAATCTCAATATCTTTCAAATAATTTCATGATCCTACAAAAAATATGAGAAAGGAAAAAAAGAGGAGGGATACTATTCACAATTTTCAAACAAATAATTGATAAATTAGAGTTGTACCTTTAAATGATTATAACTTTTGACTCGGGTATCAAAATGACTATTATAATATATCAAATCTAATCTCCTATCGATATTCATAATTTGAGGGGGCCATGCCAAGGAACTTCATTTTACGAACACATATTTCATCGATTACATGGCTTACCGAGGGGTTAAAGTTTTTGTCTTATATTTTCCATTTTCCTTGCTTCCGGCTTTATTCCATAGAGTTGTAATAAGGATTGATGAGTCGACAAAGAATATGTTAAAACTTATTCTAATGAATCTCAACATCATATAAATAATTTCATGATCCTACAAAAAGAAAGGAGAAGGAAAGAAAAAATAGGAGTGCAATTGTTCACAGTTTTAAAAAAAATTTGATAAATCTTAGTTGTACCTATAAACGGTCATAACTTTTGTCCCGGTTATTGAAATGACTTTTATAATATATCAAATCGAAGCTCGTATCGATTCTCATAATCCGAGAGGCTTTTTCCAAGGAACTTTATTTGTTGAATCTAAATTCCATCTTTTACATCAATTACCTAGGGTTTAAAGTTTTTGTAGATTGTTTTCCATTTTTCTTGCTTTCGGTTTTTTTCAATAGAGTTGTAATAAAGATTGATGAGCCAACCAAGAATATGTTTAAAAATATTCTAATGAATCTCAATAATATACAAATAATTTCATGATCCTACAAAAATATGAGAAGGAAAAAAATCAGAGTTATACCTCTAAACGATCTTAACTTTTGACTCGGATATCGAAATGACTATTATACTATATCAAATCGAAGCTTGTATCGATTCCTATAATCAGAGTAGGCCTTTCAATGGAACTTTATTTTTTGAACCCAAATTAAATCGTCTACATTACTTACCAAGGGTTTAATGTTTTTATCACATATTTTTTATTTTGCTTGCTTTCGGTGTTATTCAATAGAGTTGTAATGAAAATATATGAGCCGAAAAAGAATATATTTAAAATATTCCAATGAATCTCAATATCATACAAATAATTTCATGATCCTTCAAAAAAAAATAAGCAGGAACCATTAACGGTCCTAACTTTTGAATAGGTTATCCAAATGACTTTTATAATATATCAAATGGAAGCTCGTATCGATTCCCATAATCCGAGAGGGCCTTGCCAAGGAACTTTATTTGCTGAATCCAAATTCCATCGTTTACATCGATTACCGAGGATTTAAAGTTTTTGTAGAATATTTTACATTTTCCTTGCTTTCGATTTTATTCAAAAGAGTTGTAATGAAGATTGATGAGCCGACCAAGAATATGTTTAAAAATATTATAATGAATCTCAATATCATACAAATAATTTCATGATCCTTCAAAAAAACAAGTGGAGTGCTACTGTTCACTGTTTTAAAATAAAATATTTGATAAATCGGAGTTGTACCTCTAAACGGTCATAACTTTTGTCTCGGGTATCGATACGACTATTACATTATATCAAATTGAAGCTCATATTGATTCTCATATTCCAAGCTGGCCTTGCAACATAACTTTATATTTCAAGCCTAAATTCCATCTTTCACATCACTTACCGAGGGTTTAATATTGTTTTAGCATATTTTCCATTTTGCTTGCTTTCGATTTTATTCAATAGAGTTGTAATGATGAGTGATGGGCCGACCAAGAATATGTTACAAAATATTATAATGAATCTCAATATCTTTCAAATAATTTCATGATCCTACAAAAAAAACTGAGAAGGAAAAAAAGAGGGGGGCAACTATTCACAATTTTAAAAAAAATAATTGATAAATTAGAGTTGTACCTTTAAATAATCATAACTTTTGACTCGGGTATCGAAACGAAAATTATAATATATCAAATCAAACCTCATATCGATTCCCATAATTCGAAGGGGCCACAGAAAGGAACTTCATTTTGCAAACCAATATTTCAATTTTGCTTGCTTTCGTTTTTTTTCATAGAGTTATAATGAGGATTGATGAGCCGACCAAGAATATGTTAAAAAATAATCTAATGAATCTCAATATCATACAACTAATTTCATGATCTTACAAAAAGAAAGGAGAAGGGAAAAAAAGAGGAGTGCAGCTGTTAACAGTTTTAAAAAAGAATATTTGATAAATCGGAGTTGTACCTTTAAACGGTTATAACTTTTTTCTCGGTTATCAAAATGACTTTTATAATATATCAAATAGAAGCTCGTATCGATTCTCATAATTCGAGAGGGCATTTCCAAAGAACTTTATTTGTGAATCCAAATTCCATCCTTTACATCAATTACCGAGGGTTTAAAGGTTTTTTCAAATATTTTCCATTTTTCATGCTTTTGATTTTATTCAATAACGTTGTAATCAAGATTGATGAGCCGACCAAGAATATTTTTAAAAATATTCTAATGAGTCTCAATATCAAACAAATAATTTCATGATCCTACATAAAAAATGAGAAGGAACAAATTAGTAGTGCTCTATTGTTTTTGTTGCATATTTTCCATTTTGCTTGCTTTCGATTTTATTCAATAGAGTTGTAATGAGGATTGATAAGACGACCAAGAATATGTTAAAAAATATTCTAATCATTCTCAATATCATACAAATAATTTCATGATTCTACAAAAATAAAGGAGAAGGAAAAAAAGAAGAGTTCAACTGTTCACACTTTTAAAAACAAATATTTGATAAATCGGATTTGTACCTTTAAACATTCATAAATTTTGTCTTGGTTATCGAAATGAATTTTATAATATATCAAATCGAAGCTCATATCGATTCTCATAATCTGAGAGGGCCTTGCCAAAGAACTTTATTTGTTGAATGCAAATTCCATCGTTTACATCAATTTCCGAGGGTTTAAAAATTTTGTAGAATATTTTCCATTTTTATTACTTTTGGTTTTATTCAATAGAGTTGTAATGAAGATTGATGAGCAGACAAAGAATATGTTTAAAAATATTCTAATGAATCTCAATATAATACAAATAATTTCATGATTTTACAAAAAGAAAAGAGAAGGAAAAATTATAGGAGAGCTATTATTCATAGTTTTAAAAAATATATTTGATAAATCGAAGTTGTACCTCTAAAGAGTCATAACTTTAGACTCTAGAATCAAAATGACTATTATAATAGATCAAATCGAAGCGCATATCGATTCCCATAATCTAAGAGAGCCTTGGCATGGAACTTTATTTTTCTAATCCAAATTCCATCTTTACATCATTTACTGAGGGTTAAAAGTTTTTAGAATATTTTCCACTTTTCTTGCTTTCAGTTTTATTCAATAGAGTTGTAATGAAGATTGATGAGCCGACCAATAATATGTTTAAAAATATTTTAATGAATCTCAATATAATACAAATAATTTCATGATCCTACAAAAAAAATGAGAAGGAAAAAAATAGGAGTCTACTATTCATTGTGTAAAAAACATATTTGATAAATCGGAGTTTAACCTCTAAATGGTCATAACTTTTGACTCGGGTATCGAAACGAGTATTATACTATATCAAATCAAAGCTCGTATCGATTAATATAATCAAAGTGGGGTAGGCAATTGACCTGTAATTTTCAAACCCAAATTCCATCATTTACATTACTTTCCGAGGGTTTAATGTTTTTATCTAATATTTTCCATTTTGCTTGCTTTCGGTGTTATTCAATAGAGTTGTAATGAAAATAGATGAGCCGACCAAGAATATGTTTTACAAATATTCTAATGAATGTCTATATCGTTCAAATAATTTCATGATCCTACAAAACAAATGAAGAGGAAAGAAAAGAGGAGTGCTACTATTCACAGTTTTAAAAAACAATATTTGATAAATCGGAGTTGTACTTCTAAACGATTATAATTTTTGACACGTGTATCAAAACGACTATTATAATATATCAAATCGAAGCTCGTATTGATTTCCATAATTAGAGAAGGATTTGCAAGATAACTTTATTTTTTGAACTAAAATTCTATCGTTTATATCACTTTCCGAGAGTTTAATGTTTTTGTTGCATATTTTCCATTTTGCTTGTTTTCGATTATATTCAACAGAGTTGTAATTAAGATTGGTGAGTGATAAGTGCTCAAAAAGAACTAAAATTACCATGATTTTATGCACAATAATTGATTAAAAATATATATATTTATATGATTTTATCATATATTTGTATAAATTTGTCTTTTTTGAAATCACGGGTATTTCTATTGTTTTACAGGTATTTTCACTTAAAAATGTAACTTAAAGACTCAAAGAAGAATACTGGAGGTAATACATCACAAATATATTAATAAATAAATGGGGAAAGGTCAACAAATATGGAAAAATTGGACAAAATGGGTCAAAAAGGAGAAAATCACGGCCTTGAACCGCTAGCCATGGCAAACCCCAGCGCAATCTTGTCTCGTACCCGCGCCAGCTGGCGCCCGCGTACACCATGCTTTCCTTCCGTGCGCACCCTACGTGCCCCATTTTCGCGCGCAGCCGCCCCCATGACGTCATGCTGACGTCATCAATTACCTCAGCAATTGCACTCCGCGTTTTCACAATTTTTTAACATTTTTTCACTCACTCTTTCTATCCATCCTCACCTATAAATACCCCTATTTTCTTCACTTCATATGACACCTCAAAACACACTTCTCTCTTCTTTCTTTCTCTCCATTTCTTAGTTTTTTAGTTTTTTTAAGTTTTTCTTATTTTTTTTAGCCAGTTTCTCTTAGTTTTAGAGTTCTTCCCTTTTTGGGAAGAACTAGTTATGTTTTTGTAATCTATTTGCTTTTGATTCAATAAATGGTAGTGCAAATTCCACTTGGAGGTTTTCTAGCAACGGGAATAGCATCGAAGTACTTTAAGGATTTAATTTTCTTTGCAGTTATTTTTTATGCTTTATTCTTACATGTTATATTTAATTTGTCTGTGATTAAATTTAACTGTGCTGGCTGTTTGTAAAAATGATATAATAATAACGTTGTTATGCTTACGAAATATTAAATTGGTAAAAATCTCTAAAATGAATTGATTTTATTTTTATTCAAGATTTTATATTAAGAATGTTAGAGAGAAATATATTATTTTTCATTACAAACTTAAATCTGAAAATTAGATTTTAAGGTTTAGTTATCCGGTCTAATTTAGAGTAGTGCTCTTTTATTTGTTGGTACAATCGCCCGGTAGTTAGAGTGAAGCTCTATTTCAAAAGTTTTTATAAGAATTATTATCTGAAAATGTATTGACAACATGTTTTCAGTAGTAGTTTTAAAACTTGAAAGTTAGTACTCGGATAGTTAAATTCTTAGGTTTAATTTGGACACCTTGAATAAAGTTTAAACTATCTAACCCCACCAAAGGTGGCATTTAAATGGTTCATTTTCAATCTCTTAGAAAAAGGAATTAATTTAATTAACCAAATTAGTTATCAACCCTACCCATAGGTGTTAATTGATTTTTTTAGCTAATAAAGAATATCTAACCTCACCAAAGGTGGTATTCATACAAAAAAAGGAGAATCAATAAAATTAATTCATATCTTTCATAACCTAAATAATATGAGCATGCATAATTAACTTAGTTATTATATCCATAAATACTCCACAACAAAATCTATGTTTATTTTTATGTTCTTAGATTAAAAAATACAAAAAACCAAATATCGTGACAGGATGTTTAGGATTTAATTTCGTTTTTAAAAGTTTGAATAATAAATTAAAAACCACATACATTCCTTCCTTAGATCGACCTTGGGAGTATACTTATAATTTTCTACGAAATGATTCGTGCACTTGCGAGAGTTTTATAAATATAAAACCAAAGTATTGGCAGAATCTGCGATGCCGGTTTTCGCTCATCAAGTTATTGGCACCGTTGTTGGGGATGGCATCAAAAAATTGATGAGCAGAATCGGGATTGTCAAAAAACTTGATGAGCGAAAACGGGCATCACCGATTCTACCAATACTTTGGTTTTATATTTATAAAACTCTCGCAAGTGCACGAATCACTTCATAGAAAATGATAAGTATACTCCCAAGGTCGATCTAAGGAAGGAATGTATGTGGTTTTTAATTTATTATTCAAACTTTTAAAAACGAAATTAAATCCTAAACATCCTGTCACGATATTTTGGGGTTTTTGTGTTTTTAATCAAATTACAGAAAATTAAACATAGATTCAATAAACATTCATGCAAATTTTATCTTTTATAAATAGTGGAGTATTTATGGATATAATATCTAAGTTAATTATGCTTGCTCGTATTATTTAGGTTATTAAAGATATGAATTGATATTTATTGATTCTCCCTTTTTTGTATGAATACCACCTTTGGTGGGGTTAGATATTCTTTGTTAACTAAACAAATCAATTAACACCTATGGGTGGGGTTGATAATTAATTTGGTTAATTAAATTAATTCCTTTTTCTAAGAGATTGAAAATGAACCATTTAAATGCCACCTTTTGTGGGGTTAGACAGTTTAAACTTTATTCAAGGTGTCCAAATTAAACCTAAGAATTTAGTTATCCGAGTACTAACTTTCAAGTTTTAAAACCACTACTGAAAATGTGTTGTCAATACATTTTCAGATAATAATTCCTATAAAAACTTTTGAAATAGAGCTTCACTCTAACAACCGGGCGATTATACCAACAAATAAAATAGCACTACTCTAAATCAGACCGGATAACTAAACCTTAAAATCTAATTTTCAGATTTAAGTTTGTAATGAAAAATAATATATTTCTCTCTAACATTCTTAATATAAAATCTTGAATAAAAATAAAATCAATTCATTTTAGAGATTTTTACCTATTTAATATTTCGCAAGCATAACAACGTTATTATTATATCATTTTTACAAGCGACTAGCACGGATTAAATTTAATCACAGACAAATTAAATATCACATGTAAGAATAAAGCATAAAAAATAACTGCAAAAGAAAAATAAAATCCTTACTGATTGATGCCATTCCCGTTGCTAGAAAACCTCCAAACGGAATTTGCACTCCCATTTATTGAATAAAAAAGCTAATAAATTACAAAAACATAACTAGTTCTTCCCAAAAAGGGAAGAACTCTAAAACTAAGAGAAACTAGCTAAAACATAAGAAAAACTAAAAACTAAGAAATGGAGAGAAAGAAAGAAGAGAGAAGTGTGTTTTGAGGTGTGTTTTGAAGTGAAGGGAAGGGGGGTATTTATAGGTGAGGATGGAGAGAAAAAATGAGTAAAAAAATGTTAAAAAAATGTTAAAAAATGTAAAAACGCGTAATGGAAATGCTGAGGTCATTAATGACGTCAGCATGACGTCATAGGGGCGGCTGCACGTGAAAAATGGGACGAAATGGCGTCGGCGCGCACGGAGGGAAGCTGGGCGCGCACAGCTGTGTGCGGATTAACAGTACCCGCGCGCGCATCTGTGCGCGGATGATCCTACAGAAAAAATGAGAAGGAAGAAAAATAGGTGTGCTACTGTTCACAGTTTTAAAAAACAATATTTGATAAATCGGAGTTGTACCATTAAACGGTAATAACTTTTGTCTCGGTTATTGAAATGAAATTTATAATATATCAAATCAAAGATCGTATCGATTCCAATAATTCGAGAGGGCCTTGCCAAGGAACTTTATTTGTTGAATCCAAATTCCATCGTTTACATCAATTACCGAGGGTTTAAAGTTTTTGTAGAATATTTTCCATTTTTCTTGCTTTCAGTTTTATTCAATAGAGGTGTAATGAAGATTGATGAGCCGATAAAGAATATGTTTAAAAATATTCTAATGAATCTCAATATCAAACAAATAATTTCATGATCCTACCAAAAAAATGAGAAGGAAAACAAGTAGGAGTGCTGGTATTCACTGTTTTTAAAAAACAATATTTCATAAATCAGAGTTGTACCATTAAATGGTCATAACTTTTGTCTCAGTTATAGAAATTTATTTTATAATATATCAAATCGAAGGTCCTATCGATTCCCATAATTCGAGAGGACCTTGCCATGGAACTTTATTTGTCGAATCCAAATTCCATCGTTCACATCATTTACTGAGGGTTAAAAGTTTTTAGAATATTTTCCCCTTCTCTTGCTTTCAGTTTTATTCAATAGAGTTGTAATGAAGATTGATGAGCCGACCAAATAATTTCATGATCCTACAAAAAAAAATGAGAAGGAAAAAAATAGGAGTCTACTATTCATTGTGTAAAAAACATATTTGATAAATCGGAGTTTAACCTCTAAATGGTCATAAATTTTGGCTCGGGTATCAAAACGACTACTATTCTATATAATATCGAATCTCGTATCGATTCCAATAGGCATAGTGGCCCTTGCAGCGAAACTTTATGGCATATTTTCCATTTTGCTTGCTTTCGGGGTTATTCAATAGAGTTGTAATGAAAATAGATGAGCCGGCCAAGAGTATATTTCAAAATATTCTAATGAATTTCAATATCGTTCAAATAATTTCATGATCCTACAACAAAAAGAGTGGGGCTACTCTTCACAATTTTATAAAAACAAATTGATAAACTAAAGTTGTACCTTTAAACGGTCATTACTTTTAACACGTGTATCGAAACGACGATTATAATATATCAAATTGAAGCTCGTATCGATTCCCATAATCAGAGAAAGCCTTGTAAGAAAACTTTAATTTTCAAACCCAAATTCCATCATTTACATCAATTACTGAGGGTTTAAAGTTTTTTTTTGAATATTTTCCATTTTTCATGCTTTCGGTTTTATTCAATAGAGTTGTAATGAAGAATGATGAGCCGGCCAAGAATATGTTACAAAATATTCTAATGAATCGAAATATCATACAATTAGCTTTATGATCCTACAGAAAAAATGAGAAGGAAAAAAAATAGGACTGCTACTGTTCACAGTTTTAAAAAACAATATTTGATAAATCGGAGTTGTACCATTAAACGGTAATAACTTTTGTCTCGGTTATTGAAATGAAATTTATAATATATCAAATCAAAGATCGTATCGATTCCAATAATTCGAGAGGGCCTTGCCAAGGAACTTTATTTGTTGAATCCAAATTCCATCGTTTACATCAATTACCGAGGGTTTAAAGTTTTTGTAGAATATTTTCCATTTTTCTTGCTTTCAGTTTTATTCAATAGAGGTGTAATGAAGATTGATGAGCCGATAAAGAATATGTTTAAAAATATTCTAATGAATCTCAATATCATACAAATAATTTCATGATCCTACCAAAAAATGAGAAGGAAAACAAGTAGGTGTGCTGGTATACATAGTATAAAACAAATATTTAATAAATGGAGTTATTATACTCGCGTATCGAAACGACCATTATACTATATCAAATCAAAGCTTGTATTGATTCCTATAATTAGAGTGTGCCTTGCAACAAAGCTTTATTTTTCGAACCCAAATTGCATCATTTACATTACTTTCCAAGGGTTTAATGTTTTTTTCCCATTTTTTTCCATTTTGCATGCTTTCTGTGCTATTCAATAGAGTTGTAATGAAAATAGATGAGCCGAATATTTTACATCATTTACATCACATTCTGTGGGATTAAAGTTTTGGTCAAATATTTTCCATTTTGCTTGCTTCCGGTATTATTCTATAGAGTTGTATTTAGGATTGATGAGCTGACCAAGAATATTTTTAAAAATATTCTAATGAATCTCAATATCATACAAATAATTTCATGATCCTACAAAAAAAATGAGAAGGAAAAAAAGTGGAGTGCTACTTTTCACAGTTTTTTTAAAAAATATTTGATAAATCGGAGTTGTACCTTTAAACGGTCATAAATTTTATCTCAGGTATCGAAATGATTTTTATAATATATCAAATCAAAGATCGTATCGATTACAATAATTCAAGGGGGTCTTGCTACTGAACTTTATTTTACAACCCCATATTCCATCATTTAAATCACTTACCAAGGGTTTAAAAGTTTTGTCGAATATTTTCCATTTTGCTTTCTTTCAGTTTTATTCAATCGAGTCGTAATGATGATTGATGAGCCGACCAAGAGTATGTTTCAAAATATTCTAATGAACCTCAATATCGTACAAATAATTTCATGATCCTATAAAAAAAATGAGAAGAAAAAAAAGAGGAGTCATACTGTTCATAGTTTTAAAAAAAAAAATTGATAAATCAGAGTTTTACCTTTAAACCGTCATAACTTTTGTCTCGGGTACCGAAACGACTATTATAATATATCAAATCTAAGATCATATCGATTCTTATAATCGAGCGGGCCTTGAAATGAAACTTTATTTGTCGAACCAAAATTCCATCATTTACATCACTTTCCGAGGGTTTTATGTTTTTTTCTCATATTTTTTATTTTGCTTGCTTTTGGTTTTATTCAATAGAGTTGTAATGAAGATTGATGAGCCGACCATTCGTATATTTCAAAATATTCTAATGAATCTCAATATCGTACAAAAAATTCCATGATCGTACAAAAAAAAATGAGAGGGAATAAAAAGAGGAATGCTACTATACACTAATAAGGAGTAAGAATTTCATTGAATATAAAAAAAAGCTATTGTACGCATCAACAACAAAAATACCAAATACATTACAAGTCACAAAATAAATCGTGAATCTGAAATTGAAACCCAATTGCAACAACTTACAAAATAAACAACAATTCACCCTTAGAGGCATTTTAACAATTACTTTGGCCTCGAAAGCAAATAATCAACAACCAGTGCACGTACAAGATTCTTGTCAAACTAGGAACTACAGCATAAAATTCAAATACAAAACCTGTTTTTAAAGAAACAAAACCACAATACCTATAAGTTTCTTAACACACCAAAAATTACATGACAGATTACTAACATATACAACCAGCAATAAAATAGAATACTAACCACAATGTAGTCCTTATTGAAACAAAAATTAACTAAACTAAACAACAGGGCAGACAATAAACAAAGAACACACCCACACTAGCAGAAGTGAAAACACGAGCAGAGATGACGGAGGTGCTATGAATGACTCCCAATGCCAACGCCCAACCGTAGAACAAGAACCCACCAGAGCTAGAACTTGAATTGTTGGCCAAAACGATACCAGGAGAAAACCCAGAAAAATAACTTGGAGTTTACAATTTTTTTCTAATTGCAAAACTCAGAAAAATCATACAATTAAGGATCATAAATAATTACATTTAATAATTGAATAATCTGTACAAAATAAATTACATCCAATGCAATTTTGTGCTTATCCTAGACATACAATCACATACAACAGGAGTTAATTAAAATAATAATATCATAAGTTGTTCTAATACTTGGTTTTGAAAGCAAATTTCGCAATAAAAATCTTATTTGTATTCAACAAAAGATGCAGAAGCTATAGATAATCAAAAGGAGAGAAAAAAATAATAATATCAAGATACTTATAATATTATTAATTTAATTAGAATTTCATAATCTTATAGCATGGAACAACCAGTTAAAACCTTTAGGCTTCCAAGGGTTGCCTTTCAAGGATGGTGAACGAAAAGTGTGGACTTTCTTGCAATCTCAGTGATTGAAAAAGTTAGAGTTTCCCACCTAGAACCTCGTTTATGCGTCATATGTGTGTTCTCCGAGAACACCACAAAATAATCAAGAAACTATTTCTTTCTTACAAAAGTGATTGGTTAATTTTGGGTCTCACAAAATTTTCTATTAAAGAGTCTAGCATCTGGTACATAACCAGGATAAGAAGATACTAACTCCATAAGAATTCATCCTAAACTCGCTAGTAGTGAAAAGTAAACACATAGTAGATAGATAAAAGAAGTAAAAATTAATCATACCACATGCATATTAATTGAAATAATAGAGATAATAATCATAAAGTAAATAGGTATTCTATAAGAGAGAAAATAAAGCATGTACCAAATATCAAAAACTTTATAATAAGAGTTTAAATCTTAGTATGTTGTCACATACACAATATAAACTCAGATTATACTAACAAAGTAGTAGATATGATATATAACACTAAATGTAACGAGATAAACCCACATCGAACCTTTGTTTATGTGGTAAAATTCTCGGCTTACTTATGGTAACCAATTGATAGCAAACAATCCACTAAATAATAAATAGATACAACTTGATAGAAATATAAATGCAAATACATTTACTAGTCGAGAAAACGCTGTCCTAAATTCCTATTACTACCTTAGCTCCCTGCCTCTACAACTACTTGATCTAACATATGGATCTGACTTTCCTCCAAAGCCAACACCGAACACAACAGTGTGATTGGTGACCAATAATCAATAATGTGAACAAGAATGGGGGAAATACCTCGATCACGACAATAAACAAACACTATCTTGAGAATCTTAAAATAATACTAAGCTAATTCAAACTCACAGTTTTGCTTACAAGAGAATTGTAAAATAGTCTTAAACCCTTACCACTTAAGAACGTTATTCTACTCACACAAGTATCACAAACACTAAAACGGAATTAAAAATCAGAGAGAATTTTGGCATAATTTCGCTAGCCTTTTTCTTGATTGAAGAAGTGAAAAAGAAGGGGGACATATATAAAAAAGAAGAAGCCAACCTAGCCACCCTCACTGACCTTATTGATTACCTCATCGAAGGCTCGACTAGGGGCTCATCAAGGAGCTTATTGAGTTACCAAAAATGCAATTTTTTGTTTTAAAAATTATTGACTAATTTTGCACAAATACCTACTAATTCAACAAAACAAAAACTGCAACACTTAACCTAGCATGCATACTATGAAAAACAATGCCACTGTGTATGTAAACATGCTCACGTACAAGTGTATCTAACTATGTATGTGTGTGAATTATTGATCAATTATATCCAACCTTACACAAAAGAAGACAAATTCATTAAGTAAAATAAACAAACTCTGTATTTGGTACACAGGAACACTAATAAAGACTTGAAGGTCTACATGACTTACATTATCCCCCTTTGGCTTTTCATGGAAAAACACTACACAATTTAAGTACAGGCACACATCATTTATGATATTACCATGAAGATGACCTTAAGATGTTTTTTTCCAATGAACAAAACGTCGATGCACACCCAACACCCAGAAACACACCTACTACAAGTGCATCCCTCTCGATTGTTCCATCCATATTCTAGATCAACTCATCTGTCCTCCTCTAGTCTAAACACGAAGGCCTTAAATCATCCATACTCTAACAGTTTGAAACCTAAAGGTCTCAAATCATCCACACTCTACTAGTCTGAATGATAAATCTCTCAATCTACATCTATAACTTGCATACACGAAACGAACATATACTCTATGAATGTATCATGCAAAAACAATGTGTAGTTTATCTAGATACTATCATGTTACTCATACACAAGTACACATAGATAGGCTTAACACAGTCAGACATCCAGCATAAACATATACAACATACATAACTCCCCCTAAATTCCTACAACACTCCCTTAAGTGAATACAAGACAAGCAATAAAATGTTGTTAAATCCTACACTTGCATCATATGCAACACACAATATGGAAAAAAACATTGAGTTATATGCACAAACTTCTCTCCCTTTTGACATAAAAAGTTAAAGGAACACTCCTACATGAGGGAAAGAAGATACCTAAGTATGCAATAATCCTAACATTTATGCAACAAAACATAGTAGATTAAAGCAAACACAACAAGGAGCAATAGATGTTATAATAGAGAATATAAATGGAAGATATAGAACAAAATCATTCTCATTAAACAAAATTTTTATTACATTTTTATTTCAAAAGTAAAAGAAAATACAATAAAAACATCATAAAAATAATTTATGCACTCTTTTCCACCGTCTCTAGCATCATTATCATCTTAGAAAACACTACATGAGGAATTTCCATGATCAATAGGGTCAAAAGAAGGTGTAGGTGTTTGAGGTTGAAAGTTCAAATAAATAATTTGGGTAAAAGCAAGGTCAGTTTCATCTCCACCAAATGTTTTGAACAAGAAGCCAAGAAAACCAATGGAGAAAGCACCAGAGCGAGAAAAAGGGCCTTTGGAACCAACATATGGTTGTCTAACAAAGGGCTAAAAAGAGGGAAGAACCATAAGTAGGTGGTGGAAGAGTAGGGTGGTAAGAAGTAGCTTGGTGTTGTGCCTTATGGATATCCACGTAATTCTCATTGAAGGTATCCAACTCCTTAAAAAGAGTATTGATGGCAAAGAGAACATAATCCTTGAGAGGAATAGAAGGAGAATGAGAAGAAATGGGAGTAGAAGTACACAAGTGGACTAAGCAGTATTCTGAGAAGAAGAAGAGGAGAGGGTAGTAGAAGAATGTTATGAGCCTTTACTATAAGGAAATAGTGAGAGTGAAAAAATAATTCAACTATAAGAAGAAAAGGAAATACCAGAAGTAAGTTGGCATCCACCTAGATATCAACGAAGGATAGTGGAGAGAAGAAAGAGAAGGGGAAACCAAACAAAAGATGATTTTTCTATAAATCATACCTAAAAGATCTATAGTTTGATCACTAAGGATGGAACAAAGAAAGCATCCACTGTATAGAGTGATAGTTTGATGATGGAGATGAGGATGAATGACTATACTAACGACATCATTAAAGCAAAAACCAGCTGCATCTTTATTAACTTTAAAGGAACTTCCACCATAGGTGTGGCCAGGCCCTACCAACTAACTTGACATCTTAATAAGGTCACGATCAATCACTAAACAATACTTATAATAAAGATGAAGAGCATGAAGGTTCTCATACTTGAAGGAGATGATGGGGGAAAAGGTTCCTCAATATCAAGAAGAGATAATAAAATGATAACATTATCTTTAAAAAAAATGGAACTTTACCCTCTAAGAACAAGGTTGGTGGAAAATCAAAAGCAACTAAAGAGGATAGAGCTACATAGAACTCCCTAACAAAATCCTCATCATAAGAAAAGAAAGGCTATAAAGAGAGAGACAAGAAAAATAAGCAAACCTTTCTTCAATAGTTGGAAAGTTATGGATAGTAATAGGTTGCTCACAGAGGATAGGTGCCTGACTAGAGGGGTCAATAGGCTCAGACTACTTTAATTTTCTTGAATTCGAGAATGTTTAGGTGCCATTTTTATAAGAGATGGGGTAAGGGGTACTAGTATGGAAAGAAAATAAGGTTAACAAGTCTATGGTATAAAGAAATGGACATTGGGGGGTTAAATATAAAAAACCACGCACAGATCACCGACTACCTCACTGACAGGCGAGATGTTTAACGAGTATGTAAAACCACACCTCATCAAGAACCTTGGTAAGGGGGTGGTGAGTCTTTGCACAAAAAACACGCAATGTATCTTGAGAAGAGAAAGAAAGAGTGTCAAACCACCAAATAGACACATTTTTTTTATTTTTCAAACATTAAAGTGCAAAAAATAACACAAATAAATATTAGATGAAAAATTAAAGTATATAAAACACATATAGAAAAACTACAAGCGCAACACAAATCACCCAAAATAGTGATCAAACTGCATCTCTCTATTTAAAGAATTTATGAGAGAAAAGAAAGTCAATGGGTTATATGAGAATGAGATGTATATGGCACTTGAGGTACATTTTATTTTGAAATCCTTAAAAACCATTCGAATGATCTCCATAGATGTGGCTAGGAAGACTCTTTGAATAAGATTTATTTATTTTCATACTATGCCTTAGATTCATAATGCATCCAACTTGTACATGCTCAGATGAACCACAATAGCTACATCCTGATGAAGAAGATAGGGGAGAGCAAGCTGGAGAACTTTGAGAGGTACTTCACATAGGTCTAGGACACTTCCTAGCAATGTGAGTAGTAATGCCACATTAATGATACAAATGTGTAGAAGAGTGACAGAATCTGGGTCTCTAACTTTGAGTAGTAACATACAGAGGGAAAGAAAAGGAGGAAGCACTTATATTAACTATCACACAAGGAAGAAAAGTTAATTTTCTATAGTTGCATCTCAGATGCCCACGTTCACTACAATGGTGAAAATTATGTACATAGGTAGGTGAGGGAAAGAGATCGCTACTGAAGCAACAAGAAGAATTCACCTTAGGTGAAGTGTTCAACTTACTAGAGGAGGGAGGTTGGGATGCTGCAATTGACTTACCTTTGGAAGTGTTAGTAAAAGAATTCAACTTTGGTTCTTGTTTTGTAGATTTGAAAAACTTTGGTGCAACACCCATTGAAGTAGAAACTCTTTTTTCCTAACCAAATCCTCCTTTATCACCAAAGGACTTAGTGCTACTCATGATCTCATTAAGCTTCTGAGAACCAATCATAAATAACCACAAAGGATAATTGAGCAAGCTTCTTCTCACTCACAGAGACCTCATCCTTTAAGTTCTAATCAAATCTTCCTTTTCTTTAAGGAAATGTTCCAAATACACAATAGAATTATTGAGGATATTAATTATGGCATGTAATTGCTAAACTTCTACTTCCTTCTTAATAAAATTATATGCCAAATACTCTTTGTCACTTTTGAGCACAATAATTTTCTTCTCCAGGTATGAAATTTTATAATTTTGATTAGACAAGGGATCAGAGTTAACAAACATAGGAATGGCTCTTGTAGTAGAAAAATTCTTTAATTGTTTCTCAAGACTTTTCATCTTATCATGATTTAGATTAAATCTTTACTACAAATCAGAGTACCTTTTTTGAATGACCTCACACTTGTTAATGAGATCAATTTCTTCACAATCGATTAAGGACTTCCTCTCCTCAAAAGCAACTTTTTATCTCATATTCTTTCTCTTCAAGGCTTTCTAGAGCCTTTTTATTTACTTTTTTGAAGTTTATATGTTGTAACAAGAGATCAATGTAGGTTTCAAGAAACTCATCTAGCTCATCATTATCATCCTTAACCATAATACCTTGAACCTTTAAGGTAGTAGTCAGAAGATTTTTGACAGTTCTTGAAGCCATAAAGTCCAAGATGTTAGTGTCATTCTCATCATCACTATTAGTACTATTTGAAATAGTAACCTCAACCTTCAACATATCCTTGTTCATGCGTTTCTACTTTGAAAAGAAGTTTGTTGTAATGTGCCCAGGCTTTCCACAATCAAATCATTTTATTTTGTTGAGATGGATCCTTCCATATTTCTCTAACTCAATCTTAAAGTCCTTATCATTCTTTATATATTTTGAGTCTTTAGTACTTGAACTGTCTCTTTTGCCTCCACTAGAAGAGCTCTTATTATTATGGGAGAATCTAGTAAACTTATTGATGAATAACTACATTTCCTCTTCATTAGGACTAGAATCTTCATAATGGATAATAATGGTGCTTGCATCCTTGTTGGTTTCACTACCTTTGGTGATTTTGAGTGCAATGCTTTTTCCTTTACTAGCAATGTTTTGGTTTTGTCTGTGGAGTAGGTGATGAAGTTTGAAGACTTGTAAGGCACCTACCAACTCATTCATGGTGAGTTCTCCCAACTTTTACATTGATTCAATCAGCATAAATTTAGCATAAAATGGTGTGGTAGACTATTAATGATCTTTTCTATCTATTTCTATTCACTTATTGGTCTCCCCAAATTATATGAGATATTGATGATATTCAAGAAGCAAGCATAAAACTTGTCAAAAGTATCATCTTCTTCCATTATACAAAGATCGAAGTCTTTGTTCAATTTCAAAATTGTAGATTACTTGATAGTAGAGGTACTCTTATGCATTGTCTCCAACATGTCCTAAGCTTGTGTGGAAGTGGTGTAACTCTAAATTCTTCTATATTCATCAAACATAACAACTCTAATGATTTCATATAGCCTCTTGTTGTTTCATTCTAATTGTTCACTTTCTTCCATAGTTCACTCAATCATCGGTTTAGGAATAACGGCGTTCTTGGGAAGGTTCTTGGTTGTATATGTCCAACCATTTGCAACAAGAGATAGACACGGTCCCCAAGAGACAATAAGAAGGCCTGTATTGGGGACTTCCAATAGACATAATTTATCACATTGAAAAGTGGAGGTCTACCTACATTTCCTCCTTCTCTTAAATCCATCAAATAAAAAATGTGTGTAAAGCCGGTTTAATAGGATCAATACCAAAATGGTCAAACCCAATAAGTTAAATCCATTTGATACCAATTGAAAGAGTCTGACATGCGATACACAACCAGAATAAGGAGATACTAACTCCTTAAGGACTCGTCCCAAACTCGCTAGTAGCAAAAAGTAAACACGTAATAGATAGATAATAGAAGCAATAATTATTAGTCACGGGACTGGTAAATTAATTTAAACAATAGAGAGAATAATTAGAAAGCAAATAGGCATGCTATAAGAGAAAGAAAAGAAAGCATGCACCAAATATCAAAAGCATTTTAATCAGAGTTTAAATCTTACTATGTTGTCATATAGATAATATAAACTCAAATTATACTAGTAAGACAACAAATCATATATTTTAACGAGGTGAATGATGCACAAAAATTTAATACTTCAATTTTATATTTATTAAAAGCTCACAAGTGTACAAATCAATTGTAATAGGCGTATACTCCTCAGATTGTCTCTCAAGCAATGGTGGTAGTTTTAAAAGATAAATTATTTTCTAATTTAGTTAAGAAAAATGTTTCTAAACATTCTAAGAAATTGTAGGTTTGAAAGAATGGAATCACAAAGTCTAAGTTAAATTAAGATCTAAAGAAAGAAAGAAAATGAAAGTAGATGAATGAAAGCAATAAATTAAAGTTATAAATGAAGGCAGATAAATAAAAGCAATAAAACTATGCCAAACATAGGATAATGGATGTATATGGGATTTTAACAAGAATAACCCTTCATAGATAGAACAAATGCAAGCTATATATATATACACCAAAAATTTTAATAACTTTTCTTAGTTGGACTTGACGTTAAGAATTGATATACATAAGGTAGATTCCTTTATTTATAAATCAAGATTTAGCCTATCTTTAATTTATAATTAAATTTATTTTTAACTATCTAATTTGATACAAATCAATGAAATTAAAATAGATTCTTATTCATTTTGCACAACTAAGCACAGATGATGTGTCTAATGCTTAGTTCTAAAATATTTTCTTTAATTATAAATTAGGACTTGGTCCATCATTAATTTATGATTAAAGATCTGAAGATTGTGAATAAGAAATAAATCCTACCTTTTATTTATTTAAACTATAAAACTTCTAATCATTGGATACAAAGCTCAAAATCCCACATACAAACTGCAAAGAGAAATAAAAAATATAATAATAAAATTACCCCTTCTTGATAAAAACGATCTCAAATCTCTAAATGAGCTATCATTACCTTCTTCAAATCCTTGGATCATTTTTTTAATTGGAGGGTTTTCTCTATATATCTTTACATGGTGGTGGAATGGCTAACCTAAAATCTATCCTAAAATTACTCCTACAAATGCAAAAAAAATTTGAAAACTACAACACTATTTCATGTTTATTCTTTGATTCTGGTGTATTGAAATAATAGAAAACGTCATTTATAATTAAAAATAGGAGAGAAAAATGGATCGTAAGAGAGAAATCTTCATGCATTGCGACCCAAATTTATCCATGTCATGGCCTGTGTCTCCTTTTGCTTCACCTTAATTTATCTAGAAAAGATTTCTCTGTAGCTAGCACTAATCCACGTTGTGGCTCAAGTCAAACTTTTTTTTTCAATTTGTTTGTTGTTTCACCCCTTACAAATTGGTTGCATCACATGTAAACTTTACATGTATTATTCTTTTATTCTTCTTAGTTTAAAATGATTTCTTCAGGTATGATTCTTTAAGTGTGTATCTTTTAAATCAATTATGAAGCCAAAAATACCTAAAAAATAACAGAACATACCAGTGATTCCAAACACAATTTGCTTCAGTAATGATAAAATTATGCAAATTTAAATATATTTATTTTATTTAAGTGCAAATAAATCATGAAGTAATAGTGCTTTACAAGTACTCATCATAACCCCCAACCAGCTTCTTGTGAGTCTCTAGCAAGTAAGGTGATAAAAAACTAAAAACAAAAATTAAATAAATTAAACTAACCTAAATCATTTTCATAGATTGAATAGTTGCATTTAGCATATCTAACAAGCCTTTAAACTCCTAGGTTGTCCCAGTAGACGAGTTTAAGACCTGTGAGGGCTTTTAGCAATGATATCTACAAATTTAAAAACTAAAAATAAAAACAAAAAATTCACAAAATAATAACTAAAACTAACAAAGTAAAAACTAGAATGGAAAATAGCAAAGTAAAAAAGTAAAATAACAAAACTTCTCATGCTTTAGTCTCGTTTAAGTACATAATTAAAATACAAAGCATAAGTTAAATTAACATTCCAAGGATTCATAGTTTATTGTAAAAATGAGTTGTAAATCACAAATTCATATTCCACATAAAAATGTATCAATATTGACTCACTCAATTTCAATGTTAGGAATTTGAATTCGCTTTGACTCTAATCCTCACATGTCATACTTTCAATATTACACTGATCCTATAGGTTTAAGCACTCAACAAAGTTATATGTTAATAGAATTTATCTATAGAAAGAACTAATATGTTTGCATATGTTTAAGGAAAAAATTGCTCTAAATAGTGCATCACATTGATCTCATGAAAGTAATCTAAAGATTCCCATATGTAGGAACAATTGCATGAAGGCCAATTGTTCTTTCAACTCAAATAGGTATGCAAGACCTAGATGAGAGGTAGAGATGCCAACCCATGGAATTTTTTCTGAGGTCTATACCAATTTGGCCAAGTAGGCTTCACAAATGTGATAATTGATAGCTAGAAGGAAGAAATTGTAGTAAACACTCTAGTGATGGTGTGCCTAAAAGGCTCATGTCCATACTAGCAACAACCATAAGCATGGTGAACAACTAAGATCTTGTGAGGCAAGAAAGCATACTAGAACCATAAAGGATTTCCAATTTTATATGTGGGAAAATATTCAGTGAGTGATGATTGTACTCTCGCAGCATGCAATTAAAAAAAACAAAACAAATCATAATAAAGAGTCCTACACTTGGTATACTACTAGGGTAAGGAGATACAAACTCCTTAGAGGCTCATACTAAAATCGCATGCATATGATAGATAGAAGTAATACAAATCTACCAAGAAGCAAGCGATTAATTAAATATAGCATAAGTAATTATTAGAAAGTTATATGCATGCTACATAGAAAGGAAAGAAGGCATACAATAACATATAACAAATAAACCTTCTAATTAGAGTCTACATCTAGTATGTTTATTCATACATGATAGAAATTCAAATTATACTAACATTATAGAATTGATTATGTGGTAACATCCTCAGGTTACTTAAGGTAACCACTCAGTAGCAAACAATCCACTAAAAACAATACACATATAAAACTCAATAGAAAAGTATAAACCCACATACCTCTATCAGTCAAGACACTTTTCCTAATTGCCTATTACTACTCTTGCTTACTACCTCCACAACAACCTAGTTTGACATTCGAACTGACTCTCCTCCAAAGCCCACACCAACCAAAGTGGTGTGACTGTAACCAAAGACCAAAAATGTGTAAAGTAAATAAGATAATGTTGCACAAATTCAACCACTAGCTAACACATGTCTCATAGCCACATAGGCTCTTCACATAATAAAAAGTTACACGAGGGAAACTACCGGCTAATACATGACTTATATACAACCCACTCACAAACACCGTGTTGATTATTCATCACTCATAGGAACATTTTTTTCACACAATCATGAATCACTAATACTAAGAAATACATAAGGTATTAGTGATCCAAAAATAGAAAGATGAGATATTAATTTAATTGAGCTCTGTTACCTCTTTTCTGGATACCAAATAAAAAAGTGAGGTATTTATAGAACTTGAATTTATCACCTCGCAAGCCACCTCAACAACCACATCACCAACCACCTCATTAAGAGTGGTAGTGAGGTACTAAAAAGTCACATTTTTTCTTTCCAAAAAATTTATGAGAACTTTCTATAAATACCCACACTTAAAAGAAACCAAAAACACAAGTGACAGCATTAGCTCACTTGCACGCTCGCTTGTCAAAAACCAACACTCAATATTCATAGTATGAAAACCAATCTTACATAGAGGAGGACAAAAATACTATATTAGAATAAAACAAACACTACATTTTGGACACAAGAAGGCAACATACAAACACAAGTATCACTGGGCTTACATTCTCCTTCTTCAGCTTTTTGTGTAAAAAACCTTGATGCTTGCAAAGTTTTTACGTAAATTTTTTATTTATTTATACAATAGCTCACAAGTGCACAAATCACTTATAAAAAATGATAAGTATGTTTCTAGGGTCAATCTAAAGATGAATCATGTGGTTTTTTAATAATTCAACAAATTCTTAAAAATGAAATTAATAACCTAAACATCGTGTCATGATTATTTTGGTTGAATATCTAAACTAATGACATAAAAATAAGGATATATTCAATAAAAATTTAAGCAATTAAACATTTATCATGTAGTAGAAAATTTATGGGATGCATTAGCTGGTTTAATATTAAATAGGTTATTAAAAATATAAATTAACATTATTGATTCTTTCTTATAGGTATGAAAATATCCTAAGGTGAGGACTGTTTTCTTTATTAATTAAAATTTAACTTTCCATCTTTAGTTGGGTTGATAATTTAAATCTTAATTAAGTTATGCTAGTTGGGTTGATAATTTAAATCTTAATTAAGTTATGCTCCTTTTCAAAATCATTTAATTTATCACTTTTGGTCTCATTGATAATTTAAACTTTCATCAAGGTGTCTAAGTTGGGTTTATAATTTAAGAATCTAGAACCAACTTTCAGATTTTAAAACTATTATAAAGGATATGTCAT
The DNA here is from genome assembly GCA_033030585.1 of Hippophae rhamnoides. Lineage (NCBI taxonomy): Eukaryota > Viridiplantae > Streptophyta > Magnoliopsida > Rosales > Elaeagnaceae > Hippophae > Hippophae rhamnoides. Next base: position 43,792,282 of record CM065436.1, on the reverse strand, counting down.
TCACATATCTTCAATAATAATTCTTATATAAATCTTTGAAATTAAGCACACTTTAAATGTATAGTTGATATAGACCAAAAGATTTAAGTGTACTACTCTAAATCAAATTCAGATAATTTATATCCTAAATCCAACTCTCTTGTTTATTATGAAAAATACTTTGTCAATATATTTTCATTTACAAACATTGAATTAAATCTTGATGATGAAATAAAACTTGATTTATTTTTTTAATCTAATTTAATACTTCATAAGCATAACAACATTACTAATATTTCATACTATTTATAAGTAGACATGCATAGTTTAAGAAATGATCAATAAATTAAATGTCTAACATGTAAAACAATAGTTAAAGATAATCGGAAAAGAATACATTTAAATATTCCTCAATAGAATTCTTTACAATTTCTTTTGTTCAAGAAAACCTCCAAGTATAATTGCTTCACAGTTTATTGAATTGAAAATTGAAATTATTACATATACTAAATTTGTTCAACTCATAAATGAGAGAAGAACTTTAAACTACTAAAAGAAAAGTAAATGTTGAGAAAAACTAAGAAATTAGATGCTAAGAAAGCTATGGGATATATTTTACCAAAGAAATAGGGTTCTATTTATATTGTGAGGAAAGAAGGAAAAAATGTATTTTTTAGCCTGATGTTGTAGCATACAACTTTTCCATGTCGTAGCATACACAACCTATACATGGTTTGAGCATAATCTACTATCTTCTTGCTACAACACACATTGTTTTCATGCCACGACCCTCAAAATTTGGCCTCATGCCGTAGCTCATAATAATTTCATGCCGCAACACACCTCAATCTACATCACTTTGGAAGCCTAAATTTCTTGCAATTTTTTTCCAATTCTAAAACATATGTAATATTTTACAAATATTTACTTTTATTCTTTCAATTTGTAATGGAGTGTTTCAAGTATAATTCTTCAAGTTTATTTATTTTAATATAAAATACCTGAAAGATAACAAAATATATATGTAATTCTGAAAAGATAGATTTTTGTAAAATGATAGTAAAACAAGTAAATTCATATTTATATAATCACTAAACATGCAAAAAAAAAAACATGGTATATTATGTGCTTTTGAGCACTTTCACAACCTTGACTAGCTTCTTGCTAGTCTCTTAGCAAAAATGGCAAAAAAATAAAAATTAAATATTAGAAATTAAACTATACTAAATCAATTTTGTAGATTGACATGATTTTATTTAACATATGTAACAAGCCTTTAAACCAATTTTCCCTAATGGATGAGAGTAGTCTTGTGAGAGTTTTCAAATATGATGTTTAAAAAAAAAGTAAAATAAAAAAAAATAATGAGCATTTCAATGACATATACTTAAAAACAAAGTAAAATAAATAACAAAAGCATGAGAAAAACAAAACTTCTCATGCTTTAAAATTTCATTTTAGTTTACAATTAAAATTTATAGTATAAGTCATTTTAATATTCTAAATATTCATGATTTATTATAATAATTAGTTGAAAATATCTTTCATATTCAAATAAAAAATGTATCAATATTGGATGAACAAAACGGACAACGCCGATCCTACCAATACTTTGGTTTTATATTTATAAAACTTTCGCAAGTGCACGAATCATTTCATAGAAAATGATAAGTATACTCCCAAGGTCGATCTAAGTAAGGAATATATGTGGTTTTTAATTTATTATTAAAACTTTTAAAAATGAAATTAAATCCTAAACATCCTGTCACGATATTTTTGGGTTTTGTGTTTTTAATCTAATAACATAAAAATAAACATAGATACAAATTCAATAAATATTTATGCAAATTTTATCTTTTATAATAGTGGAGTATTTATGGATATAATAACTAAGTTAATTATGCTTGCTCATATTATTTAGGTTATTAAAGATATAAATTGATATTTATTGATTCTCTCTTTTTTATATGAATACCACCGTTGGTGGGGTTAGATATTCTTTGTTAACTAAACAAATCAATTAACACCTATGGGTGGGGTCGATAACTAATTTGGTTAATTAAATTAATTCATTTTTCTAAGAGATTGAAAATGAACCATTTAAATGCCACCTTTGGTGGGGTTAGATAGTTTAAACATTATTACATGTATCCAAATTAAACCTAGGAATTTAATTATCCGAGTACTAACTTTCAAGTTTTAAAACTACTACTGAAAACATATTGTCAATACATTTTCAGATAATAATTCTTATAAAAACTTTTGAAATATAGCTTTACTCTAACTATCAAGTGATTGTACCAACAAATAAAAGAGCACTACTCTAAATTAGACCGGATAACTAAACCTTAAAATATAATTTTTAGATTTAAGTTTGTAATGAAAAATAATATATTTCTCTCTAACATTCTTAATATAAAATCTTGAATAAAAATAAAATCAATTCATTTTATAGATTTTTACCTATTTAATATTTTGCAAGCATAAAAACGTTATTATTATATCATGTTTACAAACAACCAACAAACTTAAATTTAATCACAGAAAAATTAAATATAACATATAAGAATAAAGCATAAAAAATAACTATAAAGAAAATAAAATCCTTACAGTACTTTAATGTTATTCTTGTTGCTGGAAAACCTCGAAACGAAATTTGCACTTCCATTTATTCAAAAAACAAATAAATTACAAAAACATAATTAGTTCTTCTCAAAAAGAAAAGAACTCTAAAACTAAGAAAAGCTAAAAACTTAGAAAAAATAAGAAATGGAGAGAAAGAAAGAGAGAATAATATGTTTTTGAGTTGTCTTTTGAAGTCAAGAGAATGGGGGTTTTTTATAGGTAAGGAAAGGAAGAAAAAGTGGGTGGAAAATGATTAAAAATGGAGAAAAAACGTAGTAGGTGATGATGAAGTCAGCTGACATCAGCTGGTAGGTAGGGTGCGGTGGCACACACGGAATGGAGCAGAGGCGCACGCGGACTGGGTATAGATGGGCGCAAGTGCGTGATGAGTGCTCAAAAAGCACTAAAACAACCACCCTTACCCACCAAGCCAATCTTTTAAACCAACCTTAGAAGATAGCTTGAATGCTTTTATTCAAGTTAGTCGTGACAACCAACTGATGACTAATCAAAGGTTGAACACCATGGAGGCTTCGGTTAAAAGAATTGAATATAAAGTTGGGCAACTGGCTGAACAAATGCAAAAGAAAGAACCAGGAAAGTTGCCCAGTCAACCAGAACAAGCAAAAGATGTTAGAACCCTTCGAAGTGGTAAGGTAGTCAATACCAGTGTACCTGAAATCTCTAAACTACCTTGTAGTTCATGTAACAAAGAAGGCGACATTCTAATCTCGCAAAAAGGAGAAACAAGTGTTAAACTTCACAAGCTTTCTGAAAAACTCATTGGGGGGTCATCTGACACCCCCAAAATTCAAAAGACAACAGAACCACACCAGATGCAAGTACCTTTTCCCCACCGGTTGAAAGAATCCAAACAAGATAAACAATTCAATGATCTTTTTAATATGTTCTCTAAAGTAAATATCAATTTACCATTATTAGAAGTGATCATGAATGTGCCCTCATATGCCAAGTTTTTCAAAGAGTTGAACACTAAGAAAAGGAGGTATGAACTGAATGAACGAGTAGTAGTATCAGAAATTTCTAGCGTGATTTCAGCCTGAAACTACCCCTAAGTTGAAAGACCCTGGAAGTTTTATTATAAACATAACTATGGGGGATAGGAAGGTTGCTAAGGCAATGCTTGATTTAGGTGCTAGTATAAATTTGATGCCCTACTCTATATTCTTACATTTCAATCTAGGGGATTTAAAACCTGACTATGTCCCCGCAACTTGCAGATAGATCTCTTAAATATCCGGAGGGAATAGTTGAGGATGTTTTGGTACAGTAGACAAACCGATAATACTGTTGACTTTGTGGTTACGGATATGCAAGAAAATCCGGCATTGAATGAGAGAGCATACAATATTGCTTGGTAGACCATTTATGGCAACTACTAAAACTATTATTGATGTCCAAGATGGAAATTTGACAATGACAGTCTTAGGAGAGACTGTTCATTTCAAAGTTTTTGATTCTTCACCTTTCCCTTCTATTTCTGCCATCGATGAAATATTCGAAGTTGATCCTTTGGATAATCTTGTCCAAAACACCTTTTTCCAAACCAGAATAGAAGACAAGCTTGAAACCGTTCTTACACTTGAAAAGGTTGAAGAAGATTTAGATGAAGAAATTAAGGGGTACCTTGAACAACTAGACAATAATGAAGTGATGACAAAATCTAGTGCACTTTTAAATCTACCAGTTCTTCATCTGTTAAAGAGGCCAATCCACCCGAACTTGAACTCAAAGACTTACACGAGCACTTAAAATATGTGTTTTTGGGAGAAGGAGAAACATATCCAAGTGATAATTTCTTCAACCTTGACCAAACCACAAGAACAAGAACTTCATCAAAGTTGCTTAAACAGTTTAAGAAATCTATAGGTTGGAGTATAGGGGATATAAGAGGCATTAGTCCAACACCGTGTATGCACACGATTAACTTGGAGGATGGTGCTAAACACATGCGAGAGGCCTAAAGAAGACTAAACCCAAACATGCAAGAGGTAGTTAAAAAGGAAATCCTTAAATTATTAGAAGAAGGGATTATCTATCCTATTGCGGATAGTAAGTGGGTTAGTCCAGTGCATGTGGTACCAAAGAAATCTGGGATAACAGTTGTTAAAAATGATAAAAGTGAATTAGTGCCCACTAGAATAATCACTAGATGGAGAATGTGTATAGATTTTAGGAAACTAAATTTATATACGAAAAAGGATCACTTTCCTCTTCCATTCATTGATCAAATGTTGGAAAGATTAGCTGGGCACGAATTTTACTGTTTTTTGGATGGACTATCTGGATATTATCAAGTACCCATAGCACCAGAAGATCAGGAAAAGACCACATTTACATGTCCTTTTGGGACATTTGCTTTTCGCAGAATGCCATTTGGGTTATGCAATGCTCCTGCCACTTTCCAGAGATGCATGATATCTATTTTCTCGGACATGGTGGAGAAATTCATTGAAATTTTCATGGACGATTTCTCTGTCTTTGGGAACTCATTTGATGATTGCTTACATAAATTGACTTTGGTTTTAGAAAGATGCATTGAATGCAATCTAACCCTTAGTTGGGAGAAAAGTCATTTTATGGTTCAACAAGGGATAGTTTTGGGACATATAATTTCAAACAAGGGTATTGAAGTTGACAAGGCAAAAGTTGAATTGATATCCAAACTACCTCCCCCTACATCTGTGAAGGGGATAAGAAGCTTCTTGGGACATGCAGGATTTTACAGACGATTTATTAAAGATTTCTCTAAAATAAGTCGTCCTTTATGTAACTTACTATCCAAAGATCTTGAATTTGACTTCAACAATGACCGCCTTATTTCCTTTAATACCTTGAAAGAGAAACTAACATCTACCCCTGTTATAATGGCACCAAACTGGTCTTTACCGTTTGAGATAATGTGTGATGCTTCTGATTATGCAATAGGAGCAGTCCTGGGACAAAGAGTGGATAAGCGTTTACATGTCATCTACTATGCTAGCAAAACACTCAATGATGCCCAAATGAATTACACCACCACTGAAAAGGAATTCTTGGCTATAGTATTCTCGTTAGACAAATTTCGGTCTTATTTAGTAGGATCTAAAGTGATTGTACATTCGATCACGCCGCTTTAAGATACCTATTAAGTAAACCAAATGCCAAGCCAAGATTAATCGGGTGGTCTTACTCTTACAAGAATTTGACCTAGAAATCAAGGATAAGAAAGGCGGTGAAAACTTAGTAGCCGACCATTTGTCTAGGTTGATTTCGACTTCAATTCTCTTAAAGATGAGAGTAATGATGATATAGTTGAAACCTTTCCGATGAACGCAGTTATTTTTCATAGGTCAGAACCCATGGTATCTTGATATTGTAAACTATCTTGCCACTTGGTGTTTTGCGACCTAACACTTCATATCGAGGACAAGAAAAGGTTTTTTAAAACTATTAAGGACTATTTACGGGATGACCCTTATTTATACAAGATTGGTCAAGATCAAGTCATCAGGAGATGTGTACCGGAAAGAAGAACATAAGAGCATTCGACTTTTTGTCATGAACTTCATTGTGGGGGTCATTTTGGAGGTGAAAAGACAGCCCGTAAGATATTACTGATCTGGATTCTTTTGGCCCACTCTTTTTAAAGATGCTCATATGTTTTGTGCACAATGTGATAGATGTCAAAGAACAGGAAACATAAGCAAAAGAGATGAAATGCCTTTGACATCTAATTTAGTTGTTGAACTCTTTGATGTATGGGATTGACTTCACGGGTCCTTTTCCCCCATCTAATGGTTTTCAATACATTTTGGTTCTTTGTGGATTATGTGTCCAAGTGGGTAGAAGCTATCCCCACCAAAACCAATGATGCTAATGTTGTTGTGAAATTCTTGAAAGATTTCATATTCAAGAGGTTCGAACGCCTAGAGCTATAATAAGTGATGGAGGTAGCCATTTTTGTAACAAACTCTTTGATGGAGTACTAAACAAGTACAAAATCACATATAAAGTAGCTACTCCATATCATCCTCAAACTTAGGTTTAGTGGAAGTGAGCAATAGGCAAATTAAGGAATACCGAACGCACCGTGCGTCCGTCAAGGAAGGATTGGGCATTTAAGCTAAATGATGCCTTATGGGCATACCGCACTGCTTACAAAACACCTATTGGGATGAGCCCTTACCGGTTAATCTTTGGGAAAGCGTGCCACCTTCCAGTTGAACTTGAACACAAAGCTTACTGGGCAATTAAAGAGTTAAACATGGATTTAGATAAAGCGGTGAAAAACGATTACTCGGCTTCATGAGTTGGAAGAAATTAGGTATGAAGCCTATGAGAATGCCAAACTATACAAGGAGCGTACTAAGCGCTATCATGACAAGAGGCTAGTTCCTAAGACTCTTCACCCTGGAATGAAAGTTCTTTTATTTAACTCTCGTTTGAGATTGTTTCCAGGAAAGCTGAGATCAAGATGGGATGGACCATTCAAAATAGTCCAAGTATTTGAACATGGAGTAGTGGAACTATTGGACTCCAAGACACAAAAAACGTTCAAAGTCAATGGCCATCGTGTCAAGCCTTATTTAGAAGAACCAAACAACATTGCTGAAATGGATTGCATTTGGCTGAGTAACCCTTAGCACCAAAGAGATACGTCTTGCTAAGACGTTAAACTAAGCGCTAGATGGGAGACAACCCATCATTTTAGGTAAAAAAAAAAACAACAAAACAAAAAAAAACAAACAAAAAAAAATTGTTTGTTATTTGTTTTATTTACTTAATTTTGTTGTTTATTTCATTTTAATTACATGTGAATAATTTTTAAATTGTTAAAACTAAAAATATTTGTTGAGATGTTAGAAGTTTACAGCGATCTGTCTGTATACACTTTAATGATGAATATGATGGATGCACCTGCATTTTCCATTACTACTTGCACATTCTCAGGAAATAGGTAATCTTTCTTCTCTTCTCTCTTTATCTTTAATTTACAGTTGTTACATTGAGGACAATGTAAGTTCTAGGTTGGGGGTGGTGAAAAGTTACTATACTTAATTAAAAAAGAAAAAAAAAGTTTTAACAATTTAAAAATAAAAAATAAATAAATAAAAAAAATAAATAAATAAAAAAAGTTTAAAAATAAAAAAAAATATGCTTTTTCATTTTTTATGTGTTTGGTTTTATTTATATTTTGTGTGATTTAGTAATCTTTCGAAAAAAAAAATAAAAAAAAAATAAAAAAAACAAAATTCACAAAAATTTATCTTTTCTTTAAATCAAATTTAAGTAAATAGTTAAGTCTTTTGTACTGTTAGATTAATTTTTTGAAAACATATCATGAAATATTTTGTAATTATTTTTGATAATTAGTTAGTTTTTGTCATAATTAGTATTTCTTGATAAGATGTAGAAATTATATTAAACCCAAAATCGGTGTTTATGAGTTTTTTTTAGTAGAGACTACCTTTGTGAGATATAATTTGAGCCTAATTTCCTTTATTCAGAGTGAAATATATATTTTTTCTACTCCAAACACATTTCTTATTTCTTCAAATTTTTAGATGATCTCTATAGGTATTAGCATTGAATGTATGAATTTTTTTCATCTTAATAGAGTATCATATATTTTTGATTATTATTTTTGCTTAGATTAAATGATTTGAGTAGAAATTGATAGTATATGCTTATATCTCATTTATGCATGACTACTACAAAAACAAAAAGACATATCTGGGGTTACCTAAACCAAGATCAAACAGAAAAGCCACAAAATTAACCACTCACCAAAATCCAAAAAAAATGTACAATCTGTACATGGGTTGACTCTCTAAAAAATACACATATTGAAAAATATCTACAGAAAAAAAAAGAGAGAGATAAAAATAGTATCATCTACATACTATAACCCGCATTGCCTACAAAGTTGTGAGTAAAGGCTAATTACAAAAGAAAGATATAAGAAGTAATTCCCTAAAAAGTCATTGCAATTTCTTCATTTGTAAAAGGCATATATCTTGAAATTCTTTCTTAATGAGTTTGATTTATGCATGAAAATAATTTTTATATATGATATCTTTATAATTTATACATTTGATTCCTTTCATGAGATCAATGTTAAAATAACACTTTGAGCCTTTATTCTTTATACATATGCGAACATATTAGTTCATTTCTATACATCAACTCTTTCGCATATAAATTAGTATGAGTGTTTGAACCCATAGGATTCAGTGTTTTGAGAGTATTGACTTGTGAGGAATAGAGTCGAAGCGAATTCTGATTCATGACACTGAAATTGGGTGAAATTAAATTGATACATTTTTGATATGAAATATGAAAATGATTTTCGACTAATTATTATAATAAATCATGATTGTTTAAAGAGATTAAGATAACTTGTGCTTGAGATTTTAATTATGATCTTAAAGGAGATTAAATAGTATGAGACATTTTTGTGAGATGTTGTTAATTTGTGATTTTGTTGTAAATTTACTTTTTAAGTTGTTTGTTTTTATTTGTTTCTTTTGTTTTTACATTTAGTTCAATGTTTGTGGGTATCATTACTGAAAACCCTCACGAGACTCAAACTCGTCCACTAGGGCAACCTAGGGGTTTAAAGGCTTGTTGCATAGGCTAAATGCAACCGTGTCAATCCACGGAAGTGATTTAGGATAGTTTAATTTTTAGTTTTTATCGCTTCTCTTGCTAAGGGACTAGCAAGAAGCTGGTTGGGGGTTGTGATGAGTGCTCAAAAAGCACTAAAATAACCATGATTTTATGCACATTAATTGATTAAAAATATATATATTTATATGTTTTATCATATATTTATATAAATTTGTCTTTTTCGGAATCACGGGTATTTTTATTGTTTTTCAGGTATTTTGGCTTAAAAACGCAATTTAAAGACTCAAAGAAGAATACTTGAAGCAATACATCACAAATAAATTAATAAATAAGTGGAAAAAGGTCAAAAAACATGGAAAAATTGGACAAAATGGGTCGAAAAGGTCAAAAATGTCAAAGACGGAAAATCGCATACGGCATACCAAGGCCTTCCCAATACGCTTGTGGCATTTACGCCAGCGCTGGCAGCTCTCTCCATTCCGCACGCGCGCCGCAGCGCTGGCATCGTTCACGCAGCGAGGCGGGCAGGCCAAGGCGCTAGCCGCTCAAGAACCGCCAGCCGCGCGCCAATGCGTTTTTGACCCATTTTCACGTGCGGCAGCCCCTATGCCGTCATGCTGCCCTCATTGATGGCCTCAGCATGTCCACTTCACGTTTTTTAATTTTTTTATATTTTTTTTAACATTTTTTTACTCATTTTTTCTCTCCATCCTCACCTATAAATACCCCTCTTCGATTCACTTCAAAACACACCTCAAAACCACACTTCTCTCTTCTTTCTTTCTCTCATTTCTTAGTTTTTGAGTTTTTCTTAGTTTCTTTCTTAGTTTCTAAGCTTTTCTTAGTTTTTCTCTTAGTTATAAGAACTATTATTTGAAAGTGTATTGACAACATATTTTCAGTAATGATTTTAAAACTTGAAAGTTAGTACTCGGATAATTAGATTCTTAGGTTTAATTTGGACACCTTGAATAAAGTTTAAATTGTCTAACCCCACCAAAGGTGGCATTTAAATGGTTCATTTTCAATCTCTTAGAAAAAAAGAATTAATTTAATTAATCAAATTAATTATCGACTCCTCCCTAGGTGTTAATTGATTGTTTAATTAACAAAGGATATCTAATCCCACCAAAAGTAGTATTCATATAAAAAAGAGAGAATCAATAAATATTAATTTATATCTTTAATAACCTTAATAATATGAGTAAGCATAATTAATTTAGTTATTATATCCATAAATATTCCATTGTTATAAATGATAAAATGTTTACATAAATGTTTATTGAATCCATATCTATGTTTATTTTTTTTATGTTATTAGATTAGGAAACACACAAAACCAAAATATTGTGACATGATGTTTAGGATTTAATTTCGTTTTTAAAAGTTTTAATAATAAATTAAAAACCACATATATTCCTTCCTTAGATCGACCTTGAGAGTATACTTATCATTTTCTATTAAATGATTTGTGCACTTGTGAGAGTTTTACAAATATAAAACCAAAGTATTTGTAGGATCGGTAATGCCAGTTTTGCTCATCAAGTTTCCACGCAAGCAAGAAAGTTGACATGGCATGACATATGGGTGGCATGCAGTAGAGAGGGCTGATAATAAAATATCACTTGTATTTTGTGATGTAGTACCATGCCATATGTCAACACGACATTCATTTTTATTTTCACAGTGCATTCAAGGGGTGTGCCACACATCATCAACTGATTTGGCCATTCTCCCCCCTGAGGTACTACACAATGCATAATTGCAAATCACATTTTTTCATGTGGCATTGACTCAGTCACATTCACTAGACTAGTTCACCCGTGCCATATGTTGCAAGCTAATTCACCTAGTAAATCCCTCGTGGCTCGCCTCGCGTTCATATAGGTTGGTGCTATTATTTTTCCTTTTTTAATCTCAACTCTTGATTTGATGGTCCAGATTCTACTTAAGCCTAATTTAACCCCCTAATTGTCTCATAAATCCCAATGAGATGAAATTAACATAATTTTTATCAATTTTTAGAGTTAAGAAGAGATAAAATGCAGAAAAATTCATAAAGAGATACAATTTTTGTGGATATTTAAGAAGAAATTGGTGCTACAATTCAAGAGATTGATTTTATTTCTTCTTTTTATTTCTTTATCAATTTTCATAACTTTCTTTATTAATTTTTATATCTTTCTTTATAAAAAATATGAGCTTTATGAATAAAATTATGAACCCAATTTTCAATATGTGATGATCTAATATTTTACCCCAATTATGATTTCAATTTAATTATATTATTTAATCTAATTTTTATACTATTAATTGTTTGGCCAACAATTGATCTATAGAGATAATTAAATAGATTTGAGAAAATTATTTAATTATTTATCTTGATTAAATAACATGTATAGTTTCTAGGCAGAGATGTGTGATTCTTATGTATGATTTATAATTAGTGAACTTAATGAGTAGTATGTAAGTTAATTGACATGAGAGTGTGATTATGTTAATTACTATATGGTGTGTAGTTTACTTGAGAGAGGAATATATGCTAGGTTAGATCCAATTGATTATGTAATTGATTGGTAATTATATTGAGGGAATTTTAGTGATTCGAATGTTTAGAAAATTAAGAGATTAAGTATTCCTAGATATTTTCTCATATACCTTTTGAGCTACCAAATCAGAGTTAATTGATAACTCCTATTTATTTTTAGTTCTTTTTTTTGCTTTCTTAAAGCATAAAAATAAAAATAAAAATTGATTTTTATTTTTTAGTTTTAAAAATTATTTTCTAATAACATATTTTTGTGAGAACGATCTTTTCGTATTCTTATATTACTTTTTGTGATACTATACTTGCATATTTATTGCATATAATTTGTATCAATCAATAGGACAATTTCACTAAAAAAGTTAATCCTAATGCCTTAATCCTTTTTTTCGAAAATATTCGATCAAGATTCGTTTTGATAAACCTAAAAAAAGGTTCTATCAACCTAATCATGCTTATTGGATTTAAAATAATATTCTAAGAAATTAACACAACACTTCACAAATTCAAATACATGAATCCTCATATCACCCCAATTTTGCTATTGTACATGCATTTTTTGAGCTACATTATCATAAAATATGCCTTCACTAAAGAGAAATATTAAGATTCTAGTAAAATTCATCGTCATTTAAAACCTTATGTTTTTGAGCATTATGATCAAAGATACCAAAAAACTAGGATGGAACATGTGATTGTTTTTTCCAAGTCTGTCTATGCATCCTAACTATCCTAAAAATTGAAAAAAATTATGTTATATAGAGTATATTAATCCTAAAACTTGTATCCTAAAACATGCTAAACTGACAAAGCATAAAAAAAATAAAGATAGAGATATGTTAACACCTTTCACTAATTCTTACATTATCCTTAATGTAAGTTAATGATAAGTAAAAAGGGGGTACAAAATAAATCTAATGGGTTACCTCCCACAAAGCACTTACTTTACCTTTGCAGCTCGACTTATTCAACTCTCATCCAAAGTCATCACCACAATCATCTAGATACTTTATGGCTTCAAATATGTTGAAGCAAATTATATCCTGGTCAAACTCTAGGTTAGCTCTCCACTATTCACATCTATCTTGGTGTGAGCTATTTTCTTAAATGGTCTCCCCAACAATAATGGTGTGGGAATGGTGTAGGAATCATCACTCATGTCCAACACATAGAGGTCCACCAAGAAGATCGTTTGATCCACCTACATTAAGAATCCTTAATAATACCCTTAGAATATACATTGCAATAACATCTATTTCTTTTAAAGGACCTAGATTTAGTGAAGCATAAATATTATAAGGCATGACATTAATAGATGCTCATAAATCTAACATAGCTTTTTCATGCCTTATATTACCTATCCTTATCTAGATGGTGAAACTACTTAGATCCTAGCACTTGATTGGGAGATTTCTTTGTTACCTTTGATTTTTTGTTTGGTGGTGCATAGTTCCTTAAGAAACTTGGCATATTAGGAACTTGCTTGATTGCATCTAGAAGTGGAATGTTGACTTGCACTCTTCAGAAAGTGTCCAAACTTTTCCTTTCATGTTCTTATTTATTTTTGTTTCTAAACTTGATAGGAATAGGCAAAACATGTTTATAAGTAGAAGGGGGAGATTTGGATACTACCTTAGGTGGCACTTAGCTTCCTATAGAGGGATCTTCTCTTCCTCAAGTTCTTTATTTTGGGTAGTCCCCTCATTTGGTTTGAAATTTTTACATACTTGTTTAGGCTCCTCCAACTACTTACCACACTCTAGAGTAATGATATTGATAATCTCCTTAGGGTTTATTATAGTATATAAAGAGATCTTGTCATATGCTTGATCTTTCATCCTTCCTACAATTATGGCTAGTTGATCAATTCTTCGAGAGACTTACCTTGGGATTGTTGGGAAGATGTGGTATAAGTTGATATTGTTGTGATCACCTAGGATTAAGATATTCAAGTTGGTTGTTGGATGTTGCTTGATTGTTTTCTAAATAACCCAGATTTGGATGATCCTTCCATCATTTATTATAAGTGTTAGAATATGGGTCATACCTAGGCCTTTATGCCTGATATCCTCCTATAACATTGTCTTACTCATAGTTATTCTCTTGAATAATAGGACATATGTTAGTGGGATGTCCCATTGTAGAGCATATGCCATAAGTGTTAACCTATCCAATAGCCAACTGTTGCACCCAAGCAGTAAGATTATTCATTTTTTGCTCAAGGTCAGAGCTAGTACTTATCTAATTTACCTTGTCATGTGGATTACAACAGGTATCAAATTATTGAGAATTGGTAGCCATAGTTGCAATTAAGTTTCTTTCCTCATTTGGGGTTTTGTATACCAATGCTCCTCCACTAGCAACATCTACCATGCTTCCCTCATTTGGCAATAATCCCTCATAAAAATATTTGAGAAGAAGTTTCTCACTGATTTTGAGGTAGAGGCAGTTGGCACATAACCTTTTGAATCTCTCATAGTATTCATATAGGGTTTTCACTTGAGTCATCATATGCCACAAATATCTTTCCTGATGAGTGTGGCATTAGAGGCTAGAAAGTGCCTTATTAAAAATAATTTTGTCATATCAGCCTTCATGATGACGGTAATTGAAGGTTATTGAGCCATTCTTTAGCATTGTTAGAAAGTGAGAATGGGAAGGCCCTAAACTTGATATGCTCTTTTGTGATCCCAACTAGTTTCATGATAGAGCAAACTATATGAAATTTCTTGAAATGTTTGTTTGGGTTTTCTCTAGATAAACCCCCAAAATAGGTAGCAAGTGTATTAGTCTAGACTTAAGTTCAAAATCAACATCCAATTTGAGATATACGATGCATAAGGATTATTGCTCCAAGTCTGGTATAGCTAGCTCTATAAGAATTGTATTGATCACCACTACCATATCTTCCTTCTGAGATCAAAATCACTTGAAAAAGTAGATTACATTGTCTTCTCTTATAGTGGGTTGATTGGTCATCTTGATCCCAAGTTGTAAGAGTGTTCTTGTTGCATCCAATGCTCACATGAGAATCAAGAACAAGAAAACCTAGTAAAACTAAAATAGAAAAATTAAAAAGTAAACAAAAACTAGTAACTATTGGAAAACTTTTCAAAACAACACCAGATAGTAATGGTGTAAAGAGGTTGACTCAATCTAGCCCATGCCTTTTAGTGTGGCCCGTGGGACTAGTGTGCTAGGCTTGGCCCATCATAATAAGTTATGGACTAGTCTAAGTCCAATCGGCTAGTCCATTTCAATTTTTTTTAAAAGACTAAATTTAATTAATTTGTATTATATATGATTTAAAATTTTTATTGCTTAAAGAAAAAAAACATGATAGAAATGTTTGACCATTATTTATTAACTTTTCTATTTAAAAAAAATCTATTAAGAAACTTGTTTCTTTTCTTATCTAAAATCATTTATAGAGAAAACATTAAATGTAATCTAACATTATTTATTTTTTTAATTTTTTATTCAAAAAATATTGAACTTAAACATTTATTACTTTTCTTATATAAAAACAATTAATATAAAAAAATAAAAATCTTCATATCTTTATGACTTATGAGAAAATAAAATTTTATATTAAAAAATAAAATAAAATTGTATATAAAATTACATATATTTGAATGTAATTAATAAGAAATATTATATTATTAATTATATTTAAAAAAGAAGCTAACTAGCCCAACGGGCTGGCCCACTCCTATACATAAGTAGATGAAAAGAGCCTAGTGTCACGTCCCGCCCAAACTGCCCCTAAAAATCCAAATGTTGGCTGCCTAAAGGATCTAAGACTTGGAAAGTTCTAGAGTTGCCTAGAGAAGTCTAGAAAGGGCTGGAGTTGGACGGACTCAACTTAAGCTTGAAGACCCTAGAATGTTCTAGAGCACACTAGAGGGTGCTAGAATGGGCTGGAATATCCTAGAATGCGCCGGATGGTTCGGGAAGGATGTAGAAGCCGCTGGAAGCTTACGAAACATCCCGGAAGGTGCATGAAGGAGCTAGACAAACCTAGAAGACTCTAGAGTTGGCTAGAAGATCCTAGAACCTTGTGGCAGATTGTACATAGAACTCTCTTGTATATTCTAGAGCTAGAAGGATCTAGAGAAATGTGGCATACTCTTAGGCTTGTTTCCACACTATAAATAGACCACTTGGTCTTCATTTGTATTCATCCTTGGGAATTCTTAGCATTTGTAACATAAACTCTCTCTACAGCAATACAAAGCATTCTTTGCAAACTCTCTTTCTATTCTCTTTGGGGTTACATTTCGGTTGAAAGCGGGGCTTTAGTGCAACGAATGATTGCTAAGTGCCGCACGATCACTACTTGAGAAATTAAGGTCGTGACAGTTGGTATCAGAGCATTAGGTTGAAGCAATCTTACTCTTGGCATAATGAAGAACGTTGGTCCATCTACTCAAAGCGTTGATGTTCCACCTATGGAACGTGGACGTGAGGAAACCCGTAAACCATCAAAGGAAGCTTGAGCTAAGTCGAAAGATATTCTTTCTAGCTTGGAGGCACGAGTTGGGAGTGCGCAGGACAGCTTGAGGGAGCTGTTTGACCGAGTGGACAACTTAGAGGAGCGTTGGAATGGCTTGGAGGCTGAGGATGTGGAGATCCATGCAGCGGTTAAGATGTCCCTCAACAAGCTAGATGGTGGGCTAAGGCAAGAGATTGATGGGTTGAAAGACGAACTTGCCAAGGTAAGAGATCTCGTCCAAAGAGAACTCGAAAATGTCTTGCTTAGAGTTGAGGATATGGGTGGTGATCTAGCTCTGTGTAAGCGGGCTATGGCCGCGGGAACTAGCACAACCACTGTAATTGAGGCTAAGAGGGTGGATGTTCCCAAGCCCAAGACCCTCAATGGCGTTAGGAACGCTAGGGAAGTGGAGAACTTCCCTATGGGGACCGGAACAATACTATGAGGCTACGGCATAACGGACCGTACCAAGATCCGAAGCTGTTGCTATGTATTTGTCCGACACTTTGCTATCTTTGTGGTGGAGCGAGGAAACGTGGAGATGTGCAACGAGGGGTTTGCACAATTGACACCTTTGAAGATTTCAAAAGGGAGTTCAAGATGCAGTTCTTCCCCGTAAATGCTGAGGAGGAGGCAAGGGGCCGACTGCGATGATTGAAGCAAACGGGTAGCATAAGGGATTATGTGAAGGAGTTCACAACCTTGTTGCTAGAAGTCCCCGACATAACAGACAAGGATGCCCTATTCTTGTTCATGGACGGTCTCCAATTGTGGGCTAACCTTGAGCTCAAGCGACGTGGTGTCCAAGACTTGTCTTCGGCCATCGCAACTGCGGAAAGCTTTATTGACTACTCCACAAACAAGGAGGGCTCCAAAGCCACAGATAAGAAGTTTGGTGGAGAGAAGAGTAATGGAGGCCATGCCAAAAGTCAGGGTTCCAAAAATCATAAAGGCACCTCCTCGTTCAAGCCACGGGATAAGGGGAAAGAGAAGGAGGATCATAATGCCTCAAAGCCCCGTGTTACGTGCTTCATTTGTGACGGACCGCATTGGGCACGCGAATGTCCGAAGAAGAAGGCCTTGAGTGCCTTAGTTGCTTCCACTCATGACCAGGATGGAGGCGAATCGGACGCAGGTGCGAAGATGGGTTCTTTGCGCCTACTTGGTGCAATGCAGAGCGCCCCAAAGACCCCTAAAGGCTTAATGTACGTGGATGCCACCATTAATGGGAAGGTCGCCAAAGCATTGGTCGACACAGGAGCATCTCACAACTTTGTTTCGGTGGAAGAAGCAAAGCGACTCGGCCTGACGGTTGTCAATGGAGGGGGTTCTCTGAAGGCAGTTAACTCAGCAGCACTACCATTACATGGAGTCGCTCGCGGAGTTAAGGTCAATCTTGGTGCATGGACTGGCCAAGTGGACTTATCAGTGGCGCCGATGGATGACTTCACAGTTGTATTCGGCATGGAGTTCTTGGACCAGGTAAGAGCTTTCTTGGTGCCATGCTCAAACTCTATGTGTATCATGGATGGTACGAAGGCGTGTGTGGTGCCGACGGAAAGGACCAGCAAACCTACTATCCAAGCTCTCTCAGCACTTCAATTCAAGAAGGGATTGAAGAGGGACGAAGGAGTTACTTGCCAGCCCATTTTAAAAGAATACGACGATGAGAGACGTCATCAAAGCGAAGCTTGCCAACGGAAGTGCAAGTTGTCTTAGATAAGTTCCAAGATGTAATGCCTAGGAAGCATTACCCGAAACGTTACCTCGAGGAGGGAGGTAGACCGTGAAATAGAGCTGGAACCCGGCACTGTGCCACCGGCAATGAGCCCGTATCGGATGGCAAACTCGAGTTGGCGGAATTACGGAAGCGCAACTCGACGAATTCTTTGGATGTCTTGGCTTCATAAGGCCTACAAAGCCCGTTTGGTGCCAGGTGCTATTTCAAAAGAAGAAGGATGGCTCGCTGCGAATGTGCATCGACTATAGAGCTCTAAATAAGATCACGGTCAAGAACAAGTATCCTATCCCTCTTATTGCTGATTTGTTTGATCAATTGGGGAGTGCAAGATACTTCACAAAATTGGACCTACGATCGGGATACTACCAGGTACGCATAGCCAAGGGAGATGAGCCCAAGACTACTTGTGTAACCAGGTATGGTGCCTATGAGTTTCTTGTTATGCCGTTCGGTCTTACAAATGCACCAGCCACCTTCTGTACTTTAATGAACAAGATTTTCCATCCCTACCTCGACCGGTTCGTGGTAGTATATCTTGACGACATTGTGATCTATAGCCGGACTATGGAAGAACATCTAGAGCATTTGAGGAAGGTGTTCGAGGTCCTAAGGGAAAATGATCTATACGTCAAGAAGGAGAAGTGTTCCTTTGCCCAAGATGAGGTGATGTTCCTAGGGCATAGGATAAAGGATGGGAAATTGATGATGGATGGAGCTAAGGTGAAAGCCATCCAAGAATGGGAACCTCTTACCAAAGTTCCCGAGTTAAGATCTTTTCTCGGACTTGTGAACTACATAGAAGGTTCCATCAAGTCCTACTCGGCCGAGAGCGGCCTCGCTCACTAACTTACTCCAAAAAGAACAAGGCTTGGGAATGGACAAGTGAATGCCAAGCCTCGTTTGAAGACTTGAAGAAGGCCGTTAGTGAAGAGCAGGTTCTTTGCCTACCGGACACTTCCAAGAGCTACGAGGCTGCGTACGGATGCATCGATTTTGCCATTGGTGGGTATTGATGCGGGAAGGACGCCCGATAGCCTATGAGAGCCGCAAACAACGACACCGACGCCGCTACGGTACAAGAGAAGGAAATGGCCGTGTCATTCATTGTCTAAGGGTGTGGCGACCTACTATTGGGTTCTCATTTTGTTATCATGACGGACAATGTTGCAACAAGCTATTTCCCGGACTCAAAAGAAGTTGGAGTCTAAGCAAGCTACGATGGCGGGATTTCTTGTAGCGGTTTGACTATAGATTGGAGTACAAGCCTGGCAAAGCTAATGTGGTGGGCGATGCGTTGGCCGGAAGACGGAACTAGCGCTTTAGGGGCCAGTAGTCCTTTGTTAGAAAGGATCAAATAAGGGTTAGGCGTGATGCCGTCAAAACCTCCTTTGCCTCATCGTCAAGGAAGGGAAGACAAGGCGATTTTGGTCGAGTGATGACACTACATGCCAAGGTGGAAGTATCTTTGTGCCAAAATAGGGAGCTTAAGGAAAGAGCTTATCAAGGAATGCCATGATTCCTTATGGGTGGACACCCAGGAATGAGGTACACCTTGCTTTGATCAAATCCATCTACTATTGGCCTCAACTTCGGGATGATGTCGAAGCTTATGTGAAGACTTTCCTTGTATGCCAACAAGACAAGATAGAGCAAAGATGCACCGGGAGGATTGCTAGAACCGTTGCCTATTCCCGGAGAGACCACGTGGGAGAGTGTCTTTATGGACTTCATTACTTGTGCCGAAATTAGAGGGCTTTGGCGGCATAATTGTCGTCATCGACCAGCTTCGGCAAATATGCAACATTCATACCGCCTCGACGGGCGCACGGCGAGATGAGGCCGGCACGTTCATTCCTTAAACACGTTGTGAAGCATTGGGGGATTCCATCCAATATAGTAAGTGATCGAGACCCACGATTCATAGGGAAATTTTGGACGAAATTGTTGTTCGAGATGGGATCGAGACTTGAACTTCTCTACAAGCTTTCATCCTCAAAGTGATGGACAGACGGAGCGTGCCAATGCATTGCTGGAGTTGTATCTTAGGCACTTTGTGAGTGCCAATCAACGGGATTGGGCAAAGCTGTTGGATGTAGCCCAATTCTCGTATAATCTGCAAAGAAGCGAGTCCACCGCTAAGAGTCCCTTCGAAATTGTCATGGGGCAGCAGCCCATGACCCCTCATGCCTAGCTGCTTTCAAGTTTGCCAAGGCTTGGCATGAACAAGCGGAGTTGGCCCGAGCCTATCTGAATAAGGCATCTAAAAATATGAAGAAATGGGCTGACAAGAAGAGGAGGATAGTACAATTTCAGGAAGGCGATTTGGTCCTTGTCAAATTATTGCCCCAACAATTCAAGTCCTTGCGGAAGGTTCATAAGGGGTTGGTGCGGAAGTACGAAGGACCATTTCCCATCCTTAAGAAAGTCGGAAGGTGTCGCCTGGCTACAACCGCAACTCCCTCCAAAGCTTAAAATCTATCCGGTCTTTCATGTAAGTATGCTGAAACCCTTTCATGGAGACAAGGAAGACATGAGTCGGGGAGAATCTAAGAGGGCGCCTACCGTAGTGGTAACCTCCTTTGACAGGGAAGTGGACTCGATTTTGGCGGACCGCTTGATCCGACGAAGGGGCGTACCAAGTTTTAGGGAATACTTGGTCAAATGGAAAAACGCCCCAGATGTAGAGACAAGTTGGGAACCTGAGGATTCCTTGTGGCAATTCAAAAATATAGAGAGGTTTCAACTTGAAGGTGCGACGAGGGCGTCGCGAACTTGAGTGGGGGAGGGTGTCACGTCCGGCCCAAACTGCCCCTAAAAATCCAAATGTTGGCTGCCTAAAGGATCTAAGACTTGGAAAGTTCTAGAGTTGCCTAGAGAAGTCTAGAAAGGGCTGGAGTTGGACGGACTCAACTTAAGCTTGAAGACCCTAGAATGTTCTAGAGCACACTGGAGGGTGCTAGAATGGGCTGGAATATCCTAGAATGCGCCGGATGGTTCGGGAAGGATGTAGAAGCCGCTGGAAGCTTACGAAACATCCCGGAAGGTGCATGAAGGAGCTAGACAAACCTAGAAGACTCTAGAGTTGGATAGAAGATCCTAGAACCTTGTGGCAGATTGTATATAGAACTCTCTTGTATATTCTAGAGCTAGAAGGATCTAGAGAAATGTGGCATACTCTTAGGCTTGTTGCCACACTATAAACAGACCACTTGGTCTTCATTTGTATTCATCCTTGGGAATTCTTAGCATTTGTAACATAAACTCTCTCTAGAGCAATACAAAGCATTCTTTGCAAACTCTCTTTCTATTCTCTTTGGAGTTACATTTCGGTTGAAAGGCAGGCTTAGTGCAACGGACAGTGCTAAGTGCCACACGATCGCTACTTGAGAAATTAAGGTCGTGACACTAGGCTAGGCTACTATTGAGCTAGGCTTGAATAGCCTCGCTCATCTTATACCTTTACCCGGTAATAATGCCAAAAACTTGACACGCTTAAGCACAAAAAAATATATGTAGTCATGTAGAAGTAATAATTAATTTAACAATAAGGTTTGTTGTACCCACGAGGATTGATAGCAATGTCTACTCCTAATTACTAATTTATTAGTAAGTTAATTAAAGTTAGCAAAATAGAAGTTTTAATTATTTTTGAAAAAAATAACATAAAAACAGAAAGTGAATTGTACAAGATTTATAAGAGATATCTAGTTATGGAACTATCCTTATCACTAACTTACACTTTAATCAAACATATATTGAATGAAAATTAATTTCTTAAGTTTTAAATCACTTTTGTAATATAAAACCATTCTTGAATTATTAACTTTAGCTTTAAAATCTGGGTCAATTTAAGACTTCCAACATTTTCTTACTTTGTAATTAATTTAGAATGCCATCATAAATCAACCTAAATCCTAAACAATCTACAAGTATCATTATTAGATTTAGCTCATTCATTGCATTAGGATCTAAAAAAGTTATAACTAAATTAGGCAAGATTAGAACACTCATTTAATTTTTAGCAAAGATATTCAATCATACTTGTCATAGCATCCACAAGGTACCACTACGAATAAGAATATTAGTAATTACACACTATCATCTTAGACTACTTGTACACCAAATTCATAACATGCATAGTCATGGCTTCAAAACATAGAATTAAATACATCAAGAATCAAAAATTAAAATTAAAATTATTTGTGACATCAAGTTAATTAAATCATAATCTAGGGCTTAGAATTGCTCACAATCACATTGAATGTTTATCTAGATATAAAATATCAAATTCATAATAATAACCAAATATTTTATCACAAAGAAGAAAGAGGTAGAAAAAAAATATGTTCAGGGAGAATTATTGAAGTCAAAGAGACCAAAAATATCAATCTTCAACTTGTTTTTCCAATCTTCCTTCAAGGATCTTAAACTTGGGTAGGGAGTGAGGTGTTTAAATAATGCAAAAACCTAGCACAAGTTGATTAGAATTACAATTCATGTTTTCACTAAAATTGAATAGTCACGTACATAATAAAATGTGTGCTATTAGGAAT
This sequence comes from Hippophae rhamnoides, assembly GCA_033030585.1. Classification (NCBI taxonomy): domain Eukaryota; kingdom Viridiplantae; phylum Streptophyta; class Magnoliopsida; order Rosales; family Elaeagnaceae; genus Hippophae; species Hippophae rhamnoides. The sequence continues at coordinate 43,769,711 of CM065436.1, read as the reverse complement.
CTCATTCCCTTCTGCTATATCTTTGTAATACATACCCAACATGGAATCCCATTTCGTCTGGGAGTATTCAATTTAACACAATATCAAATTTTATTGTATAATTATTAAAATGATATGCTTGTTCCATAAGTTTTAAATATCTACCAAATATTTAAAATCGACATTTGAATATGCTAATATAACTAATTCATATAATTATTTAATACAACTAGATAATATATAATTAATTGCATGGATTAAATGACAATGTCATTTACTATTATACCCATACATATTTATTATCATTTATAACCCTCATAAAATGTCTTTTTATAAATATATATTTTAATAGCTTAAATAATTAGTTTTAAATTAAATATTTATTTACCTTGAAAATAACATCATTCAATGTAACTATGACTTTAAGCTTTGATAAAAAATTCATACATTAATTAACTTACACATTAATTATTATGTTTATTAATTCTAGGGTTATTTCATTATAAACTTGAAACCGAACTCTCCAGTATCAAAGTTATTATTTACCCAATTCTTATATAGTTTGATTAATTCATTGACATAACTATTATGTGTAGCTTGAATGAGTACAAAACCTAATGAACAACCATATTAAGGAGATACTAAATTCATAGACTCACGCTAACTTACAAGTAGTGAAAAATACAGTTAATAGAAGTAAAGTAAAAGGAGATTGAATCAATCAAAAAACAGGTAGAATAGTTTAATATAAGAGGAACAATAATCAGAATACAACATACATGTTAAATAGGAAAGAAAAGAAAAAAAATATAAGGAAGAAAAAAGGCTTTCCAATTAGAGTCAAACTCATATATGTTGGCATACATAAGAGAGAATGAGATTGTATTAACACAGAAGTAGATCATGTATAACATAATGATGTAAAAAGGTAAGCCCACGTAGAGCCTATTGTTATATGGTAAAATCATTGGATTAATTATAGAAACTACTAGGCAACAAACAATCCAACAAATAGAATAAATAGATACAAGTCGATAGAAAAGTATAAATGCAAAATACCTCTATCAGTTGAAACATCTGACCTAATTGCTTTTGTTTCCCTCATTTGATGCCTATGCAAAAACTTGATTCGACATATGAATCTGGTTCTTCTCTAAAGTCACACCACACATTGTGAAGTGTGATTAGTCACCAATGATCAATATCATAAACAAAAGAGGTACCTATCTAAACCATAACTTAGAATACGGTTTTGCTCTCACATAAATATCAAACTAACACTCAACGTAATTGTGAAACATAATAAAAAAATGCAATATAATTTTGCAAAGCTTCGCTTGTATTTTTTAATTACCATTTCAAAGAAATGGGGGTATTTATAGAAAATTTCTCAATCGACGAAGGTAATACTACTCTTGATGAGGTTAATACCCATTACAACCATACTAACTAGGGTTGGCAAGCCAAGTTAGTGAGCCATCTGATGCACAAAAGCTTGATATTTAAATTTTGTAAAATTTAAAATAAGTTCATAAGTGCATGAATCATTTTTGTAAAATGTGATAAGTATACTTCTAAGGTCAGTCTAAAGATGAACTACGTGGTTTTAAATAATTCAAAAAATATCTTAAAAACAAACCTAAATATTTTGTCATAATATTTAGGTTTTAAAAGTCTAAACTAATAACATAAAATTAATGAATAAGAATACAATTGATTCAGATAATTCTAGGCAGATATACAATTATCACTTAATAAAGAATATGTGGGATTTATTAGCTTGTTAATCGTGCTTGCTTAAAATTAATTAAGTTATTAAAGATATAAATTAATATTATTGATTGTGTCATTTTTGTATGAAAGTATCATCAGGTGAGACCAGATTCATTATTAATAAAACAATTAATACTTTTAGGCGGGGATAACCAAGTAATTAAATTAAATTATTTTTTGTTTCTAAGGAAATAACAAAGCATGTAAATCCCTGCTTTATGCAAAGCATATAATTTAGACTCTTATTCAATGTGTCAAAATTATTCCCGAAACCTACTTTCAGATTTTAAATCTATTATAAAAAATATTTAATCGATATATTAATCTATTATAAAATTTGTAAAAATCTTGAATGAAGTAATAAACTCAATTTATTTTATAAAAATATTCACCTAAATTAATTTTTCACAAATATGATAGCATAACTAATATCCTATAGTAATAATAAGCCAAACATGCTTAGATTTAATAAATGATCAATAAATTAAAATAACATTCAAAAAGATACATAAAATTTAAATCTCTAGTAATCGAATACAATTAAAATAAAATACCTTAAAGTCTTCTTTAGTATAAAGATAACTTTTGTAATGATCTATGATCTAGAATAGCTCTAAAAGATCTGCCTATACTGTTATTGAATCAAAACTATTGTAGAAAAACTAAGAAAAAGAAAACTTGAGGAACCTATTGCAACCTCCTACAAAATTTATCTAAAATTTTCTATATGCTTCTATTTAATGTAATCAAAAGAGAAAACTCATTAAGTTATAGCCGAGGTTTGGAGAGAAAAAGGGATCATGAAAAAAAATCATAATGCGTCGTGGCCAACATTTATCTATGCTGTAGCCCGCATACGTACTGGTTCACTTAAGTTCAAATAGAAAGGAACGCACCACAACACAACATTTCTCAACCATGGAAAATATTAATGTTTTTCAAGCACTCATCACAAACCTTAACTAACTTCTTGCTAACCTATAGTAAGAAAATCGATAAAAAAACTAAAAACAAAAATAAATAAACTAAATTAAACTAATCTAAATTATTTTCGTAGATTGTCATAGTTGTATTTAGTGTATATAACAAGTCTTTAAACCCCTAGGTTGTCTTAGTGGATAAGTTTAATTCTGTGGGGGCTTTGAGTGATAATACCTATAAATATCCTACTAAATGCAAAAACAAAAACAAACAATTAACAATTAACAAAATAAAAAATAAAATTAACCAAGTAAAAACTAAAACAAAAAATAACAAAGTAAAAATTAAAATAACAAAACTTCTTATGCTTTAATATCTTTTAAATTCATAATTGAATCTAAAGTATAAGCTAGATCAACATTCCAAAGGTTCACAGTTTATTGTAAAAATTAGTTACAAATCAAATTTATGTTCCATATCAAAAATGTATCAATACTGATTTATCCAATTTTAGTATTTGGAATCCAAATTCACTTTGACTATAATCCTCACAAGTCATACTCTCAATATTACACTAATCATATGGTTCAAGCACTCAAAAAGATATATGCAAATAGAAGTTATGTAAAGATATTAAGTAATGGGTTCACATATGATTAAATAAGAAAGGCTCAAAAAGTGCATAATATTGATCTCATAAAATGAATCAAATGATTGGATTTATCAAGAAATTGCATTATTCTCATGCATCAATTAAAAGCATCAAGAAAAAATGTTAATTATATGCCTTATAATGAATGAAAATTCAATGAGTTTAAAATGATTTATTTCCTATTTTTCTTTTGTAATAACCATATACAAATGTGCATTTGGTGAGTGGCTAATTTTTGACTCTTTTGTTTTTGGCTTTAGGGAACCCTAGACATATCTTTTTTGGAAGTTATGCATGAATAAATAGGCGTACACTTTCAATTTCAAGTCATTCAATCCAAACAATAAAAATAAGTATATAATTCTTCATCAGATGTTAAAAATCTTAGCATTCAATACAAAACCTAGAAAGATAACCTAAAAATTTGAATTAATAAGAAGAATGTTTAAAAGAATAGAAAAAAATATTATTACTCAAAATAAAAAGATTATAGGCTCAAAATATTCTCACAATGTAATTTTCGCCATTTGATTCCTAAACACTAATTTCAGATTTATCTCAATTTCAACATTCAATCATGAAACACAAACTATGATAAAAAACTAATTATTACAATATTCCATGACATATTTAAGACATCAATCAAATAGTACAAAAGACTCAATTATTTGCTCAAAATCCACTAAAAGCATATGATTTTGCAAAAAAAATTAAAATTGTACCTAACTATCTCTAAACCAATGAATAAACTAAATAAAAGAAAATAAATGTAAACACATGTATAATAAAAAAAAATTAATTGCTTAAATAAACATGTAACTTTTTCTCCACCTAACCTATAATTTACATTGTCTTAAATATATTAAATGTAAATTAAAAATAATGAAAAGAAAACTTACCCATTTCCTTTAGCCAATGTGATAAAATAGTGAGGTGGTAAGTCAGATGCATCCAACATCTTAAATAATTTAACCACACAGAGAGATTATTGTGTACTTCTCATTCATTACATCTCAACAACAGTTATAAATTTAATAGTTCTACATAAAATAAATAGAAAATAAATTAAATTAAAATATAAAAAATTACATAAAATGAAAAATACTACATAAAACAAAATAACAATGAAAATAAATTCATTAAAATAAAGAAAAATAATATTACCTAAAAACGTTGGATTTATTCCCATCAAGTGCTATTTAGCTAGTTGCCATATTATGCTTAGACTTGTACACCTATATGGGCTCGATGTCTAATACATTGTGTTCTTTTAAATAAGGCTTCATGTGATTCCTATTGACTTGAAACGTTCTTTGTGTCTTAGGATTCAATAACTCCATCACTCTATTTGGAAATAATTGGGTAATTTTGTATGGTCCAGCCCACCTTGATTGTATTTTTTCTAGAAACAATCCCAGATGAGAGTTAAATAAAAAAAATTCATTCTAGGAGGAAAAGACTAACAGACTAGGCCTTTTTCATGATAGCGCTTAGTGTGCCCATTGTATATCTTTACATTTTAATAGGCTTCATCCTTGATCTCTTCAAACTCACTAAGTTGGAGTATGCACTTCTCTCCTACTTTACATAAATCCATATTAGTTATTTAATTTCCTAATAAGCCTTATACTCAAGTTCAAAGGGTAAGTGGCATGCTTTTCCAAATAATTAATTGGTAAGGGCTTATTCTAATTGATTTTTTGTAAGCTATGTGTTATGCTCAATAGACATCATTTAACTTGATTCCATGGTTCTTCCTTGAAGGGTACATAGTTCATTTATTAACCCCTTTGATTTGCCTATTACTCATTTCCCCTTGACCAAAAATTTATGGATGGTATAGAGTAACCACTTTGTGTTTCATGTTATATATACTTCTTTAGTATCCTATCAAAAGTTTTTTTGAAAAAATGGCTCCCTCTATCACGAATTATTGCTCTAGGTGTCTCAAACCTAGTAAGGAATGAATCTTTTAAACACTTCAAAAAACATTAGCATTATTAGTTTAATGGGTATAGCTTCTACCCACTTGGACACATAATCAAAAGTGACCAGAATATATTCATTACCAAAAGATGGGAAAATGGACCCCTAAAGTCAATCCCAAATGCATTAAATAGATCAACAACTAAATTAGATGTCAAAGGCATTTCATTATGCTTTCATGTATTATATGTTCTTTGAAATCTATCCTAATGCCTGCCAAACATGTGAGCATCCTTAAATAGAGTTGGCCAACAAAATCCAGGCTGTAATACATTAAGGGCCATTTTCTTACCACCAAAATGGCCCCTACAATAAAGTTCATGAGAAAAATCTAGAATGCTCTTATTTTCTTCTTTAGGCACACATATTCAGATGACTTGATCTTAACCATTCTTAAATAGATAGGATTCATCCTAGAAGTATTGCTTGCAAAAATATAGAAAGACTTTCTTTTCCTAAAAACAAATTTTAGGCCTGAGAACATCAATAATTGTTTATTAGGAAAGGTTTTAACAATATCTTCTTTACTATCACCTTCAATAGAATTGAATTCAGAAATTAACCTAGACAAATGATCAACTACTATATTTTCATTACCTTTCTTATGTTTGATCTCTAGGTTAAATTCTTGCAAGAGTAAAACCCATTTTATTAGTCTTGGCTTAACATTTGGTTTACTTAATAGATATCACAAAGTGGCATGATTAGAATGCACAATTACTTTAGAACCTACTAAGTAAGACCAAAGTTTATCTAAGGAAAACACTACAGTTAAGAATTTTGTTTTTCCAATGATGGAATAATTAATTTAGGCATTATTAAGTATTTTTCTAGAATATTATATGACATGTAAATGCTTATCCACTCTCTATTCTAACATTGATTCTATAGCATAATAAGAGGCATCACACACTATTTCAATCGGGAGAGACCATTTAGGTGCCAAAATAATAGGGGTAGATATTGATTTATCCTTCAAAGTATTAAAGGTGATAAAGCAATCATCATTAAAATCAAAATAGACATCTTTTGACATAGGTTACATAAAGGACCACTTATTTTAGAAAAAGTTTTAATAAATCGCCAATAAAAACAAGCATATCCTAAGAAGCTCCTAATCCCCTTAAGAGATGTAGGGGTTGGTAGTTTAGTGTTAGATATATTAGTTGTGTATTAGGTGTCTTAGTTGTGTATTAGGTGTATATCACCTAATAGTGTCCATAGCTTTGTATATAAATATGTAGTTTCTTTGAATGGAAATGAATAAGAATGAATTCTGAAATTACATGATATCAGAGCATTTGGGTTACAAAATTGGGAATTCTTTTTTTTTTGTTCAAATTAGGGTATGATTTTTTGTAAACACAAATTAGGGTTTAGTGCATTTTTGGGTTCCAACTTGGAACACCCTTTTGGAGTGAAAATTTACTCTCACCGTCGGTACAGGGAGGAAGCCCAGCTACTGACTGGCCTTACCCCGAAGTCCATTCACCAGACGAGCCACGAATGGGCCCCATATGCCACTACGACTTTCTACCATCTTCCCACGTGCTGACGTGTGATAGCATGTCCCTATAGCAGTCTTCTCTGGTCATCCTCGTTTTGCTCTATGGCGTTTCCCTTTATCATCTGTGATGTTTTGGCACTCATCACTTTTTGATTGTTTAGGTTTGGATTCTACCAATTTTGTGTTCTTTTTGGCTGCATGTTTGGTCACTGCCATTGTTGGATTTTTTTTGTTCATTTGTTCACTGCCTTGTAGTTTGTAGGAGTTATCGCTGAAAATAAATCTATTGTTGTGATGGATATGGTGCATGTGATGTCTAAAATCATAGACCATAAACATAATGGCTCGAATTATTTGGCTTGGAGTAAGACCATTCAAATTTATTTGAGAAGTATCGACAAAGATACTCATTTGACTAATGATCCTCCTAAAGATGATTCAAAGAAGACATGGCTTAGAGAAGATGCCCACTTATTTCTACAGATTGGGAATTCTATTGAGAGCAATGTAATTGACTTAATCAATCATTGCTAATTCGTTAAGGAATTGATGGATTATTTGGATTTCTTATATTATGGTAAAGGAAATATTTCTAGCATGTATGAGGTATGCAAAGCATTTTACCATGCAGACAAACAAGATCAGTCCCTTACAAATTATTTTATGGAATTTAAAAGGACTTATGAGAAGCTCAAAACTTTGATGCCTTTTAGCCCTGATGTGAAGGTTCAGCAAAGCCAATGGGAACAAATGGGTATTTAGTCGAGTACTTCGTACAGAAGGCATTCCACCTCCACGTGCTCAATTAAATGGTGCTTTGGTCAGTCAAAATAATAATTATGAGCCTGGACGGTACTTATATAAGTAGAAATAAAGGAGGCAGCTTGCAAGGGTTTGAAACTCGACCATAGGACCCATGAGGTATTATGTGTCACTATTGTCACAAACCAGGACATACAAAACATGACTGTAGAAAGCTTCAGTACAAACATCAGAAAGGTCACTCGGCCCATATTGCATCCACTTATGATACTTTTGAAAAATTGGTTCTTATCTATGCAGATGTATTTACCAAGTTCTCATAGTATCAATAATTACTAAAGTCTTCATATACTTCTATCACTGCTATTGCTGATTCAGGTAAACCAAATATGTGTCTTCTTTCCTCATCTTCCAAATGGGTTAATGATTCGGGTGCCATAGATCATATGACAGGTAATTCTAGTCTCTATTCTAGTCTTCAGTCACACACTTCCACCTCTACTGTTACCTTAGCTGATGGGTCACCATCTAGTGTTCTTTGGTCTAGCACAATTACTCCCACTCCTTTGCTTCCTTTGTCATCTGTCTTACATTTACTTGGCTTATCCTTTAATTTGATCTCTATAAGTCACCTTACTCTCAATCTTAAAGGTTGCATCTCAGTTTTTCCTGATCGTTACTTATTTTAGGATCTTATGATGAAGAAGACTATTGGTAAAGGACATGATTTTGGAGGCCTCTATATTCTTGACATACCAATACCAAAATCTACTGCTTGCTCTGGTGTAACCTCTCCCTTCGAGGCATATTGTAGACTGGGTCATCCATATCTTCCTTTACTTCAGAAACTTTGTCCTCAGTCTAGTAAGGTGTCTTCATTAGATTGTGAGTCTTGTCAATTTGCAAAACATCATCGCCTTAGTTCAAATCCAAGAGTTAATAAACATGCTAGTGTTCCTTTTGAATTAGTTCATTCTGATGTTTGGGGTCCTTGTCCTATTTTGTGTAAACCTGGATTTAAGTATTTTTTACTTTTGTGCATGATTATTCTCGTGTAACTTGGTTGATTTACCTTTGGGGAAATTGGCTATAGGATGCAAATGGGTGTTCATAGTTAAGGCTAATCCGGATGGGTTAGTTGCTCGATTAAAGGCCCATCTTGTTGCTAAGGGATATGCTCAAACCTATGGAGTGGACTATTCTGACACTTTCTCTCCTGTTACTAAATTGACCTCTGTTCGATTGTTTATTTCTATGGAAACTACTCACTATTGGCCTTTGCATCAACTAGATATCAAGAATGTTTTTCTTCATGGTGATCTTCAAGGGGAGGTGTTTATCGAGCAACCTCCTAGTTTTATTGCTCAGGGGGAGTCTAGGTAAGTTTTTCGTCTCCGTAAATCTTTGTATGGTTTAAACAGAGTCCTCGTGCTTGGTTTGGAAAATTTAGTCAAGCTATAGAAATGGTTGGTATGATGAAAAGTAAGTCTGACCATTCTATGTTCTACAAACAATCAGAAGCTGGTATCATTCTTTTAGTTGTGTATGTAGATGACATTGTTATTACTGGAAGTGATACTATAGGAATTTCATCTCTTAAATCTTCCCTACATACTCAGTTTCACAAGAAGGATTTGGGGATGCTAGAGTATTTCTTGGGTGTTGAAGTCACAAGGAGTAAAAAAGGTATATTTCAATCTTAGAGAAAATATGTCCTGGTCTTATTAACTGAGACAATAAAATTAGGAGCAAAGCCTTGTAGTGCTCCAATGACTCCGAACATCTACCTTACAGGAGATGGGGAACTCTTTAAAGATTCTGAGAGATATCGAAGGTTGGTTGGAAAGCTGAATTACCTTACTGTGACTTGTCCAGATATTTCATATACGGTCAGTATTGTTAGCCAATTTATGTCATCCCCAACAGTTCATCATTGGGAAACGTTAGAGCAAATTTTGTGTTACTTGAAAGGAGCACCTGGACGTGGTATCTTGTATGCAAACATGGACACACTCATATTGAATGTTTTTTAGATGCAGATTGGGCAGGTTCCAAAGTGGATAGAAGATCCACATTAGGCGACTGTATTTTCATTGGAGGAAATTTGGTCTCATGGAAAAGTAAGAAGCTGAATGTTGTGTCAAATCAAGTGTAGAGTCAAAATATAGGGCTATGGCACAATCTGTGTCTGAGATAATGTGGATATATTAGCTCTTGAATGAAGTAGGTCTTACAACTTTAGTACCAGTGAAATTGTGGTGTGATAACCAAGCTACTCTTCATATTGCTTATAATCCTGTGTTTCATGAGAAAACTAAACACATTGAAATTGATTGTCATTTTGTTCACAAGGAAATTCAGCAAGGTTTGATTTCTACAGGATATGTGAAGACTAGAGAAGAACTAGGAGATATCTTCATGAAAGCTTTAAGTGGGGTTCGAGTTGATTATCTTTGTAACAAGTTGGGTATGATTAATATCTATGCTCCAACTTGAGGGGGAGTGTTAGATATATTAGTTGTGTATTAGGTGTGTATTAGGTGTCTATCACTAGTTGAATATATTAGTTGTGTATTAGGTATATATCACCTAATAGTATCCCTAGCTTTGTATATAAATATATAGTATCTTTGATTGGAAATGAATAAGAATGAATTCTGAAATTACATTTAGCAACTAACTTAATTTGTCTAATCAATCTCAATTCCTTTGTTAGAAATTACATGGCCTAACACAATCTCATGTTGTACATTAAAATGATTTTTTTCCTAACTAAGTGGCAAGTTACATTCAATGTAACATTCTAAAACTTAAGTCAATTTATATAAGCAATCATCAAATGATGTTCCAAAAACAGAAAAATTGTCCATAAATACCTCAATTAATTGTTTCACCATGTTTATGAAGATTGACATCATACATCTCTGAAACGTGTCAAGGGCATTGCAAATGTTTCAAAAGGATATGTGAAAGTGGCCTTCTCCTAATCCTCTAGTGCAATAGGTACCTAATAATAACTTAAGAGACCATCCAAAAAATAGTAAAATTCATGCCCAACTAATCTTTCTAACATCTGTTCAATGAATATTAGAGGAAAATGATCATTTTTAGTGTACAAATTTAGTTTCTTAAAATCTATACACGTTTGCCATCATGTGATTTTCGTTGTGGGCACAAATTCATTTTTAATCACAGTTATTCCCAATTTCTTCGATATCATAAGAAATAGAATAACATACATACTATCAACAATTGGATAAATAATTCCTACTTCTAAGAGTTTTAGAATTTTTTTTAACTACGACATATATGATTCGATTTAGTCTCTTTTGGGCCTCTCTCACCAGTTTAGCATCATCCTCTAAGTTATTCTTATGCATTCACATAATTGGACTAATGCCTATAATATCCTCAATATATTCTAACCTATTTCCATTTGGAATTTCTTAAACACCTTAACAAGATTATTTTCTCGCGTTTTGGTCAAAGTGGATGAAATAATAGATGGATATGTTTCCCTTTCTCACAAAAGCACATATTTTATGTGCTTAGGAAAATCTTTTAGTTCTAACTTAAGTGAAGTAGCCGCTTCCTTATATGGGATTCTAGGTAGATCAAAAGATGTACTAGATTCTCCTATTGGTTCAGGATTATCTAACAATTTATGGTATCCTTCAATCTTCTCATCTAAGTCTTCTTTCACCTTTTCAACTGTAAGAGCAACTTTCAGTTAGTCTTCCAATTTATCCTATAGAAAAGTATTATGAACAAGTCTATCTGTAGAATCAATATGAAAAAATTCATCAATGGCAGAGATAGAAAGTACAATGTGCTTTGGAAAATCTTTTAGTTCTAGATTAAGTGAAGTAGCCGCTTCCTTAGATGGGATTCTAGGTAGATCTAAAGGTGTACTAGATTCTCCTATTGTTCAGGATTATCTAACAATTTATGGTATCCTTCAATCTTCTCATCTAAGTCTTCTTTCACATTTTCAACTATAAAAGCAACTTTCGGTTAGTCTTCCAATTTATCCTATAGAAAAGTATTATGAATAAGTCTATCTATAGAATCAATATGAAAACATTCATCAATTGCAGAGATAGAAAGAACGATTGAAGAGTTACAAACTTTAAAATGAATAGCCTCTCTCAAGACTGTCATTGTTAAATTCCCATTTGGACATCAATAATAGTCTTAGTAGTGGTTATGAATGGTCTACCAAGAAGTATTGTATATTCTTTGTCCAAGTTTGGGTTTTTCTACATATCCAAAACCACAATGTCAACAAGTATTATTAATTTGTCTACATGTACCAACACATCCTCAACCATTCCATCCAGATGTTTAATAGATCTATCCGCAAGTTGAAAGGATATAGTTATAGGTTTTAAGTCTCCCAAACCTTGCTACAAGAAAATAGAATATGGAATCAAATTAATACTAGCACGTAAATCAAGCATTACTTTAGCTAGCTTCCTATCCCCCATAGTGATGTTAATGGTATAACTTCCTGAGTCATTCAACTTTGGGGGTAGTTGATGCTTAAGCACATAACTAGGAACCTCAGATACGATAACTCTCTTAATAAGCTCATACGTCCTCCTCTTAGTCTTCAATTCCTTGAAGCACTTAGCATAGGAGGGCATATTTTTTATCACATCTAATAAAAGTAAATTTTTATTAACCTTTGAAAGCATAATGAAAAGATTAGAGAATTTCTTATCTTGCTATGATTCCTTCAATCAATGTGGAAACAATATTAGTAGCTGGTGTGGTTCTAATGTCTTTTTTATTTTTGGAAATGTCAATTGACTCTGCAATTCTTTCCTCAATTTTTATCATATCTTGCTATGATTCCTTCAGTCAATGTGGAAACAGTATTAGTAGTTGGTGTGGTTCTAATGTCTTTTTTATTTTTGGAAATGTCAATTGACTCTGCAATTCTTTCCTCAAAATATTTATCAAGATAGGCACTTGTCTCTCAGCCTTCTTAGGAGCCTACATTTTCAACTTCTTTATTACTTGTACTAGATTGTAAATCATTAGAAATTTCAGATAAAATTTTGTAAACTACCTTATCACTTTGAAGGATAGTGACATCCTTCGTTTGTTCTGCTTGACTAAATAGCATTCCTAGTTCTTGCTTTTGCATATACTCTGTTAGTTTCCCAACTTGAGCTTCAACTCTTTTTATTAAAGCCTTTAAGGAATCTAACCTATGATTATTTATTATCGAATTATCCCTACTAACTTGAATTAAATTATTCAAGTTATCTTTTAAAGTTAGCTTAAATGACTGATCTAACGTGCAACATTCTAACACTTACAATCACCCTTGTATAAGATTGGATTCCTCTAAGGTACCTACACTAGGATCACCTACAATAGAAAAAAAAATTAGCACTATGTAAAAATGTACCACAAACTCCACATACCTCTTGGTTTTCCATTTTTTGGGTAATGAGGAGTTGCCCTTGCTTAGTTGATCCTGCAAGTTGCAAGGCCATTTCATTCCTTAAGCTAACTTCATTGACCTTTTCTCTTTCTCCTCTAGCACTATTGTTTTTTTTGAAGTTAGCACCCAAAATCTCATATAGCTCATAAGTTTTCTTTGGTATCTTTTCTCCCATAACTCCTCCTCAACAATTTCAATTGTGTATTTTCATTATTGTGTCAATCTATCATAAAATAACTAGTTCTATAACTACTATGGAAGGCTATATTATAGGCATTGAGTCAAAATGAGCTTGAATCTATCCCAAACTCTACGGAAGGGCTCTCCATCTATTTGGAAGAACGTTGTTATCTTTTCCCTCAAGTCGATAGTATTTTGATGGGAATAGAATCAACTCATAAATTTATCATAAAATGTCTTTCAAGTAGTTAATGAACCCAATTGCAAAGTCATGAACCAAGACTTAGCTTGATCTTTGAGTGTGCAAGGAAGACACCTTATCCTAAGCTGGTCTTCGTCAAGTCTTGATAGTGAAAATGTTTGCACAATAGCATAAAAATCTAGAATAAGATTTAAAGAGTCTTCATTAGAGATACCATGAAATGAAGGCAACATTGAATAATGAATTTTTTTTCAATTCGTAATTCCTTGTAACCTCTCCCAGTTGTACGCAAGAAGTACCATTTTTAATGATTTTCCTTGCATATTCCTTCATCATTTTTTGCTCATCTCCAGCATTAACATGTTTGCTTGCACTTGAGGTTGTACCGCTTCCGACTAATTATCAATATCCAACTTTGTTGAAAATTGTTTTAATCTCGTAGATGTTATCACGAATTCTTTTCTCAAAAATATCTTAAAATAAAAAAAAACATGATAGCAAATAACGTAGCACTAAAATAAGTACTATAAAAAATATGAACAAAAATAAAGAAAAAAACAACTAACTGAAAGAAAATAAATAAAATATTTAGTATATAATACAAACAATTTATTAGGCAATAATACAAACTAAATGCATAACTACAATAAGTTAATAAAAAATATTATACAAGAAATAAAAGTTAGCACACAAATATAGTAAACAAAATAATTAACAAAAACAAATAAAAATAATAAAATAAAATAAAAAGATTTGAGCTAGTAATTAAATAAATAGAGAAATAAAGAAAATAAAATAAAATAAAAGTCAAGTCGAGTCAAAATTAGAAATTAAAATTAGTATACAAAAATATTAAAAAGAAAATTCTAAAAAATAAATTAAGTTAATAAATCACTAAAATAAATAAAATAGAATGAAAATAGTTAGAATAAAAATAAATTAAAATATTGTTTTGTGAATTTTTGATTATTTTTACATTATTGATTTTTCAAAATTTTTAAACTTTTGATTTTCTATTTATTTTTTATTTTTAAGTAAAATAAAAACAATTTACAAATATTTATAAAATAGTTTTTAAGATTTTTGATAATAAAAATTTAAAATACTATTTCACCTTGATAACAATGCCAAAAACTTGTAGTCAAATTTTGTAAAATTTATAATAAGCTCACAAGTGCATGAATCACTTTGTAAAAACGAAAAGTATAATTCCAAGATCTGTCTAAAAACAAACTACGTGATTTTAAATAGTTTAACAATTCTTTTAAAATAAATATGTAAAATAAACCTAAATATTCTATCAATATATTTGGGTTTTGAAAAGTCTAGGCATATAAAAAATTATCACTCAATAGAGAATTTATGGGATTTATTAGCTTATGAACCATACTTACTTATAATTAATTAGATTATCAAATATAAAAATTAAGGTTACTAATTTTTTTTTATGAAAATATCCTTAGGTGGGAATCAAATTCTTTATTAATAAAATCAATTAATATCCTTAGATGAGAATCACAAACTGAGTAAATTAAATTATGTTTTGGTTATAAGAAAATAACAAACAATTTCAGTCACTACTTTATGTAGAGCACATAATTTAGAATCTTATTCAAGGTGTCAAAATTAAATCTTAAAACTAGCTTTTAGATTTTAAATATATTTTTCATTATATATCTTTAATACATTAATTTGTAATAAACTTTTTAAAAATCTTGAATAAATAAATAAACTCAATTTATTTTATAAAAATATTCAGCTAAATTAATCTTTCACAAACACGATAATATAATTAATATCTCATAGTAATAATCAACTAAACATGTTCAAATGTAATAAATTATTAGTAAATTAAAAATAGCATTTAGATATATACATAAAAATTAAATTTACAAATAATTGAATACAATTAAAATAAAATACCATAATATATTATTTACTATATATAGAACTTTTGTAACAACATGTGATCTAGAATACCTTTAAAAGATTTACTTATATTATAATTGAAACAAAACTTTTGTAGAAAAACTAAGAAAAATTTAAATTTTAGAACCTACAACTAGCTGCTACAAATTTTATTTGAAATTTTGTATATGTTTCTATCTGATGTAATCTAAAGAGAAAACACATTAATTTATAGTTGAGGTTTGGCAAAAAAAAGTGGATCGTAAAAGAAAAATCATTGCACGTTATGGCCAACATTTAACCATATTGTGGCCCTCGATACATAGTGGCTCGCCTTATTTCAAAGAAAAAGGATAGCATCACGGTACAAAAGTTTTCCCCCACACCTCAACATAAGCTATATGAAATTAATGTTAAAAAATATGGAATGCACTACAACCCAATGTAATTCAATCCATGTTCCACATAGCTTGTTTTTGCTTCTTAGTTTTACCCTTTTACAACTGATAGGATCACATGTAAGCCTTACATATATTCCTCTTTTGAGTGCTTGTAGGCATGAATCTTTAAGTGTTATTACTTTATCAAATTGATGCAAAAAATACTTGAAAAATAAAATAATATTTGTGATTCCCAACATATAGATTTGCATAAATAATGACAAAATCATACATATTCAAATATATTTATTACATTTAAGTCCTAATAGATCACAAAATATTAGTACATTTTAAGTACTAATCACCCTCTAAAAAGTGATTTTTCATTTTCATAAATTGCCAAATATTTTTCCGCAAATATCCACAAGTACAATGACATACCATAAATAACAGAGCCTAGTATGCATACTACTAAAACCATCCTTATAGTGTGTGTAAACATGCTCGTATACAAAATGTACCTAACTAAGTGTGTGTGTGTGTGTGTGCGCATTACTAATATGTCAATAATAAACTTGACATAGAGTAATACAATATACTAAGTAAAATAAAATGGACTCCTTGTTTTGAACATAGGAATGCCAACATAGACACAAAGGACTCACAAGACTTATAATCTCCCCCTTTGACTTTCTGTGGCAAACGACTACACAACTAATAGAAATGCACATCAATATGAGATTATCATGAAGGTGACCTAAAGATGTATGTTCCTATAAACAGAATATTCACACAAAACCAACACCAAAAACATACATAAAACAAGTGCATCCATCTTGTGAGCTCTATCCATCTTCAGTATTAACACATCCATACTCCAAGTCTGAACTCCAAGGTTTCAATATACACTTGTAACCTACACACCTGAAACAACACATGCTTATGAACATATCATGCAAAAACATCATTTAGCCTAATTAGATATTATCGTGTTACCCTTACACAGGTACGTACTGATAGGCTAAGCACAGTTAAACATGTAGCAAAAAAAACAAAAAACACACAACTCCCTTTGACTTCATGCAACACTCCTCCTAAATAAATGTAAGTCACTTAACCACATATTGTGTAATCCTACACTCACATCCTATGCAACATAAACCATGTTAACAAATAATGAGTTATGCACAAAAACTTCTCTCCTTTCTTGATACAAAAAGTAAAAATCTACATGAGGGAGAAAAGGCATACATGAATGCAATAATCATATCACTTATGCACTACAATAGAAAAGGAATACTTCTCATTAAGAAATAATATTTTGATTACAAGTTTTTACAAATAATAACAAAGACTCAACACTTTTTGCCACCCTCTCCATCATTATCATCAACTTGGGTTTCACTGCAAGAATAATCATCAGGATCCCTATAGTGTCGAAGGGGTAGAGAAGACGTCAAGTTAAAGTAGTCTTGAAGGTGTAGGTTCTAGGAAAGGTTAATAGCATCTCCCCATAAGTTTATAAATAGTGAGGTGAGGGATCTAAGAGGAGATGCAATTGAACAAGATGAGTGAAAATGGCCTTAAGATCCAATAGGAGGATATTTGAAAAATGTTGAGGAGTGAAGAGAGCCATATACCTGGGTGAAAAATCAGGGTGATAAGAAGTAGCCTAAGCCCTCTAAAATTAATAAATTATCTCATCAAAGAATGCATTTCTTTTGTGAAAGAAAAGAGGTTGTCAAGAATAACATAGAAATGTGAAGCAATTTAAGTATAAGTAAAAGGTGATCAAGAAGAAGCAAGTAGATTGAGTAGCATTTTAAGAGAGAAAAGATGAAAGGGTAGAATGCTAAAAATTTCAATTATAGAAAAATGGGAAATTCGAACATCACCTCGATTATCCATAGTGGAAGATACATCGGGGAATAAGAAAGTGCCCTACCAAGTAATCAAGGTAGGATAGGGAGGTATGGAGAGAGAAGGGGTAGTAGAAGGAAACATAATGATCTTATAGATCATTATTAAGGATAGCGTAGATAAAGTGTCATATACATTCAGTAATAGAAGAGAAATGGGAGCAAAGATGAAAAATGACACTCACAATATCACTTAAGCAATAACAATGAGAATTTTTATTTATTTTTAGGAAACCTCCACCATAGGTATGGCTGGGTCTAACCAACTAGTCAGCCATTTCAGTGATATTGCACCCAACAACCTAAGAGAATTTAGTATGAAGTTTGAGAGAAGTAAGGTTCTTGGACTCAAAAGGGATGAATGGGAAAGAGAGATCCTTCACATCTAAAAGAGATAATATCCTAAGAATATCATCTCTAGAAAAAGTAACACTTCACCCTCTAAGGAATAGAATGGGGGAGAAATCAAAAGGATGAAAAAGGATATAGTCGATAAAAATCTAGAACAAAAATATGATAATAAGATCAAGAGAGATTATAAAGATAAATCCAAAAGAAGTAAGAAAAATTTCTTAGATACAAGGGAAGTTTCTGATAATCCAAGGTACACACAAAGAATGGGTGCCAAACGATGATAGGGCACTACAGGCTTAAATTGTTGATTGAGGGATGTTTCTTGCTCTTCTAGATTTTTTTGGGTCCATTTTAGGAAATATTTAGAAGGTTAGGTGGGTAATTTATATAGAGAAGAAGGTTAAAAATCTTGAGGTGTAAAGAAATGAATAGGATAAGGGGTTTATATAGAAATCTTATATGCTCGTTAACCCTTCGCTAACCACCTCGCATAGGTGCTTGACAAGACCACAATGAGTGTGTAATAAATTATACTTGGTGACTACTGATAGGCTTGAAAACACTCAAGTATACATGATCAAACTGTATAAATGATAAGTAATTTGAAATCAAAGGTTATCAAACCCATAAGGATTGCTACAATAACTACCACTATTTATTAGCCTGTTAGTAAATTAGTAAAGAGGGTTTTAAAAATTGTTTTTAACAAAAAATAAAACATAAAATAATAACTAAAATACAATACCCCATAGAATAAGAGAAACATGGGATTATAGTACCATCCTTCTCACTAGCCTGTTATCTAACCAATTATATCATGAATCAATATTAGAACTATCCTTGAATTCTTAACTCTAGCTTGGAAAATCTGTGCAACTAAGACAAGACTTTAGATGTACCTTTTCTTACATTGTAATTGAAGTCGAATACCATCATAAATCAATCCTAAATTAGAACAGCTTAGCCATAGTTTCTAGATAATTTTATTTATCATTGTATTAAGTTCTAAAAAGGAGATGACTAAACTATGCAAGATTAGAAGTCTTAGTAACATTTAACGAATGCATTGGCCCTACTTTTCACACCATCACAAAGCAACAAGTTACCATAATGAATAAGAATATTAGCAATAACATAATAATACCAATCTAACATCTTAAACTGGCATTAATCACTCTAATTCATACATGCATAGTTATGGCATTTAAACATAGAGTCAAACACATCAAAAAATCAAGAATTGAATATAAAAATCATCATAACATTTTATTAATTAAAATCATAGTCTAGGGATGGAAATTTCCCATAATCACATAAATAAATTTGCTAGGCATGGATTCTAAAAGAATCATAATTAAAAATAATAGAAGATTAAGAAGAAATAATCCTTAATTACCTCTTGAATTCTATCTTAAATACTCCTTAATTTTCTATTGAATTCTATCTTACCTTGAACCTTCAATTTCTCTATAGACCTACATATTTTCTATAAATTTCTATATCTACAATTTGTGGCTACTTTTTTTTTATTAACTCTAGCTACATATTTATAGTAAAAGAGTTACATGTAGTTAACCCTAATACCAATTTTTTACCTAGATACAATGTAAAAATATAAAAATAATCCCAAAACCTTATCTCTTTATCTAGGTTTCATTTCCTTAAATTCAAAAAAATCCACACTTTCATTCCAAAGTTATTTCCAAAAAAATATTAATCACAACATCAACCAAAGAAAACTTGAGGAATTAATGCACTTACTTGAAGATGATTGGGTGTTCTTGAAGATGAAGATGTTGATATGAAGAAAACCTAAAATAATTGATATTTATGTGAAATCTCTTCAAAACTTTCTTAAACAAGCTTCAATATTAATGTAGATATAAAAAATGAGAAGAAGAATTGTGATTTTTGGATAAAAATTGAATTTTTAGGTGAAAAGTGAGAGATGGGACGAATGGGTGTCTAGGGTTTTTCAATTTTTTTGAGAAAGAGCTGTGTTTTGGTTATTCACATTTGGGGGGGGGGTTCTACACAGGCTATGATGCACTTAGAATCATGCCACAATGGGTATAGAAAAAAAATCCCCATAATGCAACCTAAAATTAGTTTGCCATAACACATCTTAAAATCATGCCACGACATAAACCTATTTCATCTTCCCACTTTTTGAATAGAGAGCATTGCATCATAGTGGATACAAAATCATGTCACAACATGCAAAGAAACTTTTTAAGTTTTTTATAGAATTCCAATTTTGCAAAATTTAAAAAAAAATTAAAAAATAACAAAAAAATACTAGTAAATAAAGAAAAAACTTACTAGAATAAGAAATTACTAAATAAAAACAATATTCGATTATAATGCATCATCCACCCCCAACTTAAGCGAAGTAATGTCCACACTACAATCAAATGACACATACAAAAAATGACAAAAAAAATTAAACAATAAACATAACATGAAATAAAAACTAATGTTCAACTAAAAAATGAAAATGAAAGGAATCAATGGGTTGTCTCCCATGTAGTGCTTGTCCTAATGTTGTCGTCCCACTTGAAAGATCTTGGTTGGGACCTTCTGGTTTTTGCCAATTTTTAATGCAATATCATTCATAGTCTTTTTAGGATTTATCACAGTTTATTAGGAGAGCTTGCCAAATAGTTGTGCTTCAATTTTCCCAGAGTTATGGCTAGTTGGTTCATCTGAGTCTCTATGTTATGAATTGAAGCCTTGGTGTCTTGCTAAAATTTATCATTATGATTAGCTAAAGCAAGAAACTTATCCTCTATTGACCTACCTTGAGATTTTTAAGGTGGGTACTTCAGAGGTAGTCTAGGATTTGGGAAGCCAAGTAGACATTGGTGGTTTTTTAGTAATATTGTGGGCTTGTTGTTTGCATAGCTAGAACTTGGATAATCCCACCATCCTGTATTATAGGTGATAGAGAAAGGATCATACTTGGGCTTTTGTGCTTGAAAGCCTCCAACAATATTGGCTCGTTTAAAATTATTGTGTTAAAGAATAGTGTATGTGTCAGTGAGATATCCCATTGAAGAACATATGCTACAAGTCTTAACCTATCCAATAGTTAATTATTGCTTCAAAGTAGTTAAATTATTAACTTGAACCTCAAGAGTAAGGTTAGTGTGTACCTCATTTATTTTTTTTGTGGGTTACTACAGATGCCAAATTATTAAAAGTTGGCTTCCATAATTGCAATTAAATTTCTTATCCCATGTGAAGTTTTGCTCATTAAGTCTCTTCCACTAGTAGCATCTACCATGCTTTTCTCCATGGGCAGTAATCCTTCATAGATATCTTAGAGAAGTAGTTGCTTACTAACTTGGTATTGAGAATAACTTGCACATAATCTCTTCAATCTCTCCCTATATTCATATAAGTTTTCCCTGTTGAATTTTTTTATGCCACATATCTCTTTTCTAATTTATGTGGCCTTATAAGATTAAAAATACCTCTTTGATCACTACACAAATTGTGTGTACAATGAATACGCAAGTATACGTATCATAATAAGTAATATACTCATAAGTAAATATCGTTCCCACGGAGATTATTTTATTAAAAACTAATTTTTAAAACTAAAATAATAAAAATCAAGTTTTTTGTTATTTTTATATTTTGAGGAAGCAAATTAAAATAACTAAAAGTAAATAGCAATAATTAAGACAAACAATTAAATAATTCTCTCCAATCTATTTAATTGCTTCTATAGATAAATTGTTGGCCAAACAATTAATAGCATAAAAATTAGATTAAATAATATAATTAAATTAATATTATAATTGGGAAAAAAAATTAGATCATCACATGGTGAAAATTGGGTTCATAAGATCCCTAGATTAATAAATTAATTAATCATAATTGTGTTCATAATGCTCATATTTTTAATAAAGAAAGACATAAAAATTGATAAAGAAAAGAGTAGAAAAAGAAATACAATCAATATCTTGAATTATAGAATTAATTTCCTCTTAAATCTCCACCAAAATTGTGTCTTCTCTTAAATATTTTTCTATTTTTTTCTCTCTTATTAGCTCTAAAAACTTACCTAAATTATGCTAATGGAGGCTAATTAGGGTTTATGGAGTGATTAAGGGCTTAAATAAAACATACGTGCGATCTGGACCATCCAATCAGTTTCAGATCAAGGGCTACGATCAAAACAAGCAAAACTGAAAGTTTCAACCAATCACAACACGACACGTGACATTAGAAATTCATTGGGCAAATCAGGAAGCAACGCCTGGTAAGGGATGTCGGTTAGAGTCAACGTTCTCTGAGTCAACAACATGTGGAATGACATAATTCATAGGAACTAATGGCATGGCAAGCGGGTGGAATACGTGGAACAATGGCATGGTGACACGTGGGATGACTCGTTGATTGATTTCCGAACTAGGATTGAACATCATGCTGACATGTGGCACATGTTTAGTCCTCCTCACATGCGACGCGACGTGATTTTCTCTTCGTGCTTATATGGCATCTGTGTGGCTTGCCCAGTCAACTCCTCTGCCTGCGTGGTATGCCATGTGGCAACTCTTGATTGGTCTTGCGTTAAAAATTCATAAAACATCCAGAGAAATTCCAAAATTGTATTTTCACCCTTTTTCATTAAAAAGTTTATATTTTAATATTTTGACCCAAAAAATACTATTTATTAAATAAAAAAGTAAATATTAAGTAGAAAAGTACACTAATGACTCTATTTTCATAGAGTCATCACTCTCCAAAAATAATTTGATCATGTTAAACCATATGGAGATAGTACCTGATGGGACATAATAGAACCATTTCTTTGCAATGTTATCAAGTGAGAAGGAGAATGTTCTATGTTTCATTTTCTTTTCAGTGATCCCAACTAGTTTCATGGTAGAGCAAACCACGTGAAACTCTTTCAAATGCTTATTTGGGTCTTCTCCAGCTAAGCTCCTGAAAATAGGCAAAAGATGTATCGGTCCATATTTGAGTTCAAATCCTACCTCCAAGTTGGGATACACAATGCAAAAGGATTGTTGCTCCAAGTCAGGTGCAACTATTTCTTTAAATGTTTGGTCTGCTACTACCATCTCTTTGTGTTCATTTTCAGATTCACTTGAAGAAGTGGATTCTGCTATATTTACTTGCAGTGACCCTTTTGATCTTATACTGTAGGAATGTCCTTGTTGCATTCAAATCCTAAAATTAAAAGAAAAAAAAATTAAAAGTTAGTAAACTAAAAAGAAAAAAGAAAAATATCTAAAAAGAAGTTAAACTAAAATAAATACAAAGACCTAAAAATAAAAATCTAAAAAGAAGTTAAAACAAAAATTTAAAAAGAAATTAAATAAGTGAAATAAAAAAATAAAAAATATGAGAAAATTAAAATAACAATTAATCTAATAATTAGTTAAAAATAAATTATTATAAATCTAATAAAATAAAATAGATAAAAACTTAAACTAATAATTAATTCTGAAATTGTAAAAACAATCTCTAATGACGGCGCCAAAAAACATGATATGCTTGAAAATATTCAAGTATATGTGATAAAATTGTATAAGTGATAAGTAATTTAAGAACAAAAGTCTCATACCCACAGGGATTGCTACAATAACTACCACTATTTATTAGCTTGTTAGTAAATTAGTAAAGGATTTTAAAAATTATTTTTAACTAAAAATAAAACATAAAATATTAACTAAAATATATAAATACACAAATTAAGAGAAACATATGATTATGGGTCTTTTCTCACCACTAGCATATTATCTAACCAATTATATCATGAATCAATATTAAAACTATTCTTGAATGCTTAACTCTAACTTGGGAAATCTATGCAACTTAGATAAGTCTTCAAATATACATTTTATTACTTTTTAATTGAAGTAACATACTATCACAAATCAATCCTAAATCAAAACAACCTAGTCATAGTTGCTAGATAATTCATTCATTGAATTAAGTTCTAAAAAGGAGATGGTTAAACTAGGCAAGATTATAATTCTTAGTAAAGTTTAACGAAGACATTAACCCTACTTGTTGCACCATCACAAAGGAACAAGTTATCACTTTGAATAAGAATATTATCAATTACATAATAATACCACTCTAACATTTTAAATTGTCATTAATTAAAATCATATTATAGGGCTTGGAAATTTCAGGCAATCATATAAATAATTTAGCTAAGCATGGATTCTAAAGGATCATAATTAAAAATAATAAAAGACTAAGAAGAAAAATGAGAAATAATGCTTACCTCTTCAATTTTATCTGGCCTTCATCCTTAAATCTCTTTGTATATCTACATATTTTCTATAAATTTTTGTGTCTACAATCTATGATTGTTTTTATTGTTAATCCTAGCTACGTATTTATAGTAAAAGAGTTACATGAAATTATATTGTAGTTAGGATTAGAGTTGTAAAGGTTTCAAACAATTAAAATGTTAGTCTAAAAATTTGGAATAGTTTGGATAGAGTTGATCTTGAAATCAAGTGTTGGAATGCGAATCAGACTTTGTGGGCCATTGCACACATCAAATCATGTTGCAATGTGACCCTTTTTCCAATTCTATGCAAATTCATCCAAAGAGTGCTATACCATACGATGCACCTTTAATTTTCACAATTTAATATTTTGACCTATACTTGATGTATCTTGTATAAATATTTTCATTTAGGTCCTTTAATGTATGAAAATTATACCTCTAATTGTGAGATTTGATTGGGCTATTGTCATTTAAATCTTTTAAGTCCAAAAATACCTAAAATACATCAAAACATATCCAATGATTTTGAAACACAATTTATGAAATACTTAGGTTAGAATGTGATATTTAACCTAATTCATTATTTTATTTTTTATAAATCACAACATATGCATGCTTTTTAGGCACATATCAAGCACCTCGACGAGGGGGTGTCAATGTTCCACAAAATGTCATAAAAAGTACAAGAGGAGAGAGAAAGAGAGTACTAAACTAGAAAACACGATATTTTTTTTATTTTTCAAAGCAATATAGATGGAAAACAACACAAATACATATCAAACAAGTAAGGAAAAGCACACAAAAATAAATAAGAACATAAATACTACAAGAAATAGAAATAAGAGAAATAACCAGCTCAACCGACACTGTAGCCTATGGTTCATGTAAGCATGTGGTGCATGTGGCACTTAAGAAACATTTTGTTTCAAGGTTCTTAAAAATTCGATTAAGTGACCCATATATGGTTAGTGAGACAACCTTTTAAAAGTAGTTTTTGTTCATTTCACATTGTGCATTAGAAAAAAATACACCCAAAAAGAACATGCTCAAATGAACCACAATACCTACATTCTACGAGGATAAAGGGAAGAGAACGAGGACGAGATCTCCATGGGATACTCTAGATATATCAAGGACACTACCTAGAAATGTGGACAGTAGTGGCACATAAATGGCACAAGTATACAGAGCATTAAGAGTATTTAGGTCTCTTACTCTGAGGAGTAATACACAAAGGAAAGGTAGTAGAAGAATAAGAAGCATAACATTAACTATCACAGAAGGATGAGAAGTTAATTTCCCAGGGTTAGGTCCCAGATGCCCATACTCACCACAATGGTGACATATAAGAGAGAAAGTACTAAGTAGAGGAAGGACACAACTACTAGTGTAATGGAAAGAACTAGCAACATGAGAGAGGATGGGATAAGTACCTAACTTACCTTTGGGGATGATTGTGATAGATTTCAACTTGAGATATGGGGTGGTAGACTTGACAAACTTGGGAAAAACACTCTTATACATAGATACACCTTTTTAAAACCCAATTCCTCTCTTTTCACCAAAATACTTGGTACTGCTAATGATCTCATTTAGTTTTTAGGAGCCAACCATTATCTTGTTCATAATTGAAGAGGAATAAGCAAGCTTCTTCTCACTCACTGAGAGATTATCTTTCAAAGCTTTAATTAGATCTTGCTTTTCATGAAGGAAAAATTCAAGGTAAACTATAGAATTATTAAGTATGTTGACTTTGGCATGGAGCTTCTCAAGTTTTGCTTCCTTTTTAGGCAGAGTATATGCCAAATACTCTTTGTCACTTTTGAGAACTATCACATGCTGCCTCAGGTGAGAAAATTTAGTAGTCTGATAAGGAAAAGGATCAAAACCAGCAAAGAGATGAGTCATTTAACACATCTCAAAAAAATTTAAATCATCCTTCAAACTCTTCAACTTAGAGAGATTTGCATTAAACTTCTCTTAAAAATTAGAGTATATTTTCTAGATGATCTCACACTTGTTTGTGAGATCATTCTGATTATTCTTAATTGAGAACCTTTTTCTCAAAATCAACTTTCAAGTCACTTAGCTCTTGATCTTTTTCTTCAAATCTTTCCAAGACATTTTTCTTAGTTTTTTTATATTTAATGTGCTCTCTTAAGAGCTCATTTTAAGTGTCTAGCAACTTATCTTGATCATCGTCATTGTTTGCAATAACATTGTGGCCCTATGAGGGTTTAGTAAAGGGATCTTCAATAATTCTTGAAGCCATGAAGGCTAAAAAGTAACCTGTACCTCTACCTTTATAGCATGCTTACTCGTGCATTTCTACATAGAAAAATAATTTCTAGTGATGTAACATGGCTACTCATATTCAAAGCACTTGATTTTACTAACATTGTAAGTGTCTAGTAGCTCATCTTAATCAACGTCATCGTCTACAATAACTTTGTGGCTTTATGAGGGTTTAGTACAGGGATCTTTAATAGTTCTTGAAGCCATGAAGACTAAAAAGTTAGTATCATTATCATTGTCACTTCAGTTACTATCTGAAATAGTAACCTATACCTTTATAGCATGCTTACTCATGCATTTCTTCATAGAAAAAAAATTTATAGCGATGTAACATGGCTACTCATATTCAAAGTACTTTATTTTACTGACATGGCTCCTACCATGTTGTTTTCATGAATCATATTTAGATCATCATTATCCTTTACTAATCTCGAGCCCCTTTTACTTGAGTTGTCTCTTATGATACCACCAGAAGAACTCTTCTTTCTTTTGAGGAGTTTGGTAAACTTCTTGCCTAACAAATCCATTTCTTCTTCATCAAGACTTGAAATTTCATCACTAACAACAGTAGCATTTACTTTTATGCATGAACCATTACCTTTAGTGGTTTTGAACACAATGCTCTTTCCTTTAACATCATCCATCTGACCTTTTCTAGAGAGAAAATGATGAAGCTCAAACACTTGGAGATCACCTACCAAATCAGTGACACTTAGTTCTCTTAGTTTATACATCAATTCAATAACTGTGATCTTAGCATGGAAATAGTTAAGGAGACTAGCAATAATCTTTTCATTCTATTTTTCTTCATTGATAATTCTCCCAAGATTCTAGGAGTATGTCAAAATATTGGAGAAATGAGTATAGAACTTCCAAAAGTTTTACTTTCCTCTATGATATAGAGCTTAAAGTCTCTCTTTAGCTTTAAAATTCTTGACCTTTTAACCATAGAGGTACTTATGTGTTGTCTCTAAAATATCCAAGCCTACTTAGAGGTGGCGTAGCTTTGGATTCTTTGGTATTCATCTAGAGTAACTACTCAAATAATAGAATATAAACCATTATTATTCCACTATGATTCTTTGTTTTCCTCCTTCATCCATTTAATCATCGACTTAAGGATAACTGTCTTATTAAGAAAGGCTTTGGTTGGATATGTCGAGTCATTTTTTATCAAAGACTAGACATGGTCCCCAAATGACCATAAGAAGATATGCAACTAGGACTTCCAATGAGCATAATTAAGCCCATTGAACAAATGAGGCCTATCTACATTTCCTCCCTCTCCTGAGTCCATTAGAAGAGAACTGGTGTGTGTAAAAAATAAGTTATAATCAACACCAAAGAAGTTAAGGCCAAAAAGGGTGTACCCACTTTGATACCAAATGAATGAATCGTACACCCATGAAAAACTAGGGTAAGGAGATATTGACTCCTTAGAGACTCATACTAAACTCACAGTGAGGAGAAAATATAGCTAACAAAATTAAAGTAGATGCAAATGAAATCAATTAGAGAGCCAACATTATAGTTTCAATACAACATGTAGAATAACCAGGATACAATATGCATGCTAAATAATAATAAAAAGTAGAGAGACTTTTCAATCAAGGTCAAACTCTTATAAGTTGGGACATACATAAGAGATACTCATATTACATAAAACCATAAAGAAAACAACCTAGCATGCATAATACAAAACAATCCTCATTGTGTGTATAAACATGCTTGCATATAAAGTGTACTTTATGAGTATGCTGAATAGTAAGTGACCAACCTTAAATAAAGGAAAATTGATAAGTTTTATTTTATACATACTTTTATATATCAATTCATGTACATTTATGTATATTATATTATTATAATAAGCTAAAATTGTTTATTTTTTATTTATTTCAAAAATATTAATTTTTTAGATTTTTTAGGGTTTATCTGAGATTTGTTTATGATTTTTATTTGATATATGAATGTACTTAGAAATGTATGTGGATGCACTTAGAAGAGGAAAAACAACCAAAGCTCCCGTCAATATTCACTATTCTCCTTAATCTCAGAAGGTGATACGTATCACTTTTCTTTTTCTCTATCAATGAAAATTTGACAGCTATGTATCCCTTAATTTATGTATTATCATTCCTAATAAAACTCAAAAAAAATCATTTTTCTCAATATAAATATAAAATAACACCCTATAAACTGCAAGGAGTATCAAAATTACACAAAAATTAAGAGAAAAATTTAAAAAAAATATAAAAATTATAGAATTAAACTGGAGGCAACAATTGAGAAAAAGAGGATTCAAGAAGAAAAAAAATTGAAGATAAGATTCAAAAAAAAAAATCCTAAGATTTCTTCCCCTTTCTTTTATTGTTTTTATGAATAAATTTCTAAATTTATTTTTTGTCATGAATAGCTAATTATATAATTGATTGTAGGTGATTTCAAAGCCCTAGATATGGATTGAAATATTTAATAAGATATATAATATTCTATTCAATTATTCTTTTTGATTATGTATTAATTCTTTATTTTAAATTTATTTGATTATTTAAATATATAATTAAATAATTAAATTAATTCATCGTTAATCAATGTAAGTGATTGGGTATATAATCACTTAATCAATGTGAATAATTAGTGATAAATTGCTTGCAATGAGAATTAATCCTCAAAATAATTAAACCGAGCTTGTATGTTTAACCTTGATCCAATTTATTTTTAAAAAAATCCATGCTTTTATTAGTTTAAATTTATAGAACTTATTCTAAGTTGTCTATTAAAAAGAGTTGAATTAAGAGAAATCCTAGGGAATATAGTAATACAGAATATAAATCATTGTTTTGATACATACCTTTAGAAGTTTGGCTAATAAGACATCTTTGAAAAAATATTGCAATATAGTTTTAGCTCTACTTGTATGGAAATCCAAGCCATTAGATTGATATTCTCTAGTTAGAACTCCCTAAGAGAAGTCTCAGGGATGCAAATTTTGTTTCCCTTGAAGGGAAAACCTCTCTCAATATGATAATCCCATTTAAATTGATTATGTAAATAACCTCTCCAAGTATCCTTGAAGTAATCATCTTTTACATACAATCCTTTAATTTCTTCAAAACTTGTGATTTTTTCCTACAAAGCATAAACACATAAACCCTTATACTTAGAGAATCAACAATTACATTTTCTTAACAAATTTGTGTTTGAACATAAAATGGAACCTTTGCAAACATAAATCCTATATGGTATGCATTTTGTTCAAATTATTTTGAGAATTAAGGAATTTTAATGATTGATGGTCATTGCATGGGAAAATTTCTTCTGAATAAAATAATGATCCCAATGTTTGAAAGCTGTCATAATTGCATAGAATTCATCTTTATAGGTGGAGCATTTCATCCTAGCTTCACTCATATTTTCATTAAAGTACTCAATTTCCCTTCCATCTCACATCAAAATAGCTCTAATTCATGTGCCTAAAGAATCATACTCTACTTCAATCACTAAATCAAAATTAGGTAGAGCCAACATAGGTGTACTGTTTAGACTTTCTTTGATCACTTCAAAATTGTGCTTTAGGACCCCAAGTAAATTTTCCTTTTTCATGCAATCGGTAATAGCAACAACTGGTGAACTAAAGTCTCTAATGAACCTCCTATAAAGGATGGCACAACCATGAAAGCTTGTTATGGACATTTTTTTGAGTCATGAAAGCTTCACTCATCTTTGTATTATATCTCCTTTAAAATGTATTATTTTATACATAATCGTTTTAAAGTCCCCGATAATTGGATGAATAAGTGCTACAAAATAGCAAATATGGCATAGAAGGAATACAAAAGTTCCCAATTGGCTAGAAATTACGTGTTTTCATACATACAACCACTTAATTAAGAAGAATTTTATAAAATCCCTAAAGATCACCCCTGAATAGAACCCCAAGTATGGAAAGACATCATATATTATAGACATACATATGAATTTCAAATCATTAGGAAAGAACGTCAAAATATACAAACGTAGAATATTCTTTCTAACCGTACTAGGAGGTCATCAAATCCTGAAGTTATATAAAAATGGTAATATTAAGTTGTTAATTTGTACTACTTTTATATTTATTTTCCTCTAATTTAAGTTAATAAATTGGTTAATGAATTTATTTGATTTATGTAATAAGCTAAATTGGGTAGACCGATTACTCAAGTTGAACTCTATATAGAAACAAAGACACCCAAAACAAAGAAGTCAAAACCAATGAATAAATGAGGAGAAGAACAAATTAATACATTCGTTAGTAATTTAACTTGATACAAAGTCCTTGTTATGATTTTTTCATATTGATGTAATAATGTATGGTATACTTTATTGCTTTATTATTTGTAGAAAACAATTCAAGAATAAATAAACAAGGGTGAAATAATCGAACCACCAGAGAAAGATGCCATATATTATGCATTTGAACCCGATCATCCTGGTCATGTTAGGGGAGGAAGCCAATACTATGGTTACGTGGATTTTTTCAATATTCCCAAACAAAGGCCTAAGATGGTCAGTAAGGAGAAGTTGAATAAATTTGAAGAAGAATTCAACTCATTTAAAGCTACAATGTTAAATGAGCTTACCAGTATAAAGAAATTTCAAAGTTACCAAGCTGGGGCATCACAATACATGCCAGGTATGCCACCATACTACAATCAAGGCATGCCCTACTGGCCAGGTAGGCTACCATTTATGCTAGGCATACCACCATCTATAACATGAATGTCTCTCATGCAATCTTATGGCCAACCTATATCCTCTATGGGATATAGTCATCCTATTGGTTCCATATATATGCTAAGAATTTCCATGGAATCATATAGTAGTTCAATGACTCCAATGCAATCTATGCATTCTTACCATCCATCACAATAATATTTTGATCAAAATGTTCTTCCAATAATTACCCCATATGAGAGTTCTCCTCCATTTGATGAATCATCTATGCTAAGATTTAAAGCTTATATAGATGGAATACTATTTTTATTTATTATTATATTTATTATTTATTATATATAAGGCTTAAATATTTTACAAAATATGAAATATATGTTGAAAGATCCATTATTTATGGACTACATTGCCATTGGAACAATTCAACATTTGATCAATGAACAAAATATTCATAATTAATATTTTTCAAATCAATGGCCAATAGTAAATGATAAATCATTACTCTATCATTGTCCACTACTGGTGCCCTCTGATGCTACCACAGTTCAAGAAGCTATTGTACAATATGTAGCTTGTTCGTCAAATCAAGTTGTGCTAAATTTTGACATGGTACTATTTATTTTTACTTAAGATAAAAAAATTTACTACTTGTATTATATTATCATTTTTTATTGTTATTAATATAATAGCTCTTGTTTAGTCTATTATACCAAAATTGGTAAGTGTAGAAAATTTAAGGGATGCAAAGCAAATATTTCATGGAAAATCTATGTCTAGTGGATAATCATCACGTACTAATTCATTCAAGAAGAAGCCATGGAAAAAGTATAATTATGAGTATACTATAAACTTTAGCACAAATCTTGGCTCTTTGATGACTATTATTGTAAGAAAAAATAACATGAATGATGGATGGACTGTGCCACTTCCTAAAGAAATATCTGGAGTAGACATTGGGAAATCTAATATATTGATCAAGCGCATATTGCCATTACTTTAATTTCAAATGACTAATTTAAGTATAATTTAAGTGTGGACAAGGTAAGTCTTCAATCATTAAATAACTTTCATTTATATAAAGCATATAGTTATACTTATATTATCTAATTATTTATACATATTTCTTTTATAGAGTATGTTATTATCAACTTAAATCTAATCACCTATCACATTTAGCAATGTTTTATGATTCATCATTTGTGAATCAATACCAAGAGCATGATGTTAGCATCAGAGCGAAACAATTATATGATAGAGCATTAACACTTCAGAGAAATCAAAAGTTGATAATCCCTTGGCCACTAAAGTTTGAACAAGGTCAAGATTATTGGATGTTAGTAATCTATGATCTATATGGTAATCATATTTGGTATTGTAACTTGGCTTCTATAGAATTGAATAAAGATACAAAAATAGTTGTTGAAATGTAAGAGTTATAGCTAATTGTTTTTCTTCTATTGTTCTTTTTAATATTTAATAAAGAACTAATTATTTTAAACTTTGATAGGGCATGAAAGTTGTGGAATAAGAGTAAGGTAATTTTTCTTAAAAAATCACATAAGCTTATATGAGATAAAGTTATGGTATGTACAAGCAAATATTAATAATTTAATTAATTTTACTATTTAATAATAAAGATGTTCGAATTGATAAACCATATACACTTGTTTTTTGTAGGTTCCACAACAAGATGGAGTCATGCGTGGTTACTTTATTATGAAATTTATGAGCAAAATCATCTCAAATATCAACATGTTAATTAAAGATGTGGTAATCTTTTTTACTACTATACTTTTTTAACATATAGAAGTTATTTTTGTGAATTCATGGTATTAAATTATTATTTTGAATTTAAATACATGTAGTTCTTTGGTTGGAATAAAATGGGTTATGATATACAAATTTTTAATGATTTACAAGAAGAATGGATAGAACATATGTTTCAAATTATAAGATCGCAAGAAGAATCTTAAGAAGAATCTGATGAAATTGAATAGCATAGGTATCTTATAATATTTAATAGTATTGTAATTAAGTTAAATTTATATATATGTATTGTAATTAAGTTAAATTTATATATATGTATTGTATATAAATTATTTCTTGTTATAAATTTAGTTCGTAAGTAATTAATTAATAATTAGTTTTTAAATGATAAATAAATAAAAAATCTTTTAAACATATTTTGGTTTTTATACGATTATGTGATTGAAAACATACATTGAAGCTAGCAAAAAATAACCAAAATATGTTTAAAAGTGTTATACCATTTTAACGTAGTTCTAGGCTAGAACCGTGTCAACTGACTTTAAATTTTAATTCAGTTCATGGGTAGAAACAACTTAAAAATTAAAGTCATCTCGATTTAAATCGATTCGATAAATCTCTTTTAAGTCGGTTAATAACCAACTTAAATCACTTCTCTGTAGTAGTGTGATCAGACCATTCCTTGAAAACTTTAATCTTACTCTGATTTATGGAAATTCCTTTATAACTTATTAGAAGTCCTAGAAAGACTAATCCATCAATTAGTCTTCCGATCTATAGAAAGTCTTTGAAAACTTATTACAAATCTAGTAAAGGTTAAACTATTAATTAAAAACACACTTTTCTTAAGATTTAGGAAAACTTATTGGACCTTATGTCTAAAATTGATTTTAAATGAGTTAAATGTTCCTCTAGGCTTTAAGTGAAAACAAGTATGTCATTAGAATAAACAACCAGAAATAGTTTAATAAAAGGTTTCAATACCTAATTCATTAATCTCATAAAATTCCTTAGGGCATTAAACAACCTAATTCATTAGTTTTGAAGGTCATCTTCCATTCATCCTCTAGACTTATTTTTGGTAATATCCACTCCTTAAGTCCAAATTTGAGATAACTGTTGAACCTTCCAATTTATCTAGAATGTCCTCCGGTCTAAGAATGTGAACTTATATTTGACTATAATCTTGTTAATAATTATGATATCCACACATATCCTACAAGTTGCATCTTTCTTTAGAACTTGTAAAGTGTGAACTGATGAGCGAAAACTGGCACCGCCGATTCTCGCAAATACTTGGGTTTTAATATTTGTAAAACTCTCGCAAGTGCACGAATCATTTCGTAGAAAATGATAAGTATACTCCCAAGGTCGATCTAAGGAAGGAATGTATGCGGTTTTTAATTTATTATTCAAACTTTTAAAAACGAAATTAAATCCTAAACATCCTGTCACGATAGTTTGGTTTTTGTGTTCCTAATCTAATAACATAAAATAAACATATATACAGATTAATTAAATATAATCTAAAAACATAAAAATAAACATAGATACAAATTCAATAAATATTTATCTAAAAATAAATATAAATACAGATTCAATAAATATTCATGGAAACTTTATCATTTATATTAGTGGAGTATTTATGGATATAATAACTAAATTCATTCTGCTTGCACATATTATCTAGGTTATTAAAGATATAAATTGATATTTTATTGATTCTCTCTTTTTGTATGAATACCACCTTTGGTGGGGGTTAGATATTCTTTGTTAACTAAACAAATCAATTAACACCTATGGGTGGGGTTGATAACTAATTTGGTTAATTAAATTAATTCCTTTTTCTAAGAGATTGAAAATGAACCATTTAAATGCCACCTTTGGTGGGGTTAGACGATTTAAACTTTATTCAAGGTGTCCAAATTATACCTAAGAATTTAGTTATCCGAGTACTAACTTTCAAGTTTTAAAACCACTATTGAAAACATGTTGTCAATACATTTAAACATAACAATTCTTATAAAAACTTTTCAAATACAGATTCACTCTAACTCTTTGGCGATTGTACCAACAAATAAAAGAGCACTACTCTAAATTAGAGGATAACTAAACCTTAAAATCTAATTTGATTTAAGTTTGTAATGAAAAATAATATATTTCTCTCTAACATCCTTAATATAAAATCTTGAATAAAAATAAACTCAATTCATTTTAGAAATTTTCACCTATTTAATATTTCGCAAGCATAACAACGTTATTATTATATCATGATTATAAACAGCTAGCACAGTTAAATTTAATCACAGACAAATTAAATATAACATGTAAGAATAAAGCATAAAAATAACTGTAAAGAAAATAAAATCCTTACAAAATTCGACGTTATTCCCGTTGCTAGAAAACCTCCAAGCGGAATTTGCACTTCCATTTATTGAATCAAAAATCTAAATTATTACAAAAACATTACAAGTTCCTCTCAAAAAGAGAAGAACTCTAAACCTAAGAGAATTGAACTAAAAACTAAGAGAAAAACTAAGAAAAGCTTAGAAACTAAGAAAGAAACTAAGAAAAACTCAAAAACTAAGAAATGAGAGAAAGAAAGAAGAGAGAAGTGTGGTTTTTGAGGTGTGCTTTGAAGTGAATGGAAGGGGGGTATTTATAGGTGAGGATGGAGAGAAAAAATGAGTAAAAAAATGTTAAAAAAAATATTAAAAAATTAAAAACGTGTAATGGACATGTTGAGGTCATCAATGACGCGTCGATGACGTCCTGTTCACGTGAAAAATGGGGTGAAAACGCGTTGAAGCGCGTGAAGCGGCTGTATGTAAGACCGTGTCATTGTGCGACTCGGTCGCGTGAACGCTGCCCGCGCTGCGGCATGAGAAAGAGTCAACCTTATTTGAAGCGCGTATTGTGAAATGTGGTCATGCGCGCGATTTCCGTCTTTTGACATTTTTGACCTTTTCGACCCATTTTGTCCAATTTTTCCATGTTTGTTGACCTTTTCCCACTTATTTATTAATATATTTGTGATGTATTGCTTCAAGTATTCTTCTTTGAGTCTTTACATTGCGTTTTTAAGCCAAAATACCGGAAAAACAATAAAAATACCCGTGATTCCGAAAAAGACAAATTTATATAAATATATGATAAAATCATATATATATATATATATATATAATCAATTAATGTGCATAAAACCATGTTAATTTTAGTACTTTTTGAACACTCATCACAACCCCCAACAGCATCTTGCAAGTCTCTTAGTAAAAGAAGCGATAAAAACTAAAAATTAAATTATCTTAAATCACTTCCGTGGATTGACACGGTTGCATTTGGCCTATGCAACAAGCCTTTAAACCCCTAGGTTGTCCTAGTGGACGAGTTTGAGTCTCGTGAGGGTTTTCAGTAATGATACCCACAAACATTGAACTAAATGTAAAAACAAAAGAAACAATAAAAACAAAAACTTAAATATTAAATTTACAACAAAATCACAAATTAACAACATCTCACAAAAATGTCTCATACTATTTAATCTCCTTTAAGATCATAATTAAAATCTCAAGCATAAGTTATTTTAATCTCTTTAAACAATCATGATTTATTATAATAATTAGTCGAAAATCATTTTCATATTTCATATCAAAAATGTATCAATTTAATTTCACCCAATTTCAGTGTCATGAATCAGAATTCGCTTCGACTCTATTCCTCACAAGTCAATACTCTCAAAACACTGAATCATATGGGTTCAAACACTCATACTAATTTATATGCGAAAGAGTTGATGTATAGAAATGAACTAAAATGTTCGCATATGTATAAAGAATAAAGGCTCAAAGTGTTATTTTAACATTGATCTCATGAAAGGAATCAAATGTATAAATTATAAAGATATCATATATAAAAATTATTTTCATGCATAAATCAAACTCATTAAGAAAGAATTTCAAGATATATGCCTTTTACAAATGAAGAGAGTGCAATGACTTTTTAGGGAATTATTTCCTATATCCTTCTTTTGTAATTAGCCTTTACTCACAACTTTGTAGGCAATGTGGGTTATAGTATGTAGATTATACTATATATTCTTTATCTCTCTATTTTTTTCTGAAGATATTTCTCAATATATGTATTTTTGGAAGTCAACCCATGTACAGATTGTACATATTTTGGATTTTGGTGAGTGGTTAATTTTGTGGCTTTTCTGTTTGATCTTGGTTTAGGTAACCCCAGATATATCTTTTTGTTTTTGTAGTAGTCATGCATAAATGAGATATAAGCATATACTATCAACTTCTACTCAAATCATTTAATCTAAGCAAAAATAATAATCAAAAATATATGATACTCTATTAAAATGAGAAAAAAAAATCCATACATTCAATGCTAATACCTATAGAGATCATCTAAAAATTTGAAGAAATAAGAAATGTGTTTGGAGTAGAAAAAATATATATTTCACTCTGAATAAAGGAAATTAGGCTCAAATTATATCTCACAAAGGTAGTCTCCACTAAAAAAAACTCATAAACACCGATTTTGGGTTTAATATAATTTCTACATCTTATCAAGAAATACTAATTATGACAAAAACTAACTAATTATCAAAAATAATTACAAAATATTTCATGATATGTTTTCAAAAAATTAATCTAACAGTACAAAAGACTTAACTATTTACTTAAATTTGATTTAAAGAAATGATAAATTTTTGTGAGAAAAGTTTTTTTTTATTTATTTATTTTTAAATTGTCAATTTTTTTTAATTAAGTATGGTAACTTTTCACCACCCCCAACCTAGAACTTACATTGTCCTCAATGTAACAACTGTAAATTAAAGATAAAGAGAGAAGAGAAGAAAGATTACCTATTTCCTGAGAATGTGCAAGTAGTAATGGAAAATGCAGGTGCATCCATCATATTCATCATTAAAGTGTATACGTAGATCGCTGTAAACTTCTAACATCTCAACAAATATTTTTAGTTTTAACAATTTAAAAATTATTCACATGTAATTAAAATGAAATAAACAATAAAATTAAGTAAATAAAACAAATAACAAACAAAATTGTTTTTTTGTTTTTTTTTGTTGGTTTTTTTTTGGTTTTTTTTTTAAATGATGGGTTGCTTCTCATCCGCTTAGTTTAACGTCTTAGCAAGACGTGATCTTTTGGTGCTATGGTTACTCACCAAATGCAATCCATTTCAAAGAATGTTGTTTGGTTCTTCTAAATAAGGCTCGACACGATGGCCATCGACTTTGAACGCTTTTTGTGTCTTCGAGTCCAATAGTTCCACTACTCCATGTTCAAATACTTGAACTATTTTGAATGGTCCATCCCATCTTGATCTCAACTTTCCTGGAAAAATTTCAAACGAGATTTAAATAAAAGAACTTTCATTCCAGGTGAAGAGTCTTAGGAACTAGCTTCTTGTCATGATAGCGCTTTAGTACGCTCCTTGTATAATTTGGCATTCTCATAGGCTTCATTCCTAATTTCTTCCAACTCATTAAGCTCGAGTAATCGTTTTTCACCGCTTTATCTAAATCCATGTTTAACTCTTTTAATTGCCCAAAGAAGCTTTGTGTTCAAGTTCAACTGGAAGGTGGCACGCTTTCCCAAAGATTAACTGGTGGCTCATCCCAATAGGTGTTTTGTGTGCGGTATGCCCATAAGGCATCATTTAGCTTAAATGCCCAATCCTTCCTCGACGGACGCACAAGGCCAAAGATTCCCCTTAATTTGCCTATTGCTCACTTCCACTAAACCGAAGTTCGAGGATGACATGGAGAGTTACTTTTATGTGTGATGTTGTACTTGTTTAGTACTCCATCAAAGAGTTTGTTACAAAAATGGCTACCTCCATCACTTATTATAGCTCTAGGCGTTCCGAACCTACTAAATATGAAATCTTTCAAGAATTTCACAACAACATTAGCATCATTGGTTTTGGTGGGGATAGCTTCTACCCACTTGGACACATAATCCACAAAGAACCAAAATGTATTGAAAACTAGATTGTGGGGAAAAGGACCTAGAAGTCAATCCCCCATACATCAAAGAGTTCAACAACTAAATTAGATGTCAAAGTGCATTTCATCTCTTTTCGCTTTATGTTTCCCTGTTCTTTCGACATCTATCACATTGTGCACAAAACATATGAGCATCTTTAAAAAGAGTGGGCCAAAAGAATCTAGACCGTAATATCTTACGGCCGCCTTTTCACCTCCAAAATGACCCCCATTAAATGAAGTTCATGACAAAAAGTCGAATGCTCTTATGTTCTTCTTCCGTACACATCTCCTGGATGACTTGATCTTGACCAATCTTGTATAAATAAGCGGTCATCCTTAAATAGTCCTTAATAGTTTTAAAAACCTTTTCTTGTCCTCGAGCATGAAGTTGTTAGGTCGCAAAACACCAAGTGGCAAGATAGTTTACAATATCAAGATACCATTGGTTCGACCTATGAAAAATAATTGTTCATCAGAAAGGTTTCAACTATATCATCATTACTCTCATCTTTAAGAGAATCAAGTCTAAATCAACCTAGACAAATGGTCACTACTAAGTTTTCACTACCTTTCTTATCCTTGATTTCTAGTGTCAAATTCTTGTAAAGAAAAGACCCACCTTTGATTAATCTTGGCTTGGCATTTGGTTTACTTAATAGGTATCTTAAAGAAAGATGATCTAATGTACAATCACTTTAGATCCTACTAAATAAGACCGAAATTTGTCTAAAGAGAATACTATAGCTAAGAATTCCTTTTCAAAGGTGTGTAATTCATTCTGGGCATCATTGAAAGTGTTTTGCTAGCATAGTAGATGACATCTAAAATGCTTATCCACTCTTGTCCCCAGGACTGCTCCTATTGCATAATCCGCCGCCACACATTATTTCAAAAGGTAAAGACCAGTTTGGTGCCATTATAACAGGGGTAGATGTTAGTTTCTCTTTCAAGGTATTAAAGGAAATAAGTATCATTGTTGAAGTCAAATTCAAGATCTTTGGATAGTAAGTTACATAAAGGACGACTTATTTTAGAGAAATCTTTAATAAATCGTCTGTAAAATCCTGCATGTCCCAAGAAGCTTCTTATCCCCTTCACGATGTAGGGGAGGTAGTTTGGATATCAATTCAACTTTTGCCTTATCAACTTCAATACCCTTGTTTGAAATTATATGTCCCAAAAAACTATCCTTGTCAACCATAAAATGACTTTTCTCCCAACTAAGGGTTAGATTGCATTCAATGCATCTTTCTAAAACCAAAGTCAATTTATGTAAGCAATCATCAAACGAGTTCCCAAAGACAGAGAAATCGTCCATGAAAATTTCCAATGAATTTCTCCACCATGTCCGAGAAAATAGATATCATGATCTCCTGAAAGTGGCAAGGGCATTGCATAACCCAAATGGCATTCATGAAAAAGCAAATGTCCCAAAAGGACATGTAAATGTGGTCTTTTCCTGATCTTCCTGGTGCTATGGGTACTTGATAATATCCAGACAAATTAGCCCATCCAAAAACAAGAAAATTGCGGCTCAAATACTAATCTTTCCAACATTTGATCAATGAACGGGAAGAGGAAAGTGATCCTTTTTCGTATATAAATTTAGTTTCCTAAAATCTATACACATTCTCCATCCAAAGGATTATTCTAGTGGGTACTAATTCACTTTTATCATTTTTAACAACTCATATCCTGCATTTCTTTCGGTACCACATGCATCGACTAACCCACTTACTATCCGCAATAGGATAGATAATCCTTCTTCTAATAATTTAAGGATTTCCTTTAACTACCTCGCGTGTTTGGGTTAGTCTTCTTTCGGGGCCTCTCGCATGTGCTTAGCACCATCCTCCAAGTTGATCTGCGGCATACACATTGTCGGACTAATGCCTCTTTATATCCCCTATACTCCAACCTATAGATTTCTTAAACCTGCTTAAGCACTTTCACGAGTTCTTTTTCGTGGTTTGGTCAAGGTTGAAGAAATTATCACCGATATGTTTTCTCCTTCTCCCAAAAACACATATTTTAAGTGCTCGTGCAAGTCTTCGAGTTCAAGTTCAGTGGATTGGCCTCTTTAACAGATGAAGAACCTGGGTAGATTTAAAAGTGTACTAGATTTTGTCATCACTTCATTATTGTCTAGTTGCTCAAGGTATCCCTTAATTTCTTCATCGAAATCTTTTTCAACCTTTTCAAGTGTAAGAACGGTTTCAAGCCAAGTCTTTTCATTCTGGTTTGGAAAAGGTGTTTTGGACAAGATTATCCAAAGGATCAACTTCGAATATTTCATCGATGGCGTAAATAGAAGCGGAAAGGCGAAGAATCAAAAACTTTGAAATGAACAAGCTCTCCTAAGACCTGCCATTGTCAAATTTCCATCTTGGACATCAATAATAGTTTTAGTAGTTGCCATAAATGGTCTACCAAGCAATATTGTCTCTCGTCCAATGCCGGATTTTCTTGCATATCCAGAACCACAAAGTCAACAGTGTATTATCAGCTTTGTCTACCTCGCACTAAAACATCCTCAACTATTCCCTCCGGATATTTAAGAGATCTATCCGCAAGTCATGGACATAGTTGTGGGTTTTAAATCCCCTAGATTGAGTGAGAATATGTAGCAGTGGCATCAAATTTATACTAGCACCTAAATCAAGCATCGCTTTAGCAACCTTCCTATCCCCCATAGTTACGTTTATAATAAAACTTCCAGGGTCTTTCAACTTGTGTGGGTAGTTTCAGGTCAAGTACGCTGGCCGCTAGAAACTTCGATACTACTACTGCTCATTCGGGCCTATACCTCCTTTTCTTAAAGGTTCAACTCTTTGAAAAACTTGGCATATGAAGTAGGCACATTCATGATCACTTCTAATAATGGTAAATTGATATTTACTTTAGAGAGCATATTAAAAAGATCATTGAATTGCTTATCTTGTTTGGATTCTTTCAACCGGTGGGGAAAAGGTACTTGCAGATCCTGTGGCTCGTTGTCTTTTGAATTTGGGAGTGTCGATGACCCCCCAACGAGTTTTTCAAGGCTTGTTAAGTTTAACACTGCTTTCTCCTTTTGCGAGATTAGAATATCGCCTTTCTTTGTTACATGAACTACAAGGTAGTTTAGAGATTTCGTAACCGGTATTGACTACCCTACCGCTCGGCGGTTCTAACATCTGCTTGTTCCGTTGCCGATCGGGCAACTTTCCCGGTTCTTTTCTTTTGCATTTGTTCAAATTGGGCCCTAACTTTAGATTCAATTAACCTTAGAAGCCTCCACGGTGTTCAACCTTTCGATTAGTCATCAATTGGTTGTCACGACTAACTTGAATAAAGCATTCAAGCTATCTTCTAAGGTTGGTTTAAAAGATTGGCTTGGGTGCGGTGGTCAGTAGGTTGGGTGATTATAGGTGTTTGGATGATACTTTTGAAAAGATTGGACTTCTCTATGGCATCGACACTAGAATCACAAGTATTTGAACAATTACGAAAGACGATGCCCAATTGAACAACACACTTCACATACCTCTTGATTTGAAATTTGGTGAGACGTGAGGAATTTCACTTGTTTAGTCAATTCAAGCAAGTTGCAAGGTTATCTCATTATCAAAGCCGACTTCATTGACCTTTGCTTTCCTTATACCACCTCTTTGTCGGGAATTAGACCCAATAGCTCATAGAGATTATAGGTTTCCTCTCAGTTCTTTTCTCCTACAAAGACCTCCAAAGAAGATTATCAACCATGTATTGACTCAGTAAGGTCAATCCATCGTAAAAGAATTGGTTTTGTAGCCGTAATGGAAAGCTATGATTTTGACATTGAATGAAAAGGAGTTTGAATCGTTCCCAAGCTTCATGAAAGTGGCTCTTCATTCATTTGATAAAATGTTGCTTATCTTTGTTCTTAGATCACAGCCTTTTGATGGGAATGTAACCTACCCATAAAAATTTTACATAGGATCGCCTCCC
Source organism: Hippophae rhamnoides (assembly GCA_033030585.1). Lineage (NCBI taxonomy): Eukaryota > Viridiplantae > Streptophyta > Magnoliopsida > Rosales > Elaeagnaceae > Hippophae > Hippophae rhamnoides. Next base: position 43,726,687 of record CM065436.1, on the reverse strand, counting down.
AAGTTTTAAGAGAACCCGACTGCAGAGTAATGAACCATGACCAAGCTTTATCTTTCGAGAGTGTAAGGAAAACACCTCATCCTAAACATCTTCACACTGTACGTAAGGGAAAGGTTCTGGACAATAGCATAGAATTCCCGAATGAAATGCAAAGGGTCTTCATTGTGATACCGTAAAGGAAAGGTAACAAAGAATAATGAATCTTTTTCAATTCATAATTCCTCAGCCTCTTGTAATTGGATGTCGTAGTTACATTGCCAATGATTGGCATTGTATAGTCTTTCATCTTTTTCCGCCTATCTTCAGCATCTCCCATGGTTGTTTGTAGTTGAAAATGATCCTCCTCCTATTGTGAATCAACATTTTGCTCTTAAAAACAATAGTAGATATCTCTAAAAAAAATGCAAGGAACCTAAATTTTTTTTTTTTAATTTTAATTTAAACGAAGGGACACAATTTTTGAAACAAACAAATTTATTTCATTTGAATTTTTTTTTATTACACGCAAACTAAAACAAAGGAAAATACAATAATGGGTGACCTCCCATGTAGGACTAAAATTTATCGTCTTCTAGTAAGACGTTGCTCGAGATTGCGTGAATGAAAAACTCAATGTCTCCTCTTCATTGAATTCATTTAAGTTTCAAATTAGTCTTTGCCTTTTTGCAAATGTTCAACTAATAGCTCAACTTGAACTTCCACCTTTTTTATGTAAGCTTACGCAGTCCAACCGTTGATTGGTTTTAGATTGATTATCCCTACAAACTTGAATAAAAGAATTCAAGTTGTCCTCCAGGGTTGGTTTATCGGGAATGCTTCTGGAATAGAATGGCCGGAATTGTGGTCTCGCCCGTTTCGAGCTTTGAGTGAAAGCGAGGGTTGTTTTGCCTCCAAGAGAAATTTGGATGACTTTCCACCTGTGATTATAGGTATTTGAATTGGGATCAAACCTTGGTCTCCGTTGATACGCTCCCAACACATTAACCTCGTTCAGTGTCCAACTTGTATCTCCTTGATATGTGGACAAAGTTTCAAGTACCATGTCCCATGCGTCGTACAAACCATATTGTTCATTATCGTATTGGTTTCAGGTAGCGAGAAGCGGCAACTTGCTTAGTCCGCTGAACAAGTTGTTGTTGAACTTCATTACCGGGAGTCGATTTCTTAACACACCACTTTTCTCACTCATGGGAGCTTTTCTCGTTGGGAATTAGCACCCAACATCTCAAAGAGGTTATACGTTTCTCGATGCGCCTTTTCTCCTATCTGCTTCCTCCCGCATAGCCATGTCGAAAATGAACCGACATTGTTGTGTAAGTCCATCGTAAAGAATTGGTTCTGCAACCGTAGGGAAAGCTATGTGGGACATTGAGCGAGAAACATTTGAACCTATCCCAAGCTTCACGGAATGGTTCTTCTTCCATCCGAGAGAAAGTAGCAATCTTTCCTCTCGCCCTCTCATGTTTTTCACGGGAATAGAATTTTCCCATGAATTTATTGTAAATGTTACCCCATGTCATCGAGAGAACCCTGGGAAGTGACATCAACCAAGCTTTGGCCTTATCCTTTGGCTGCAGGGAAAACATCTCATTCTAAGTCGATCCTTGTTTAGAATACCGAGGGGAATGTTCGTCGTAGCATAGAAATCTCTCATAAAGGAAAGAGAATCTTCATTAGGTAGCCCATAAAAGGAAGGAAGCATAGAAAAATGAATATTTTTAAGGTCATAATTCCAGCAGACCTCTCCCAATCGGATAATGGGCAGCATGTCGTGCCAATCAACGGCCTTGCAAACTCCTTCATCGTGGTTTCCTAATACGTTGGTTTTCCTTCATTTCTTTTGGTTCTAGTAAAGGATTAAGACTTGGTTCTATGTTTGGCTCAAAAATCGTGTCGACTGTAGGATCCAAATTTGTTGACACTTGTTTAAATTTATGAATATTATTTACATACGTGTTAGTGGTTTCTAAGGATCTCCTACCACACATGTAGACTATTTTTAAACGTAAATTTAAACTCCCGTCAACAAAAATAAAAAAAATTAGAGAAAATTTCCATGGCATTTAATACAAACACTAGACAAAACTAGTTAATTTTTTTTTTTTTTTAAATTAAAATTTTTTATTAAATAACATAATTAGTATTAACCAAGAAGTGTTCTTGTGAAAGAATGGCAACGCCTTTAAAAACCATTCTCCCAAATTTTGTAACAACGCTCCTAAAAGACTATAAGTACAAAGGCTTCAAAGAACTAGTCTCCTAGAAAAAACTCCCTTAGATTTTTACTTTTCATGCCTTTTAGTTTAATTTTTTTTTTTACTATTCATGAACGGTAATTTTTTTATTCAAATTTTAAATTCCTAAATTATTTTATTATTCACGGTACAATTTTTAAAAATTTTCTTCTTCTTTTTTTTTTTTTACTATTCATGAACGGTAATTTTTTTATTCAAATTTTAAATTCCCTAATTATTTTATTATTCACGGTACAATTTTTATTTAAAAATTTTCTTCTTTTTTTTTTATTTTTTTTTTACTATTCATTAACGGTAAACTCTTTTTACTTCAAATTTCAAATTTCTAAATTTTACTATTTATGCTATAGTTAAAATTTTTTATTTTTTTATTTTTTTTTTATATTTTTTTATATTTTATTTTTTTTATTATTTCTTATGAAATTTGAAATTTGATTAAATTTTTTTATTTATTTATTTTTTATTTTTTATTTTTTATTTTTTAAAAAATCACAATTATTTACAACACAAAAATATTTTTTAACTTTTGATAAATAAATTGAAAACGCTTATTCACTTCCTGCGAACGGCCAAAATTGATAGCGAAAAACGCATTGCCGATTCTCGCAAATACTTGGGTTTTAATATTTGTAAAACTCTCGCAAGTGCATCGAATCATTTCGTAGAAAATGATAAGTATACTCCCAAGGTCGATCTAAAGAGGAATGTATTGGTTTTTAATTTATTATTCAAACTTTTAAAAACTAAATTAAATCCTAAACATCATGTCACGATAGTTTGGTTTTGTGTTCCTAATCTAATAACATAAAATAAACATATATACATTAATTAAATATAATCTAAAAACATAAAAATAAACATAGATACAAATTCAATAAATATTTATCTAAAAATAAATATAAATACAGATTCAATAAATATTCATGCAAAATTTTATCATTTATATTAGTGAGTATTTATGGATATAATAACTAAATTAATTATGCTTGCTTCATATTATCTAGGTTATTAAAGATATAAATCGATATTTTATCGATTCTCTTTTTTGTATTTAATACCACCTCATGGGTTAGATATTCTTTGTTAACTAAACAAATCAATTAACACCTACAAAGCGGGTTGATAACTAATTTGGTTAATTAAATTAATTTTTCTAAGAGATTGAAAATGAACCATTTAAATGCCACCTTGTTGGGGTATAGACAGCTTTAAACTTTATTCAAGGTGTTGTCCAAATTAAACCTAAGAATTTAGTTATCCGAGTATTAACTTTCAAGTTTTAAAACCACTATTGAAAACATGTTGTCAATACATTTTCACATAATAATTTTATAAAAACTTTTGAAATAGTAGCTTCACTCTAACTACATGATTGTACCAACAAATAAAAGAAAGCACTACTCTAAATTAGACCTGATAAACTAAACCTTAAAATCTAATTTTCAGATTTAAGTTTGTAATGAAAAATAATATATTTCTCTCTAACATCCTTAATATAAAAATCTTGAATAAAAATAAACTCAATTCATTTTAGAAATTTTCACCTATTTAATATTTCGCAAGCATAACAACGTTATTATTATATCATGATTATAACAATTACCAGTACGCTAAATTTAATCAATGCAAATTAAATATAACATGTAAGAATAAAGCATAAAAATAATCAGAAGAAAATAAAATCCTTACAAAACTTCGACGCTATTCCCGCTGCTAGAAAACCTGCCGAATTTGCACTTCCATTTATTGAATCAAAAATCTAAATTATTACAAAACATTACAAGTTCCTCTCAAAAGAGAAGAACTCTAAACCTAAGAGAATTGAACTAAAAACTAAGAGAAAAACTAAGAAAAGCTTAGAAACTAAGAAAGAAACTAAGAAAAACTCAAAAACTAAGAAATGAGAAAGAAAGTTAATATAGTGGCGTGGTTTTTCGAGGTGTGCTTTGTGAATGGAAGGGGTATTTATAAAAGTGAGGATGGAGAGAAAAATGAGTAAAAAATGTTAAAAAATATTAAAAATTAAAAAACGTAATGGACATGTACTGAGTCATCAATGACGCCAAGATGACGTCATGCGGTCAGATCGAAAAATGGGTGAAAACGCATCATGCTGGCATTGGTCATTGGCTGCTATACAAGATCAATGTGCCGTCACAGCTTGCCGAAAGTGAACGCGTCTGGCTGGGCGCTCGCGGAAAGGGGTGGCGCGTGATACATGCTGACATGGCGCATTGGGTAAGGTCATGCTAGCCGCGCGCGATTTCCGTCTTTTTGACATTTTTGACCTTTTCGACCCATTTTGTCCAATTTTTCCATGTTTGTTGACCTTTTCCCACTTATTTATTAATATATTTGTGATGTATTGCTTCTAGTATTCTTCTTTGAGTGTTTATATTGCGTTTTTAAGCCAAAATACCTGAAAAACAATAAAAATACCCGTGATTCCGAAAAAGACAAATTTATATAAATATATGATAAAACATATAAATATATATATTTTTAATCAATTAATGTGCATAAAATCATGGTTATTTTAGTGCTTTTTGAGCACTCATCATGAACTACACAAGGGTTGAGGTTTTCTTTCATGAGCTTTCTCTCCAACAATTCATATACCATGCCATGTAATATTTCATGCTCTCTTGGTCTCATCCTATAATGTGCTAGGTTATGGAGTTTAACACCTAAAATAAGGTCTATTTGATGTTGTATGTTCCTCAAAGGAGGAAGCTTATTAGGTAAATCTTCTAGAGAAAAGCCATTGAACACATTCAATAATGCTTGTAGTAGAGGATGATGATTTTTCCCCAAATTAACTCGCTACTTTAATATTAAGGGCCAGCAAAAAATGATTCTCTTTGCTCTCTTGAGAATCTCAAAACCAAAGACACTTAATATGATTGGTTTACTAAGTGACCCAATAGGTTCAAATAGTGGATTAAACACTTGTGGTACCAAGACTATCTTATTGTTATACTAGACAAATGAATAAGTGTTCTCTCCTTCCCTTATGTGTTGAATATCTATCAAATTTCCACAACCTGTCAAGGAATACATGACATGCATGTCTAAAATATCACATTCCATATCATCTTGTAATTTTTACCAATTCATAAAGGCACCTTACATCTCTATATCACTAGTGATTCAAACCCTTTTTTATCCATCCCATCTAATAAGGAAAACTACCCATTCATCGGACCACCTAACTTTCAACTATGAAAAAAAATGTTCAAGTACAAACTTGGTCTTATGCTACCCTCCCTAGGGTACTGCCTCAATGTACCTTCCTTACGAGCCCCTGCTCTATTTTAATAGTTTCCAATATTAGCATGAGCGGTTTCCATACCAACGTTCCAATAAGCTTCCCGAATTAACTACAAAATGGTTAGCATAAAAACACAAATTTCTGTGTGTGTTCTAGAATGTATTTAATAATGAATAATCCTAAATAGATTATTCAAAACATATGTCACCTAAATCAAATCAACTAGTACATCCTAGGGTAAAAAAGATCAGGCACAAGTTCAATAAAAATATCTTTTTTAAAGATTAATAATCAAATCAAATAACTATGATATGACAAAAACAATTATTTGATCTAACAATTTAAGAACAAAAATAAAGAAGAAGCCATAAGAACATATTATCAAAATATCATAAACTAATTAGGCTTATTAATCAATCAAACATAACCACCAATATTTGATAGATTAATTAAATAAAGAAGCCTAAAGAATTATAATCTTATATTTGTAAAACAAGAGAAAGAAATTAAGAATAATAGAATAATGTTCTTGTGTGGTTGATTGAAACAATGAGCAATGAGTTTTATTTATAGGAAAAATTAAAACTCTTAATCCTATGTAATTAATAAATATCTTTTCTATTACAAATAGGATTAGTAATACTCATTAATTAAGAAAACTCATATATGATTAATAAATATATTTTCTATTACAAATAGGATTAGTAATACTCACTAATTAAGAAGACTCATATTTGAATAATAGTTCTTTTAAAATAAACTCATTATTCATGAAGATTCCTATTTTAAAAAGAGTTATTTTAAAGTATATTTTATGCTATCTCTTAGCCTATAATTTAAGCTATATATTATCTAATATTTTAGCATATATCTTATTCTATATTTTAGCAACAAAAATAATTCCATATTTATAAATATGTGCTATTAAATCCGTGAGTGCAATCCTATGTGTTATAGTTATAATAGATATATCTCAAGTACGACTATTTGAAATTCTGACATTTCTTCAACCTTATTTGATAGACTTGATAACAAGCTTAAAAATAAGTTTACATGTAAATATTTTGTCCATGAAAATAGCCAACACTTATAATCCTTACAAATTCCCCCTTTGACATTTTCGTGTGGCAAAATCTCTTTCTCAATACATGACACTTATAGGGATACGATAAAATACAATGATGTCTTATACTCTATAGTGGAACTATCCTATGGTTTGGCGAATCCATCTTTGCTACAACTTAAGCTTGTAAGTAACTGAAATGACATAGGCAAAGCAAACAACAACTTGGCTTGAAATCCTTATTGTACATTCTTTCAGTTTACATAAAAATAAGCAAAGTGTAAAGAATAATCATGTAGTGTTCATTCATACTAATCAAGCTTAATTAAATATGTTATTCCCCTATATGCATAACAAAATAAAGACATGGAAGTAAAATACATTATTTTCTCCCCCTTTTTGACATATGAGAAGGACAAAGCATTAGAAAAATCAATGAAGCTAAACTCCTCCTAAACATATAGCAATGTAAAAGTAGAGTTATGCAAAAGTGCAATGTGCTTTAAACTCCCCCTAAGTTCTATGACTCTTTAACTTAGAAACCAATTAAAAAGGTAATAAATAAAGAGATGTAAATGAATAAAAATCTGATTTTTTTTAAAATTTTCATAAATAGCACATAAGTTATTAAACTCATTTAATCACTAATGAGCACACAACCAATTGAGAACTCATCATTTTTAACTCAAATTTTGATTATTTATTATATAAATAGGCAAGTAGAGTAGAAGAGGCACACAAACACATTTCGTACATAGAATGACATATTGATATTTACTTAAAATTAGTATATATGTTTAAACTTCATAGATATGTCAATTAATTCATTTATGATCAATAAAAAACTCAAAAGAAAAAAATATCACCTATCATATAAAATCATAATCGAGTCTTGAATCTCACAAAATAAAATATATCTACTAAAAGAGGACTTCAATTTTTTCTTTATTTTATATATGAGGTAAATGATATTTTTTTATTTTTATTTTTTTAACCTCTATTGGCTCTTTCTTTTTGTGCATTCAATGTACAAGATTTATAAGTAGTCTCTTTTGGCATAATATTTCCTTCTTCTTCTTTTTTAAATGAGCCATAAACCTAACATGATGACTTTCACACTAGTTGTGAGGTAGCACTCTCCACTCATTGCAATAGCTACACACATCACAGTAGATAGCCCACTCAATACTAGGTGTCTCTATACGGTAAAATTTTAAAAAGAAAGAATTAAAACTCAACACAATTTTACAATCAAGATTAGTTGAAGTCCTAAAGTCTTTTAAGAGAATTCATAAACTTCAAGAATAGTATATATGTGTGTTCATGAGTGTGTGAATAAGTTCATGTCAACATTGATAATCACATGTACAAGAAAATGTGTAAGTGCATAAGCCAAAATTGTAGAATAATTTATACAATAAATATCAAAATTAGTTTAAGTCATTAAAAATAAGGTTATATGTCTATAAATGTGAATAAGTCCAATAACCTGTTGGCCAAATAAGGATTCTACTTCTTTTTTTAAGTTTAACTAATAAATAAAATAAAGATAATAAAGATTGCTCACCTAAGGTCATTTAAACACTCTAACAAAATACCTAGATGAAGGAATAAAAGATGGTCAGGTGACCATGAAAAACAACATTTTCTAACCCACATTTTCTTGCATTTTGGTTTCTACATCGTTGGATTGGGACTCAATAAACTTAGGTTTCATAGGCGTGTTCTTGGACTTAGCTATACTTTTCTCATTCATCCCAAATGAAGATGCAATATGCATAATAGGATGACGATAATGAGTCGTAGCATTAAAAGTACTGAATTTTACTTGCCTTTTTAAACCTAAGATTTCATACTTCTTAGTAGAATTTTTGAACACATTATTATAATTTAGATTCATCCTTGAATATGATGCAGCATGCATAGATGAATGATGTTTATGGGTCCTACTATGTGAAACATGGAAAGAATGATTAAGTTCAGGAGCATTCATCAAAAATCCAAATTTTGGTCTTATATGACCTTTCCTACCACAATGATGATAGACGGCCACAAACTTAACAACTTTTTCTACCATAGGTGCAATAGTTCTTTGTGCATAAGTAGTAACAGTAGGAGTAGAATTTAAGGGCCTTACAAATGTGGTTTTTGATGTTGAAAGTGTGGAACTTTCATCCTTATAACCAAAGCCATGTGTATCACCATGTGACTTACCAATGCTCAATATTTTATCTAAGTGTTGAGCTCCAATGGTATTTCTCTCCACTACTTCACATGATTCTTTGAGCTCTTGCACTTGTTTTTTATTATCTTCAACAAGCTTATTATTTTCTTCTTTTAAACCTACAAGACTCAAATTCAAAGCATTATTTTGTTATTGCAAAATATTATTCGCTTCTTTTAATTTATTATAAAAACTTTCATATGCCTCAAGTTGTTCATTCAATTTTTTCTATTTTTGTACTTAAACTATTATTCTCTTCTATGCCTCTAAGACATTTAGAAAATAATTCTTCAGGAATTTTAGCATTATATTTATAAAGAAAAGAGATTCAAGTTCCTCATCATTTGAGCTATAATCCTCAATAAAATGATCCATATGAAAAATCTATAGGACTGAAACTAAGTGTATCAAGTGTTGGCTCTGATACCAATTGAAAGTTTATAAGATATGGACCTAATTAACCTAGGTGAATAGGTTCTTTTTAATTTTTACCAATTTATAATTTAATAACCTAAACAAAGCATCCAAGCATGCAATCAAATGTAAAAATAAAGTACGGAAATAAGAGATTACACACGATATTTTTAGGTGGAAATAACCTAGGCCACAAGCATGACCTCAGAGTAAAACTACTGATCCACCAAACCATCTAACTTTCCAATATGAAAAACAAATTTTCAAGTAAAAACTCGGTCTTATGCTATCCACCCTAGGATACTACCCTAATGTACCTTATTTACGAGTCCTTGCACTGTTTTCACAGTTTCCAATATTAGTATGAGCGATTTCTAGACCAACATTCCAATAAGCTTCCTGCCAATCATATACATTCCCGAATTAACTGCAAAATGGTTAGCACAAAAACAAAAGAGCCCATGTGTGTTCTAGAATAAATTTAATAATGAATAATCCTAACTAGATGATTCAAAACATATCACTTAAATCAAATCAACTAGTAAATCCTAGAGCAAAAGGATTAGGCACAAGTTCAATAAAAATAGCTTCTTTAAAGATTAATAATCAAATCAAATATCTATGATATGATAAAAACAATTATTTGATCTAACAATTTAAGAACAAAATAAAGAAGAAGTCATAAGAACATATTATCAAAATATCATAAACTAATTAGGCTTATTAATTAATCAAACATAACCACCAATATTTGATAGATTAACTAAATAAAGAAGCCTAAAGAATTATGATCTTATATTTGTAAAACAAGATAGAGAAATTAAAAAGAATAGAATAATGTTCTTGTATGGTTGATTGAAACAATGAGCAATTAGTTTTATTTATAGGAAAACTTAAAACTCTTAATCCTATATAATTGATAAATATCTTTTCTATTACAAATAGGATTAGTAATACTCATTAATTAAGAAAACTCATATATGATTAATAAATATGTTTTATATTACAAATAGGATTAGTAATACTCACTAATTAAGAAGACTCATATTTAAATAATATTTCTTTTAAAATAAACACATTATTCATGAAGATTCCTATTTAAAAAAGAGTTCTTTTAAAGTATATTTCATGCTATCTTTTAAGCTAAAGATTTAAGCTATAATTTAGAGTATATATTATCTAATATTTAGCATATATCTTATTCTATATTTTAGCAAAAAAAAATAATTCCATATTTATAAATATGTGCTATTAAATCCGTGAGTGCAATCATATGTGTTATAGTTATAATAGATATATCTGAAGTACGACTATTTGAAATTCTGATATTTCTTCAACTTTATTTGATAGGCTTGATAACAAGCTTAAAAATAAGTTTACAAGTAAATATTTTTTTCCACAAAAATAGCCAACACTTATAATCCTTACAAATGCTACATATTGTCCAGAGAATAACATGTTTTTGAGATTCTTTTTGTTCCCTAGGAGTCAATAGTAACTGTAAGGACTATGAGTGTTGCTATTTTAATGGACAAAATATTTACATGTTAACTTGTTTTTAGACCTGTTATCAAGAAAAGTCGAACAAATGTTCGAGCTTCAAATAATTGTACTTCAGGTATATCCTTAATAACTACGACACATAGGATTGCATTTATGCATTTAATAACATATGCTTATAAATCTGAAATTATTTTTTGTGCTAAAATATTTATTTAAACTTGAATCAATTTATAAAATTACTAATTAAATATTTTTAGAAGTTTTTAAATATTTTTAAGATGTATTTTAAAAAAATGATTTTTATAATATTAAGATTTTAATGGATTTTGAAAAATTAAGCTCAAAATATATTTAACTCTAATACAATTAGGTCATTATTATTATCTATATATATAGAAACATTGGGATAAATATGCTGCATGCTTAATTAAAAAGAAAAAGAAAATAAAACCCTTTTGGTAGAACAGAAAAGCCAAAAAGATTTTAAAGAAAATATACATCATTGCCTTCTCTGCATTATCAATACTTCAAAGTATATTGGCGACAAGGTCATACACATATTTGATCAACATTATATATTAATATAGCTACTATTGGAATTGTGGCAACGATCCTAACTAGATATTGAGAAGTTTAGCGATGATTAATATCATATAAGGAATTCAAGTTTTATCTTGGGATTAGTTTTTGGTGCAGTTCATTAAAGGTATGCAAAGGTATAGAAATTAATTTATGGTATCTGATTATCTATATTTTCATAATTCATAGTCAAGTTGATTAATATTTTTTATGTTCATCTAAGTTCTTTTTAATTAGGATCTTTCATATTTAAAATAAATAATGGTACGAGTGATCATGATTATTTGATTTAGTTATTAAATTTTAAAGAAATCATTTTTATTGAATTTGTGTTTAATCTTTTTGATATAAAATTTGCTAGTTGATTTAATTTAAGTGACATATATTTTGAATCATCTAGTTAGGATTATTCATTATTAAATCTATTCTAGAACACACACATGTACTTGTGTTTTTTGTGCCAACCTTTTTTCCAATTCATTCGTGAACGTATCTGGTTAGCGGGGAACTTATTGGAACATTGGTTTGGAAACTGTTCACGCTAATATTGAAAAGTGTAAAAACAGAGCAGGGGCTCGTAAGTAAAGTACATTGGGGTAGTATCCTAGGGAGGGTAGCATAAAACTGAGTTTGTACTTGAACATTTGATTTTCATAGTGAAAAGTTAGGTGGTCTGGTGGACCGATAGTTTTCCTCATAAGTCATGGTTGTGTCCTAAGTTGTTTCCATCTAAAACTATCGTGTGTTATTATTTTATTTCCACATTTTATTCTTACACACAATTGCATACTTGGTAGCCTTTTTTATGTAATTAAATTATAAATTGATAAAAATTAAAAATAACCTATTCAACTTCTCTAGGTTAATTAGGTCCATATCTTATAAAGTTTCAGTAACCTTTGCACAATGTAACTGAATCTGTCACCTTCATCTCCTTTTGTAAATTCGACCTCTTCAAAATCTCTTTCTTCATCTTTTTCTTCAAAATCACTACTACAAAAATGGACTTTAAAGTCGGTTCGTTGAACCGACTTTACATTTTATGATTGTTTTTTTATTTTTATTCTCATTTTTCACTCCACCATGTATTCAATATTCAATATATATAGCATAAAAAACCAAAATATAAATAATAATACAAATAATTAAAAATTTAAATATAATTAATTACTTGATAATTAAATTTATTACAAAAATAAATAATGTATATACAATACATATAGCTAACTTAAATTACAAATAAAATAATTTCTTCAAAGTGTATTTGGATTGTCTGAGCAAGCTTGGTTGGCTTAGAATCACCAGCATTATGACAAGGAAACTGGACAAAAAACAATTGATCCATATAACAATTCATTCCCCTACATACATGAGCACGTAAACATCCATCAAAAAAGCAGTCTAAACTTTAGAGATATACGAATGGAAAAATTAAATCATTATAAATATTACCATCAAAAAGAGATTACCACAGTGACATCCGAGTGATATAACCCTTCGAGCTCATATTAGCATTTTAATAATCAATTGTCTATAAATATGAAGTTATCTAGAATCTTTGCTGGTATTTTTAATGCTATAATGAGCTCTAAATATGAAATCAAGTGTAACTCTAATTTGTTACTTGGCTTGTATGAGTTTTGATGCCCATGAACATATTACAAAATTGTTCCATACGTTTCAGGGCACCAAAACTCATACAAACCAAGTAAAAAATCGGAGTTAAACTTGATTTCATATTTAGAGCTCATTATAGCATTAAAAATACCAGCAGAGATTCCAGATAATTTCATATTTATAGACAATTGATTAACAAAGTGCTACCATGATGTTGTCATAAGGAAAGTAGGCAAGAGAGATGAGATGAAGTTTGGGCCAAAAACAGGTCCATAAAACAATGCATTCCCCTAAATACATGAACACATAATCATTCAATAAACAAGGGACTTCAGACACAGGAATAGAGAAATTAAATCATTAAAAAATTTACCATTATGTTGTCATATGCTATTCAACATCATGAGAATCTTCTTCTGATTCTTCTTGTGATGATATAATTTGAACTGTGTGTTTAGCCCATTCCTTTCGTAAATCATCAAAAATTTGCTGCTAGTAGCCCGTCTTATTCCAACCAAAGAACTACATGTATTTAAAATCAAAATAAGAATGTAATTTCATGTATTTACAAAAAATAACTCAAATATGTTATAAACTTTTTCGTATATGGGTAAAAGATATTACCACATCATCAATTGGAATTTTGATATTTGTGATGATTTCGCTCATAAACTTCATGACATAATAACCACACATGACTCCATTATTTTGTTGTGGAACCTACAAAAAACAAGTGTACATGATTTTCCATATTCGAAGATCTTTATTATTCAATTGTAAAATTAATAAAATTATTAATATTTGCCTCTACATACCATAACTTTTGTCTATATAAGCTTATGAGATTTTTTAAGGGCAATGCCCCTAAACTTGTTCCATAACTTCCATGCCCTATCAAGGTTTAAAACGGTTAGTTTTTATTAAATATTACAAAAGATAATAGAAGAAACTAATATCTAGCTATAACTCTTACATTTCAACAATTGCTTTTGTAACTTTACTCAGTTCTATGGAAGTTGAGTCACAGTACCAAGCATGATTATTGAACAGATCAATAATTACCAACATTTAATGATCTTGGCCTTGTTCAAAACTTAATGGCCAAGGGATTATTAACTTTTGATTTCTGTTAAGCGTTAATGCCCTATCACATAATTTTTTAGCTCTGACGCTAACATCCTTCTCTTGATATTGATTGACATATGAAGAATCATAGAACATTGCTAAATGTGATGAGTGATTATGTTGAAGTCAATAATAGCACGCCCCATATAAAAGATATATATATATAAATAATTAGATAATATAAATATAATTATATATGTGCTACATAAATGAAAGAAAAATAAATAGATTGAGGACTCACCTTGTTCACACTTGAATTATACTTAAATCGATCATTTGATATTCAAATAGTTGCAATATGCACTCGATTGATATATAAGTTTGTCCGAGGTCTACACCAAAAATTTCTATAGGAAGTGGTACAGTCCATCCATCATTTATGCTAGATGCCCTCCCAACAATAGTCATCAAAGTACCAAGATTTCTGTTGAAGTTTAAAGCATAATCATAACTATACTTTTTCCAAGACTTCTTCTTGAATGACTTTATGAGTGATTATTGGCCACTAGACATAGATTTAGCATGAGATACTTGCTTTGTATCTCTTAAATGTGATGCATTTAAGAGTTCTGGTATAATAGACTAAAAAAATACATTATGTATGTTAGTAATAATAAAAGATATAATAAAATAATAGTAGTAAACAAGTGTTATCTTTTAAGTTAAAAAATAGTACCACGTCAAAATTTAGAACAACTTGAATTGACGGCCAAGCCACATACTGTCCAACCACCTCTTGGACTGTAATAGCATCATAAGGCACAGGTAGTGGACAATCATGAAGCAATGATTGATCAATTATTATTCGCCAATGATTAGGAAAATATTGATTATGAATCATCTGATCATTTCTCAATTGCTATACCATTCCAATAGCAAAAAAGTCCATTGACGAAGGATGTTTCAACAAACATTTCATATTCTATAAAATATTTAAGTGTTATATATAAAAAATAAAACATATAATAAGAAATTAAAATAATAGATTATATACACTAGAAATTAAAATATTACCACATATGATTCATCAAATAGAGGAGGACTCTCATATGGAGTAGCTATTGGATGTACATTCTCACCAAAATGTTCATCGTGGTTTGATTGATGGTAAGAATGCGCAGATTGCATTGGAGAAAATGAACCATGGCCACTACTTGATTGCATATGCATTCCTGTCATATAAGGAGGACCAATAGGATGACTATATCCCATACTAGATGTAGTTTGGGCGCAATGAGATTGAGTGGGTGGCATGCCTGGCATGGATGGTGGCATGCCTGGCATGGATGGTGGCTTGCCTATCATGGATGGTGGCATGCTTGGCATGGATGGTTGCATGCTTGGCCATTATGGCATGCCCTGGTTGTAGAATGATGCCATACCTGACATGTGTTGTGATTGATATTCTTTTATAGTGGCAATCTCACTTAACATTGAGGCCTTAAAGAAGTTGAGTTCTTCTTCAATTTTAGTGTACTTCTCCTTATTGGCCGTCTGAGGCTTTTGTTTTGGAATGTTAAAATACTCCATATAACCATCATATTGGCTACCTCCCTTAACACGACCAGGATGGTCGCGTCCGAATGCATGATATAGAGCATCTCTCCCAGGCTCTTCGATTATTTCACCCCTAGATATTTGTTCTTGAATGCTCTCTACAAATAATAAAGCACACAAACATATAATTCATTATTACATCAATTATTAAAAATCATTAAGACTTTTTATCAACCGAAATTACTAACCAACTTATTTAGTTGTTCTTTTCCTCACTTAGTCATCGATCTTGAATTCTTCGTTTTGGGAGTCTCTGTTTCTATGTACAATGCAGTTCGGGTAACAAGTCTACCCAAATCAACTTCCTACATAAATTATGAAAAAATTATTAACAATGACATGAAATTAAATTGAGGAAAATAAATATAAAAATATTTATAAATTAACACAAATTAAGAATACCATTCTATATCTAACTTCAGGATTTGAAGACCTCTCAGTACGGTTAGGAAGAATGTTATGCATTTGTATATTCTAATGTTCTTCCCTAATAATTTGAAATTCATCTGAACATCTATAATCCACAAAGTCTTTCCAAACTTGAGGTGTAATCCAGGGATGTCCTTCAGGGATTTTGTAGAGCTCTACCTCATCAAGTGGTTCCAAATATGGAAACACATATTTCTTGCCAATCTGGAAGTCTTGTATTCCTTCCAAGCCTTATTTGCAATCTTATAACACTTAATTTTCCAACTGTCATCGAATTTTAAACAATTCATTAAAAACACAGTACAAAAGATTAGATATAATACAAAAAAGATATAATATATGTAATTGATTATAAAATATAAGAGACTTACATAAATGATTATCCATATTTTGAACTTTTCTACATCGTCAACCTGAGACCAATCATTTATATTGATTGGTATATTGGACTTCGCAAGTCGACCAATAGAGGATTTCAATTATTGGCCATTTTCCCCTATAAGATTACCACTAGCATCAAATAGAACATGTATTCTATCATCTGGGTTAAGTGGAGCATCAGGTATATTCGCCCAACCCCTTCTTTTCAAATACCCCAATGGATCATTTGGATCTACAAGCTCTGTTACCCGAGCATCCATGAAATATCTGCAAATAATGAAGAAATATAAATTAATTGACAATTTTAGGAACATACATACATATATATATATAAGAGTTATTATAACAATATATAACATATGTTATGTTTAATTAGGTTGTTGATCGTATACATATATTCCTTCAAAATCACTTCGAACCCATGACGAAATATCATCATCATCAACTAGATCATCGCATACATTAGGCAATGTATTTGAGAAATTACTAATATTGGTTAATGTATCAAGCATAGGGTCGTCATCTTCTAAAGCATCACAATGGTAAAACTCTTTTTGTGGAGGTGTTAACACAACAGACTATCTTGTGTCAATTTGATCGCTCACGTAAAATACTTGTTTTGCATGAAGTGCTAACGTGAAAGGTTCATCAGTGTGACTTATCTTTGATAAATTTACAAGGGTTAATCCAAAATCATCTATTTTATATCCAACATTGATAACATCTTCGACCCAATCACACAAGAAAACTATTTCATGGAAGACCTCATAATGCAATTCCCAAATCTCTTGTATTATACCATAATATGTTTTATCAGAAAGTACAGGATTACCATCTTTTGAACTGAAAAAATGCATAGTTTGTACAACCATCTTCACACCACTATTTTGATTTACTTAGACTTTGTCCCTAGCTTGAGTCATAAAAATTGATCCATTTATTGTGAAACTAGAAATGAATTGACATCGAATTTTGGCCCATGTGCAAGCCATTGTAAACTTTCTGATATTTTATGATTGGGTTTCTTGAGTTCATCTCGAATCTATATATACAAAAACATGAAATGTGTTTAGATCAAAGTTTTAAAACATTGAGTAGATCTAGGAACATACATACATGATTTTTTGTTTGTGACACTTACATGGTTGCGAAACCAATTAATAAGCTCTTGCTTATGTTCATCATGCAACCATTTTTTTCCTCCTTTTTTTTATAACGAGGATCGATCTTTAATAAGTTTAAATGCATCCTGTAATTTTATTAAATATATATGAAGTATATATTATCATTAATAGTTAAATAAAAAATGATTTTTGCATAAATAGAAAGGTTGAACATCACTTACTCTATGTATGGTTGTGCCTCATTATTATTTACCAAAATGATTCGGTGTGCTTTTTCCCATCAAGTGCGATCAATAAACAATTTCTTACTTCCACCAACTATAGGGTTACCTACTTGGATCATATGATGTTCTAAGAACAACTTGTGCGTAGGATTCCCAATTTCAGTGCAACCACTAAAGTATTTAGAACAAAACTCAATGGCTTCTTCAACAATGTAGCGTTCCATCATGCATGCTTAAGGTTGATTTCTATTATTTACATATCCTTTAAGGACTTGTATATATCTCAAAAGGATACATCCACCTTAAGTAAGTAGGACCACACAATTGAACCTCTCGAACTAAATAAACACACAAGTGAATCATTATATCGAAGAAAGAAGGAGGAAAATATTTTTCAATTAGACACAAAGTCTCTACAACATCTTTCTATAAAGAATTTGACTCGCCAATTGATATAGATTTCTTGCATATTGTATTGAATTATTGACAATCGAATATGTTTTGGAAGAATTGATCTAATAGCAACTGATAATAACCGTTGCATTAAGATATGACAGTAATGTGATTTCAATCCATAAAGTTTCTTATCGGTGATAGACACAAAATTTCTTAAGTTGGATGAGTAACCATCAGGAACTTTCACACCCTCCAAACATTTACATAATACATCTTTCTCTTTTGTTGACATTGTATATGATGATGGTGGTAAGTATGTTCGATTCTTATCA
Source organism: Hippophae rhamnoides (assembly GCA_033030585.1). Taxonomy (NCBI): domain Eukaryota; kingdom Viridiplantae; phylum Streptophyta; class Magnoliopsida; order Rosales; family Elaeagnaceae; genus Hippophae; species Hippophae rhamnoides. The sequence continues at coordinate 43,708,193 of CM065436.1, read as the reverse complement.
TTTTCCACCCTTGGTTCCAATTCAGGTCGTATGCCTAGTTTCTTTAAATCCAATCTTACTTTAAGTAAAGTACCAATCAAGCTCTCACACACATTTTTCTCAATGTGCATGATGGACAAAGCTGAAATCGCCGATCCTGCCAATACTTTGGTTTTATATTTATAAAACTCTCGCAAGTGCACGAATCATTTTGTAGAAAATGATAAGTATACTCCCAAGGTCAATCTAAGGAAGGAATATATGTGGTTTTTAATTTATTATTCAAACTTTTAAAAAAGAAATTAAATCCTAAACATCATGTCACGATATTTGGGGTTTTGTGTTTTTAACCTAATAACATAAAAATAAACATAGATACAGATTCAATAAACATTTGTGCAAATTTTATCTTTTATAATAGTGGAGTATTTATGGATATAATAACTAAGTTAATTATGATTTCTCATATTATTTAGGTTATTAAAGATATAAATTGATATTTATTGATTCTCTCTTTTTTATATGAATACCAACTTTGGTGGGGTTAGATATTCTTTGTTAACTAAATAAATCAATTAACACATATGGGTGCGGTTGATAACTAATTTGGTTAATTAAATTAATTCCTTTTTTCTAAGAGATTGAAAATCAGCCATTTAAATGCCACATTTGGTGGGGTTAGACAGTTTAAACTTTATTCAAGGTTTCTAAATTAAATCTAAGAATTTAATTATCCGAGTATGAACTTTCAAGTTTTAAAACCACTACTATTGAAAACATGTTGTCAATACATTTTCAGATAATAATTCTTATAAAAACTTTTGAAATAGAGCCCCACTCTAACTACCGGGCGATTGTACCAAAAAATAAAATAGTACTACTCTAAATCAGACTAGATAACTAAACCTTAAAATCCAATTTTCATATTTAAGTGTGTAATGAAAAATAATATATTTCTCTCTAACATTCTTAATATAAAATCTTGAATAAAAATAAAATCAATTCATTTTAGAGATTTTTACCTATTTAATATTTCACAAGCATAACAACATTATTATTATATCATGTTTATAAACAGCCAACAAAGTTAAATTTAATCACAGACAAATTAAATATAACATATAAGAATAAAGCATAAAAAATAACTGTAAAAAAAATAAAATCCTTACAGTACTTTGATGCTATTCCTATTGTTTGGAAACCTCCAAACGAAATTTGCACTTCCATTTATTGAATCAAAAAACAAATAAATTACAAAAACATAATTAGTTCTTCTCAAAAAGAGAAAAACTCTAAAACTAAGAAAAACTAACTAAGAAAAGCTAAAAACTAAGAAATTGAGAGAAAGAAAGAGAAGAGAAGATGTGTTTTTAGGTGTGTTTTGATATAGAGAGAATGTGGGTATTTATAGGTGAGGAGAGGAAGAAAAAGTGGGTGAAAAAATTATTAAAAATGGTGGAAACGCGTAGTAGTGAATGATGACATCATCGTTGACGTCGTGGTGGTATGGGGTGCCGCGGCGCACGCGAATTGGGGCAAATGGGCGTAGTTACGCGTGCTAACTGGGCGAAGTGGCACGCGTGAACTGGGCACTGATGAGCATGGGCGCACGCGGACTAGGCGATGCGTGCGCATTGCTCAGCACGACTGGGCGTGCTACGCGCGTTGGCCGGTGCGGCTGGGCAGCTGCATGCACAATTTCCTCCTTTTTGTCCAATTTTCCATCTTTTTTTGACTTTTTCTCATTTACCTTATGAATATATTTGTAATATATTACCTCTAGTTATTTTCTTTGAGTCTTTAAGTTACTTTTTTAAAAGAAAATACTTGAGAAATAATAAAAATACTCGTGATTCTGAAAAGATAGATTTATATAAATATATGATAAAATCATATAAATATATATATTTTTAATAAATTAACGTGCATAAAATAATTTTTATTTTAGTACTTTTGAGTACTCATCAATGACATCTAAGATGTGATGAATGTGTAGGTCTTTCTAATAAGGTAATTTCCAAAATATTGATTTTTTTATTTCAACAACCATGATAAGTCAGTTCAAACTCTTTTTCATTTTCACCTATTTCATTAGTTGACCTCTTTTGTTTCCCTGCCTTAGTGAGTTTTTTTTTTATCTTTCCATATCGTTTGAATGTCATACCATTCAATTGCCTTAATATCTCAACACCTATTTCATTAGTTAACCTCTTTCGTTTCACCATCGAAAGGTTTCTTTTGGTATCTAAACTTGTGTCCAGATGGCAAAAATCTTCCATGTCTTCTATAAGACATCTTTCATCCGTGAACAAGATAAGTTGTAGCAGTTCCATCACTACATATAGGGCATCCCTTGTAACCTTTTGTTGCATGTCCTGATAAGTTTCCACAGGCAGGAAAATCATTAATTGTCCATAAAAGGACCCCCTTCAAGTTAAAGTGTTCTTCTTTATGTGCATCATAAACATTTACATCATCATTCCACAACGTCTTTAAATCATCTATTAGAGGCTGCAAATATACATCAATATCAACACCAGGTTGTTTCGGTCCTGAGATCAATAATGTTAACATCATGAATGTTCTTTTCATACACAACCAGGGAAGAAGGTTGTATGTTACCATAATTACTGGTCAACAACTATATCTACTACTAAGGAAACTATGTGGATTAATTCCATCAGCAACAATGGCAAGATGAAGATTGCGCGAATTAGATGAAAATTGAGGAGATAAATTATCTACTACTTTCCAATGTGGAGAATCACAAGGATGACGTAGCACCCCATCATCATATCTATTATCTGAATGCCAAGTCAACATCTTTGATGTATCTTTACTATGTCCTACATGGATAGCATCGGTTCTACACCGAACTGACTTTATATTCATTATAAGTCAATTTTTTTCCAAAAACTGACTTTACACGGTGACTTAAATACCCCTTTCTGTAGTAGTGAATCAACTTCTTATCCTTCAAACCCTTCCATATTATTCAATTTGTTTTTCTCAATGGACACTCACTAGATCTAGGTTGGTTACATTTAAAACACTTAAGATTCTCAATTTGATTACTACAATATATACATATGGTCTCGAAAATTTAACATCGATGATATTTAAATACATATGGTCTCACAAATTTAACCTCAGTTTTTTTAAAAATTGAGGCCAAAATCTTATAGCTTTAGTTTTAAAAAAACCAAGGTCATAAACATATCTTATCGCCTCGGTTTTTAAATAACCTAGATCATAGGTATATCATTTGGCTTTGGTTATTTAAAAATCGAGACCATAAACATACTCTATTAATTTTCTTTCTTTTTTATTTTTCCCAACTTTTTCCTTTCCTTTTTTTTTTTTTTTTTCCTTTTCCCCTTTCCTTCCCCAGCGCGAGCTACATACCCGAGCTATTCCCCAGTCGCTACGCGAGCATTTCGGGACCAAAATAGTGGTTTCTCAGCCTCTCTTCCTCTTCTTCCTCTTCCCCTACCCTGTCGCGCACCTCCCCTCGTGGGCCGCTTGCTCAGGTAGCTGGTTTCTCAATTCAAACTTTACCCTAATTTTTATGGTAGACTTCGTTGTTCAACCTTATTAATGAATTGTTACTACAAAAATCGACTACTCTTTTTTCTCTTTTAGTGCCATTAGGTCTACATTCATATCATTATTTAATTTTTCACAATCTATCTTATGCTTAATTTTTAATTTGTGGCAGATCTTGTTCTAAAAGACAAAATTTTGTTTTACGAATTGGTTTCTCAACGGATCGAATGGGCCATTAGGATACTTGCTTTTTTAATTTTTATTCTTTAATATTATTTATTAGTATTCATGATCTACTATCAACTTGGGTGACAGATGGGTAGATAAAACTCTTGAAGCATTGAGATCTATGGTCATATTTGAAAGACAGATTTTCACATAGTTTTATCCTTTTCCTGCATTTTGTTTTCTTTCCTTTTCATTTCCTTTTTGAATAGAAAATGGTAAGCAGGGTAAGAACACCTCTGGCATCAGAAATGGTGATTATGTCAACATAATCTTCCCTACTAATATATAATACATTCTGATTTCTATATAATCAAACTATTCAATTGGGTTCACTTTTAACCCCCTAAAAAATATATGTATACTGCATTTTTAAATATGCGAAAAGCAGGTAATATTTTGTTAAAAATTAATAGTGATAGCATAAGCATGTAAAGATACAATTTTTTTGGTATATAAGTATTAGCAAAGCTGTGGAATTGAAATGTCTGAGATATTTTACAATTTTAAAAGATCACATCCATTTGTCTGATCTTTCTGTAGAGTTTAGTGAATAGTTGGTTTGAACAATGTTGTGAAAAATTGACTTTTTCTTTCTGTATATTTTTGTATGCTTGTGAGCGCTTGATTCATACATTTAGGTAAACTTAAAAGTAATTTTCATCTTTCTTAAAATTAAGGTTGCAGTATATCCTATAAATGTTCTTGCATTGCACATGTCAAAACCTCAAGGATTCAAATACAGTAGTGGGGCAATATATGTAGGTAAATTGTCCAGCTATATCCCTATTCTAATGGTAAGTAAATAGTATTCTCAAAAGGTTCTCTTGTTTATTATTGTGTTTATCTATAATGCTGATGACAAATATGTATAACAGGCATCCTTTTTCAATTACTTCGGCTCCTGGTGATGATTATGTGAGTGTCCATATTCGCACAGCAGGTGATTGGACATCACAGCTCAAGGCCATTTTCTCAAAGAACGTATGCATAAAATATAGGTAAACAAGTCCTCTTTCAGAGAATCTATCAAACCTCTTGAAGCTAATATTCAACATGCCAATAGCATGAGAGTGTCCCCCCCCCCCCTCTCTTGGCATAGTTGTCAATATTAGGTTTCTTTTGTAATCAATGAAACGCTGCTGCTGAATCATTTGCATTTTGCTTTATCTTTAATTGATTGAAAAGGTTTCTTATTACCCTCTTCGGAATTATTCAATTTAATCATTAATCAAAGCAATTATGGTAATTGATAGAAATTTTGGCAATATTAGAAGGTGGAAGTTTGTTTAGTATAGGCGCGTTCTGAAGAATGAAGATGGTTTCTTTTGGGATCTGTTTCAAGGAAACACCCCAACCACTAATGATATATGGCCATAAACTTATCAATTTAATAACTTTGTGAACCATTGGACTTCTCATGTCGGTTCATTCATTATTCTTCTTTCTCTTCCCAAATATAAGGCTCATAGTTTATCATAGTATCGATTGTTATGCTATTTCAAAATGATTATGGAGACTGATATATGTTGGCATGTGAGTAATATGGCAGACAACAAGGAAACATCAATGCAGGAATTATGGCAGATAATCAGCAGACAAGAATAATAATGGAAATTAATATTGTTATAATTTGTTTACTTTTCGTTTCTTTTTGTATACAAATAGAATACATTTGTACAGAAAATATCAGAACAGAAATAATATGAAATATACATGATAATTATCAGAGAAATACAATATTTTGACATGGTATCAGAGCAAGTTATTGCTGACTAATGGAACTACCTGCTGATTGTAGCTGCTGATTTCGGTTTTTCTGTTGCAGATTTCTGTTTTCTGCTGCAGATTTCTGATTTCTGATTTCTGTTTCCTGTTCATTGATTGATTTCCGATTGATTTCTCTGGCGATTTACGTTTTACTGCTGTGATTGATTTACGGTGATTGCTTTCGATTGGTGATTTACATTTCCGATTGATTTCTGGTTTACACTTACCCTCTGAATCTGATTTCTGGGGTGGCCATTTTGGTTTGCAGTTTTCTCGACACTGGTTCGACTTATGTGGTCGTTCTGACTTACTCATTGAAACCGTACCGGTCTAATTGGTTGGCTCCAACGCTGGTTGCCTCACAGTGTGGCCGGTTCCACCATCAGTTTCTTGTCTGGAAAAGAAACAGAACACAACGATAACAGGCGCTGATTTCTCGTTGGTGTGAAATTATCGCAGTTTCTCTACGCATCAACCTATATTTTGTGGTTTGTCTCTGTGTAGTTGTGGGTAACCATACTGTGTGGAACAAGAAGGAACTGCACAGAGGCTGCTTGAGGAACGCAGTAGAAGAAGCTGCGTTGAGGAACGCAGTAGAAGAAGCTGCGTTGAGGAACGCAGTAGAAGAAGCTGTGTTGAGGAACGCAGTAGAAGAAGCTGCGTTGAGGAACGCAGTAAAAGAAGCTGCGTTGAGGAACGGAGTAGAAGAAGCTGCGCTGAGGAAGAAGAAGTTGCGCTAAGGAAGAAGAAGTTGTGCTGAGGAAGAAGAAGTTGCCCTGAGGAAGAAGAAGAAGTTGCGCTGAGGGAGAAGAAGCTGCGCGAATATGAAAAAGGAGGTTTAGGGTTACGAAATTTTTCTATATATAGTGTACGAAATGTAAAAAAAAATTCATGGCAGAATCTAGAGATGTAACCACCAATTTCATATTGGAAGATTTGACGACGAAAATGACGGAAGTTCTAATCAGAGCTCAGACCGTCTCACAACCTCCGCTAACTGAAGCGTCGATTGCCCCCTTTAGTATCAAGTTGGGAGGATCCGACTATGCCTTGTGGTCCCTGGTGGTGGAGATGTATATCTCTGGCGAAGACAAACTGGGATATATTAATGGGGATTTTCCTCAACCTACTGAAACCAATCCCTCATTCAGGAGATGGCGCACTGAAAATTCCATTGTTAAAGGATGGTTGATCAATTCGATGGACCCCTCCTTGATTGCAAATTTTATTTGATTCCCAACTGCGAAACAAGTTTGGGATTCTGCTGCTACCACCTTCTATGATGGGACAGACACGTCTCAAGTGTATGATCTTCACCGTCGAGTTACTCGTATGAAGCAAGCGGGTGGATCCATTGAAAAATACTACAATGACCTTCAAGGGTTGTGGCGAGAAATTGATTTCCGTCGTCCTAATCCAATGGAGTGTGCAAATGACATACAAAAATACAACTATCGTACAGGAAGATCGAGTGTATACCTTCCTTGATGGTCTTGATGACAGACTCGACAAAACTCGAAGTGATGTGCTTCAAATCAAACCATTCCCTACGGTGGAACAAGCCTATGGATTCATACGTAGGGAAGAAGTCTAGGAGACCGTGATGATCACGGGTATAGATATGACACCCAGAGCAGTTATGGCTTTTAAAGGGGTCAAGGGACACCATAATCTGATGCCATTAAAAACAGGAACCTCTTTGGGTAGCAAGAAATCCTCGGGAAATCCACCATCTCTTGACATGAAATGTGGCCATTGCGGAAACTCCAAACACACCCGTGAAAACTGCTTCAAACTCCATGGGTATCCAGAATGGTGGAATGATCTTCAAGCACGGAAGAAAAGGGACACCACTGGACGAGCAGATGTGGCTACCAATAATGCCTCACTATCCCTTACTTCTCAGGCCGAATCTTCCCAGGATCCAGGTATTTCAAGTAAAGCATTTCACATCTCTACTCGTAGTGATAAAGAGGATTGGATTCTGGACTCTAGAGCTACAGATCACATGACATTTGACCCAAACGATCTCTCCAATACAACCCAGCCAAGACGGAGTCGTGTTGCCAATGCAAATGGGGTCACTTATCCAGTTACAGGAGCTGGAACAGTGACCTTATCTCCTTCATTATCATTATCTAATACTTTGCTTGTACCCTCTCTGTCAAACCGACTAATGTCTGTAAGTCAGGTCACTTCAGACCTTAACTGTGTAGTATTGATGTATTCTACTTTTTGCCTTCTATAGGATATTCTCACCAAGGAGATCATTGGGCGTGGTACTAGGAGAGGAGGGCTATATTATGTGGATGACCTCAGTTCAGGAAGAGCCAATCACATGCAACATACTGTTGGTAACAAGGAATGACAGATTTGGCTATGTCATCGTAGATTTGGGCATCCATCATTCGGGTATTTAAAGCACTTACTCCCCAGTTTATTTTCAAATATCACACATTCAGATTTCAAATGTGATACTTGTATCCTAGAAAAAAGTCATAGGGTGTCTTATCCTATGAGCATGAATAAAAGTATGACTCCTTTTGCTTTGGCACATTCTGATGTTTGGGGACCTTCCCCGGTCATTACGTCATCGGGTCATCGTTGGTTTGTTATTTTTGTTGATGATTGTACACGAATGACATGGCTTTACCTTCTCAAACATAAAGATGAAGTATTTGCTACATTTCACCTGTTTCACACCATGATTCAGACACAATTTTCTGAAAAAATTAAGATACTTAGGTCTGATAATGGAGGGGAGTATGTTAATCAACAATTCCGGACATACTTGGAAAACCATGGTATTCTCCATGAAACCTCGTGTTCACAAACCCCACAACAGAATGGGACTGCGGAGAGGAAGAATCGGCATATTTTAGAAACGGCTCGGGCCTTACTAATCGGTGCACATATGCCTAATAAATACTGGAGTGATGCTATTACTACAGCTGTGTATCTACTGAATCGTATGCCCACAAAAACCTTACAATTTCAAACTCCATTAAAGGTGTTATCTGATCATCTTCCCTTGCCTACTATTTTGATGCTTCCACCCCGAATTTTTGGATGTGTTGCTTTTGTCCACCTTCATAAAAATCAACGAACTAAGTTGGATCCATGTGCTGTCCGATGTGTATTCTTGGGGTATGGTGTACAAAAAAAGGGTTACCGATGTTATTATCCAATTACTAAAAGAATCTATACTACCATGGATGTCACTTTCCTCGAATCAGAATGGTTTTTCCCATCACCGGTATCCAATTACACTCTTTAGGATGAGAGTTATGGTGAAGAACAAAATTGGCTTGATGTTGAAATATTAGACACTAGTCCAACATACTCGGATCGTGCCAATAATATGGAGGAGCCAGTATCTAGACCCGAGCTTGAACTTCCAAGAACTGAAGCTGAAGTAGTAATTGAATCTCCCGAAGATGAAGTGGTTGATGTACCCCTCCATTCTCTAGTACCCAATGATCCTCCTGCTGAGAACACTCCTGAGGTAAGCTATCCTATCACACCTTTACAAACTAATGCTATAGATACATATGTTGTTTATGTTTTACCTTTCAGACACAATCGAGGTAAACCTCCAAATCGATACTTTCCATAAAGAGAAGAACGACAACCCAAGTATCCAATAGCAAATTATGTATATACTCAAAGGTTATCAGAACCTATCAGGGCATTTGCATAAAGACTCTCCTCGTGTCAAATTCCGAGTAGCATTGAAGAAGCCTTATCTCATCCAAAATGGGCTCAAGCTATAAAAGAGGAATTTGAGGCATTGCAGAAGAATAACACATGGGTGTTAAGCGAGTTTCCTCAAGGGAGGAAGATGGTAGGATACAAGTGGATTTTCTCCATTAAGTATAAAGCAGATGGGTTAGTTGATCGATACAAGGCGAGGCTTGTAGCAAAAGGATATACACAGAAACATGGGATAGATTATCAAGAAACCTTCTCACATGTGGCTAAACTAAAAACTGTGAGAGTTTTGTTATCTCTTGCAGCAAATTTAGATTGGCCATTGCACCAACTTGACGTGAAGAATGCCTTCCTTCATGGTGACCTTGAAGAAGAGATTTACATGGATATCCCACCAGGATATACTGTTACATCAGGAAAAGAAACTGCATGTAGATTACAACGAGCATTGTATGGACTAAAACAATCACCTCGAGCGTGGTTTGGTAGGTTGAGTTCAGCAATGAAGAAATATGGGTTCCAACAAAGCAACTCTGATCATACTCTTTTCCTAAAACATCGATCAGGGAAGATAACAGCCCTTATAGTCTATGTAGACGACATGATCATTACAGGGGACGATAAAGAAGAAATCTCTAAGCTTCAAGAACAATTGTCAAATGAGTTTGAAATGAAGAACTTGGGAGGGCTCAAATACTTCTTAGGTATTGAGGTAACAAGATCAAAACAAGGCATATGTCTTTCCCAAAGGAAATATACTCTGGACCTACTAGCAGAGGCAGGACTACTAGATTGTAAACCTGTCGATATTCCAATGGTTCAAAATCATAAACTCGGAGAATATGTGGACCAAGTACCAGTAGATAAATAGAGATATCAACGGTTAGTAGGTAAACTCATATATTTATCTCATACTCGACCTGATATTGCTTATGCTGTGAGTGTCGTGAGTCAATTCATGCACTGCCCAAGTGAAGACCATATGGATGCGGTCATGCGAATACTTCGTTACTTAAAATCCTCCCCTGGGAAAGGACTTATGTTTTCAAAGAATGGTCAATTGGAAGTCCTTGGATATACAGATTCAGACTGGGCAAGGAATATGAAGGATAGGAAATCTACTGCTGGGTACTTTACTTTTGTGGGGGGCAACCTTGTTACATGGAGGAGCAAGAAGCAAAATGTAGTTGCCTTATCCAGTGCTGAAGCTGAATTTCGAGGAATGGTCAAGGGAATATGTGAGCTCCTTTGGTTGAAAAAACTTCTAACTGAGATTGGTGTTGCTCCTAAGTCTGAAATGAACTTATTTTGTGATAACAAAGCAGCCATTTCCATCTCTCACAATCCAGTTCAACATGATCGCACGAAGCACGTTGAGGTGGATCGGAACTTCATCAAATAGAATCTTGAAGAAAAGATTATTAAGATTCCATTTGTTAAATCAGAAGATCAATTGGCTGATATACTCACAAAATCTGTGTCTGCAAGGAACTTCTACAACTCACTTGACAAGTTGGGCATAAGAGACATATATGCACCAACTTGAGGAGGAGTGTTGGCATGTGAGTAATATGGTAGACAACAAGGAAACATCAATGCAAGAATTATGGCAGATAATCAGTAGACAAGAATAATAATGGAAATTAATATTGTTATAATTTGTTTACTTTTCATTTCTTTTTGTATACAAATAGAATACATTTGTACAGAAAATATTAGAATAGAAATAATATGAAATATACATGATAATTATCATAGAAACACAATATTTTGACAATATATTGGTTTTATTTCTTCATCAATTACAACTTTTTCATGTTTATTTTTTCTTATATTTTCATTCCCCCCTTGAGAAACTAAAATTAAACTCTACTTATTTTGTTCAGGTCTCTGTTGATGGATTGCCCTCAATATCCTCAAAAGAAAGGAAAACCACTCTAAGGGAATTATATAGTATGTTCTCTTCTTCTTTACTTCTTAATTTCAACTTACAAACACCAAGTTCAATAGGCCCTTATGCTTTCCATCTCTTTAATACTTGATTGTTTTAAACTAAAAAAAAATTGCAGCTACAGTATACCCCTCACTTAGACAACTTGAAGGAAAGTTTAATGGACTGGAAGATTGTACTAGAAGCCAATACAAGGAATCTTTGAACAAAAGAAGAGGACAACACTTAATCACAATGTTTCATGCTACCTAAGTCATAATTTCATAATTTCCTAGTAGGTCTTAGGGCCGTTTGATATCCAAGACATGTCTCCAATCATTTACTATCGTGCTAAAGTTCATCTTATGTTGAAACATAACTAGACATTATAAGTTGTTGACTACGTTTTATAGTGTCATGAAGGTTAGTTGGAACTTGGACACACTTGGAGATTTTGTTATCATGAGGAGCAAGGGGCAACCTCTGTGATGCTATCATGACTATTTCACATGTTATAAGGTAGCTTTATTTTCTATTTTTTCAATATATGCAAGAATGTGTTATGTGTCAATCTTTCTAATTCTATTCACCTGTTGACTATAGTTTTCTCTTTTCATTTGTCATGTGTTTTGACTTATTGCCTCAATGCTTTGTAGAGGAGCATTTACCAAATACTTTAAGACATGCATTAATATATAAGTTAATCTTATAACTCTGTGACTCCCAGCTTCCCTACTTACTCTTGAGAAAGCTAACTTGAATCTTAATCATTCAGGCTTTAGGATTCCAGATGCCGTACTTTGCACATGTTTCGTTAATTCTTGCACCTAATAGGAATAAGCCATCAAAATGTTATGGTGCAACCTCAGTCGGTCAAATAATCTTATACTTCTACTACAAGTTGGTTATGTTTGTTTTGTTAGATAATACATACTTCTGTAAGATTATTTCTTATTTATATATCATGATTGATTCTTTTTACCTCAAATAACTACTAGATAATAGTTCAAAGAGATGGGCTTTCTACCACATATAATGATGAACTACCAACGCACCAACATTCCAGCTCACTAGCGTACCAGCACCAACACACCAGCACACCAGTGCACCAGCACACCAAGGCACCAGCACACCAACACACCAACACCAATACACCAACATACTAGCACACTAGTGTACTAACACCAGCACACCATCACACTAGCTTCAGAAAGTTATGTAATCTGTCTTTCTACTACACAATCTTAGTGTATTCAAGTTTTTGCATGTATTTTATATTTTAGAACATTTTAATTAGCTAACTATAGTAAGGATTTATTATATTTTAGTGCATATAAAAACTCTCAAATATAATTTCATTCTTAATTTTAATATAACAACTTTTAATTTTATCAATTTATGAATTTATTTTAATTTAGATTGAAAAATGAGGTAAAATGATATATCTATAGCCTCAGTTATTTAAAAACCAAGGCTATAGACATACACTATGACCTCGGTTATTTAAAAACAAAGGTTATAGACATATCATATGGCCTCGGTTAAAAAATCGAGACCATAGGTAACAATCTATAGTCTTTCTCACTTAGGTCTCAATTCTTATAACCGTGGTCATAGACCTATGGTTATGGTTAAAAAATTAGATCATATGTTGTTATTGTAGTAGTTATTTTGGCATAAGGATTAGTTGTTTTATTGTTAACAAGTTACTTTATAGGTTTTCTAGATTACATAGCTAAGTCAATAGGCCCCTTTGTGGGAATTAATTTGAAAATTAGTAGGGTTATGTGAAGGGTAAGGTTGTTTATCAAAGTTAGGTTCAATATTTGGTTTTTTAGTTGAAGGGATTCTCAGAGGTTTTATAAGTTAGGCTTCATATTTGCTAGCTAATTTAATAGCTTTTAAAATACTCATCCCATTGCATACATTAACTTGACTTCTTATAGATTCTCTCAAACTTGAGATAAACTTCATTATCTCCTTAGGTTTATTCTCATTCAAATCATCTATGGCCTTGAGTTTTTAGAACTCATGAACACATTCAATAGTTGTTTTATTCCCCTAATGATGGTGATAATATTGTTTGAATATAGTCTGTTGGTAGTATAAAGGAAGTAATTGATCATATATAAAGCATTTCTTTCATTCTCACGAACTGATAGTAAGTTCATAACCTATTTCTTGTAGTCTGAATTTTATCCCACTATGCACTAACTCCTCCTTTAAGCTTATAAGCCACCATCATGACATGTTTATCTTTATGAACTTCCATATATTCATAGAAATTTTCCACTAATTTTACCTTGTCTTAAAACTTAGAGATGTTCATTTTTTTTCTATAATAATTGATAAACCAATATTTGTCCTGATCTTTTGTTAGGTTTTTAGGCATTATGTTTGCATTTTATTTAAAAAAATTACACTTTGAGCATATTTTTTATTTTACATATGTATAAATATTTGAATATTTTCTATAACTTTTTGGATTTTTTATCAATTTATGAAAGCTGGTGGTTGTACTTAGCATGTATTTGGGCTATATATAGAGAAAATGAGACAAGAAAGAATAAAAAACAACCCATGTGAATTTAAATAGAAGTCACGTGAGTCAACTTAGCAAGCATGACTCAATAGCTTGAAAATCGAGCCAAGTGGATATGGTTAGCAACATCATGGATGATGGTGGGTTCAATAGCGAAGAACCAAGCAGGTGGGTGTATGTAGACGTGTCTAAGATTAACTTAAAATTTTGGCACCAAAATGACATCATTTCTAACTTTGTTCTAGCGCATCTCTAACCCTTAATAGGTGTCATTTTAAGTCCCTTTTTAGCATTTGTATCCCCTAAATGCACAATATTAATTTTTATTCAATTTTTAGCCACATATCAATTTTCAATCCAACTTCCATATTTAGTGTAGGGTTTTGCAAGAAATTTCACCTATAAATTTAGCATAATAACCTCATTATTCTATATGATCAATTTTTACATTTGGAGAATATAAGTTTTAGAAAGAGGCAATAGATTCTAGAGAGAGAAATTCCATTGTTGAGTAATTTTTTCAAACTTTTAGATTGTAAAACAATCATAACATAAATTCATAAATAGGACAAACAATAAGATTGCAAAACAATCACAACACTCCCATTGCCAACATACAATTGATAGATACCTCTTCCCCTAACTATATGCATATGAGGCAATGAGTCTATTATACATTCTACACTTTCAAAAATTTCCCAAAATAGAAGCATCTATACATAGTAAAAAAAATAAACAATATAGAAAGAGAGAAGCAAACAAACTATACAAAACATGTGAGGACAGACGAATAAAGAGTAAGGAACATAAGAAACTTAATCTCATTAAATAAACAATATTTTATGAACTTTTAAAGGATAGAGTTGAAAAAACTAAAGCAACGAGAAAAGTAAAAGAAGTTCAACACTCTTTGCCTCCCTCTTCTGCATCAACATTCCCAAGAACACCACAACTAGAAGACAGTCTAACAAAGTAAGGGTAGAAAGTGGTAAAGTTGATCAAAGATTAAGAACAATGCTAACTAACTATTCAAAAGGAATAATTGGACTCATATGGAACAAGGCTATCATCTCCACCAAATAAAGAAAGTATGGAGAACAACAGGCTAAAAAAAAGAAGAGCTAGAGTGAGGAGAGCTTCTGGAACTAGTAGGGCAAGGTCTAATTGAGGTTAAAGAAATGGGTGAACCATGAATAGAAGGTACAAAAGGATGAAAAGAAGCCATAACAACCTAAGCAAAAGTATGAAATTGATGAAAGTCTAAGAAATTTTTAAACTCCAAAAGGATAACAAGAAAAGAAGGAAAACGAACAACAAGAAGAGATATAATAAATTATTAATATCTCAAGAAAAGATAACTTTACGTCTTCTAGGCACAAAAGTGGTAGAGAAACTAGTGGAAGAAATAGGAAGCAGAGTGGGACAAAAGGTGGAGGGCCCTTTGAAATTAACCAAATTATTTAATGAAAATATCCACAAGGCAATCAATCCATAATGCATTCATGTAAGGGTGTGACTAAATTTTTGATAAGATACACTGTGTGATATGCTAAACTTTCTTACTTTATATGCCATTAAGATATTCTTATACGAACTAAGCAAATAGTAATATAGACTCAAGTAAGCAAAACTTCATAAGTCCACTTTTAGCCTCTTTTTCCACTAAAATAGGTGCCAACCAAGAAAAAATCAAAAAGTCTTTCAAAGTTTGTAATATAAGGCCAAGGTTTGGGTAGATGAGAAGGAACACTTAAAGGAAAGCACAATTTTTGTCAACAAAACAACCAGTTTAAACAAAGTTCTTACAACCAAGAGAATAAGTCTTTAAACATATATTCAAAACTTTTTACTTCTCAAAATTCAAAAATCTTACAAACCA
The DNA here is from genome assembly GCA_033030585.1 of Hippophae rhamnoides. Taxonomy (NCBI): domain Eukaryota; kingdom Viridiplantae; phylum Streptophyta; class Magnoliopsida; order Rosales; family Elaeagnaceae; genus Hippophae; species Hippophae rhamnoides. The sequence goes on along the minus strand of CM065436.1, from coordinate 43,692,611 downwards.
TTATACAAAAGAACTTTTTTTCCCTTTGATAGCACAACATTCATTTATGGAACCCCTCTTTTTCTTCTTTCTCTATTTCCTTTTTTTCCTTTTTCACTCTTTATTTATTTTCATTTTTCTCTTTTTTTGTTTAAAAAAAGTAGTGAGGGAAAAATAACTAAAATACAACTAAATGTTTACACAAATAACAAAGCCAGAACATAACAGAAGGTGTGCAAGGTAAGTAGGATTTATCATTTATGCAAAGCTACTAGGAGTAAAGAAAAGAAAGGATAACATAATCGCTCAAAAGGGGAAGCTCAAGACAAGAGAACAATGGTGGAATGAACAACTCAAATGGTTCAAAGAAGGCTTAAATCCTCTCTTTATCCAAGTAGCATATAAGATTTTACCTCAAGAGACACTAAGTGGATTCTAGAGCTTGATTGAGTCATACAAATCATCAAAGCAGAAATCCACACAAATCTCTCAAAATATTTATACAAATTCATAGAGTCATGACATGTGTATAAAAAAATTCTTTTTAAATTTAACGCAAGAATTCAACCATACACACGCTCAATGAAAACATGTCATAAAAATCACATTTTACTTCAAGTCAAATGCATGCTACTCAAAAACCAACAAAGTCCCTATTAACTTCATTAGACTTGTAATAAGAAAGCTGAACAAAAGAACATGTATAAGAGTCCTGGAAAGAAAGAGAAAGTAAGAAGGAGAATGCCAAATGATCATAGACATATATATATATATATATATATATTAAAGCAACAAGGGAAGATAAACACAAATTTAGAGAAATAGACAAGTAACACAACAACAAACAAATGGGATGGCAAAGATGGCCTCAAAGAAGATCATTGGCCAAAAAGACAATGATATGCGTCAAGAGATATCATCAGTGCGAACGATACAGTGTTTCCTCTAGAGAGAGAAAAAGCAACAAACTGCACACAGTTGCCTCAAATGAGATCATTAGCAACACTTAAATCATTGCTAGTTAAGAGAAGGGAAGAAATTAACTAACTAGTAAGCAACACAGGTGACATCCCAATAGAGAAGAAATAAGGGATGCTACAAAAATATCAAAGTATGTGAGAAAGGCTCAAGTTCCAACACAGAGACAAAAGACATGTTTAGATAGGGTCAATACCCAAAACATCATAAATTTCAACTAAACACACAAGTTTAGTCATAGAAATACATGTAAGGCAAGAGTCCTAAAGACAGGTACATAATCTATTTAACATATAGATGCACAATGCATACCCAAACAAGCACAGTACAGAGAAACACTCATGTAAACAAGCTTGTAACATCTCAATTTTCTCCAAAAATACATCTAAAGCATAAGAGAAGAAAAAACATGCAAAAGATGGAAAAAATCATATCAGAGAACCAACACATAACATACTAGATACAAGAAAGAATAACCTAGTAAAATAGTTGGGATGCATTCTATATGACATCACATATGAATGGCAATACTACAAAAAGAAAATCCTAAAACTTTGACACTGCTTGATGAACAACATATCACATGATGCTCATACAAATAACAACAAAAACAACAACAGAAGAAGAAGTAAGCAATAAGCAAGGAAAACACACAAAAAGAGCATGTCAAAAGTAACTAACATGAGAGCATACTATCAATGGATCATAAAATTAGGCATAACAGTAAGTAAAACAATTAACATAACTATGCGAGACAAAGAAGTAGAGATATGCATGAATAAGAAAAAAGAGAACATGAAAACAAAAAAGCTTCATAGAGATAACAATCTCACACCAATAGAGATAAAGGGAAAAAAACATATAAAGTGTTTATATGTGTAGATAAAGTTGTAAGATCCAGCACCCAGGAGGTTAAGCCTAAATAGGGATGGCCCACTCTAATACCAATTAAGGATTCCTATTCATAGGAATAATTATAAGAAAAACTTTTGTTCTTTTGACTCAAATATATATCTTAGACCTAGATGAGAGATGAATATGCTAACCCATGGAATCTTTTTACAAGTTATATATTAATTCGGCCAAACATGCCTTACAATTTGAATTAAGCAATTAACATATCGAAAGTACAAAATAAAATTCTCAATTCAAGACCCAACAAAAATAACTGTCATATACAATAATAGCAAACTACATAATACACATTAGTGACATTATGCCTCATAGGCTCATGCCCAAACTAGCAACATACATACATGGCAAACAATACTTAGCTCGTGATACATGCATACATCCCAAAAAGCTAAAAGGATTTCCAATCACTTTAGGACCTCATACATGGAAACATATCTAGTAAATAATGAGTGTACTTTCACAGATGCAATCAAACATACATAGCAAACTCTAATAAAGAGTTTGACACTTGGTACATATCCAGGGTAAGGAGATACAAACTCCTTAGACACTCACACCAAGCATGTATGCAAATAAAAGATAAATTATACTAACACACAATCTAAACATGCATGTCCACTAAGAAGGAGTCCAAGATCTAATACACAATCATGTTAAAGAGATGCTGACTCCATAAGACTCAACCCAACCTTACAAACACTAAAGGTAAAAACACCTCATAGATAATCACAACTGTAGTATAAATAAATACAGACAAGTAGTATATTAAAGCAGTAGATAGAATTCAGTAAACATAAAATAGGTGATAAGTATTAAAAGCTTTCAAATTAGAGTTTAAACTTTAGTATGTAGAAACTCACACCATTTAAACTCTGATTATACTAGCCACACATTCGAGCATACATAACTCCACATATAATGAGGTAAACTAACATAGAAACCCTATATATATGGTAACATCCTTGGGTTGCTTAAAGTAACCATTCAACAGAAAACATTTCACTAAACAATAAATCAATTACAACTCTAAAAGAAATAAAATCATTATTATGTCTAACAGTTGTGACCTCCGTTCTAACTACCTACTTTTGCTTATGCTTGCTGGCTCTACAACAAAATTGTTTGATATATGAAAGATCGGTGCAAAATTGCAAGTGCATGTATAGTAGTTTTATAGTAAAGTGATAAGACGAGTATCGTCCTCAAGGATTGGTAACTTATTTGTGATAAATACCAAAATTATGATAATCTCAATTTATCTATAGGAATCACTACAATTGTTGTATTTGAAATTTAAAATAAAATAAATTTAAAGAAAATATGAAAAGAAAATAAAGATGTTGTTCAAAGATCAAATTAATAGGAAGAAAACTTATAGGATATTAATTTCACCTAATCTCTCACTATGTCATACTCATCTAGATAATTGAATTAAATTCTCTCTTCTTATTAGCAATCTCCAAAAATATCCAAAAGCCTCTTTCGATAGTCAATTGGAAATATTTTTGTTCATTAATTTACATAAGAGTATGCAATTTAATAAAGTAAGAAAGCATTAAGACCAATGATTTTTAAAACTACACATGTTCATATAAGTTTTTTGATCCATATATTTACCTATGCCAAAATATTTCAAATCTATCATATAATTCCTTCCTAATGGCCAGTTATTAGAAGCATTAAACTTGGAATAAATCAGACAAACATAAAGAAAAATAATTCTAATTAACATAGTAAATCAAGCATAATTTAGAATTAAATTACATCTTTTTCCTAGAATAAATAAAAATTAATTCATACTAAAAATTAAATTTAACATAAATGAATTCATCATAATTTTTTGAGAGGAATTGAAAAACAATTAACTCGCAAAAAGAATATAATTTGGCTTTTCTCTTCCCTAATTTTTCTTCTTACGCTCAGTTCTTTTTCTTTTTGTTGTACTATTTACATTTTTTTGGGGTTTCTTTTTTGTATCTCCCTACCTCTTTTTTTGTTTACCTCTTTATTATATATATAACCACTCCATGTTTTTTGTTTTCTGTGTTGTCTACATTTTTGAGATATATATTTAAATTTAAATAAATCTTAATTTAAATTAGAGAGTCTTTAGATGATATGCTTCTAAAATTTTGGATCTTCATTATCTTCAAATCTACAATAAAATTTAAATAATAATAATGAAGTCTAAATTCAATAAAAATTAAATAAAATTAGACTAAAGTTAAAGTTGAGAAGTGATAAATTATGTCAAATTATGCTAGTCATCCAACACCCTCAAACTTTAAACTTTGTTTGTCTTCACACAAAAAGAAAATAAAAGAAAAGACAGATGTAAATAGTGTCAACAAGACCCCATAGATAACTACCATCCCTCACTAAGGCATGATCTGAATTTAGATTTCATCACTAATAAGTTACTCTTTTTACATCAAAGATAGCAAGAAAATCAATCAAAATTCTACAATTCTCAAGCAAGAGTTAAGCATATACTTCAACCTAAAGCTAGGTCCATGAGTGTGTGTGGTTTCCTTGATACTCATAGTCTTTACTAATTTCAATCACTTTAACCCTTTTTCAATTCTTGCCTTTCACTTTCATTTTTCTTCTTTTTTTATTAAATAGGGTAAACATAATGTGAATTATTTAATTTGAACAAATTTTCCCTTTAAATGAAAATTTTTGCCAAAGTATTTTCTCAAAATTTAAGGTAAATTCATGGTTTTTTCAGGCTTATAATGGGAACGGTTTATGTAGTTAAAAGAAAAAATAAGACTTATGTAAAATAAGGCTTAAGGGGGTTGACTATGGGAATACACCATGCAATGATGGTGTAATAATTAGGACGGTTGGGAAAGCTTTTTGGTTGTGAAAAAAATTGGCTAGATCCTTTCTCTAATATTTGGTATCAATTAGGATTTCACCTCAAGGATCCATCAATGGATTCTAGAGCAAAGCAAGATTAAACTTTTCTAACCTAGTTAATTCAACTCCTTCTCTTCATAGGCAAAATGGAGTAGAGAAAAATTTACTATGTGCTCAATTATTTTCAAGGACAAAGATTTAAATCAAAGTACCCACAAAACTCTTATTAACATAATAGCATATTTTGAAATTTTTTCTCAAAACCATCCTCAATCATAATTTTAGAGTCATAGCGAATTTAATCATACTCAAATACATGCTTAATAAGATAATTCAATAACTCAAGACTATAGGAGTTGACACCCCCAAATTTAAACTAAACAATGTCCTAATTGTAATTTAAAAGCGAGACAAATTGAAAAAATGAAAGGAATTTCCCTGGTTTTATGGTGGATCCGCATTAGTTTGTAATTTTTATCTTTTTATTTCTACAAAATAAATCAACATCAAAATCCAAATCCAAATTATTCAAATAGATAATAATAAAATAAAGCAACAAAAGAAATTTTTATTGGCTGTCTTCCATAAGCGCTTGTTTTATAGTCTTCAGCCAGACTTTTCAATCTTCATCAATTAGGATTTCGAAGAGGAATAAATGCACAATTCCTCTCCACTTCTCCATAATAGTGCTTTAATCTCTGACCATTAACTCTAAATATATTCCCTGCCTTGTCCTTCAAGTCTATTGTTCCAAAAGTGAAAAAAATTTCAATTGTATAAGGACTTGTCCATCTTGATCTTAACTTGCCCAGGAAGAGTTTTAGTCGTGAAATGAAGAGCAAAACTTGTTTTCCTAGAGCAAACTCACGCCTAAGAATTTGTTTTTCATGCCACTTCTTTGTGCATTCTTTGTATATCTTTTCATTTTCATAAGCATTGTTCTGGAACTCATCCATTTCATTCAATTAAAGAAGTCGCTTTCCCCCTACTACTTTCAAATCAAAATTAAACTTCTTTATAGCCCAATAAGCTTTATACTCTAACTCAATAAGGAGATGACATACTTTTCCAACCAAAAGGTCATTCATGAAAATTTCTATTATATCTTCCACCATATCAGAAAAAATAGCCATCATGCAACTTTGAAATTTTGCTACGGCATTGCACAATCCAAAAGGCATCCTTCTAAAGGAAATGTTATATAGGGGCATATGAATATAGTTTTTTCCTAATCTTCGGGGGCTATGGAAATATGGTTATATCCCAAATAACTATCTAAGAAGCAATAATAAGGATATCTAGCCAATCGATCTAAAATTTGATCAATGAATGGAAGTGGAAAATGATCCTTTATTGTTGCTTTGTTCAACTTGCGGTAATCTATACATACACGCTAACCTGTCATTATTCTTATAGGAATAAGCTCATTGTTTTCATTTTTTACCACTATCATTCCACCCTTTTTGGTACAACATGCACTGAACTTGCCTATAAGCTACCTGAAATAGCATAAATAATTCTATCATTGAAGAGCTTCAAAATTTCAGCTCTCACAACTTCCTTCATTGCTGTATTTAATCTTCTTTGGGGCTTAATTGATGATTTGTAAAGTTCCTCCATTAGAATTATGTGCATGCAAATGGATGGATGTATACCTTTTATGTAAGAGATAGTCTATCTCAATGCTGTTCTATGCACCCATAACACATGCAGTAACTTTTCCTCTTCTTCGGGTGTAAGTGATTCTGTAACAATCACTAGAAAAGTGTAACTATCACCCAAAAAGGAATAGCAAAGATGCTTAGTCAATTGCTTCAACTCTGAAGTTGTAGTTTGCTGCACTTTTTCTGTAGAGATTACAGAATCCATCTTTGCTACCATTGGCTTTAGCCTCTCAACTTCTTTGCTAAATGATGTAACCTGCTACAATGATTGTTCAAGGTGATCGGCCAATGTTGCGTATTTTTCAACACACGAACTCGTGCAAGTATACACGATCACAAGTAATAACATTTATAAGTAGAGTATCGATCCCACGAGGATTTGTTACTATAGTTTGTTGAGTACTAAAATTATTTCTCTCTGATTTTATCCAAAATAATCGTTAATTTAAGAAAAAGGTAATAAGAAAATAAAAAAACTCTAGGATTGCAATTCTTCACCAAACTAATCCACTCCAATCATATTATTTTCTATGGATTTATATTTTTTGGTACATTTAATTTGTCAACCGAAAACTTCTTTTTTATTCATACATCTCTTCCGAACTCAGTACAAACACACCCGGATTAAATTAATTCACTATATCTACATGAAAATTAAATTCACCAAGATTCATTACGTTCTAAGTTTTCAATAGCCCACGCATACAATTAGGGTATATTCTATCCTTCATACATAATACATGTCATTTTATCTCTGCAAGCGATATACACAAAAATGCCTTTCTCAAGAGTTTATTTTTATGCCACAATCGTTTTGATAAAATTAAGTAAATAATCAAAAAGCATTAAGCGCAAGATAAAGCGAACAAATAGAACGTCTTATAAATCTATCAAAAATAATTAAAATCAAAAGCTTCATAAATTTGAATCAAATGCACGACCCTAGAAAAATTAACTTACTTGGCATAAAATTAAAATAAAAATTACAACATATGCGAGAAAAATTAGAAGAAAAGAAATTAAAACATCACGTAGAACAAATATTTGGCACACATGAGAACACAACAAAAGCCAAAAAATGGCTTGCGTGTTCTGTAGATCCAAAACCGAACACTACAAAATTTCTAAACAAAATAAAACTTTTCTCCAACAAAAAAAAAACTAAAAAAAACTCTTCTCCAATCAAAACTAAAACTAAAAACTCCAAACTTTCTTACAACTAAAAACTATCTCCTATTTATAGCAAAAAAAATACATCAATAAAATATTAAATTTAAATCTACGCGGGGGACAAAAAGGAGTGGCGAAAATAATAATTTAAACACGTGTGGGACAAAAATTGTATCGAAAATGGGATCGAGGGATGCTGCGCGTTTCTGTTTTAATTCTCTTCCACGCTGCCACGTGTCGCGTTCTGATTCGGTGAAAGATTCCCTGAGGACACGTGGCATCACATCATTGGATGAACAAACCGGATGCACGCAGGAACGGCGCACAGGATTGGGGCGCGAAAAAGTGCAGCAATGGCTGGAAACGGGGCGTGATCCAGCGCGGTCGCGCCCATTGTAAATAGCTACATGTTGGCCTTTGATTAGCTTCAATATTCGTGGGACACGTGGCAGAATCTTGTGCAGCAAATGCGAGGATGCAATGCACTGCGATAACCCGTGTCACGAGAGGATTTTTACACGCAGCGGCTCGGTGCGCGGCCGGCTTCGATGGGACGCGCTTCAATCTGGACCGTCGATCGATCCAACGGTCGGGAGATCGCCTCGGGGAATCTACGCAGCGGCATGTGGGGCCCGGCTCGACACCAGGCACTGCGCGACACGTGGGGCCCACCGGCACGCCAGAGCCGCGCGAAGAAGATACCTCATGTCCCCATTTCCTCGGCAGTGGGACTTGATGAGCACGTGCGAATCTGAACCGTTCATCCTTCGATCGGACGGTTCACGTTTAGCGAGTGTAATGTTGCGCGTGGCCTTCTTCTACTCTGCGCAAAAAATTAAACTTTCATTAATTATATTTTCACCGAAATATATTTCAAATTACATTTTTAAACTTTCTTAAATTCTGATTTTAGCCCTTTACTAATTTTAAATTAAATTTTTAAACTTTTAATAATTATAATTAAGCCCAAATTTAATTTAAATTATATTTTCAATTTTTATAAATTGTAATTAAGAACTATACTATTTGAAATTATATTTGTGGACAAAAAATTATGAAATTAAGTACACTTTCGATCCAAATTATTTAATTTTATTAAAAATGTATTTTTAGCAAATAAAAGGAAAATATTAATTTATTTAACAAAAATTAATAAATATTAAACGAACATAGCAATTATCATTACTAAAATTGATGAAAATAACTGTATAAAATACAGTTATCAGCCAACATATCTTCTTGAAAGGCTTCTACTTCACATTGTTCAATGATATCTACCCAAAAGCAAGTGCTTGGATCTTCTGAAAATCTTATGGCTTCATAAATGTTGAATGTAACCTCTTCCTTGTTCACTCTTAATGTTAAATCACTCATTTGAACATCCATTAAAACTCTTCCCATAGCCAAGAATGGTCGGCCAAGAATTAGTGGGACATCTTGGTCTTCATCCATATCTAACACCACAAAATTAGCAGGAAAAATAAATTTATCCATCTTTACCAATACATCTTCTATGATTCCATGTGGATACTTGATAAAGTGGTCTATTAGTTGCAAATGAATTGTTGTTTGTTTCATCTCTCCAAGTCCCAATTTCCTATAAACAGATTATGACATAAGATTAATGCTAGCACGAAGATCACATAAAACTTTATCAAAAAATGAATTTATAATAGTGCAAGGCAAAGTGAAACTCCCTGGATCTTTTAATTTTTGAGGTAATTTCTTTTGAAGAATGGTACTACATTCTTCAGAAAGCTTCACTATTTCAAACTCCTCCAACATTTTCTTTTTGGAAATGACGTCCTTTAGGAATTTGGCATAATTTGGCATCTGTTCCAAGGCATCCACAAAAGGAATATTTATGTGAATTTTCTTAAAAATATCCAAAAACTTAGAAAATTGTTTATCTAATTTTTATATTCAAAAACGTTAAGGATAAGGAAGTGGAGTATATAAAATAGGAGGATTGTTAGGAAATAAAATTTATGGAGGCATGTCAATCTCTCTTAATGTATCATCAACAATCCCCTCGTTTTCTACTTTATTATTACTTGACCATTGTATGGAGCTGTAGGGGTGGACTTTATTTCCTTTGATGATGACCTCTCAATTTCTCTTCCACTCCTAAGTGTAATGGCATTGCATTGTTCCTTTGGATTCACTTCTGTATTGCTAGGAAAAGTTCCTCTTTGTTGAGGATTGATGGTTATGGCTAGTTTCTCAATTTGCACTTCAAGATTTTTCATAATGGCTCTCATATTTCTACAATGAGTCTCAATGTGATCCAGCCATGAATCACTCTTTTTAAACCTTACTTTGGTCTCTTCAAAAAAGGAAACCATGGCATCCTCACGTGACATCTTCTTCTCACTTGGTTGACTATCAAACCCTGGAGGAGGTTGCAGCACATTCTTTGTGTTTCCATAAGAAAAATTCTCATGATTTCGAAACCCTAGATGGTAGTAATTTAGCATAGATTACCACGACAAATGTAGTTCTGATTATTGATGCATTGAACCTTTTCTTGACTTGCATCATTCATCGGAACTACCATGCTTGGGTTTATAACATATTCTGCACTTTGTGGTATTCTTTGGGTTGTCAAAGCTGAAATCGATAAGATAGAGAAGCTACTTGAGTTGAAAGGGCAACAAATGGCTCTAATTCATAAATCCCGGTAAATTTTTTAGCCATGGATCTTTCAGTTGGCCATTGATATTTTTTTGAGGCCATTTCTTCCAAAATAGAAGTAGCACCTTCAGGTGTCTTTGACAACAAAGTTGCACCAGAAGCAACATCTACTAAAGTTCTAGTTTTCCCATTTAACCCATTATAGAATATCTAAGTTTGTAACCAATCTGGCAATCCATGATGAGGGCAACATCAAATCATAACTTTATATCTTTCCCATACTTCATAGAGTGTCTCAAAATCATTTTGTTTGAATTGAGCAATCTCACTCCTAAGTTGGGTTGTTTTTATAGGTGGAAAGAATTTAGTAAGAAAATTTTCTGCCTTGTCCTACCAACTAGTGATGCTTTTGGTTGTAGAGATTAAATCCAAACTTTAGCCTTGTCCCTTAATGAAAAAGGAAACAACCTCAGTCTAATGGTGTCTTTAGTAACACCATTCATCTTTACAGTGTCACAAATCTCCAAAAACATTTCCAAGTGAATATTGGGATCATCAACTGGTGATTCGCTAAATTGTACTTGTTGCATCATGTTGATCAATACCGGTTTGAGCTCAAAATTATTGGCATTAATGGTCTAGTGTCTTACACCTGAGTAATTTTCATTCACAATTGGCCTTACATAATCCTTCAAGTTATGTGGCAGTGCATTCTGTTCTCCTTCAACTGTGGCTAGTACTTTCTTCTTTTTTCGTGATCTAAAAGTTCTTTCAATCTCCGGATCAAAAGGAATAATGTTCCGAGTTCTAGCACGGTGCATCCAACATCAAAAACACACCTAGAGGAAAATAAAAAATATATAAATAAAAAATATAAATATAAATAAAATATCATATAATATAATTCTAAATTAAAATCAAGATTAGTTTTTATCGATATTGGCAAAAATAAGATAAACATCAATCCCCAACAATAGCGCCAAAAACTTAATCGGTGTAAAACTGTAAGTGCATAATACCGTAGTTTTATAATAAAGTGATAAAAAGAGTATCATTCTCGGGGATTGGTAACTTATTTTTGAAAAATACCAAAATTATGATAATCTCAATTTTATCTAGAGAAATCACTAAAATTGTTTTATTTGAAATTTAAAATAAAATAAATTTAAAGAAAATATTAAAAACAAAATAACGATGTTCAAAGATCAAATTGGAAGAAAACTTCTAGGAAATCGATTTCACCTAATCTTTCACTATGTCCTACTCATCTAGCTAATTGAATTTAATTCTTCGTTTGTTAGCAATCTCCAAAAATATCCAAAAGCCTCTTTCGATAGTCAATTGAAAATATTCGTGTTCATTAATTTACACAAGAGTATGCAATTTAATAAAGCAAGAAAGTATTATAACCAATGATTTTTAAAACTACACAGGTTCATACAAATCTTTCGATCTCTATATTTACCTATGTCAAAATATTTCAAATCTATCTTACAATTCTTTCTTTCGATAGTAAATCACAATACTAAAATTATCTAATTAATGGCTAGTTAATTAGAAGTATTAAACTCATAATAAATCAGACAAACATGAAGAAAAATAATTCAAATTAACATAAAAAATCAAGCATAGTTTAAAATTAAATTACATCTTTTTCCTAGAATAAATAAAAATTAGTTCATGCTAAAAATTAAATTTAAAATAAATGAATTCACCATAATTTTCTCAGAGGAATTGAAAGAAAATTAACTCGCGAAAAGAATTTGATTTCGTATTTCTGTTGCGCTCAATCTGATTTCTCTTCTCTTCCCAGAGTTTTCTTCTTGCACTCTATTCTTTTTCTTTTTGGTGTCCTTCTACATGTTTTTGTGATTTCCTTTTTGTATCTCCCTGCCTCCTTTTTCTTTTACCTCTATATATATTTAGAGAAATTTTAATTTAAATAAATCTTAATTTAAATTAGAGTCCTTAAACGATATGTTTCTAAAATTTTGGATCTTCATTATCTTCAAATCTGCAATAAAATTTAAATAATAATAATAATATCTAAATTCAATATAAATTAAATAAAATTAGACTAAAGTTAAAGTTGAGAAGTGATAAATTATGTCAAATTACGCAAGTCATCAACGAACCTAGCTCACGTCCAAAGCCAACACCAACTAATATTGTGTAATCAAAAACCACATATCAGTAATGAGTGACGTGTATAAATAACAATACCACCCTCAAACATGAACACCAATTAAATAACCAAGGACACACAATACACAACAAACGACCAAGGGATACATAGTCCAAGATGTGAGGACTCAAAGAATTTAACTCTATCCACTCTCACAAAAAGATTCTCACATATAAAAAGTTGCACGAAAGCAACTACTAACCAACACATAGCTCATCTCACAAAAATCACTTGCAAACATTGCCTCGAGTACTCACGACTGATAAGCATGATTTTTCGTAAACAATCATAAATCACTAATATCAAATAAAATTCAAGGTATTAGTAATCCAGAAACAGAAAATGAGATGTCAATTTGATATAGCTTGGATTTGTCATATTGCCAGCCATCTTGTCACCACCTGGCCTCTACCTATGGCAAGGTCCCTGGTGAGCTTGGTAGCAAGTTAGTAAAAATTCACATTTTTCATTCCAAAAATTACCGAGTACTTTTCATAAATATCCACACCCGAAATGAACCAAAAACACAAGTGACAACATCGGCTCACTCGTTCTTACACTCATTCACCGAAAACCAATGCTCTTAACCTAGCTTGCACATTACGAAAACCAACCCCTTGGTGTGAGTAAACATGCTTGTATACAAAGTGTTTGTAACTATGTGTGTGTGTACATTATTGATCCACAGTAACCAATCTTATATAGAGAAAGAAAGAACACTGAGTAAACTAAAATAGGCACTGTGTTTTATATATAATAAGCCAACACATAGACACTAGTACAATAGGACTTATACTCTTGTTTGAAAAAATCTTAAACTACTTGTATTAAATTGTTGCTAAAAATATGCCAGTAGTTTTTATAAACAAAAGCAAATAATCCATCTAGTCGAGATGCTTTAAAAGAACACGTAACAAACAAGACATCTTTAATCTCTATATCTTTAGGAATACTACATAAAATATCATTCTCGTTATATGAAATGTACTAAGAAAATAATTGAGAGATTTCATTGTCCAAATTGAGAGATACCTCGAATGATTTAAAAACCTCATTAAAATGATTGATAAAGCACATACCAATATCATTTCCGTAAGAGAGCCAATTGCCATTAGAATCCCTTATTTTTTTATAGAACTCTAATGTCTTCTTATCATGGTTGAAGTATGCAAATATTTAGTGTTGCACACTCCCAGATGAGCATAATAAACATCTTTTCCTGGCCACACTTTATCTGGAACATTCATCTTGAGAGGAGTATAGGGTGAAAGATTTAACACATGTGCAACTGTGTGTATGGCTTCACCCTAGAAATATTTAGGCAACTTTGCATATGAGAGTAGACATTTGGAGGTGTCATATGATGTCGAATACCATACTTTTGGCAATAAGCGTGAAAAGGTCCTATGTATTTTCCACCATTGTCTATCTAAATGCACTTTAGCTTCTTCTCAGTCTACCTCTCAAATGAGGCATGAAATTCTTTGAAGACATCTAGCACCTAATCCTATATCTTCAAAAATATACCCACGTCTTCCTTGAATGATCATCAATGAAAGTCACAAAGTATTGAGCACTACCAAGTGACTTTGGCATTGGTTCATACAAATCTGAATGAATCTGATCTAAAATATTATTCATTCTGGAAGGAGGGGGATTCTTGAAAGAAACTATGTTTTGCTTTCCTACTAGACAATTAATACATTTCTCCAAATGTACTTCATTCATTCCTAACAGTATCTTCTTCCTGGCTAGACTTGTCATACCTTTTTCACCAATGTGACTGAGTCTTTTATGCCATAATTTAGTTGCACTGTCTTTCTCCATGGCATTTACTTTGTTGGTGGAGAGCTTCGCTTGCATTATATATAGAGTTATATGCTTCTCGCCTCTAGCCACCACTAAGGAGCCTTTTTTATGTTTCCATTTCTCATAAATGAAAGAGCTGCAATATCCTTCATTTGCAAGTTTGCGTACAGAGATCAAATTCAGTTGCATATTTGGAATATGCTTTACATCCTTTAGAAATAGTCTAGTTTCGTTCTCTATTTTCAAGCAAATATCTCCTCTGTCAACAACCTTTGACATGCCTTCATTTCTCATTCTAACAACACCAAAATTTCCAGGTGTGTATGATGACAAAAATTCTCTATGTAATGTAATGTGAATTGTGGCACCACTATCAATTATCTAGTTGGTCTCGTGTGATGCAAGATTGACAAAATGTTCATCATAAATGATATTAAACTCATCTATGGTATTTGTTTGCTCATCATCATTGTTATCGTCTTTTTTCACTGCTTTGCCTTTTTTCGTTTCCTATTCCTTCTTGAACACCCAAAAAAATTTCTTGATGTGACCCTTCTTCTTACAATGATGGCATTCGACATTGACATATTTGTTTGATTTGCCTTTTCTCTTACCTCTGGTTTCTATTCTCTGTACTATCTCCTTCCTCTGGACTCTGTGATAGGGCTTGCACTTCTGAATCTCTCACCTTGTTATGTTTCTCATATGACAATAGGGCTTCTACAACAACTTTAAACTCCATCTTGTTTTTTTCATAAGACAAAGTTGTTATGAGATGATTATATGATGATGGAAGTGATGCTAACAACATCAGAGCTTTCTCTTTATCACCAAAACTCACATTGAATCTTGTTTAGTAAGAAAGCTTGATGTTGAAATCGTTAACGTGTTGCATCATGCTTACATTATCTTCCTTCCTCATTTGATATAGCTCATTCTACAAATAAAATTTATTGGAAAAGCTCTTTGACATGTACACATTTTCTAGTCTCCTATGTTTCTTTGGCAGTCTTGCAATTTTTTTATTCAATATTTTGCAAGACACAATATGAGAGATTTAGACGGATTGTACAAGCTACAATCTCATCTATCTCCTTTCAATATTCCTCGATGACGGTTGTTGCCTTCTTTTCTTTCCCTAGTAATGCCTTGTGGACCTTCTGTTGAATGAGAATATCCTTCATCTTCCTTTTCCATAAAGAGAAATTATTATTGCCATTAAATTTCTTAATATCTACCTTCGGGTTTGATATTTTTTTTCACTGTGTTTCTTTTTTTGAAAATAAGTACGCCTTGGACCTAATTAAATCTTTCTTGATGTGGCAGATCAGTCTATACTACAACCACAGAGCATACTAAGAATTTTACTAGACCAGCTCTGATATTAGTTGTTGGGCATAATGAGTAAAAATAAAATAAATTCAACATGGTAAAATAATGACACAAGTAATTTAACTTAGTTCACTCTTTAATTTGGGCTATGTCCATGGAACAAACTCCGAAAAATATTTTTTCCACTAATAAAATTAATGGGTACAAAGTGAGAGGCAAAACAAAAAATTGAGATAAATCAAAAATAGTGACACACAAATGTTTCCCAAACTCACTATTTTATCACTCCCCTTTTAGAAAAATATCTCAAATATTTTTCTAAAATATTCTCTCACTCTCTCACACACACAATACTATTTTTCATCAAAGGAAATTATTCATTTGGCTTTTCTTTTCTTCTCTTCTTTGGTGTGTCTTTCTAAGGAAAAAACATTGCTTATTTATAAGAAAAATCTCCTATCCTTTACGTGGCCAAAAATTGGTCATGTAACTAGCCAAATTTTAGCCACAAAAATATAATTTTTTTATTTTTTTATTTGATGAATTTATTAAATGTGGTTACACCTAAAAATTTTATTTTCGTCTCCTTCCATGTTAACAGACCTATAACTTCTTCTCCTAAACAACTATTTTTGTTTCTTGAAATTCCTCAAAAGAAATTGTTATATTTTGAAAATTGGTGATATTTTTTTTTCTAATCGTTCATAGATCCAAAAATGAATACTTTAGAAGGACATGTAGATGTTAACCAGGTAGCTAACTTAAACTATTAGGCTTTATTTTCACAAACTCGACGTCTCTATGGAGGACTTGAAGATGTTAATGCTCGTACCACTTGGGAAGATGCAGTACAAGCTACTTCTCTTACTCTTTTAGCTAAAGTCTCAGCTAATAGAGAGATCAACACTTTCATAGTTCAATTCACATTTGATGTAGTTGCTAATCTAACAAAAATTTCAGCATGAAGCTGACTGCAACAAAATCTGGAGGCTTAGAATAAGGCACACTAATGGGCATTTGTTAGTCATTAAACAATGGTCCCCACTTATTCCTTTGGATGATATTTAATTCTCTTTCACTGATGTTTAGGTTCAAATTCATGGTCTTGCTCATATTAACGTGCTTAAAGAAAATGCTATAAAGGAAACACTTTTGGAAAGGGGATTGCTATAGATTTCACGAAAACGAGAATTTAATTTTAGATAAATACTTAGATTAAGAGTGGAAATCGTTGTCAATACAAATGTTATCCCTGGTTGTTATCACATTAAAAATGACAACTTTCTTAATTGGATAAGATTTGAATTTAAACCTATCCTTGACTTTTGCTTTAATTGCGGTTCTTTCATGCATAAGGAACTTATGTGTGCAGGAAATCTTAAGGAATTTATGTTTCAGGATAACCTCAAAGTTCCGATTATGGGTTATGGTAATTAGGTTAAAGCTAGCTGTCACTCTGTGTATTTTTTTCATTTAATATTTACTTATTTTATTTAATAAATAATATTTTTGTGATAAAAAATATTAAAATATAAAATTTTTAATAAAAACGGTAAAAATATAATTTTTGAAAATTTTTAGGATTTTTCAGAAATTTTTATGGATTTTTTTATGAATTTTTTTGGTAGAGCCAATCAAGAGTTTCCATATGGCCTACCACACAAGTAGAGTAGCTAACTAGGCAAACCACGTAGACACCATGCAAGCAGGGACATTGAATCATATTATGCCGTGTGTGAGGAGGACGAATCGCACTCCTCATGTCAGAACAACATTCAATCTGAGTTTAGAGATCGGTCAACCCTCCTTACCACATGTCGCTACACCATTGCTCCTTGTGTTCCACCCGTAAGCCATGCCATCCATTTTCATGAATCACTTTGCACTGCATGGTGTTGACTCAGCATGTGTTGACTCTGATCGGTCTCCTCTACCACACTTCACGCTCTGATTCGTCGAGTGAATTTCTAATGCCATATGTCGCGTTATGATTGGTTGGTGCTATCAATTTTGCTTGTTTTTATCTTAGTCCTTGATCTGAAGTTGATTTAATGGTCCAGATCGCATCTGAGTTATATTTATGCCTCTAATCAACCCATAAACCCTAAAGGGCAGTCATTAGCATAATTTTGGTCAATTTTTGGAGCTAAAAAGAGAGAAAAATACAGAAAAATTCAAGAGGGGATACAATTTTGGTGGAGATTCAAGAGGAGATTAACACTACAATTCAAGAGATTGATTGTATTTCTTCTTACACTCTTTTCTTTATTAATTTTTATATCTTCTTTCATGAAAATATGAGCTTTATAGACACAATTATGCGTAATTAATTTATTAATCTAGGAATCTTATGAACCCAATTTTCTCCATGTGATGATCTAATATTTTACCCCAATTATAATTATAATTTAATTATATTATTTAATCTGATTTTTATATTATTAATTGTTTGGTTAACAATTTATCTATAGAGACAATTAAATAGATTTGAGAGAATTATTTAATTGTTTGTCTTGATTAAATAACATGCATAATTTCTAGGTAGAGATGTATGAATCTTATGTATTTGATTCATAATTGATGAACTTAATGAGTAGTATGCAATTTAATTGACATGAAAGTGTGATTAAATTAATTACTATATGGTGTGTAGTTTACTTGAGAGAGAAATACATGATAGCTTAAATTCAATTTATCATTTAATTAATTGATAATTATATTGGGAGAATTTTAGCGATTCATATGTTTAGAAAATTGGAATATTAAGTATTCCTATATATTTTCTCATATATTTTTTTAGTTACTAAATATGATTTAATTAATTATTACTATTTACTTTTAATTATTTTAATTTTGTTCCTTAAAATATAAAAACACAACAAAAATTGATTTTTATTTTTTTTAGTTTTAAAAATTAGTTTATCATAAAATAATTTCCGTAAAAACGATCTTTTCTTATCATTATATTACTTGTTGCGATACATATACTTGCGTATGCATTGCATACATTTCGGGTGTGTCCATCGCTAGCCTTAATAAAGAACCCCCAATCATGTAGCATCTCAATAATAAGGCCATTCTCAAAGCCTTTCTTTTGAACATTCACTCTCTAAGATTAGTCACTCTTAAGCCTCCTCAGAGTATTTCTACCTCTCAACTGGGTGTTCAAAGTTCCATAGGAAACATTCAGATAATGGCTAGGAACAGTTCCTTAACCTTATCCTTAGATGCTACTACAATTTCTTTATATTTAAATGATACTAATAACATGCAGGTTAATATTCATTCAGATGGTTCTCCTACTTAAACTATTATGTCTCAGATACTGCAAGCACCATTCTCTGATCATATGCCTGCTCCTTCACAGTGAAATTGTCAAAACATACAAGTTTCATCTCTTCCTTCCACAATATCGAATTTCTCGTTGGAAGAAACAACAAACAGATACAAATACAGCTTCAACCTAATAATTCCTCTCACTTACACACATTCTCTTTTGCCAGTTACACCACAATTCACCTCACTTCAATCCACTGATGAATTATCTTATTTGGTAGCCCTAGTTATTCAAAATCAAAACTCTTCCCATAACCTTCCTTCACCAGTCATGCCTATTCCCTAGCCATGCAATACAGTTATAGAAGTCCCTACACTCATCCCATCTCTATTTCCTATTAACTCCAACTGGATGTTACTTCCACTACTACTACTACTACAAATACCATTTCTCATCCACTTCATGGAAACACCATCGATCTTTCATCTAACACTTCTACCATATCAAAACAAAAAAGAAACTATCAAAGAAGACAAGGTAAAAAAAACAATAGGTTTTTAAAGTGGAGTCCACTCACAGTGGTACTAAAAAAAGAAATAGCCAAGCTACTTCAGAGAAGAAGAACAAAAAAGTGTTATCAGATGAAGCATCTAGTGTTTTGCTTACTACTTCAAAAGACCCAACTCCTTTCAAGACAATTTGGATGCTCACCAACATTCATATCCTTCATATGGGCTTCATGGTTTTCAATCTGCATTTTTACTACTAGAGATGTCTCTCCATAACCTACTTCAATACAACTATCTCAAAACAAGCCCCTACAATCCAATTGGATGAGAAAGTGATCTATAATAGGCTCCCAACTAGAAAATGAGACTTATTAGTTGGAATAGTAATGGATTAGTTAAATCCCAGCTCTTAAATATCTATGTAGGTTAGTTAGATTATATAATCTAGATTGCATTTTTATTTCAGAAACAAAAATTAGTAGTGAGCTTTGTTTTTCAATTCAACAAAGATTAAGATACTTAGATAGTTTTTGTATTTATGTGCTGGTGGCTTGTATGTTATGTGGAAATTGGGAATTCAAGTTTCAGTGTTAAATTTTGAACATGTAATAAGGTTGGAATTTTGCAATGCTGCCTTTAATGGAATTAAATGGAATTGCTATTATTGCTACTCTTATTGCTAGGAAGAGCACAAAGATTAATTTTGGTCAAATTTGATTGCTCTTACCGTTGCTTCTAGTTCTAATTGGATTTGCATAGGTGATTTAAATGAAGTCCTTAATCAAAGTGAGAAAAAGGATGGCATTAATCAAAGTGAGAAAAAAGGTGGCATTCCTTCTCAATTTGGCCTAAAGGATTAAGAGATTTCATGAATGATTCTCAAGGTACGAATTCAGGTTCAAAGAATCTTCCTTTTACTAGGAAATAAAAGAAAAGGAAAATATAATATTTAACAAATAACTGAGAGAGTACTAGTTTTGATTGGTTTCATCTCTCCCCTTTAGCTACGATAAGAAACTTACAAATTCGAGCTTCACACCATGCTCCTATGCTTCTTACGTTGAATGAGTCTACTACTTTTCATCCAAAATCTTTTAGATTCATAGTTGCCTGGTGTAGAGGTCTTTCAAATATAGATGTTGTTAACAAGGCTTGGGGCTTAAAAGATCCCCTTCACGCATAATCAAACTTCCATTATAATTTAATCCAATTTTTTGAAGATTTTTAATGGTGGGATAAGCATCACTTGGATATTGTGAAGACAGATTGAAATTGAGAGAAAACTTACTGCTTCAAGTTTAGTGTGGTTATTCCTAATGAAAATGATTATTATGATAAACAACTACTTTAAGATATTGAGAAATATTAGAGTTGTTTAGAAAGCATCTAGAAATAAAAAGACAAAGAGACTTGGCTTCTAGAAGGTGATCGGTTGCAAAGCATTTGTTCATATCCCCAAGGATGAGAGATCCAAACTTGATGCAAAGACAAGATATTGTATTTTTATTGGCTATGGTTAAGATAAATTTGGATATCGATTTTATGATTTGGTTGCAAAGAGACTTGTCAAGAGCCATGATGTTGTATTTGTTGAAGATGAGACCATTGAAGATATTGTCAAAATGAAGAAGGATGTTCCTAATTCTAATGGTGACTCATCAGATTTAGAATTAATTCCTCTAACATCAGTGTCAAGACAAGTTGGAGATGAAGACCAAGTTTATCCACATGATGAAGATGATGCTCCCATAGAAATTGGTTCTAAAGACGAAAGAGATGATGATGTTCATTATCTAGCACCAACACCTACGGTTTCTCTTGTTCCATTGAGAAAAAGTGATAGACTAAGACAACCATCTACCACATATCTTCTAGATGAGTATGTAACTTTCATTGATAAGGGAGTACCTGAGAGTTATGAAAAAGGCATAGATGATGAATCCAAACAAAAATGGATTGAAGCCATGTAATATAAGATGAAGTCCTTGCATGAGAACAAAACTTTTGAGTTGATGAAGCTACTCAAAGGGAAGAGAACTTTGAAAAATAAATGGGTGATTAGGTTGAAGCATGAAGAACATGGTTCTAGTCTACTATACAAGCCAGACTGGTTGTCAAGGGATTCATCCAAAGAAAATGATTTAACTTTGACGATATTTTCTCACCAGTTATGAAAATGACATCTATATGTATTGTGCTAGGGTTAGTAGTAAGTCTTGACCTGGAGGTTGAGAAAATGAATGTCAAAACTGCCTTCCTACATGGTGACTTGGAAGAAAATATATACATGGAACAGCTAGAGGGTTTCAAGCAAAAGGGAAAAGAGAATTATGTTTGCAAATTGAAGAAAAGCCTTTACAATTTAAAATAGGCACCGAGATAATGGTATAAGAATTTTGAGTCTGTTATAGGGGAGGAAGGCTACAAAAAGACTACTTTAGACCATTGTACTTTTATGCAGAAATTCTTTGATCATGATTTCATTATTCTTTTGCTCTATATGGATGATATGTTGATTGTTGGTTGGAATATTTCCCAAAATCAACAACTTGAAAAAGAAATAGAGTGAGTCTTTTGCCATGAAAGAATTGGGCCAACAAAGTAAATTCTTGGCATGAGTATTATTAAAGATAGATGCGCTAAGAAATTATGGTTATCACAGGAGAAGTACAGTAAGAAAGTACTTTAGAGATTTCATGTGGACAAGGATAAAGCAATTAGTTTTCCTCTTTCTAATCACTTTATGTTAAGTTCTAAGCAGATCCCTTCTACAAACAAAGAAAAGGAAGAGATGTAAAAGGTTCCATATGCTTCAGCAGTTGGAAGTCTGATGTATATCATGGTTTGTACACGGCTAGATATCACTCATACAGTTAGAGTTGTGAGTAGATTCCTTTCAAATTCTGGAAAGGAACATTTGGCTGTAGTGAAATGGATTTTCAGGTATCTTCAAGGTTCTTCCAAAATATGCCT
This sequence comes from Hippophae rhamnoides, assembly GCA_033030585.1. Taxonomy (NCBI): domain Eukaryota; kingdom Viridiplantae; phylum Streptophyta; class Magnoliopsida; order Rosales; family Elaeagnaceae; genus Hippophae; species Hippophae rhamnoides. Next base: position 43,670,321 of record CM065436.1, on the reverse strand, counting down.
ATATTTTGGAAATGACAAGCCTATGTTAGTTGGATACACAGATGTAGATATGGTTGGCGATGTGGATTCCAGAAAATCTACTTCAGGTTACCTAATTACATTTGCAGGGGGAGTTATGTCATGGTAGTCAAAGTTGCAAAAATGTGTTGTATTGTCTAATATAGAAGCATAGTTTATAGTAGCAACAGAAGCATGTAAAGAGTTACTATCACTACTACAAAAACGGGCTTTAAAGTTGGTTCGTTGAACCGATTTTAAATTAAGTGACTTAAAATGTAAATTCGGTTCACCGCGTGAACCGACTTTACACGTAAAGATTTTTTTTCTCATTTTTCACTCCACTTTGTATTCAATATATATAGCATAAAAAATCAAAATATAATAATAACACAAATAATTGAAAATTTAAATATAATTAATTACTTGATAATGAAATTTATTACAAAAACAAATAATGTATATACAATACATACATACATATATATATATATATATATATATATATATATTGTTAACTTAAATTACAAATAAAATAATGTCGTCAAAGTGTAATTGGATTGTGCGAGCAAGCTTGGTTGGCTTAGAATCACCAGCATTGTGACAAGGAAATTGGACAAAAAATAGCTGATACATATAAGCACGTAAACATTCATCAAACAAGCAGTCTAAACTTCATAGACATATAAATGGAGAAATTAAATCATTATAAATATTATCATAAAAACGAGATTACCACAACGACATCTGAGTGATATAACCTTTCAAATTCATATTAACACTTTATTAATCATTTGTCTATAAATATAAAGTTATCTGAAATCTCTACTAGTATTTTTAATGCTATAATGAGCTCTAAATATGACATCAAGTGTAACTCCGATTTATTACTTGGCTTGTATAAGTTTTGGTGCCCTTAAACGTATGGAACAATTTTTTAATACGTTCATGGGCACCAAAACTCATACAAGCCAAGTAGCAAAATATGAGTTACACTTGACTTCATATTAGAGCTAATTATAGCATTAATAATACCAACAGAGATTCCAAATAACTTCATATTTATAGACAAATGATTAATAAAGTGTTACCATGATGTTGTCATAAGGAAAGTAGGCAAGAGAGATGTGATAAAGTTTAGGCCAAAAATAGGTCCACAAAACAATACATTTCCCTAAATACATGAGCACATAACCATCCATCAAACAAGGGACTTCAGACATAGGAATAGAGAAATTAAATTATTAAAAAAATTATCGTTATGTTGTCATATGCTATTCAAAATCATCAGAATCTTCTCCTAATTCTTCTTGTAATGATATAATTTGAACCATGTGTTCTGCTCATTCCTCTTGTAAATCATCAAAAAAATTCTAGTCGTAGCCCATCTTGTTCCAACCAAAGAAGTACATGTATTTAAAATCAAAATAAGAATTTAATTTCATGTATTTACAAAAAATAACTCAAATATGTTAAAAACTTTTCTGTATATGGGTAAAAGATATTACGACATCAACAATTAAAATTTTGATATTTGTGATGATTTCGCTCATAAATTTCATGACATAATAACCACACATGACTCCATTATTTTGTTGTGGAACCTACAAAAAACAAGTGTACATGATTTTTCATATTTGAACATCTTTATTATTCGATTATAAAATTAATAAAATTATTAATATTCGCTTATACATACCATAACTTTTGTCCATATAATCTTATGAGATTTTTTAAGGGCAATGCTCCTAAACTTATTCTACAACTTCCATGCCCTATCAAGGTTTAAAATGGTTAGTTTTTTTTATTAAATATTACAAAAAATAATAGAAGAAACCAATATCTAGCTATAACTCTTACATTTCAACAACTACTTTTGTATCTTTACCCAGTTCTATGGAAGCTGAGTCACAGTACCAAGTATGATTATTGAACAAATCAATGATTACCAACATCTAATGATCTTGGCCTTGTTTAAACCTTAGTGGCCAAGGGATTATCAACTTTTGATTTTCTGTTAAGCGTTAATGCCCTATCACATAATTGTTTAGCTATGATGCTAACATTCTTCTCTTGATATTGATTGACATATGAAGAATCATAGAACATTACTAAATGTGATGAGTGATTATATTGAAGTCAATACTAACACGCCCTATATAAAAGATATATATATAAGTAATTATATAAAATAAATATAATTATATATGTTCTACATAAATGAAAGAAAATTAAATAGATTGAGAACTCACATTGTCCACACTTGAATTATACTTAAATCGATCATTTGATATTCAAATAGTTGCAATATGTACTCGATCGGTATATAATTTTGGTCGAGGTCTACACCAAAAATTTCTATAGGAAGTGCACAATCTATCCATCATTTATGCTAGATGCCCTCCCAACAATACTCATCAAAGTGCCAAGATCTCTGCTAAAGTTTAAAGCATAATCATAACTATACTTTTTCCAAGGCTTCTTCTTGAATGACTTGGTACATGATGATTGGCCACTGGACATAGATTTAGCACGAGATACTTGCTTTGTATCTCTTAAATGTGCTAGATTTAAGAGTTCTGATATAATAGACTAAAAAAAAGTATTATGTATGTTAGTAATAATAAAATATGTAATAAAATAATAGTAGTAAACAAGGGTTATCTTTTAAGATAAAAAATAGTACCACGTCAAAATTTAGAACAACTTGAATCGACGGCCAAACCACATACTGTCCAACCGCCTCTTGGACTGTGGTAGCATCAGAAGGCACAAGTAGTGGACAATCATGAAGCAATGATTGATCAATTACTATTCACCAATGATTAGGCAAATATTGATTATGAATCATCCGATCATCGCTCAATTGTTGTACCATTCTAATAGCAACAAAGTCCGTTGACGAAGGATGTTTCAACAAACATTTCATATTCTATAAAAAATTTAAGTGTTATATATAAAAAATAAAACATATAATAAGAAATTAAAATAATAGATTATATACACTAGAAATTAAAATATTACCACATATGATTCATCAAATAGAGGAGGACTCTCATATGGGGTAGCTATTGGATGTACATTCTCACCAAAACGTTCATCGTGGTTTGATTGATGGTAAGAATGCGCAGATTGCATTGGAGAAAATGAACCATGGCCACTACTTGATTGCATATGCATTCCTGGCATATAAGGAGGACCAATAGGATGACTATATCCCATACTAGATGTAGTTTGAGCGCAATGAGATTGAGTGGGTGGCATGCCTGGCATGGATGGTGGCTTGCCTGTCATGGATGGTGGCATGCTTGGCATGGATGGTTGCATGCTTGGCCATTATGGCATGCCCTGGTTGTAGAATGATGACATACCTGACATGTGTTGTGATTGATATTCTTTTATAGTGGCAATCTCACTTAACATTGAGGCCTTAAAGAAGTTGAGTTCTTCTTCAATTTTAGTGTACTTCTCCTTATTGGCCGTCTGAGGATTTTGTTTTGGAATGTTAAAATACTCCATATAACCATCATATTGGCTACCTCCCTTAACACGACCAGGATGGTCGCGTTCGAATGCATGATATAGAGCATCTCTCCCAGGCTCTTCGATTATTTCACCCCTAGATATTTGTTCTTGAACAGCTCTCTACAAATAATAAAGCACACAAACATATAATTCATTATTACATCAATTATTAAAAATCATTAAGACTTTTTATCAACCGAAATTACTAACCAACTTATTTAGTTGTTCTTTTCCTCACTTAGTCATCGGTCTTGAACTCTTCGTTTTGGGAGTCTCTATTTCTATGTACAATTCAATTCGGTTAACAGGTCTACATAATTCAGCTTCCTATATAAATTATGAAAAAATTATTAACCATGACATGAAATTAAATTGAGGAAAATAAATATGAAAAAATTTATAAATTAACACAAATTAATAATACCATTCTATATCTAACTTCAAGATTTGAAGACCTCCCAGTACGGTTAGGAAGAATGTTATGCATTTGTATATTCTGATGTTCTTCCCTAATAATTTGAAATTCATCCATACGTCTATAATCCATGAAGTATTTCCAAACTTGAGGTGCAATCCAGGGGTGTCTTTTAGGGATTTTGTAGAGCTCTACCTCATCAAGTGGTTCCAAATATGGAAACACATAATTTCTTGCCAATCTAGAAGTCGTGTATTCTCTCCACGCCTTATTTGCAATCTTATAACACTTGCTCTTCTAATTGTCATCGACTTTGTAACGATTCGGTAAAAACACACTACAAAAGATTAGATATAATACAAAAAGATATAATATATGTAATTGATTATAAAATATAAGAGACACAAATGGTTATCCATATTATGAACTTTTCTGCATTGTCAACCTGAGACCAATCATTTATATTGATTGGTATACTGGACTTCACAAGTCTACCAATAGAGGATTTCAATTGTTGGTCATTTTCCCATATTGGATTACCAGTAGCATCAAATGGAACGGGTACTCTATCATCTAGGTTAAGTGGAGCATCAGGTATATTTGCCCAACTCTTTGTTTTCAAATGCCCCAGTGGATCATTTGGATCTATAAGCTTTGTTACCCGAGGATCCATGAAATAACTACAAACAATGAAGAAATATAAATTAATTAACAATTTTAGGAACATACATATATATATAAGATTTATTACAACAATATAGAACATATGTTACGTTTAATTAAGTTGTTGATCGTATACATATATTCCTTCACAATCACTTCGAGCCCATGAAAAACAATCTTCATCATCAACTAGATCATCACATACATTAGGCAATTTATTTGATAAATTACTAATATTGGTTAATGTATCAAGCATAGGTTCGTCATCTTCTAAAGCATCACAATGGTAAAACTCTTTTTATGGAGGCGTTAACACAACAAACCATCTTGTGTCAATTTGATCGCTCACGTAAAATACTTGTTTTGCATGAAGTGCTAACGTGAAAGGATCATCAGTGTGACTTATCTTGGATAAATTTACAAGGATAAATCCAAAATCAACTATTTTATATCCAACATTGATAACATCCTCGACCCAAACACATAAGAAAATTGTTTCATGAAAGACCTCATAATCCAATTCCCAAATCTCTTGTATTATACCATAATATGTTCTATCAGAAAGTACAGGATTATCATCTTTTGAACTGGCAAATTGCATAGTTTTTGCAACCATCTTCACACCACTATTCTGATTTACTCGGACTTTGTCCCTAGCTTGAGTCGTAAACCTCGATCCATTTATTGTGAAACTAGAAAATGATTTGACATCGAATTTTGTCCCATGTGCAAGCCATTGTAAACTTTCTGATATTTTATGATTGGGTTTCTTGAGTTCATCTCGAATCTATGTATACAAAAACATGAAATGTGTTTAGAGCAAAGTTTTAAAACATTGCATAGATCTAGGAACATACATGCATGAATTTTTGTTTGTGACACTTACATGATTGCAAAACCAATTAATAAGCTCTCGTTTATGTTCATCATACAATCATTTTTCTCCTTTTTTTTATAACGAGGATCGATCTTAAATAAGTTTAAATGCATCATGTAATGTTATTAAAGATATATGAAGTATATATCATCATTAATAGTTAAATAAAAAATGTTTTTTGCATAAATGGAAAGGTTGAACATCACTTACTCTATGTACGGTTGTGCCTCATCATTATTTACCAAAATGATTTAGTGTGCTTTTTCCCATCGAGTGCGATCAATAAACAATTTCTTACTTCCACCAAGCATAAGGTTACCTACTTGGATCATGTGACGTTCTAAGAACAACTTATGAGTAGGATTCCCAATTTCAGTGCAACTGATGCGTATTTTCGCAAGTGTACAAATCGTTCAAGTAATAAAGTGTACAAAAGTACGGATATTGAACCCACAAGGAATGGCGTTACTAAGTACCGAAATTGACTAACCCTAATTTTATTTGAAAATCGAATTGTTGAAATAGTTTTAAAAGAAAATTAACATAAAACTAAACACAAATAAAAAAATTTAATATTGTTCACAAATGATTAAAAACGCTAAGGAATTTGATTTCGCTAAATCAATTCAATCCGATTTCAAATTATGTTATATGAGAATCAAAGTTAAAAGTGATGGTTGAAAAACCCAAACTTATCTAATGCTCTTTCTCAAGTTATATTAGAATTACTTATCTATGAAAACTGACTATATTTCTATGAAGATTTAATCACAAATAAGCACATTACGATTTATGGAATTTCTGGAATAACCACATACATCATGCATTAGGTGTCAAACTCGCATTCAACATACGGTATTTATTACAAGAAGCGTTCATTACATATCTCCTCTCGGTCTCAATATAATGCAACAAATCATTTAAATCTTGATCAGAAATTTAAAAGCATTAAGCATGGAAATAAATACTCAACTTCAAAACAATGAATTCATATAACGATAACACAAGAAATCAGATTTTCATGATCTAACTACATCATAGCCTTAGAAAAAACGAATTAGTTCATAACGGAAATAAGAACAACCATTATTTCAATTGAATCCATGAACAAACAATCTGAATAAAATGCAGAAAATAAAAGCTAAGGAGAAGAGAGGAAAAACTCTTGAAGAGGAAGACTTGGTAGCAACAATGGTGGTGATCCTTCAAGCTTCTCCAACCTTTCTCTCCAAAATTTCCTTTTCTCCTGCAAAAATAACTCAATTTTGCTCTCTCTGCCGTGGCCTCCTTCTCCATCATAATGTATATATAGGTCTAGGGTTTTGGAGGGCAACTTTGGAACAAAACAGCATAAAAAAATGTTTTCGAACGAAACTCGCCGGCGGCGAAGTTATTCTCGCCGCGGCGAGATTTCTGCAAAACTTACGATTTCGGTTCCGCTAAATCTCGCCAGCGGTGGGATTATTGTGGCCGGCGGCGAGATGCACTTGGCCGGCGGCAAGATGTATTTGGCCGGCGGCGAGATTTCTTTGGATGGCGGCGAGATTGCTTTGCCAAAATCCGTGCTCTCGGGAAGATTTTCAACATTTTCTCCGTAAGGTTTTTGCCGGCGGCAAAATTCCAAATTTTGAAAATTTGTTTTCTTTTTCTTTGATTCAATCCCGATCATTGTACTTTGTCCCTAACTTCTCCAAAATCATGATTTTACCTGAAATTGCACTTTAAACACGAAATACCCGTGAAATGACATTTGTGGATTAAATAATCAAATAAACACAATTTTCACACAAATATCAACATTTAAATCATAACAAAAATGCAATAATTTAGCTCTTATCAATAACCCCCAACCAGCTTCTTGCTAGTCTCTAGCAAGAAAAGCGATCTATTTAATAAATTCAAAGGAGACATTAAGAGAAACTTCAAAGGAAATTTATCTATTTACAAAATTACATTAAGCATATGCAATAAACCTTTAAACCCCTAGGCGGCCCTAGTAGGACGAGTTGTAGTCTCGTGAGGGCTTCCAGTGATGACACCCACAAACATCTTACCTATAACTATCCTAACTTAAAACAATAACATAACATAAAAAATAATTTGCACAAATGTCTCAAAAATTGTAAATAACACCCAACATATAGAATAATTAAATGTCACCTAAGTCTTAAGAAATCTCAAATGCCAATTTCACTTTTATTATTGACTCTTAAACATCCATTAAACCACAAACCAATAGCCATAATGCCCAGATAATAATATGCAGAACATCCACAAACAAAAAGGTGAAATCTCAAACTCCATAGGCTCACTCTTCAAAACTCTCTCCACTAATGAAGAAAAATACACCACTTCGGATCAATAGGACTTTATTAGGCTTGTAATGTTAGGCTTAGGTATTTGGTTAAGAAAGAACGGGAAGTGTCAAAATACAAATAATAGCAATTATTAGATTAAACACAACCAATTAAGTAAAAGAGTAACACCATTTTACCCAAATTGTTTCTTCCGATCATAACCCATTTTTCCAAAGATAAACAAAATTCTTCCTCGATCTTTCACCTCAATACATCCATTACTAACACTCTTTTATTTACTAGGGTGTGAAGGGCCTTTTTTTCTCCTTTTTTTTCTTTTCTTTTCTTTTTTTTCTCTTTTTTTTAACATAACTCCCAACCAATTTCTTCCAATATATATGGAAGATGTCTTTTTTTTTTATTTCATCCTTACTCCAATTTTTCTTGAAAAGTTTGTGTTCAAAATTAAGTGCTCTTAACAAATAAGGTAGGAATTATATATATATATTTTTGGCTCAGTAAAAGGTAGGTTATATAAGGCAAAAAGAAAGAAAAATAAGGCTAACAATATATTTAAATAGGCTCAAAGAGGTAACTAGTGATATAAGGATAACAAGGTAGGCTTAAAATGGCATGATCGATCCAAAAATGGCCTACATCATCTCCTAAACAGTGAAATCCCAAATTATTTCGCCTCAAGAGGTTTTCAAATGAGTTCTAGAGTTTGTTGAGATCACAAAAATATCCATGAAAAATTCGCACATAAGACTTCTCTAAGCATTTAGACTAATCAACCAAATCATACCACATACCAAAAGAGTCGCCAACTAGGTAAAATCAACATTTGAAATTATCTTTAAACCGAAGCAAAATTTAATGTCTTCTAAAAGCTACTTGTTATCACAATCACATTATTATCATCAACGTGCAAATTAAAATAAGTAAAATGCAAATAAAATAAAAATAAAAATAAAAGAAATTAAATCAAAATGCAGAAAAATAAATGGAAAATCAAAATTAAACACATACAAAACTAATAAAAATTAAGGGAAGAAAAGATTTACCGCTTACCGCACCCCAACCAAAACCTTACATTGTCCTCAATGTAAGAAAGAAAAACTGTATATGGCTTTTTTTTTCTTACCTACAAGACAAATAAAATAAGCAAATTTAATTAAAAATAAAATTATCATAAAATGAAGTGCAGAATTTAAAATTTCTAAAATAAAATGAGATAAAAGATAACAAAACAAATCTGATGGGTTGCCTCCCATTAAGTGCTTTAAGTTATAGTCATTAGCTAGACTTTTATGTTATCTTTCTGCTTTTTGAATTCTCCGTCAAAATATGGCCTCAACTGTTGTCCATTTACCTTGAAAGTTCCCTTTGTTTCATGACTGATCTCAATTGTTCCATAAGGAAACACCTTGGTTACTAGAAAAGGTCCTGACCAATGAGATTTTAGTTTTCTTGGAAAAAGTCTGAGACGGGATTTATAAAGCAGCACTTTCTGTCCCACCTCAAAGTTTTGCTTCAAAATGTGCTTATCATGCCAAACCTTCATCTTGTCCTTGTATATTTGGTCATTCTCATAAGCATCATTCCTTATTTCATCCATCTCATTTGTTGCAGATTTCACAAGGCAAGCTTCTAGTGGTAGCAATGGACTCCTCAAAAGTTTCCGAGATTAACTTGTCAAGAGTGTTAATTTGAAAACAAGAATGTACCTCACTTGGAAATTTCATTGCTTCAAAAACATCAAAAGTCACTTGTTCATCTTGCACCCGTAGAATGAGCTTTCCTTGCTGAACATCAATCAATGTTCTTCCAGTTGCAAGGAACGGTCTCCCCAATATCAACGGTACCTCTCTATCTTCCTCCATGTCAAGTGATAAGTGCTCAAAAAGCACTAAAATAACCATGATTTTATGCAAATTAATTGATTAAAAATATATATATTTATATGTTTTATCATATATTTATATAAATTTGTCTTTTTCGAAATCACGGGTATTTTTATTGTTTTTTAGGTATTTTGGCTTAAAAACGCAATTTAAAGACTCAAAGAGGAATATTTGAAGCAATACATCACAAATATATTAATAAATAAGTGGGAAAAGGTCAACAAACATGGAAAAATTGGACAAAATGGGTCAAAAAAGGTCAAAAATGTCAAAAAGACTGAAATCGCGCCACGCTACCCAGTCTTAGCCTGACAAGACGCCCCCGTGCCGCACGCGCCCGCAGCCTGTGTTCACGTGCGCCGAGCTGCGCGCAGCGACGCCCGCGCGCACACGCGGCTCCCGGCCAGCCCTCCGCGCCCAACGCCTTTTCGCCCCATTTTTTATGTGCAGCCGCTCCCATGACGTCATGGTGACGTCATTAATGACCTCAGCATTTCCATTACGCGTTTTTACATTTTTTAACATTTTTTTAACATTTTTTTACTCATTTTTTCTCTCCATCCTCACCTATAAATACCCCCCTTCCCTTCACTTCAAAACACACCTAAAAACACACTTCTCTCTTCTTTCTTTCTCTCCATTTCTTAGTTTTTAGTTTTTTTTAGTTTTTCTTATGTTTTAGTTAGTTTTGCTTAGTTTTAGAGTTCTTCCCTTTTTGGGAAGAACTAGTTATGTTTTTGTAATTTATTAGCTTTTTGATTCAATAAATGGGAGTGCAAATTCCGCTTGGAGGTTTTCTAGCAACGGGAATAGCATCAATCTTGTAAGGATTTTATTTTCTTTGCAGTTATTTTTTATGCTTTATTCTTACATGTTATATTTAATTTATGCGTGATTAAATTTAACTGTGCTAGCTTGTTTGTAAACATGATATAATAATAACGTTGTTATGCTTGCGAAATATTAAATAGGTAAAAATCTCTAAAATGAATTGATTTTATTTTTATTCAAGATTTTATATTAAGAATGTTAGAGAGAAATATATTATTTTTCATTACAAACTTAAATCTGAAAATTAGATTTTAAGGATTAATTATCCTGTCGATTTAGAGTAGTGCTCTTTTATTTGTTGGTACAATCGCTTAGGTAGTTAGAGTGAAGCTCTATTTCAAAAGTTTTTATAAGAATTATTATCTGAAAATGTATTGACAACATGTTTTCAGTAGTGGTTTTAAAACTTGAAAGTTAGTACTCGGATAACTAAATTCTTAGGTTTAATTTGGACACCTTGAATAAAGTTTAAATTGTCTAACCCCACCAAAGGTGGCATTTAAATGGTTCCTTTTCAATCTCTTAGAAAAAGGAATTAATTTAATTAACCAAATTAGTTATCAACCCCACCCATAGGTGTTAATTGATTTGTTTAGTTAACAAAGAATATCTAACCCCACCAAAGGTGGTATTCATACAAAAAAGGGAGAATCAATAAATATCAATTCATATCTTTAATAACCTAGATAATATGAGCAAGCATAATTAACTTAGTTATTATATCCATAAATACTCCACTATTTATAAAAGATAAAATTTGCATGAATGTTTATTGAATCTATGTTTAATTTTCTGTAATTAGATTAAAAACACAAAAACCCCAAAATATCGTGACAGGATGTTTATGATTTAATTTCGTTTTTAAAAGTTTGAATAATAAATTAATAACCACGTACATTCCTTCCTTAGATCGACCTTGGGAGTATACTTATCATTTTCTACGAAATGATTCATGCACTTGCGCGAGTTTTATAAATATAAAACCAAAGTATTGGCAGGATCGGCGATGGCGGTTTTCGTTCATCATCAAGCACCACGAAATCTACAGGGAAAATAAATTTGTCAACTTTAATTAAAAAATCCTCAATTACCCCTAGAGGATATTTCACCGATCGATCCGCTAATTGTATAGAGATTGAAGTTGGTTTTACTTCTCCCAGCCCTAGTTTTCTGAAAATAGAAAGTGGCATCAAATTAATGCTTGCTCCTAAATCACATAGGACTTTATCAAAATTGCAACTTCCTATAGTACAAGGTATAGTAAAACTCCCTGGGTCTTTCAATTTCTGTGGTAGTTTTCTTTGAAGAACTGCACTGCACTCCTCATTTAGCATGACAGTTTCATAATCTCCCAACTTCCTCTTCTTTGATAGAATTTCCTTCATGAATTTTGCATACTTGGGAATTTGTTCCAACATCTCTGCAAAAGGAATGTTAATATGCAATTTCTTAAAAATATCCAAAAATTTATCAAATTGATTATCAATCTTTTTCTTATTCAATCTTTGAGGATATGGGATAGGAGGCTCATATTTCGCATTTGGGGAAGGTTGAACATCTTGGGATGTTGATGGCTTTTCTTTAGATTTTTCCATCATTTTCTCTGATTTCCCTTGCCATTCAAGTTCTTTACCGCTTCTCAATGTGATAGCCTTTACATGCTCTTTGGGATTTATTGTGTCACTAGGCAATGATCCTTGAGATCTTTCTGCAATCTGCTTTGAAAGCTGCCCTAGTTGGTTTTGGATGTCCCTATTGATTGCCTCTTGATTTCTGAAATTTGTTCTTGTCTCCTCAATGAACTTTCCCAAAATTACTTCCAAATCTATTTGTTTCTTCTCTTGGGGTTGGTAGGAAGATGATGGCTGTTTGAATCCCCCTTGGTTATTTCCCCATGACAAATTTGGATGATTTCTCCAACCTGGATTGTAGGTGTTCGAATATGGGTTATGTTGAGGTTTTTGGAAATTTGAAACATAATTTGCTTGCTCAGCATTTGGTGAAGCAAATGGATTTCCAGCTTGGCACTCGATACTAGCATGATTTCCAACACATAAATCACATTGTGTAGTTGGTTTGGATTCAAATTTGTATGACAAAGAATCCATTTTTCTTGAAAGAGTAGCAACTTGAGCCGACAAAGCATTCACTGAATCAATTTCATGTACTGTTGCTGGTCTTTTTGTAATTACCCGCTCTGAATGCCACTGATTGTTGTTTTCAGCCATAATCTCTAATAACTCATGAGCATCCACCAATGTTTTTCCCATTAAAGACTGATGAGTAGAATCGGGATTACCAAAAACTTTGATGCCATCCCGGCAACAGAGTCATCCCCGGCAACGGCGCCAAAAACTTGATGAACAGAATCAGGATTGTGAAAAACTTTGATGAGCGAAAACCGGCATCGCCGATCCTGCCAATACTTTGGTTTTATATTTATAAAACTCGCGCAAGTGCACGAATCATTTCGTAGAAAATGATAAGTATACTCCCAAGGTCGATCTAAGGAAGGAATGTATGTGGTTTTTAATTTATTATTCAAACTTTTAAAAACGAAATTAAATCCTAAACATCCTGTCACGATATTTTTGGGTTTTGTGTTTTTAATCTAATAACATAAAAATAAACATAGATTCAATAAACATTCATGCAAATTTTATCTTTTATAAATAGTGGAGTATTTATGGATATAATAACTAAGTTAATTATGCTTGCTCGTATTATTTAGGTTATTAAATATATAAATTGATATTTATTGATTCTCCCATTTTTGTATGAATACCACCTTTGGTGGGGTTAGATATTCTTTGTTAACTAAACAAATCAATTAACACCTATGGGTGGGGTTGATAACTAATTTGGTTAATTAAATTAATTCCTTTTTCTAAGAGATTGAAAATGAACCATTTAAATTCCACCTTTGGTGGGGTTAGTCAGTTTAAACTTTATTCAAGGTGTCCAAATTAAACCTAAGAATTTAGTTATCCGAGTACTAACTTTCAAGTTTTAAAATCACTACCTCACATGTCGTCAATACATTTTTAGATAATAATTCTTATAAAAACTTTTGAAATAGAGCTTCACTCTAACTACCGGGCGATTGTACCATCAAATAAAAGAACACTACTCTAAATCAGACCGGATAACTAAACCTTAAAATCTAATTTTCAGGTTTAAGTTTGTAATGAAAAATAATATATTTCTCTCTACCATTCTTAATATAAAATCATGAATAAAAATAAAATCAATTCATTTTAGAGATTTTTACCTATTTAATATTTTGCAAGCATAACAACGTCATTATTACATCATGTTTACTAAACAGCCAGACATGATTAAATTTAACCACAGACAAATTAAATATAACATGTAAGAATAAAGCATAAAAATAACTGTAAAGAAAATAAAATCCTTACAGAACTTCGACGCTATTCCCGTTGCTGGAAAAACTCCAAGCGGAATTTCCACTCCCATTTATTGAATCAAAAAGCCAAAATATTACAAAAGCATAACTAGTTCTTCCCTAAAAAGGGAAGAACTCTAAAACTAAGAGAAATTACTAAGAAAAGCTAAAAACTAAGAAAACATAAGAAAAACTAAAAATCTAAGAAAAGAGAGAAAATAATGTATTTGGAGGTTTTGAAGGTGTGTTTTGAAGTGAAGGGAATGGGGGTATTTATAGGTGAGGATGGAGAGAAAAAGTAGAGAAAAAGATGTTAAAAAATGTAAAAACGCGGATTAGTGATTGCTAACGTCATTTGATGACGTCAGCATTACAGGGGGCGGCTGCACAGTACCGGGGATGAACAGTACCGCGGCTGCACAGTACCGCGGATGAACAGTGCCATGGATGAACAGTGCCGCGCAGCTTTGGGCGGCGGCCGGCCGCCGCGCCGGGCGGCGCGATTTTCTCCTTTTTGACATTTTTGACCTTTTCGACCCATTTTGTCCAATTTTTCCATATTTGTTGACCTTGCCCCATTTATTTAGTAATATAATTGTGATGTATTGCTTCCAGTATTCCTTTTTGAGTCTTTAAGTTACGTTTTTAAGCGAAAATACCTGAAAAACAATAAAAATACCCGTGATTCCAAAAAAGATAAATTTATATAATTATATGATAAAACATATAAATATATATATTCTTAATCAATTAATGAGCATAAAATCATGGTAATTTTAGTGCTTTTTGAGCACTCATCACAACCCCCAACCAGCTTCTTGCTAGTCCCTTAGCAAGAGAAGCGATAAAAACTAAAAATTAAACTATCCTAAATCACTTCCGTGGATTGACACGGTTGCATTTAGCCTATGAAACAAGCCGTTAAACCCCTAGGTTTCCCTAGTGGACGAGTTTCAGTCTCGTGAGGGTTTTCAGTAATGATACCCACAAACATTGAACTAAATGTAAAAATCAAAAGAAACAATAAAAACAAACAAATTAAAAATTAAATTAACAAAGTCACAAATTAACAACATATCACAAAAATGTCTCATACTTTTTAATCTCCTTTAAGATCATAATTAAAATCTCAAGCATAAGTTATTTTAATCTCTTTAAACAATCATGATTTATTATAATAATTAGTCGAAAATCATTTTCATATTTCATGTCAAAAATGTATCAATTTAATTTCACCCAATTTCAGTGTCATGAATTAGAATTCGCTTCGACTCTATTCCTCACAAGTCAATATTCTCGAAACACTGAATCCTATGGGTTCAAACACTCATACTAATTTATATGCAAAAGAGTTGATGTATAGAAATGAACTAATATGTTCGCATATGTATAAAGAATAAAGGCTCAAAGTGTTATTTTAACATTGATCTCATGAAAGGAATCAAATGTATAAATTATAAAGATATCATATATAAAAATTATTTTCATGCATAAATCAAACTCATTAAGAAAGAATTTCAAGATATATGCTTTTTACAAATGAAGAAATTGCAATGAATTTTTAGGGAATTACTTCCTATATCTTTCTTTTGTAAATAGCCTGTACTCACAACTTTGTAGGCAACGTGGGTCATAGTATATAGATGATACTATTTTTTATCTCTCTATTTTTTTTCTGTAGATATTTTTCAATATGTGTATTTTTTAGAGAGTCAACCCATGTACAGATTGTACATTTTTTTGAATTTTGGTGAGTGGTTAATTTTGTGGCTTTTCTGTTTGATCTTGGTTTAGGTAACCCTATATATGTCTTTTTTTTTTTGTAGCAGTCATGCATGAACGAGATATAAGCATATACTATCAATTTCTACTCCAATCATTTAATCTAAGCAAAAATAATAATAAAAAATATATGATATTCTATTAAGATGAGAAAAAATTCATACATTCAATGCTAATACCTATAGAGATCATCTAAAAATTTGAAGAAATAAGAAATGTGTTTGGAGTAAAAAAAAATATATATTTCACTCTGAATAAAGGAAATTAGGCTCAAATTATATCTCACAAAGGTAGTCTCCACTAAAAACAATTCATAAACACCGATTTTGGGTTTAATATAATTTCTACATCTTATCAAGAAATACTAGTTATGACAAAAACTAACTAATTATCAAAAAATAATTACAAAATATTTCATGATATGTTTTCTAAAATTAATCTAACAGTACAAAAGACTTAACTATTTACTTAAATTTGATTTAAAGAAATGATAAAATTTTGTGAGAAAAGTTTTTTTTTTAATTCCAAAAATTACTAAATCACACAAAATAGAAATAAAACCAAACACACAAAAATATGAAAATGTGAACATAAAAATAAAAAAAATTATTATATATATATTTTTTATTTTTTATTTTTTTTATTTTTAAATTGTCAAAAAAAATTTAAATTAAGCATGGTAACTTTTCACCACCCCCAACCTAGAACTTACATTGTCCTCAATGTAACAACTGTAAATTAAAGATAAAGAGAAAAGAGAAGAAAGATTACCTATTTCTTGAGAAAGTGCAAGTAGTAATGGAAAATGCAGGTGCATCCATCATATTCATCATTAAAGTGTACATAGACGGTCATTGTGAACTTCTAACATCTCAACAAATATTTTTAGTTTTAACAATTTAAAAATTATTCACATGTAATTAAAATGAAATAAACAATAAAATTAAGTAAATAAAACAAATAAAAGAAAATTACCTAAAATGATGGGTTGCCTCCCATCCAGTGCTTAGTTTAACGTCTTAGCAAGACGTAACTTGGGGATTGCATTTTAAGTAAACTCAATGTCCCCTCATCATTGAGTCAATCAAACCTACAGGTAAGACAAGGTTGTCTACCTATACTTTTTCAGTCATGCCCTATTGATTTTCAAATTTCTTTCTGTACTTAAAACTAGGGGCATACTTTGAGTTTTACATAACACACATCTAGGTGTAAATCAAATAATTAAGTCATTAAAACACAATTGTACCTAGATCAAACAAAGTAACTAACTCCTTAGATTGTAATTAAAACTTTAAAATTTTGGAGATAGTTCAGAAATTTTTGTTTTTTTTTTTTTGTTTTTAAGAAAAAAAAATAACATAATCAGTATTAACCAAGAGTGCTCCCAGGAAAGAATGGTGGTGCAAAGGCTCCTTAAAAACCATCCTCCTAGACAGAACAACGTTCCCAGGAAAGACTAGTGGCACAAAGGCTTCCAAGAACTAGTCTCCTAGACAGAACTCCCTTAGATCTTTACTTTTCATGTTATTAAGTTAATAAAAATTTAAGTTAATGAAAATCTAAGTTAATTAAGTTTAAAGAAAAGGTTAATTAAGTTAAGTGAATTAAAATATCTAACTTAATTAAGTTAGTAAAAAAAAAGTTATTTAAGCTAAGTGAAGTACAAAATCTAAGTTAATTAAGTTAAGTAAAAAAAAATTAATTAAGTTAAGTGAAGTAAAAAATCTAAGCTAATTAAGTTAAGTGAAGTAAAAAAAAACTAAGTTAATGAAAATTTAAGTAAAAACCTAAGTTAATGTTAAAAAACAAATCTAAGTTAATTAAGTTAGTAAAAAAAACTAAATTAAGTAAGTTAACTAAAAATCAAGAAGAAAAAAATAGCTAAAGAAAGAAAAATAAAAAATAATATAATAAAATAAAATTGAAAAAGGTAAAAGAAAATAAAAAAAATAAAATTATGTTTTAAAATAAATAAAAATAATAATAAAAATTAAACTCAAAAAATTAAAAATTTGGTTATTTTTCATTTTCTTATTTATTTATTTTTTTATTTTTAAAAAAAATTATTTTTTTTATTTTGTCTTTATTTTTTTATTTTTTTATTTATTTTTTATTTTTTAACTTAAAATTTTTGAAATGTTTTTTTTAATTTTTTTTACTCTTCATGAACGGTAAAACTTTTTTTTTAATTCAAATTTTAAATTTCTAAATTATTTTATTATTCACGTTATAATTTTTATTTTAATTTTTTTAAAAATTTTTTATTTTTATTTAAAATTTATTTAAGTTTTTTTTTATTTTTTTTTACAATTCATGAACGGTAAAAAAATTTTACTTCAAATTTCAAATTTCTAAATTATGGTACTATTCACGCTACAATTTTTATTTTTTTTTTAATTTTTTTAATTTTTTTAATTTTTTTAATTTTTTTAACTTTTTTTATTATTTCTTATGAAATTTGAAATTTGATTAAATGTTTTTATTTTTTTATTTTTTTATAAAAACAAAAAAAATCACAATTATTTATAACACAAAAATATTTTTAAAATTTTGATAAATAAATTAAAAACGCTATTCCTTCCCTGGCAACGGCGCAAAACACTTGATGAGTAGAATCGGGATTGCCAAAAACTTTGATGCCATCCCCGACAACGGCGCCAAAAACTTGATGAACAAAATCGGGATTGTGAAAAACTTTGATGAGCGAAAACCGACATAGTTGATCCTGCCAATACTTTGGTTTTATATTTATAAAACTCTCGCAAGTGCACGAATCATTTCGTAGAAAATGATAAGTATACTCCCAAGGTCGATCTAAGGAAGGAATGTATGTGGTTTTTAATTTATTATTCGAACTTTTAAAAACGAAATTAAATCCTAAACATCCTGTCACGATATTTTGGGTTTTTTGTGTTTTAATCTACTTACAAAAAATTAAACATAGATTCAATAAACATTCATGAAAATTTTATCTTTTATAAATAGTGGTAATTTTAGTGTTTTTTGAGCACTCATCAATGTGCTGGGGGCATTTTATCTTCTCTTCTTGCATAACCTTACGTAGCAAGAGAGTCCTAGCATCTAGGTAAGTGTAACCATACACAGTGTCAAAGCATCGGAGCCAGACAATTATTTTTACCTAGGTTAAGATTGAATTCTAAATATTTGCATAAATATAATATTTTTAAAAGGGTGCGACTTTGTATCATTTGAACTAGTGTAAAATTATATTTTTTATCACCGAATTATGGTACTTGTTATAAAAGCACTATTAAACTTTAAATTTTTTGCAAAACTACCACCGATTTTAGTTGTTACATAAGTATCATTGTCGTTAATTTATCAAAATAACATTAATGGAAATTTTTTAACGGTGGTGGTACTTGTCGAACTTTTTTCATAATTTTTCACAAATATAACGAATATAATAGTTATGTAACGACTAAAATATGATTGTATTTTTATAACAAATTAAAGTTTAGTGGTACTTTTGGAGCAATCAGCTTAGTCCGATGATAAAAAAATTTCTTTGTCCTTTAAACTAAGATGTTAAATTTTAATTCTTAAAGATTATATAGTCCAAAAAAACAAAAGGCTTGATGCATAGCTGCAAAAAAAAAATTGCCATCTAGATTTGGGATGACTCCAACTTTAGAAGTGCATCTGTGCTATTTCAAATTAGTGTCCTATCATAAAGTTATCTAGAACTATATTAATTTTGCAACTTGTAGGATTATTTTTCTTTAAAAACACTAAAGAAAAGATATTAAGATATTAAAAAGAAATTATAATAGTTTCCTTAAGATTAAAAAAATAGACAAATACATGTTGCATTTAAATGACAAGAGAAAAGTATTTGCAAATATTAGCAAGCCACTAAATAAAAATTTATCTATGATCATTCTAAAAATAGTTTCATTGATTATATACACTGGACCAAGTGATTTAAAATTAAAGTATTGTAAAATATACACGTAAAAATTGTTGGCGTGTGCAGTGAAAGTGGAAGACAACAAAGTTAGTGGAGTTAGGAAATGGCAGACAATGTTGTTGGTGAACCATAAATTAGGGAAGTAGAACAGCTGGTAGGGTTAGAATTATATTCTGTTTTCTTAGTATACATAGTAAGAGTTATTTGTACAAGAAAATATACAGAAATACAGAAACTATTAACATTAACACCAATAAATTGACATGGTATCAGAGCAGAGTTATTGGTTGTCCTAATGAAAGAATAAGTTACCTGCTAAGTTGATTTGTCATATGCTCAACAGATTGTGTTAATCTGTGCATATTTGGCTGATTATTTGGCCAGGATTTGGGGTAGCCGTTCAAGCTGCTCGTTGGAGTCATCACAGTTCCTACATTCCATTTGAGCTGCTACTGTGGGGCATTCATATTGTTCTTTAGTCCTACAATTCTGTAAAACAAAAAAAAAACAATTTTTGCAGTGATCAGATTGATGATAAAGATGGTTCCAAGTATTGATGAAAAACTGAAAGCGATAGAAGGAAAAATCTGCACGCATTAGTTCCAGTAAACAAAAAAAAACAGCTTCAGTTCCTTTTCTTTCTGTGAACCTTTTTGGTTCAGATTGAGAAATTACAAGCTGTTCGTTGATCCTCCATCGAAAGAAGGAAGGCGCTGCTCTTCCAAGAGGTTGCTGTTGAGAAACGCAGTCGAAGAAGCTGCTAAGAAACGCAGTCGAAGAAGCTACTGAGAAACGATTGAAGAAGGCGAGAAACGCAATGAAGGCCGAGAAACGATCGAAGAATTTCTTGAGAAGCGATCGAAGAAGGCCGAGAAGCCTTGATCGAAGAAAATTTCTTGAGAAACCTTGATCAGAAGAAGCTGCCGAGAAACGCAGTCGAAGAAGCTGCTGCAGAACTCAGAGGACGTTGCTGAGGAACGCAGAGGAAGCTACTGAGGAAATCAGAGGAAGCTGCTGAGGAAATCAGAGGAAGCTGCTGAGGAAATCAGAGGAAGCTGCTGAGGAAATCAGAGGAAATTGCGTGAAGAAGAAAGAGGAAAAAAAATTAGGGTTACGCGAAGCTGCGCGAGTTGGAAAAAAATTAGGGTTACGGAATGTTGTATATATAGTGGTGTGTGAAGTGTAAAAAAAAATTTTAGATCTCATGACGGAATCAAGAGATTTAACCACCAATTTCATTTTGGAAGATTTGACGGCGAAAATGACGGAAGTTCTAACCAGAGCTCAGATCAGCTCACAACCTCCGCTAACTGAATCGTCAACTGCTCCTATTAGTATCAAGTTGGGAGGATCCAACTATGCCTTATGGTCCCAGGTGGTGGAGATGTATATCTCTGGCAAAGACAAACTGGGATATATTAATGGAGATTTTCCTCAACCTACTGAAACTGACCCCTCATTTAGGAGATGGCGCACTGAAAATGCCATTGTCAAAGGATGGTTAATCAATTCAATGGACCCCTCCTTGATTGCAAATTTTATCCGATTCCCAACTGCGAAACAGGTTTGGGATTCTGCTGCTACCACTTACTATGATGGGACAGACACGTCTCAAGTATATGATCTTCGCCGCCGAGTTACTCGTACGAAGCAAGCGGGTGGATCAATTGAAAAATACTATAATGACCTTCAAGGGTTATGGCGTGAAATTGATTTCCGCCGTCCTAATCCAATGGAGTGTGCGAATGATATACAAAAATACAACTCCATCATACAGGAAGATCGAGTGTATACCTTTCTTGATGGACTTGATGATAGATTGGATAAAACTCGAAGTGATGTGCTTCAGATCAAACCATTCCCTACGGTGGAACAAGCCTATGGATTCATCCGTAGGGAAGAAGTCAGGCAGACCGTAATGATCACAGGTGCAGATACTACACCCGGAGCAGTTATGGCTTACAAAGGGATCAAGGGACACCATAATCCGATGCTACCAAAACCAGGAACCTTTTTGGGTAGCAAGAAATCCACGGGAAATACATCGTCTGCTGACATAAAATGTGGTCATTGTGGAAACTCTAAACACACCCGTGAAAACTGCTTCAAACTACATGGGTATCCAGAATGGTGGAATGATCTTCAAACAAAGAAAAAGAGGGAAGCCACTGGGAAAGCTGCTGTGGCTACCAATACTACATCATTATCCCTTATTCCTCAGACCGAATCTTCCCAAGATCCAGGTATTTCAAGTAAAGCATTTCATACTCGTAGTGATAATGAGGATTGGATTTTAGACTCTGGAGCTACAGATCATATGACATTTGACCCGAACGATCTCTCCAAAACAACCCAACCAAGACGGAATCGTGTTGCCAATGCAAATGGGGTCACTTACCCAGTTACCGGAGCTGGAACAGTGACCTTATCTCCTTCATTATCATTATCTAATACTTTACTTGTACCCTCTCTGTCAAACCGACTAATGTCTGTAAGTCAGGTCACTGCAGATCTGAACTGTGTAGTACTGATGTATTCTACTTTTTTCCTTCTACAGGATATTCTCACCAAGGAGATCATTGGGCGTGGTACTAGGCGAGGAGGGTTATATTACGTGGATGACCTCGGCTCTGGAAGAGCCAATCATATGCAAAACATTGTTGGTAACAAGGAACGACAGATTTGGCTATGTCATCGTAGATTTGGGCATCCATCTTTCGGGTATTTAAAGCACCTACTTCCCAGTTTATTTTCAAATATCACACATTCAGATTTCAAATGTGATACTTGTATCCTAGCAAAAAGTCATAGGGCATCTTATCCTATGAGCATGAATAAAAGTGTGACTCCTTTTACTTTAGTACATTCTGATGTTTGGGGACCTTCCCCGGTCATTACGTCATCTGGTCATCGTTGGTTTGTTATTTTTGTTGATGATTGTACACGAATGACATGGATTTACCTTCTCAAACATAAAGATGAAGTATTTGCTACATTTCACTTGTTTCACACCATGGTTCAGACACAATTTTCTGAAAAAATTAAGATACTTCGGTCTGATAATGGAGGGGAGTATGTTAATCAACAATTTCGGACGTACTTGGACAACCATGGTATTCTCCATGAAACCTCATGTTCACAAACCCCACAACAGAATGGGACTGCGGAGAGGAAGAATCGGCATATTTTAGAAACAGCTCGGGCCTTACTAATCGGTGCACATATGCCTAATAAATACTGGAGTGATGCCATTACTACAGCGGTGTATCTACTGAATCGTATGCCCACAAAAACCTTACAATTTCAGACTCCATTAAAGGTGTTATCTGATCATCTTCCCTTGCCTACTATTTTGATGCTTCCGCCCCGAATTTTTGGATGTGTTGCTTTTGTCCACCTCCATAAAAATCAACGAACTAAGTTGGATCCATGTGCTGTCCGCTGTGTGTTCTTGGGGTATGGTGTACAAAAAAAGGGTTATCGATGCTATGATCCAATTACTAAAAGAACCTATATTACCATGGATGTCACTTTCCTCGAATCAGAATATTTTTTCCCATCACCGGTCTCCAATTCCACTCTTCAGGAGGAGAGTTATGGTGAAGAACGAAATTGGCTTGATGTTGAAATATTAGATACTAGTCCAACATACTCGGATCGTGCCAATAATATGGAGGAGATAGTATCTAGACCCGAGCTTGAACTTCCAAGAACTGAAGCTGAAGTAATGATTGAACCTTCAGAAGATGAAGTGGTTGATGTACCCATCCACTCTCTAGTACCCAATGATCCTCCTGCTGAGAATACTCCTGAGGTAAGTCATCCTATCACACCTTTACACACTAATGCTATAGATACATCTGTTGGTTATGTTTTACCTTTCAGACACAATCGAGGCAAACCTCCAAATTGATGCTCCCCAGAAAGAGAAGAACGACGATCCAAGTATCCAATAGCAAATTATGTATCTACTCAAAGGTTATCAGAACCTATCAGGGCATTTACACAAACACTCTCCTCGTGCCAAATTCCAAGTAGCATTGAAGAAGCCTTATCTGATCCAAAATGGGCTCACGCTATAAAAGAGGAATTTGAGGCATTGCAGAAGAACAACACATGGGTGTTAAGCGAGTTGCCTCAAGGGAGGAAGCTGGTAGGATGCAAGTGGATTTTCTCCATTAAGTATAAAGCAGATGGGTTAGTTGATCGATACAAGGCGAGACTTGTAGCAAAAGGATATACACAAAAACACGGGATAGATTATCAAGAAACCTTCTCACCTGTGGCTAAACTAAAAACCATTAGAGTCTTGTTATCTCTTGCGGCAAATTTAGATTGGCCATTGCACCAACTTGACGTAAAAAATGCCTTCCTTCATGGTGATCTTGAAGAAGAGATTTATATGGATATCCCACCAGGATATACTGTTACATCAGGAAAAGAAACTGCATGTAGATTACAACGAGCATTGTATGGGCTAAAACAATCACCTAGAGCATGGTTTGGTAGGTTGAGTTCAGCAATGAAGAAATATGGGTTCCAACAAAGCAACTCCGATCATACTCTTTTCCTAAAACATCGATTGGGGAAGATAACAGCCCTTATAGTCTATGTAGACGACATGATCATTACAGGGGATGATAAAGAAGAAATCTCTAAGCTTCAAGAAAAACTATCAAAGGAGTTTGAAATGAAGGATTTGGGGGGGCTCAAGTACTTCTTAGGTATTGAGGTAACAAGATCAAAACAAGGCATATGCCTTTCCCAAAGGAAATACACTCTGGACCTACTGGCAGAGGCTGAAGCTGAATTTCGAGGAATGGTCAAGGGAATATGTGAGCTCCTTTGGTTGAAAAAACTTCTAACTGAGATTGGTGTAGCCCCTACCTTTGAAATGAACTTAT
The DNA here is from genome assembly GCA_033030585.1 of Hippophae rhamnoides. Taxonomy (NCBI): domain Eukaryota; kingdom Viridiplantae; phylum Streptophyta; class Magnoliopsida; order Rosales; family Elaeagnaceae; genus Hippophae; species Hippophae rhamnoides. The sequence continues at coordinate 43,645,786 of CM065436.1, read as the reverse complement.
TTTGTGATAACAAAGCAGCCATTGCCATCTCTCATAATCCAGTTCAACATGATCGCACGAAGCACGTTGAAGTGGATCGAAACTTTATCAAACAGAATCTTGAAGAAAAGATTATTAAGCTTCCATTTGTTAAATCAGAAGATCAATTGGCTGATATACTCACAAAATCTGTGTCTGCAAGGAACTTCTACAACACACTTGACAAGTTGGGCATAAGAGACATATATGCACCAACTTGAGGAGGAGTGTTGGCGTGTGCAGTGAAAGTGGAAGACAACAAAGTTAGTGGAGTTAGGAAATGGCAGACAATGTTGTTGGTGAACCATAAATTAGGGAAGTAGAACAGCTGGTAGGGTTAGAATTATATTCTGTTTTCTTAGTATACATAGTAAGAGTTATTTGTACAAGAAAATATACAGAAATACAGAAACAATTAACATTAACACCAATAAATTGACAAAAATTTGGATTAGGCTTTTGCCTAGTTGAACACTCACTACAATCCGCTACTGACAATACTTAGGAGCTGTACGCCATGACTACAGGAAAAAATCTATTGAGACTCGCTTGTTGGTTGTTTATTTGCTTTCATCTCTGTTCTAATGCTGTTCTCTTTCTAATTTTTGTGGTCCTTGCCTCCTTGTATGGAATTTGTTTTGCCACTGATGATATGGTTTTGTGTGGTTCTCCTTCCATTGGATCTTCTTTGACCATTTAGAAATAGGCATCTGAAAGTCTCTCTCTCTCTTCTCCTTGCACGTTCTTCCATAGCAATAAGGTCCTGGTGAGTGTAGTCGATTACTGTTACAGCAGACAGCTGTCTTGCTGCCATGATGGAAAGACAACTTGTTCAGAACTTTTTTAAATTGCTGTAGTTTTCTTTGATATCTGTACTAATCCTGTTTTCTCAACAACTTTATGTGGCCCTGGTGTGGAACTTGTTATACTTATAGATATGGTTTTGTGAGGTTTGATTTTAGTTTTAGATAGTAGGACTGGTTTTCCGAATGTCTTGCTTATGACATTTACTTAAATGTCTAGTAAGGTAATATTATTGTACTTTCAATGCTCAAATTTTTCATAAGCAGCATACATTTCAATAGAGTGAATCTGTTTTCTAAAATCACAGCTAATCTATATCTCCCTGAGATTGTTGGGCATTTATTTGCAGTTTTCCAGAATTTTGTGTTGTTCAGTGAAAACTTAATAGACTTTCTGATAATCAATTGTCAGATTCTTGTTTTAATTAGCTAATCTGTAAAAATTATCCTCTTTTTTTCTTTTTTTTTAATTGCTATACAAAGTTTTTCTTCTCATATTTTCATTTAGTTCCTCCTCATTTTCATGCAGCATTGATCATGTGGTTCTTGTATTTTAGTCATGTAACAACTTACTCTGGTTACTTGTAGACCACGGGATGTTGCAGGTTTAACCCCCGAAGAAATAGAATCACACATAAATGAATTATCATTTACAGAGTTAAGAGATAAACTGCTTGCCCTAGATCCTCTGAGCAAGGATCATGTCATAAAGGTTAATCAAGCTGAGGCTGAGTTTTGGAGGAAATCAGAGGGATATAGAGTAGGATGGAGTGATGAAATTCTTGGTTTTGATTGTGGTGGCCAACAATGGGTTTCAGAGACTTGTTTTCCTGCTGGAACCCTAGCGAAACCAAGCATGGATGATATCAAATATATTGAAGACCTGAAGAAACTGATAGAGAAGGAAAAAGTTCCTGCACAGGCTCCAATAGAACAGCGTTGGACAGCATGCAGCAAGAGTCCCATGAGTCCAGCTTCAAGTTCATCGGAAAATTATATATTTTCATGGGTAACACTGTTCTTCATCTCTTATATTTTATTAAACTCGTAGCCTTGTTTTCACTCAATATTTTTCATCATTTTTTTTATGGAAATAGTTTGTAACTTGAATTTATATGTCATTTAATGAGAAGTATTAAAAGGTCTATGCAGGCAAATGTATTAAAATTGATGATATAGGGTCGTGATATATAAATTTGCTATAAAGTATTGCTAAGGTGGTTCATTCATTTATTTTTTAATCCCATATTTGTGCATGCAACAATATTGTATATGTGTGAAACTCTGTTTTACATAATTGTGTATATATATACAATAAAGTTTGGAACATAAAAACTGCTTATGATTTTCATTAACCCTCATAGTGTATTTCTACAAATATGTTTATCCTATTTAATGAAAGATAGTAAATACAATCATAAATTCAAATATTTTCATAATTATAATAATAAATAAATATTTTTAGAATAATTCTAATTTGATAATGTAATAAATGTACATTTTAACTCTCCCTCTCAAGTTAGATTTTAGATACATACCCAACTTAGATAGTGATGTATTGAAGAAATTCCTTATAATAGCATGAGTTATCATGTCAACTAATTGATCGATATACTTAATTTATGGGACTTCGATGAAGCCAGCATCCAAATTGTCTTTAATATAATTTTTGTCAAGTTCAATGTGCTTAGTTTGGTCATGTTTCACAGGATTATTTGCAATTTCAATTGCTACGGTATTATCATAAAATAAAGTCGTAGACTTCTTAAGACTAAAACCAAGCTCATTCAATAAAATTGTTAACCAAGAAACCTTCGTAAGATCATGATGAAGGCGTAGTACTCGACCTCTACACTGGACAACAATATCATGTTATGTTTTTTACTCTTTTAAGTCACAAAATTTCCTCCATAAGGTACCCGAGAATAGACTTTCTATCCATTTTGGAGCCCGCAAAGTCGTAATCGATATAACCCATAATATCTAGATGTCTATGTTTCGAGAACAAAATACCCTTACTTGGGGAAGACTTTAAGTAGGTCAAAATCCAATTCACAGCTTTCGTGTGACGATTACTCGGATTATGCATAATCTGACTTATCACATTGACAACATAAGATAAATAAGGTCGAATATGAGTAAAGTAAATCAATTTTCCTACTAATATTTAATATATCTCCTTATTAGTTGGAATCTGATCAAGGTAAATAGCTAAATCATGATTCACCTCAATAGATGTGTCTACAGGAGTACAAGTGGAATTATGAATTTCTGTCAAGATATCTATATATTTGAGATTTTCTAGATCCTTTATTTCAATTTCTTTGGCCAAATAACTGCATAGTTTTTCTATCTCACCAACGTTACTACTTGCAACGATAATGTCATCAACATAAACTAGAAGTAAGGTAATATCATCACCATTTCTTTCATAAAGATAGAGTGATCTGTCTGGGCCTATTTAAAACCATATTCCTTCATTGACCAACTCAACCTACCAAATCATATCCTGGGTGATTATTTCAACCCATAGAGAGCTTTCTTCAACCTACAAACCTTCCCCATCTTCAGTTGGGAACTCGGGAGGAGAATCCATACTCACCTCCTCTTACAGATCTACATGAAAAATGCATTCTTTATGTCAAATTGAAATAATGGTCAGTCTAGATTCAAAGCAATAGAAAATATAACTTGAATTTAACCGAATAACTAAATAAAATAAATAAATATTTCTCTTCGTCTCAGGTCGACGGATCTTCTCGATTGAAAGATCCCCTATATGGATAACACACATTCCATTAACCGTGCTAACCTTGGTATGGAAGTTATGCATGAACGTAATGCTCATAACTTCCCTCTAGACCTAGCTGCTGTAGAAGTTTCATCTATAAATGGATAGGACTTCGGTATTAGCACCTTTTTTTGAAAATAAGGGAGTAATACATAGTTGTTGTGTGTTTTACAACACATAAAATCGTGCAAGCATACACAGTCACAAGTAATAAAGATTTGTAAGTAAAGTATCGTTCCCACGGAGATTTGTTATTATAGTTTATTGAGTACTAAAATTGTATCTCTCTGATTTTATCCAAAATAATCGTTGATTTAAAATAAAGGTAATAACAAAATAAGAGAAATCTAAGATTGCAATTTTTCACCAAATTAATCCACTCTTACCATATTATTTTCTTTGGATTTATATTTTTTAGTACATTTAATTTGTCAACCGAAAACTTCTAATTTTATTCATACATCTCTTCCGAGCTCCGTACAAACACACCCCGTTACATTAATTCACTATATCTCTATGAGAATTAAATTTAATAAGATTCATTAAGTTCTAAGTTCTCAAATGGTCACACATACAATTAGGGTATATTCCTATCCTTCATCATACAAAAATGCCTTTCTCAAGTTTATTTTTATGCCACAAATCGTTTTGATAAAATTCGTAAATAATCAAAAAGCATTAAGCGCAAGATAAAACGAACAAATCGAACGTCTTATAAATCTATCAAAAATAATTAAAATCAAAGCTTCATAAATTTGAATCAAATGCAACCCTAGAAAAATTAAATTACTTCATAAAATTAAAATAAAAATTACAACACATACAGAAAAATAAGACGAAGAAGATGGAAAATTAAAACATCAATGTTTCATTAATATTTGGCACACGCAGAACACAACAAAAGCCAAAAATGGCTTCTGCGTGTTCTGCAGTCCAAAACACAAATAACACAAAAATTACAAATTCTAAACTCTACAAAAAATAAAAACTTGCGAAAATCCAAAACTAAAAACTACTCTACTCGAACAAAACTTAAACACTCCAACTCCCTTTACTCAAACAAAACATCTCCTATTTATAGCCAAAAAAAATACATCAGAAATATAAAAAATAATAAAACGCGTAATAATTTTTTTTATCGAAAATAACACCCCGACATTCCCCTTAAAATCCGCACCACGCGAATATCGAATTTCTTATTTTACGACACGCGTGGAGAGGGCTGCGTGATTCTGTGTTTTCTTTTGCTTTCCACGTTGCCACGTGTCGCGATCTGATTCACTGAAACAAATAGTGGGACACGTGGCCGGATCTCATTCGTTGAAAGGAACGGGCGCACGCAGAACAGAAGCACGGGATTGGGGCGCCGAAGAAAATGCGGCAACGGCTGGAAACGGGGGGTTGATTCAGTGCGGTCGCGCTCATTGTAACTTGCCATGTTTCGGCATATGATTTGCTGAAATCATACGTGAGAACGTGGCATATTATGGTTCGTGGAATAACCGGGCACACGTGAAACAACCGCACTGGAAAAGGCGTGCGGGAAGGTGGGGGACAGCGGTTGCAACGCGTCAGACACGTGGGTTCCACGCTGCATGCCGGCTTGCGCGGTAGGTGGGACCTACTCGGACGCCGAGCCGCGTGAAAGCGCAGAGTTTGCACCCAGTCGCTTTGTGATGAGTGCTCAAAAAGCACTAAAATAACCATGATTTTATGCACTTTAATTGATTAAAAATATATATATTTATATGTTTTATCATATATTTATATAAATTTGTCTTTTTCGGAATCACGGGTATTTTTATTGTTTTTCAGGAATTTTGGCCTAAAAACGCAATGTAAAGACTCAAAGAAGAATACTTGAAGCAATACATCACAAATAAATTGATAAATAAGTGGAAAAAGGTCAACAAACATGGAAAAATTGGACAAAATGGGTCGAAAAGGTCAAAAATGTCAAAAGACGGAAATACGCGCGCCGCATAGCCGCGGCCATTCGGCGCGCCACAAGGTTGATGTTGATCTGCTTCGCGCGGCTGCAGCGCGTGGGCCTTGTTCACGCGCGGCCGTCTTGTGCGCCTTGACCAGCGCGCGCCCAACGCGTTTTTGACCCATTTTTCACGTGCAGCCGCCCCCATGACGTCATGCTGACGTCATTGATGACCTCAGCAGGTCCAAAACACGTTTTTTAATCATTTTTTCTCTCCATCCTCACCTATAAATACCCCCCTTCCATTCACTTCAAAACACACCTCAAAACCTCACTTCTCTCTTCTTTCTTTCTCTCATTTCTTAGTTTTTGAGTTTTCTTTAGTTTCTTTCTTAGTTTCTAAGCTTTTCTTAGTTTTTCTCTTAGTTTTTAGTTCAATTGTCTTAGGTTTAGAGTTCTTCTCTTTTTGAGAGGAACTTGTAATGTTTTTGTAATAATTTAGATTTTTGATTCAATAAATGGAAGTGCAAATTCCGCTTGGAGGTTTTCTAGGAAGCGGAATAGCGGCGAAGTTACGTAAGGATTTTATTTTCTTTCTGATTATTTTTATGCTTTATTCTTACATGTTATATTTAATTTGTCCGTGATTAAATTTAAGCGTGCTAGCTATTTATAATCATGATATAATAATAACGTTGTTATGCTTGCGAAATATTAAATAGGTGAAAATTTCTAAAAATGAATTGATTTTATTTTTATTCAAGATTTTATATTAAGGATGTTAGAGAGAAATATATTATTTTTCATTACAAACTTAAATCTGAAAGTTAGACTTTAAGGTTTAGTTATCCGGTCTAATTTAGAGTAGTGCTCTTTTATTTGTTGGTACAATCCCCCGGTAGTTAGAGTGAAGCTCTATTTCAAAAGTTTTTATAAGAATTATTATGTGGAAATGTATTGACAACATGTTTTCAATAGTGATTTTAAAACTTGAAAGTTAGTACTCGGATAACTAAAATCTTAAGTTTAATTTGGACACCTTGAATAAAGTTTAAACTGTCTAACCCCACCAAAGGTGGCATTTAAATGGTTCATTTTCAATCTCTTAGAAAAAGGAATTAATTTAATTAACCAAATTAGTTATCAACCCCACCCATAGGTGTTAATTGATTTGTTTAGTTAACAAAGAGTATCTAACCCCACCAAAGGTGGTATTCATACAAAAAAGAGAGAATCAATAAAATATCAATTTATATCTTTAATAACCTAGATAATATAAGCAAGCATAATTAACTTAGTTATTATATCCATAAATACTCCACTAATATAAATGATAAAATTTGCATGAATATTTATTGAATCTGTATTTATATTTATTTATTCAATTTGTATCTATGTTTATTCTTTTTAGATTATATTTAATTAATCTGTATATATGTTTATTTTATGTTATTAGATTAGGAACACAAAAACCAAAACTATCGTGACAGGATGTTTAGGATTTAATTTCGTTTTTAAAAGTTTGAATAATAAATTAAAAACCACATACATTCCTTCCTTAGATCGACCTTGGGAGTATACTTATCATTTTCTACGAAATGATTCGTGCACTTGCGAGAGTTTTACAAATATTAAAACCAAAGTATTTGCGAGAATTGGCGATGCCGGTTTTCGCTCATCACTTTGGTCGGGCTTGATGCACACGCGTTAATCTGAGCCGTTGCTTCTTTGATCGGATAGTCCACGTTGGGCGAGTGTGATCTTGTGCGTGGACTTCGTCTCTCTTGCGCGAAAATTAAACTTCAATTAATTGTATTTTGACCCACAAATTTAATTCAAATTACATTTTGAACTTTCTTAAATTACAATTAAGTCCTTTGCTAATTTTAAATTAAATTTTTAAACTTTAAATCATTATAATTAAGCCCAAATTTAATTTAAATTATATTTTCAATTTTTATAAATTATAATTAAGAACTATATTATTTGAAATTATATTTGTGGACAAAAATATGAAATTAAGTACATTTTCGATACAAATTATTTAATTTTATTAAAATTGTATTTTTAATGCATAAAAGGAAAATATTAATTTATTTAACAAAAATTAACTAAATATTAAAAGAACATAGCAATTATCATTACTAAAATTGATGAAAATAACAATATAAAATACAGTTATCAATAGCATAAATAGGTTACCTCACTTATTTGTCTTCTTCTTGTTACCATGCTTGCATTAGAATTTCCAATTATATTCTTAAGAGGATGATTTTTTGAAGTTCGAGTTGGATTTATCATTGATGAGGTTGATGCTTCTTCCTTCTTTTCTTATCTTTCCTCTAACTCTTCTTCTTTTATTCCAATTGTGTCATTGGTCATTGTTAATTGAGGTGTTGTGAAATTTTCTTCATTTTCAACTTATTCACTTGTAATCTTCTTACCTCCATCATCTATAACGATATTTATGGATTCCATAAGTACATTAGTTCTACAGTTGAAAACTCTGTAAGCTCTACTATTTAGGGAATAACCAAGAAATATACCTTCATCATTTCTTGAATCAAACTTACCCAATTGTTCTCTATTTCTAAGTATGTAGCATTTACTTCCAAAAACATGCATAAATTTTAGATTGGGTTTTTTACCTCTCCATATCTCATAGGGAGTTTGGTTTGTACCTGGGCAAAGATATACATGATTTATAATGTGACATACAGTGTTTATAGCTTCAGCCCAAAACCTTTTGGAGACTCCCTTGGCATGCAGCATTACTCTTTCCATCTCTTGAAGTATCTTATTTTCCTTTCAACTACTCCATTTTGTTGAGGTGTGATAGGAGCAGAGAATTCATGAAAGATACCATGCTCTTTGCAGAAGTCAGCATACTTGGTATTTTCAAACTTTTTTCCATGGTCTATTCTCAATCTCTTAATGGTTACTATTTTATCACCTGCTTCAACCTGCACTCTTGTACAATATGAGATGAAGAACTCAAAAGCATCTGACTTGTTTCTAAGAAAGTCTACCCACGTGTAGCGAGAAAAGTCATCTACTATAACTATGATATTTTTCTTACCTCCAATACTTTATGTTCTCATAGGACCCATAAGGTCAATATGTATCAATTATAATACTCTATTTGTATTTATACTCTTGATCTTTTTATGAGCAATCCTAGTTTGTTTACCTAATTGACATGGTCCACATACAGGTGTTTCAATTTTTGAGAGAATAGGTAAACCACGCACAGTCTCAGTTTTACTTAATCTAACCAGATCTTTAAAATTCATATGACCTAGCTTTTCATGTCATAAGGTAGTTGAATCATTGCTAGCTAGGTTACATGTTACTGCGTGTGATGTATCAATATAATAACAATTGTCATGTGATTTGATTCTTTTAATCATACATTCACCCTTTTGATCTGTTACAATACAGTGATTGTTTGTAAATTACACATTAAAATCACTATCACATATTTGACTTATGCTAATCAAGTTTGCCTTAAGTCCTTCCACATATAAAACTTCATCAAGTTTGGGGATACCCTCTATTTGAACAGTGTATTTTCCAATAATTTTAGATGTTTTACCATCACCAAAGGTAACTGTCCCTTCATTATATTCCTTAAAGGTTTTAAACAAAGAACGATTCCACGTCATGTGTCTCGAGCATCCACTATCAAAATACCAAACGGTACTTGATTTAGCTTTAAACGCTATATGGGCCACAAAGCAGTGCAACTCATATTTCTTAACCCATCCTCTTTTAATTTTGGACATTTGAGTTACTGGTTTCTTATGTTCCTCTTTTTGTGTAATTCTTGTAGTAAAAACTTTACGTTTTGAAAATTTTTTAGGTCTCTTAGAAACATTTGTACTCGTGATAGAATCATAAGCATAAAGAAATCTACACTTAGGTCTAATATGTCATTTCCTACCACAATGATGACATATGGGAACAAACTGAATTTTCTTAAAATGATAAGATGTAGAATCTACCTTCCATGCCTGAGTAATAGTGGGTTTTACAAATTGAGTTTTGGATGATGAAGGTATTGACTATTCATCTATGTATCCAAGACCTATCTTATCTCCATGTGGCTTGATGATGAAGGTGTTGATTGTTCATCTATGTATCCAAGACCTTTCTTATCTCCATGTGGCTTTCCATAGTCTAGGACTTTGGTTAATTTTAAGATTTGTTGTTTATTAAAATCCATCTAGAACACACATAGGTACATGTAATATTTGTACTAACTATGTTTATAGATTGATCCGTAAACGTGTCTAATTGGTAAAGAACTAATAAAAAATTTAGCCATATATATTCACGATAAACTTGAAAACTGTGAAATAAATTAGGGGCTTATGAATAAAGTACATTGGAGCATTATTTTAGAGGGGATAGTATAAAACCAAGTTTGTACTTGAACTTTTAATTTTTCATAATGGATAGATTAGGTGGTTTGGTAAATAGATTTTTTCCTCTTAAGTTATTATTGTGGTTTAGTTTGTTTTCATTTGAAAATCTCGTGTATTATTTTTAATTTTTGACACTATTATTTGCATACAATTACATATCTAGCTGTTGTGTTTAGGTTTCGAATTTATAATTTGATAAAAGTAAAATTAATATATTCACCCGTCTAGATATATTTGATCCTTTTTAAACCTTTCACAATTGGTATTCAGCTTGGGTGTGTTCTGTTTTGTTGAATTCTGTGGTTGTTGGATTTTGGGTGGTACTGTTTTGGATATGCGAGTATATACAAAAGACTCAATGATGTTTCATTTGAAAGAACATTTGATCGTTTTCAGATTAACATGACAAAGGGTTTGGAAGTCAACCTTGCATTTTTCGACAAATATCGACAAAGGTCTCACGAATGAGAAGCTTGCTCACCCGTTATTGCACAATCTACCAAAAGCCAACCGCGAAATGAACGTGAGACTCAAATATGGTAGGAATGATGCCATCATTCCTAGTTATTGCCTTTTTGAGGACAAAGAAGCTAATTTATATAACCTTGAAGCTTTAAATTGGTAGTATTTGTGCCAGTGGAGATGCATTGTACTTGTGCAATAATGGTGAATATAGACACCAAAGTATAGATGAAAGATATCATTCACGGTAAAAGTCTCTGGGTTCAAATAAGAACTTCCTATTTTTTATGTCAAAAGAAATAGCCTATAAAAGGGATTTTGTCTGGATAAAGTAAAGTGCATCAAGTGAAACAATTGTGACTGAAGACATTATAATGCTGAGGCAATTGCAATTTCTTTGTTTGGAGGGTGGAGATGGTATTTGGATTTTAGACTCGGTTAGCACTTTTCATATGACAACTAACAAAGATTGATTTGTGGGGCGCAAACAAATGAATGGTGGTATCGTCTACATGGGTAATAATCATCCTCGTGACGTAATGGTTGTTCTCTCTTTGAAGTGGAGAGCTTGATCGGATATGTTGGACAACATTGGTTTCAGTTTCTTAGGGGAGCATGGTCAAAGAGGTTCATTGATATGCTTCAACGATATAAATTGAAATTGGTTCTATTACTTGGATACTTTGGTTAAAATTAGTGATGTCGCTGTTCAATATACGTGTCCTGTCATCGCAACATGTGGTATTGTTATCAGGCATAGCAAATATCATATCACAATTGCAACCAATTAAAATATTATGGATCAAAATGCAACCGACGCCACATGTCAAGGACCAAAATAATGCTGCAATAAATGACGGTATCAAATTATAATCAAACCAAGGTTGGGAAATGTAGTAATACTGTGTAATGCTAAAATGAATTTCGGTCCATACATCAGGAGAAGATGTTACAAACAAGATTGTCACACTGATACGATACATGTGGGAGATTAAATTACTACCCAAATTTCTGTTTCCCACATTTGATGGGGTCTATTTCCCACTCTTATAGCTATCTCGCAATGTGACTGTTCGGTTAAAGACCAGCTTCTCAGGGGTTGAATCCCTGTCCACCACAAAATACCCTGCAATACGCATTAGGAAGAAAGCAAAGATTGATCAATTGCCCAATTACTTGGAAGTTACATTAATATGTTGGTGTCTCCAACATTTTGTACAGGTAGTAAAAATGCCCCCAACATTTAACTTGTTACAAAAATACCCCCAATGTTTAGTTCCATTAAAATTTATTTTCTTTTGGTCATTTTCGCTAGAAAACTTAGTATTGAAAAACTACTTTTATTAATGGAAATGACCAAAAGGAAATTTTAAGGAGAACTAAACATTGGAGGCATTTTTTCGATAAGTTAAAACATTTTTTGCTACCGACCCAAAACGTTGGGTACATAAAACATATTAAGCCAATGCAATTATAGATCAAAAACAAAAAAGTGGAAAGGTAAAATCTCAACTCGCATAAACACAAAGAGAGCCTGGTGTCACGACCTTAATTTCTCAAGTAGCGATCGTGCGGTACTTAGCACCGTCCGTTGCACTAAGCCTGCCTTTCAACCGAAATGTAACTCCAAAGAGAAGAGATTTTGCAAAGAATGCTTTGTATTGCTCTAGAGAGAGTTTATGTTACAAATGCTAAGAATTCCCAAGGATTTCCAAGATGGATCCAAATGAAGACCAAGAGGTCTATTTATAGTGTGGCTTCTAAGCTTAAGACTATGCCACCACTTTCTAGATTATTCTAGCTCTAGAATGTACAAGGGTATTCTAGATTTATGTACAATGTGCCACAAGGCTCTAGGACCTTCTAACCAACTCTAGAGTCTTCTAGGTTTGTCTAGCTCCTCCATGCACCTTCCGGGATGTTCCGTAAGCTTCCAGCAGCTTCTACAACCTTCCCGAACCATCCGGCGCGTTCTAGAATATTCCAGCCCATTCTAGCACCCTCCAGTGTGCTCTAGAACATTCTAGGGTCTTCAAGCTTGAGTTGAGTCCGTCCAACTCCATCCCTTTCTAGACTTCTCTAGGCAACTCTAGAACTTTCCATGTAGAAAAGCCTAGATTCCTTTAGGCAACCACTATTTATTTGGATTTGTAGGGACAGTTTGGGCGGGACGTGACACCCTCCCCCACTCAAGTTCGCGACGCCCTCGTCGCGCCTTCAAGTTGAAACCTCTCGATAGCATTTTTGAATTGCCACAAGGAATCCTCAGGTTCCCAACTTGTCTCTACATCTGGGGCGTTTTTCCATTTGACCAAGTATTCCCTATAACTTGGTACGCCCCTTCGTCGGATCAAGCGATCCGCCAAAGTCAAGTCCACTTCCCTGTCAAAGGAGGTTACCACTGCGGTAGGCGCCCCCTTGGATTCTCCCCAACTCATGTCTTCCTTGTCTCCATGAAAGGATTTCAGCATACTTACATGAAAGACCGGATAGATTTTAAGCTTCGGAGGGAGTTGTAGTTTGTACGACACCTTACCGACTTTCTTAAGGACTATAAATGGTCCTTCATATTTCCGCACCAACCCCTTATGAACCTTCCGCAAGGATTTGAATTGTTGGGGCAATAGTTTGACAAGGACCAAATCGCCTTCTTGAAATTCAACCGTCCTTCTTTTCTTGTCAACCCATTTTGGCACGAAGACACGATTCTGCTTGGCAAAGAGTAGTCCGTCACTCTTCCAAAATCGTCTCGTCTTTCCTTTCTTGATGAAGGCAAGGAGGTTTTGAGCAAGGGCATCATGCTTCAACCCTTCTTTCATCTTTTCCAACAGGGAACGACTTGGCCTGCTCAAAGCTGCTAGTTCTGCCTTTCCACTTGGCAGGTAAACCACCACGCTTCCGTTGCGCGCCTCTGATTTTTCCACCTTATCAGGGCTCATTGTTAGTGGTCTTGTGTCGAGTTCCAACTCGACTTCATGGTCCACTTCCTTCCTTGGAGGTAAACATTGAGGCGAGGCCTCATGCATCACCCCTTGTGACTTGTCTAGGTTAGCTTGCACTTCCGTTGGCAAGCTTGGCTTTGGTGACGCCTCAAACATCACCTCATGGGACTTATCTAAGGCAACTTGCCCTTCCGCCGGCAAGCTTGGCTTTGGCGACTCCTCCTCGTACTCTTTTGAGATGGTCAGGTAACTCTCTTCGTCCCTCTTCAATCCCCTTTTGATTTGAAGTGCCGAGAGAGCTTGGGTTGTGCGTTTGGTGGCCCTGTCCGTCGGTACCACGCAAGCCTTCGAACCATCCATGATGCACATGGAGTTTGAGTATGGCACCAAGAAAGCTCTTACCTGGTCCAAGAACTCCATGCCGAATACCATCGAGTAGTCATCTATAGGCGCCACTGATAAGTCCACTTGGCCAGTCCAAGCACCAAGACTGACCTTAACTCCTCGAGCGACTCCATGTAATGGTAGTGCTGCTGAGTTAACTGCTTTCAGAGATCCCCCTCCGTTGACAACCTTCAGGCCGAGTCTCTTTGCTTCTTCTACCGAAACAAAGTTGTGAGATGCTCCTGTGTCGACCAATACTTTGGCGACCTTCCCATTGATGGTGGCATCCACGTACATTAAACCTTTAGGGGTCTTTGGGGCGCTCTGCATTGCACCAAGTAGGCGCAAAGAACCCATCTTTGCACCTGCGTCCGACTCGCCTCCATCCTGCTCATGAGTGGAAGCAACTAAGGCACTCAAGGCCTTCCTCTTCGGACATTCACGTGCCCAATGCGGTCCGTCGCAAATGAAGCACGTCACACGGGGCTTTGAGGCATTCCGATCCTCCTTCTCCTTCCCCTTATCCCGTGGCTTGAACGAGGAGCTGTCTTTGTGGTTTTTGGGTCCCTGACTTTTGGCATGACCTCCACCGTTCTTTCCTCCAACAAACTTCTTATCTGTGGCTTTGGAGCCCTCCTTGTTTGTGGAGTAGTCAATAAAGCTTTCTGCGGTCGCAATGGCCGAAGATAAGTCTTGGACACCACGTCGCTTGAGCTCAAGGTTAGCCCACGATTGGAGACCGTCCATGAACAAGAATAGGGCATCCTTGTCGGACGTGTCAGGAACTTCAAGCAGCAAGGTTGTGAACTCCTTCACATAATCCCTTATGCTACCCGTCTGCTTTAACCGTCGCAGTCGGCCCCTTGCCTCCTCCTCAGCATTTACGGGGAAGAACTGCATCTTGAACTCCCTTTTGAAATCTTCAAAGGTGTCAATTGTGCAAACCCCTCGTTGCACATCTCCATATCTCCGCCTCCACCACAGCATAGCAGTGTTGGACAAATACATAGCAGCAGTTCGAATCTTGCTGGCATGGTCCGTTATGCCAGTAGCCTCAAAGTATTGTTCCAGCCCCCATAGGAAGTTCTCCACTTCCCTAGCGTTCCTAACGCCATTGAAGGTCTTGGGCTTGGGAACATCCACCCTCTTAGCCTCAATTACAGTGGTTGTGCTAGTTCCCGCGGCCATAGCCCGCTTACAAAGAGCTAGATCACCACCCATATCCTCAACTCTAAGCAAGACATTTGCGAGTTCTCTTTGGACGAGATCTCTTACCTTGGCGAGTTCAGCTTTCAACCCATCGATCTCTTGCCTTAGCCCACCATCTAGCTCGTTGAGTGACATCTTAACCGCTGCATGGATCTCCACATCCTCGGCCTCCAAGCCATTGCAACGCTCCTCTAAGTTGTCCACTCGGTCAAACGGCTCCCCGAGGCGTCTGCGCACTCCCAACTCGTGCCTCCAAGCTAGAAAGTATGTCTTTCGACTTGGCTCGAGATTCCTTTGATGGTTTACGGGTTTCCTCACGTCCACGTTCCATAGGTGGAACATCAACGCTTGGAGTAGATGGACCAACGTTCTTCATTATGCCAAGAGTAAGATTGCTTCAACCTAATGCTCTGATACCAACTGTCACGACCTTAATTTCTCAAGTAGCGATCGTGCGGCACTTAGCACCGTCCGTTGCACTAAGCCTGCCTTTCAACCGAAATGTAACTCCAAAGAGAAGAGATTTTGCAAAGAATGCTTTGTATTGCTCTAGAGAGAGTTTATGTTACAAATGCTAAGAATTCCCAAGGATTTCCAAGATGGATCCAAATGAAGACCAAGAGGTCTATTTATAGTGTGGCTTCTAAGCTTAAGACTATGCCACCACTTTCTAGATTATTCTAGCTCTAGAATGTACAAGGGTATTCTAGATTTATGTACAATGTGCCACAAGGCTCTAGGACCTTCTAGCCAACTCTAGAGTCTTCTAGGTTTGTCTAGCTCCTCCATGCACCTTCCGGATGTTAGTAAGCTTCCGGCCAGCCTTCTACAACCTTCCCGAACCATCCGGCGCGTTCTAGAATATTCCAGCCCATTCTAGCACCCTCCAGTGTGCTCTAGAACATTCTAGGGTCTTCAAGCTTGAGTTGAGTCCGTCCAACTCCAACCCTTTCTAGACTTCTCTAGGCAACTCTAGAACTTTCCATGTAGAAAAGCCTAGATTCCTTTAGGCAACCACTATTTATTTGGATTTTTAGGGACAGTTTGGGCGGGACGTGACACTGGGCAGCCAAAAACTCTTGTAGGTAAACAACATTTTGGTAGTAGAGTCCCTACTTCTATTCCTTTAAAAAGATTATACAAATCAAATCTAACTAGAAGTATCCACTTTTTGAGCATCCCAAGAGTATTTTTAAAATTTCCTTTGAAGTAGCAACTCTATAGGCTACATTGATGCATGCAAGGTCACACGGGTAAAGACAAAAAAAAGGCCAAGTATCACTTCTACGAACCCAAAGATGAAGAAAAAAGATGGAAGATACGTTTGAAGGATATCTACATTAAATCCTCAATATGATCAGTTAATTAAGTGATAGGAAAAACAGGCAAATTAAATATAGTTCTAGGTTGATAATATATAGGGTAAAGTGTACAAATGGTACATTTATTTAGGCAACTCTAACTTAGAAAATGTGTTTTTAAATCCCTTTATGAAACAAGTGTCATTTGAGTCCCTTTATGAAAAAAGTGTCATTTGAGTCCCTTTGTTTGTGAAAAAAGCGCTATGCATGAATGAAGTTAACTTTCTATCCAATTTTTTATTAAATATAAAATTTTCCATTAAATATAACGGAATAGCTCATGTGTCACATGCATGTTTATATTTTTCTATGGATATATAAGTAAAAAATTAATATTTAATAAAAATATTAATGTCTTTTTAAGAAAGTTTTTTGAAAATTTTGTTTAAGTTCAATCAAAACAATTTGTTTAAAAAAGTGAATAATTTTTTAATTAAAAATTACTTCATCAACCATGTCTATAAAAAAATACAAATACATATGTATAGCATATGCTATTCAATTATATTCAACAAAATATTAGATAAAAAGTTAATTTTACCATTTCCTGGCACCTTTTTCATGAACAAAGAGACTTTAAACACCTACTATAATCAAGGGTACTTAACAGCTCTTGAAGACTAAACAAAAGGACTTCCACGACACTTTTTCTTTATATATATATATATATATATATCAGCTTCATCGGCTTGTATTGGTCAAAATGAAGAAAGGTGAATCTTTAACATCATAAAAGTAGAAACTAACGTAAGATAGATATTATAATTCTTTTGTAATACTTTAGCTTTAAATATTTGAAGTTCATTCAAAAGTCATAGTAAGTGAGTGATAAGAGCTATACCAAGCCTTTCAAACTGAAATGCGTCACCAATGACAGCATTTTTAAGAGGGACAGCAAATGCATTGGATATCACAACCTTGGATTGCAGGTTCAGATTCCCAAGCCAGTCATCAAGTTCAGAAGGATTCTGGATCAATAGCAGCAAAAGAAATTAAGCCTCAAACTGTTTGATAAAATAGAAATATAAAAAGAGCCCAGGGTTCAAGGACTGGTGTACTGTACGTAAAGATGTGTCCTAACCTCGGAAAGGAACAGTTTGTCAAACAATCTCACTTCCACATTGAGTGGATCAACCCCAACTGAAGGACGTGCAACCCAATGAAGTACGCCCTGCAGTACATGAAAATGAATCCAAAATAAAGCAATCACAATGATGCAGCCACTAGAGTCTATCCAATTAAACTCAAGAGTCGATAGGTCATGCATCTAGCACTTTCTTATTTAGTTAATGTACTTTTAGTTTTCACTTTGATCTGTAAATTCATAAACCCAAGTACATTAAGCTTTTATTTTAAGTTCATGAACGATTACTTGTATGTTTTTAGATCTCGTATTCAAAAACCTCCTCCTTTGTTCCTTATTGGAATTTCATTCGAATTTGTAATTGGAATATGTTTAAAAATATTTTGGCTCTTGGTTCCATGAACCAAATGTTACAATTATAATTTACATTTTCATAAATTACCATCCTCGGTTCAAAATCGTGACATGTCAACAATTGATTAGTGATCTAACCATGAATGTGTTTTATCATATAATCTAATTCAATTATCTATATATTAAACATAATAGTGTCAAATGAGTGGCTCAACCCAGCCCAGCCGACCCAACTCAATTCATTTAAAGTTGATTCAATTATCTAACCGAAAAAACCCAACTCACCTCTAACTCATGAATTCAAATAAGGTAGCTCTTCTAACTCATGAACACCAAGCTCTCCTAGTTCATAAGCAACTAACTCACCTAACTTATGAGCAACTTGTGAGCTCATTTAACAAAATATCTTTGTTAATAATATTTATATAATTACAATAATATCATTATAAAATATCACAATTAAAAGATATTACTCTTATTTTCTTCTTGTTCTATAAAAATATAATAAAAATGTACTATTTATACTAATATTTTTGTTTTTAAAATAAAAATAATTTTTTTTTTATTTTTTGTTTTATTTTGTATAAAAGTAAATATGAAAGTTCATAAGCTACTCAATCCAATTCATTTAAAAGTGAGCTGAGCTAAACTTGATTCACATAAATATAGACGAGCTAAATTAAGCTATAATTCACCTTCGATGAGCTAAACCTAAGCGAACTAAGTCAGCTCAACTTTGACACCTCCAATTAAACATATCGTACATTTTAATATTCTTTAAAATTATAATCAATAGTTAATATTTAATTGGTTATGGCTATATGCATAAATTCAACGAGTTTTCACTTTCATATCCTTAAAAATGACAAGTCAAAAATTGATTTGACAATATGTACTCCAACTATCAATGTATTTTTCCATTAATATTATTCATTATTGTCACAATCAAATTCATTATTGTCATGGTTTTATGCATTAATGCGCTTTTATTGCATGAGGCGAGGCGTACATCTCAAGGTAGTATAAGGTGTAAGCCTCATTTTAAAAGTCTTGAGACAACCTTCAAGTGAATGATGCAAATTACTAATAAAATAACATTCATAAAATAAAAATATATATATTATAAGTCATAATTCAATATTAAAATGGTCATGAAAATAAGTCAAAAATGTGATTTTGGGAATATTAGCAAAGAGAAATACCTACTTATTTTTGTTGGTTGTTTTTCCTTCTAAAAACTAATTCTTAGCCTAGTATGAGTTAGTGTTTTGTTACCATGAATTTTTGACACACCTACAAAAAGAGAATACCATAAAAAGAAAAATGTTGAGGCTTATAACCCAGTAGCCTCATTACACAGCACCTAGTTGCATAAGCATCAAGCGAAAAAGGCATAAGCCTCAAATAAAACATTTAAGGTTAAGCCTTAACTTGTTAAATAAATGAAGCTTTCTAAGGCGAGCCTCAAAATACAATTTAAAACCATGGTTAGTGTCACAATAACAATGCATGAATGGTATATTTTCTCCCTATATTAATTTACTTTTAAGCCATTGTATTTAGATAAAGTTGTCATTAATAAACATTAGTTGTGACAATATTGCAACCTTATAATTCAACTATCTATAATAAGTTTAGTAGAAGGTCGTTATGTTTAATGTACAACATCATATTAGTGCTCAATGTAGGTTATGGTAGTATTCATTTTATGATGTTATGATAGTATTCTAAAATTTTCTTATTACTTGTCACATTTTTTGTTGCCCTTTATTTTAGTTTTCATACAATACTATTATTATAATCTTATAATAAGAATAATCATATAATATAACTATTATAAAACAGTGAGTTTGCATGCTTGTGTAAGAGATTACTTAAACCTCAACAATGACATGTTCACAGTAGATTGGTAAAGTGTAGCCAACCAACTCTCCCATTTTTCATAACTAAAAACTTTTAGGTTGACGCAAACTTTTGGTATTCTCCAATCATGAAAAAATAACTACCCTCTCTATTTTTCTCCATAATCTCTCATAATTAAAAATAATTTTAACTCAAGACCTTTACCTTGTGCAAACTTTTGACATTCTTTAATAGAGTATTTTGATAAAAGAGTTGTCTATTTTGTGTTTTGTGTAATGCAAAAGCCAAACCTTTAATGTGATCCCTAAGGTCTCTAGGTTTGATGACTAGAACCTACTTGTGTGATGCAAGTGTTTTCTCTCCCTTAATTTTCTAGTATCTTGTCCCCTAGTTCCAACTACCCGCACCCTTTCTGTCCTACATCACACAAACAAACAACCAATAAATTTAGCAACCATTAAACCATATTAATAAAACAGCTTTCCCCAGTACAATAAAGGGACCTTTGGCTTTGTCTTTTTAGATGGATCATACTCGGCCCGTATTTCAAGAACAGTTTCTTTATCATCAGCCAGTATAACATCTGTGCATTTTATAGGGAAAGCATATCTGTATCAAGAAAGAAGGATGTCAGTGTGGAGATGACATCTGCTTGAATTGATTTAAAAAAACAAATTCGTGATCATGAATGTACCTGAGTAGAACAGATTTACCAGGAGCAAGGCCATAATAATCTTTGGACTCTTTCATTCGAAAATCAGTACGATCAATATATACAACATTGGAGAAGGGAACCTAAGGGGAGTAATAAATAAACTTAGTTTTGAGTAAGATGTTTTAACAAAGTACCAGGAGTGAAAATAGTTGAGAATAAAACACCATAATTCTAATGTACCAAGAATACACAAGGAGAGTATTTTTTATTAATTTATTAAGTCAGCAGATCACCTCAGTATATAAAGTAATACAGTATCCGTGAAACCCATAGTCACCTTGTATAAAGCTGAGGCATCATCTGTTTGAGCATCAGGCCACCTCCTGGCATCCAAATCAAGGGTAGTGCCAGATTCTAGATTGGTGATGACAACCTATGAAAATGAAAGTAGTAAGTCAGAGGTACAAATCATAACAGAGATCCACATAATAGAGAACATGATGAATACCTTCAGCGGATGCAGCACAACCATTGCTCGTGGAGAAGTTTTGTTTAACTCTTCTCTCACATGATGTTCTAAGCGATCCAAACGTATCATACTACAATCACTATAGCACAAGAGGAATCAACTTTTTTTTGGCTAAACACTGAGGAATCACGTATGAATAAAACAGTTATGCAAAATGTGATAAATGTCGAATATTTTTAACATATCGAACCTTCTAGTGATTCCTATTCCTCTAACAAACGCATTGATTGCAGTTGAAGTGACACCCCTACGTCGTAAACCAGATAGTGTCATGAGGCGAGGGTCATCCCAGCCGTCAACCCACTTGTCCATCACCAGTCTATTTAACTGTATAACATAAATAAAAAATGAGTACAACTCATACTTACACTGACCTACTGCAAATAAATATGTTCACTACCTTGCGTTTTGACATAACAGCGTTGCTGATATTCAAGCGTGAGTATTCCCACACATATGGTTGGTAAAGTTCCAAGACATGCAACAACCAGTAGTATGATGCTCGTCGAGTCTCAAATTCAAGTGTACATAGCTGCAAAAAAAAAACAATTAGTGGAATATTTTGCAAAAGAAATGCCCCATAATAATAACACTACATAAAAATTTAACAGTATGTAAAATGATCATACTAATATGCATACAATCATGGTTTTAAAAGGCATCCACAAGGCTTCCCTTGTCGAAAGGCGCATAGGATATGCCCCAAGACATTGGATTGAAGTTATGATTACGCCTTGTGACTCATGAGGCATGTGCCTCGAGGCTATATACCTTGACCCTTACAAGACGTACACCTCATCAATTGTAACTTTTTTGGACTCACTTCTTAGCCAGTTTTCCAATTCAAAACCAGCCCAAAGAGTGAAAAGAAAAAAGAAAAATAAATAAATAAATAAATATATAATACCCCAAACTAAATAGGGTTTTTCTTAGTTACTTTGTCACCAAGTGAATGTATTCTGTGGCACATCATCACCTTTTTGGCTCCTTCACAGATGCTGCACACATTCAGCCTTCATCAACGGTTCAGGTAAGTCTGTTGTAATAAAACTATTTATGTTCCATTTCAAATGTGTTGTTTTGATTATTTGCTATTGATTATGCAACTGACCTCTGGTGCAAGGTATTTTATCCCTTGTATTCATCTTAAGAGCATAAAGGTGGAACTTAGCAAGATATGTTACCTTTAAATCACACAAATCTTTAATATATATTCATATTTACATTCATGTTATACCTTATTTAGCATTTTTTATATTTTTTGCTTACACAAATCTGAGGCTTAGGCCTGCCTAGTGAAAAGATTTTGCCTTGAGGCTCAAAAAGGCCTTTTAAACCTTGCATGTAATATTAAACAAGTGCTAATAATCAGTCCACCACCTACATATCTATGTTCTTCTCTAGTGCAGAACCAGCATAATTAACAATATGAACAAACAGATACAAATATATGTATAAGCCACGTTGCTAAAAGAAATATACCTTGGCTGTTTAACCCACCAAGATTTTATTTAATGAGCCTAACGATGACTCTAAGAAAATAGTCATCAGTGCACTTTTCTTCTTAATATTTGTTCGATTTATTCAATAAGTAGTATTTTTGAGATTAAAAATATTAAAATATGAACTTTCTAATGAAGAAGAATGAAAATATAATTTTTGAAATTTTTTGGGATTTTTTAGAATTTTTATGGATTTTTTATAAATTGTTAACACATGACCAATCAAAAGTTGCCACGTGGATGTCACGCAAGCGAGTAGGCCCAATCGCATATCGTTGCACCTACAGTATGATGTAGCACTACGCCGTGTAAACACATCGTTCATTCCGACTTTATGTCGAATCAAATGTCTTATCAGGTGTTCTCAAGCGATTCGCCCACTCCTTCCACCGTCGCACCACGCCATCTATAACAGTGAGTCATGTATCGCCACATAGTGCTGACTCAGCATGCGTTGAACGAGACTAGTCTGCCTTGCCATGCATCGCGTGTTGATTCGCCTAGTGAATATCGTGTGCCACGTATCGCGTCCCTATTGGTTGGCGTTGTTAATTTTCCTCTTTTTCATCTCAACCCTTGATCCGAAGTTGATCTGTCGATCCAGATTCCACTTGAACTATATTTAACTCACTAATTATCCCATAAACCCTAATGAGCCAAAATTAACATAATTTTTATCAGTTTTTGGAGCTAAGAAGAGAAAATTACAGAACAATTCAAAAAGAGATACAATTGGTGGAGATTCAAGAATAAATTGGTACTACAATTCAAGAATTTGATTGTATTTATTCTTCTTCTTTCTTTATCAATTTTTATGTCTTTTTTTATGAAAAATATAAGATTTATAAACAAAATTATATCTAATTAATTTATTAATCTATAGATCTTGTGAACCAAATTTTCACCATATGATGATCTAATATTTTACCCCAATTATGATTTTAATTTAATTATACTATTTAATTTAATTTTTATGCTATTAATTGTTTGGCCAACAATTGATCTATGAAACCAATTAAATAGATTTGAGAGAATTATTTGTCTTGATTAAATAACATGCATAGTTTCTAGACAGAAATGTATGATTCTTATGTATGTGATCCATAATTGATGAATTTAATAAATATTATACAATTTAATTGACATGAGAGTGTAATTAGGTTAATTACTATATGGTGTATAATTTAATTAGGAAAGGGATACATGCTTAGATTCAATTGATCATGTAATTAATTAATAATTATATTGGGAGAATTTTAATGAATCACATGTTTAGAAAATTGGAGGATTAATTATTCTTAAATCTTTTCTCATATATCTTCTTAGTTTCCAACTGTGACTTAATTATTATTATTATTTATTTTTAATTCTTTTAATTTAGCTTCCTTAAAATATAAAAACATAAAAAAAAAATTGATTTTTTTGTTTTAAAATTTAATTTCTAATAACATAATCTCTATAGGAACGATATTTTCTGATCATTATATTACTTGTTGCGATACGTATATTTACGTATTCATTTAACACAATGTGTGTTTCCGATCAACTAATAGGTTTAAGTGTCTTAAATATATAAATAGGTTATGTAATCTTCATTAATGAACAAATGATGGAACTTTTCTTCTTATCCATCTCTCGAAATATTTTGATTTCTTTACCAAATATCAAAAATCTAAGACCTAGGCCTAAGCTATCACTAATTAAATATTAAGTTCGGATGTTTCTCAAAACCCTGCTCAACAGTTATATCCCACCATCCCCAAATACCACTTAAACAGTGAATGAAACATTTGTCGGTGTATGCAAAGTTTGAACAGTAAACATTCTGGTACCACCGATTACTACATTACCGCTATAGCTATGATACAATACTACACATTACCTTACTACTGTAACACCCTATTCAAGGCCTGATTCTCTTTGTTTTGTTTTTTAGATCATTAGGTTCTATCTCTGCCGCAATTGGTGTTTCTCATCTTTGTGTGGGTTCTATCTTTAGTTCATTCCGACTGAAATCATCTAGGTAGATATGATTCTCAACAAGTTGCTAAACATTGAATGTACATGCATGCAACAAGCTATAGGAAGACTTAGCCTCAAATGGTTTATTTAAGGCTTGTGCAATCAAGCTATTAAGGCTAAAGGCTAAAAATTTCTCTGTTTCTGGGATTTCTTCTCATTGGGGGTTGAAAATCACTCGTGACACGATAATATACCCATATTAGGCTAAAAAATAGTTCTTTTAGAGGGAAAAACAATAAAACTCCACTAGCATGGTATCAAAGAATAATATCGTGTACAAACCTCTCCAACTACAATATTTTCAATTCTATTAGCACCCCACCCCCATCCTCCTCCGGAAAAAAAACTATAAATTATCTCTAGTTCATGGGCTCTCCATCTACTCAATAGATGTGATTCTAACTCACTCCATTTGATGGGCCTTTAAAGATACCTTTTCAGCCCGCAAGTGAGCCCATCACAATCATTTGTTGATGAGATTTTATCCAACTCCACTTGATTGGTCTTCAAGGCTATCTTCTCCACTCACAAGTAAGAGCCCTTACAATCGTTTACATAACTTATAAGTGAGAACTCATTAATTCAAATGAGTGTTAAAAAAAATCCTATCAAGTGGAGAGGTAGGGTTAAAATCCAAATATAACATGTAAGGATTGATAGCCCACCTCCTATCAGTTTGAGCTTTTAGAACATTGGTTGCCAACACTCCTCTAACAACAACAATTACAAGCAAACCAGTTCAGTTGATCATTCAATGATTTTAGACTATAGCCTTTATCAAACCACTATAATTATATGTCCAACAAAGTAGAAGATTTTTCGAACTTAGTGTCAAAGTTGGATAGAGTCAATATAAGTGTTATTTTTCTTGTAATTCTTATTTTGAGTCTAATAGATGGTTCCAATGATCAATTTTTCAATCACTAAGCATCTACTTGGACTAGTCCAATTCCAAGTAAAGACAAATTTTTAAAGTGGTTGATTAGTCGTGAAAAGATGAACACAATTGATCAAATCCAACTAAAGCTTTCCATGTTTTACTTTTCTCCTAATTAGTGTGTGCTTTGTAAGAACTCCGAAAATATTGATCACTTATTCTTACATAATCCATTTGCTCATCTTCTTTGGTCAAAGCCGCAGAACAATATGGGAATACAGTGAGCTATTCCAAGATCTTGTCAAACTTTATTTCTAGAATTTCTGGAATCCTTTTACTCTCATGGGAGCAACCATAAGGCTTTAAAGGCAAGGTTGTTATGGAACTATGAAGTGGAAGCTATCTTTTAGGTGGTATGGATAGAGACGAATAAGATAATTTTTGATGATTGAGAGAATAATAGTATCTTTTTGTGGGAGAAAGTTTTATTTCTATCACCCTTTTATGCGTTAGCCTCAAAAGAATTAAAAAATTACTCTTGATTTCTCATTAGTTTTAATTAGAAATCTTATTTATCATACTTAGGTTTTGAATAGTTGTTTTGGATGGGGATTATAGATATTATTTGGCGTAGTTTGGTGCCTCTTTCCGTAAGTGGATTACCGATCCACTTTATACCTTTGTAACTATTACTTCTTTTTTTGGGCTAATCTTTGTAATTATTACTTAATGAATATAAAATATTGTTTCTTATAAATTTAAAAAAAATAACTAGTTTCTGGAGGAGATGCAAGTCCCCAATGAATTTGATAAGAAATGAGTATCACAAACATGTTCCAATGCATTCTCAACGGCAATGAAAGGCAAAAAAATAAAGCATACCGAATGAGTAATATTCTCAAGAGAATCCACAATGCAGTGAGCATAATCATAACTTGGATAGATACACCACTTGTCCCCAGCATGTGGATGTGGAGTAAACTGCAGAAATGAAAGTCACAAGATAATCATAGTTTGAAACTTCCATGAGTTTTGAGTCATTAAAAATGTGTAAACTTGCCTTGATTCGATATGCAATAAGGTCATACATATTAAAATTATCACTCTGCATATCTTGCTTCATTCTTAGTGTTGCTTTGCCTTCTTCAATTACACCCTGTCTCATATCCTCAAAAAGTTTTAAGGATTCAGTAATTGGTCTATCCCTCCATGGACTATTCATTTTCTTTTCCCGATACTCCTTTATCTCCTCAGGGGTCTAAAACCAATGTTTAAAAAACCAAATTTCACATACAAATGCGAATAAGATATACGATAATTGCAACTATGAAAAGTAAAATGGTTAGCAAGAGAATAATTATTACTCCAGCAGAATCAGTATAAGGTGAAGAGTCATAAAAATAGCATCATGGTTTTTTTTACTAAAAATAATACTACTAAGAATGCAAAGAGACATTGTATATCTAAAAAATGTTCACATGTTCTTGTTAAGTCCACATCAATATAATTTAAATAAAACAAAGTTATATTATCTGCTTAGCAATGATGTTTTCATAGCTCATAGCAGTAGAAAAATAGGCCACGACTTAGGGTGGAAGAATTTTAAGAACCAAAAGAAATCAGAACATATCAAAGCAATGTTTGACACTTTCACATGACATAAAAATTCCATATAACTCTTGAAAGAAAGTTAGAAAAAACCTGATGATCAACATATGCATGACCACGTCGTATGAGTTCCAATGCCAACTCATACAGATCTTGAAAGTAGTCACTTGTATAAGTGATCTGAAATAAATAAAAAAATGCAATAAACGTCAAAAGTGGGAAACAACAGAAAAGGCAAGAATACAAAACTAATTAAAACCATCTTTACCTTTAGGGGTTCCCAACCCATCCAATTGACAATTTCTTTGATATGATCAATATACTCTTTCCTTTCAGCTTCTGGATTAGTATCATCGAACCTAAAAATTCCATAAATTCATAATAACTCAAAATTCAAAAATATCATCCAAAATTTTGAATCTCAAAACCGATTACTTTCCACTGCTTCATGAAGAACATACTACACAAAAGGCTTAATGAAAGCATTCCTCACCTTAAGTAGCAGCCTCCACCTCTATCTTTTGCCAGGCCAAAGTCAATAAACATAGCCTGATTGACAAGTTATACATTATGTCTATCATTAGAATCTTGAACTACGTGAAAATGTATAACTTACCTTTGCATGACCTATATGCAGATAACCATTTGGTTCGGGAGGAAATCGAGTTAGAACTTTCCCTCCAGTTAATTTCAGGTGTTTCTCAAGCATTTCCCTTGTATTGCAACATCTAAGGATAGAACCATTACTAAAATACACTTCCGTGTGCACCTGAAAATAGAGCAAACGCAATAAAAAGGAGTCATTCCCTACTTAATTATAGGAGAGTATAAATAATTAACAATTATAAATGACTAATCGTTGACAATAATAAAATCTCAGTTTAGGGAAACCAGCTTACATGGTCAAATACTAGTATTTCCAACTCAACATCAAGACAGTAACATGATATAGCATAAAGACATTTCAAGATCTAACATATAATGTATCAAATTCTTGACAAAATTTTCAGCATATAAATACGAGAACAGGAAGATACTTTTAACAGGATGCTTCTTATTTGGCATTGAATGGCAAGTACACAACGACTAAGGTAAAAAATGGGAATTTGCAAGAGGATGGGCAGGTTTCTTGTGGGAAAACAAGGAAACATATTACATGTGGCTTGCTATAAATCAAGAGGAACTTCCAATTCCGTCTCTTCCTAGATGTTAACAACATGTCTTGGAATAAAACAAATGCATAATAGTTGAGTACGGACTGGATGGGCCTCTAACTCCTTTCTATTAGCCACTTTGACAAGAAAAACAATAACTTGTTACACCATTATGCCCCAAAGCCTATGTTTCAAGATACCAATAAAGGAGAAATTGATGAATTGGAGTCTAGAAACAAATACATAGAACTTGAAATATTCAGTGGTGGAAGAATTTTCATCCTATACACCAAAAGGAGCCTTTATAGACATCACATCATAATCTCAAATATCCCAAACTTTCTCAAACATGGACTAAGATTTATTTTGTACTCATTAAAGATGACCACAATCCTCAGATTTAGACTTACTCCTCTACAACCAATAACCTAACATGGTTATCACCTTTAACAGCTTAAATTGTTGAAATAAAAAGCTTATGTTATGTCAAAAGCTAAACTTCTTATAAAAAAAAAGCTAAACAGATTAGTAGTACCACTTTCAGATTCATTACAATGCAAAAGAAAAATGTCTTTATCAAAAAGTTAATACATTAAATAGTATTAGTAGCTAGCGAGGCTAATAATCCTCTCATAGATCAATTAATGTATCCACTCATAATTTGATTGGTTTACCATGCTTTTAATAGTTCTCATTCCTCACAAATTAAAATGGAAAAAAAAGAAACATCCCTTTCATAACAAGTCATTCACATTAAACAGAGAAATGACATCTACAATTCAGGTTACGAACATATATCACATAAATTGACCGCAATAGCACATATATCCTAAATTTTAGAGCTTGGCAACTAGATGCTGTCTTGGAATACAAAGGACATCAAAACATAGGTGATTTCATACCTTAGAATTTTCATCTGGTTGAGGAAATATTGTATATGGGTTAAGCTCTTCTTCAGGTAGCTGCTCTTGACTTGCAACCGTAATGCTTTTTTCCTATGACAGGCATATATAAAGAGAAAGAGGGAGTGAAAAAAATTAGACAGTGACAGTGATACAAACCATATCTCAACAGCTTGCTGGCATATAACAAATTAACAATGCTAATATACTGGCCTCAACTTTAGAAGGCTTCTCTTTCTTCTTCTTAGGAAGCTTTCCATCATCTGCTGCAGTCCTTTCACCAAGTAACTGATACATCTTTGCATCAATTAGCCTCTGTAAATGCAAAACTTATTAGGTGTTAAGCAATGTGACATTTATCATTGCATATACATTAAATTTTAAGGACTAAAAGTCAGCTACCTTGACAATTTTTGGATCAGCCCATGGATGCCTCTTACGAACATGAGCAAATATGTCACCAACTAGAAACAAAGTAGAAGAGCATTAAAGTTTAGGAAAGTCTCACAAATGAGTTTCTGAAACACAAAATGGAGAATAGTTTGAAAACACAGACAAAGCATGCAAAAGAAAAATGACCTGCTAAAGCATGATGCTCTCACAAATCAAATAGAACATTTATCTTGAACCATGCAGGGGAGAAGGGAAAAGGAGAATGCAAGATCAATTTCAAATGGTAGAGGATATAAAACTGTTGCTCCTAACATGAAAGACAAAGTACAAGGAACATGAAGATATACATTAATTCTTTTATTTCCAGCAAGCCAATATCATGTTGATTCATAGAGATCAATATGGTAGAAAACTTCTGCTGACTAACATCTTAAAATAAAAATGAATTTGGCATGTAAAGAATATTCTTTGTCAACAATTTATCAAATTAAAAAAAAACTATGAGGCCAAAGCAAATAACATAGTAAGGTACAGATAACATACATAAGAAAAGAAATAAAGAAACAAAAGATAGATAGAGGAGGTAACCATTTGTACGATAACGCTGCTCCAAAATTGCATCCTTATTATCTTCAAAAACCTCATTAACAGTGTGTTCAATTTCTTCCTCTGAAACCTCTACACCTGCTCATGAAAGAAATCAAGCAAATTACATCTGTAAATCCAGAAGGCAAGCAGGAAAACCAGCAAGATAATGGTAATTAGAACGGACGTATCAAATAAAATAAAACTAAGATGTAAGCAGGACCACCAAATCTTTTTGTGTTATAAATGCCCGATAAGAAAGCACATAACCACTTAGAATTAGAAATTCAAAAGATTCAACGTCCACAGAAAAGGAAAGCCCTATAAAACATACCAACACCACATGCTTCTTCAAGTTCATTCAACTTAAACTCCCCGGCACCTTTAGTTGAAAAGAATGAAAATGAAGCTTCTAACTGAGCTGGTGTTTTTATCTACAAAACAACACGCACCAGTTGAAAGACTGGGCCAAAAGAAACCTAAACATAAATGTCACACCTTTACTTCATATATAAACCAAGGTAAATCCAATCAACACTACTAATAAATTTAAGAAATCCATGGAATATAAACAAAAGTCTCCAAGTCGAAAGTCAAAATAATTACTAAATTTATGCACCAACCTTGGATGAAACAATATACTCTAGCAAAATTGGGCGATGCACAAGGGCATTTGTGGGAAACTTTGTAGCAACCTGCCACAAAAAAAGGGAAACGAGTACCACTGATTATTTTAGCATATTCTATTAGATGCTTCATTTCCTTAGTGAATATCATCATAAATCCATAGACATTAAGAAACAAGAATTCACTGGTGTGTCCAGATTCTCAGCCATAATGCTAGTAAAACTTTTTGTGTCCTAAAACCAGTTCATAGAATGTTAATCACCGTGTACAGAAGATTGCCCACAGCTCGAGAGCACCCATCAACTACACCAGCCTGAAATTAATCATAAAACCCTAAATTCCATGAGCAAACATATAGATGTAAATAAACAACATATATAGCTACTGCTGATTATATGAAGGGGGAAAAAAGAAGATGAAGAAGCTAAGATACGAAACGTATACCTCGTGAATGACAGAAGTGAGACTGGCGGTAACCTTATTGTTTGCGATAGTGTTCTTGGCGGTTCGCTCGTCCAATCCAATCATGAGGAAAAGCTCCAACTGCTTCTCCTTCTCTAAGCAATCCTCCTTCGCTGGCATTTTTGTGAACGTTAAAAACGATGACGATTCGAACCCTAGTATGCAATGGTTGAGCTGCTGAGATAGGGAGAGGAGTAGCGTAGGGCGTACTGCGTGGGCAGTTCTCTTTCTTTACGAGCAAAGATGGTTAGACCTAAGTGGACAAAGGGTTTTGCAATTTTGGTGCCGCGTGCATCTGCTGATGGGAAATTTTCCATAGATTCCATTTTCATATATTCCGTAATAAAAACAATAATGATGATTTAAATAAAATTTAATAAAATTATTATTATTATTATTATTATTATTATTATTATTATTATTAGGTTTGTTTAATGAATGAAATCAAAATAATATTTATAAAATTATAAACTAATTAAAATTAAAAAATTAATTTTTAAATAATAAATAATAAATAATTATATAAATATTTAAGAAAAATAAAATATATTTTTAAAAATAGGTGAAAAATTAACATTCTTACTAATATTAAAATATTTTATATCATCGTAGATCATTAGTAAAAATAAATATAAAAATTTCTTAAATTATTTTTTTATTACTTTTATTAGTATCCATCAAAAATGGTATTTATTCCACGCAGACAAAGTTGATCCTTTATAAGTTGGAGAGACTAAAATTCCCTTAACCCACCTCTATTTTTTGCTTTTCCTACATCAATCATTTGTGTATTTTTTTTCTCTCCAATATAATGCATACTATCATCCTAATATAAAAAGGTAAATATTTATTTAATTAATTAATTATATTATCTTATTTTTTATCAATTATTTTGATAAAAAAATCATCAATTAGATTAAAAGTGAAGTTATAATTATATTATCTTATTTACAGTAATTTTTTATAAATTTAAGTGTTTATTAAATTAATTAAGTTTTATAAAATAATTAATTGAATAACATTTTAATAATTAAGATATAAAAAAAATTAAAGTTCTAAATTAAAAGTTTTCACTTGATAAATTAACGTTTGCGGTAATAAGATTATTCTGCATGTATTGTATCAAAAGTCAGGATCCAATAGTTGGACTAAATCCGGATATGGAGTTTTTCAAGTAATATAATTATATGATTTATTTCCTTTATTAGTTATATAAACTTTTATTTTAACTCTTAATCCTATCATTTAAAATTATAATTAATTTAATTTAATTTTTTAATAGATAAAATAAAAATTATCTATAGTTTTAATAAAAAAAACCTCTTCCGTTTTCTCTTTTCTTCTGTCCTCACTCTTTTTCTCCATTCCTCTTCCTTCCTCTCTCTTTCTCCTCCAACTAACTATTTCTCTCTCATAATTTTACATTTTATTTTTTATTAATAAAATAATAATTAAAAAAAAAATTTAAATACATTTTTATTAATAAAATATATAATTTTTATTTTACTCTTCGAAACAATCTTAATTTTTAAAAAAATTATTTAATTAATAATATTTTTAAATTACATGGGAGCTTATTGCAAGATTAAAATGATTAACCACCCGATAAATCTAATAATTATAATATAGAATTTAATACCTGATAAATCTAATAATTATAATATAGAATTTAGTTTCTAATTTTATAAGTGATTATCATCCTAGTCTCAAAAATAACATGATAAAAATTGAGGATAATATCAATAATATTTTCAATTTTAAAGTAATAAAATATACTAAGAATGAAAATTATATATTAAGAAAAAAAACCTCTTATATTAAGAAGAAAAAGTAATATATCAAAGCTTACATTTATAAATTCTTAAAAAAACATTTAATAAAGAAATAAATGTGACATAACTAAAATAAAAATTTAAACAAATAAAAAAATAATTAATAACATAATATTAAAGATAAAATAATACCGTTATTATCTCAATAATGTTTTAAAACAAATAAGATGATATATAATTAGATTGCAATGAAAGTCTATCAAGTATATCAAAAAAATCAAATAACAATAATGAAAGCTTTAATTCTTTTAGCAAAAGAAATAGATATAACACAAAAATCAAATATCAAGTTCTTATAAAACATAAATAAAACACAAAAAGTACTTTTAAAATAAATAAAAGAAAATGTTTATAATAAGAAATTACAACAAAACATACATAAAGAATTTACAGAATTAATAAGAGATGTAAATAACATACCTAAAGACAATAAAATTATAGGTTATAAGTTTGATCTATTTGTATTATTAAAAGAACAATCACCTATGAGATCATATGCATTAATACTTAAGAATGAGAAAAGAAAAAATGAAAAAAAAACTCAAAGATAAAGAAGAAGCTATAACCGTAATTTAATAAAATATAAAAAAGAATTAGAATAACAATTTACGGACCCTTAGAATAGAAAGATATAGAAATTAGTTAGTTTGTTAACCTTAACAAAGAAGAATTAAAAAGACATTATGATGAAAAAAATTGTACAAACAAAGAGAAAAATTTTATGATAATAGTTAGTGAAACCTATTCTTTAACTAGAAAATATAATCCCAAAAAATCATATAAAATCTATTTTATTACTAGTTTTTCATCAAGAAGGAACATTTAACCTATATAGGAAAGAAAAAAAATCAACAAAGGCTAGAAAAACCTTACCTTCCATATAGAAGAAAACAATAACCTAAAATGGAAGAATGATTATATTAGAAAACTAGATATAGTGTCAGATCAAAATTCAAACTTTAAAAAAATTATAGATCTGATCTTTTATATTTAAATTGTATAAAAGATAGAAAAAAAATCAGATGAATGATTAGTGGTATAAGTATAATTATACAAACTTACTCAACCATACTATCAAACCCTTCAAGTTGTAGAGTTTTATTAGCTCATAAAATGATAGAAAATATTAAAATTTAGTTTATAAATTTAACAAAACAATAATATTTATAAACGTAGAGGAATGCTTTCATAGGTAAGCATTACATGGATACTGTAACAAATATAATATAAAAGGAATTTATTGGATAAAATAAAGGTAGACATATCATTAAATTCAATGAATATGAAATTGAGAAAGTCAAATGACATTTTACAAATATGAAAATATGTAATATATGTTATATAGATTATTTTATTTGTGAATATAAAATGTATTATCACAAGTTACTACCATCTACACAATAAACTTGAAAAATGCTATTTTATACATATTTTTATATATCAATTCCTTTATAGCTATATATATATTACAATGAGCTCAAATTATTAATTTTTGTATTTATCAGGAGAATATTAATTTTCTAGATTTTTTAGGATTTTTCTAGGATTTTTTTTTTATAATTTTTATTTGATATGTGAATTAATTTAGAAAGGAAGTAGATATATTTCGCAATTTATTCCTATTGTAGCTTATACTATCCTTTTAACCACAGTAGCTCATCGTATCATTTTGATATGTGATACACATTAAACCTATCTCCACCATAATATCAACAATTATAATTACATTTTGATTTGATTTTTATTTTTTATAAATACAAAATAAGGAGAGAATATCATAATACATATTTAGATACCAAATTTATAGAATTAAGCTAAAGTCAAGAACTAAGAATAAGATTCAGGAAGACAATTAAAAGAGTTAAAGATTAGATTCATGAACATCTATCCTAAGATTTCTTCTCTTTTCTTTTCTTGTTATCATGAATAATATTCCAAATTTAAAGTTAACTTTATATTTGATTATGGGTGATTTCAAAGGCCTAGACATGAATTGTAATATTTAATAAGATCTGTTATATTCTTCTCGGTTATTATTCTTGATTATGTATTAATTCATAGTTTTAATCTTTGTATGAGTTTTCTTGATTATTCGAGTTTATAATTAAATAATCATATTAATTCATCATTAATGAATTTAGTTGATTGGGTACGTAATCAATTTAAATAACTAGTAATAAATTACTTGTAATAAGAATTAATACTCAAAATAATTAAATTGAGCTTGTGTATTTAACTTTGATCTAATTTGTTTTTTGAAATTGAGTACTTTTGATAAATTAAATCTAGAAAGTTTATTCTAGATTGTTTATTAGAAAGAATTTAGATTAAGAGTTTATTTAATTCAAATAATAGGTAATAAGATGTTTAGACTTTTGCACTTGTAAATTTTTCTAAGTTGTTATAATCAAAGAATAAGAGATTATGATACATTTTTATTTATTTGCAATACATGTTAATGGTGTAGAATAATTATGCAATTGTTCCTTTATTCGAATCTTTATCATAATTTATATATTTTGTTTTATCTTCATTAATCTTTAGTTATTAGATTTAGTCTTCAATTTACCAAATGAAAATCCCATATTTTAATAAAAATGAGTTAGTTTTCAATGTTCTATGTGGAATTTTTTTTTAGTTGTTATATACTAATTTATAACATTTTAATCACTTTAAAATAAGATTTAAATTGATTGTTAATCTGAATGCATCAATTTTTTGTAGCGTTATCAAGGATTAATTTAATAATTCTTTTAATAATTGTTAATTTTTATTTATTTATTTATTTCATGTTTTTTAAAAAAATCATTTATTTTCTATAGTTAATTATTATTTTTAGTTTAGATTTATTTATTTTTTAATTTAAGTTTATTTTACTTTTATTTTTAGTATATTTTTAGTTTAAATATTTATTTTATTTTATTTATCTATTTGTATATGACTATTAATTTATTTTTCTTAAAGTATTGAATATTAAGGGAACATGAATATACATATGGAAACAACATACTTAGCATACAATAAATTCATGCACCACACTTTGAGCATCAACAAGATAAGTAGGGTTACACTAATGCTATGGGTGGATTTAAAAGCCAAAGATTTGGGTATGATTTATATTATAACATGTACAATGATGGATCGTGGGATTATTAATACCTAAGCTATTCATGTAGAAATCCAGTATAAAATTTCAATATCACACCTAATTTTTCATTTTCAATGTGATAAGCAACTCTAATCACTCAAGATAAGTCTCTTGAGGATTTAGTGAGTACCATTGTTGCTAACATTTTGAAATTTCAAGAGGAGAACTAAGCTTTTATCAAAAAATAGGAAATTTCAAGAAGAAATATTTAGATATAAGTAAACCAAATTTCAGTAAGGAATCTAGTAAAGGAGTTCAATATCACACCTAATTTCCTATTTCTAATGTCACAACCCACTCCACCCAATCAAGGTAAGTTTCTGGAAGACTTCGTAATTGTTATAACTACTAATAATGTTAAATTTCAGTAGCAAACTAATGCTACTATCAAAAACATTTATTTTCATTTTTATATTATTTTATTCTTTCTTATTATAGGTTTAGTTTTATTTTCTATTTATTTATTTATTTACTTACTTACTAGTTATATATATTCCCTCTATTTAATTATCATCTTCTTTCCTTTCTTTTTATTAGTATCGTTGTTGTTATTATTATTTATTATTTTCTCAATTTTTTAATTCTTGATTCTCATGAGTTAATTAAATGCCACAAAAAATGATATAATTATAATTTGGCATCAAGAAAATCAATTAAGTCATCTTCATCGACTGATTTAGAATTTGAAAAAGAAGAGATAGAGTTGAACAATCAAACACTTAAAGACCTAGCTAATCCATATTTGGAACAACAACCATTATACATTCAGAACCCTACACTAGATGTAGCATTTGAACTTAAATATGGTGTGATTCACTTACTACCTACCTTTAGAGATTTGGTAGAAGAAGACCTGAAGAAGCATCTTAAGGAGTTTCATGTAAGTTGTTCAAGCATGAAACAAGTAGGGGTTACTGAAGAACAGGTTCCACTGAGATGCTTTTCATTCTCCTTGGCAGACAATGCAAATGAATGGTTATACTATCTCTCATCTAGATTGATCACCATTTGAAATGAAATGAAAAACAAATTTTTGGAAATATGTTTTCTAGCTTCAAAAGTCACAGTGATAAGAAAATAAATAAGTCAAACTAGGCAATACATTGGGAAAACATTATATGAATATTGGGAATGGCTCGAAAGGTTATGAACTAGTTGTGATTAACTTCTACTCCAATACTTTTTGAATGCTTATCACCTATGGAGAGGGATATGATTGATACTACAAATAGTAGAGCCTTGGTAAATAAATAAACCATAGATGCACAAAGCCTAATTGCAACTATGGCTACAAACTCTCAAAAATTTGGTACTAGAAATGATACACCGGCAAAGATAAGTGAGGTAATTACTTCTTCTTATCATGAACAACAATTGAATAATCTGATTGCTTTGGTACATCAACTAGCTGTAGAACAGGTGAAGTTATATGGTGTATCTTTTACAGTAGGATACCCTATAGACATGTGCCCTACTCTTCAAGAGGAACATGACAATGCTATTGTTGGATATCCGGGACAAAGGTTAAAGTATGATCTAATGGTAATACTTATAACCCTGGATGAAAGGATCATCCAAATTTCAGTTATGTAGGTAATAATAAAGTAGCCAATCCCAATAATCCCCCTGGATTTCCTAACCCTAGACCACCTCAGTAGTACCAATCCTAACAACCCCAAGGTAAGCAATTTGAGGAACCCAAACAAGTCTCCCAAAATGTCAATGCCATTACATTGAAAAGTGGTAAGCAATTTGAGGAACCTAAATAATGTCCTTGGAAAAGAGAAAACCATCCCACAATACGCTAAGGTGGCACCTAAGGTAGTATCCAAACCTTTCATTTCTACTTATGAACATATTTTTCCTTTTTCTAGCAGGTTTAGAAACATAAAGAAAGAAGAACAAAAAAGGAAAATTTTGGACACTTTTCAAAAAGTTCAAGTCAATATACCACCACTATTAGATGCTACCAAGAAATTTCCCAAGTATGCAAAGTTTCTTAAAGAACTATACACCACTAGACACAAGCTAAAAAGTAATGAGGTGATAAGTGTAGAGAAACATGTTTCTGCACTGTTACAAAGAAAGCTCCCACCTAAATGTCAGGACCCATATGGCTTCACCATCCTAATAAGTATAGGTAATATAAGGCTTGAAAAAGCTATGCTATGTTTAGGAGTATCTATTAATGTCATTCCCTATAATATTCATGCTTTATTGAATCTAGGTCCTCTAAAAGAAGCATGTTATTATTATAAAACTTGCTGATAGGACTAAAGTCTATCCAAAAAGGTGTTATTAAATATGTCTTAGTACATGTAGATGAAATGATTTGCCAATATACTTCTATGTATTGCACATAAGTGATGATTCATACACCATGTCCACACCATTATTATTGGGGAGACCATTTATGAAAACAACTTGCACTAAGATAGATGTGTATAGTGAGGAGTTAATTCTTGAGTTTTTTGGGAGATAATTCACTTCAAGATCTTTGAAGCAATAAAGTACCTAGATATGATAACTCTATAAAAGTAAAGTTATCAGTACATTTTTTTACTTATTATTTGTTTATTTTACTCAATAAAAAGTACTTTTAGGGTTAAAAATATTAAAATATGAACTTTCAAGTGAGAAGGGATGAAAATATTAAGGCATGACCAATCAGAACAAGACATGTGGATGCCACACAAACAAGAAGATCCAATCGGAGTGCACTGTGTGTACAGCTCACCAATCATCACCATATGGATGCCATGCAAGCACAAGAGAGCCAATCAAAGCATGCCGCATGTATTGGGTGATGTATGTATTGCCAAGTGTCGACACAACGTTCATTATGAGTTTTGTGGAGCGATCAACAAGTGTGCCATACATTGTCACAGGATTTGTTCATTCATTCTACCAAGGCTCAACACAATTGGGTCAGTGAATTATAGCACGTCCTGTAGTGTCGACTCAGTATGCTTT
This sequence comes from Hippophae rhamnoides, assembly GCA_033030585.1. Lineage (NCBI taxonomy): Eukaryota > Viridiplantae > Streptophyta > Magnoliopsida > Rosales > Elaeagnaceae > Hippophae > Hippophae rhamnoides. The sequence continues at coordinate 43,606,889 of CM065436.1, read as the reverse complement.
GACCAATACCAATCTACCCTGTCATGCATCGTGCACTGATTGATCCTATGTTTCTCCCTTTCCATGTTGCGATCCCATTATCCAGTGCTATTGAATTTTTCTTTTTACATCTTAACCCTTGATTTGAAGCTGATCCGACGGTCTAGATTCTATCTTAGCCTAATTTAACCTTCAAATTGCTCCAACAATCCTTAAGAACCAAACTTGACATTTATCATTTTTTGGTGCCAAGAAGAGAGAAAAATACAGAAAAAGTTCAAAAGAGATACACTTTTTGGGGAGATTCAAGACGAGATTGGTGATACAATTCAAAAGATTGATTTTATTTATTCTTTTTCTCCTTTATTTATCAACTTTCATGTCATTCTTTATGAAAAATCCAAAATTTATGAACAAAATCATGCCTAACTAATTTGTTAATCTAGTGGTCTTATGAACCAAGTTTTTTACATGTGAGGATCTAATATTTTACCTCAATTATGATTTCAATTTAATAATATTATTTAATCTAATTTTTATGTTATTAATTTTTTGACCAACAATTTATCTATAGTGGTAATTAAATAGATTTGAGAAAATTATTTAATTATTGTCTTAATTTAATAACATGGATAATTTCTAAGTAGAGATGTATGATTCTTATGTAAGTAATCCATAATCAATTAACTTAATAAGTATAATGAAATTTAATTGACATGAGAATGTGATTATGTTAATTACTTTATGTTATGTAGTTTACTTGATAGATGAATACATGCTAGGTTTCATGTAATTAATTAGTAATTATATTAGAGGATTTTAGTTATTCACATGTTTATAAAATTGAGAGATTAAATATATCTAGATATTTTCTCATATATTTGCTTACGTGTTAATTTTGAGTTAATTAATTACTACTATTTATTTTTAATTCTTTAATTTTTCTTTCTCAAAACACAAAAATAATTTGATCTTTTTTTTTGTTTTAAAAATTAGTTTTTAATAACATAATCTCTATAGAAATGATATTTTCTTATCATTATATTACTTATTTACGATGCGTATACTTGCGTACCCATTGCACACAATTCATGTCAATCAAGTTTTTAGCGTTGGTTCTGGGGATTATAAACATTAGAAATTAATTAATTTTGGTTTTATTTTAGGAAATTTCTTTATTTATTTTGCATAATTTTAATTTTAATTTATTAATTTAGTTATTTATTTTCAATTTTGACATCTTTCTTGGTACTATTAGAAATATATTTGGGTCTATTGCATGAGCAAACTCCATGATAGGGAAATTTTGCCTTTAGATCTCGAAATCGAGCGTATTTTGATATCAAAAGGAAAACAGGAAGTTGTCACCCAAGTGGAAGAAATGGCTAATCCATTAGAAATAAGCAATAATGAGCTAAATTTGAACAATCAGATTCTGTTAATGGATGATAGGGACAAAGCTATGAATGAATATGCATTACCTATTTTGGAAGGGTTGAATCTAAATATTTAAGCTAATTAGTTTGAACTAAAGCCATTGATTTTTCAAATGTTACAAATAGTTGGATAATTTAGCATATTACTAACAAAGGATCATCATTTACATCTCAAATTATTTATTGAAGTTAGAGATTCATTCAAATTTAGTGGTGTGACTGAAGAGGTATTTAAACTTTAGATTATTCCCTTACTCTTTATGAGATCATGCTTGAGTTTGGCTAAACTCTTTGACACCTGATTCCATTACAACTTGGAATGATTGGGTGGATAAATTTGTGATGAAATATTTTCCACCAACAAAGAATGCCAAGCTTAGAAATGACATTACCTCCTACTAAAAAATTGAAGGGGAGTCTTTATATGAAGCATGAGAAATATTCAAAGTGTTGCTAGGGAAGTGTACTCACTATAGTATCCCTTATTGGATTCAAATGGAGACTTTCTACAATGGTCTCAATGCTTAGATAATAGCCATTGTTGATGCATCCGCTAATGGAATTCTACTAGCCAAATCTTACAATTAAGCTTATGATTTACTTGAGAAAATGGCTAGCAATAATTATCAATGGCCAATTGATAGAATGACAGCCACAAGAAGAATAGCTGGAGTGTATAAGGTAAATGATATCATGGCACTTATAACTCAAGTGCCATCTTTGGTGAATCTTTTGAAGGCTCAAAACTTGCTAGCATGTATGAACTAGGTCCAAGATTCAAGGTTGTCATATGTCTTTTATAGAGGCACTCATTTGTTTGATAATTATCTAAATAATCCTAAATCAGCATTCTATGTGGGTAATGTGAACCGAAACAATAATCCATTTGAACACTTGTAACCTAGGATGAAAACAACATTCAAATTTCTTTTGGAGTAATAACAAAAATCAAGGTGGTAATTAATATAGCTGCCAATCATTTCTACTACTTGGTTTTCAACACCCACAACAATCACAAGCCCAAGAGAATAAGCCATATACTAAGGACAATACATATGCTTTAATGGGGATGATGAAATATTACATCCAGTCAGTAAATACAAAGTGTCAACTCAAGGTACTTTAATTCAAAATTTAGAGACCCAAATAGGGCAACTTGTCCAGACAATAAGTCAAATGCCTCAAGGTAACCTTCTAAGTGACATAATTATAAACCCAAGAAGAGAAGATAAGGAGCATTGCAACACCATAGCCTTGAGGAGTGAAAAAACTCTAGAGGAGGAACATGAGACTCAAAAGGATGGGGAATAATAGAAATTTAAAAGAATGAGGAGGAACTAGTGGATAAATAGAGCACTAGAAAGTAAATAATTCAGCTAAAACGAGCAACCACTATAAGTCCATTATTTTTTCCCTCAAAGATTGCAAAGAAAAAGTTAGATATGGTTTTCAAAGTTTTTATATGTCTTAAGAAGTTGCACATAGGTATACCATTTACAGATGCACTTGAACAAATGCTTTCTTATGCCAAATCTGAAGGACATCATATCTAAGAAAATAAGGCTTAGAGATAATGAAATAATAACCTTGAATAAATGTTGTAGTTTCATCCTTGTTATAAAACTACCTCAAAAATTAAAACATTTGGGTAGCTTTGACATTCCTTGCATAATTGGGAACATAAACATTGAGAAAGCACTATGTGACTTAGGTTCAAGCATTAACCTTATGTCATTATCAGTCTTCAAGAGATTGGGAGTTGGTAAAACCAAACTCACTTTATTAACATTAAAAATGGTAGATAAATCAATTAAGTGACCTCAAGGTGTGGTAGAAGTTGTGCTAGTAAAAGTAGACAACTTCATGTTTTTAGTGGATTTCATTGTACAACTTTCCCATCAAACTTGGTAGTCCATTCTTAGCAACCAAAAGAGACTTGTTAATGTACATAAAAGGTGAGCTGACAATGAGAGTGCAAGACCAAAAAGTAACACTTAAAGCTTTTAAAGCATATGAACCCCTTAATATTGATAATGCTAATAAATGCTTTAGGATAGATGTTATTGATCGTGATGATAACTTAAAAAATATGTTCAATCGTGCATACTTAAGACTATTACACATAATGTTGTGAATAATGAAGTAAACTCACCAAGAAATAACTCAATCTATTTTAATTTTGAAAGTATGGAATCTATGATCGATATTGTTGATTTTGTAAACTATTTGGAGGCTACACCACCCATGTGTATACCTAATATTATTGTGGAGAGTTTTGAGATATGATCAAAGCTCAAATCATTTATTAAAGGATAACTAAGGTTAGACCTCATAACTTTACCCTACAATCCCCAATTAAGTGGGCAAGCGAAAGAGTTCAATAGAGAGGTGAAAAGGATGTTGTAAATACATAAATTAGACAAGCTACGGTGGATTTCTTATAACAATACCAAAAAGTACAAAAAGAAAATAAAAATATGGCATAATAAGAGAATTAAACACTGTGTTTTTAAACCAAAATATAAAGTACTATTAAATAATTCAATACTCAAACTATTTTTGGGCAAACTCAATAGTAAATGGACACAATGAGATGTACCTTAGGAGTTGATATGAACATCTAGTCAAAGATGTTAAACATGACATATGTAACCCAACGTTATTTTATTTATATATTTATTGTTTTTGTTTTTTATGTGAATAAATGTAAACATGACATATGAATCTAATGATAGATTGGTTGTCATGATTAGGATAAGAAATGTAACATACTCGTTAAGATACTTACATTAATCATGTGATATGCTTGTTAGTTTTGATTGGATTCATTCAAATTTTTATGTACATGTTTATGATTGACTTTGGTGTTCTTATTGAGAGAAATGTTTTGATGAGTTATACAAGTTGATGAGATATACCATGTTTTAGAATCTATTTAATTATCCTTTGAGGCGAAATCCTAAATAATATTTAGCATAAGAAATGATTTAGGCCTTATTTAGATCGATTAAGCATTTCAAGCTAACCATTGTTAATATTTTTAGTCACCTATTTGAGCCCAATTAAGAACCTTTCATATCTTTAAGCCACATTTTATGCCTAACCAATATGCATTACCAATGCCTTTGCACCTTTAGCTTACATAAAAAGAAAATATAATCATGTGTTAAGCTATAGAATAAGAATAATTGTAAGGAACCCTATAAAAAGATCACAACACAATTATCCCTCTATAGAAAAAAGAATAAAATTGAAAATAAGTTTGGGGGTATTGTGAAGTTTCAAAAAAATGATATGGAATAAAAGAATATGAAAAGAATGGAAAGATAAGGTGCATTAAAATATTAATTAAAAGCTCAATTGTAATTAAAGAGTGCATGATGAATAAAAAGAAAGCTAAGGTATGAAAAGAGCCTAAATGTCTTTATTTATCGACTCATACCTAAGCCTTACATTACAAGCATATAAAACCCTTATTAATCTTTAGCTAAGTACATATTAATATTAGTGGAGAGTGATGTGAAAAATAGACTTATGAGACTTGGTCTAAGATTGAATTGATTAGCATGCTCATATAGATTGATTTCATGAATGCATCGAATGAATTCATATGCAATACACAGATGAATCAATTCATCAAAAACCTTTCATATTCTTTTATGGATGGAATATTGATTGATGAATATGTGAACCTATTTGTCATAGAATTGTTGACTTTGGAGAGGGATAGTTTTTACTAAATATGCATATGTTTATAGATATATAATTTTGAATATAATGCATGCTATGTTAGTTTATCTAGTTAGACTTGGCTTTACTTGAGGACAAGTAAAAAGTTAAGTTTGGGTATGTGATGACTCTACGAAAATAGAGTCATTAGTACACTTTTTTTCTTAATACTTATTCGTTTTATTCAATAAGTAGCACTTGCTATAAACATTCAAGTAAAAAGGGATGAAAAATATTTTTTGGGAATTTTCTGGAATATTTTGAAATTTTTACAAATTTTCTAATGTAGAACCAATCAAAATAGGACATGTGAACGCCACGTAAGCAAGAAGAGCCAGTTGGAGCGTGTCGCATGTATAGTTGACTAAACGTCGTCACGTGAATGCCATGCAAGCATAAGGAAGCCAATCAGAGTGCAGTGTGTACTTGGTGGCATAGACATTACCACATGCGAACACAACGTTCATTTTGATTTTGACTAAGTGGCTAACAAGCATGCCACATATCGTCACGAGATTCATCTATTCGTTATACTAAGGTGCCATAAAATTTGAATAAATGAGTTGCAATGCACCTTATTGCACCAACTCATCACGCGTTGACCACGACCAATCTGCCCCGCCATGCATCACGTGATGATTAGTCCTATGTTTCTCCTTTGCCATGTGTCATGATCCCATTGGCTAACATTGTTTAATTTTCCCTTTTTCATCTCAACCCTTGATTTCAAGCTAATTTGATGGTCCATATTTCATCTAAGCCTAATGTGATCCACTAATTGCTTAAAAAATCCTGAAGAGCCTAATTTGACATTTTTTATTAGTTTTTGTTGCCAAGAAGAGAGAAAAATACAAAAAAAGTTTAAAAAGAGATACAATTTTAGTAAAGATTCAAGAGAAGATTGGTATTACAATTCAATAAATTTATTCTTTTTCTCCTTTCTTAATCAATTTTCATGTCATTTTTTATGAAAAAAGTGAGTTTTATGAACAAAATCATATTTAGCTAATTTTTAATCTAGTGGTCTTATGACCTCAATTTTTTATATGCGATGATCTAATATTTTACCCAAATTATGATTTCAATTTAATTATAATATTTAATATAATATTTATGTTATTAATTGTTTTATGTTATTAATTGTTTGACCAACAATTGATCTATATAGGTAATTAAATAGATTTGAGAGAATTATCCAATTCTTTGTCTTAATTAAATAACATGCATAGTTTTCTAGTTAGAAATGTATTATTCTTATATATGTAATACATAATTGATGAATTTAATTGACATGCGAATACGACTGAGTTAATTACTATATAATGTGTAGTTTACTTGAGAGATGAATACCTGATAGATTAGATTTAATTAATCATATAATTTATTGGTAATCATATTGTGGGATTTTAATGATTTACATGTTTAAAAAATTTGAGTATTAAATATTCTTAAATATTTTCTCATATATCTTCGTAGCTACTAATTTTGAGATAATTAATTATTGTTGTTTATTTTTAATTCTTTTAATTTTTCTTTCTAAAAAAAATTTATCTTTATTTTTTAGTTTTAAAAAATTAGTTTCTAATAACATAATCTCCATAAGAGATTTAGTATTACTAAATACTTTTTCATATATATTCTTAACTATAAATTTTGAATTAATTAATTATTGCTACTTATTTTTAATTCTTTTAATTTTACTTTCTCAAAACCCAAAAAAATTGATTTTTTTATTATATTACATTTTGCGACACGTATACTTGCTCACCTATTGTACATAATTCATGTTGATTAGGATAACATTGGAGACGACTTCAATTGAGTTATAACTTAGTTCGATTGAGAATATAAAACCAAGTGCTTTGTGTGAGACAACTCACCAGATTTATTTTCTATCATTTTTTACTTATTTTTACATTATATTGATATATATACTTATATTGAGTACAATATAAGAATTAGGTGTGGGAGAAAGTAAATATATCTTTATATTTATTATTAGTAATGCATTATTTGTTTCATTAATTTAATATGTTTTATAAGCATATTTTTTTTATTTGTTGATTATTTATTATATATTTAAGTTATTTAATAAAAAATCAAGTTAACTATAATAAATAATTAGGCTTGTAATTAATAATATCATACTATGCTCAAAACATATATGCATGATAGCCAAGTTGATGATATGAAAAACAATGTGCCTAAATTTATAAAAAATGTTATGAATTTATTGAAACTTTACTATGATTTTATTGAATATAATGAAGATGTTAGAACTTTTATTTAAATTTATCAAGGTGAATGCTAAATGTATTTCTTGAAAAAATGATTAAGGCAATAAGATTAACCTTTGGTTAAATTGTTATGCCTCTTGAAAAAATGATAAAGGCAATAAGATTAACCTTTGGTTAAATTTTTCCGCCAATGATGTTACTGTCCTATAAGAATAACCCTTTTAGTGAACCAATTTGAGTCTATATGAGCTATTCATTTGTATTCCCACCTTATCCTTTAAACCAAACACTTTGGCCATAACATATAGTTCAAGAAAAAGTTAAGTTGCATAAAAAGATAATGGATTATATAAAAATGCTAAACTAAGATTTAAGAGTATTGAATGCATTTAATTAATTAAATGTTTAACACATAAAAAATAGCCTCTATGTTAATGTATACCCATGTTATAAAAAAACCTATAAGAGGACAAGCTGCAAAGAAAAATAAAAATATGTTATTATATATAAAAAAAAGTTGACAAAAATAAAATAAAATATGTTAACAATGATGGTCGAGTCCAAAATTATAAAATATGACCCTGTCTTATATTGACATACTTGGTCTTAGGATAGTATTATTTATAAGTCTCTTTCTCTTACTTCATGGATTCATGAATTTATTGTTTTTCCTATTTTTATTTCATTTGATTTAACCAAAAAGCTTAACCATATTACAACCAAATGAAAAACCTTTTGATTTTATGAAATACTTTTTATGAGTTGAGATACAATTTAAGGAAAAATTTATGATCTCTAATCATAATCTTAAGAGAATAGAGATATTTTATAAGGAGAAATAATATTCCAACTTGTTTAAGTTATATGATTTAATTTTTACTAATAGATGTCGATCACAAAAATACTTTGAGTATTATTATTATATAGTAACTAAGGCGTAGGGATGACTAGAGACATTATCTACCATTTATTAGAATTTGAAACCATAATATTTCTTAGCTTTCAAAATAAAATATGAGAAAATTTTCTTTATGTATTATGTGTATTGATTGCCCTTGAGGATTAACAAAGAGTATGTGTGGAAAAATTTGATAAGCGATAATTTATTCATATTTTTAGTAATTATTCCCTTCATATTTATACTTATTTTATTGTTTTTCTATGTTATAATTATTTATTTTATATTTTATGAGAAAATATGAGTTTTTTATAATTTTTTGGATTTTTTGAAATTGTTTTTAGATTTTTTACGAATTTTATTTGATAAGTGATTGTATTTAGAAAGAAAAGTGGATGTATATAACAATGTAGATGTATATAGAAAAGATACGAATGTACTTAGCAGATCAGGGCCGGAAATGGCACCGTTATGATTCCTCACCAAGGCGACTTTCTAGTAGGTAGTGCCAAACGACACGTCATTTGGCCAAACCATTCCTTGTTCTAACACATAAAGTGACATATTGGTAGTCACCAAAAGTGAGATAAATATCAACATTGTAATAGTATATCAATTTGTCTATTTTTGATTAGTTATGAAGGATTTAAAAGAAGTATCAACTATCATAAAAAATTACAGTTGAATTCATATTTGTATAAAATAAAATTTACTTATCAAGAGAGAACTTTAATCTATATATTCCTTTTCTATTCTCTAGTAAGTCTGAATTTGACACATTGTCATGTATGGATGCAAGATATTCGCCATTATCAGGAAGGTATTAAGGCTTGAATAAGTTAAGACATTTCAAGTGTAACAAAAGAAGATAAACAACAAGAGGAATGATTGTTGTGAACTTATTAAATTCAAGTATGATAATTATAACTCTAAGTCTATTAATGATCTTGTATGATTAAATATTTGTTTATAATATTTAAAACTAATAAATAAAAAAAGAAGATAAATAAACTAAACTCAATCTGTATAAAAATAAATATAAGAAAATTATAAAATTAAATCAATGTTTTGATAAGAAATTAAAAAGGTTTGCCTTTAAATAATAATCTATAAGAAGTAACAACTAGAGTTTCAAAATAACTAGCCACAATTTGATATCAAAGTCATAGGGAAAAAAAATACACCATTAGATGAAAAATTAATATTGTTAACTATTTAAAGACATTAGTGATATATATAAAATTCGAATACATTAGAGTTATTTTTATAAAAATCAGAAACATATGTAAAGATATGCTAAAAATCTAAAAAATCTTTAATAATGTTCCTAAAAGTTGATTGATAAAGGATACTCTAATTATTAATATATTTCCTAATATAATCGAATTTAATTATCTATCAATTAAATATATCACACCCTTTCAAATTCTCTAAATTTTTAACTAATTATAAAAATTTAATTAATTATCACTACATACATTAAATTTAGTGAGTTTGCACTTTCATATCTTGAAAATAATATGTCAAAAATTGATTGATAATATATACTTTAATTATTAATGAATTTTTTCATATAAAATAATTCATAGAGATGATATTGTCAAAATAATAATGTATGAATTGTCTATTTTTTTTCTTTAATTAATATACATTTGTGTCATTTTATTTAAATAAAGTTGTTATTAGTAAATATTAATTGTGAAAATTATAATTTGAGTAGTGATCATATTGAAATCCTATAATTCAACTATTAGTCATTATTACTAATAGATGACATCATATTAATGATTATTAAGATGTTTAGGGTATGTTATGGTAGTATTTATTTTATTTTATGATTTTATGTTATTATTCTAAGAATTCTGATAATTCACACTATTTATTTTCTTTTATTTTAGTTTTCAAGCAATATTATTATTAAAATCTTATAATCAATTATATAACTATTATAATAAAGTAAATTTACATATTATTTTGTAAAATTCTAGTGTAACTCCAACAATCACATGTTCAAAAAGTTAATTGATAAAGTGTAGTAATCATAACTCTCTGTATCTTTTTTTCATAACATGTTTCTCATGGATACTAACCAGAGTATAATTTTTGCATTTTGATTAATTATAAATCAATAACTATCATCTCAATATCTTTCTCTATAATATCTCTCTTATATTGTAAGACGTAAGAGTAATCATGAATGAACTTAACATCCACCAAACATTTGCACAAAATCTCATTCTTTTTTGTAGAATATGTATACGAAGTATGTTTTATATTTTTTCCTATTGGAACCAATATATATTCCGAAGTTCTTCAAATCCAACATTGCTTTAATATTGTTCTTTGTTTTTTCTTTAATATCTAGCAATGTATCAATCATACTTTTCACATGCATTTTTTTTAATGTGCATGACATCTACCACTTGACAACCAGGTAATTCTAATAAGGTGATTCCAAAAAAAAAAAATTACTTTTTCTTCTAACAATCTCACTTCTCTATTTCATTAACCTTCTCATTTTTTTCTTTGTCGACTTCTTTCGTTTACTTCCTTTAGATTGAATTTATGTTTCCTCATCATTGCTTATAATGATTTTTACTTTTTTGACTTTATCATTTGTCATCCTTTTTGACTTCTTTCCCGGATGTTTAAAAGTCATATTACGTAATTACCTTAATATCTAAACTCTTCACAAAAGCTTTGGAGCAAGATAATGATAATCATCAATATTGAAATGCTTGTTTTGGTATTAGAACTTGTGTTCAGTATTAGAACTTGTGTTCAAATTATGAGAAATATCTATGTTTTATATATATATATATATATAAGACAATTTCCTCCATGTACGAGATACTTCGTAGAAATATTGTTGCTACAAATAGGATATGACTTATATCCCTTTCTTCGCATGTCATGCTAAGTTTTTATATGTTAGAAAATTATTAATTGTACAAGATAGCATTCATCGTACGATTAAAGTATTATTCTTTATATGCATTATAAATATTGATGTAAAAACTATAAATATTTTCTAATTTTATTTAAATTTATTTTTATGTTCGTTATAAGTTTATCAAATAAAGTTGAAGAAACATAAAAATATTAGACAATCGTACTTCATGTATATATTTTATAACTAAGATATATAAGATTATAATTATGCATTTAATAACACATGTCCATAAAACTAGAATTATTTTTATTATTAAAATATTTATTTAAACTTGAATCAATTTATGAAATTATTTATTAAATATTTCTTTAATGTATTTTAAAAAAATATTTTTTCTAATATTAAGATTTTTAATAGGATTGAAAAATTAAACCTAAAATATAAAATATATTCAACACTAATATTACTAACTTGTTACTAATATTGCATAGGGATTAATGATTTTGTGTACTCGGCTTTACACAGCAAGTGGATATATATTTGGCTTCGAGATCAATTTATGAACAGATTTGTTTTTTTGTACACTTTCATATTTTTGTTTCATATAAATAGCCTTGCACAGGGATTAATGATATTGTGTACTCGGCTTCACACAGCAAGTGGATATATATTGCTGCGTAATTTCGCAAGTGTATGAATTGTTCAAGTAATAAAATGTACAAAAATACGGATATCGAACCCACAAGGAATGACGCTACTAAGTATCAAAATTGACTAATCCTAATTTTATTTGAAAACCGAATTGTTGAATTTGTTTAAGAAGTAAATTAACTTAAAACTAAACGCAAATAACAAAATTTAATGTTGTTCACAAATGATTAAAAATGCTAAGGCATTTGATTTCGCTAAATCAATTCAATCCGATTTCAAGTTATGTTATACGAGAATCAAAGTTAGAAGTGATGGTTGAAAAACCCAAACTTATCTAATAATCTCTCTCGAGTTATATTAGAATTACTTATCTATGAAAACCAACTATATTTCTATGAAGATTTAATCACAAATAAGCACATTACAATTTATGAAATTTCTAGAATAACCACATACATCATGCATTAGGTGTCAAACTCGCATTCAACATACGGTATTTATCACAAGAAGCATTCATTACACATCTCCTCTCGGTCTCAATATAATATAACAAATCATCTAAATCTTGATCAGAAATTTAAAAGCATTAAGCATAGAAATAAATACTCAACTTGAAAACAATGAATTCATATAACGATAACAAAAGAAATCAAATTTTCTTGATTCAACTACATCATAGCCTTAGCAAAAACGAATTAGTTCATAACGGAAATAAGAATAAACATATTCTCAATTGAATCCATGAATAACAAATCTGAATAAAATGCAAAAAATAAAAGCTAAAGAGAAGAGATGAAAAACTCTTGAAGATGAAGACTTGGTAGCAACAATGGTGATGATCCTTCAAGCTTCTCCAAACTTTCTCTCCAAAATTGCCTTTTCTCCTCCAAAAATGACTCAGATTTGTTCTCTCTGCCATGACCTCTTTCTCCATCATATTGTATATATAGATCTAGGGTTTTGGGGGAAATTTTGGAACAAAACAACATAAAAAATGTGTTTTCGGACGAAACTCGCCGGCGGCGACATTATTCTCGCCGCGGCGAGATTTCTAGAAAAGTTACGATTTTGGTTCCGTTGATTTTGGCCGGCGGCGAGATGAATGTGGCCGGCGGCGAGATCACTTGGCCGGCGGTGAGATTATGTTGACTGGCAGTGAGATGAATTTGCCAAAATCCGTGCTCTTGGGAAGATTTTTGCCGTGAGATTTTCACCGACGGTGAGAATATTATGGCCGGCGGCGGGATTTCTAAATTTTAAAACTTTGTTTTCTTTTTATTTTCACTCAATCCTGATCATTGTACTTTGTCCAAAACTTCTCCAAAATCATGATTTTACCTGAAATTACACTTTAAACACGAAATACCCGTGAAATGACATTTGTGAATTAAATAATCAAATAAACACAATTTTCACACTAATATCAACATTTAAATCATAACAAAAATGCAATAATTTGGCTCTTATCATATATATCTGGCATGGAGATCAATTTCTGAACAGATTTATTTTTTTTACGCTTTCATATTTTTGTTTCATATTTTTAAATTCATATTAGGTTATTATATAGTTATATAAAATAATTTTGTGTGATCATAAATATTTAATTTCATTATTAAAGTTTAAAGAAGTTATTTTTATTGAATTTATGTTTAATCTTTTTTCTCTAGAATTTGTTAGTTGATTTGATTTAAGTGATATGTGTTTTGAATCATATAGTTAGGATTATTCATTATTAAATCCGTTTTAGAACACATATGAACACTTGTGTTTTTGTGCTAACTCATTTTGTAGTTAATTTGTGAACATATATGATTGGCAGAAAGCTTATTGCAAAATTGTAATAAAAACCACTCACGCTAATATTAGAAACTATGAAAATAGGGCATGAGCTAGTAAGTAAGGTACATTGGGGCAGTACCATAGGGTGCATAGCATAAGATCGAGTTTGTACTTTAACATTTGGTTTTCATAATGGAAAGTTAGTTGGTCTCATGGACCAGTGGTTTTCCTCTTACGTCATGGTTATGGCTTTGTTGTTTTCACCTAAAAATATCGTGTGTAATTCTTTGATTTTTATACACGATTGCATGTCTAGTTGCTTTGTCTAGGTTAATTAGGTCTATATTTTATAAAATTTCAATAAGTATCAGAGCCAACACTAAACACATTTAGTGAGTTTGATCCTTAGGGACACACATTTCTACTTATGGACTAAATGAAAGAAAGTGGGTCATCTGTTAGATCACCATTCTTTAATGGGTATAATTGATGCGTATTTTCACAAGTGTATGAATCGTTCAAGTAATAAAGTGTATAAAAGTACGGATATCGAACCCACAAGGAATGGCGTTACTAAGTACCGAAATTGACTAATCCTAATTTTATTTGAAAACCGAATTTTTGAATTTGTTTAAGAAGTAAATTAACTTAAAACTAACGCAAATAACAAAATTTAATGTTGTTCACAAATGATTAAAAACGCTAAGGCATTTGATTTCGCTAGATCAATTCAATCCGATTTCAAGTCATGTTATATGAAAATCAAAGTTAAAAGTGATGGTTGAAAACCCCAAATTTACCTAATACTCTCTCTCGAGTTATATTAGAATTACTTATCTATGAAAACCGACTATATTTCTATGAAGATTTAATCACAAACATGCACATTATGATTTATGGAATTTCTAGAATAACCACATACATCATGCATTAGTTTTCACACTCGCATTCAACATACGATATTTATCACAAGAAGCGTTCATTACACATCTCCTCTCGGTCTCAATATAATGCAACAAATCATCTAAATCTTTATCAGAAATTTAAAAGCATTAAAGCATGGAAATAAATACTCAACTTTAAAACAACGAATTCATATAACGATAACACAAGAAATCAGATTTTCTTGATTCAACTACATCATAGCCTTAGAAAAAATAAATTAGTTCATAACGGAAATAAGAACAAACATATTCTCAATTGAATCCATGAACAACAATTCTAAATAAAATGCAGAAAATAAAAGCTAAGGAGAAGAGATGAAAAACTCTTGAAGAGAAAGACTTGGTAGCAACAATGGTGATAATCCTTCAAGCTTCTCCAACCTTTCTCTTAAAAATTTCCTTTTCTCCTCCAAAAATAACTTAGATCTACTATCTCTGCCATCCCCCTCTTTTTCCATCATAATGTATATATAGATCTAGGGTTTGGGGGGCAGTTTTGGAACAAAACAACAAAAACAATGTGTTTTCGGACGAAACTCGCCGGCGGTGACATTATTCTCGCCGCGGTGAGATTTCTGGAAAATTAAATTTTGGTTTTTCAGATTTTGGCCGGCGGCCAAATTAATGTGGCCGGCGGCGAGATTCACTTGGCCAAAATCCGTGCTCCTACATGATTTTCAACATTTTCTCCGTAAGGTTTTCGCCGGCGGCGAGAATACTCTCGTCGGCGGTGAAATTCCAAATTTTGAAATTTTGTTCTATTTTTATTTTCATTGAATCCCGATCATTGTACTTTGTCCCTAACTTCTCCAAAATCATGATTTTACTTGAAGTTGCACTTTAAACACGAAATACCCTTGAAATGACATTTGTGGATTAAATAATCAAATAAACACAATTTTCACACAAATATCAACATTTAAATCATAACAAAAATGCAATAATTTAGCTCTTATCAATAATTACCCTTACTGGAAGGTTCGCATGCAAGTCTTTCTCAAACAAGATGAAAAGTATAGGATGTTATTCTTGATGGTTGGGAACCACCTTCAGTAAAGAAAAATGGTGTAACAATCATAAAGCCAAGAAAAAATTGGACCACTGAAGAACGCACTCTTAATATGGCAAACCAAAAAGGTTTAAGCTCAATTTTTGTTGTAGTATTGATGGATGAGTTTTGTCACATCTCCAACTATGAGACTGCTAAAGATGCATGGAATGCATTTGCTCTTGCTCACGAAGGAACTTCCCAAGTGAAACCAAAAAAATTGAGATTGTTAAGATATGAGTTTGATTTCATTAAAATGAGAAACATTGAAACTTTTTGGTCAATTATATGTACGCTTTTGTGATATCACTAATGCTTGCTCTAACCTTAGTGAGAAAATTCTACAACCTATACAAGTACGCAAACTTCTAAGGTCTTTAATAGCAGATTACAAGATGGAGGTTACAATGATAAAGGAAAGCAAGAATATGGACACACTAAACATTGATGAACTTGTTGGGTCAATCTAAACCTACGAGCTTACTCTTGTTCCACCCAAGAGAGTCAAGGATGTGGCATTCAAAAGCTCCAAAAAGGACATCTCTGATAGTGATGAGGATATGAATGATGAGTCACTAATCTTATTAGCATGAAAATTTAACAAGTTCTTATAAAATAAAGGTTAATAGAATAATCAATCTAACAAAGGACACTCCATTCATTTGAGGGACTGAACGTCAAGGAAAATAAAGACTTCTAGTTTTGATGGTAAGAAAACTAAGCTATTAGTCATCAATGCTTTGCTTATGAGGGCTTCAGTCATATTTCTGAAAAATGTGCGAATAATAATAATAAAGTGGGAAAAGTTTAAAATGCTATACTCAGTGACACAGAAAGTGAACAGGATAATGCTAGTAACTTAGATGGTGATGACACTAATTATTGTGCCTTCACCACAACTACCAAAGCATACCACAATGACTCATTATTTAACTCAGATGAAGAAAATGAGGAAGTAGACTATTCTATCTTAGTATTTAAGTTTAATGTATCAAATTATGATGAACTATTCATGGATTTTCTAAGTGACAAGAAAGAGAGAGATAAACTACTTGTTGAAGTAACTAAACTTAATGATATCATCAATGTCCACAAAACTAACCTAGAGAAAGATGAAAAAAACTTCTTGAACATATTAATGCTCTAAATCTGAGTCTTGCATAAATCAATCAGGAAAAAAAAAACTTAGGCAAGAAATTAGTATTGCTAAAGAAACGGTGAAGAATTTGACCATAGGTGCTGAAAAATTGGCCAAAGTCCTAAACTATGAAAAACAATATAGAGATAAGATAGGTCTTGGATACATAGATGGACAGTCAACACCTTCAACATCAAAGACCACATTTGTAAGACCCTTAAACTCTACTCATACTATCACTACTTATGAACAAAGAACTATTGCACTTGTGGTAGAATAAGTTATTAAGTTTGTGCCATCTGTAATCATTGTGGTAAGAAATGTCATATAAGAAAAAAAATGTAGATTTTTGATGAATGCTCTTGAACTTAATCATTCTTTCCATATTTCACATAGTAGGACCCATAAGCATAATCTATCTATGCATGCTAGATCATATTCAAGGATAAATAAAAATTATAATAACATGTTCAGAAATTCTACTAGGAAGCATGAAGTCTTAGGTTCAAAGAGAAATAAAATTCAATACTTTTAATGCTAGGACTTATTATCATCATCCTATTATGCATACATCTTCATTTGGGATGAATGAGAAAAGTACAAATAAGTCTAAAAACAAGCCTATGAAACCTAAGATAGTTGAGTCTCAACTCAATGATATAGAGAAACCAAAATGCAAGAATATTTGGATTAGGAAAGATTTTTTTTCCTGATCACCTGACCATTTTTTATTCTTTCATCTAGATCTTTTTGTTAAAGTGCTTAAATGATCTTAGGTGAGCAATCTGTATTGACTTTATTTTATTTATTAGTTAAACTTAAAAGAAGAAGAGATAATTAGAATCCTTATTTGGCCAAAAAGGCATTGAACATATTCAACACTTACATACATACAACTTTGTTTCTATCGACTCAACTTATTTTGATATTTATTGGATAAATTGTTCTACAATTTTGCTTTATGCATACACATAATTTTGTACATGTGATGATTGATGTTGACATGAACTTGTTCACACACTCACAAACACACATATATGTTATGCTTGAAGTTTATAAATTATCTTGAAAGACTCTACACCTTAACTAATATTGACTATAAAATTGTGTTAAGTTCCATTTCTTGCTTTCTACAATTTTATCGTATGGAGGTACATAGTATTGAGAGTTACCTATTGTAATGTGTGAAGCTACCGTAATAAGAGGAGATAGCTACCTCACAACTAGTATGAAAGTCATCATGTTAGGTTTATAGCTCGTGTAAAAAAGAAGATTGTGCAAAAAGTGACAACTTATAAAACTTGTGCTTGGAATGCACAAAAAGAAAGGACCAATGGAGGTTAAAAAAATCATTTACCTCATTTGGTAGATATATTTTATTTTGTGAGATTAGAGACTCAATTATAATTTTATATGATAGGTGATATTTTTTTTTCTTTTGAGTCTTTTTTAATTGATCATAAATGAATTAATTGACATATTTATGGAGTTTAAACATATAATGCTTTTAATTAAATGTCAATATATCATTATAAGTGTTTGCGTGCTTGTGTGTTTGTGTGCTTCTTCTTCTCTACTTGCTTATACAATAGATAATCAAAAAAAAATAAGTTTAAAGAAAATAAAAAACTTGAGTTCTCAATTGGTTGTGTGATTGTTTATGATTAAATGAGTTTAATATATATATATATATATATAAATTTCAAAATAATAAAATAAAAAAATTCTTCTGTACTTGCTTATACAATAGATAATCAAAAAATTGAGTTTAAAGAAAATAAAAAAAATGAATTCTCAATTGATTGTATGCTTGTTTATGATTAAATGATATATATATATATATATGAAAATTTCAAAATAAAAAAATTCAGATTTTTACACATTCACAACTTCTTCTTATTTAATAAATTTTTAATTGATTTTTAAGCTAGTGAGTTATAGAACTTAATGGGAGTTTAAACCACATTGCACTTTTGCATTAATTTATTTTACATTGTTCTTTAATCTATAGGAGTAGTTTAGATCCATTGTTTTGTACAATACTTTGTCCTTCTCATATGTCAAAAAAAGATAGTGTGTTTCATTTTCATGTTTTATTTTGTTATACATACAAGGGAGAACATATTTAGTCAAATTTATGTTAAGCTTGATTAATATGAATGCATACACTACATGATTATTCTTTACACTTCTCTTATTACTATGTAAATTGAACTAATGTACAATGAGTTTTTCAAGCCAAGTTGTCATTTGTTTTGTCTATGCAATTTTAGTTACTTATAAGTTTGTCAATTTATAGTGAATATGGATTCACCCGACCATAGGATAGTTCTACTATGGACTCTAAAACATTATTTTATTTTTATCTTATTCCTACAAGTGTTATGTAGTGAGTGATAGATTTTGTCACACAAAAATACTAAATTGAAAGTTTGTAAGGATTATGAGGGTTGGTTATTTTCGTGGACAAAATATTTTCATGTTAATTTTTTTTATGCTTGTTATCAAGTAGATAAAACAAAGCTAAAGAAATGTTAAAATGTCAGATAATCGTACTTTAGACATATCTTGTGTAACTAAGACACATATGATTACACTCATGTATTTAACAACACATGTTCATAAAAATGAAATTATTTTTACTGTTAAAATATTTATTTATTTAAACTTGAATTAATTTATAAAATTATTTATTAAATATTTATTAGATGTGTTTTAAAAATTATTTATAAAATATTTAACAGCACTCATGTATTTTTACTGTTATTAGTATGTATATATATATATATATATATATATATATATATATATAGACACATTAGTATTAAAAGGTGGCTGAATTGAAGAGGTCAGTTGAATTATTGCAATCTGAATCGCTACTGCAAGCTGCTGAAAAACAAAACAAAAAAAGAAGAAGAATGGCGACAGCAGGAATATTTAGTTAATATATATATATATAAGTATATATATAAAGATAATCTGTGACATAAAAGAAAAAGGGATTGGAGGTGGGGTAATGATATTCATATACATTTCTCTTTAAACAATTTTACAAAGGGATATATATATTTGGCTTGGACATCAATTTATGAACATATTTGTTTTTTTTAAGCTTTCGTATTTTTGTTTCATATTTTTAAATTCATATTAGGTGATTACATAGTTAGATAAAATAATTTTATGTAATCATAAATATTTAATTTAAATATTAAATTTTAAAGAAGTTATTTTTACCAAACTTGTACTTAATCTTTTTGTTTTAGGATTTACTAGTTGATTTAATTTAAGTGATATATGTTTTGAATCATCTAGTTAAGATTATTCATTATTAAATCTGTTCTAGAACACGTAAGGGTATTTGTGTTTTTCTGCTAACTCATTATGCAGTTAATTTGTGAACATATCTGATTGGCGGAAAGGTTATTGAAAAGTTGGTATGAAAATCACTCACACTAATATTAGAAATTATGAAAATAGAGCATTAGCTAGTAAGTAAGGTACATAGGGTGCGTAGCATAAGACCGAATTTGTACTTGAACGTTTGGTTTTCATAGTGGAAAGTTAAGTGGACTGATGATTTTTCTCTTAAGTTATGGTTATGGCTTAGATTGTTTCCACCTAAAAATATCATGTGTAATTCTTTCATTTTCGTACTTTATTTTTATACGTGATTACATGTCTGACCGCTTTATTTAGGTTATTAAATTATAAATTGATAAAAATTAAAAATAACGTATTTAACTCTCTAGATTAATTAGGTCCATATTTTATAAACTTTCAATTAATAATCACATCCCATAATAACTTCAAGTTATCTACGGAAGACTCCAAGTATATATATCAATATCTATTCCAAGTTGTTTAGGGCTCAATATTAATAAAGCATCATAAATTTTCTCTTCTTGTACAACTAAGAAAGAAGGTTGTATGTTATCATGAAACAAACCAACAACTATATCTGCTATTGATAGAATTATGTAGATTAATATCATTATCAAATATAGTAAAACAAAAGTTTTAGGGTTCATAAGCAAATTCAGGGGATATATTGTCAACTAACTTCCAACATAAAGAATGTACAAGATGGTGCAAGTAATAAGTATAGTATTGATTTTCTGCATGGCAAGTCAATATCTTCTTATGAACATGTTCGTAAAGTGATAAATTTGAAGAAAGTACCAAATAACTTTTACAGGCACACCAACCTTAGGTTTTAAGCTGATTATAGCTTTCTCCATTATATCTTCTTTGCACTCTCGACAAGTATCGAGTGGTTTATATTGGTTCTTATAAAGGATGTAATCATTTAAATAAGCATAAATTATATGATACTCTATTCCAAACCTACCAAGAGATTTCTTAATTTCTTATATAGAATATGACAATTTGTTTCTCTTAGGAAGCATCTCTACAAATACCTTTAATAATTTTGTAAATCCCTTATTGGAAAAATTGTTCTTTGTCCTCACATTGTATGACTTTACCATTCCAGACATCTTAATAAATTTCTCAGACTCTGGATATAATAATTTCTACACATCTTCTAAAAGGATTTTTTCAAAATATTTCATGATCTTCGTATAGTTCACCTTTCATAGCATGAAATACATTTTTAGTATCCACATTTGCAATTCTATATATTAAGTATTTATTTTGATATAATTATTTTCATGTCATCCTCTCTATTGTCTTCTCCGTGACAATACAAACATCTTTAAATAAGAAGAATTATCATACAAATAAGATGATTCCTAACCTCTTCCATGTGATTTAATTTCTCATTTTTAAAACCGACACACTAATATTTAATCATATTAATATCACCATTATTATTACGATGTAAAAAATTCAAAAAGGCATCTATTTCAAGTATACAATGAGGGTCAATTCTACACTAATAATACTTGTTTACTTTTCTATTACATAAATGATATAATAAATATCTAAAAATTTATATGCACATAAATAATTAATTCCATAAGTAAGTTTTAAACAACAACACGTGTGTATATATATATTAATAGAACCTATAAATACATAAAACATATAATCATAAAATTAATGTGTGAAATGAAACATTATAAACACCAAAAATTACATTAAATTTGAAATATTAAGCAAAAGCTAGCAAATAAATTGTTTAAAAAAATCAAAACCTAATTAACACAAAATAATATTATTTTATTAGTTAAAAAATATATTTGGATAAATAGTAAAAACAAATACAAGCATGAAAATATACAAGAATGATGTAAAACTATACTTACTTGCAACACTTAAGCAATTAGAAGGTATTTAAAAGTTGTTTGATAATTGAAAAAAATGGAGAAAAAATTATAACCCAAATAAAAACCCAAAATGGCATGAATATATAGTGCAAATCAAGGAAGGATGAATAGAATTATTTCATGTAGGTTTAGAGGTGATTTATTAGGTCTGGCTGAACGGAATGAGTGGTTGGGTGGCTTTGGTAGTTGGGGTAGGTAAGGTTCGTGACCGGTGAGGGTACAAAGTGAGAGAGAGAGAGAGGTGAGGGGTCATGGGTGTGATTGAGCTATATAAACCTTTTTGTGTTTGTTATATAGTGGAACTTATGCTAAATTATGTTTTACGTCGATTGACACATAGAATCAAAGTAAAATTTGGTATTAATTCCTACGTGTAATTGACACAAAAATTAAATTAAATTAAATTTTTTAAATTCTCACGTATTTTTTTATTGTATTATTATATATTGTAAGATTGAACTCACTCAAAATTAGAGCCGTTTCATCTCAAAGCCGATTTGAGATTTTGTAACTTAAGGGAAATGAATATTTTTAGGAGAATGTGTGTTAAATAAGTGTTGTTGTGAATCACCTCATAAGTGAAGAGTTTTAAAAATTTATTGAGAAATGTCGAGAAGATGTGCATATTGGTATGAGTGAAAGAGAGACCCTAAAAATATAAGTACTATGAACTTAGAAAGTATTATTTCTTATAAACATGACTGATTTATATATAAAATAGTTTATCACTCAATATTATTTATATAGGATTCTAAAAACATTTTACTTGAATGTGTCTCTTTACTAACCCTTATTTCACACACTCCACTAACCATGTTTATTTTTTTTAATATACAAAATCTCTTCAAATTCCTTAACTATCACTATAATGATTGAAAGTTCATAATAGAACCAAAAAATTCTAAAGGACAATGAATATGTTATTTTAAATTTTATCAAATTATAATTTCGTAACCTAAACAAAGTGGTTAGAAAAACAATTATATGTAAATAGTAAAGTGTAACAAATAAAAATAGCATACAATATTTTTAGGAGGAAACAACCTAAGTTATAACCATGACATAAGAGGAAAACCATCAGTCTACCGAATCACCTAACTTTTCACAATAAAAATCAAATATGCATGTTAAAACTCGATCTTATGCTATCCTCCATAGGATACTACCTCAATATACCTAAATTATGAGCCCTTACTCTATTTTCATAGTTTTCACGACTAGTGTGAGCAGTATCAGATCAATGTTCTAATTACCTCTTTACCAATCAAACATGTCCATAGATCAACTTACAAACAAGGTTAGGATATTAAACCACAAGTGTACATGTGTGTTCTATAATAGATTTAATAAGGAATAATCCTAACTTGAAGATTCAAAATATATATCAAATAAATCAAGTCAACTAGCATATTCTAGAACTTCAATTAAGCACAAATATTCAATAAATAGGCTCAGATCTCTAGCATAATCATATAAAATCAAAGATTCAAAATAAATGAGTAGGATTAAATCTATGATAACATAATTATATGAATATATTAGATGAGATAACGAAGCTCAACCTAAACAAAAAGAAGTAAAAAGGTAGAGAGAACAAACTGTGAACATTTTGTGCTCCTTAAAATTGCTATGTCGTCTGTGTTTAGATTATAAGAGACAAGTGATGTATTTAAAGAAAACCTAAATAAGAAAACATCAATTATCTGATGTGGTAAAATAAAATAGGTAGTTTGCAGCTTATTGGGATTAAAAAAATTGCATGAAATAAGAAAAAATCGACCAATTCTAGTCAAAGGATTGATCCTTTTATAAGGGGGATCAATCCCTCTCCAAATTAAGTTCAACCAACAATACATCGAATTGATCTATCTCAGGTAGTGATCGATCCCTTTCTCCATACTTCCTTTTTAAAAGTTACGTAATTTGACAAAATTGGTTGATGATCGTTTAGAGATCGGTCTATTGAGGGATTGATCTGTCTACTAGGGGTATCAATCTCTCTATCTAAAAAGACTTATAACTCAATTATATAGTATTAGAATTGATTCAACCAAAATCCTATATTAAATGTACTTAAATATGCATGCAACGGTACCTGAATATGAGTCATTGGAGCGTTGTAACTATGATGCGATACATGTTATCTGGATTCATATTGGGAACATGTGCTAGTGAATACATGAATGAAGTCTTATGTATGATAGTTGTAAAATGTATACATGAAATACGATTATCCGGAACTCTGATGTTTCTTCGACTTTGATTGATAGACTTGATAACGATCCTAGAAATAAGTTTATAGGCAAATGTTTATCCATAAAAATAGCCAACATTCAGAGTTTTTATAATGATAGTTAAGAATTTAAAATTTGGAACTAGCATTATTAAGAAAGTTATAAAATTTAAATAGATTTTGTAACTTAAGGAAAAAGAATGTTGTTAATGGAGTTTGTGTTAAATAAGTGATCACTACGAGTCACCTTAAAAATGAAAAATCTTTGAAATTTATTGAGAGATATAATTAGACTCAAAGACATGTAGAGGAAGAGAAATTATTTATTGTTCTTAAAGTATACGATGACATGACAATTCAAGTCAATAAAATTCAAGATTATTACAAATTTTTCTTTCAAAAAAAAATCCAATAAAAGGTGAAGAGATGAAACAATCTAATTGACGAAGAATATATTTTAGGAGTAATAAATAGTACTAAGGAGATGTATGTGTTGGTAAGAGCTTATTCAAATATAGACCTTAAAAATGAAGTTGGTTTAAATGTGTAGTCCAAATTCCTTTAGTATTACTATGATCTTAGGATGCATTATTTCTCGATAACTAACTGATTTATATACAAAACGATTTATGATAATTCTAATGCCAGAGCTGAAAACACATTTTTCCAAAGTAATAGTTATTATATTGATAATTTTATCCTCGTATAAATCATAAACTCTTTTTTTTTTTACACAGGAGAGTGCATTTTTAACAGAGATCTTTTCTCTCTTCCAACTCTTTCTTCTGCATTTCAGCATTTGACATGACTTTTACGCTTGTCAAGCGAGTAACATCTTTTTATTTACATAAATTAAAATAAATTATAATTTTATTTAGACATCGACTGAAATGTATTTGAATGGAACAGAGGTGAATTGAGAACAAAAAAAGGGACGGATTCTATTTACAGAGGCAAATGTGCTGCTAAGGCAACAAGAAATCAGAATGATAAAGTGATTCATCTTTGGGAGATAAAAACTAGCACTTGATTATTGTAGTTGAAGCCACTCATGTTTATTTTCTTATAGAACACAATACGGAATTTTGACAGACATAGTTTACTATTATTTTCTCATTCAAGTTCTCAACTAAAAGCAAGATGCTTCCTAATGTTCATTGGCATCATTCTTGACATATTTGAGATGAAAAATGAGAGATATTGAGTTGAGAATACGTATGTTTTAAAATTAATGTTTTGGTTTTTGCACTAAAACATAAAATAAAGGCAGTGCGTTTTCAATTGGTTGAAGATGAAAGCCAATAACTCAAAGTGAAGTCTATTTAAGAAAAGTTTAAAACCAGAGGGTTGGTTTCGAAAACACCAATACTCCAAAACAGTTACAAATCCCATGTCCCAAAATTCTTGAAGAATGGAAGAGATCCTTTTCTATATAGTTAAAGACCAATGAGGTTTAAAATAGATTCATATCATTGAAGCCAAATCTTGAGCATGATCATGAACACTTTCATTTTATATAGTATTGTTGAAAATTTGTGTTAAAAACGCCAAAGCCAAAGGCCTTTCCAAATAAAATAAACTCTCTTAAAGTTGTATTATTTTTTTCATATTTTCATTACAATTCTATAGCTATATATAATGAGATTTACTTATTAAATTAATTTTTGAATTAAACATGCCTTGATTTACTCATTAAATTAAGGATTCTTGTTTTACTCCTTGAATTAATGATTCCTTGTTTTACTCATTGAATTAAGGATTCCTTATTTTTCTTCTTGAATTAATCCTTAAAATAAGGATGACAACTCCTTGATTTACTCCTTAATTTACTCCTTGAATTATTCCTTAATTTTATCTCCAATACTCCCCCTCAAGCTGGATCCATAAGGTTTATGGATCTAAGTTTCTACAATCGTTGAGGCGATGAGAAGCAAAGACAAAGGTAAAACTAAAAAAAATGCTGATTACGATAGCAAAAAAAATATTGTTGTAGATGTGGGACCTTTCCTTTTACCACAATACTTCCTCTCCACATCGAATAGGTAGGAGCTGCAGGAGAGATTTAATCCATCATCGCTAAGAGCTTGGTTTCAATGTGAGACATTTCCTTTTACCACAATACTCCTCCTCTACATCAAGCAGGTAGAAGCTGCAGGAGAGATTTAATCCATCATTGCCAAGAGCTTGGTTTCAATGTGGGACCTTTCCTTTTACCATAATACTTCCCTTCCACATCAGGCAAGTAGGAGTTATAGGAGAGATTTAATCCATTATTGCCAAGAGCTTGGTTTCAATGTGAGATCTTTTCTTTTACCACAATACTCCTCATCCACATCAGGTAGGTAGAAGTTGTAGGAGAGATTTAATCCATCATTGCCAAGAAATTTGGTTTGAAGAAAAAAATTGAACAAGAAATCGCTTTGATAGAGTGCCAAATGCACTTGAAGACATCACAAACTATGTTGTTGAAAGCAGAGATAAACTTACAAGAGCTACAAGTATATGATGTTTCGGTAGAGGAATAACAATTTTTTTCACGAAGATCGACTTGCTTTGATACCATGTTGAAAATTTGAGTTGAAAACGTCAAAATCAAAAACCAAAGGCCTAAAGGCCTTTTCAAATGAAATAAACTCTTTCAAAGTTGTATTATTTCTTTCATATTTTCATTATAATTCTATAGTTATATATAAGGAGATTTACTCATTAAATTACTCTTTGAATTAAACATTCCTTGATTTACTCCTTGAATTAAGGATTATTTGTTTTACTCATTGAATTAATGATTCATTGTTTTACTCATTGAATTAAGGATTCTTTGTTTTACTCGTTAAATTAAGGATTCTTTGTTTTTTTTCTTAAATTAATTCTTAAATTAAGGATGACAACTCCTTGATTTATTTTTTAATTTACTTCTTAAATTATTTCTTAATTTTATCTCTAATAAGTATATATAAAATTGAAAACAATTGTTGGACTTGATATAGCAAGGCTCCAACTTCAACAAAAAAAAAATATAGTAATTTAATTTGTGTTAATGATAGATATCATTAGTTAGTTGGACACTGTAATAGTATCCCCATAGTATCCCCATAATAATTATTCACTCAGTAAATTAACATTACTTTTCTTCTAATAAAATTAACGTGATTGTTATGCTAATAGACTAACGTTAAGAGTTGTAAATATCCATTGTTGCACATTATGATTATTATTGTAAGGTGTCTTTCTAAAATAAATAATAATAATAATAATAATAATAATAATAATTTGTATATCCAATTAAAGTTGTGCACATTACTACATTTAAAATTAAAGCTAAAATACAACAAATTATCTTGTGCTTCACACTTTTACGGTACCCATATTTCGTTAAAAACTCTACAAATTGACAATGTTTTAAAATGATAACTTTTAGCACTCATGATATGGATAATGTTCTTATTTAATATCCATATTTTTCAACAATTTCAATTTAATCTTTTTTAACAGTAACAAGCAAAAAAATCAATTGAGTCTTTTTGAGTATGAGTAAAATAAAAGTTACCCAAACTTCTTGCTTATATTTTCCATTTTTGCCATTTTAATGCCATTAAAGCTTCTATTAACATCATTTTCGAATATTTACAGGTGTTGAAGGTGTATTATACAATGAATTGTTCTCATCGTGGATTTTGTAATGATGCATCCCATGAGTGATATCTTTGCATTACCAATCAGATCCTTCTTGATTATCATAATTGTGACCCTAGATGGTTGATGAGTGCTCAAACAACACTAAAATTACCATGATTTTATGCACATTAATTGATTATATATATATATATATATATGTTTTATCATATATTTATATAAATTTATCTTTTTTTCAGAATCACGGGTATTTTTATTATTTTTCGGGTATTTTCACTTAAAAACGTAACTTAAAGACTCAAAGATTAATACTGGAAACAATACATCACAAATATATTAATAAATAAATGAGGAAAGGTCAACAAATATGAAAAAATTGAACAAAATGCGTCCAAACGGAGGAAATCGCGTCGTCGCGTTGCCCAGTCCCGCGCGCGCCCATATGCGCTGCTCCTACCTTCCGCGCGCCTCGGCCATCTCACCCCATTTTCCCGCATAGCCGCCCCCCACATCATGCGACGTCATCAAATGACATCATCATCCACCACTCTGCGTTTCCACCATTTTTTATCATTTTTTCACCCACTTTTTCTTCCCATCCCCACCTATAAATACCCCATTTCTCTTCACTTATAAACACACCTCAAAACACATCTTCTCTTCTCTTTCTTTCTCTCATTTCTTAGTTTTTTTTAGTTTTTATGTTTTTTCTTAGTTTTTAGTTTTTCTTAGTTTTAGAGTTCTTCTCTTTTTGAGAAGAACTAGTTATGCTTTTGTAATTTATTTGCTTTTCGATTCAATAAATAGGAGTGCAAATTCCGTTTGGAGGTTTTCCAGCAACGAGAATAACATCGAAGTACTGTAAGGATTTTATTTTCTTTGCAGTTATTTTTTATGCTTTATTCTTACATGTTATATTTAATTTGTCTGTGATTAAATTTAACATTGCTGGCTGTTTGTAAACATGATATAATAATAACGTTGTTATGCTTACGAAATATTAAATAGGTAAAAATCTCTAAAATGAATTGATTTTATTTTTATTCAAGATTTTATATTAAGAATGTTAGAGAGAAATATATTATTTTTCATTACAAACTTAAATCTAAAAATTAGATTTTAAGGTTTAGTTATCCGGTCTGATTTAGAGTAGTGCTCTTTTATTTGTTGGTACAATTGCCTGGTAGTTAGAGTGAAGCTCTATTTCAAAAGTTTTTATAAGAGTTATTATCTGAAAATGTATTGACAACATGTTTTCAGTAGTGGTTTTAAAACTTGAAAGTTAATACTTGGATAATTAAATTCTTAGGTTTAATTTGGACACCTTGAATAAAGTTTAAACTGTCTAACCCCACCAAAGGTGGCATTTAAATGGTTCATTTTCAATCTCTTAGAAGAAGAAATTAATTTAATTAACCAAATTAGTTATCAACCCCACCCATAGGTGTTAATTGATTTGTTTAGTTAACAAAGAATATCTAACTCCACCAAAGATGGTATTCATACAAAAAAGGGAGAATAAATAAATATCAATTTATATCTTTAATAACCTAAATAATATGAGCAAGCATAATTATTTAGTTATTACATCCATAAATACTCCACTGTTATAAATGATAAAATTTGCATCAATGTTTATTGAATTTATATCTATGTTTATTTTTATGCTATTAGGTTAGAAACATAAAAACTAAACTATCGTGACAGGATGTTTAGGATTTAATCTCGTTTTTAAAAGTTTGAATAATAAATTAAAAACCACATATATTCCTTCCTTAGATCGACCTTGGGAGTATACTTATTATTTTCTACGAAATGATTCGTGTACTTGCGAGAGTTTTATAAATATAAAACCAAAGTATTGGCAGAATCGGCGATGCCGGTTTTTGCTTATCAAGTTTTTGGCGCCGTTGCTGGTGAAGGAATAACGTTTTTAAATTCCTTCTTTTTGACATTTTTGACCTTTTTGAACCATTTTGTCCAATTTTTCCATATTTTTTTACCTTTCCTCATTTATTTATTAATATATTTGTGATGTATTGCTTCCAGTATTCTTCTTTGAGTCTTTAAGTTACGTTTTTAAGTGAAAATACTTGAAAAAAATAAAAATACCCGTGATTCCGAAAAAGATAAATTTATATAAATATATGATAAAACATATATATATATATATATATATATATATATTTAATCAATTAATGTGCATAAAATCATGGTAATTTTAGTGCTTTTTGAGCACTCGTCAATGGTCTAACATTTTTATGAGCACCAACATAAATAACAACAAATTTAGAAACATTAATTAATTTAGAACAAAAATTAGAAGACATGTCAACCACTAAAATCCCATTTGAGCTTTTGGGAATTGGGTATTGTTTGAACTCAACTCCATGAATTGTCTCACTAGCACATATATGCAAATGCTTGGTAGATGGGTTTTGATCCAATTCTTCAAAAGTTAGAATCTTTGTGTATTTTTAAGATTTACCTGACCAAATCACATTAGGTTTATAGAACTTTTGTGCCTCCTTGAAGGTCTTGTCACTTCATAATCCAATAATGATGTAATTAACGAAATGACTAGGAACACCTCGAAGTGAAACTAATAGGAGCAATAATGTTACTAAAATGATCCGGAATGGAAGATATAGGCAAGATAGTTGGGTAATTTTCATTTTACCCTTGCCCAAAAAGCCTCAATGATTTTTTTGTCACTTATTGTTCAAAATAGAGTAAATTTAAATTTTTTGAAAAATATGGATACTAAATAAGAATATTTTTCATATCTTATGTATTAAAATGGAATCCTTTTAAAACACAATCAATTTGAATTTTTTTATGAAATATGTGTATCGTAAAAATATTAAGCCTAATTATTTTGTAACATATCATATTTTATAGTAGAAATATATTATTACTATTCTTATTATTATATACTATTATCAATGTACCAAATAAAATAAATATTAAGTCATTTAAGTTCTACTAAAAGTGCACATATTATTAGTCATTATATTAGATTTTCCTTTTTAACAAAAATAAGTTTCATTAATTCAAAATAAAAGTACAACAATAACATCTAAGTTAAAAAAAATTGAAAAATACTAAATTATCAAAATTATTGTAAGTCCTGTCGTTTTTGTGCTGGAATTCCCCTATGCAAAATATAGTGTCTACATTTTATTTGATGTTTATGTCTATCCTTTGTAAGATTGGTTAATGGTGGTTCATCATCACTTAGGACACAACTTCATGTTTACTTGTAACATACACTCATTTTCTTAGACCTTGTTGGGTATTTGGTGTTGTGTTGTCCCGTTAGGGACTTTGTTTGTTGGTATCGTTGTCCCATTAGGGACTCAACGTTTTTTGATGTCTGAAATTATTTTCCATGTGATTTTCTACTTTCTTGTCTTGTTCTTGCCACCCACTCCCCACCTAATCGCTATTATAGCTGGTGAGTGTGTAACGACTATTACCCTTATGGGGGTATAGTTATTATCCTCACCCCTGATTGGAAAAAATCACTATCTTAGGTGGAGTGGCTCCTCTCCATAGGCGATGAGTGGTCGGAGAGGGGCTGATAGGTTGAATTTTTTCTATAAATTTGCTTCTCTTCCATCTTGCATCTTTTGGACATAATCCATTGAGAGGCTCTGTCCATTTGTCACCAGACTTTCTCTGTTCATTCTTGATCCATTTTCCTTCTGAGTTTTGGGTCTAGAAAACAATGTAGCATTTATGTGATGTAGGACATTAGAGAGGATTCTCTCTCACATTTCTTAAACATAAAACTAAGTGTAAACAATGTGAGATTGAGTGAGGATTTATTGAGAATTAAAATACTCGTTGGCTAGTGAAGATCCATGTCATTTTGATGAGTATCTCTCAATGTTGATTTGCCGTGTCAATTGGTAGTTGCAAGGAGGCAACGATTTCCATCGATGAGGAGCTTATGTAGTAGTGTGTCGTGTATCAACTGGATACTAGGAGGTCGTAACATGGTGCATAAATGAGGAGACTATGTGTTTTGTGCCATATGTTGGCTGGTGTTGTGGGATTATAACGTGTATGCATAATAGAAGTTTATGAAATCAATAGTTGATCACATCATATGGTGATAGAGCTTTGAGACAAACTTGGATCTACTTAGATCAGGTGTTGTATTGATAGCGAATGAGAGTAGCTTAGATGTAGTTAGGATATGTGCATTGATTGGTAAAGGTATTTACATTTATACTTCTATCGAGTTGTATACAATTGATTTACTTATTAGTGAATTATTTGCTATTGAGTTATTTCCTTAAGCAATTTGAGGATGTTACCACACATGCAAATGGTCTATATGGCTCACTTCGTTACATGTTGTGTTATATATAATTGCATGTTGTGAGACTACAATCATCATTTACCTAATATGTTCACACATAGGAGGTCTTGAAGTGATTGGAAATCTTTTATAGCTTTTCTAGTATTTTTTTACTTCATATTTTGTGTGTAGTTTGTCATCTTAATGCATATTGCTAATATGGAAAGGATCCTATGAGGCACACCGTCATTAGTGTGTTTACTACAAATCTTCTTTCTTATCTGTCAATTGTCTTTGTGGTGTGTTGAATTAAACATGTGTTTTATTTTAATTATGTTATCTACTTAATTCACGTTGTGAGACATGCTTATCTAGTTGAAATAGAGCTTGCGAAAAGATTCCATAAGTTGGCCTATCCATCCTTTTATAGGTCCCGAATGCCCATATGGGTCCAAAATTCAATTCACATATATGCAATTATCCGATGTATGAAACTCTCAATTATCATAAGCACTAGGGGTAGTAGATTGAAATTATTTATTTTTGGCCACTCTAAATCTCATCTGAACCGGACAAATTTGAAAATTTTCAATCCAATATGATCTAATGATATAATCAATCTAAATCAATCCAAATCTGAACAAATTAAAATTTTCCAAATCAGATAAGGTCATCTTAATATTAAAATTTATTTATGAATTACTGTCATATATAAAACATGACAAACACAAATTTAAATTTTAAATTAATATTTTTCTAACAAATATTATTATTTATGGTCATAACTAAAAAAATCAAAAGAATAATAAGAAGTATGTATGTACAATTATTAAATTATTATAAACATTTATATTTATTTTTAAGCTAAAATAATAATATAATATAATTATAGTATGTATAATATTTAAATATAATATGTTATAAAATAAAATATGTATTTTTTATAATTTAATAATAATTCGGTCCGGATTGGATACAACATATTATAAAATTTGTTAATCCGAATCCGAACAGATTATATAATTTTCAATTTGAACTCGATCCGATAATAAAATTTATCAATCTAATATGATCTAAATCCAAGAGATTAGATCAAATTTTTCAATTCAAGCTGATTGATCGGATTTTTCAATTTAAACGGATTGATCAAATTATTTGCTCACCACTAATAAGAACCATAATAACCGATCTATAGTCCAAAGAGTAAATTTTTTTTAGCATTATTGTTTAACCATTTTTAGTCTTCATTTAAGCTTGGCTATTCTAGTTGACAATATGATAAATCTTCAACAATATTTGATCTTTGATGACTTGAATTCTTTAAGTTTTAAAATGCAACAAAACTCCAAATAATAATACTAGATCTAGATTAAGATCTAAAAAAACATAACAAAACATAATAGACCATGCCTAATGTCACTATAAATTAGATTTAGGTGAAAAAAATCAACATATTAGATCTAAACCATGTGGAATGGAAAAAATCGCGAAGTAACTTTTGTAATATTTATTTAAAATAAAAATAAATAATGATTAATCTATTGAAGAGAAATTTCTTATGTTAAAGACGGTTTCACTTCAATAAAAAAGAAGAAAAATGACTAAGATTTTTCAAAAGAGAGGTAATGGAGAGAAAAGCAAGAGATATCTTACCTTATCTTTATATTAGATTTATACTAAAACAATTTAAACCTTCATTAAATATAAGCTTAACTAATAGGATTTTATGTTGAATTTAGGGTAAATGAAATTGGTAAAAAAAACAATGCATTAGTTACTTGTAAGTCTTATTCATCATTGATCAAAGTCTTATTTAAAAAATTAAGTTTAAGCTAGTAAATTTTATAATATTCGCTCAACTTACTTATTTAGGTGGCGTTTGGTTCACAGAATGGAATCAGAATCGGAATGAGAATAGAAATGGAATGAAATGGAAAGAAAACAATTTTGTTTGGTTTAACCACTGGAATCAAAGAAGGAATCAGATTTACAGTGTTTAGTTTACAACTGGAATGGAATGGAAAACATTGTATATTACCTTAATATATTCAGTAAAATTTAAATAATATTATTTAATTATTATTTTTTCGTTAAACAAAATACATTATTGAAATCATTATTTTTCTAAATAATTATTACTTAAAAAGAAAATATAAAAATTATTATTTTTAAATAGGGTTTAGGGTTTTGAGGTTTGAGATTTAGGATTTAAGATTTTTTGGATTTGGGATTTGGGGTATAGGTTTAGGATTATATTTGTAGGTTAAGATTTAGGGTTAAAATTAATATTTTTCTAAATAGGGTTTAGGGTTTCAGGATTTAGGATTTAAGGTTTAGGGTTATATTTGTGAGTTAAGATTTATGGTTAAAATTATTATTTTTTTAAATAGGGTTTAGGGTTTTAGGATTTGAGATTTAGGGTTTATGGTTTTGGAATTTGAAATTTGGGATTTAGGGTTATATTTGTGGGTTAAGGTTTATGATTAAAATTATTATTTTTCTAAATATGGTTTTGGGTTTTGGGATTTAGGGATTTAATATTTAGGGATTTGGGATTTGGGATTTGGGGTTTAAGGTTTAGGATTATATTTGTGGGTTAAGATTTATGATTAAAATTATTATTTTTATAAATATTATTTAGGGTTAAAATTATTATTTTTCTAAATAAGATTTAGGGTTTTGAGATTTGGGTTATATTTGAGGTTGAAATAAATGGAAGGAATCAATTATGATTCTATTCTATTCCATTTCATCCAATCAAATATAATATTAGAGTAGATTTCATATTAATACATGTAGTCGACTTGTAGTATGCTTTTTAATAAGAATTTGATATGGAATAAAATCTTTCTCTTATAATATATATGAATAATTTTTTAGTTAAATTCATATTTTCTTAGATATTTAGTTTACACAAAATGGTAACAACTATTGTTTATTCAATAATTATACCAATAAATATCGTAGTCAAATTACACATAAACTATGAGTTTATAAAATTGTGCAACTTTTATCTTGGTTGTTCAGGAAAGGACCATGCAACATGCGACGTGACACGCATATGATTATTACATAGTTCACACATGGTAACTTTACATGGAAATAATCACATGTCATCCACGTTACTCTGTACAAAAACGCCATCCTTTTCAATTTGTGCTTTTCTAATTTACCTAAGTGTTATTATTTAATTTCACTAACACGTTGAAAATCAAAACCAACATAATAATTAAAAATGTAGAGAAATAAATTAAGTAGTTGAAGAAATAGAGAAATAAATGAAGTTGAAGGATGTAGAGAAATAAATGAAGTAGTTGAAGGATGTAGAAATAAATGATGTGGTTGAAGGTTGTAGAGAAGAGAAGTGTGTAGATAAGATTTGTGTGGTTAAGATTATTTCTTAGTTTTATATTTGTGTGGTGTAGATTGCATGGTGAGGACTATAAATAGCTTACATTGCATTTGGTTTAATCATTCCATCAAAAACAAATAAGTCTTTGTATTCTTAGTTTGAGTGTGAGTTAAGAGCTTTCTCTTTGAGTGTTTGTATTTCTCTTCAATTTGTGAGTTGCCTTTGAAAGGTGTTATAGTGAGTATAATACAAGTAGTTTGTTTACTTGTTTGGATCTAATATTAGTAAATTTATAGTTATGTATTCTAAATTTTACTCAACAATTGGTATCAGAGCGGGACAGTCAGGGATCGTTCTTAGTGGAGTTATCTTGAGTCGTGAGGAGTTTGGTACTCTGCAAGTTTATTAGTCAAGCTTGTTCGGTATAGTCGAAGTCTTGCCGACACGATGGGTGATCTTCAAGTAGTTGGAGGAATCAAGAAGCTCAACAACAAAAACCATAACACATGGGCAACATGTATGGAGTATTACCTACAAGGTCAAGACTTGTGGGAGGTTGCTGGTGGTGATGAAGTTACACAACCAACAGTGGAAGATGCAAACGCCATCTTGCAAAAGTGGAAAGTTAAAGCAGGCAA
Organism: Hippophae rhamnoides; assembly: GCA_033030585.1. Lineage (NCBI taxonomy): Eukaryota > Viridiplantae > Streptophyta > Magnoliopsida > Rosales > Elaeagnaceae > Hippophae > Hippophae rhamnoides. The sequence continues at coordinate 43,570,701 of CM065436.1, read as the reverse complement.
AGCAATGTTTGCTTTGAAGACCACAATTGAAGAAGAAATATTGGAGCATATTCGGGATGTAAAAACACCAAAGAAAGTATAGGACACTCTTGTTATGCTCTTTTCAAAGAAGAATGATACAAGATTGCAAATTTTGGAGAATGAGTTACTATTGATGGCGCAACACGACATGACAATTTCACAATACTTTCACAAGGTAAAGTCATTATGCCGCGAAATTTCAAAGTTAGATCCAAAAGCTCCTATTGGGGAAATGAGGATAAAGAAAATAATTATTCATAGTTTGAGACCCGAATATCGAGGGTTTGTTACTGCTATACAAGGATGGCCGACACAACCATCTCTTGTTGAGTTTGAGAATTTAATAGCTGGTCAAGAAGCTATGGCTAAGCAAATGGGAGGAGTCTCGCTGAAGGGTGAAGAAGAAGTGCTCTACACTAGCAAAAGCAAAGGCACTTTCAAGAGGTACAATGGAAATGGATATAAAAATGAGGGTGACAAAGGAAAAATTCCTCAAGGAAAGGGAGGCTTTCGTCCAGGGGGAGCTTGGAAGAACCACAATAACAATAGAAAATTTGACGGTGAATGTTACAACTGTGGGAAGATGGGTCACATGGAAAAAGATTGTTGGAGTAAGAAAAATCCTGTTGAAAGCAATACAACTACTTCCAGTTCTAAGGAGCATAGCGAAGATGGTTGGGATGCCGAAGCATTATTCGCTACAGAGGAAGAAGAATTAGCTCTTACGGTGACAACATCAAAATATATTGACTATAAGAATGATTGGATCATAGATTCGGGCTGCTCAAATCATATGACAGGTGATAAACAGAAGTTGGAAAGCATGTTTGAGTACAAGGGAGGTCGTGTAGTGGTGACAGTTGACAACTCAAGGTTACCGATAGCCCACATCGGTAAGACGATAATTACACCTGGATATATTACTAACCAAGTACCACTTCAAGATGTTTATCATGTACTAGGAATGAAGAAAAATTTGCTATCTGTGGCTCAGTTAACATCATCAGGCCACTATGTCTTGTTCGGTCCCCGAGATGTGAAGGTGTATCGTAATCTCAAAATCTCAGAAACACCAACAATGGAGGGGCAACGATTGTAATCAGTTACGTAATGTCAGCAGAATCTGCATATATAGACAAGACAAGAAGAAACGAGACAACATATCTATGGAATATGCGATTAGGTAATGTTAGCTATTCCAAGCTAAGTGTGATGGTGAAGAAGTCAATGCTTAAAGGGCTTCCTCAACTAGACGTGTGAATAGACATAGTCTGTGCAGGATGCCAATATGGTAAAGCTCACCAATCACTTTGATGTATTCGGTCCTAATAAGCAACCATCAATTAGCGGTATGCGATACATGGTGACATACATTGACGGCTTCTTAAGGCATGTGTGGGTTTTATTTATGAAAGAAAAATCTGACATATTCTCAAAGTTTAAAGAGTTTAGAGAGTCAATTGAAGGAGAAGTTGGAAAGAAGATCCATTGCTTGCGCACATACAACGACGGAGAATATAGCTTAAGCGAGTTCTCTCAATACCTAAGGGAATGTCGAATACGTCATCAGTAAACTTGTGCCAACACGCCACAAAAAAATGGTGTAGCAGAAAGAAAGAACCGGCATCTTGTAGAAATTTGTCGGAGTATTCTACATGAAAAGAATGTACCTGGGAGGTTTTGGGCTGAATCGATGAGGACTGCAGCCTTTGTGATCAACAGACTTCCTCAACCAAGGTTAGAATTTGTTTCAACCTTTGAGAAACTATAGAATATGAAACCTACAGTTAGCTACTTTCGAGTATTTGGCTGTGTATGTTATGTATTTGTTCCTGATTATTTACGGAGAAAATTTGACAAGAAAAATGTTAGATGTATCTTTGTGGGATACGACAACCAAAGAAAATGGTGGAAATGTTATGATCCAACGAGTGGAAGATGCTACACTTCACTAGATATGGTGTTCGATGAAGCATCTTCTTGGTGGTCCTCAAAGAAGGAAGCATTGCCAGACTCAAGAGAATTTGGAGATAAGCTGCAACAAAAGATGGAGGAGCATACTATAATATTTCAACCAAGTTTAGATGAAACCAAAGATACAGACAATGATGGTGCCGAACAAAGAGTAACTCAGAATCCTTGGCAAACTAGCATATATCAACAACTAAATGAAGAAGGTGGGCCTAGTGAAATAGAAGAATCAACTCCACAATCTCAAATATGTAGGTCAACAAGAACACGAAGGCCAAATCCTAAATATGCCAATGCAGCCATAATTGAAGAAGCAATAGAACCTGAGACATTTGAAGAAGCATCACAAATATTTGAGTGGATGATAGCTATAAGAGAAGAGATCGATGCACTTCAACAAAATCAAACTTGGGATTTGGTGCGAAAGCCAAGAGATGTGAAACCCATATCCTACAAATGGGTTTACAAGATAAAGCGTAGACCAGATGGGCCAATCAAGAGGTACAAGGCATGATTGGTAGCTCGTGATTTCTCTAAACAGTATGGACTAGACTATGATGAAACGTTTAGTCCAGTGGCGAAACTTATAACTGTTCGAGTCCTACTTACACTTGAAACAAACAAAGATTGGAAGTTGTGGCAGATGGATGTGAAGAATGCTTTTCTTCATAGAGAGTTGGATCAGGAGATCTACATGATCCAACCAATGGGTTTTCAGAGCCAAGATCATCTGAATATGTGTGTAAGTTGCGGAAAGCACTCTACGGATTGAAACAAGCACCCAGGGCATGGTATGGTAAGATTGCTAAATTTCTAACATAAAGTGATTATTCAGTAACACCTGTAGATTCCAGCTTGTTTGTTAAAGCCAATGAAGGAAAGCTAGTGTATATGGATGACTTAATCATAACTGGTGATAATGAGGCAGAAATTCTTCGGACAAAGGAGAATTTGTTAGTCCATTTCCAGATGAAAGAACTTGGCCAGCTCAAGCACTTCTTTGGTTTAGAGGTTGATCGCACACAAGAAGGAATATTTCTTTGTCAGCAAAAATATTCCAAAGATTTGATAAAGCGGTTCGGAATGCTTGAGTACAAACCAATTTCGACGCTGATGGAGCCAAATGCCAACATGTGTGCATATGAAGGAAAAGATTTGGAAGATGCGACAATGTATCAAAAATTGGTAGGCAGTTTGATCTACTTAACCTTAACTCGGCCTGACATTTCTTATGCAGTTAGTGTAATGAGTCGGTACATGCAAAATCCAAAGAAGCCACATTTGGAAGTAGTTCGACGAATATTGAGATATGTGAAGAGTACAATTGACTATGGTCTTTTATACAAGAAAGGTGGAGACAACAAGTTAGTTGGTTACTACGATGCAGACTATGCAAGAGATCATGACACCAGGAGATCAACAACTGGGTATGTGTTTAAGCTGGGTTCTGGAACAATTTCTTGGTGTAGCAAGAGACAACCAACGGTATCATTATCAACCACTGAAGCTGAGTATCGAGTAGCGGCAATGGCAGCTCAAGAGTGTACATGGTTGATACAGTTAATGAATAATCTACATCAACTAGTAGATTGTGTAGTACCGTTGTATTGTGACAATCAATGAGCAATTCATTTGGTAGAGAATCCTGTCTTTCATGCAAGAACTAAGCATGTTGAAGTACACTATCACTTTATCATAGAAAAGGTTCTGCAAGAAGAAATTGAAATGAGGCAAATCAAGACAGATGATCAAGTTGCGGACTTGTTCACAAAAAGCTTAAGCGTTGGCAAGTTTGAAATGTTTTGCCGTCAGTTGACACAATAAAAATAGTGATAGTTGGTGTTGAGGGGGAGTGTTGAAAATCAACACCAACATAATAATTAAAGATGTAGAGAAATAAATGAAGTAGTTGAAGAAGTAGAGAAATAAATGAAGTGGTTGGAGGATGTAGAGAAATAAATGAAGTAGTTGAAGGATGTAGAAATAAATGAAGTGGTTGAAGGTTGTAGAAAAGAGAAGTGTGTAGATAAGATTTGTGTGGCTAGGATTATTTCTTAGTTTTATATTTGTGTGGTGTAGATTACATGGTAAGGATTATAAATAGCCTACCTTGCATTTGGTTTAATGATTCCATCAAAAACAAATAAATCTTTGTATTCTTAGTTTGAGTGTGAGTTAAGAGCTTTCTCTTTGAGTGTTTGTATTTCTCTTCAATTTGTGAGTTGCCTTTGAAAGGTGTTATAGTGAGTATAATACAAGTAGTTTGTTTACTTGTTTAGATCTAATATTAGTAAATTTAGAGTTGTGTATTCTAAATTTTACTCAACACAACACTCTACATAATAATTTATCAAGAACTGATGTCACTGCAAAGCCCAATTAAATATGAATATACTTGCAGGCTTTAAACCAAGACCACCAAGTCCCATATAGAAAATTATCATTTTTTTCCCTTGTGAGTTCTTGGTCTTATAATTTTACATCACACTTACAGAAGCCTCGAATGGGGACTCAAGACGAATATAAAAGTGGTTCGTGAATAATCATAGATATATTGTTCTAAATTCCATAACCATCTTTGATGGATTATTGAATTATAGTGACTAACTTGTTATGGAAAAGTTGAAAATTTTACCCATGTGTCCATGAATCAATTATCAAAATGAAAAGCTATAACTATCGTCACATAGAATTCAATTTATCACCGTGTTTATTATGTAACCCACTATATAGGAGAGCAAACTTTATAGGAGAGTAATAAGCGAACATGAAGTTTTGTTTCAAGTACCATGCCGTGCACCTACAATTCCTACTACATAACCCCTAATGTGAGCCAACACTAGAGTGATACAAATGCATAGAAGAACACTTATTTTATTAATTGCGTACATTTGTCTATACAATATGAATAGATAAGTGTTATATTATATAAATTTTTAGGTGTCAATTTCTTTACAATTGTGCTTATTATATTGTTTTTAAGAGCTAAACTTGTTTATTTTGTATTTATTGAAAAAAATATAAAAATTTAATTTTTATGAAATTTTTTGGATTAGATAAATTAACTTGTAGATGTAATTAGAAAATCAATTCATATTGAAGCCATATGCTTAGAAAATCAATCCACATTGGAGCCAACATGCCGCCACATGTCACATTTTGGTCCTAGTAATTTGTGATGTACGTGAACATGCAATCTACATCCATTTTTTATTTACATACGAAAATAATATTTCATTAAATCAACACATTAGTTAAAATACATAAAAATTGAGAGAAAAATTATCAGCATCGAAAATAAAATAAGTATGTCAAATAAAATGGGATAAATTTTAAATAATATTTAAAGGGTTTTTTTTTAAATATCAATTATTTATTGTTAAGTATTCTTGTCCCACATCGACTAGGAACAAAGCAGCAAAACTGCTTATAAACTTGGACAACCTTTAATTTAATGAGATCTTATTGAGTTAAGTTAGGCCTGAGTTTCTAACATGGTATCAAAGCTGAGCCTAGTCTCTATGTGCTTGGACCTTGGGCTCTACCACAGTCTCACCGTAGTGCTAATGTCCACCTTTGTCCGCCATGTGGAAGGGGGCTGTTAAGTATCCTTGTCCCACATCGACTAGGAACAAAACATCAAAACTGCTTATAAACTTAGGCAACCCTTAACTTAATGAGATCTTATTGGGTTGAGTTAGGCCTGAGTTTCTAACATTTATAAATCAATGTTATAGACAATTATGGTACCCTTTAGAAGTTTTCTATTAAAGTGCAAAATTCATTATAAAATCATAAAATTAAATATAATCAATTTAACTTCATCGTAGTAGTCTTTGTATCTCTAATCATAAATTATAATAACCAATGAAAGAAATAAGGTCTTAAGTCAAATCTTATAATGTCAAAATCCTTCATTCACAATCAACTTATTTTCGTTGTAATTGTCTTGAACAATGCAGCTGAAAAGTGAGGGAAGAGTGGGAGTGAACTTCATATATTTCAGTAGGAATCTACTATAAAGTTTTATCATAATAAATAGATATTCATGATGCATGCTCATGTTAATACATTTTCATGAGTGTAAGTAATCATCATCAGTTCATAATGTCAAAAAGATTTCGATCATAAAATTTGGTACACCTGTACCTCCTCACTTGAGGGGAAACCGAGAAAAAGTACAATACATGTATCCCAATGCATGCTTATACAATACAAAATGACACGCGGTAGAAATACAATGCATGATATGCAACCTCATATATATTAGTCATCCAAATACATGGGCACATATACGGTCCAACTCCGAGATGTATATGAGTCCACCTTTGACTCCATGCACGATCACAATACATTGGGCATATATATCTATCACGTCATATGGGCCCTTGGGTAAGTTGACTTGAAACACAATAGAGGGTTCAACTTTGAAGCCTATATGTAGTCAACGAAGCCATAGTAGACATCAAACACAACAGGATGTCTAACTCTGAGGCCCGTGAACGACCACAACAATCCATGGTCACTTATATCAACCATAATAATTTAGTCACATATAGATGAATAAATCTCTAAAGATATATGTGATGCGATGCATACTTGTAGTCTATTGAAAATAGTCTACTACAACCAATAACATATGGATACCATACTCCACAAGACAATATTCAAGTGTACTCCCCACATATAAAACATTCTCACGATATATGTATAATATTCTCGGATGCCATATCATATTTTCAATACTCATTTCTTATCAACATTTTATACTTATTAACCTATATAAAACTTTTTAATGTGTGCATAATAAAGCATTTATGACGTGTATCTCATTTTAAATAACATTTATAACATTATAACATTATAACATTATAACATTAATTATAAATAATGGCATCCGATTTTTCACTTTTATACATAATGTATGATCCATGACAATCCAACTATCGAGCTTTCAAACCCATATTCTTTGATATTTTATCCTCGAGATGCCATCCAAAATGTTTCGAAAACCCGAACAACTTAGAGAAAAGGAGAGAAGAGAAAATATGTGTGAGAAAAATGGGTGAAACTTGCCCCTTTTATAGCCAATCTGAGAAGCTTGCAGATAGTGGTGACGAGGTGATAACTAGATATGATGAGGTGTTGGCGAGGTACATAGAGAATACCCAATTTTTTTTGTTCAATCCGATTTTTCCCTCAAACATTTCCCAATATATCCCTACACTTTAATATATTATCCAATATTCTTTTTAAGACACTTTAATTTCTTTTAATAAATTTACAAGGTTATATAAAAATGAATAAAAAATCCATATTTATGCTATTCTTGAAGATTATTAAATGAAGATTGAAAAAAAATAAAGATTGGTATTTTTGGTTCCTTTGGTTCTAATAATTTATCAAAATCAAGTTCTTTTCTTTAAAATCAAATTCTTTTTTTTACTCCTTTATTTATGTTGAAATATTTAGTTTTTTTTGTATCAATAACTAGCTAAATATTTAATGCGATTATGAACAATTTCCAAAACATTAATAGACTATGATTCAATTAATTTAATGTCATGAATTATTTTAGTTTCAATTCTTGTATTCTTGATGAGTACAATTCTATATTTGAATGTCAAAACCTTAAATGTTATAAATTAGGATGATAAACTAATGTATTGTATATATGTATTTATTGTTAAATCATGAGTTTGGTATGAAATTGATAATTCTTAATTTTGAATCGACAAGTTTTGATTTTTAATTATAAATAGGATTGAATATTTAGGTTAACTATTATCAACTTATTTAATCATATATAGTTTAATTATTACCTTTTAGATCATAATGTAATGAATTAATTAAATCTAGAAGTTATAATTATATGTTGTTCAAAATTTAGATTGGTTAATAATTGAATTATTAATTAATTACAATGAAAAAAGGTAAAAAGTCTTGAGTGATATAAAATTTCTAAAGGTCAAGTTAGTGATTCAAGAAAGATTTTAAATTATGAAATTGACTTAAAACTTAAAAAAATAATTTTTATTTATGACATACTTAATGAAATCGTAACTAGTTACAAGGATAACCGTTTTATCATATATATATATCATTATTTTCTCCCAAAAATTGTATCTTTCACTATTTTATTTATTTAAATATTATTTTTATTTTTCTATAATAAACCAAAAACTGTACATTACTAACTTTAATTAACTCAATAATAAACTAATAATTAGAAGTAACATTGTTATCAATCCTCTACAGGATCTATCCTTACTTGAGTTATATTACTACATGTAGAACAATTATTTTAAGAAAAGTAATGAATTAACTTTTGACATGATCATTCAAGCCATATATGTCATATGGGTTGAAGGCCAAACACGTGAAAACAAAAAAATTGGTCAAAAACACGAATGCATTTTATAAAGCAATCCAAGCAAACAAATTTATTAACGAAGATGAATATTATCAGACTAACACCAAAATAATTCAAAAATATGCTCATATTATTGAATGTCTCTATAATGATTATACATGTTGGTTATTTATGTATGTAGATTTTCAAAGAATGAAATTTTCTTATTTTTCTAGAAAAAAAACTTAATCTTATCAAGCACATTGAATTTATGGTAGAGTTTTAAATTTATTCTATCAAGTAATTTGACAGGTTTTTAATAATTGTTTTTGTTTATGATTGGAATAAGATCCTCTATTTATTGTTGTTTTTACTTGTCAAATCTAAGACATTCATTATTAATCTAAGAGTTATATATTATTATTATTTTATTAATAGCTTCATATTCATCATATGGATTGGATATAAAAATTAATGGTTAATATTTAAAAAAGGAGAGAAAAAACAAATAGAAAATTATGATCCTTTATGTTTTCGCATCAAAAACTCAAAATATTACTTTTTATGTGCTTTTTTTCCTTCCTCTTTTTATTAACTAAAGATTGAGTTGTTGTTTTGGTTTGGAAATATCAAAACTTGAAACAATTCATTTAAAATTTTATTTAATCAACACAATGTAAATGGTAAACCAAATAACTCATGGTAAAGTGCTTGGAACAAATATGGATATAGAGATTATACATCTTCCTTTCACAAGCAAACTTTGTATGACTCTAATGATTTCTTTTAAGACCTTTCAAGGTAATTTTATATAGGAGGACTAGGTATGCAGCACCAAGAACTTTAGTGGCTACTCAATAGGCTTTATCAACTACATAGAAAGAAAGTTTCACAATAGTAGTTTTGTTTCACTTTATTTCTCAACGCATGAACCGTTAAAAGAAAAGATGCAAAAGTTGTGACCTAAGAGCTCTCAGAAGAGTAAATATATTCTTCTAAACCATTAGGTTTCATTTATTGTGAATCCCAAGTGAACTAGGAAAACACACTACTAAAAACACGTAAAAAAATATAGCTACCCTTGTTGGTTTCCCAGGTAGGTATTTGATCACCTAAAAAGGTCACCAGAGAGGCATTCCAAGTTTCTTCAATGATCGATTTTCCCAACCGTTCCAATCTCGAGTTGAATGTCCGCAACACCATAGCTAGGCCAAACACCTCTTTAATCATACTTAGTAATCATTTATCTTGCCCGTTGAGTAATTATTTATCTCTTGGTTTTACTACTAATATTATACTCACAATGAAAGACACTTTACTACTTTTCAAAAATCACTCACAATTTGAAGAAAAATACAAACACTCAAAGAAAAAGTTTTCAACTCATATTTAAACTAAGAATACAAAAACTTATTTGCTTTTGAAAGGATGCTTAACTCAAATGCAAGAAATGTTATTTATAGTCCTTACCATGCAATCTGTATCACAAATATAAAATTAAGAAATAATTCTAACCATACAAAATAAAACTAAGATATAATTCTAACTACATAAATATAAAACCAATAAATAATTCTAATCACACATTATTACCACTTTCTACATCCTTTTAGGATTCTCTACAAAAATAAAGTTCCTCAATATTTGAAAAACTTCCATTGTATTGAGTTGGGGTTAATCTTTCTAGGAAACTTATAGAACTTATATTATGAGTGCCCCAATACTACATTCATCCAAGATTGCCTTTTCCAAAAGTATATAAAAAAGCTATGTAATAATTTCAATGTTATTTCACTAAAAACAACTATGTATTATTCATAAAGTGAATCTCGATCCCAATGCACACACCTTATTTGTATAATATAGATTGAATGCACTAGCGATGACTATAACCAAATATAAACCTTTTGTGACTTGACTATCTAGTTACTCTAATAACTACCTTCAACATGTTTTAGTTTATCAACAATCAAGGCCAATGACTACAAACTATGCTAAATTTTGAAAGAATACTATGACCATATATCCAAGTAGTCAAGTGCTAGAACATCTAATATATAAGCATCTTAACTCTATATAGAGCTACAAGTATCATATTGTCTACCCTAGGAATCACTTACCTCAAGGGGTAGGGCACCCAAACCCAAGGCTTATTAATCTTGAGTAATGCTAGAATCTCACCCATGGGATAATCAAATAAACCCTTCATCCTTTGACTGAGATAATGATGCTCAAATTCAAGAGTACATGCATCAATAATGCCTACAGAAATTAATCACATATGGTCATTAAATTAGATTGAAAATACAGTTCCTATCTGACCACAGTACAAAGCAGTCAATCAGAGATATGGAGCCAAGGTTATTCTCAACGCAAATGAAGATTTAACCATCGTAGGTAAGGGAGATGAGAGTATCGAACCATTGCATATGAATTATGCTAACAAGAAAGAAAAAAAGGGATGCAAGGTAATGTCCATTTTTTTCATAAATGATGGAACTAGAAGTGCTTAATCCAAAAATTATAGGACTAAAGTGTTTATTTTCACATAATAAAGGGATTATTGTGACTTTTTCCCAAAGAAAAATGTCTCGTTATCTACTTCCAAAAAGAGCAAGAAAGTGAAGAGATGGCAATGGAACGGATCTGATCCAAGTTGATAATGATCCAATCTGATACGTTGTTCAAAAGATCTAGTTTGATTTGATCTATTTTAATTCATGGATTGGATTAAGTATTGATTCATAAATCAATGAATACCCATGACCCAGTTCAAATTGTTCCCCAAAAATATTTTTTTTTTCTAAAATTAAAACATTATTTAATGTAGTGCATTACATGTTTTAGATTAATAATTAAAAAATAATAATAAGAGAACATTATATATCATAGAAAAACATTTTCTTATTTTAAAAAAAAATTCTTACTTATTTTAAACAAATTATAATAAATTAAAAAAATAATATAGTTTATAATAAACATAAGAAGAAATAAATAATTATGAATATGGTTAAATTTAATTTTTTGTTTAACAAATTTTAAACAATAATATATAGATTTGTGAAAATTTTAAGAGAGAAAGATGATTTATAAAAACGTGAGAAAATTTTTAAAAAAGATTATTAATAATATAATTTTTTTTAAATAAATAGTTATAAAAATTAAAAAAGTATATTGAGAATATATGATTTTTTTTAGTTCTAAAATTAAAGTTTTAAAAAAAATTAAATTTGGATCGATCTATGGATCATCCGATTGGGTACAATCTATGAATTGATCCTTTTGTTCCGATTCGATTAGTTGATCTTGTACATAGATTATGATTATATAGATCATGATTTGATCTAACCTAAAAATGATCCATTTTAATCTGATTTAGAATATATCATATAAAACAAATATCCGTAGCGTTATAATCGGTTGAATCTTTTTGCCACCTAAAGAGACGGCATAATAAAGCTCTACTGCCAACAAGAGGGAGGCTAATTTCAGACCTCCAAACCGCGCTAATTTTTGAAGGTTCCATGAGGGGTTGACAAATAACCTAAAGTATTTTTCCCTTTATTAATTTGTTTCTTCTTGATATTGTCCCAGAGTGTGAGTAAACTACTTGAAAAGAAGAACCCTTCTTTTTTCCTGAGGGGTTGACAAATAACTTAAAAAAAGAAATGTGTTAGATATAGAGAGTCAGTAATTAAACTTAATACATAAATACAAATCATATTATATACCAAACTTATTAAATTGTTGTTATTGTTGATAAAGGCAATTTTTATAAACTTAGAAGAAATAAAAAAGCAATAGGTATATGATAAGATTTCTTATTAGTCATACAAATAAAAACATATCCCAAAGTTATTATTTGACCGACCTCAGCATTCAACTCAAACATGGCTTCTGTCAAACATGTCAGATCATAACTCATAGCAAAAAGAGTTTGTGATAATAAATCCGACTGGCAAGGGCAGAAAAGAAAAAGAAAAGGAGAAAAAAATCATGCTTAAATTTGCAACTACCAGTATCAAGGCTTATTTCTCTATGCAAGCTCTTTGCTGCGCTTTGAAGCAGCGACGACTGCATTCATTAACAATCCTCGAAATCCACCTCTTTCTAACTCATGTATACCAGCAATGGTAGTCCCACCAGGTGAAGTAACATCATCTTTGAGTTGACCGGGATGTTTCCCAGTTTTAGTGGCCATAGACGCTGCTCCTAGTACCTGCATAAAAATAACAAACAATATGCATTTCAGAAAACAATAAACACAAGCAAGGGATTTCATTAAACGTTGACAAGAACACACGTAACAAGCAAACTACTTATAAATAAAATTTTCAATTCAGGCATTAAAAAATTTTCCACCTACTATAATGTAGTGTTTCGTCTTCTACCTCTTAGATAGTCAAAAACATTGAGTGATAAATGGTTCAAATTTTAACAAAGGCAATTATTAAGCCGGATTGATCAATGCTTTTATGTAGACATTTGAATGGGTATATTAAAATCTTGAGTTGGACATTAAGTGGCTTGTTCAATAATAAACACACAGCACCAATCATCATTAAATGACTTACAGTTTGAGAAGCTAGGCCCAATGCAAGCTCTCGTGGTAGCCCTGCAGCCACTCCTCCATCAGCTAAAGCCTCTATAGCCAAATATAAGTATGCAGGGCCACTTCCACTGTATAAAATTCAAGTAGAAAAAATATAAAAAGCAATGTATTTTAGATCGAGCACAAAATACTTGGCATCAATTTTAATACCCTACAGTCCTCGATGTTTCATTTTTGTGTCTTTTTTTTTTAGAACTCATTTTCGTGAACTAATTCTTAATCTTTGCATTTGGTTCCAGCAAGTTGCAAATTCCCATGGTAGCATCAACACATAAAAATATGTTTCAGGGTCGCTGCTACCAAAAGTTATTAAAGAAAAAAACATAATATATATAAAATACAGATAAAACCAAACTAGTTATGTGATACATATCCTTAATATTGCAGGTAACCAACAACTATCAAAGTTTTTTCTTAAAAAGGGATAATTATTACATACCCCTGTAGTTTTCCAAAATCAAAATCATACCGGAGGTTTCATAACCTATCTATTTAGTCCCTCAGTTTGAGAAACCATTGCAAAACACTGAAGAATATATAAATTCTCCGTAAAACAATGTTACACATAATACATACCTCTGATTATGCAATTATTATTCCTTTTTTTGTGAAAAGTTTTTAAATCAACTGAATGAAGATAAATATCCCATAGATTATCAAGGATAACGTCTCCTAACCATGCATTATATCTGTGGAAGGAATCTTAACTTCTTTCCTCAATCAAAGATTATAAAAATATCTTTCTATTTTTCCAGAAATAGATGGCAACCACCTCTGCCATATGTTAAGAAACAGCACGAAAATGCTAGCAGTATATCATACATGTATACGTTGAATAAAATTTAAAGAGAGAATTACCCAAACACATGTTTGATGTTTGAGCATAACACCATTTTTTGCAAAATAACATATTAGTGTTATGAAAACACACTATTTGTTTCCAAAATAACACTAATAGCATAGATGAAGTTTAACGGTAGAAAATGTTTGAAAAGTCCCACTAAAAACGTACATATTAGTCCCTTATTTTATAGTAGTACCCCATTAGTCCCCAATTTCTTTAAAATGCACAAATAAGTTTAATTTTACTTCATTAGAATAAAATAAAAAACAGGTGCAATAAAACTAAGAGGGATAAAACAGTCATTTTTCTTGCCTATTAAAAAAAAATCCCTATACTTGCTATAAATTCACACTCACTTTTACACCTACACCATATAGCTCAATGTCGAAGAATTATCTAGTCTAGAGAAATAAATCTATTCACCATTTTTCAAGATAATTCTGCAATGTATCACAATATAAGTGATGTGGTTGCAAAAATATGTTTAAATTTGTGTGCTCTTAGCATTTCTCATTTTATTAAATGACAACACCAACCCTTCATTAAACACATATATGACAAGCATATGCAATAAATTGAACTTATGTGTATCTTTTCATAAAATAAGGGACCTAGGACATAACACATAAAAATAAATGAACTAAAGTATACGTGTTTTATGAAAAAAGGGACCTAAACATCGCCCACCCTATTTAATAAAAATCAAAATAACTGTCTAGGGATGAACCATTGGCCAGCACTGATCAGCCGGTCACTAGCATTAGACCGGTCAGTCTCCAACATTGATCAATAGATGAAGTATATGTGATCTTTCATATGATGAAGTTGAATTAATCTTACATATTTTACGTACCTAAACTTCATCAGATGAGAGTAAGCCAACTGATGAAGTAATCTTCAAAGGATGAAATAGTCAATTATGCATTTTTCACACAAAATTTTAAAGTCTCATTTTAACTTTGTTCCGAGTAAAATTAGTAAGTATGGTTTAATATGTCATGATGTTCTAAGAGGAATTGCCCGTTATTTAAGCAGTTTACACAACTCAATAATTTTGATGTGTACAAACACACAGATATACACACTCAGGTAAGTTGGAGTGGGGGCACCAAGAAGCTAGGAAAGCTTATCCTCTAGGACCTCTACCGCTGTCTATTGGCAGATTAAAAGTACATTTTGACCAACGCCCATTCTGACCCAGGAAACATACCTCAGTCCTGTGACAGCATCAAATGACTTTTCATCAGCTTTCCATACTTTTCCAACTGCTCCAAATAAGCTAGCTATGAGTCTCCCATCATCTTCTGTGGCAGATTCTCCCAAGCTCATAACTATGAAACAAAAGTGATGCAATTTAAGAATGGGAACAATTATTTACTTTAGAATTTTATGTTGACTACACTTATTTTGTAATTATATTTAATTTCTAGTTAAGGTTAGCCGATTAGAGTTTCTAGCGTTCTCTATTAAGCCTATAAATAACCTTGTATGTTATAGTATTTGTCATGCTTGATTTATGAAAGTTTAGTCAACCATTTTCTCCCCTTATTATTTTCTCTCTCCCCCTCGATGCCTAAAAGCTCAAACTCTTTCAGTCCTTTCTCATTTCTCTGTGTATTTTTCACTAGGTGTGACATCACAAAGTGTGCAGCTTTTACAACTTTGCATTGTAAAAAAAGGAAAGATCATCTTAGCGATTACAACCAGCCTGATCAATATGACTAAACTTTAACAAACAAAAAATCTACGAAAGATTAAAAGAAGAGGATAGTTACGCTTTGTAATATCTTGAGTATTAAACATTGCTAGACTTAAATAAAAATACAGCATGAACCAGTGTGTTATAACCTAGCAACTATGTGTGATGAGATGGTTACCATAATGCCTCTTCCATTTGAGTAAGCTGTAGGAGGATAAGAAAGGCAATATTGGAAAAATAAATAAAAAACATAGAAATAAAATGACACAAGGAAAACATGGGTATTCCAAGTGGATGTTGAACTTCGTTTGCTTTTGTTTTTAACTTTCATATGGATTGAAATAGTTGTCTTATTTATTTCTTGATTTTTGTTCATGTTCAATTTTGGCTTTTTCCCCCTCAAAATATTTCTATCATACTGTCAATTTATACAAGTAAACATGCGCTGCCCAAATTAGTATATCCAAATTCGGCACTAAATTCTTTATAGACCATTTCAAAATCATTATAACTTTTGAAAAATATGCAGAAAAATAGAGACAAAAAAATACAGCTTAACCTTCTGGATAAAAAATAGCAAACCTGGTATTTGAAAGGGAACTCCAACTCAAAGATCGTAACTCTCATCATGAGTGAATCAGTTGTTTACTTCTAGGTCATGTTTGGTTCGTAGAACGAAAATGTAATTGGAATTGACTTCAATGGAAACAATATTACTATTACTATACTTGTTTAAGTAATAGAATCAAAATATGGGTAAAATTGAAAATAAAATTTATCAAATTACAAAAAAAAAAATAGAAAATAAAGTTTTTTGAGTTCTAAATGAAGAAAGATGAAAAAAAATATAAATGACAATACAAATATGTGAAAAAAATGGAGTACTCCAACGTATTCTTAAACGGTGGTAGATGAATGAGTTTTCTTGCTAATGTTCAAATACTTCCCATTCCGTTTCAGATTAATAATTAAACCAATTACAGAATTTTTTTTCATTATCATTTCTATTATTGTCAACCAAATATATCATAGTGGCAGTCATCTTTGGTTTGTTATCATTATTGGGTTCCAATGTGTTCTTACTTTTATGATCTTGCATAAAAATATTATTTTCATTGTGAGAAATTGGTTTAGAGATTCATTGGAAAAATTTAAGAGAAGTTAAGATATTTTGAGTTGTATGTTACAGGATTCTTCTCGCAGATCAGAAGTATGCTATCATGCATGTCTTCAGGAAACAAAAGATCAAAGGAACAATTGAAATAAAAGAAAGTGCAAAGGAGAAAGGAAAAAAAAGTTTGTCAAATCAGTAGATTATGTATGTCTATCTTCATATAAAGCTATTATTTTTGTTCATTTGTTCATATATTTTGACTGATGACCAGTAAAATGGTTTGAAATATGAAAAAATATAGATTATAATTAGTGGTTCATTATCGATTAACAAACATTAGTTAACTGAAACGACGCCTTCTATGTCCATTACACTAATTTCATCTTTTCTATATATTGATTGATAAAAGGATTAATATAATGGGCTAACTAGAGAGATTGTGGGCACATTTAGAAGCACTCATTTCATAAGCACTAATTATTAAATGCAAGTAATTGAGTAACATTCATGCTAACTCACTCTGCCTCACATTGGATGCTTATCTATATGAAGATTAAGCGTAAAATTAACGAAGCCATAAATAAGGAAACACACTAAGCCAAGAAAATTTCCCAGTGATTGAGACTCTGAAAGCGAGTCGATATAAAATTCCTAGAAACATGATTTAAAAGAATTTAAATATTTAAAAGATAAGATATACCTGATGCTGCCTCGCCTACAGCAGCAGGAGTGTTTGGCATAACCCTAATAAATCGATTGTTGCATGCCCATTCCTGTTTAAGTTAAATAGATACAAAAAATGACTTCATAGATTGAATATCAATATATGAAAAATAAAAACAACAGAAGGAATAGGGGCCACACTGCACGCTTAACATCTAATATGCAGGTAGGATAGTAAACAGGAAGTGGTAGATAGCAAGGTGTTGAAATCTCAAAATCTTAGGATATCTTAAGGAATAAAATAGTTAAGAATTAGCTGTATATCAGGGATTTTTTCTGTTTTCTTATTCTTTATAAATACAAAACAAGTATAATGGAAAAAGATACATTGTTTTAATCCAAACTAGATGGTATCATAGCAGTTTTTTTCTCAAACCCTGTCACTAATGATTGAGGTTAATAACAGTGAGCTTGTTCCCTCCGACCATCCGAGCAGAGAAACAGAAGAGAGATTCACCATGAGTTCTGGAGGACTCAATCATTCATCCATTCAACTCATAGTTGAAAAACTCAATAGAAAAAATTACCATGAGTGGACACAATCCATTAAATTAGTAATTGACAGCGAAAAGAAATTAGGTCACTTCAATGGCGAGACAAGCAGCCAGCTTCAACCAACCTTGTCAATATCCAAAAATGGAAGTTAAAGAATTCAATGGTGATGGCTTACTAGTGCAATCCATAAAACCTTCGATTGGGAAAACACATCTATTTCTATCAACGACGAAAGATGTGTGGTGTAGTTCATGAAACATACTCACACACTAAAAATTTCTCTCAAATTTTCGAAATTAAGACTCAACTGTGGCTGATGAAGCAAGGGAACAAGGAGGTCACAAAGTATTATATAGAAATGGTGGCTTTAAGACAAGAAATGGATTAAAACTTTGAAGAAAAGTGGGAATGCACGAATGATAGTGTATGGTATAAGAAGAAATTAGAAAGCGAAAGGGTGTTCAAATTTTAAATTTCTTGCTAGAATAAACATAGAACTAAACGATGTCAGGGGAGGATTCTCGATTGGAAACCATTCCCATCGACTCGCGAAGTCTTCATGGAGGTGCGTTGTGAAAAGAGGCGGCATGGTGTGATGTTGAAGGAGACTCACGAGGGGTCTAATGGATCGTTCCTCTTATCTAGTCGCTTGATTGAGCCTGAGGTGAATGGGCCTAAATGCATGACAACCCATTTAGACCGTGGGCTTATTGGGCCTGAAACCAATGGATTTCAAACTGGGAGTTTATACCATGGTCCTATTAGGCTTCATAGCACTTGGCTCATTTCTCGTGGGCCTTAAACTAGTACTATTCAAAATCAAATAAAAAGACATCCCTGATGTGAAAATTGTAGTAAAATGGACACAAAATATACGTGTTGAGAAATACACGAAAAACCTGAGGATTGAAAACAAAGATAGAACAATAGGAATCATGCTTATCAAGCTTCAATTGATAATCAAATAGAGATTTAAAGGGGAAAAAAGTGCTTCCAGTGGAACTTTTAACTCGGAACAAATGGAACAACTCTACAAAATGTTCTCTAACTTCCAAATATTAAGTCAATCCTACACATATGTTCCTTTTAGTTCACTAGTTCACAAAGGTAATTTTTTAAAAGCTTTGAGTACTATCTCTTAGGTTAAAACTTTTCCAATTATTGACTCTGATGCTTTGGATCATATGACCGATGTTTATCATCTATTATCCTCATATTACCTGGTGTTTGAAAATCTTAAAGTAAAAATTGTAGATAACAAAGGGAGTATCAAAATCTATGATTCTATAACGCTTGAGGATGTTCTTCATTCCTAGTTATTATGCAATTTATTGTCAATTAATTAGTTGACAAAATATTCCAATTGTTTTGCTAAATTTTTTCCCTCGTTTTGGGTATTCCAAGACCTATCATTGGGAAAAACGATTGGCAGTGCTAAAGAGTATAAAAGACTACTACTATGGAGAAACCAATGAGAGTGAACAATCTCAAACTACCAATTGTGGATCTACATCTTTTTTTAAGGATAGTTAAATTATGTTATGGCATTTTAGAATGATCATCCTAATTTTTAATATTTAAAACATTTATTTCCTTCTATTGTTTCAAATAAAAAGTTATCTGGTTTACAACGTGATATTTGTAAACTTGTAAAACACCAGCATACTTCATTCTCAAAATCCAAATATACACCATCTAAGTCATTTACATAATCTATAGTGGTTTATGGAGACCATCTTTACTCTAAATCATACCCATACAAAATGGTTTGTAACCTTTCTTGATAATCATACCCGAGTCTATTTGGTTTATTTATTAAAAGATAAAAATGATGTTTGCACTATTTTTTTTCAATTTTCACTCGATGATTCAAACACAATTTCAAACACATTCAAGTTTTGCACACAGATAATGGTACAGAATATTTCAATACAACCTTAGAAAATTATTTGAGCCACCATGGGATAATTCACCAAAGTTCTTGCATTGACATTCAACAAAATGGAGTTGTCGAACAAAAAAATAGACATCTTTTGGAAGTTACACGTGCCCTAATATTTACCACTAATACACTAAAAATGTTCTAGTGAGATGCAATTTTGACATCTACCTATCTCATAAATAGAATGCTTAATCGTGTTCTTTCTTTTAGAATACCTCTTCATAAACTCAAAAATTGCTTCCTTCTCATCTTATTTTCGATCCTTCAAAGTATTTGAAAGTATTGCTTTTGTGCATGTCCACTTCCATAATCAAAATAAATTAGATCTAAGAGCTCTAAAATGCACTTTTATTGGATATCTTCCAATCTAAAAAGGGTCTTCACTAGTATTGATGTTACATTCTTTGAAACCACACTATTTTCAAAAATCCTCTCATCAGGGGGAGAATTTAAGTGAAGCTATTTTTTGAATTTTGATTAAGTGAAGCTCTTTTTTGAATTTTGATCTTTCCCTTCCTAAGATTGTTCCAAACACTAACTTTGAAATTACCACACCATATCATTCTAATGTGTCACATACAAAAACAACTTGAAATCGGGGAGAGATATTGATACACAAAAAGAAAAGGAGATACTTGTTTATTCAAAGATGCCAAACCCAAAATACAAGAAGAATCTCACGCTTGATACACTCGGAAGGTCTGACTCAATGATAGCTCTAAATATTCTTGAGTCTTCTTCAAACTCAGGTAATTCTATTCCTTCTATTGATAATTTACCTATTTCTCTAAAAAAACTCGATTGCATACTCTCCATCCTATCACAAAATTTGTATCTTACAATACTTTATCTCATAAATTACATGCTTTACTTCTAGCCTTGATAGGATAAAAATTCCAAAGAATACTCAAAAGGCATGAGAGATTCTTGAGTAGAGATACACAATAATGGAAGAACTGCGTGCTTTGAAAAAAATGAAACTAGGATGTGATGAATTTACCACAAGGCAAAAAACCTATTAGTTTGTAAATGGGCCTTTACAGTGAAGTATAAAGCTGATGAGACAGTTGAATGTTACAAGGCTCGTTTACTTGCTAAGGGTTTACTCAAACCTATAATATCGACTACAAGGAGGCGTTTCCACCTGTGGCAAAATTAAATACAGTTTGGGTTCTATTACCAATAGCAGCAAACCTCGACTGGACACTTCAACAACTTGATATAAAGAATGCATTTCTCAATAGTACGTTAGACAAAGAGATTTTCATGTCTACCACTAGGTTTTTGTAAACAGTGGGAGGAAACTTGGCATGTAAGCTTAAGAAGTCTCTCTATGACCTCAAACAGTCACATAGAGCATGGTTTGATAGATTTACAAAAGTGATAAAATATCAAAGATATCAACATGGACAGTCGAATCAAACTATGTTCTTTCATCGATCTAGGGAGAGGTTGAAGACAATTTTGATTGTGTTTATTGATGATATAATCCTCACTAGGAATAATTTAACTGAGATTGAAAGGCTTAAGAAAACTCTAGCTACTAAGTTTGAAGTAAGATAACTGAGACAAATACGGTACTTTCTAGGTATGGAGATTGCCATATCAAAAAAGGCATTAGTGTCTCCCAACAAAAGTATGTTTTTGATCTTTTAACTAAAACTAGCATGTTTGGAAGCAAACCAAGTGGCACTTTAGTTGAAGGAGGGAAGAAGGCATAGAATAATGAAAAACCAATAAAAAAGACAAATATCATAGATTGATTGAAAGATTAATCTACTTATCACACACAAAACCTGATATTACATTTGAGGTTAGTATGGTAAGTCAACATATGCATTCACCAAAGGAAATTATATAGAGACTATATATAGAATCCTCAGATATCTCAAAGGCTCTCTAAAAAAGGGGTCGTTTTTCAAGAAGTGTGAAGATAGAGAGATAGAAGTCTTTGCATATGCAAATTTGACAAGTTTAATAGAAGATAGAAGATTTACTACTGATCCTTGCAATTTTGACTGGGAAAACTTAATAACTTAGAGAAGTAAGAAACAAAACGTAGTAGCTAAAAGCAATGCTGAAGCTAAGTCTCAAGCATTTGCACAAGGGGTATGTAAAGAATCACGCTTACAAAAGCTCCTGAAAGAACTGTAGATCAAACTAGCAGTTCCATTCAAGGTTTATTGTGATAACAAAGTTGTCATCAATATTTCTCTCAATCCAAATAAACATGATCGAACTAAACATGTAGAAGTTGATAGAAACTTTATAAAAAAAAGGTTGAAAATGATAGATATCTTCACCAAAGGGCTTCCTCGAAAATGTTTCGATGATTTAATTTGCAAGTAGGACATGATTGATATATAAGATCCAACTTGGGGGGAAATGAAATCCCGAAATCTTAGGATATCTTGAGGGATAAAACAGTTAGGAATTAGCTGTATATTTAGTTAGAATTCAAATTTATATTCTCCTTGATTATCAAGGATTTTTTCTTTTTTTTTTATTCTCTTTCTGTTATACTTTCTGTATTATAAATACAAGGTCTATAAATGTGATTGTTAATAAGAAAGATACAGTTTTTAAATCCAACCTACACAAGGAATAAAAGTCATATCTCAATTTGCTTCAAGAAAGAGAATTTGATTATTATCATTTTCCTAATTGGCTGTATAGGACTAAAAACTGTTATGGTTATCATTGGAAACAGAAAAGGGAAGATGCAAACACCATTTGACACAATTACATTTTTGCATCCTCAGCTTGTGTGGTCTACCGTAGCAGCTTTTTCTTGGTTTTCCACAAACAAATCACTAATGTCAAAACATGCACAGAGTTAAAGTTGCAACTATAATAGGATGAGTGCAAATTTAAAAACCTGCAGATCTTTCAATTTGACTCCAGCAGCAACTGAAACCAGAAGCTTCTTTTTGGAAAGCGATGGCTTTAATTTCAAGACTACGTCTTTAACTGAAAAAATTGAAATGTTCAAGTGTATTTAGCGAAGAATCTGACATTGAAACATATTTCAAAATCAAGAATCACTATGAAACATACTTCAAGTGTATTTAGAGCTGTAGCCACTTTAGTTAACATGCAAGCAAAATAAATACAAAGAAGATAGGAAATAAGTGGGGGCATTACCTACTTGAGGTTTGACAGAGAAAATAACCACATCACTGTCTTCTACTACCTGTAATCACCATTAATATGTTATGCACCATTCCGATACACGCTTAAATACTCGAAAATGCTAGATGAAGAATTTATGACTCGTAGCAGATACCAGGGCGTCTAACCAGAAATAGACAATCCAGAAACACGCATCTAGAGATTACTAGAAAATTACGATTGCTGATATAAGCTCCAAAGAAAAGGGGGGAAATGAACATGTTCGACTGCTTAAAATCAAAATCACAAGTTTAACAAACTTAAAGCACAAAAGTGATCAAGTAGACTAATCATTTGAGTTCAATTGGAATTAGGTGAAGAGAGGGAAAAGCGAAGTAGAGGCAATACGTCATCGTTTCGAGAGAGGACTTGGACGCCGAAAGACTCGAAGGCGGTGCGGCGAGCAGGGTTGGAATGGGAAGCCGTACGGATCCTGGAAGCAGGCAAGAGGCCAGAGCTGACTACTCCTCTGGCAATGCTCTCGGCCATCTTTCCGGCACCGATGAACCCTACTTTGTACGTGTCCACCGGAATCGAAACTAGATCCATCTACGCTACTGATCGACGTTTAAAGTTTAAACTATCCTATCTGTCGTTCTTTCTTTCTTCCTCAGATGGACGACACTCAGGACTGTTACTCTGCCTGTGTTTTACTGGAATGAGACGTAGTTGGAAAACATGGGATAAATAGGATAATGTGCGTGATAGTTAAAAAGAATTATTTATTTATTTATTTTTACAAATATCTTATGATATTAATTAAATATCACAATATATTATGATTTTTAATTTTTTATAACTTCAAAAATTATTATAAAATTATTTGATTAAAATGTTAATAACTTTTCATAAAAATTATTGTAATTATTTAATAAAGTTTTTAATAATTTAAAATTTTGTAATTATTTTATAATTTATTATTATTATTATTTTAATTTAATTTATAATAAAATTTTGATAAGTTATTTGTTATAAAAAATTATATATTTATTATTAAATATATTTTTGTATTATATAAATATAAATTATTTTTATTATTTTTTATTAACTCAAAATTTTATTTTTATTTATTATAATTTTTTTATTTATAATAAAAATAAATTATTAAATTTTTTTCGACACTTAAAAGTTGTAAACCGGTAGTGGAAGATTTTGTTTTTTGTCTTGTTTTTGAAAATAAAGATAGAGAAAAAAAATGAGATGAGAAATTAGAAAAGGAGAGAGAAGAAGAAAATGGGATAAAAGAGTTAAAAGATGAGGTAATAATAAATTGATTTTATGTGCTACTTTTAGGAGGTTATAATTTGATTATTTTTAAAATAAAATAATAAGCCCCCTTTTTTTAATTGTTGTATTTGATATGACATCTCTATCTTCACTTTTATTTTTTGTTTTTTAAATCTATTCTTATATTAGATTATTTTATCATTTATTATAATTAAATATCATTTACTTATTTATATAATAACTGGTTATATTAATTCAATCGTAATTTAATTTAAATTTAATTTGAGTCAGTTAAATTAAGTTTAAAACTAAATCAAACACAAATGAAATAGTTTAACTAAATCGAATTATTAATTGTATATTTTTTACTTAATTGAATATTTCTTTTATAAATAAAAATATATATTTAATAATTAAAACTCATTAACTCAAATAAAATTACATGAAATATTAAAAATTAGAGAAATAATATTACAACAATTAGTCTTTAAAAAAAATTAACACTGAATGAATAACTCACACACACAACAAAATACATATAGATAATACAACTCCTCGCACACATGTTATGTTACAATAATTAGTTAATTATAAAACAAAAACATTAGAAAACATACACTAACGAAAGCTAATTCTTAAAGAAAAAATATAATTTTTAAATAAATTTGATAAATATAAATACTATAAAACCCCTATCATGCAAAAGCTAGAGGTCGTCATGTGTTCATAAAAACTCATAATTTGAATAAAGAATTTTAAATTTTAATAAAATTTCCTCCGACCATTATATTGTTTTAATACTTTTTTAAATTAAAATATTATTTAAAAAATCATTATGTTTTATCCTTAATTAGCATATTTTTGTTAAAGATAAAGAACTAAATGACACCACTTATAACTTAAGGGATCAAATAATACAAATAGCTTAACATAAGGAATATCAATGATCCCACTCCCTTTTTATTGTAAAAATCTTTATAACGTCAATAATTTTTCAACAATTTATGCATTTTAGATATATCAATAAATATTGATAAAATATCTATAAAATATCAATTAATAATATAAATATTGTTGTGTTATTGTTAGTAAAATATCAAATAATATCAATAAAATATCATTTATATTAAATTATTTTTTAAAACATAGTTTACCAATCAATATATTTATTTCATTTATTTAGTTCATTTAATTCTAGCGCTCAACTTGCATCAACACGATATTTATTGTTCCATTGAGAGAAGTGTATGTTTGGAAACTTTGCTTAGAACGGGTAAGATTCTAGCCCTTAGTTTTTTTTTGTTTTCATTATGGTCCATCCTGGACCTTTTATTTTCCTAACGTGTAGGCTAATTTCTACACCTATGCTTTTGTTCCCTCGCCTCCTTTCGAGAAGGCTCATGTCACTTTTATTTTCTTTAAATTAAATATGTTGAATAAGTCTTTCAAGAACTCATCCCTTCCCTGTTGCAAAGTCAACATATATGCCATGGTCTTTTGCTTCCTTCTTTTGTCAAGAAGAGAGAGGAATAATTTCCCAAACTCAGAGAATGAACTAATAGTGTTGGACTTTAGGGTACGGTACCAAGCCTTGGTCTTGTCCGACAGCATGAGTTGGAATGCCTGGCATCTAACCACGTTGGTATAGGCATATAGGTCCATCCACTCTTGATGTTTTTAAGATGCTCAAAGAGGTATTTTGTGCCATCATATGTGTCGATGTTAGGTAACTTAAACTTGTCAAAAAGTGGGATGGTTATGATTTCTAGGTTGAACAATGATACGAATCCCAAAGAACTAGCCTTGAAAACCCATAGAGAATAAAGCAATGTGAAACCCAAAGGTTGTAGCATTGAAACCTAACAATGAAATCGAGTAAAATCGTCTGAAGAAGCTAGAATGCAGATTACAGTATAAGACACTCCATATGGTTTCCCAAACCTTGATAAGCTATTAAATGCCATAAGGCTTCTTAATCTTGATAAGTTCTGAAAATGTTCTATTAAGAACCAAAAGAAGACAAACCTTAAAATAATTTCAGTGAAAAATATTAATCAAAACCCCTCTACAATATGTATCTTAACAAGTATATATAGAACTAAAAATACTAGATAATAAAATAAATATAATTGCTAAAAAATAAATTAAATCCTAAAAACTAATGGCTTACCCTACGCCTAATAGGAAAAGAATAAAAACCCTTAACAAAAATAAAAATTAATTTTTTCCAAATTCCTGGCTGTAATTTATGAGTCCATCTTGACCTAGTAATATTCCAAATTTAAAAATTTGTATTTATGTAATTAATGTGCCTCATTAATTCATCTTTCCAATGTAACTTGAATCACCTTTATCGAATATTGGATTCCAAAGATATCGCCATAAATGTGACAGTTGCTTAATGACACTTTTTCAAATTAGGATTTTACTTAACTATTTCTTGTGCTCCATGCTCAAGCATCCCAACACTTGTAGCACACGTCCAAAAAACTTGTAAATGAGTCCAATAAGTGACTTTTTTAATAATAGGCCCAATTGGAACATGATTCTTTAGTAATGCTCATTGATTCTCATCATTCTCACTTTTCTCAAAAAGATTCAATTCAAATCTTTGCTGTAATGACCTAATAATATTCCAAATTTGAAAATTTACATTTCTATAATTAATGTGCCACATTAAGTTATATTTCCAAAGCAACTTGAATCACCTTCATTAGATATTGGATAACAAAAATATAGCCATAAATGTGACAACTACTCAATGATACTTTTCAAATTGGGGTTTTACTTGGCCATTTCTTGTGCTATATGCCTAAGTAGCCCAAAACTTGTAGCACACATCCAAAGAACTTGTAAATGAGCCCATTAATTGACTCTTTGAATACTAGGCCTAATTGAAACATGCTTTTTGGATCATTTCACATTTCATTGAAAAGGTTCACCCTCAAATCTTCATTGTAATGACCTAGTAATATACTGAATTTAAAATTTTATATTTCTATAATTAATGTGCCTCATTAAGGTAGCTTTTCAATGCAACTTGAATCATCTCCACCGGATATTGGATACCAAAGATATCACTATAAATGTGATAGTTGCTCAATGATACTTTTCAATTTGGGATTTAACTTGGCCATTTCATGTGCTCCACGCCCAAACAGCCAACACTTATAGCACACATTCATACAACTTGTAAATGAGCCCATTAAGTAACTCTTTGAATAATAAGCCAAATTGAAATTTGAATTTTGGTGATGCTCTTTAATTCTTATCAAACAAGAACTCAATAGAGAATGCTATGTTTGAGAGTCTATCTTGATTCAATCTCTATTACATCTCTTGTAGCAAGTCAATCAATGGTCACATAAAGGACAACCAATGCCTTATCTGGGTGATGATTTTTGTAGCGACCATTAGCCATGGAAACCACGTGGTGAGCATGGTTGGCTTGAACATAGTGTTCTCACCTGCACACCTTAGGATGGTCAGGTAGATTGCGACGGATAGAAGCTACTTGAGTTGGTTCCAATAGATTGAGAAATAGATGGTCAAAAGGATAGTGTTTGGGCATTTGTAGCTACAAAAATTTTGATAGTCTAGCCCTAGGACTTGGGTCCTACTGATGTCGATCACCTTGTGATCAAACTCTGCTTGTTCGTAGGTCTAACCTTGTGCAATCTAGGCATTGGAAAATGTCATATGGATTTTTTTTTTGAATGGAGACCAATTCAGGAGTTGTCGACTCTAGTAGGTGTTCCAAGATAGCCTGAGGCTTGTTTTTCATCATATCCAGATAGGCCTCAGCCCGAACTCTCCTTCTTTGGGCCAACCTAGCTTATTCTGAATAGGTAGACCTAGGTACAATAACTACATCTCTATCTTGTTGTGGCATAGTTGGAAGGATTGGGGGATAGACGACATGTTAGTTGGCTAGCTAGACCTCATGATTGTCAGTCGAGGTCTGAGTATTTGAACTAGTTGATTGGTTCCTAGTTCTTAGAAATTCAGAAGATTGAGTTGGTAGATGTAATAGATCATATAAATGTAAGGTTTTTTCTTGGAAAACCTTACAATTCATCAGTCTCTTTCCAAAGATGTATTTAGTTTGTAGATGAAAAATTGGAGAACGTTAAGAAAGTTCTAAAGTTTTGAATTTTTAAGCTTAATAGAACACACTCCTATCCCACAGATAGTGTTAGATGTTGATGTCAATTTTTGTCAATACTAGATAAGAATATTATTTGTGAATTTGCAAGATAGAACAACTCATTAAAACCTCGAACCACCGTGGAATGACGATGGTCTTTAGTCTCTCATGCTTAAGTTAGTAATGTGATTGATGAAGATAGAAAAAATCTAAGTCTCTCTCTACGATGAATAGGAAAGAGAGTGTTTCACTGTCATTATATGTAATGAGGTGATCTTATGTGTGAATGTTTATAGTTATAAATATATATAAGAACTAGAGTTAACCTGATACATTTTCATTACTTATTAACTTGATATAACATCATGGTTATCTCTTTGTAATATCTTTTTGCAATTATTTCTTTAAGATAATTAGAAAATAATTATTGACCTTTTGGTTTTTTATTGAAATTATCTAATAATCATGCTTATTTGATAACTTAGAACTTACCGGATTGACACATAAGGTTTTTTATTAATTGAGACTACTATTTACTTGCCACGTGGGATACACTAAATTACATTCAACAAATTATTTAAGATATATGACATTACAGTTTTTAATTAGGTTCAATTTATTCAAATAAATCTTTAAATGTTTTATAATATATTATCACATTTTTTACCTTTATAGATCATAAAAATTAATTATATTTTATCTTTTATATATATTAAGAATTTTGGTAATTAGACCTCATCATTGGATTTCTATTATGAAAGTTAAAATGAAATCATTTATACACTTCTCGTATATTTTTTATTTATATTATGCTTTTATATATTCTCTCGTAATAGATTTATATATTTTTCGTACCCATTTCTTATAACCAAAAACCCACAAAATTCGGCACTCTTATATGTATAGTTTTCCTTTGATATGTTATTGTAATTTTGATTGATTTTTAATTTACCTTTATATATCTTCTTAATTTTTATTTTTATTGAAATAAAATATTTTATCTCATATCTCAATGGTTCAGATTTAACTTGTTACTTATAAATCTGTTAATATATTAAGATTGAAGATGTGTAATAAATTAAATCCATTGTATGAAGATCAGAAACTTCATTAATCATGAAACTTCCATGCGTTATTGGCCAAATGAACCACGTACTAGTAAAAAAACTTTAAACAGTTATTTGCAGACATTTCAGAGATCTAAAAGAATTATTTATTATAATATTCAAAAGCATACACTTTTCTTAGAAAACATTCAAAAGCACAAACTTTTCTTAGGCAACATTCAAAAGCCCAAACTTACAGTTAGTAACTTAATTGTAATACATTGTCCGATAAATTAAAATGTTGAATTTCATACATAGCACAAACAAACAAGACTTATTCATAGAGATAATGAACTCACCGGATATGTTACATGTAAAAATGATGGATTGATGACTTGAAACAAGACTGGGTAAGATGAGACCAAAGACCAGAGTGAACTAAATGGTCAGCCTGAACAATAAAGAAACAATACAAGAAAGGTACTTTAACAATGCAATCACAGTCGGAATTCACTGAACGTATCATGCTTTTGTCTCGAAACAAAAGCCAGAACTCAATCTACTGCATCATGTTTTTTTAATTAATCAAAACAATATATATGCTTTTTAACTTGCAGATGCAGCCCAATAACCAAAAAATATAAATAAAACTGGTAAATAAAGAAAAATATAAATACAATAGTGCAGATGAGAACATGAACTATAAAGGATCACGTAGTAGTTCTCATGTCATAATATCAATTTTGCTATTAACATATATATGTTACGTGAGAAAAGAAACATCTGTTATATACATGCGAGTGTGTGCGCACGCACGCAAGGGCATGCCCCTTCTAGGGTTCTTTTCTACAAAGCATATCTTATGTTCTAGAAATTCCTTCCCAGAAATATCTCTGCAGTCTTTACATAGATAAATCTTATCATAGAATATTTATATACTTAAGAAGTGACATTGATTTAATCCAATTCGCTACCTTGCTAGTATTACAATTCAATTTTTGGCACCATTTTTATCCTTATTATTGAGATAGCATTCCCCTTTAAAAATAGATCCAAATTGGTACAATTTTTTCAATTTAATATAAAAATTGCATCAAATTAATACCTATTTTTAAATTAGAGTACCATGAGGGTACCGGCTGAATAATAAGGCTAAAAAAAATACAAAAAAAAAAATGAATTGTGATACTACTAAGTAACAACCCTGATTTACTCTAAAATCCATCTTAAGTACTATAGTGTCACGTCCCGCCCAAACTGCCCCTAAAAATCCAAATGTTGGCTGCCTAAAAGATCTAAGACATATGGAAAGTTCTAGAGTTGCCTAGAGAAGTCTAGAAAGGGCTAGAGTTGGACGGACTCAACTCAAGCTTAAAGACCCTAGAATGTTCTAGAGCACGCTGGAGAGTGCTAGGGAGTAAGTGGAAACGTTCTAGAATGCCTTTGGATGGTTCGGGAAGGATGTAGAAGCCGGCTGGAAGCTTACGGAACATCCGGAAGGTGCGTGAAGGAGCTAGACAAACCTAGAAGACTCTAGAGTTGGCTAGAAGGTCCCTAGAAACCTTGTGGCACATTGTACGTAAATCTAGAACTCCGCTTGTACATTCTAGACTAGGAAGACTCTAGAAAGTGGTGGCATGCTCTTAAGCTGAAATAGCCCATTTATAAATAGACCACTTGGTCTTCATTTGCATTCATCCTTGGGAATTCTTAGCATTTGTAACATAAACTCTCAGAAGCGAATACAAATCATTCTTTGCAAACTCTTTCTATTCTCTTTGGAGTTACATTTCGGTTGAAAGCGGGCAGTGCAACGGACGAGTTGCTAAGTGCCGCACGATCGCTACTTGAGAAATTAAGGTCGTGACGATTGGTATCGAGCATTAGGTTGAAGCAATCTTACTCTTGGCATAATGAAAACGTTGGTCCATCACACCAAGCGTTGATGTTCCACCTATGGAACGTGGACGTGAGAAGCACGTAAACCATCGAAAGGAATCTCGAGCCAGAGTCGAAAGACATGCTTTCTAGCTTGGAAGCACGTGTGGGAAGTGCGCGGAGACTGACTTGGGGAGAGCTGTTTGACCGAGTGGACAACAGAGGAGCGTTGCAATGGCTTGGAGGCCGAGGGATATGGAGATCCGTGCGGTTAAGATGTCACTCAGCGAGCTAGATGGTGGGCTAAGGCGAGAGATTGATGGGTTGAGAAAATTTGAACTTGCCAAGGTAAGAGATCTCGTCGAAAAGAACCTCGCATGAAATGTCTTCTTAGAGTTGAGGATATGGGTGGTGATCTAGCTCTTTGTAAGCGGTATGGCCGCGGAACTAACACTGACCAACATAATTGAGGCTAAGAGGGTGGATGTTCCCGAGCCCGAGACCTTGATGGCGTTAGGAACGCTGAGAGTGGAGAACTTCTATGGGGGCTAGAACAATACTTCGAGGGCTGCGGCATAACGAGACCGTACCAGCCCAGAAACTGGCTTCTTCACATGTACTTGGCCAAATGACTGCCATGTTGTGGTGGAGGCGGAGAACGTGGACATGTGCGACGAGGGGTTTGCCTGATTGACACCTGAAGACTTGAAAGGGAGTTCAAGTGATTCTTCCGTAAATGCGAGGAGGAGGCAAAAGGGGCCGATTGCGGCGATTGAAGCAAACGGGTAGCGTAAGGGACTATGTGAAGGAGTTCTGACCTTGTTGCTAGAAGTCCACAGGCCACAGTGAAACAAGGATGCCCTATTCTTGTTCATGTGGACGGTCTCGATCGTGGGCTAATCCCCGGAGCTCGACGGCGTGGTGTCCAGACTTGTCTTCGGCCATCGCTTGGCCGGAAAGCTTTATTGGCTACTCCGAGCAAGGAGAGTACAAAGGCCTCGAGATAAAAGTTTGGTGGAGAGAAGAGTAATGGAGAGCCATGCCAAAAGTCGGGGTTCCAAAAACCCTGAAAGGCTCCTCATTTCAAGCCACGGGATAAGGGGAAGGAGAAAGAGGATCGGAATGCCTCGAAAGCCCGTGTTACGTGCTTCGTTGCGACGGACCGCATCGGGCACGTGAATGTCAGAAGAGGAAGGCCTTGAGTGCCTTAGTTGCTTCCACTCATGAGCAAGATGGAGGCGGAGTCGGACGCGAGGTGCAAAGATGGGTTCTTTGCGCCTGCCGTGCTGATACTGAGAGCGCCCAAAGACCCAAAGGTTTGATGTACGTAGATGCCACCATCGATGGAAGGTCGCTGAAGCATTGGTCGACACGGGAGCGTCTCCTGACTTTGTTTCGGTGGAGGAAGCAAAGAGACTCGGCACGAAGGTTGTCGATGGAGGGGTTGTCAAGGTAGTTAACTCGGCCTACCGTTACATGGAGTCGCTCGAGGAGTTAAGGTCGGTCTTGGTGCGTGGACGGGCAGTGGACTTATCGGTGGCGCAGATAGATGACTACTCGATGGTATTCGGCGTGGAGTTCTTGGACCGGTAAGAGCTTTCTTGGTGCTATACTCGAACTCCACGTGTGCATCGTGGATGGTTCGAAGCTTGCGTGGTGCAGAGCGGACGGGACCTTGACGCCTGACCCAGCTCTCTCGGCAACGATTCCAAGAAGGGATTGAAGAGGGACGAAGAGAGTTACGACCATCTCGAAGAGTACGACGGAGGGAGTCGCGAAGCGAAACTTAGATGGACGTGCGAGTTGTCTCGAAATAAGTCCGCGAAGGTGATGTTTGAGGCGTCGCCAAAGTCAAGCTTGCCAGCGGAAGTGCGAGCTACCGAGATGAATCCCCGAGGGGTGATGCGTGGGACCTCGCTGACGGTTACCTCCCGAGGAGGGAGGCGAACCATGAAGTCGAGTTGGAGCTCGGCATAAGACCACGATAATGAGCACGGCCGGTGAGAAAAATCGAGTTGCGCGGCGGAAGCATGGTGGTGATGCGGCGAGTCGGGGGAAGACAAAGCGGCGTACTCGGAGGTTTGCTAAAACGCGCATTTGCCGTTCAGGAGACCGTGGTAGAGTGTCTCTATGGATTTCATCACTTGCTTGCCAAAATCGGAAGGCTTTGGCGGCATTGTGTGGTGATTGACCGGCTGACAAATACGCGACATTCATATCTGCCTCAACGGGTGCACGGCGGATGAGAGCGGCGCGTGTTGTTCCTCAGAATGTTGTGAAGCATTGGGGATCCGTCTAATATCGTGAGTGGCCGAGACCAGCGATTCACGGGAAATTTTAGACGAAACTATTCAACATTGGGATCGGACTTGAATTTCTCCTGAAACTTTCATCCCCAGCGGCAGAGCCAATGACGAAGCGTGCCAATGCATTCTTGGAGTTGTATCTTAGAGCACTTTGTCGGTGCAATCGGCATCGATTGGAGCTAGGATTCTTTGGATGTAGCCCAATTTTCCTACAATTTGCAAGGAGCGAGTCTACCCAGAAGAAGTCCGCCGAGATCGTCGTGGGAAAGCATGCCGGCGACTCGCATCGTGGCATGAGTTATGAAGGGAAAACCATAACTTCACCAAGTTTTCCAAGGCGTGGCATGAGCAGTGGAGTTGGCCGAGCCTGTTGCATATGGCATCTAGAAGATGAAAAAGTGTTCAACAGAAAAGAAGGATGGTCGAATTTCGGGAAGGAGATCTAGTCATGTCGAACTATTGCCGACAATTGAAGTCCTTGCGGAAAACTTCATGGGGGTTGTTGCGAAATATGAGGGACCGTTTCACGTGTCCAAGAAAGTCGGTAAGGTGTCGTATAAGCTATGACTCCTCAGAGCTTAAAATATATCATGTTTTCATGTAAGCATGCTAAAACCTTATCGTGGAGACGAGGATGACATAAATCGGTGAGTGTCCAAAGCGCCCCTCACAGCGGTGATAACCTCTTTGATAGGAAGTGGACTCGATTTTGGCGGACAACGATCCGACGAAGGGCGTACCAAGTTATAAGGAATACTTGGGTCAATGGAAAAACGCCGAGGAGAAGAAGGAGACAAGTTGGGAACACGAGGATTCCTTGTGGCAATTCGGAGATCTTTATAGAGAGGTTTCAACTTGAAGGCGCGACGGGGCGTCGCCTTGAACTTGAGTGGGGGGAGGGTGTCACGTCTTCAGGTGTCACAAAAATCCAAATGTTGGTTCTCAAGGATCTAGACATATGGAAAGTTCTAGAGTTGCACTAGAGAAGTCTGAAAGGGCTAGAGTTGGACGGACTCGAACTCGAGCTTGAAGACCTAGAGAATGTTACAGAGCCTGTTGGAGAGTGCTAGAGATGAATTTGAAACGTTCTAGAATGCGCCGGATGGTTCGGGAAGGATGTAGAAGCCTCATTTGGAAGCTTACGGAACATCACAGGAAGGATGTAGAAGCCGGAAGCTTAGGAACATCCGGAAGGTGCGTGAAGGAGCTAGACAAACCTAGAAGACTCACAGAGTTGGCTAGAAGGTCTAGAGCCTTGTGGCACATTGTACGTAAATCTAGAACTCTCTTGTACATTCTAGACTAGGGAAGACTCACAGAAAGTGGTGGCATGCTTTCTTGGCTTAGAGCCACTTTATAAATGAAGCCACTTGACGTCTTCATTTTGCATTCGAGGGAATTCTTAGCATTTGTAACATAAATTCTCTCTAGAGCAATACAAATCATTCTTTGCAAACTCTTTCTATTATCTTTGGAGTTACATTTCGGTTGAAAGGCAGGCTTAGTGCAACGGACGGTGTTAAGTGCCGCACGATCGCTACTTGAGAAATTAAGGTCGTGACAATAGGCTCACAGAAAGTATGAGAATCAGCAAGGGTCAAATTGAATGAAAGCTAAAATAAAATGTACAATTAAATGCTCTATCTTGTTCATCTGGTATAGAATAGAATAAGAATCATGGAAAAAGTCAAATCATTGTTAAATTTTTCAACTTGAGAGATGGGTGAAAATAGATCCAAATGTAAAAAAGAAAACAATACATCACTCGGGTAATAACTTCCCCCTTCTCATAAATAAAATTGATTACTCTGATGACTTGTCTACAGGTGTTCTTAACAAGACTTGCTCTTTCAGTTTTCATACTCTTACACAATTCATAACACAAAACTACTCTTGAAAAACAAAGCTCATGCTCGCACAGCCTGCGATCCTAAATGCTTGAATTTTTGCTCCGTGTTGAAGTGTCTTGCACTCTCTGTAAAGCCTTTATATGGTAGGAGCTTCAATACATGAACTCCCTCATGCAAAGCAGCATCGATCTTGTTCCCAAAAAAATAGAACATTATTACAAGCACAAAACAAAAACATCCATATAGAAAAAGTGGTCTAGTAGATATATATTTTGTTCAGCAGTAAGCAAACATAAATACAATAACAAAAGGATAGTCCCCAAAAAGTTAAACATAGATACACTACTTAGAGTCAAATGAGTAACTATTGAAATCTCATGATTTTGATGGAATGTATCTACATACCATCCATCTTTATATGTTTTGTTTTCAAAACTTCCTATACAATAAGCTTCTCTGCTTTTGTAAATTGTTATATCAAAGGGGGAAAAAGAGAGTCTATATGGAGATGTTATCTCAAACACATTATATAAATTTCCCTTTGGCAAAGATGAACTTACTCGCTCTTGAGCTGTAGCATTAAATTGTTGAAGCAAGAATGCTTTTGGATCCATTTGACCAGGAGGGCTCCCAATACCTATTAAGATAAACTTTACTGGAATTTGGAAAAAAGATAAAGAAAAAGATGGTATAATTGCTAGCTTATAAACTAAATGCAACAATTAAAGAATTTAGAGACTAACCAATTCTAAGCCGAGGAAAATCTCTAATTCCTCGAAAGTGATAGATAACACTCTTGAGCCTGATCAAGTAATTTGATAAGATGATAGAAGAATATAAGTACCTATATTTCTTTTGATAAAAACAGGAAAGTCTATTCTACACAATTGTTGTACCACAAACTCCACCGCTGATTGATGTGGCTCCACTCCTATAGTTTCTTTCTTTTTTTATCGTAATAATTAAATGATGTGAATAGAAGTTAATCTGAGCCATGAACCATTGTGCAAAAAGTTTGGTTGGAAAGATGGGCATAAAAAAATCTGTATAAATTGATGTTTAAGTGACATTTATTTATCACACAAATAGCTACTCATTTAGAGCAGTATTTCATTCAAAAGTTAAGAATGTCACATGTTTATCATACCCGTTATGACTGCCATGGCCTCCTTTGTCATGAAGACGAAGCACACCACATGGTAAGGTCTTGTCATCATGGAACTATAATAGAGATGAAATGAATTAAAAAGGGATATAAAGAAACAACAAAGGGACAACCAAAAAACTCTATCTAGGCAGAACATAAGAGTAGGATTACCACAAGTACGCGATTAATGGGTAGCTTATAGTATGCTGCAAGTGGTTCCGTCTGTAATTTAGAGAAGAAAAGACAATGGATTTAAGCTATTGCAGACATGATAAAAGCTATATACATTATGGCACATGCATAGCAGATAACTAGCAAAACATAAAAGAAAAAAAATAAAAATTAGTTTTTGCTAATAAAACATAAAACCATTGTGGTAAAAGATTATTTAAGTAACTACATGTAAACCTCAAAATTTACCTTTGAAAAACTTTAAAAATGAATAAAAACAATTATTAATCTAATAGATAAATACGCATGAAAATAATAATAGAACACAAAGTAAATAGTATAAGGTTGTAGTTCTATTAATCAAATGTCAAATTTAGAACCATCATAGGCATCAATTATAGTGGAAGTAAAGCACAAAACTGAAGGCAAACCACAATATTTGAGTAATGTGCGTACGACTCAAGAAAAAGAAGAAAGAGAATTATAAATACTCAAATACAGGTTGTTTACAATGTTGTAACTTAATGATTGCTAAAATTTGGTGGTGCCAAATGCAATGGAATAGGAAGGTGAGAGTTGGAGGATCAATAAATATAAAAAAAAAACAATCATAATCATGTTTGTTGTAAGATTATAATATTTCTCTTTCTATTTTTGTTATTTCTAACTTTCTATTATTTAAAATTTTAATGAAATAGGATCAGGATTTTATAGATAACCCATGAAATGAATTTAAGGCATGAGCCTCATACCAAAAAAGCGTAGGCCTTAATTTTACACATGAGATTATAGCCCCGTAACTTTATTTTTAAGCCTAACCTTGAGGTGATCCTCAAAATAGTCATTCACAACAATGCATACAGCCATTAACAAATAATTTGTGTATAAAGAAAGAGAATAATAATTCAACTATCCAGCAGCAATTAGCACAAGTACCATACCATAACCTTCACAAGATACTGAACCACATCCTAACAAAAAAACATTTCTAAATTCTAAGTTATATCAAAAAACAGCAACTACATTGATAAGTTATCCTGTAAAGAGATCCTTTTTCATTGTTGTTTTCCAACGTACCCAATCACCATATGCAAGATAATCATGTTCTCTGTAAACAAGCATATGAATAGAACTTAGTGCATCTTTTCTTTAAGAATTGGAAGAATAGTGTAATCTAGCAAAAAAACAGAAAGTTCTGTCTCTCTTATTCTAGCTGATTATTGGGTTCATTTGATATCATTCCCTCACCATTACATAGATGGATTTCATTATGTATTAACAACATAGTCCAAGGGATAAATTATTAAATATGCAATAACTAGAAACTTAGGAAAAAAAATTAACAAACAAATAATAATTATGATCCAAAAACTTCTTGGTGGTAGAATTATTAGGTGGAGTTTGGTTCACAGAATGAAATCGGAATGAGAATGGAAAGGAAACAATTTTGTTTGGTTTGACTACCGGAATCAAAGAAGGAATCGTATTTGGTTTACAACTAGAATGGAATGGAAAACACTGTATATTACCTTAATAATATCATTTAATTATTATTTTTTCGTAAGACAAAATACATTATTGAAATTATTATTTTTCTAAATAGAGTTTAGGGTTTTGAGGTTTGGGAGTTAGAATTTAGGGATTTGGGGTTATATTTATGGGTTAAGGTTTAGGATTAAAATTATTATTTTTCTAAATAGGATTTAGGGTTTTAGGATTTGGGATTTAAGATTTAGGGTTTTAGGATTTGGGATTTAGGATTTAGGGTTATATTTATGGGTTAAGGTTTAGGGTTATATTTATGGGTTAAGGTTTAGGGTTAAAATTATTATTTTTCTAAATAGGGTTTAAGGTTTTAGGGTTTGGGGTCTAGAGTTTGTGGTTTTGGGATTTAAGTTTTAGAGATTTGGGATTTAAGATTATATTTGTGAATTAAGGTTTATGATTAAAATTATTATTTTTCTAAATATGGTTTAAGGTTTTAGGATTTAGGATATAAGATTTATGGATTTAAGATTTAGAGATTTGGGATTTAGGGTTATATTTGTGAATTAATGTTTATGATTAAAATTATTATTTTTCTAAATATGGTTTAGGGTTTTGAGTTATATTTGTGAGTTAAGGTTTATGATTAAAATTATTATTTTTCTAAATAGGGTTTAGGATTTAAGATTTAAGATTTAAGATTTAGGATTTAGGGTTTAGGAATTTGGGTTTAGGGTTTAGGGTTTAAGGTTTAAGGTTTAAGGTTTTGGGATTTGGGATTTGAATTTAGGGTTATATTTGAAGTTGGGGTAAAATTGAAAAATAAAATTTGAGATGGGAATGGAATCATGATTCCTTAAGGGAGAGAAGGAATTATGATTTCTTCTCATTTAATAATCAATTCCATTCCATTCATATTTTTCAACCCAACAAAACACAAAAATGAAAAGAATCAATTCTGATTACATTCTATTTCATTCAACCAAACATAGCATTAATTCCTAAAAGTTAGCAATGAAAAGTTGCTATGACTCTTTGGAAAAACAACTCTCATAAAACGAGGAAAAATGAGAACTTTGGGAGAAGACAATATATTAAGCTTAAGAATAGCTTTTTAATTCTTCTCGTCCCTTACAAGCAGAACAATTAAAGGTGTTTATATACACATGTAATTTCCTAGAATAAAAAAGGAAGAATAGCATGGTTGATTTTAAACCATAAGTAATGGTTTAAATGGTTTTCATCCTTTGAATTCTAATAGTTTACAACGGATTGTTTTAAAACCATTAGTTTATTTTAAATATAAATAACTATAATTAACTAATCAAGATCCTTTTTGGATCATGGCTACCCATTTAAACAACTTGAGCTCCTGTTCAAGTTAGAAAGTTGAGGAAACTTTGTTTCTACCTTGTCTTGAATATACCATTTTGATTTTTTTTTAAATTGTCATTTCTTACCAATGCGAAAATACTCATACTTCCCATGTCTTCTTGCTCCATCTTCAAGTCATGAATTGAGAGTAGAATCGTCATAATTATCATCCAATAGAGATGGCTCAAAGAGCTTCAAATTCTCGACATTGATGACCAAGTACATATGCATGTATGGTGGTACATCGAGTTGGAAGGTATTATCACCAATTTTTTTGATGATTTTAAACAATTCATAATGAATAGGCTTTAATTTCTTGCCTTCTTCTATTATCCGCCCTTTTCCAAGGTGTAGCCATACTTAAACACCTTCTTTAAAGTTGCATGGCATGTGATGCTTGTCATGAAGAGCTTTATATTGCTGCTGCGAATGTTGCAGTTATGCTTCTACTTCTGAATGAATCTTTTTAACTCATTCGGAAAATTTATGTGCTCGAACATGTTCTTCTTTTCCACTTAATGCCCTTCGGTGTACTCTAAAGGAACAATAGGCTAGATTTGCATAGCCACCATCAATGCAAATCTAATTAGTGTAAGAGGTTGAGATAACATATCTGCCAACTTATTAGTTGCTCCCTTCTTATACTTAATCATAATATTAAATTGTTATAGGTATGATATCCATTTCATATGGCGAGCTTGATGTAACTTGTGTAGTCAAAAATTGAAGAGGTTTATAATCTGAGTGAACTACAAATTCATTCCCCAACAAATAATCTCTTTGATGCTTTATTGCTTGATGTAAGGCATATAGCTCATTGTCATAAGTTAGATAATTCAATAATGATCCACGTAATATTTAATAATGGTATACAATTGGTTTTCTATCCTGAAACAAAATGCCTTCCATGGTATAATTAGATGCATTTGCTTCAACTTCAAAGGTTTTTGCAGATTTATTAATGCTAATACTGGGACCTTGGTAATCTTATGCTTTAATAAATGGAAAGATTCCTCGGGATTTTTTGACCACTCAAATTTTTAATTGGCCTTTGCTAGAGAGTGTAAGGGTGCTGCAATTTGTGAAAAGTGATGAATAAATTTACGTAAATATTGGAATGGACCTAAAAAGCTTCGAATTTCAATCATAGATCAAGGTCAAGGCAATTGAGAAATAACTTGCACTCTTTTTTAGATTCATTTTTAACTCTTCTATACCAACTATGAATCCAATATACAAGATGTTTCCTAAACTCACACTTCTTTCTGTTCAACTGCAACTTGCTTGTTCGTAGAACATTCAAAACTTGAGCAATATGATGAAGATGGTCCTCCCATGTGACTAAATATTAATATGTCATCCAAATAGACAATGACAAAATCGTCAATGAAAAGACAGAACACCTTATTTATCAATCACATGAAGGTAGCCAGAACACTACATAAATCGAATGGCATAACCAACCACTCAAATAGTCCCTGCTTCGTCTTGAATGCATTATTCCAAGTATACTCTTCGTAGATGCATACTTTGTGATAACCAGATTTGAGATCTAGCTTTGTAAAGTAATAAGCATCATGCAATTGATCCAATAGATCATCAATCCTCGATAATGGATACTGATTCTTGATGGTTATTCTATTAAGTGCCCTGAAATCAATATGCATTTTCCACCCTCCATCTTTCTTGAGCACAAGCAACACTGGGGAGCCATATGATGAGCAATTAAGTTTGATAACTCCTTGCTCAAGAAGTTCTTAAACTTGCTTCTAATCTCTTCAGATTCCATCAAAGAAGTGCAATACAAT
This sequence comes from Hippophae rhamnoides, assembly GCA_033030585.1. Classification (NCBI taxonomy): domain Eukaryota; kingdom Viridiplantae; phylum Streptophyta; class Magnoliopsida; order Rosales; family Elaeagnaceae; genus Hippophae; species Hippophae rhamnoides. The sequence continues at coordinate 43,529,318 of CM065436.1, read as the reverse complement.
TCCAAGTTTGGTAGAAGTGAATCTCCAACCAAATGAATCCATGTTCAATAGCTCTCCGAGGAGGCAATCCCTGCACATCTTGAAATAAGTCTTTAAACTCCTTTGACAATTTTCCAATTTCGGAGCTTTGCGAAGGTGGCAAAGTCAATGTGGCCAAAGTCACAACTTCCAAACTCTAGTATTGGGTTGAATTATCAACAAAACAAATCTTTCACAAGAATTGACTAACCTTTTTGCTTGGTTTATTCTGTATCCAAGGGCTTACAAGCATTGATGTCAAACTCATTTCCATCCTTCACAAGGTGATACTTGCAAATTCTTCTATAGTGAATGGCATCACAGTCCTACAAATATGACTACCCAATATCACTTGGCATACGTCCAGAAGGACCACTTCAGATGTCACTTCATCCATATAGAAATTTGTAATAGCAAATTTGAAGGTATATTCTTTTTAATTTGCAAATCAATGTCCTTCTGGATCCATCCCAACGAATATGGCCTGGGATGTTGTGTCGTTTCTTAACCCATTCTTTTTACAAGAGCTTCACATTGTTTCACTTGTATATTGACATGAAACAACTCTTCATGGTTGTGATTGTCTTCATTGGTCTAGTCATTAGGGTAAGAGTAGCATCAGGTTGCTTTAATTCTAGAAGCTCTTTTATAGATTGTGTAGTCAAAGCGACCTTCTTGTCATTTCTCTCTTGGTTGTTTTTCCCATTTTTTGGAAGCAACTTAGAATGAAATATCCAACATTTCTCTGTTGCATGTTTGTTGGTACAAAAATGATCACAATAATTGTTTTATGATTACCCTTCTCCTCTTTCTTCCGATCAGATTTATTAATAGGCTTTTTGTCTTCTTTCTTGTCAACTCGTTTATTTTTACCTTCAGTGGCTATGGCTTTCATGGTAGCATCTTCAATGGATTCTATAGTGAACAATTTAAGTTCTCTGCATATGTAGTCAGTAAGATCTCTAGTATATTTCATGAATACATCATAGTCATCCACATTAATGCCCAAAACCATAGCTTGGTTGTGGAACTCTGTAGTATATTCTTGTACCGTATAGCCAAACCTTTGCTTAAGTGTTGCCATTTGCACCATCTTTCTTCCTTATAACCAACGGGATAAAATTGTTTTCTCAATAATATCTTGAAATCCTTCCAAGTCAAATCTGATACATTATACCGTCTTTGATAAGATTTCCACCATGTAAAACCATGGCTTCAAAGTTTCAAGCTTGCAAACTTTATCTTTTGAGCATTAGAATATTTATACACAATGTAATAAGTTTCTAATACATCTATCCAATTGTGAAGCTTCTCAAGTTCAATATCAACCTTAAAATCAATCTTCAAGGTATCTATGGGATATTTATCATCACATGATTTAGCTTATTTCTCTTTGGTCTCTTCGACAACCTTCTTCTTGAACTTACGGTCAGGCTTCTTAGAAGGAGATGCATGCAAGGTCTTTTGGAAGTTGATACCTTCAATAAGTTGTGAGACTATTGTTGTGAAGTTTAGAACTTAGTGTTCTAATATGGTGATTCGGTCATCTCCACCTACTGTTTCCTGTTTGTCTCTTCCAGTCATGATTCTTTTCTTTGTCCTAGGTTTGCAGTGCACGAGCAAAGGACCTTTAAGTTCTTCCCTAGAAGTTTTACGTTGTTGGCGAATTAGAACCATAAACCACTGTCACGCGTTTGGATCTATTGCTCTAATGCCAACTTGATTCAAAAATTTCTGGATGGTAGAACTATTAATTCCAACTAGTTATGAATGGGAAGTTGCTATGTCTCTTTGGAAAAACAACTCAACTAAAACGAGTGGAAACGACAGTATATTAAGTTAAAGAATTGCTTTTTAATTCTTTCGTCCCTCATGAGTAGAACAATTAAAGGTTTATATACCCACGTAATTTCCTAGAACAGAAAAGTAAAAATAGCATGATTGATTTTAAACTATAAGTAATGGTTTAAATGGTTTCCATTCTTTGAATTCTAATGGTTTATAACGGATTGTTTTAATACCATTAGTTTATTTTAAATATAATAAATAATTATAATTAACTAACCAAAATCCTCCTAGATCAAATATTAAATGGTACTGGAAACAAAAAATTACGGAGAGAATATATAAGCAGTATAAAATCATCAAAGGAATTAATAACTTACGGATTCACCACTGAGATTCATGTAAGTTTGAGGTTTTGCAAGGAAAACCGGGGTATCACCAACAAAACCTGGCAGACACCAAATAATCAAAATAATAACTTCAATAATCATGAGAAATTAACTGCAAATCTTAATGGTATTCAATGGGCTTGTACTGCTAGTTTTTGTAATTTGATAGTGGAAAGTAATTCACTCTTGGCTTAAATTACATAAAGGAAGGCAACGAATGCATGGCCCCCAAGGGAAACTTAGTTTTGGATCTTATTGAAAGCGCTAAGAATTATAAGTTGGCAATTTTGTAAAAGGCAAACAAACGAGACTGCTCATAATCTAAGCCAAACTTGCTCTTAGTAGTCATGATATACTTGTTTGGTTAGGGATTATCCTCATTGTATACATATTAATCTAATAGCTGATTGTTGAGCTGCGTCTCATTGTATGTGCATGTGTACACGTGTTTGTAACTTATAGGATAACCTGAGTAAGGTTGTAGCAGCTGAGGAGTGAAGTTGTTATAACAAACTCTGGTGTATGGCTTATATTGGGTGTGTATAAATATAGAAATACGTAGAATCGTAGAATTTTAGATAATAATAATTGTGTACAGGCCGTAGTAATGATATATTAATCTAACCCTAGTCCTATTTATATTACTGTAAATACATTTGAAAAAAAACAGAGAAAGAAAAATAATAATTCTTCAAATATTCTTTGTTCTCGATATTTTTTTCATGATATCAGAACATTTTTGAAATCCAATCTCGCTTTTTTTTCATTCTTTGGAAGCAGATTCTGGTGGATATTAGGCATAACACCTCTTCCAATATTTTCTTGTTTGTATGGAAGCCTAAAGGTCATTCGAGAATAGTATCTCTCGATAACCTGACGAGAGGACCTCTTCACTGTTCGTGCTAACACGACCCACTTTAGAGAGTTACAAACTCACAGTCGGTCGACGAAATTGAGGAAGCGTATAAGAGGTGTAGCATTTTCATTTTCTTCACCAGTGATCACAGCAACCTCTTCGGGTTTTTCACTATCAGAGCGACCTGAGCCCTAACCTCATCTCCATCAATCTCGTGCATCCTCTGTCATCTCCGTCGTCGCTGACCAGTCCCTTAATCTCACGCAACTTCAGATATCAATCATCAATCTCGCGAAATCCAAGCACCATCAGTCACCGGGTTCATCGCGAGCCCAATTGCCGACGTCTTCTACTTCGGCACTTCCTGTTCCACCTTGGCGCTTCACTGTTGCCCTCCAGTCGCCGTTGCTCTCCAATCATCTAGGATTCACTCGCGCGACTTCAGCTGCCACCAAGCCCATTAATCAACTGCCACTAATAGGCTACAATCAAGCCCAATAGACCCAATCCCAATTTGCTCAAACATTAATAGGCAGCCCAAAATCTAATAGGCCTAATCAACCCAGAAACTCATAAGCCCAATATGCCCAAAAACTAATAGGCCCAATCAGTTCAAATTGAAATAACATCAGTTTTACGACAGTTCGAGCATCAATGGCCACAGGAAAACCTGTCATAACCGATTACAATGGAGGTTCCACTGAAAACAATATTTTGCCCATCACCAGTCAAATTAAATGGACACAATTACCTTCAGTGGTCCCAATCCGTCATGTTTATATGCGGATAAATGAAAAACGATTACCTCATTGAAGATGCAGCAGCCCCTGACCAAAGATGATCCAAAATACAGAACATGAAAATCTGAGAACAATATGGTGATGTCTTGGTTGATAAATTCCATGACAAACGAGATTGGAGAGAACTTTTTTCTCTACGATACTACCAAAAGAATATAGGATGCCACAAGAGATACTTATTCCAGTTCTGATAATATGTCCGAACTATTTGAGACCGAAAGCATCCTCCATGATCTTCATCAAGGAGAGTCATCAGTTACCCAATACTTTAACTCTCTCACTCGATGTTGGCAGCAGTTAGACCTCTTTGAGGTTCACGAATGGAAATGTCCAACTGACGGAATCTTGTACAAAAAGATTGTTGAAAAGAAGTGGGTTTTCAAATTTTTTATGGGGCCCAATAAAGATCTTGATGATGTACGAGGTAGAATTCTAGGAACAAAACCCTTACCAAGCATTCGTGAAGCCTTCTCCAAAGTTCGTCAAGAGAAGAGTCAAAAAAAGGTGATGATGGGTCCTCAATCTACCATTTCAGTGATTGGAAAAGGGTCTACGCTTGCTATTCGAGGGCACCAGCAATCTCAGAATGCGGACAACCGTCCCCGAAGAAGAAGACCTTGGTGTGACCATTGTCGTAGACCTGGTCACACCAAGAAAACCTACTGAAAAATTCATGGAAAGCCAACTGATTGGAACCACCCTCCGCACAGCACATCAACAAAGAAAGCCATGAAAATAATGTCTCCACATCCCATGGAACTACGTCACCTGAATCTACTCTGTCTAGCAAGGAACAAATTGATCTCTAACAAGGAACAAATTGATCTCTTATAAAAAAATATTTGGACAATCCTTGCCAACATTATCTGCCGCTGTAGCTTGATCAGGTAACATCTTCAACGCTCTTAGTGTGAAACAGATTACTAGACCATGGATTATTGATTCAGGTGCTTCATACCACCTGACGGGTGATGCTTCTCTTCTCATGAATCTTAAAACTTACCAAGAAGGACACACTGTCAGAATTGTCGATGGTTCAGTATCCAAAGTAACAGGAATTGGTTCAACAAAAATTTCAAATTCCTTTATTCTAGATTCTATCCGTCTTGTTCCCACACTTGATTGTAATCTTGTATCAATTACTAAACTCACCCGTGATAAAAATTGTGGCTAAATTTGTTCATAACCTATGTAAATTTCAGGACTTGGATTCGGGGAAGATGATTGGCAGTGCTAAAGAGTGCTCGGGACTCTATTTCCTCAAAAGTGAAGACCCTCAAGCAAGAAAAGCCATCCAAGCTGTATCCAAGGTTTCTTATCAGACTAAAGCTTCGTTAAATCTTAAGTCCAATAATGATGGTGAAATCATGTTAAATCATTATCGCCTAGGTCATCCTAATTTCTTATATTTGAAAAAAAAATTCCCTTCATCCTTTAGAAATAAAAATTCAAAGGATTTTCAATGTGAAATATGTCAATTTTTAAAACATGTTAAAAATTCATATCCTTATCTTCCATATAAAAAATCACATTCTTTCTCATTAATTCACACTGATATTTGGGGACCTTCTCGAATCAAAAACATAATAGGAACACGTTGGTTCATTTCATTTGTAGATGATCATACTCGAATCACTTGGTTATTTCTCATGAAAGAAAAATCTAAAACAGGTCAAATCTTTCAAAATTTCAATACCATGATTCAAACCCAATTTCAAACAAAAATCCAAGTATTGAAATCTGACAATGCTAAAGAATACTTCACTTCTATTCTTAGAGATTATCTATTAAGTTAAGGGATTGTCCATCTAAGCACTTGTGTTGACACACCTCAACAAAACAGGGTGATTGAAAGGAAGAATAGGTAACTTCTCAAGGTAGCTAGATCCCTCATGTTTACAACTCATGTCTCTCAACATTTTTGGGAAAAAGTTGTCCTTACAGCTACCTATCTTATCAATAGGATGCCCTCTCGTGTCCTCAGTTTCAAAACACCTATCAGCAATCTACTTAAGTCATACCTACACACCAGAATCGTGTCCCACATTCCCTTTAAAATATCCAGATGTTCTGCTTATGTCCATGTACATCATAGAGGTAAACTTGATCCACGAGCCATCAAATGCATATTCCTAAGATATTCATCATACCAGAAAAGATACAAATGCTTCTCTCCTATCACAAAACGGTTCTATAATACAATGGATGTCACATTCTTTGAACAATATTCATACTATTCCAAACCTACCATTCAGGGGGAGAACATAAGAAATGAATACCAGCTTTGGAATAGCATTACCACTCAATCTCCCACAAATTCTGTATCAAATCATATCCCGTAAATTCCAAAGAGTGGATCTGTGTCTCAAAAAAATGCTCTTAATAATCCCAATGAACCCTTAACTCCTCTACCAACAGATCCAAACTTCCCTGTCCCAAATAGTTATCCTTTTGTCTACTCCAGGAGGAGAACTTAAGAGAGAATAGAGAATAGAGAACCGAGCATATCTTGAGCCAGTCTAGGAGTCCAACTCGAGTACATGCCACTCTGACAATTCACAAGGTAACATCACCAAACCTCTTAATGATTTGAATTTGCCAATTGTTGTAAGGAAAGGTGTAAGATCTTGTACAAACCACCACATCTACAACTTTGTTTCCTATAAAAGTCTCTCACCAGGTTATAATGCATTTATCAGCAACCTTGATCAGATACAAGTTTCAAATTCTATTTATGAAGCTTTTCAGGTACCTGAATGGAAAACAACCATTCTTGAAGAACTTAATGCCTTAGAGAAAAATAAGACTTGGGAGATTACAGAACTATCACCAGAAAAACGAGTTGTTGGGTGTAAGTGAATTTTTTAAGTCAAATACAAAACAGACGACAATGTAGAAAGATTCAAGGCTCGCCTTGTGACTAAGGGATTCACTCAAGTATATGGGATTGACTATCATGAAACTTTTGCACCTGTAGCAAAACTTAACATTGATCGTGTTCTTCTCTCCCTTGCATCTAACTTGGATTGGCCCCTCTACCAACTAGATGTCAAGAATGCATTCCTCAATGGTGATCTTCAAGAAGAAGTCTACATGGACATTCCTCCTAAAATTGAAGCTCCTACTCCCACCAATAAAGTCTGTAAACTTAAGAAATCTTTATATGGATTGAAGCAATCTCCATGTGCCTAGTTCGATAGGTTTTCTAAAGTTCTGAAGAGATATGGGTACAATCAATGCCAATCAGATCACACACTCTTCCTCAAACATTTCTCCAATGACTAAATAGTTATCTTAATTGTGTACGTAGATGATATTGTTCTAATAGGTAATTCTACAGTTAAAATGAATAAACTCAATGAGTTCTTAGCCAAGGAATTGGAGATCAAAGATCTAAACAATCTCAAATATTTCCTAATAATGGAAGTAGCCCAAACAAAGAAAGGCATATCTATATCTCAAAGGAAATATGTATTTAATCTTCTTAAGGAAACTAGAATGATGGAATGTAAACCAGCATAAACTCCGATGGACCCTACAGTAAAAATCTGAATCAAAGAAAACAGTGCACTTGTGGACAAAGGTCGTTATCAAAGATTAGTGGGAAAACTCATTTACCTATCCCACACTATACCAGATATTGGTTTTTCAGTTAGTGTTGTAAGTCAATTTATGAACAGAAGAACATATAGAGGCGGTCTATAGTATATTCATGTATCTCAAAATAACACCAGGAAAAGAATTATACTTCAGTAAGAATCCCACTAGAAAAATTGAAGTATTTGCAGATGCTGACTAGGCAGGCTCTATAATGGATCGAAGATCTACCATTGGGTACTGTACATTCGTATGGGGGAATCTTGTAACTTGGCGAAGTAAGAAACAATCAGTAATTGCTCGAAGTAGTGTAGAAGCTGAATTAAGAGCTATGGCCCATGAGATTTGTGAAAGAATGTGGTTAAGAAGACTACTCAATGAACTGGACTTCACAACTACTATACCTATCAATATGCATTGTGACAATTAAGCTACAATAAGAATTGCAAGAAACCCTGTTCATCATAACCGAAACAAACATGTAGAAATTGATCGTAATTTCATTACAGAGAAGTTAGATGAAAAAATTGTGGACCTTTTATATACATCTACTCGCCATGAAATTGCAGATATCCTCACCAGAGCATTATCTCGAACCATCTTTGAAGAACTGAGTTGCAAGTTGGGAATGATTAATATCTATCACCCAACTTGAGGAGAGTGTAGAATTGTAGAATTTCATATAATAGTAGTTGTGTACAGGTTGTACTAGTGGTGTATTAATCTAACCCTAGTCCTATTTATATTGCTATAAATACATATGAAAAAAAACAAAGAAAGAAAATTAATAATTCTTCAAATTTTCTTTGCTCTCAATATTTTCTTCAAAATAACAAGAAGAAAGCAATGAGTTGCTTGAGTATTTTCTCTACATATGAAACATAGCTTTCTTGGTCTCCCTCTCTTGATCATCTTCTTGATCAAACACTGAGTTCTCTATTGCTTGGGATGGCATCAAAGCCAGATATGGCAGCAAAGAAATCAAATATTGAAGCAATCTTTTCTGATGTTGCGAATCAAGTGAATCAATAATCCTCTCAATTGACAATTCATGTTCCCTCTGTGAAAGTGTCAATCGCAATCAAACTAGATTGTGGAAACTACATGATTTGGCATTAGCAAATATTAAGTCTGATATCAACATATGGTTTAGAAGATTACGTCTATGGAGTTCAAACTGAGCCATCGAGATATCTAGTTGATTCACAAATTATCAATTCTGAATTTTCAAAGTGGTGTTGTGTAAGTCTTGTTGTACTTTATAACTGTATGTTGGCCTCTATATGCAAAACAAGGTGTATTTATTTTACTGAGTGTATCTGTCTTCTTCTGTGTAAGGTTAGTTAATGTGGATTAGTAATTTTTACAAGCACATAGCTAGTTACACTTTGTATGCAAGCATGTTTACACACACTACGGGATTGGTTTTTGTAGTGTGTATGTTAGGTGGAGTGTTGTGGTTTTCGGCAAACTAGCTGATGTTATCGCTCGAGTTTTTGGTCTGTTTCGGGATCGGGTATTTGTGGATGTTACTCGTTTTTGAAAACGAAAAGATATATCTTTTTAGCACCACGCCAACAAGTTCGCCACCACCCTCACCACTACCTTTGGCAAGATGGCTGGCAAGATGGGCATTCGAGTTCTATAAATACCTCTCATTTCTCTCAACTCTTTACCCTTTGATTCTAATACCAAAATTTGCACTGAGAATTATATATGTTTCTTAAATTATTTTGGAGATCTTACAGTTGAGTATGGGTCGTTTATTGAGCTTAGTTATCAAATCGTTATCTGTGTGGGTACGTGGTTTGACTATGTGTCTCCCGTACACGATTTGATATTTGTAGTGGATTGTGAGTCCCTCGAAATTGTTAGTGATTACACTTCTTATTACTAATCTGGGTTTACCAATTAAAATGCGTTGGGTGTTGTTGGCTATGGAGGAAAGCCGAGTTTGAGTGTTGAACCAAGTAGTTACGAAAGCTGCAAGTTCAGCAACAGTATGCAATTCGGATAGAGTTCTTAATTGATAGAAGTAATAGTGATTTTATTGTCTATCAAAATTGTAACTATTTTATTGTTTAGTGAATTATTTGTTACTGAATGATTGTTTTAAGCAACCCGAGGATGGTACTCATAGATAAGGTCTTTATGTGAATTTACCTCGTTATATCACTTGTTATGCATGTGAGCTAGTACAATCTGAGTTTTATATGTGTATGTTTCTACATACTAAACATAAACTCTTATTAGAAAGCATTTGTTATTTACTTACATTCTGTTTTGATACATAATATCTGCTGTTATAAGTTGTCTGTTTTTTTGATATTATATTATTTGTACTTCTGCAGTGTAGACTACGTAAGTATTTATTTTTTGTATCTTGCGAGTTAGAACTAAGTCCTTTAAGAGTATATCTTATTACCCTGGGTGTGTACAGGGTTGTGGACTCTTCCAAGTCATATAAATGGAGTCTTGAAAAGTTGGATCTATTCCTTAATATCATTGTTAATGTTGATACATTTTGTTGGAAAGCCCATGTATTTGAACTGTGGAAGCCTTTGGAGAAGGCTTTTGCTTCTACATCTAAGGCTCGTGTGGTGGAAATGAAATTGCAATTGTAGATTACTCGAAAAGGTAGTTTGGTTATGGATGATTACTTTGATTAAGTAAGAATTTTCTGATCAGCTTTCAGCAACCAAACATTCTGTTCAAGAAAGTGATCTGCTAAATACAATCCTAGTGTGTGCACTAAATAGTCAAGTTGATGATTTTCATCGAAGAAATTAGAGTCAGTTGCTTTCTTTTGACAATCTTCTTGCACTACAAAACAAGAATAATGAGTCAAATTATGCAAGCAAATCCTATAAACTCGAATGTGTCTAATCATGATGGGAACAATTTTAAAGGTGCATCATCAAATCAGGCTAAAGGTAATAACAATTCTTGTGGTATTTTGATCATGGCAGAGGACTTAATGGACGTGGTAATGGTAGTAATGGTAGTAATGGTCGTGAAAGACGTACTTAATGTCAATTCTATCAAAAGATTGGACATGTAGCCTCTAACTGTTACGCTCTCAAGAACCTAATTGGAAACAATATGCCTAAAAATCAAAATCAATAGCAGAATTCTCATAGCTAGGTTCAATCTGCTATATATGTCACAACATCTACTACTCATAGTGGTGGAGATTCTTGCAATGATTCTACATGGATAGTGGGAAAAGTCATCATGTAACTTGTGATTTGTCAAATATGTGCAATTCCTCTCTCTATGAAGACTCTGAAGGTATTTTCATAGGAAATGGTGCACAACTTTTAATTGATCATTTATGCTAGTCAAATTTGTATATTAGTTCTAATTGTGATTTGCATTTGCATGAAATTTTACATGCACCTCAGGTAGCTAGTAATCTTGTTTTAGTAAGTAGACTAAGTTCTGATAAAGGTATTTATGTTGAACTTCACTCGGATTGTTTCTTTGTTAAGGACAAGGTGACGAGGAAGGTTATGCTACAAGGACTTGCTGAATAAGAACCATATCGACTTTAGAATAAGACTGACAAGCATAGGAGTAAAGAGCTTCTGGTGGTGGCACTACCTTACTAGCTACTGCCTCTATGTGGCATAATTGACTAGCTCATATATCTAAGCCAATAGTAAATAAGATGCTTGGTAGATGTGGTCTTAAAGTTTCATATATAAAAGAGGATATGTGTAAGGCCTGTGCTTTAGCCAAGTAGCATAGATTGTCTTGTGTTTCTAAGTATGTAACTGCTACTGCACCATTTGACTTGCTGTACATGGACATTTGGGATTCTGCTCCAAAACTTGGCATTAATGGTGAATGTTATTTTTTGTTTATCATAGATGATTGTACTCGTTTCAACTGGATTTACTTTTGGAATACACATGATCAAGCTATGAGCATGTTCTTAAAGTTTCAGACCATGGTATGTTGTCAGTTTAATAGAAGTATAAAACAGGTGCAAAGCGATGGCACAAGGGAGTTTAGGTCATTAGCTAAACTTCTAATTAATTTGGGTATTAACTATAGATGGACATGTCCACAATCTTATGCATAAAATAGCATGGTTGAATGTCATCATGGAAAAGTTATTGATGATGGGCTCAGCTTGTTGTTTAAGTCTGGAGTTCTTTTAGAATATTGGTCATATGCGTTTTGTAGTACTCTTTTTGTACTGATTAGAGTGTCTAGTAAAATGCTATAGTACATTTCCCATATGAACTATTGTATAATAATGTGCCTGATTATCATTTTCTTCGTGTGTTTGGATGTGTAACTTTTCCTTGCTTGCATCCCTATCTTCAACATAAAATGGAAGCTCATTCTACGCTATGTACTTTTATAAGATATACTCCTAATCAACAGGATACTTATGCCTTGATATGAATTCCAAGAAGGTTATTACTTCTCAAAATGTTATTTTTTTGTCGGACTGAATTTCCTTTCCTGGCTTTGCCTATGATATGTTCTAATGGCATCAAATGTAGCTTCTTCTGATGCAATGTATAAATAACACAATGTCAAAACTACTTCAATTTCAACTAATGCAATTTTACCACAACTTCAATATTTGTTGCTTCTCCTAGTCAAGAGGATTCAGTGAAAGGTGCATCATCTATTTTTTATCTTCATGTGGCTCCAATGTCAAAAGGAATGCCTCTTATTCATAAACCTCCAATTGAGTCTAATGTTCATCCAATGACGAATCAAGCAAAGGTTGATAGTTTTCAACCCAAGACATTAGTTTCCACTTCTATTTCTCTTTTATCTGTTCCTGCTACTTATCATTAAGCTAAGGATATTCCTCAATGGAAACATGCTATGAAAGAGGAGTAAAATGCACTAATGCACAATAATACATGGCCTTTGGTGGACTTGCATGCTGGTGCAAAAGTTTTTGCAATAAGTGGTTGTTTAAGATTATAGAAAAGGCTGATAGCACCTTATAAAAGTACAAGTCTCGTCTTGTTGCTCAGGGATTCATACAATTTGTTGGTTTGAATTATGTTGAAACTTTCAATCTTGTCATTAAAATGACAGTGCACATTGTATTAACTTTGGTTATCTCTTTCAATTGGGAAATCAAACAATTGGATGTTAACAACGCCTTCCAAAATGGGGAATTAAAAGAGGATATGTTCATACGTTAGCCTCTTGGTTTTGTGGGTCCTTCATATCCTACTAAAATGTGCAAATTGCACAAAACTTTATATGGACTTAAACAGGCCCTTAGGGCATGGTTTCACAAGCTGCAAAAGTGTTTGTTAGACTGAGGTTTCATTAACACCAAGAGTGACACAAATTTGTTTGTCAAACGATCAGGAAGTGGCTTGATGTTTGTATTGATATATATTGATGATATTATTTTTACAAATCTAATGTTGTTGCTTTATATCAATTTGTCACCTCACTGCATCATCAATTTGTACTCAAGAATTTTGGTGCTCTCCATTTCTTTTTGGGCTTGTAGGTTACTACAAGTGGTGAAGGTATGCATCTGTGTGAACATAAGTGATCTAAGGCAGCCTCTTTTCCAAAGGTCTCAGGGAGAGTATTAAGCAAGACTGATGAGATTCCATTAGAGGATCCTACTAGTTCTAGAAGTTTGATTGGCTTTCTGCAATACTGTGTTTTTACAAGACCAGAAATTGGTTTTGCAATTAGCAGGTTATTTCAATTGAATTGTCCCACAAATGTTCATTGGAAATGGAGGAAAGCATGTGCTTAGATATCTCAGAGGATCTAAGGATTTTGGTTTGATGCTGTATAAATCAAGTCATTTGGATCTGCTTGGGTACTCGGATGTTGACTGTGCAGGTTATACTGATGATAGAAGATGAGTAAGTGGCTATTATACGATGCTTGGGGAAATCTGGTTTCATGGAGCTCATATGAACAAAAAGCGGTATCACGATCATTAACCGAAGTTGAATATCATGCATTAGCATCTAGGTCAGCAAAGGTGACTTGGATTACCACTTTGCTGGGAGAATTAGAATTGAGTTTAAAGCAACTTCCTAGACTGATGTGTGACAATATCAATGCACAACACATTACAAAAAACTCAGTCCAACACACTCGCACTAAGTATATTGAGATCGACTTCCATTTCATTTGCGATATGGTATTAAAGAAGAACTTGCATATAGGATATTTTAACACAAATGAGTAACTAACTGACATATTAACAAAGCCATTGGTTGGAGAAAAATTTCAGGGTTTAAGAACCAAACTCATAGTCTTGCCTAGACCTTGAGCTTGAGAGGGAGTGTTAAGTTGTGTCTCATTGTGTGTGCATGTGTACACGTGTTTGTAGCTTATAGGATAGCCGAAGTGAGGTTGTTAGTAGCTGAGAAGTGAAGTTGTTATAACAAACTCTAGCCTATTAGACTTGTATTGTGTGTATAAATATAGAAATAACAAGAACAAAGCAAGGATTGCTTGAGTATTTTCTCTGCATATGAAACATAGCTCTTGATTATCTTCTTGATCAAACACTAAGGTCCCTATTGTTTGGAACTGATAATTTTAATTGAATGATTATAATAGCTTGTAAATAAATTTAAAACAATAATAATAATAATAATCACGAGAAAGATCCCAACAAAGGGCAGTGAGTTAATAACGAATTAAACATGCCTTGCCCAAATAAAGCTTTGCAATGAAGCGTATTCATATCAATTCCAAGCGAACTCGAAAATGCATCAATAAACTCAAATCCAACCTGCTTGAAATTCATACAAAAATCACAGTTATTGAATTTAATAAAGAAGAGAGAAATTTTGGCAACCTGAAAATGAAAAAGTAGATGCGCTTCCAGTACATTGTGTCTGGTTCCTTTGTACTTATCACCGGGATTTCCCAAACCCACAAAAAGCCATGGCTGTGGGGTAGCAATGGAAAAACAACTCCTACCAAATCTCTTGAACATCGGCATCCCCATTCATAATCTCTTTCTCTTGCACATAGTCTAATGTCTGCGAACAACTTTATAATGTGGAGTGCGAAGGCTGGCTTAGTTCTATCGATTCGATGGCCACATGTAATCTGTAAGAGTAAGTTGGAGAAACATATTGCTTTAATTTGACACAAATCATAAGCAAAACAAAATACCAGGACTACGGCTTGCTTTCGTTGGTTTGTTGAGGTGTGTTGTGCCGCCAATGAAGTGTAATATGATTATTTAGGTTAAGAAGGGATTGGCAACCCATATTTCATCCAAATTTTTATGTGCTCTAAAAGAATTTTAAAAAAAATTCTATTTAATACCTATATTTTTCAAACAGTTTTAATTTAATTATTTTTGAACAATAATGAATGAAAAATTTAGTTGGAGCTTTTAGGAAGATGCAAAATGGGAATTACATAACCTTCTAACTTATATCTTCTATTCTTAATTATTTTAGTGTCATTCCAGCTCCCATTATCATCATTTTTAAGTGTTTATAGCCCTATTGATCTTTTTTCATTATTATTCATTTGTACCTTACATTTTGACAAAGTTATCTTATTACATCATTGAATGTCATTAACACTCAAGATTTGATGGCATAATCTTAGGATTTTGTAAAGTTGTGGACTTCACGTTCTTTTCTCTTTTTGCATGCTGTACTTGATGTTCTATTTTTATGCTTAAAGGAAACATGATACCTATTTCTGTTAGTAAATTAGGAACTACAAACAAGAAAGTAAAAAATATAATCGGCAATTAAGATTAAAATAACACAATTGAAAAAAAAGTACAATAAAACTTTAAGTAAAAATATCACAAGAACTCGAAATTAAAATTAGGTTATAAAAAAAATCGAAGCACACGTATATCCAACAACTATAAGCACCTAAAAATGACACTAATAGGAGTTTGAATGGTACTAGAATGACCACAAATAAAAGATATAGATAAAAATATTGGATAATTCTCATTTTATCCCTACTTAAAAAGCCACAATCAATTTTTTTGCACATTACTATTCAAAAAGGATTAAACTAGTACTTTTTGAAAAATATGGATACGAAATAGAAATATTTTCCACATCATTAGTATTGAAAGAGAACCCTTTTAAATCATGGTAAATTTGCAAAAAAAATTACAAAACATAATGTACCTCCACATTCCTTACATAGAAGAAAAAAATATTGTTAAGAGTATATTTTGTGTAATTACGATTTTATTCTCAATATTACAAAAATACCCTAACTCTTAAAAAAATTCAAGTTACGGGACAAGGGTATTTCAATTTTTCACTTAATTAATTTTTAAGCATAAGGTGTCACACCCTTAATCTTAAGAGGACACATATTCTTGTGATTAAGCAAAAAAATGGGAGAAAAAGAAATAATGTTTCTAAGATATGAGTCATAAGTCCAGATGTCTTACTCACCTTCTCTTACTTATCATGTTAGTGTAAGCTTCTTCAAGAAACTTGGCATGAAATTAGCTAAAATAAAGAAAAGAGAAAGAGTAGGGGAAAAGGATAGAAGAAAGAAGTGGAATAAGATAGTGATTCTAAGGTAAAGCATAGCTAGGTAACTGTTTTTACAGAAAAGTTAAATGTAAGCTAAGAAAATGTTATGAGTAATTAGACTTTGGTTCATATATTTTTATAAAGGTATAAATGTCTATTTTATGATAAATTTTATGGTTTTTCATTTCGAGTTTTCTACTCAAAATCGTACACGTTCAATTAAAAAATGGTTCTATGGAAATCATGTTGGAAACCATATTTGGAACCAATGTGTATTTTTGTTATTTAAAATGGTTTTACATATTGAAATTGGTTGAGTTATAACTTGTTTTAAAGCTTGAGATGTCCAGTTTTATAAATATTTTACAGTCTGTTATAGATTTAGGGTATGTTCTGTGAAAATTATGCTAAAATTTCATATTTTAAACTGAATGGTATTTGATGTTTTTGGAAAGGTTTTATATATGATAATTAAGTGTGTAATATTTTATTTTAAAGGTTAAAATCTCTAGTTTTGTTATCCTTTTATAGAATTATGTTTGGATATTTCTATGAAAAGTTATACTCATTTATATGATAATAGGTTAGAATTATTTCAAAACTAATTTTAGTGAGATGACACAAAATGAAATTAAGTTTATAGAATATATTTCTTGATCTAAAATAAATAAATGTTAGTTCTCTAGAAAGATGAAAATGTCAACTTTTTGGAGTGTTTTGACAACTTAAAATGTCAGGACCCGTCTCGAAACTACCCTGTTAAAATAAGACACATTCTGAGATCGTAATAACTAACTAACTAACTTGTTTCCTTTTCTTATTCTAGGTCGTGTCAAAGCCATTACTATATAAAGTTTTATAAAAAAAATTGGTAAATTTTTCTCAAAATTGGGACTAACCATCCTACAATAAAATGACAATTCTCATATAACTTTTTCATAGAATAATAGATATCTTAATTTTTTACATAACTATAAAGTCACTCATGTCCATCAACATAACAATAAATCATGATATACATGATACATCAAATCATAGGGCTTTTTAGTCTTAGTTACTAGTCCATTTACACACCAGTGAACATTAATTATACAAAAAGGGTAGAGAGATCAAATCATCTAAACTTTACAAGAAAATATTAATCCAATGCTTCAAAACTTCTTGTCATGCTATATTTTCTCAAAGCTGCTACTTGGGAGGGAATATAAAATGTGAGATTGAAAGCTCAATGAGTGAATGCGTTTCATAAATATCTGCAATTACAAGTTTGAAAATTGTGAATGAAATACTTATGACTTACCATAAGATAACATACTTATAAAAAAATATATGTCTAATCTTCAAAATATAATTAACATATTATTTATGAGTTACAACAAAATAACATTCTGTAAAAATGATTTATATCTGATCTTTAAAATATAACAACATATTATCTATGAGTTACAATAAAATAACATTCTATTAGAAAATTATTTATGTCTGATCTTTAAAAATATAATAACGTATTATCTTATAAGTTTCCATGATATAACATGTCATTATAAGTATGCGAATAAAAAGTATAACTATGAGATATGTACTTTGAACTTGTTATGCTAAGAGTACTTGGGAACCTGATTGCATACTGAGAAGATATTTAGTACTAGCACTAGCTCTCAACTATACTTGTGAATGATCCTTATACAAATAGAACGTATAAGCATGAGAAATGTATTTTGAATTTGTTATGCCAAGAGTACTTTTAGAATCTGATAAACACATGGATGAGATATTTAGCACTGACACTAACTCTCAACTACATGTGTGGATAATCATATACAAATAGAAAGTATAAACATGAGAAATATACTTTGGATTTGTTATGCTAAAAGTACTTATAGATCTTGACACATACTGAGGAGATATTTAGCATTGATGCTAGCTCTCAACTACACATGCGGAGAACTTACTTGATACAACCATTAAAATGGCTCAGTTGGCTTTACTGATACATATGTCATGTGCGCACTAACTTAACTAAATTCATACATATCATATTGAACCAATCTAATATCATACTAATATGACAACATCATACTGAATTGATATGATATCATACTGAACTAATAAATATCATACTGATCTAGTAGCATTATACTAAGCTGAACTGTACTAAATCTATTGGTCATGATATCTTACCAAATAAAATTGAATACTCTGAATGCTGAGTAAAACCAATTATCACTGAATACTAAAGAAGAAATACTCTGATATTTTTAAAATATTTACTTAACTTGCATGCTTGTATAAAAACATATATAATAAAATTGACTTAATCTCAAGCCGAAATTACTTGCAAATTATCTTGCTATTAGTTTTCTAGTTAGGATAATAAAATATATTCTAATGGTACTTTCATAATGGAAGTGCATTGAAACTAAATTATAACATATTCTTCAAATCCTTGTTAAATTAAGTGAATGCATTTTGAACTTTAATGCTCAAAAAATATACTAATAAAACCAATTGAATTTACTTGAATATGAAGTATAAAGATTTGAGTAGAAAACACAAACACAATTCTGGATAAACAATTGTAACAACAACTAGAAAAAACATCAAGCTACAACCAATTATTCTCAAATAATCAATCTATAATAACTGGAATAGATCATAAATTCAAAATTAAAGAAAAACTCACTCTGTGTTCTACTATTATCGAAGCCATTTATTCCAAAAAGAAAAGAAATTATAAGACGTAAACGTATAGGGTAGATGGTAGATGTAGGAGGTAGACGACAGATGCAGAGGTAGAAATCCGTGTAGACGCATAGAGGGAAGAGGCATAATTTTTGAATTCTAATATGAATCACTTTGTTTATATACCTAAGTATTCAAAAACCCTAAATGAAAAATATATAATTTAATTTAATAAATATATATATAATTAATTTTGGGTATGGATGGGTACGATTTTAAGTATAATTGTACTTGTTGTTTCATGCACGATTTTTACCCAAAACTATATCTGTCCCCAAAATTTGTTGGATAAAAACTGAACTACCTGTATGGATAACCAAGCCTGTAGTTTTTTTGCCCATTCCTAATCACACTAGGTAGCTCTCTCAATATTGTGTCTCTCTATAAAAGCATATTATAAAGTGTAAGATAGAGATCAAATACAATTCCAGTAATCAAGGTTATCTAAGTCCCTAAATAGTCACATAATCAATCATAAATTGCATGCATGACATATATGTGTCCCATGAGTTTGTAAATAGGATCATGTTGACTTCGATCACTAGATGCCTAAGATATGAAAAAGCATAAGTCAAAGTATCTAGTTGTTAAAGATGTAGTCAAAAGTATGAGGGTGGTATGTAATGTTCATCTCAATGTTAAAGTTTCCCTTTTTATTATTTTTATCCATTTTTAACTAAAGAAACATTAATAAAAATAAAAATAAATAAACAAATTAAAGATATTCATCTAGGGTAAATTAAGAACTCAAACAAAAGTATCTAGGTAAAATAATAAAAAACGATGGTTAAGTGACTGGAAAGAGATAATATTTTCTAACCCAAACTTTCTTGAATTATGGTTTCTTTATATCTTTAGGTTGGAAATCAACTACCTTAATTTTTATTGGAATATTCTTAGACTTACCTTTAGATTTTTCATTCATCCTAAATGAAGATGCAACATGCATGGTAGGATAATGATAGTTAGTCCTAAAATTAAATACATTGAATTTCACTTGCCTCTTTAAGCCAATAACTTCAAGCTTTCTAGTAGGATTTTTGAACATGTTACCATAATTTTCGTTCATCCTACAATATGATGTAATATGCATAGATGGATGATGGTTATGAGTTCTACTATGTGAAGCATGGAAAGTAGCATTACATTTAAGAGCATTTATCAAAAATCTACACTTGGGCCTAATATGACCTTTCATACCACAATAATGATAGACATGCACAAACTTAACAGATTTTTCAATCACAAGTGCAACTATTCTTTTTGTATAATAGGTAACATAAGGAATAGGGTTTGAAAGCCTTATATATGTGGTTTTTAATATTGAAGAAGTAGAGCTCTCATCTTATAACCAATGTCATATGTATCATATGAGAAGGACATGTTCAAAGGTTTGACAAATTCAATTGATTTTGAAGAAAATGGTGTAGTGTGCTTGTCTAAATATCCTAGCCCTCTCTTGTCTCCGGCTAGCTTTCCATAATCCAAAACTTTGTGCAACCTTTTAGCTCCAATTATTATTCTCCTACTTTCTTTGACTATTCAAGTTCTTGAATAAGCTTCTTATTTTCTTATTTAACTTTTGCAAGACTTGAATTCAAAACATTAGCACATTTAGATAGTTCAATTTTTCTTCTTTTATAATTGAGGAATTTATTTCAAAAGATTAAAATTTTTCATTTATTTAGGCTACTTTATTTTTGTGTCTTACATAATCTATGAATATTTCATTAATACTAGTGACATTAAATTTGTTGAGTAGAAATTCAGCATCACTTTCCTCACTATTTGAATCAATGTTAGACTTATTGAATTGTCTAACCATAGTTGTAGTAAATGATAAATAGTTGTTGTTTGATTCAACTGGATTGTCATTATCACTTTTAGAGTCAGTAAGTGTTGTGTTTAAAACTATTCTAGTTTGGTTTCTTATTATTTGCACAGTCAACTACTAAGTGACTAAAGCTTATACATTCAAAACATTGGAGTCTAGTGGGTTTAGATTTCTTACCATCATAACTCATAGGTTCGAGTCCTCTTAAATTTTGATCCTTTTGACAACTTGGTTATTCTTTTTTCAAGGATTTGGTTTGTTGAGCATTTTGTTCAACCTTTTAGTTAAGAGTACCACTTCTTCATCATCATTGTCATTGTCTTCAATCATAGCAATTTTGAAAGCGATACCTTTGTTCTTTGAAGGTTTTCGAAAGCTCATCTCAAAGGTTTGAAATAAGCCAATGAGTTACTCTATTTTGATGGCATGGTGACCACATCTTTGTTTTTTTCAATGGTAGTGATCTTTGTATGGAAGTGATCTGGTAATGAGTAGAGAATCTTTTGAACTATCCTAAAATCATCAATTTTCTCTCGAAGATTACTAGAGGTGTTAGTAATATCACATAATCTAACATAAAATTTAGAGAAAGTTTCATCTTTTTTCATCCTAAAATTTTCAAATTGACTACGAAGGATGTAAATTTTAGTTCATGTAACTTGTGTGTTTCCATTATGAGAAACTTCTAAAATATCCCAAGCATGTTTAGTAGTATCAACATGAGAAATATGACAAAACTTATCAGCAGACACGACACTAAAAATAGCATTATTACTCCTTTCAATTGATCTATTCATATTCAAAATTAATTCATCTAATTTTAATTAAGCTTGCTCAATCGATCTAGTCACCACTCGATCTAATGAGTGACCTATTTGAATAATGTTCCTATGTATCTAATATGAAATATAATGTGCACAATAATAGAGATATACTTGAGATGTAATTGTTAAGACTCGATAGTCTTCGTCTTGAAAATATTCTCAAAATACATATATAGAAATTAAAATTACATACAAATATATTGTTCATGAATATTGCCAACACTTACAAACCTTACAATCCTAATCTTATTCTACCTAAACATCCCTCAGCCCTCAACCTTTATCTCTCAATCTAGTAATTAGGTTCACTTTGTCCTTACTGAACCTTACAATTAGATTCAGTTGGTCCCTACCAAACATAACTATTAGGTTCACTTATCCCTACTGAACCTCACTATTGTGTTCAATTATCCCTACTGAACCTCTCTCGATTGTCCCTACTGAACCCCATTGTTAGATAGTTTTTTATAATTTGATATTTTTATTGCTTGTGATATGTTCATGCAATTAACAACTAATTTATTATTCAAGGTATGAGAAAGTAATCCCAAACCACTTCTCATAGGAAAAGAAATGAGTAACTATATGAAGTGCAAGGTCTTATGTATAAGAGAGAAAAATAAGAGAAATTTCGACATTAGGATTTTTATATATTTCAGAGATGATAATAGATCCTTCAATAGAGTTTATAGAGGATTGCCCTTTTATAGAGTGATGTATTGTTCAATAGAGATGCCAATTGACTTGACTTATGATATGTTAATTGAGACTTTTTTTCATATGCCAATTGAGCATGAAAAGGTTCATCAATATATACATCCTTTTTTATCCCCATATCGTGAAGTTAATATGTATGTTTTGAGTGTTTTAAAACACAAATAACATATAAAATTTAGAACAAAGCTATAAGTATGAACAAAGTAAAACATAATAATTGGATTTGAAATTTTAATTTTATTCTACCTGTTTGTAATTATGTCATGTAGTAGGGTGATTGTGATTTGTTAAGACCTATTGGTCATTCTAGAGGAAAAAGTGATTAGGATATCAATTAACCTCATAACTAACATATTGCACACCACATACAAATATGTAGACAAGGTATTAGTGTCATCATTTTTAAGAGATGGAAACCGAAGACCAACACATTTCAAATTCCATTTAGTGAGATAACTATGACCATATATGATGTACAATAATTGTTAGGCCTCTACATTATTGAAAATGCTTGCACTGGAATAAAACTATGTAGGAATTATGTTATTTCACTTTTTATGGAGGAATTAGATGTTAGTACAGATGTAGCATATGATTAATTGAGTCATCCTCCTCTTTGGTCCCAACAAGCTTATTAATATGTGTAACAATAGAGGGTCCAAATGGACTCGCACCAGGAGCATCCGTGTTAATAGGTTCTAAACCTATCATGTCCATAACTAGAACCAATGAAACATCAATATACTTAAGTCGAATCTGTCCACTAGGGGTTCATACCAAGACCAATATGGGTTGGACTGGATTACTAATGAGTGCTCAAAAAGCACTAAAATTACCATGATTTTATGCTCATTAATTGATTAAGAATATATATATTTATATGTTTTATCATATATTTATATAATTTGTCTTTTTCGGAATCACGGGTATTTTTATTGTTTTTCAGGTATTTTGGCTTAAAAACGCAATTTAAAGACTCAAAGAGGAATACTTGAAGCAATACATCACAAAAATATCAATAAATAAATGGGGAAAGGTCAACAAATATGGAAAACTCGACAAAAATGGGTCAAAAAGGTCAAAAATGTCAAAAAGGAGAAAAACGCGCATACGCAAAGACTTCCGCCCGGCCTAAATCTTGTACAGGTATCGTTTCACGGGGAGTATATTGCGCGGTATCGTTTACGTTAAAAGATCGCTAGCTTGTGAGTTCGTTCACGCGTGCGGCGATAAATTTCTAACGGCCAGTTACCGCCGCCGCACCAACGTGTTTTCACCCCATTTTTCACGTGCAGAAGAACAGCCTTTGTGACGTCATGCGACATCATTGATGACCTCAGCATTTCCATTACACGTTTTTTAATTTTTTAATATTTTTTTTAACATTTTTTTACTCATTTTTTCTCTTCATCCTCACCTATAAATACCCCCCTTCCCTTCACTTCAAAACACACCTTCAAAACTCACCTTCAAAACTCACTTCTCTCTTCTTTCTTTCTCTCCATTTCTTAGTTTTTAGTTTTTTTTAGTTTTTCTTATGTTTTAGCTAGTTTTTCTCTTAGTTTTTAGTTCAATTCTCTTAGTTTTAGAGTTCTTCTCTTTTTGAGAGGAACTTGTAATGTTTTTGTAATAATTTAGATTTTTGATTCAATAAATGGAAGTGCAAATTCCGCTTGGAGGTTTTCTAGCAACGGGAATAAGCGTCGAAGTTCGATGGATTTTATTTTCTTTACGCTTATTTTTATGCTTTATTCTTACATGTTATATTTAATTTGTCTGTGATTAAATTTAAGCGTGCTGTTGTTTATAATCATGATATAATAATAACGTTGTTATGCTTACGAGAAATATTAAATAGGTAAAAATCTCTAAAATGAATTGATTTTATTTTTATTCATGATTTTATATTAAGAATGTTAGAGAGAAATATATTATTTTTCATTACAAACTTAAATCGAAAATTAGATTTTAAGGTTTAGTTATCGATCCGATTTAGAGTAGTGCTCTTTTATTTGATGGTACAATCGCCGGTAGTTAGAGTGAAGCTCTATTTCAAAAGTTTTTATAAGAATTATTATCTGAAAATGTATTGACGACATGTTTTCGGTAGTGGTTTTAAAACTTGAAAGTTAGTACTCGGATAACTAAATTCTTAGGTTTAATTTGGACACCTTGAATAAAAGTTTAAACTTGTCTAACCTCACCAAAGGTGGCATTTAAATGGTTCATTTTCAATCTCTTAGAAAAAGGAATTAATTTAATTAACCAAATTAGTTATCAACCCCACCCATTAGGTGTTAATTGATTTGTTTAGTTAACAAAGAATATATAACCCACCAAAGGTGGTATTAAATAAAAGGGAGAATCAATAAATATCAATTCATATCTTTAATAACCTAAATAATACGAGCAAGCATAATTAACTTAGTTATTATATCCATAAATACTCCACTTATTTATAAAAGATAAAATTTGCATGAATGTTTATTGAATCTATGTTTAATTTTTCTGTAATTAGATTAAAAACACAAAACCCAAAATATCGTGAGAGGATGTTTAGGATTTAATTTCGTTTTTAAAAGTTTGAATAATAAATTAAAAACCACATACATTCCTTCCTTAGATCGACCTTGGGAGTATACTTATCATTTTCTACTAAATGATTCGTAGACTTGCTTGAGAGTTTTATAAATATAAAACCAAAGTATTGAGATCGACGTCTTGGGATTTTTCATCAAGTTTTCGTTCATCAAAGTATTTGGCGATCACGATTCTGCTCATCAAGTTTTTGGCGCCGTTGGCGGGGAAGGGATCAATTACACAAGCTTGTGGTCAAGTGGAGGTCGGACAGAGGTATTTTCAATGAAGTCCTAGCTAGCGATGTCATAGACAATGGTGTCCTAGCTAGAAAATTCCTTGCCATTTGATTTATGGTTGATGGTCCTTTGGTTGGATACCTAACTATGGGTTGGGTGATGATAGTTAGATGTAGGTCACATTTTTTTGTGAGGTCCTTCAAGCATTCGTTCGATAGGAGTCAAGTCTTCAAGAAATGAAGATTTTGGTTCCATTCGAGGTGGCATTCTCATGTACTAGTAGGGTCCTTATTACAATGATGTTTCCTTATTTTATATGAATCGTTGTTATTCTTTGATGATAGACTAGTATTTGGACAAGATGAGGGTGATTATTCTTATTTTAGAGTTTATCACCTTGATGCCTTAAGTTTCAAGCATTATTTGGAGCAATTGTCTTCTTAATAGAGTTACATTATCTATTGATTACTTTTTTCACTGGGTAGTGATTTTCTTTTCTACCTATAGTGTGAAAGTTCTTGGTTGATATTGTCACGGTTCCAGGATAATTTCTACTTGATTATTGAGGACTTTACGTATTACTAATACTCGTACTTGTAGGGAGGTAATAAGGGTTGGTTCCATTTTAAGCCTTTTCCGATGAGATTCTGATTGACAAGTTACTAAATGCCTATAATGGATGGAAGGATGCCCTTTCATTTCTATTGGTGATTTTGATCTTCCATATTTGGAAATTACTCCTATATTTTCTCAATTCTTGAGGAATGGTAGGATGTTCAAGACTTGGTCTTTTTGTTGTATGTTTTACTCTATCCTCTCTTTTTTCTCTTTGTAATGCATTGGACGTGACATCTCACTTGAACAGGTGGACTTCATCGACAAATTTTACAATCTCCCAATATAGAGTTGCTATAGTAGAAGACTCATTCTTTCTAAGTTAGTCACGCATTGAGCCCTAGACTTGATGGTAGTTGGTTTGAAGAATAATGACCCTTCAGACTTGGATAGTAAGTGCCTTTGTAGTATGATATCCTTAAGATGTTATTCTTTGATGATCAAGTCACGATGTTTACTTTTTTTTTCTTATAGACATGACTTCCTGACATGCTTATAAGAAGAATAATAGGACTAATATGGCAATTACCTTCCTTAAAGATTCTAGTACAGAGGAAACTCTTATGCAGACCATGGTAGTTTGGAGTTAAAGGGCTTAAAAGAGGAATAGATTTGCCCGATCTATGATAGCTATTACGGAGTTGTATTCCAAGAAGGTAGAGTTTCCACTAACACTTATTAGCATTCCACCTAAGCCAATTATGGATGAGATAGGTGTTGTGTGTTTTGCAACACACAGAAAATTGTGCAAGCATACACGGTCACAAGTAATAAAGATTTGTAAGTAAAGATCGTTTCCACGGAGATTTGTAAGTAAAGATCGTTTCCACGGAGATTTGTTACTATAGTTTGTTGAGTACTAAAATTGTATCTCTATGATTTTATCCAAAACAATCATTGATTAAGAAAAAGGTTTAAAAATAAAATAAGAGAAAACTAGGATTGCAGTTTTTCACCAAATTATTCCACTCCAATCATATTATTTTATTTGGATTTATATTTTTTAGTACATTTAATTTGTCAACCGAAAAATTCTATTTTTATCCATACATCTCTTCCGAGCTCCGTATAGACACACCTCGTTAAATTAATTCACTATATCTCTATGAGAATTAAATTCAATAAGATTTATTAAGTTCTAAGTTCTCAAATGGCCACACATACAATTAGGGTATATTCCTATCCTTCATCATACATGTCATTCTATTTACGAGCAATATACACAAAAATGCCTTTCTCAAGTTTATTTTTATGCCACAAATCGTTTTGATAAAATTCGTAAATAATCAAAAAAAATTAAGCACAAAATAGAATGAACAAAATCAAACGTCTTATAAATCTATCAAAAATAGTTAAAATCAAAGCTTCATAAATTTAGATCAAATGCAACCCTAGAAAAATTAAATTACTTCATTAATTTAAAATAAAAATTACAGTAGATGCAGAAAAATCAAAGGAAGAAGAAGGAAAATTAAAACATCACGAAATGATATATTTGGCACACGCAGAACACAACAAAAGCCAAAAAATGGCTTCTGCGTGTTCTGCAGTCCAACCCCTAATACCACAAAAATTCTAAACCAAAAAAAACTTCTTAACTCTATCATAATATCACCTATTTATAGCTAAAAAAATACATCAAAAATATTTAAAATTAATACACACGGGGGACAATGAACTATGGCGAAAATAATAAATTACACGCATGGGGGACAAAAATTGTATCGAAAATGGAATCGAAAAAGTGAGTGGAGATGCTGCGCGTTTTTGTTTTTTTTCTTCCACGCTGCCACGTGTCGCGTTATGATTTGTGGAAACAATTAGTGGGACACGTGGTAGTATCTCATTCGTTGAAAGGAATGGGCGCACGAAGAACTTGTCGCACGGAATTGGGGCGCGCGAAACGTGAGGCAATGACTCGAATGAGGGCGAGATTCTGCGCTTTTGCGTTCACCGATATGTGCCACGCGTTCTCTGATAATTCGTTCAGGGGGAAATTGGGACACGTGGAAGACTTTAATTCGATGGAAGAATGATTGCACATGGTTCAGCCGCACAGAACAACGCCCTTTGGCAGACGTGTAACGGACATGTGGGTCCCACCCTGCACGCCGGCCTGCGCAGAAGGTGGGTCCCACTCGGGCACCGAGCCACTCGAAGAGGAATTATGCATCCACTCACGTTGGTCGGGTGTCCTTGTAACGCGCGCATCTGGCCGTTTATTTTCTGATCGGACGGTCCGCGTTGCGCGCTTGCATAAGAGCGCGTGGCTTCTTCTCACCTGCGCAGAATTTAAAACTTTCCTTAATTATATTTTCACCCACAAATATATTTCAAATTACATTTTAAACTTTGTTTAATTACAATACAGCCCTTTGGTAATTTAAATTAAATTTTAAACTTTTAATAATTAAAAATTAAGCCCGAATTTAATTTAATTTATATTTTCAACATTTATAAATTGCAATTAAATACTCATTTATTTTGAAATTATATTTTTGGACGAAAACTTGCAATTAAGTACGTTTTCGATACAAATTATTTGTTTTTCATAAAAAATATTAAAAACAATAAATACTAATTTATTAAACTAAAATTAACTAAAAATAGAGAGAACATAGCAATTATAATTAATAAAATAGGTGAAAATAACTGTATAAAATACAGTTATCAATAGGTCCAGAACCTATCAACTTGAAAGTGGTTGCTATAAGTGTACCTGGACTTTCTACCATCTTGAATGTTTCTAAGCTTTCCAAGCTTGAGGATGAGGATATTTATGTTATCGTGAACAAGGCTTGACAGTTTGTTGTTGAATTAGACCAAGCTATTACATCATATGTCAGTTTGGAGAGGCACCTAATAGCCACTAAGGAGGCACTTTACAAGCACTCCACATTAGGAACACTTATGAGGCTACTCAATGTGAGGTAGTGATGCAGTTAAAGGAATCCAATGAGGTAGCTATTGTAATTTCTAAGATACATGCCAAGGTTGTGGTAGCTTAAGAGGTAGTCAAAAGGAAGGTTAGGTAGTTTGAGGCTATCTTAGAAGAGGAGTAGGCCAATTGGATACAAAAAAGGTAGTGGGCTAATGAGCTGTCGAAGAGCCTATGCTTATCAAAGAAACAATTACATATGCTCACTACTATGGTAGGGGTAGCTAGGGTCTAAGCCATTTTCGATTACCATGACTTTACAAGATATGTTAGGGATACTTTGGATACATAAACTCATGGCTTCTAAACTATGAGAAGGTGGTTCAGACAAGCTTATCTAGAGATTATTCTTTCCAAGTCTAACTTTCCCACCTCAAAGATATGTCATTCTTAGTATGACGTTGTTACCTATAATTAAGAGAATGACGATTCTAGTTAGTTTGCTAGTGGGGATTTTGATGAGATTGAGGATGATAGTACAACAAATGGTGCTACAATTTATGAGGGCTCAAGGTGTAGATATGTGCATCTTGTCTTTACTTCTCACTATTTTAGATTAGTCTGGACTTGATTTATCTTTACTGTCAAAGTGCATATACATAGTGAGGCTTACTTTTATTACATATATGTATATATCTCGATATGCTTGGAAATATGCAAGTAAATGTGATCAATTGTATAAATGATAAATAATTTAAGAACAAAGGTTATCGTATTCATGAGAATTAGTGACAATTTTTATTACTACTTATTAGTTTTTTAATGAGTTAATTAAAGTTAACAAATGGGTGGTTTTGAAATTGTTTTTAAGGAAAATAACATAAAGCAAATAAATGTAAATTGCAATAGAGTTGTGAGAGATATATGATCATGAGACTATCCTTACCACTAGCTAATGCCCAAAAACTTGATAGTCAAATTTTGTATATTTATAAAATGCTCACAAATATACGAATCATTTTGCAAAAAGTAATAAGTATAATTCAAGGTCGGTCTAAAAATAAACTTTTCCGGTTATGACACTAAAAACTTGATGCATTAAAACTTGAGTGTCAAATTTTATATTTATAAAAAGTTCCAAAGTGTAATAATAACTTATAATAAGTGATAAGTATACTCCTAATATCATCTTTCAATGAATTGTAGTAGTTTTAAAAAGTTAAATTAAAATTTCTAATTTAGTTAAGAAAAAATTCTAAAAATTCGAACAAATTATTGATTTGAAAGTAAAAATTCTAAATTTTAAATTAAATTAACATATAAAGAAAGCAACAAAACAAAAAAAAATAAATGAAAGTGATAAATGAAAGTAATTAAACTATGTCCAACCTAGTATATGAGATTTTAGCGAGAATAACCCTTTATGGACAAAATAAATTTAATTATTTAAATATAAGCTAGATTTTATTGATTTAATTTTTTATAGATAAAACTCCCTATAATCATGGTAAGTTTCTAATGATAATCAACTAATCAATTCTTCCTTGACTGAGGTTGAAATTGATTAATTGATAAGTTCTCTTGGTCGAGCTTGAGATTTAAAAATTGATAAATCTAAGGTAGATATATTCTCTAATTATAAATCAAGATTTGGCTCATCTTTAATTTATAATTAAAGTTAATTTTCAACAATCTAATTTAATACAAATCAATCAAATTAAAATAGTCTCTTATTCATTTTGCACAACTAAGCAGAGATGTGATGTGTGCTTAAATTCAAGTGACTTGGCACGTAGAAGTGGTTACACAATGGGAATGGGGACCATTAGGTTGTTAGGGGGAGATGCTCATGATTTCCTTCACATATTCACCATTGCTTGCACACATTCCTTTTGTTTTTCTTTAATTTCCTTGTAAGGCTATATATAGCCAAAGAGATGGAATAATAAGGATAAGAAATATTATACAAATTCCAGCTCCTCCTACTATTCTTCTTCTTCCCTAACCTCTCTAAAATATAATTGTATCAATGGTACCAGAGCCGGTTCCAGCCATGGACAATAGCAACAAATTCGACATCGAGTTCTTGAACAAGGTATCTGAGATCTTGGCACAACATAAGTCCATATTCAAGCAAGTGGAAGCTATCTTACAAGCGGTGTTGATCGACCTACGACTTCTTCGCATCTCCTATAGCCCACATCTGAACCCAAAACTCACACCTAGATCTAAATAAAATCCATATCAAACAACATTTGTTCAAGATGACACTTCTAATTTCAAACACGCAGTTCAAATGCTCACTACTTCTTTAGAAACTTTCAAACACCAATCCTCACCTTTACCTAAACCAAACACCCATCCTTCACCTGAACACGTGCACCCAATTAGAGAAGCCCTAGTGCTATTAACCTCAACAGTAGCTGCCACTACTCATCCTCTCATCACTATCCCATCTCTCGTAGCTAATAGGGCTACTAACAATGCCCAAACCCTTGCTTCGCCTAACATCCTAAAGGCGTCAATTCAACCTGACAATGTCAACTTTGTTCACTCAAAGAACAAATGGAAACTCTATGCCGTTAGTGAGAAGGCCGACCACTAAGCCTCTATTGAGTCATATGGTAACAGACACGTTGTTCCTAGTATCCCTAGTGTTCTTGGTGGTGGTACTTACAAGGTTAGCCAAGGTGCTTTCGGAAATAAATGTCATGGTGGTCGCATGTTTGTTCCTACTAATATCTAGCATTGATAGCACCGTAAGACTAAGGTTAACCAGAAGCGATATGCCCGTGTCTGATGAGTGCTTAAAAAGCACTAAAATAACCATGATTTTATGCACATTAATTGATTAAAAATATATATATTTATATGATTTATCATATATTTATATAAATTTGTCTTTTTCGAAATCACGGGTATTTTTATTGTTTTTCAGGTATTTTGGCTTAAAAACGCAATTTAAAGACTCAAAGAGGAATACTTGAAGCAATACATCACAAATATATTAATAAATAAGTGGGAAAAGGTCAACAAACATGGAAAAATTGGACAAAATGGGTCGAAAAGGTCAAAAATGTCAAAAATACGGAAATCGCGCGCCGCAGCCTAGCCAGCGCCCAAAGTATTAAAACCAAAGTATTTGCGAGAATGTGATCACGGTTTTATTCATTTTTAGCGCCGTTCTTGAGAAGGAATAAGCGTTTTTAATTTATTTATCAAAATTTTAAAAATACTTTTGTGCTGTAAATAATTGTGATTTTTTTCTTTTTGTAAAAAACTAAAAAATAAAAAAATTTAATCAAATTTCAAATTTCAAATTTAATAAGAAATAAAAAAAATGTAGAAAAAAAAAATAATTTAAAAAAATTAAATAAAAATTGTAGCATTAATAATATAGAAAAAAAATAATTAAAAAAAAAATTGTAGCATTAATAATAAAATAATTTAGAAACTTGAAATTTGAATAAAAAAAATTTTACCGTTCGTAAAAAAAAAATTAAAAAATTAAAAAATTTAAGTTAATAAGAAATAAGATAGCGTGAATAGTAAAATAAAATTACCGTTCGTAAAACAAAAAAAAATTAAAAATTTCAAAAAAAAAAATTAAAAAATTTAAGTTAATAAGAAATAAGATAGCATGAATAGTAAAATAAAATTACCGTTCGTAAAAAAAAAATTCAAAATTAAAAATTTCAAAAAAAAAAAATTAAGTTAATAAGAAATAAGATAGCGTGAATAGTAAAATAAAAGGCATGAAAAGTTCATTGTCGACAACGCTGCAGGAGGAGCAATAGGAGAAAAGACTACCTCAGAGACGTATAACCTCTTTGAGATGTTGGGTGCTAATTCCAAACAGAAAAGCTCCCGAGTGAGAAAAGCTGGAGTTCATGAAATCGACTCCAGTAATGAAGTTCAACAACAACTTGTTCAACTGACTAAGCAAGTATCTTCTGCATTACTGAACCAACGCCCGATAATGAGCAATATATGGTTTGTATAGCAACGTAGGACATGGTACTAAAGCACTGTCCCATATCAAGGAGATCTGGCCTGGACCTGACGAGGTTAATGTGTTGGGAGCGTATCAGCGAGAGACCAAGGTTTGATCCGATTCAAATACCTATAATCCTGGGTGGAGAAGTCATCCAAATTTCTCTTGGAGGCAAAAGCAACCCATCCTTTCCTTCAGCTCGAGCCAGGGCGGGCAGTGATTCCACCCTTGCTTTTATTCGAAGCATTCCCGATAAACTGACCCTGGAGGACAACTTGAATTCTTTTATTCAAGTTTGTAGGGATAATCAATCTAAAACCAATCAACGGTTGGACTGCAGGAGCTTACATCAAAAGGTGGAAGTTCAAGTTGAGCAGGTTAGTTGAACATTTACAAAAGGCAAAGACTAATTTGAAACTTAAATGAATTCAATGAAGAGGAGACATTGAGTTTTTCATTACTAATCTCCAACGTCTTACTAGAAGGCGATAAATTTTAGTCTCGTGGGAGTGTCACCCATTATTGTATTTTCCTTTGTTTTAGTTTTGCGTGTAATAAAAAAAAATTCAAATGAAATAAATTCGTTTGTTTCAAAATTGTGTCCACTTCGTTTTAAATTAAAATTAAAATAAAACAAAAAATAAATAAATAAATAAAAATTAGGTTCCTTGCCTTTTTAGAGATATCTACTATTGTTTTTAAGAGCAAAATGTTGATTCTGATAGGAGGAGGATCATTTTCAACTACAACTTGACCAGCGTAGGAGATCTTTGAAGATAGGTGGAAAAAGATGAAAGACTATACAATGCCAATCATTGGCAATGTAACTTCGACATCCAATTCTGAGAAGTTTATGAGGAATTATGAATTGAAAAAAGATTCATTATTCTTTGTTGCCTTCCTTTTCTGATATCACAATGAAGCACTTTGCATTTCATTCGAGAATTCTATGCTATTGTCCAAACCTTTCCACTTTACATGCAATTAATGAAGATCAACTTAGGATGAGGTGTTTTCCTTACACCTCAAAGATAAAGCTTAGTCGTGGTTCATTACTCTACGGTCGGGTTCTCTTAAAACTTGGGAGGCGATCTATGAAATTTTTATGGGTAGATTCTATTCCCATCAAAAGACTGTTGATCTAAGAACAAAGATAGCAACATTTTCTCAAATGAATGAAGAGCCCTTTCATGAAGCTTGGGAACGATTCAAACTCCTTTTCATTCAATGTTAAAATCATAGCTTTCCATTACAGTACAAAACCAATTCTTTTACGATGGATTGACACTTTCTGAGTCAATCATGGTTGATAATGCTCTTTGGAGAGTCTTGTAGGAGAAAAAGACCGCAAAGGAAACCTATAATCTCATCGGCTATTGGGTTAATTCCCAGAAAAGAGGTGGTAGAAGGAAAGCAAAGGTCGATGAAGTCGGCTTTGATAATGAGATAACCTTACAACTATTTGAATTGACTAAACAAGTGAAATTCCTCATGTCTCACCAAATTTCAAATCAAGAGGTATGTTAAGTGTGTTGTTCAATTGGGCATGGTACTCATAATTGTTCAAATACTTGTGATTCTAGTGTCGATGCCATAGTAGGAAGTCCAATCTTTTCAAAATATCATCCAAACACCTATAATCATGACCTACGCTGATATCCAACACTAAGGTGGGATAACAACCATACACCATGCAAGCCAATCTTTTAAACCAACCCGAAGAATGGCTTGAATGCTTATTCAAGTTAGTCGTGACAACCAATTGATGACTAATCAAAGGTTGAACACCGTGGAGGCTTCGGTTAACGAAATTGAATCTAAAGTTAGGCGCTGGATGAAACGAAATGCAAAAGAAAGAACCAGGGGAAAGTTGCCGGTCAACCGGAACAAGCAAAAGATGTTAGAACCGCCGAAGTGGTAAGGTAGTCAATACTAGTTTACACAAGAATCTCTAACAATCTACCTTGTAGTTCATGTAACAAATAAGGCGATATTCTAATCTCGCGAAAAAGGAGAAACAAGTGTTAAACTTAACAAGCCTTGAAAAACTCATTGGGGGTCATCGACACTCCCAAAATTCAAAAGACAACAAACCACGCGGATGCAAGTACCTTTTCCCATAGGTTGAAAGAATCCAAAACAAGATAAGCAATTCAATTATCTTTTAATATGCTCTCTAAAGTAAATATCAATTTACCATTATTAGAAGTGATCATGAATGTGCCCTCGTATGCAAGTTTTTCAAAGAGTTGAACACTAAGAAAAGGAGGTATGAACTAAATGAGCAGTAGTAGTATCGAGAAATTTCTAAGCGTACTAACCCGGCCTGGCAAACTACCACTAAGTTGAAAGACCACGGAAGTTTTATTATAAACATAATTATGGGGGATAGGAAGGTTGCTAAAAGCAATGCTTGATTTAGGTGCTAGTATAAATTTGATGCCCTACTCTATATTCTTCTGACTCGATCTAGGGGATTTAAAACCCACTGACTATGTCCTATGACTTGCGGATAGATCTCTTAAATATCCGGAGGGAATAGTTGAGGATGTTTTTGCAATTAGACAAATGATAATACCTGTTGACTTTGTGGTTCTGGATATGCAAGAAAATCAGGCATTGGACGAGAGAGCATACAATATTTCTTGGTAGACCATTTATGGCAACTACTAAAACTATTATTGATGTCGAGATGGAAATTTGACAATGGCAGGTCTTAGGAGAGACTATTCATTTCAAAGTTTTTGATTCTTCACCTTTCCGTGACTTCTATTTACGCCATCGATGAAATATTAGAAGTTGATCCTTTCGATAATCTTGTCCAATACTCCCTTTTCCGAACCAGAATAGCAGACAAGCTTGAACCCCTTCTTACACTTGAAAAGGTTGAAGAAGATTTAGATGAAGAAATTCAGGGGTACCTTGAGCAACTAGACAATAATGAAGTGATGACAAAATCTAGTACACTTTTAAATCTGCAGTTCTTCATCTGTTAAAGAGGCCAATCACGAACTTGAACTCGAACTTACGAGCACTTAAAATATGTGTTTTTGGGAGAAGGAGAGAACATATCCGATGATAATTTCTTGACCTTGACGAAACCACGAGAAAAAGAACTAAACGAAGTGCTTAGCAGTTTAAGAAATCTATGGGTTGGAGTATAGGGGATATAAGAGGCATTAGTCCAACAATGTGTATGCACAGATCAACTTGGATGATGGTGCTAAACACATACGAGAGGCAAAGAAGACTAAACCCAAACGTACGAGAGGTAGTTAAAAGGAAATCCTTAAATTATTAGAAGAAGGGATTATACATCCTATTGCGGATAGTAAGTGGGTTAGTCCGGTGCACGTGGTACCAAGAAATGCTGGGATATGAGTTGTTAAAAATGACAAAAGTGAATTAGTGCCAGCTAGAATAATCCTTTGGATGGAGAATGTGTATAGATTTTAGGAAACTAAATTTATATACGAAAAAGGATCACTTTCTCTTCCATTCGTTGATCAAATGTTGGAAAGATTAGTAGACTGAATTTTCTTGTTTTTGGATGGGTAATGCTGGATATTATCAAGTACCCATGTAGAAGATCGAAAAGACCACGTTTACATGTCCTTTTGGGACATTTGCTTCCTTGAGAATGCCGTTTGGGTTATCTGATACTACGCCACTTTCAGTGCGTGATATCTATTTTCTCGGACATGGTGGAGAAATTCATTGAGATTTTCATGGACGATTTCTCGTCTTTGGGAACTCATTTGATGATTGTTTACATAAATTGACTTTGGTTTTAGAAAGATGCATTGAATGCAATCTAACTCTTGGATTGGGAGAAAAGTCATTTTATGGTTCAACTGAGGGATAGTTTTAGGACATATAATTTCAAACAAGGGTATTGAAGTTGATAAGGCAAAAGTTGAATTGATATCCAGGCTACTCACTACATCTGTGAAGGGGATAAGAAACTTCTTGGGACATGCAGGATTTTACACACGATTTATTAAAGATTTCTCTAAAATAAGTCGTCCCTTGTAACTTGCTATCCAAAGATCTTGATTTTGACTTAATGACGATTTGCCTTATTTCCTTTAATACCTTGAAAGATAAACTAACATCTACCCACTGTTATAATGGCACCCAATGGTCTTTACCTTTTGAAATAATGTGTGGCACGCTTCGATTATGCAATAGGAGACGGTCACTGGGACAAAAGAGTGGATAAGCGTTTACATGTCATCTAATATGCTAGCAAAACACTCGATGATGCCCAAATGAATTACACCGTGACGAAAAGGAATTCTTGGCTATAGTATTCTCTTTAGACAAATTTAGGTCTTATTTAGTAGGATCTAAAGTGATTGTGCATTACGATCATCTTTGCTTTAAGATACTATTAAGTAAACCAAATGCCAAGAGATGTCAATGGGTGCTTTCTGCTAAGAATTTGACCTAGAAATCAAGGATAAGAAAGCGGTGAAAACTTAGTAGGTGACCATTTGTCTAGGTTGATTTAGACTTCAATTCTCTTAAAGATGAGAGTAATGATGATATAGTTGAAACCTTTCTTGATGAGCAGGTTATTTTCATAGGTCAAACCCATGGTATCTTTGATATTGTAAACTATCTTGCCCTTTGGTGTTTTGTGACCTTACAACTCTATCAGGACAAGAAAAGGTTTTTTAAAACTATTAAGGACTATTTCTGGGATGACCCTTATTTATACAAGATTGGTCAAGATCAAGTCATCCGGAGATGTGTACTAGAAGAAGAACATAAGAGCGTCCTTCAAGGAAGGATTGGGCATTTAAGCTAAATGATGCCTTATGGGCATACCGCACCGCTTACAAAACACCTATTGGGATGAGCTTACTGCAGGTTAATCTTTGGGAAAGCGTGCCACCTTCCAGGTTGAACTTGAACACAAAGGCTTCTTTGGGAAATTAAAGAGTTAAACATGGATTTAGATAAAGCGGTGAAAAAGCGATTACTCCAGCTT
Source organism: Hippophae rhamnoides (assembly GCA_033030585.1). Lineage (NCBI taxonomy): Eukaryota > Viridiplantae > Streptophyta > Magnoliopsida > Rosales > Elaeagnaceae > Hippophae > Hippophae rhamnoides. The sequence continues at coordinate 43,491,962 of CM065436.1, read as the reverse complement.
CATGAGTTGGAAGAAATTAGGAATGGCTGTATGAGAATGCCAAATTATATAAGGAGCGTACTAAAGCTATCATGACAAGAGCTAGTTCTAAGACTCTTCACCCTGGAATGAAAGTTATTTTATTTAACTACCGTTTGAGATTGTTTCGGGAAAAGGCGAGATCAAGATGGGATGGACCATTCAAAATAGTTCAAGTATTTGAACATGGAGTAGTGGAACTATTGGACTCCGAAGGCACAAAAAGCGTTCAAAGTCAGTGGCCATCGTGTCGAGCCTTATTTAGAAGAACGAACAACATTCTTGAAATGGATTGCATTTGGTGAGTAACCATAGCACGAAAGATACGTCTTGATAAGGCGTTAAACTAAGCGTTGGATGGGAAGACCCATCATTTTAGGTAAAAAAAAATTGTTTGTTATTTGTTTTATTTACTTAATTTTATTGTTTATTTCATTTTAATTACATGTGAATAATTTTTAAATTGTTAAAACTAAAAATATTTGTTGAGATGTTAGAAGTTCTAGCGATGCAATCTGTCTGTATACACTTTAATGATGAATATGATGGATGCCTGCCGCATTTTCCATTACTACTTGCACATTCTCGGAAATAGGTAATATTTCTTCTCTTCTCTCTTTATCTTTAATTTACAGTTGTTACATTGAGGACAATGTAAGTTCTAGGTTGGGGGTGGTGAAAAGTTACCATACTTAATTAAAAAAAATTGACAATTTAAAAATAAATAAATAAAATATAAAAAAATATATATAATAATTTTTTATTTTATTTTTATGTTCACATTTTCATTTTTTTTGTGTGTTTGGTTTTATTTCTATTTTGTGTGATTTAGTAATTTTTGGAATTAAAAAAAAATTAAAAAAAAACTTTTCTCACAAAAATTTATCATTTCTTTAAATCAAATTTAAGTAAATAGTTAAATCTTTTGTACTGTTAGATTAATTTTTGAAAACATATCATGAAATATTTTGTAATTATTTTTTGATAATTAGTTAGTTTTTGTCATAACTAGTATTTCTTGATAAGATGTAGAAATTATATTAAACCCAAAATCGGTGTTTATGAATTTTTTTTAGTGGAGACTACCTTTGTGAGATATAATTTGAGCCTAATTTTCTTTATTCGAGTGAAATATATATTTTTCTACTCTAAACACATTTCTTATTTCTTCAAATTTTTAGATGATCTACATAGGTATTAGCATTGAATGTATGAATTTTTTCTCATCTTAATAGAGTGTCACATATTTTTTATCATTATTTTTGCTTAGATTAAATGATATGAGTAGAAATTGATAGCACATGCTTATATCTCATTCATGCGTAACATTACACAAAAAAAAAGACATATATGAGGTTACCTAAACCAAGATCAAGCAGAAAAGCCACAAAATTAACCCTCACCAAAATAAAAAAAATGTACAATCTGTACATGGGTTGATTTCTCTAAGAAATACACGTATTGAAAAATATCTCTGAGAAAAAAAAGAGAGATAAAAATAGTATCATCTACACATAACCGCGTTGCCTCTGAAGTTGTGAGTAAAGGCTAATTACAAAAGAAAGATATAAGCCAGGTAATTCCCAAGAAGTCATTGCAATTTCTTCATTTGTAAAGGCATATATCTTGAAATTCTTTCTTAATGAGTTTGATTTATGCATGAAAATAATTTTTATATATGATATCTTTATAATTTATACATTTGATTCCTTCATGTGAGATCAATGTTAAAATAACACTTTGAGCCTTTATTCTTTATACATATGCGAGCAATATTAGTTCATTTCTATACATCAACTCTTTGGCATATAAATTAGTATGAGTGTTTGAACCCATAGGATTCGGTGTTTTGAGAGTATTGACTTGTGAGGAATAGAGTCGAGCGAGTCGATTCATGACAACGAAATGGGTGAAATTAAATTGATACATTTTTGATATGAAATATGAAAATGATTTTTGACTAATTATTATAATAAATCATGATTGTTTAAAGAGATTAAGATAACTTATGCTTGAGATTTTAATTATGATCTTAAAGGAGATTAAATAGTATGAGACATTTTTGTGAGATGTTGTTAATTTGTGATTTTGTTGTAAATTTAATTTTTTAAGTTGTTTGTTTTTATTGTTTCTTTTGTTTTTACATTTAGTTCAATGTTTGTGGGTATCATTACTGAAAACCCTCACGAGACTCGAAACTCGTCCTTAGAGGCAACCTAGGGGTTTAAAGGCTTATTACATAGGCTAAATGCAATAGTGTCAATCCACGGAAGTGATTTAGGATAGTTTAATTTTTAGTTTTTATCGCTTCTCTTGCTAAGGGACTAGCAAAGCTGGTTGGGGTTGTGATGAGTGCTTTCAAAAAGCACTAAAATAACCATGATTTTATGCCACGTTAATTGATATAAAAATATATATATTTATATGATTTATCATATATTTATATAAATTTGTCTTTACGGAATCACGGGTATTTTTATTGTTTTCGGGTATTTTGGCTTAAAACGCAATTTAAGACTCAAAGAGGAATACTTGAAGCAATACATCACAAATATATTAATAAATAAGAGGGAAAAGGTCAACAAACATGGAAAAATTGGACAAAATGGGTCGAAAAAGGTCAAAAATGTCAAAAGACGGAAATCGCGTGCGTAGCCTAGCCGGCCTTGACGCGCGGCCAGCGCCCGTGCATGCGCTCGCCACGCGTTAACATGCCCGTCCGCACGCGCCACACCGGCGCGCGGGGCGGTGCTATGTTCACGCGGCCGGCTTGACGCGGCCAACGACCCGGCGCGCACGCGGCGCCCGGCAGCAGCCCTCAGCGCGCCGTGCGTTTTCATCCCAATTTTCACGTGCGGCAGCCCTGTGACGTCATGCTAACGTCATTGATGATCTCGACATTTCCATTACACGTTTTTTAATTTTTTAATATTTTTTTAAACATTGTTTTACTCATTTTTCTCTCCATCCTCACTATAAATACCCCCGCTTCCCTTCACTTCAAATCACACCTTCAAAACTCACTTCTCTCTTGCTTTCTTTCTCTCGTTTCTTAGTTTTTGAGTTTTCTTAGTTTCTTTCTTAGTTTCTAAGCTTTTCTTAGTTTTCTCTTAGTTTTTAGTTCAATTCTATTAGGTTTAGAGTTCTTCTCTTTTGAGAGGAACTTGTAATGTTTTGTAATAATTTAGATTTTTGATTCAATAAATGGAAGTGCAAATTCGCTTGGAGGTTTTTTCTAGCAACGGGAATAGCGTCGAGGATTACTGTAAGGATTTTATTTTCTTCTGATTATTTTTTATGCTTTATTCTTACATGTTAGATTTAATTTGTATGTGATTAAATTTAAGCTGCTAGTAATTTATAATCATGATATAATAATAACGTTGTTATGCTTGCGAAATATTAAATATGTGAAAATCTCTAAAATGAATTGATTTTATTTTTATTCAAGATTTTATATTAAGAATGTTAGAGATAAATATATTATTTTTCATTACAAACTTAAATCTGAAAATTAGATTTTAAGGTTTAGTTATCCGATGCGATTTAGAGTAGTGCTTTCTTTTATTTGTTGAGTACAAATCGCTAGGTAGTTAGAGTGAAGCTCTATTTCAAAAGTTTTTATAAGAATTATTATCTGAAAATGTATTGACAACATGTTTTCAGTAGTAGTTTTAAAACTTGAAAGTTTGTACTCGGATAACTAAATTCTTAGGTTTAATTTGGACACCTTGAATAAAGTTTATTGTCTAACACCAAATGTGGCATTTAAATGGTTCATTTTCAATCTCTTAGAAAAATGAATTAATTTAATTAACCAAATTAGTTATCAACCACGCTTGTAGGTGTTAATTGATTTGTTTAGTTAACAAAGAATATCTAACCCGCTGAAAGGTGGTATTCTACAAAAGAGAATCGATAAAATATCGATTTATATCTTTAATAACCTAGATAATACGAGCAAAGCATAATTAACTTAGTTATTATATCCATAAATACTCCTTAATATAAATGATAAAATTTGCATGAATATTTATTGAATCTACGTATTTATATTTATTTTTAGATGAATATTTATTGAATCTGTAATTATATTTATTTTTAGATAAATATTTATTGAATTTGTATCTATGTTTATTTTTATGTTTTTAGATTATATTTAATTAATGTATATATGTTTATTTATGTTATTAGATTAGGAACCACAAAAACCAAACTATCGTGACGGATGTTTAGGATTTAATTTACGTTTTTAAAAGTTTGAATAATAAATTAAAAACCACATTACATTCCTTCCGTAGATCGAGAAGTATACTTATCATTTTCTACGAAAAGATTAGGTACGCACTTGCGAGAGTTTACAAATATTAAAACCAAAGTATTTGCGAGAAATCAGCGATCTTGATTCAGCTAAATCAAGTTTTAGCGCCCGTTCTTGCGGAAGGAATAAGCGTTTTTAATTTATTTATCAAAAATTTTAAAAATACTTTATCTTTGTAACTAATTGTGATTTTTTTCTTTTTGTAAAAAAATAAAAAATAAAAAAATTTAATCAAATTTCAAATTTCAAATTTAATAAGAAATAAAAAAAATATAGAAAAAAAAATAATTAAATAAAAATTAAATAAAAATTGTAGCATTAATAATAAAATAATTTAGAAACTTGAAATTTGAATAAAAAAATTTTTACCGTTCGTAAAAAAAAATTAAAAAATTAAAAAATTTAAGTTAATAAGAAATAAGATAGCGTGAATAGTAAAATAAAATTAACTTCGTAAAACAAAAAATAAAAAATTACATAAAGAAGCAAATTATGAATTATTTAATCCGATCTGATCTCCTGTAAATGTCAAACCGAATCCGAATTCGAATCTGAATATGAATCCAAATCTGATATAATTTAAACCTATAAAATAAAAAAATTACATAAAATCAAAGAAAAATTTAAAATAAAAATATTTTCCATATAAATTCAAAAATAAATGACACCATAATTAAAAATAATTCAACAACAATGATCAAAAAGAAAAAAAATTAATATCAATTACATAATTTAACTCAAAGTTAAGACCTAAAGATACAATGTTTATATAGAAAACTACAAGCTGAAACCTAAAGGTACAATGTTTAGGCGATGCAAAATTAGACTCTTTAATAGAACTATGAACAAGTCCCTCTAGCAAAAGCTTCAGTAAAAACTCAAACTCCTGGACAAATACTTTTTGCAACCTTGGCTAGGGCTTTCTCCCGCTCTCCCTAACCATTGAAAATTGCATCTGGATGACTAAATATCATGAACGCGTATAGAAAAATCCTTACTGGATACCTCCATAGTCTAGGGGAAGTTCACAGTCTCCATTGATGAAGTTGTTTTCTTTCCATCTCTGCTCTTCACAGACACCCTTGGTGTAGTCCTCTTAGGAGTAGCAACTTGCTTGAGATTTGAGAAGGTGATCAATATTGTCCATATTAGATGGATGATTAGTGGCAGCAACAACCCTAGAGACGTTTATTAGATACTCAAATCAATCAAGTAAAGCTTGTAGAGTCTAAAGAATATCAATTGATTCAATACAATGAGCAAGCTCGTGAAAAGGCATTAATTTGACACATTCCTCATTGATTTTCAAAGCATCATAAACCATTTCCAAGGATAAGGTAGACCTTCTATGCTTAAGGAACTCATTCTAGCACCTCACAAAACAATAAATTTTTAGTTGACCACTCTGTAATGCAAACTTTATCATACAATAGAGCCCAACATCAGAAACATATCAATTAGTCGGCCATTCCAATATGGGAAAGTTAGGTTTAATCAACAACTAATGGAAAATGCATGGTCCCAACTACCTTGCCAACTTTCTAGCAAGATGATCGCCCTGCTTGTGCATCCTATTACATTTCACTTGGACCGAACTATGTAGCTTTGCCCTCTATCTTAGATACTCTGCTTTTTGCCTCTTTGCCTAAGAAGAAAGTGAAAAAAACATTGTAAGAATAAAAATTTCATCAATAACAGGCGCTACAAATCATTAATAGATAAATGGTAAGTATGGATTTAAGTACACAAAACAAGCAAACTTTAGCATACCCCTGACATACAATGGTATACATAGGATAGGAAATGACATTCTCTAGCATTTTGAAAGATCAATTTGGGTAACAAAAAATAGCTTCAAAAAACTTTCCAATCCATGTTGAAAAAGAAGATTATGATGTTTTCATTTCCTACGTTTTCTTATCCAGCATACGAAACTGATTGACAAGTACTAAAAAATATGCAACCTAAACCTAATATACCATGTTTAGTCAATTGTTTGCATAAGCTGAAAATTAGGATGAAAATATCACACTCAAGCCATTAACTATTTAATTGAAGAATTCTTGTAGAGAAAATATTGTAATATCAAAAGCATCAACAAAAACCAATGTTTCTTGAAGTATACAAGCTTGTGTAGTGACTCACGGAGATTGTTGGAGGTACACCAATAATTGGATCTTGAAAAAACCTATTTGCAAGGGCAAGTGCCAAAAGGCTTTGCATTCCTGAAGCAATAAAAACAAAATTCATTAGTTTGAGTAATACATCATTTTATTAGTACACTTCTAGCAAGAGAGAAAGGTTAACATGTCTCATAAGATAAAGTCTTTTGCAATGCTTTCACATCATAATCCTTATGAAATATCATTCGAGTTAAAACATAACCAATAACAAATGCCACTATGTGAAATGCAACAACGAGAAACAAGATAGTTATTCCAAAGGGAGACAACACAGACTTTCTATTAATAGCAAGTGGTCACAAATATAAACATCCACTAGGCCATTCAAAAGAATCCAAAAATAGAGCAGCCAAAATATTATGAACCAATATCAATAGCACATCACAAAAATAGAGCATTTAAACATTGGAGAAAATGAAACCTGAAATCAAAATTCATAAAAAGAAAACCATTAAAAAATCTAACCTTCCATTGAAGAACAATGAGGAATGGTGACTGAGAGTCTGAGAGCTTGGCAAGGAAAATGATGAACAATGGGAGGGGATGAACCGATAAAGAACAACGGTTGGGAACAACGACTTGGTAGGGAGTTTGTCAATCAGGGACGATGAACGATTGTTGGCATCAGGCTAAGAAATGGGATAGCGGCTGGCGACTGTCTGCTGGCATCGAGCTTGAGAGAAAATGTTACGCCGTCGATTGCATTTGAGAGAGAAATATGACTAAAAGTTGAGGAATATGTTTATATTAGGGTTTTGTATATGAGAGGCTGAGAGCGGAAGAGATAGTAATAAACTAATAATATGTTTAATTATTATAATATTATTATATATATATTTTTAAATAATATATTAAATATATCAAATCGGATTATACAGATTTTAATATTTTTAATCCGAATCCGAGCGGATTGATAAAATCCAATTCGAATCTGATCCGACTTCGGATAGAAACCACTCATTTTTTTGAATTTAATCGGATTTGTCGGATTGATTAGATATTTTGCTCACCCCTAATATGCAATTTAATTGACATGAGAGTGTAATTAGGTTAATATTTATATGGTATATAGTTTGTAGTTTACTTGAGAAATGAATACATGCTAGATTAGATTCAATTGATTGATAATTATATTGAGAACATTTTAGTAATTCACATGTTTAGAAAGTTGAAAAATTTTGTATTTCTAAATATTTTCTCATATATCTTCTTAGTTGTTAAATTTGATTTAATTAATTATGGTTTTTTTTAGTTCTTATAATTTTGTTTTCTTAAAACATAAAACACAAACAAAATTGTTTTTTTAGTTTTTAATAACATAATTTTTATGTGAATTAGTTTTTCTTATTTTCATATTACTTGTTATGATACATATACTTATATATTTATTGCATATAATTTGTGTCCAATTAATTTACTTTTTTGTTTGATATTTACTTGTATTATTTTTCATAATTTAATGTTTAGAAAATAATAAAAATTTATTTTTGTGGTTTGACTCAATCTCTCTCTCTCCTTTTTTCTCTTCCTAGGATGCATTACAAGTTCATCATTGAGTCTCGCCTCGCCTCCTCCTCAATAAAGAGCTCAATGATTTGTGTTTTTTAAACACTCAACAAGGATTATTTACATTAATAAAGAATTAAAAAAATACTTTAAATTTATAAAAAGAAATATTGATGACTTCCTTGCCATTTAATTTTGTATGGTCGTATTTTTTAATTAGAATAATACACTCGGGGGACTCACACTAACGGCGAAGATTAGAATTAGCCAAACAACCCTATTCTTAATCTCAGCCGTTCAATTTCTTACATGAAACGCTACATCGTTCATCCGATCGTTTTAAGTGCATTTAAATACCAAACGCTAGGGTTTCTCTTCATTCTGCAATAAGGCTACAGCAACTTTAAGATTTATCTCTCACCGGCAGCTGATATATCTGAGCCTTATTCTCCTTCAGGTGTCCTACTCGCCCAGAAACCTAATCTTTAGCATTCTGTGTATTTTCTTGAACCAATCATGTCTTTGGAATTTACAGTCTTGTTTTATTGTGAGTTCAAATTATTCTATTGTCACTTCGCAAGTTGACGTAGAAGAAACTTTAGGTTGAGGTGTGATATGTCAAGGGCTTTTGTGTTTACGAAATCGGAACATTATGCGGGGAATTTTCTAAGTATGATTTGTACTGTAATATGATGTTTTTTGCATTTGAGATTTGAACCTCTTAACATTTAGTTATGATGATTTATGGATTACCATGTGATATTTGATAAATCAATTTCCTGGTACTTATTATAATATTTTTTAAATTACGCCTGGAGGCTTAAGCTTCAACCCCCTTGAGGTAAAATACCATGAGGCTAGTTTACGTTTTTTAAAACTTTGGTTTAGCTTTCATATTTACTTAAATATGAATCTCATCAGTCTGAATTCTGTCTGAGATATTTTACTCTCAAAAGTGAATATATTCCCTTATGAGTTTGTATTTTTTGATTAATCTAGGTTTGTCAACATGTATACTTCAAAGAAGAAGATTCACAAGGATAAAGATTCTGAGCCGACTGAATTTGAGGAGTCAGTTGCTCAAGTAAGTGAACTGAAGGATACCTATGCTTAGAGTTTTCTGTTTTTAGGAATTTTTTTGTAACTTGTCCAATTGATCGTGAATATTATTGCTTCAGGCCATATTTGATTTGGAAAATACCAACCAGGAGTTGAAAAGTGACCTGAAGGATCTGTACATAAATTCTGCCCTGTAAGAATAGCTAATTTAAATCACTGTCTTATTGATATCACGTTGCTTGTGACATGTGATATCTTGTTTTTTTCTCTGCTGCAGACAAGTAGATGTTGCTGGGAGCAGGAAGGCTGTCGTCATCCATGTCCCTTACAGATTGAGGAAAGCTTTTCGCAAAATCCATGTCAGGCTTGTGAGAGAGCTTGAGAAAAAGTTTAGTGGCAAGGTGATTATTGATTTTCATGTGTACGGTTATAGTAGTTGTCTTATATGAAAATTAATTAGTGCATTGGTGACGGATAATGAACATAATTTTTTTGGATCATTAAGGCGTTGAATTAGTATTTTATGTAGTCTGAAATTTTTAATTTTATTTTGCTTCCTCTGCTTTGGTTATGGTTTACCTTGTTATGCCATGTGCCTAGCAGACAAGGTTTTTGCAATTACCCACTGGTACACTTAAGCTCCTAAACTTATGTCTTTTTGACACTTCAATTCTAAATTTCAACTAGTACACTTAGGTTGTATTCTTTTAGAAAAATGTCCTAAACTTGAAGATTTTAGTAAAGTTTAGGGTCTAAAGTCTCCCTTTTTAACATTGATGACCTAAAATAGGGCTGAAGTTTACCAGATTAAATTTTAAGTACTAATGTGTCCCTAAGTCAAAAATTTAGGGACAATAGTATTTGTTTGTCTAAATTCACAATGTTTAAAATCTATATGTTCATTGCCAGAGGCAAAGCTAGTTTGCAGAAGAGATCTATAGGTGATTTGATTGGAATTTTGGAATAGGGTAACTATTGCTTACATCAATTAGGCTTTGATCTATTTATGTATTCTATTTGATTGTGATTAGTATTGTGCAAGGTTTCTTATCTGTTGGTCTTTTGGTGCTGACTTTTTTGCTCGCAGGATGTTATCCTCATTGCTACCAGGCGGATAGTGAGGCCTCCTAAGAAAGGCTCTGCTGCTCAACGTCCCCGCAGCCGAACACTTACTGCTGTTCATGAGGCAATGCTGGAGGATGTTGTATTGCCTGCTGAGATTGTTGGGAAGCGCACCAGATATCGAATTGATGGATCTAAGATAATGAAGGCGAGATGAATTTACTTTTATTCTCTAGAGGATGAAAACAGACAAAATCTTGATTCCCCTGTTATTATCATTTTATTTTTTTTATTATAAATTTTTTCTTTATAATAATAAGGTACACAAAATGCTTAATTAAGTTTTTGCTATCCACAAAATGCTGGAATGAATCTACAGAGCGTTCTGTATTGAATTGGTTTTGCGTTCTGTATTGAATTGGTTTTGTTCAGTTTTGATTTTTAGGTAAATGTTTCTTTTGCTAATATCTTGTGCGGACAGGTTTTCTTGGATCCTAAGGAACGCAACAACACCGAGTACAAGCTGGAGAGCTTTTCTGCAGTTTACCGGAAGCTTTCAGGCAAAGATGTTGTGTTCGAGTACCCAGTAACCGAGGCATAAGTATCGTTGGTTTGATTGGATCCTCAAATTTTCTATGTTCCTCCACCTCAACCCTCGTTTCATCAAGCACACTTTTTAAAAAGAAAAATATTTGAAGGACTACTTAGATTTAAGGATGTAATGGATTTTGGTTTCCTGTTTTTTGCGTATTAATGTTATTTTTATTTAATGCAGGGTTATAATATTTTATGGGCTTGCAAGTCTTTTGGCATTGGTTTACAATTTATTTCTCATTAGATTAAGTTGAGCCATCCATTGATATCTACTTATTACGTTCTAGTTTATGTGATTGCATGTCTTTTGGCATTGGTTTACAATTCTTCTCATGAGATAACATTAAACTGTTCATCCTTTGATATCTACTTATTATTTACGTTCTAGGTTATGCGGAGATTCTGACCTAAAAGTTAGATCTGTCATTTATGACATTTGTAGTAGGGTGAGTGGCTAAAATTAGTTCTATTATTTTTGAAAATCATAGAACTAATTTAAGAGTTAAATAAAATTTTTAGAAGTCAAATAAATGAACATTGTGAAAATTGAGATTTTCTGTTTAAATAAAACTTACATGAGAGACGTGATTTTCACATAAAGTTATAATGTTCTTAAATTATAATATTTTTAAATCATTTTTCTCTTGTACCTAGAGGAAAAAAAGACGATGAGATTTTTTTTACATGAAAGAATTAAGTTTTTTTAATTTGAATTATTTAGTTAGTTTTAATTAATTTTAATGATATGTTAATTTGACCGATTAAATTATTTTTTAATTTGTAAAACTTAATAATTGTAAAACTAAATTACTGATTTTGGAATAATTATGTGATTTTTTTATCCGTATTCAATGGGACTCAAATTTAACATATTTTCTTAGTTGAGGCCCATTGTTTTTAGGGTAAACTCATTAAATGGGGATGAGTTTGCCCGTTAAGGATGAGTTTGCCATATTTCTTGAGGAAGACATGTCTTTTATTAAAGCTCTTATAAGGTTTCAAAAATTTCTGACATGCGATTGCAATGTGTATTTATGTTTTGTCTTTCGTATTTCCCCTTTTTCTCTAATGTCGCTCCCCCTCTCTCAATCTCTCTCTCTCTAAAGTCAAAAGTAACCAATGACCCAACCTTATACCATGATTTGTATCCATCGGCAAACTGACCTTTTGCCGTTTCAACCCCTGGTTATAGTCGCATAACTCATCGACAAATGTGTTCTTAACTAAAGCCTAAATAATTTATTTATTACTAACAGCCAAACAGTATTTGATTGAAAATAAAGCATTGAAATGTTATGTTGGGTGGTGATTCTTTTGATTCTTAGTTGTGGAATTTTACACCATGGTAACGGGAGCGATACCTGCAAATGATTGAATGAAAAATATGTAAAGAGAAATTTGGGCATCATGGAATTTAGCTAAGATGCGATGCATTTTGTGTTTGCTAATTTAGAGGCACTTTAATTTCATTTTTGGTACTATATTTCTCGTAATATTGTTTTTAGTTGGTATTTTAATGATATTTATATTTAATAAAATATATTTATTTGATATAATTGTTTATCTTATTTAAGATTATTTTTGAATTCATTGAACATCAATAAATTAATTTTTGTCATTTTGACTAATTATTTTTGTTATTTTTGAGTTTTTATATACATGTTTTAATATCTTTTGATTTATTTGACCTATAAGATATTAATATTTCAATGAATAGAATGGTAAAAAATATAATAAATATTTATTAAAGGTACATGTATTGTACATGTGTGAAATATCTTAAATAAAATTAAAAATTACATCAAATTAATATCTTTTATTATTAAACCTGAGTTTCAATAAAGTATCACTTGAAAAATAATATAAAAGCAAAAAAAATATTACGATATTATTAAATTAGCTAATCTGATTTGCCAAATATATATTGAGTTTTTATGTCAAAATCCAAACCTCACTCTTTGTTATATATATATTATAAATTTTTTAGAAATTTCAAGTTAAAAACTTCTTTGAAATGAACATAGATTTTAGTTTTTAATTTTTTTAACAAATGATATTTTGTGTGATTTGTATTTGTGATTTGAAACAGAAAATAAATAAGTTTTATAATTGTAGTATTAGTTGAGCCAACAAACTTAGTTCAATTAGTCATAATTAATAAAAATAACACATTTGCATTCCCATTGTATCTTATTCTTCCCTTCATCAATCTCTCTCTCCTAGTGGATACCTTCTCTCTTCTTTCGTTTACTTCTCTTAGTATTTTCATTAGTAGTTTGATGACTTCTTGGTACTTGAAACTAAATGCTTAGGGTAGAACTTTCAAGTCTTTTTTTATGCCCCTTTTAAGTGTTTGTTGAAAGTTTCAAGAAAACACAGTTTGCTGTTATGTATGGTGTGTCACTTACCGTTTAGGTGTTGTATTTTTTATAGTCATTGTGTGGTTGTGTAAGAGTTATTTACATTATCGAGTACCCAAAAGATTCCAAATTGACCACCAATGAGTTATCACACTCAAGCATTTAATGCCGAGCTTTTATTTTACCTTAGAGTTTAGTGTTTAGTTTGAGTCTTTTTAGTATGTCTTTTTTTAGCTGTTTGGTGTGTTTCATTATGTCTAAAGATTTTTCCTTGTGTTGTTTAGCAATGTTGTTGTTGTTGTAATATTGTATTTTATTTTCCCGAAGATATGATGCTTGTTATATTACTAATTTAGATTGCTCATGTCTTAGGTTATTGTTACGTATTGATATATCTTTTGTACTATGAAGTTTACTTGTGTGGACATTAATAAAATACTTATATTCTAGTCTCAAAAAAATATATACATAAGCATGCAACTTATCCATAAATTTATTTGCTTAAATTCGCTAGTTTTTTTAGTACAAGGAATGTTTTCGTACTTTTTGAAATGAGATAGTTCACCATTTAGCATCTTCAAAGCCTTCATAATGATGCATTGATCTCATTGAATACCAACAAAAATCATTACAACTTTTTCAAATTTGTACCAACATTTGTTGTAAGGCAAGCAACTGATGCCTTCCTATCATTCATACAAATTCATGCTTACTTCTTTAGAAAGTACATTCAATAAGTGAAGGTTCAACTATAAGGGAAAACCTATGTTGCTTGATCTAGATTTAGAAATATGTGATGCTCTAGGGGAAATTCACATATGAGCTTTATTGGTTTAAATTACATAGTTTAATTGTTACTAATAAGGTTGCTACATATACTCACTTTGAGCTATATTAATATGAAAAATGCTAGAGTGAAAGAATGATTATAGATCCAATGTTAATGTTTGTTAGACTTAGAAATTAAACTCTTAAAATGAAATACTAGAAACTATGTTTGTGGTGACTTATTTCGCCTTTGCTTGAGGACTAGCAAATGATGGGTGTGAAGAAGTTTGATCAATATTATTTTATACATATATTTACATTTGAATTATTATTTCATATGTGTTTTATATGTTTGTTTTCTGTTATAGAGGAATTAGGGGACAAAATGAGTAAAAAGAGGCAAAAAATGCATATTTAGAGCAAAAATAGGACATTCAATCGAGATCAATCGAGAAGTTAGGACAAGTATAACAAGTAAGGTTTGATCAATCCAAAAGAGTCTCGATCAATCAAGAATTGATCGAGCTCTCTAGGGTTGGAAATTGTAATAGATGGATTGATCGAGAAAGAGTCTGAGTCGATCAAAACATTCATTAAGTATCCAAATTTGATTTTTTTAGCACCAATATTTAATCTTGGTTATTAGATCAAGAAAATTATAATCCAACTAAAATTAGGCATTGGAAATATACTATATAAACAATCCAAGGGGTTATCAAAATATAGCAATTGCTACAAGGAACACGAAAGATCAAAGAGCACATCAAAGATAACTTTTGGAGAAGATTTGAAGAGAGTATTGGCGATTGAAGATTGGGATCACATTAGATTCATAATCTTTTCTTAACCATTTTCTTCGTACTTTTCTATGAAAATAATGTTGATTCTTATGGAATTCATGTCTAGCTAAACTAATGATGTGATTGTGGGTAATTTCATATCTAGGTTATGATTTAATTAATTTAATGTGATGGTAATTTTATTTTCAATTCTTAGATTCTTGAAGTGTTTTAACTCTATGTTTGAATGTGAAAATTATGCATGTATGAATTAAAGTGATAAACTAGTTTATTTCATGAATATATGTATTTCTAATTTAAGATGATAATACATAATTGTTAATATTCTTATTCGAAGTGATACATTGTGGTTGCTTTCACAAATATGGTTAAATGTTTACATTAAAGGCTATCAACGAGTTTAATCTTATCTAGTTTAATTATCATCTTTTTCATATCTTAATGTAATAAATAAATTAAATATAATAAACATACATTTGGGTTGTAACCCTTGTTGACCTATCAAGAATAGGTCACAAATATGATTGTCTTATCTTAGCCTTCCATACAAAACAAGTTTTTTATGTGCATGATCCAATTGACACAAGATGATTGGTTGTATTAATACCCATCAAAAAGAGTTTTACCACAGAAATATCACCATAGAAGATAATGCACTTGACTTATTGTCCAACCTTGAACGTTTCACTACTCATGCTTCAAATTTAAACCTATATTTTAATAATAAGGATGATGATTCATCAATATATCTAAGTAAAGTGATTGAGGTACTTATATATATAAATAAAAAAATAGAGTAACATATTAGTTACATGTAGAAGGTATATATAATGTGTTTACTTATTAATTCTTATGTAATCTCTTTATGTTTATTTCTAACATATTAAATCATTAGCTAATATTTTTTGATTTCTTTGTTAAGCATCATGAACGAACATGAGTTATTTGGTCGATCAATTTAACTATGTGGAAATGTATTTCAAAGATATTTATAAAAGAATACAAATGGAATGGTGGTATAATCTACTCAATCAAATTGATGACCCAAACCCCACTTATTGAGATTGATGCTAACGAAGACCCTATATAAATGCTATTGTGAAATAATGTAAGACAAATATTGGTAAAATGATGAGAACTACAATATCAATTAATATTCAAGATTAGAGAAAATTTCAAAATATGAGAAACTAAAACTTTGGAAGAGTATTAAGGTAAGACTTTAAAATTACAACAATTATAGTAACATTTATTTATGAAAAATGTTGATACTTACAATTTTATTATGATTTTTTCAGATTAGGTATAGGCTTCCTTAGGATTGGGAAATACAAGGACTATAAAACAAAGGAAATTAATGTTCCTTATAAGAGGCCTTATCTAAACCCGTTGAATTTAGAAAATTTGTACACAAAGCCACCAAAATGCTTTAGATTAAGGATGTTTATCGAAAAGACTTTATTGATTATATACGAAATAAGAAGTTTTAGGTATATTTTTAATAGATTTATTATTTTTTCATAATGTCTTATAATGTATTTGATTAATAGAATTGGTTTGTGTTTGTCAATAAATATATTGAAAGAAAGAATGGAAAAAAAATCCAAAAAAGAATATGTCAAGAATAAATTCCTTAATAGGAGTAGGAGGACGAGCATCTTTGAAAGGAAAGTTAATATTGTAAAGTCATTCAAATTCTATAATAAAACTAAATTTTATTTTATATGTCAAATTAATAAATATGTATTTGAGTATATATTTTAGTAGATATGTTAATCAATGAATAGGAGAAAGAGTTACTTTATGAAGTCATGCAAGTCGACTTGTTGGTGGCAATCAAAGTGATTAATAAAATATCTAAAAGTAGGTTAACAAATGAGTAACAATCATTAATTGATTTGGTGATAAGTTAAATATTATAATTAATTAAATTTTTATTTACATTTAATAAATATTAGTTAAGTTATTTATTTATATTTTGGAAACAAATAAAGAGAAAATTGATAAAAGTAATCTTCTAAATAAACCTCTAAAGGATGAATTGTTTTATATATTTGGATCAGATCACTTGAGAAAAGTGAGTAGGATTTCACTATACGTGAATCCAATACAATATCCGTGAATCCAATACAATATCATCGTGTTCCAAGACAAATGTTCGAAAATATGTCAAAAATGTGTCTATATCATACAAACTTGGTGAATATTTATAAATCCTTCAAAAAAAGCTATGAATCTAATAAAAAGATTTGACTAGAGGTTAAGAGATAAATCTTGTAAAGAGTTCATTTAAATTTCCAACTTCAAACCTATAAATGGTAATTTCTCTCCATTTAACTATTTTTACATCAATTTAGAAATTTTGGTAAATTAATATTCAAAATGTATATTTTATTTTACTAATAATGTAACTATTTAGGGCCCGGACTCTCTATTTGTATAACTATTTTTACATCAATTTAGAAATTTTTAAATCAGTTTAGACATAAAAACTTCCATAATTAGCTTTCTTTTTCCTTTTATAAAAAACTAATGTAATTAATTGACACTGGAGCAGCAAGCTCAAAACGCTAGGCAACATTTCTCTTTTGAAAGTCGGTGGGCTGCAATCCCAAAGTGTGATGAGGTTATTAGGAGGGCCTGATAGCTACAAGTTTTGGGCTCCATTTGGTACAGGCTCAAACTGAAAAGGTACAACTTAGTCTTGATCTTATCAGTTGGAAGCGTGATTCTAATTATAACACTTACCTTGAGCTTCGAACCACCATCTTGGCATTGGAGCAACATGCTCTAACTGGTACTGATAATTATATGAACACCTAGGATGCTTTGAAGTGGGTTTTTGTTGATGAAGAAAGATTTTGGAGAGAAAAGGCAAGGGTGCAGTGGTTACGTGAGGGAGATAAAAACACATCTTTGTTCCATATAATTGTTTCTCAACGACATAGTCGTGTCTTTATGAGGGGGCTGGACGAAGATGATGGGGTTTGGCGTACAAACAGAACGGAGTTGGGTAGCATAGTGTCACGACCTTAAATTTCTCAAGTAGCGATCGTGCGGCATTTAGCTCGGTCCGTCAAACTAAACCTGCCTTTCAATCCGAAAATGGAACTCCAAAGAGAATAGAGAGAGTTTGCAAAGAATGCTTTGTATTGCTCTAGAGAGAGTTTATGATACAATTGCTAAGAATTCCCAAGGATTTTCCAAGATTTCCCAAGATTTCCAAGATGAATGCAAATGAAGACCAAGTGGTCTATTTATAGTGTGGCTTCTAAGCTTAAGACTATGCCACACTTTTCTAGAGACTTCCTAGTCTAGAATGTACATGAGTCTTCTAGATTTATCTACAAAATGCCACAAGGCTCTAGGACCTTCTAGCCAACTCTAGAGTCTTCTAGGTTTGTCTAGCTCCTTCATGCACCTTCCGGGATGTTCCGTATACTTCCAGCAGCTTCTACATCCTTCCGGGACGTTCCGTAAGCTTCCAGCGGCTTCTACATCCTTCCGGGATGTTCCGTAAGCTTCCAGCGGCTTCCCGAACCATCCGGCGCATTCTAGAACGTTCTAGCCCATTCTAGCACTCTCCAGCGTGCTCTAGAACATTCTAGGGTCTTCAAGCTTGAGTTGAGTCCGTCCAACTCTAGCCCTTTCTAGACTTCTCTAGGCAACTCTAGAACTTCCCATATGTCTTAGATCCTTTAGGCAGCCAACATTTGGATTTTTAGGGGCAGTTTGGGCGGGACGTGACACCCTCCCCCACTCAAGTTCGCGACGCCCTCGTCGCGCCTTCAAGGTGAAACCTCTCTATGGCATTTTTGAATTGCCATAAAGACTCCTCGGGTTCCCAGCTTATCTCTACATTTGGGGCGTTTTTCCATTTGACCAAGTATTCCCTATAACTTGGTACGCCCCTTCGTCGGATCAAGCGATCCTCCCAAATTGAGTCCTCTTCTTGGTTGAAGGAGGTTTCTGATGCGGTAGGCGCCCTCTTGGGTTCTCCCCTACTTATGTCTTCCTTATCTCCATGAAAGGATTTTAGCATGCTTACATGAAAAACAGGATAAATTTTAAGCTTCGGAGGGAGTTGCAGCTTATATGACGCCTTACCGACTTTCTTAAGGACAGGAAATGGTCCCTCATATTTCCGCAATATCCCCTTATGAGTCTTCCGCAAGAACTTCAATTGTTGGGGCAATAGTTTGACAAGGACTAGATTTCCTTCCTGAAATTCGACCATCCTTCTTTTCTTGTTAGCCCATTTCTTCATCTTCTCAGATGCCATATGCAAATAGGCTTGGGCCAACTCTACTTGTTCATGCCACGCCTTGGAAAACTTGAAGGCAGCAGGGCTCTTACCTTCATAACTTGTGGCCATGGCATGAGGAGTCATGGGTTGTTGCCCCATGACGATCTCGAAGGGACTCTTCGGGGTAGACTTGCTCCTTTGCAAATTGTAGGAAAATTGGGCTACATCCAGCAACTTAGCCCAATCATGCTGATTGGCACTGACAAAGTGCCTAAGATACAACTTCAGCAATGCATTGGCACGTTCCGTTTGTCCGTCAATTTGGCGATGAAAGCTTGTGGAGAAATTCAAGTCTGATTCCAACAGCTTGAATAGTTCCGTCCAAAATTTCCCCATGAATCGTGGGTTTCGGTCACTCACGATATTGGAAGGAATTCCCCAATGCTTCACAACATTCTTGAGGAACAACCGCGCCGTCTCATCTGCCGTGCAGTCCGTTGAGGCAGATATGAATGTCGCATACTTGCTGAAGCGATCAATCACCACGATAATGCTGCCAAAGCCCTCTGATTTTGGCAGGCAAGTGATGAAATCCATAGAGACACTCTCCCATGGTCTCTCTGGAATGGGCAGCGGATCTAGCAGACCTCTGGGTGTATGCTGCTTTGTCTTCCCCTTTCGACTCGGCGCATCAATCACCATGCTTCCGCTGCGCAACTCTGATTTTTCCACCTGGCCTGGGCTCATTATTGGTGGTCTTGTGTCGAGATCCAACTCGACTTTATGGTTCACCTCCCTCCTTGGAGGTAACCGTTTGGGTGAGGCTCCATGCATCACCCCATGGGATTTATCTGGGGTAGCTTGCACTTCCGTTGGCAAGCTTGACTTTGGTGACACCCTAAACATCACCTTGTGAGACTTATCTGGGGCAACTTGCACGTCCGTCGGCAAGCTCGGCTTTGGTGACGCCTCAAACATCACCTCATGGGACTTATCTAAGGCAACTTGCCCTTCCGTCGGCAAGCTTGGCTTTGGCGACTCCTCCTCGTACTCTTTTGAGATGGTCAGGTAACTCTCTTCGTCCTTCTTCAATCCCCTTTTGATTTGAAGTGCCGAGAGAGCTTGGGTTGTGCGTTTGGTGGCCCTGTCCGTCGGTACCACGCAAGCCTTTGAACCATCCATGATGCACATGGAGTTTGAGTATGGCACCAAGAAAGCTCTTACCTGGTCCAAGAACTCCATGCCGAATACCATCGAGTAGTCATCTATAGGCGCCACTGATAAGTCCACTTGGCCAGTCCATGCACCAAGACTGACCTTAACTCCGCGAGCGACTCCATGTAGTGGTAGTGCTGCTGAGTTAACTGCCTTCAGAGATCCCCCTCCTCCATTGACAACCGTCAGGCCGAGTCGCTTTGCTTCTTCCACCGAAACAAAGTTGTGAGATGCTCCTGTGTCGACCAATGCTTTGGCGACCTTCCCGTTGATGGTGGCATCCACGTACATTAAGCCTTTAGGGGTCTTTGGGGCACTCTGCATTGCACCAAGTAGGCGCAAAGAACCCATCTTCGCACCTGCGTCCGATTCGCTTCCATCCTGGTCATGAGTGGAAGCAACTAAGGCACTCAAGGCCTTCCTCTTCGGACATTCACGTGCCCAATGCGGTCCGTCGCAAATGAAGCACGTTACACGGGGCTTTGAGGCATTCCGATCCTCCTTCTCCTTCCCTTTGTCCCGTGGCTTGAATGAGGAGTTGCCTTTATTGTTTTTGGAACCCTGACTTTTGGCATGGCCTCCATTACTCTTCTCTCCACCAAACTTCTTGTCTGTGGCTTTGGAGCCCTCCTTGTTTGTGGAGTAGTCGATGAAGCTTTCTGCGGTCGCAATGGCCGAAGATAAGTCTTGGACACCACGTCGCTTGAGCTCCAAATTAGCCCATGATTGGAGACCGTCCATGAACAAGAATAGGGCATCCTTGTCAGTTGTGTCGGGGACTTCAAGCAGCAAGGTTGTGAACTCCTTCACATAATCCCTTATGCTACCCGTCTGCTTTAACCGTCGCAGTCGGCCCCTTGCCTCCTCTTCAGCATTTACAGGGAAGAACTGCATCTTGAACTCCCTTTTGAAGTCTTCAAAGGTGTCAATTGTGCAAACCCCTCGTTGCACATCTCCATGTCTCCGTCTCCACCACAACATCGCAGTATCGGATAAATACATGGCTGCAGTTCGGACTCGCCGGTACGGTCCGTTATGCGCGTAGCCTCAAAGTATTGTTCTAGCCCCCATAGGAAGTTGTCCATCCACTTCGGCGTTCCTAACGCCATTAAAGGTCTCTGGGCAGGGAACGTCCACCCTCATAGCCTCATTGACGGTGGTTGCACTAGTTCCCGCGGCCATAGCCCGCTTACATAGAGCTAGATCACCACCCATATCCTCCATTCTATGCAATACATTAGCAAGTTCTCTTTGGACAAGATCCCTTACCTTGGCAAGTTCCGCCTTTAACCCATCAATCTCTTGCCTCAATCCACCGTCTAGCTCGTTAAGTGACATCTTAACCGCTGCATGGATTTCCACATCCTCGGCCTCCAAGCCATTGCAACGCTCCTCTAAGTTGTCAACCCGATCAAACAGCTCCCCTAAGCTGTCCTGCGCACTTCCCACTCGTGCTTCCAAGCTAGAAAGCAAGTCTTTCGACTTGGCTCGAGATTCCTTTGGGGCTTTCCGCACTTCTTCACGGCCACGTTCCATTGGTGGAACGTCCATGCTTGGTGTAGCTGGGGCGGTGTTCTTCATTTTTGCCAAAGATAGAGATACTTTAACCTGCTTTGATACCAACTGTCACGACCTTAAATTTCTCAAGTAGCGATCGTGCGGCACTTAGCTCGGTCCGTCAAACTAAGCCTGCCTTTCAATCCGAAAATGGAACTCCAAAGAGAATAGAGAGAGTTTGCAAAGAATGCTTTGTATTGCTCTAGAGAGAGTTTATGATACAATTGCTAAGAATTCCCAAGGATTTACAAGATTTCCCAAGATTTCCAAGATGATTGCAAATGAAGACCAAGTGGTCTATTTATAGTGTGGCTTCTAAGCTTAAGACTATGCCACACTTTTCTAGAGACTTCCTAGTCTAGAATGTACATGAGTCTTCTAGAATTATGTACAAAATGCCACAAGGCTCTAGGACCTTCTAGCCAACTCTAGAGTCTTCTAGGTTTGTCTAGCTCCTTCATGCACCTTCCGGGATGTTCCGTATACTTCCAGCAGCTTCTACATCCTTCCGGGACGTTCCGTAAGCTTCCAGCGGCTTCTACATCCTTCCGGGATGTTCCGTAAGCTTCCAGCGGCTTCCCGAACCATCCGGCGCATTCTAGAACGTTCTAGCCCATTCTAGCACTCTCCAGCGTGCTCTAGAACATTTTAGGATCTTCAAGCTTGAGTTGAGTCCGTCCAACTCTAGCTCTTTCTAGACTTCTCTAGGCAACTCTAGAACTTCACATATGTCTTAGATCCTTTAGGCAACCAACATTTGGATTTTTAGGAGCAGTTTGGGCGGGACGTGACAATAGCCACTACTTATATTGAGGGAGGTATCCAGTTAGGTTCTGCTGGGGGTAGTTGCAGCATGCTCATTGTGTTCCTTGTTGGCTGACATCGGCATATAATGAGCTATTAATTAAACCAGTAACTTATGTGGAGATTCGAGCAGCAATCTTTCACATTAATCCGTTCAAAACCCCGAGGCCAGACGATATTTCATCTTTATTAATAAAAAATATTGGTACTTTATTTCTAATGAGGTTGTTCATGCTGTTAATTTTTTTTTTTCGCTATGGCATTTTGGCATCTTAGGTGAGTTTTAATCATTTTGTTTTATTACTAAAAGTTGATAATCGAAGGAATATCACTCAACTTCGATCGATTAGTTTGTGTACTGTGATCTACAAGATTATTGCTAAAATACTTACCAAGTGGTTAAGCTGTAACAGCTCATCACTGACAATATTCTGGTTACCCATGAGTTATTACATGCTCTAAAAATCCAAGATGGGGCAACCAACATTTTATGGCTCTGAATCTAGATATGATTAAAGCATACAATATAATGGAGTGGAGTTTTCTGGAAGCAAAGATGCGAAAACTTAGGTTTGCTAACCATTGGGTTCGATGGATCATAACTTGTGTGTCAACTGTTTCGTACTCTTCAGTCATCAATGGCGAACCTTCTAGTTTTTTCAAGCCCAATAGTGGTGATCCTTTATCCCCATTTTAATTTTAATTTTAAATATATATCTGTTGTGGGTTTATCTTGTCTTCTGCATAAATAGGAAGCGACTAGGCTTATTAGCTGACTCAAGGTGAGTAGAACATGTCCTCTAGTCTCTCATCTCTTGTTTGCCGATGATTTACATATATTTTGTAAAAGTTCTACTGGTGAGTTGCAGAGGCTAAAAGCAATTTTACGAGAATACAAAATTGTTTCTAACCAGACATTTAATTTCCAAAAATCTAGTATATTCTTTAGCACCAATACCATACTTCAAAATAGAGATTTAATTCAATAGTGTTTAGGGATCGGTAGTACTTATGGACTTGAGAAACATCTTGTATTACCATCCTTGTTTGGGAAGGAAAAATGCACACAAGTTAATTACATATTGGACAAGGTGCATCAACGAGTACAAGATTGGACTTGTAGATCTCTTTCACTTTCTGGAAACGTGATTTTATTGAAATCAATAGCTTATGCTTTTTAACTTTGCCATACAATTTGTAGGACTATGCAATGACATTGAAGATGATATGCAAAAGATTTGGTGAGGTATATCATCAAATTCAAAAAACATTCATTATTTGGCCCGGAGGAAAATGTGTGAGGTGAAAGATGTCCAAGATCTACATGCCTTTGTTGGTTTGTAAACTTATTTACAAGTCTTTGAAATATTTTAGTCCATTTGAAGTCAAACTCATGGACGCTTCTATGTTGATGATCTGGATTGATAAGGATACAATTCATGGTTGGTGGGAAGAAAAAAAATAAATGGGTTAAGTAAGGAGATATGTGTACGGTGATAACTGTATTTTATATAATTATTTTCACCTATTTTATTAATTATAATTGTTATATTCTTGATATTTTTGTTTAAATTTAGTTAAATAAATTAATATTCACCTTTTATATGTAGAGAAATACATTTTTAAGAATATTAAATAATTTGTATCGAAAATGTACTTAATTGCAATTTTTTGTCCAAAAATCTAATTTCAAATAAATGAGTACTTAATTGCAATTTATAAAGGTCAAAAATATAATTTAAATTAAAATTGAGCTTGATTGCAATTAAAGAAAGATTAAAATGTAATTTGAATTAAATTTGTGGGTCAAAATGCAATTAAGGAAATTGAATTTTCTACGTAGGAGAAGAATGCCACTCGCACCACTCCTTACGCCCATCATCCACCGTTCGTTCATTCAATCAACGGTCCAGATGTGGCGAGTGCTTTTCAGACGAGACAGAAGAGAGTAGCAGAATTATTGTTGCACGCAGCTCGGCATAGCGGGGCCCATCTGCCGTGCAGGCCGGCGTGCAGAGTGGGACCCACATGTCGGCTGTGTAGAATTTCCTCCGAGGCGCATCGCTCACCGTTGGATCAATTGAATGGTCCAGATTGAAGCACATGGAACCAAGCTGTCGCGCACCGAACCACTTGTTTTAAAATCCTGTGCGGCGCAGTTCATCCAAGAGGCGTGCGCCCTCGAGTTTTACGGAATAAGAAGAAGCCACGTGTCAACTTTATCTTTAAGCCAATAATATTCTGAAACGTGGCATATTACAATGAGCGTTAACATGCAGGATCACGCCCTCGTTAGAGCCGTTGTCTCCCGTGAGACAATCCATCGTGCGCCCGTTTCCTGCAGGCAATGATATGCTGCCACATGTCCGTAGTAAACCTTGGAGCGAATCAGATGCTGACACGTGGCACACAGATTGAATTTAAAAATATCAGAAACGGTGCCCTCTGTTTCATCTTCCACACGTGTATTAAAATAAAAAATTATATTTTCAAGTGGACGGATTTTAGGGAAAATGTCAGGGTTTTGTTTTCGATATAAATTTTTTACGCGTGTAAAAAAGTGTATTATTTTAGATGTATTTTTTTAGCTATAAATAGGAGATATTATGATAGAGTTAAGGAGTTTTTTGCAGTGTAGAATTTTTGTGGTATTGGGGGTTGGACTGTGAAATATGTAGAAGCCATTTTGGCTTCTGTTGTGTTCCGCGTGTGCCAAATATTTGTTTTAAGTGATGTTTTAATTTTCTGTGTTCTTCATCTTAATTTCCTTGTTGTAATTTTTATTTTAAATTAATGAAGTAATTTAATTTTTCTAGGGTTGCATTTGATCTGAATTTATGAAGTTTTGATTTTAATTATTTTTTTGATAGATTTATAAGACGTTCGATTTGTTCACTCTATCTTGTGCTTAATGCTTTTTGATTATTTACGAATTTTATCAAAACGATTTGTGGCACATTAATAAACTTGAGAGAGGCATTTTTGTGTATATTGCTCGTAGATAGAATGACATGTATGATGAAGGATATGAATATACCCTAATTGTATGTGTGACCTTTTGAAAACTTAGAACGTAATGAATCTTAGTGAATTTAATTCTCATAGAGATATAGTGAATTAATTTAACGAGGTGTGTCTACGGAGCTCGGAAGAGATGTATGGATAAAAATAGAAATTTTCGGTTGACAAATTAAATGTACTAAAAAATATAAATCAAAAGAAAATAACAAGATTTGAGTGGATTAGTTTGGTGAAAAATTGCAATCCTAGATTTCTTTTATTTTGTTAACTCTTTTCGTATTTTTATAAATCAACGATTGTTTTGGATAAAATCAGAGCGATACAATTTTAGTACTCAACAAACTATAGTAACAAATCTCCGTGGAAACGATACTTTACTTACAAATCTTTATTACTTGTGACCGTGTATACTTGCACGATTTTATGTTCTCTAAAAGATACAACATATGGTTTAGATTGTTTTGGTAGGTTATGTTGTAAGGCTTAGATTTATTAGTTTTTTCTATAAATACTTCTCAGTAGTAATGTAATAATAAAGTTAAAGAAATCAGAAACAAAAATTTGAGAGTTTCTGAGTGTTTTTGGAAAATTGTTCTTGAGTTGTTCTTTAGTGTTCTTGAGTTTTGATCCTTAATATTCCAATAAAGTGGTATTAGAGTTGTAGTTGGAAATATAAATATGCACTATTGTATATCAAATCGAAGCTCTCGATAAGATAAATCCGACGCCGCGAGAATCATCCAGATCGGAGTTCGGACGCACCGCCACGATCCTCTGGAAGGTTCTACTAGAAAGTGAGTTAACTCATCAAGTCAGCCGAGTTGACCAAGCCGCTGACTGAGTTGTAGAGCCGTTTGACCGAGTCGACCGTTGACCAAAAAAGTTGACTTTGATCGTTGATCGAAAAAATTCAGATTTTTTCCAGAGTTCCTCCTAAGGTTTTTTTGACTTTTTGAATCCATCTGTGTGATTGGAATTTGCAAATTCTCCTTATATTGAGAGTTATGTCAAGTGGAGGCATGATATCTTTTCAAGTCTCGATACTCAACAACGACAACTATGATAATTAGAGTATCAAGATGAAGGCTCTTTTGGGTGTACATGATGTATGAGAAGTTGTAGAGAAAGGCTTAAGTGAGCCAGATGATGAAGCTACTCTAACGCAAGTGCAAAAAGAATCTTTGAAGGATTTGAGAAAGAGAGACAAGAAAGCCCTCTTTCTTATCTATCTAGCCTTAAATGATGATGAGTTTGAGAAGATTTCAGATGCAACATCTTCCAAAGTAGCGTGGAATAAGCTTCAAATGTCTTTCAAAGGAGGTGAGAAAGTGAAGAAGGTTCGTTTCCAAACACTAAGAGGTGAATTTGAATCTCTACATATGAAAGCTTGTGAATCTATTTCCGACTATTTCTAGAGAGTCGAAGTTGTTTATAATCAATTGAAAAGAAACGGTAAGATGTTGGAAGATGTTAGAATAATAGAAAAGATATTTCGTTCATTAGATTCCAAATTTGAACACATCGTCGTGATGATTGAGGAAACAAAAGATTTGGAAGAAATGACCATTGATGAACTCAGTGGGTCATTACAAGCATATGAAGAAAAGCATAAGAAGAAGCAAGGGATCACTGAGCAACTCTTCAAGATGCAATTCAAGGATAAGCATGAAAGCCAAGGCAATGACAGAAACCAACATGCTCAAGGTAGAGGTAGAGGCCGTGGATGAGGTGGAAGCCACGGTCGTGGACAAGGTTGGAATTACAACAACAATTCCAACAACTTTGAGATAGTGGAAAGCTCAACACGAAGTCGTGGAAGAGGCAATATGAACTCAAGGTATGAAAAATCTTAAGTTCAATGCTATAATTGTTAGAAATTTGGACATTATGCTTCAGAATGTAGAGCTCCTAACAATAGAGTACATGAGAAAATCAACTATATAGAGGAGAAGATGAACGAGAAAGAAAGTATTTTTTCTAGCACGAAAGGAGGGTGATGGTAGTCCACCAAATGCCTGGTATCTTGACAGCGGTGTAAGCAACCATATGTGTGGAAGGAAAGACATGTTCGTGGAACTAGATGAGTCAGTAAGCGAAAATGTCTCATTTGGAGATGGTTTTAACATAGCAGTGAAAGGAAGATGTAACATTCTTATTCGCTTGAAAGATGGGAGACATCAATTTATTTCGAATGTTTACTATGTCCCAAATATGAAAAGTAATATTTTAAGTTTAGGACAACTGTTAGAGAAAGGTTATGATATTCATATGAAGGATTATTATCTTTCTATAAAAGATGATAAGAATAACCTCATTGCTAACGTGCCGATGTCAAAGAATAGAATGTTCTTGATTAACATACAAAATGACATTACAAAGTGTCTAAAAGCCTGCTACAAAGATGCATCGTGGCTATGGCATCTTCGATTCGAGCATCTCAATTTTGGAGGATTGGAGTTGTTGTCTAAGAAGGAGATGGTGAAGGGACTACCTTACATTAACCATCTTGATCAACTTTGTGAAGGGTGTCTACTCGGGAAGCAATTCAGAAAAAGCTTTCCAAATGAGTCAGACTTAAGAGCCAAGAAGCCACTCAAGCTAATCCATACTGATGTGTGCGGACCGATCAAGCTTAGCTATCTTGGTAACAGTAAATATTTTCTTCTTTTTATTGATGATTTTTCAAGAAAAACTTGGGTATATTTCTTGAAACAGAAATTAGAAGTTTTTGAAATATTCAAAAGGTTCAAAGCTAAAGTGGAGAGAGAAATCGATAGAAAAATCAAAGCCATGAGATCAAACCGAGGTGGAGAATTTACATCCAAGGAGTTTTAAGAGTTTTGTGAAGCAAATGGAATTCATAGATCTTTAACAGTACCAAGATCCCCCTAACAGAATGGTGTAGCTGAAAGAAAGAACCGAACAATCCTCAACATGGCACAAAGCATGCTAAAAAGAAAGAAACTACCCAAAGAGTTTTAGGCAGAAGCAGTAGCATGTGCAGTTTACTTGTCAAACCGATCTCCAACAAAAAGTGTATAGGGAAAGACACCGCAAGAGGCATGGAGTGGAAGAAATCTTGGTATTTCCCACCTAAGAGTCTTTGGAAGTATAGCCCATATTCATGTATTGGATGAGAGAAGAACGAAGCTTGATGATAAAATCGAAAGTTTTATCTTCATTGGCTATGATGCTAATTCAAAGGGCTATAAGTTGTACAACCCACACAATAAGAAATAAGAAGATTGTGATAAGTCGAGATGTGGTATTCGACGAAGAAGGAAAATAGGATTTTAACTTTCATGCAGATAACTTTAATTTCTTTCCTCATTTTAAAGAAGATGAGCAGACAATTAGGGAACAACCTATAGAAATTCAACAAGAGCCAACGACTCCATCTACTTCACCAATGCCAACCACTCATGAAGACCCGTCACCTTCATCATTTTCGAGTGGAAGTGAAAGAGCCATGACACGTACACGAAATCTCCAAGATCTTTATGAGGTAACAGAATGACAAGATAATCTTACCTTATTCTGTCTCTTTGTTGATTGTGAACCAGTGAGCTTTCAAGAAAAGCTTTACAAGAGAAGAAGTGGATAGATGTGATGAACGAAGAAATCAATGCAATTGAGAAGAACGACACATGAGAACCTATTCCACTTCCCAAAGGGCATAAGGAAATAGGTGTCAAATGGGTGTACAAGACAAAGAGGGATGATAAGGGAGAGATTGAAAAGAACAAGGTGAGGCTAATAGCAAAAGGATATAGTTAAAAGGCTGGAGTTGACTATTATGAGGTATTTGTTCCTGTTGCTCGATTATAAACTATAAGCCTAATCATTTCTTTGGCAGCTCAAAATAAGTGGAAGATACATCAAATGGATGTAAAATCTGCTTTTATAAATGGATTCCTTGAAGAAGTCTACATTAAGCAACTAATGAATAGAACCGGCATCGCCGATCCTGCTAATAATTTGTTTTTTTTATTTATAAAACTCTTGCAAGTGCACAAATCATTTCATAAAAAAATGATAAGTATACGCCTAAGGTCGATCTAAGGAAGGAATATATGTGGTTTTTAATTTATTATTCAAACTTTTAAAAATGAAATTAAATCAAAAACATCCTGTCACGATATTTGGGGTTTTGTGTTTTTAACCTAATAACATAAAAATAAACATAGATACATATTCAATAAACATTTATGCAAATTTTATCTTTTATAATAGTAAAGTATTTATGGATATAATAACTAAGTTAATTATGCTTGCTCATATTATTTAGGTTATTAAAGATATAAATTGATATTTATTGATTCTCTCTTTTTTATATGAATACCACCTTTGGTGGGGTTAGATATTCTTTGTTAAATAAACAAATCAATTAACACCTATAGGTGGGTTGATAACTAATTTGGTTAATTAAATTAATTCCTTTTTTTCTAAGAGATTGAAAATGAACCATTTAAATGCCACATTTGGTGGGATTAGACAGTTTAAACTTTATTCAAGGTGTCCAAATTAAACCTAAGAATTTAGTTATTCGAGTACTAACTTTCAAGTTTTAAAACCACTACTGAAAACATGTTGTTAATACATTTTCAGATAATAATTCTTATAAAAACTTTTGAAATAGAGCTTCACTCTAACTATCGGGCGATTATACCAACAAATAAAAGAGCACTACTCTAAATGAGACCTGATAACTAAACCTTAAAATCTGATTTTCAGATTTAAGTTTGCAATGAAAAATAATATATTTCTCTCTAAGATTCTTAATATAAAATCTTGAATAAAAAAAAATCAATTCATTTTAGAGATTTTTACCTATTTAATATTTCGCAAGCATAACAACGTTATTATTATATCATGTTTACAAACAGTCAGCAATGTTAAATTTAATCACAGACAAATTAAATATAACATATAAGAATAAAACATAAAAAATAACTGTAAAAAAAATAAAATCCTTACAGTACTTTGATGCTATTTCTGTTGTTTGAAAACCTCCAAACGAATTTTGTATTCCCATTTATTCAATAAAAAAACAAATATATTACAAAAACATAATTAGTTCTTCTCAAAAAGAGAAGAACTCTAAAACTAAGAAAAACTAACTAAGAAAAACTAACTAAGGAAAAACTAAAAACTAAAAACTAAGAAATGGAGAGAAAGAAAGAGAGAATAAGATGTGTTTTTAGGTGTGATTTAAAGTGAAGAGAATGAGGGTATTTGTAGGTGAGGAGGGGAAGAAAAAGTGGGTGAAAAAAGTAGTGAATGATGACATCATGCTACTGATGTCATGCTAGTGTGGGCGCAGTGGCGCGTGCGGACTGGGCATTGTGTTAGCGCGGCATGCATGTTGCTCGGTGCGGCTAGGCGGTTGCGTGCGCAATTTCCTTCTTTTTGACATTTTTGACCCTTTTGACCGATTTTGTCCAATTGTTCTATCTTTTTTTGACTTTTCCTCAATTACTTTATGAATATATTTGTGATGTATTACCTCCTGTATTTTCCTTTGAGTCTTTAAGATATTTTTTAAGCGAAAATACCTGAAAAACAATAAAAATACCCGTGATTCTAAAAAATAGATTTATATAAATATATGATAAAATCATATAAATATATATGTTTTTAATTAATTAACGTACATAAAATCATGGTAATTTTAGTACTTTTTGAGCACTCATCACAACCCTCAACCAACTTCTTGCTAGTCCCTTAGCAAGAGAAGCGATAAAAACTAAAAATTAAACTATCCTAAATCACTTCCATGGATTGACACAGTTGCATTTAGCGTATGTAACAAGCCTTTAAACCTTTAAACCTTTAGGTTGCCCTAATTGACGAGTTTGAGTCTCGTGAGGGTTTTTAGTAATGATACCCACAAACATTGTACTAAATGTAAAAATTAAAAGAAATAATAAAAATAACAACTTACAAACTAAAATTACAACAAAATCAAAAACTAACTTTTAAGAATAAAAGAAAACAACATAACACAAAAATGTCTCATACTTTTTAATCTCCTTTAAGATCATAATTAAAATCTCAAACATAAGTTATTTTAATATTCTTAAACAATCATGATTTATTATAATAATTAGTCGAAAATCATTTTCATATTTCATATAAAAAATGTATCAATTTAATTTCATCCAATTTCAGTGTCACGAATCCCAATTCGCTTCGACTCTATTCCTCACAAGTCAATATTCTCAAAACACTGAATCCTATGTGTTCAAACATTCATACTAATTAATATGCGAAAGAGTTGATGTATAGAAATGAAATATATGTTCGCATATGTATAAAGAATAAAGGCTCAAAGTGTTATTTTGATGTTGATCTCATGAAATGAATCGAATGTATAAATTATAAAGATATCATATATAAAAATTATTTTCATGCATAAATCAAACTCATTAAGAAAAAATTTCAAGATATATGCCTTTATACAAATGAAGAAAATGAATGACTTTTTAGGAAATTACTTCCTATATCTTTCTTTTGTAATTAGCCTTTACTCACAACTTTGTAGGCAATGTGGGTCATAGTTTGTAGATTATACTATATATTCTTTATCTCTATATTTTTTTTTCTGAAAATCTTTTTTTAATATATATATTTTTTAGAGAGTCAACCCATGTACAGATTGTACATTTTTATTTTAGGATTTTGGTGAGTGGTTAATTTTGTGGCTTTTCTGTTTGATTTTGGTTTATGTCATCCAATATATGTCTTTTGTTTTGTAACAATCATGCACGAATGAGATAAAAGCATATACTATCAATTTTTACTTAAATCATTTAATCTAAGCAAAAATAATAATAAAAAATATACGACACTCTATTAAAATGAGAAAAAAATTCATACATTCAATACTAATACCTATAGAGATCATCTAAAAAATTAAAGAAATAAGAAATGTGTTTGGAGTAGAAAAAATATATATTTCACTATGAATAAAGGAAATTAAGCTCAAATTATATCTCATAAAGGTAGTCTCCACTAAAATAATTCATAAACATTGATTTTGGGTTTAATATAATTTCTACATCTTATAAAGAAATACTAGTTATGGCAAAAACTAACTAATTACCAAAAAAAAAATTACAAAATATTTCATGATATGTTTTCAAAAATTAATCTAACAGTACAAAAGACTTAACTATTTGATTAAATTTGATTTAAAAAAATGATAAATTTTTGTGAGAATTTTTTTTTAAATTCCAAAAATTACTAAATCACACAGAAAATAAAATCAAACACAATAAAAATGAAAATGCAAACATAAAAAATAATTTTTGTTTTGTTTTGTTTTTTTAAATTGTTAAATCTTTTTTTTTTGAAATTAAGCATATTAAGCATCATAACTTTTCACCACCCCTAATCTAGAACTTATATTGTCCTCAATGTAATAACTGTAAATTAAAGATAAAAAAGAGAGAAGAAATATTACTTATTTCCTAAGAATGTTGCAAGTAGCGATGGAAAAATGCAGGTGCATCCATCATGTTCATTAAAGTGCACACAAACAGATTGATATGAACTTCTAACATCTCAACAAATACTTTTAGTTTTAACAATTTTAAAATTATTTATATGTAATTAACTAAAATAAACAATAGAAATTAAATAAATAAAACAAATAAAAGAAAATTACCTAAAATGATGGGTTGCCTCCCATCCAATGCTTAGTTTAACGTCTTAGTAAGACATAACTTGGGATTTCATTTGAAGTAAATATAACATATACGAATAAAACATAAAAAATAACTATAAAGAAAATAAAATCCTTACAGTACTTTGATGCTATTTCTGTTGTTGGAAAACCTCCAAACGAATTTTGCACTCCCATTTATTGAATAAAAAAGCAAATAAATTACACAAACATAATTAGTTCTTCTCAAAAAGAGAAGAACTCTAAAACTAAGAAAAACTAACTAAGGAAAAACTAAAAACTAAAAACTAAGAAATGGAGAGAAAGAAAGAGAGAATAAGATGTGTTTTTAGGTGTGATTTGAAGTGAAGAGAATGGGGGTATTTATAGGTGAGGAGGGGAAGAAAAAGTGGGTGAAAAAATGATTAAAAATGGAGAAAATGTAGAATAGTGAATGATGACGTCATATTGCTGACAACATTGTGGTGTGCGTGCGGAGGTGTGCGTAGATGGGGTAGATGGGTGCAGCGGTGTGCGTGAATGGGGCAGATGGGCGTAGTGGCACGCGCGAACTTGGCGTTGTGCTGGCGCAGCGTGCGTGTTACTCGGCACGGTTGGGAGTGATGGGCAGCTGCATGCGCAATTTCCTCCTTTTTGACATTTTTGACCCATTTTATCCAATTTTTCCATCTTTTTTTGACTTTTACTCAATTAATTTATGAATATATTTGTGATGTATTGCCTCTGGTATTTTTTTTGAGTCTTTAAGTTACTTTTTAAGTGAAAATACCTGAAAAACAATAAAAATACCCGTGATTTTTGAAAAGATTGATTTATATAAATATATGATAAAGTCATATAAATATATATGTTTTTAATCAATTAACGTGCATAAAATCATGATAATTTTAGTACTTTTTGAACACTCATTAGAAACCACCATGTTATGAAGCAAAAGGTCACAAAGACAAGGTGTTGAAGTTGAAGAAAGCTCTTTATGGGTTAAAGCAAGCATCAAGAGCATAGAATAACCGCATCGACAAGTACTTTCTGGAGAACAACTTCACCAAGTGTCCCTATGAACATTCACTCTATCTCAAGATTGAAGATGCCGATATTCTAATCATTTGTCTATACGTAGATGATCTCATCTTCACCGGAAGTAATCCGAAGCTATTTGAAGATTTTAAGAAGGTGATGACGCAAGAGTTTGAAATGACAGATATCAGGTTATTGACATACTACTTTGGAATTGAAGTGAAGCAAAAGGAAGAAGGCATCTTCTTCTCTCAAGAAAGCTATGCAAGAGAGATACTAAAGAAGTTCAAGATGAACGATTGCAAGCCAATCAACACACCAATGGAATGTGAAATCAAACTATCCAAGCATGAAGATGGTGAAAGTGTGGATCCTACATTTTTCAAAAGTTTAGTTGGAAGTCTGCATTATCTCACGTGCACAAGGCCTGACATCCTGTATGCTATTGGATTGATTAGTCGCTATATGGAGAAACCAGCAATCACCCATTTCAAAGTTGCAAAAAGAATCATACGCTATCTAAAAGGTACAATTAATTTTAGCTTGTTCTATTCGACTTCTAATGATTACAAGCTTGTTGGATATAGTGATAGCGATTTTGGTTGAGAAACTTGTTAAATGAGCTAAGTATGACATAAGAAGAGCCAACCAAAATTTGTGTTGACAACAAGTCAACAATTTTCTTATTCTTAGCCAAAAATCTTGTTTTCCATGTTCGAAGCAAACACATAGATACTTGATATCATTACATCAGGGAACACATCACAAGAAAGGATGTACAACTCGAGTATGTAAAATCACAAGATCAAATTGCCGATATCTTCACTAAACAGCTCCGGCAAGAAGACTTTGTCAGATTGAGAAATTTGCTCGGCATCATAAAATAAGTTTAAGGGGGAGTGTTGGTTTGTAAACTTGTTCACAAGCCCAAAGAAATAAAAAAACAAACATTTTGAAATTTTCAAGCCCATTTGAAGTCCAGCTCATGGAAGCTTCTATGGTGATGATCTGGATTAATAAGGATACAACTCATGGTTGGTGAGAAGAAGAAAATAAATGGGTTAGGTAAAGAGATAGGTGTATGATTTAGATTGTTTTGGTAGGTTTATGTTGTGTAACTTAGATTTATTAGTTGTTTCTATAAATACTTCTAAGTAGTTATGTAATAATAAAGTTAAAAAAATTAGAAACAAAAAGTTGAAAGTTTATGAGTGTTTTTGGAAAATTGTTTTTTAGTGTTCTTGAGTTTTGATCCATAATATTCCAACAACCATTACATTGACCATGTTGGCTGAGTAGTGGCACATTCTCAAGTTCCTAGACTCCTTGTTGGCCCAAGTTTGTAAAGGATGCTATTTTTGGTCGGGATTTTTCCTTACAACAAGGCTAGAGTCCTATCTTTCGTGGGCTTGGTTAGGCTTTTTGGATGCCCATTGGGTTCGTTTGACGAGGTTGAGATGGGATGTTTATACTAGACGATCAATAAATATATGGGATGATCCATATGTTCCTACTCTTCCTAATTTCACACTGCAATTTTCCCAGACTCTTGATGTTCTTTGGTAAGCGATCTATTGATGGATGGTGGGGGTGCTTGGAATGCTAAGAAGGTGGGGCAATTATTCACTAGAAACAAGGAATATAGTATTTTAAAAACTCTCAACCTATCTTATGGCAGGGAGGATGTGTTATCCTGGGACTTTAATCCTAGTGAGATGTTATATCTATTTGCTCTACTTATGCTTATGCGTGTGATGTAGTCGGTTGTCCTCTTTGTGATATGGGTAATATGAATTTCTGTGATTGATTACTCTGGAAGTCCATATGAAAAATAAAGGCTCCTATTAAATTTTGTCATTTTATTCGACGATGTCTACATGGTATCATAACTGTTCTATATTCTCTAATGCAACGTCATTGTGCTATTGAGGTAATTGCTTGTCCTCTTTGTGGATCTTTTGAGACTATTAGTCATTTACTGGTTGGATGCCATAGTGATAGCACTATCCTAACTACACTATGTCCTTCATTGCCATTTGAACAATATGGTAATGGTACCCTTTTGAAGTTCTATCAGGTATTTGTCAGTTGGACCTGTCAAAATATTGTGTTTCTCTGATAATTATCAGTATATTTCATTATTATTTCTGTTCTGTTTCTTTACAAGAGTTGAGATATATGTATACAAAGAAAACGAAAATTAAACAATAACCATAATTCCTGCACATCCATGTTTTATGGCTCCACTAATATTATTGTCTGCTCCATGTTTTACTCCACTGAGCATTGGTGTCTGCCACTGTTGCAACATACACCACAACACATACCAACACTCCTCCTCAAGTTGGTGCATATATGTCTCTTATGCCCAACTTGTCAAGTGAGTTGTAGAAGTTCCTTGCAGACATAGATTTTGTGAGTATATCAGCCAATTGATCTTCTGATTTAAAAAATGGAAGTTTAATAATAATCTTTTCTTCAAGATTCTGTTTGATGAAGTTCCGATCCAATTCAATGTGCTTCATGTGATAATGTTGAACTGGATTGTGAGAGATGGAAATGGCTGCTTTGTTATCACAAAATGAGTTCATTTCAGAGTTAGGAGCAACACCAATCTCAGTTAGAAGTTTTTTCAACGAAAGGAGCTCACATATTCCCTTGACCACTCCTCGAAATTCAGCTTCAGCACTGGATAAGGCAACTACATTTTTCTTCTTGCTCCTCCATGTAACAAGGTTGCCCCCCACAAAAGTAAAGTACCCAGCAGTAGATTTCCTATCCTTCATATTCCCTGCCCAGTCTGAATCTGTATATCCAAGGACTTCCAATTGACCATTCTTTGAAAACATAAGTCCTTTCCCAGGGGAGGATTTTAAGTAACGAAGTATTCGCATGACCGCATCCATATGGTCTTCACTTGGGCAGTGCATGAACTGACTCACGACACTCACAGCATAAGCAATATCAGGTCGAGTATGAGATAAATATATGAGTTTACCTACTAACCGTTGATATCTTTGTTTATCTGCTGGTACTTGGTCCACATATTCTCCGAGTTTATGATTTTGAACCATTGGAATATCGACAGGTTTACAATCTAGTAGTCCTGCCTCTGCTAGTAGGTCCAGAGTATATTTCCTTTGGGAAAGACATATGCCTTGTTTTGATCTTGTTACCTCAATACCTAAGAAGTATTTGAGCCCTCCCAAGTTCTTCATTTCAAACTCATTTGACAGTTGTTCTTGAAGCTTAGAGATTTCTTCTTTATCATCCCCTGTAATGATCATGTCGTCTACATAAAATATAAGGGCTGTTATCTTCCCTAATCGATGTTTTAGGAAAAGAGTATGATCAAAGTTGCTTTGTTGGAACCCATATTTCTTCATTGCTGAACTCAACCTACCAAACCACGCTCGAGGTGATTGTTTTAGTCCATACAATGCTCATTGTAATCTACATGCAGTTTCTCTTCCTGATGTAACAGTATATCCTGGTGGGATATCCATGTAAATCTCTTCTTCAAGGTCACCATGAAGGAAGACATTCTTCATGTCAAGTTGGTGCAATGGCCAATCTAAATTTGCTGCAAGAGATAACAAAACTCTCACAGTTTTTAGTTTAGCCACAGGTGAGAAGGTTTCTTGATAATATATCCCATGTTTCTATGTATATCCTTTTGCTACAAGCCTCGCCTTGTATCGATCAACTAACCCATCTGCTTTATACTTAATGGAGAAAATCCACTTGCATCCTACCATCTTCCTCCCTTGAGGCAACTCGCTTAACACCCATGTGTTATTCTTCTGCAATGCCTCAAATTCCTCTTTTATAGCTTGAGCCCATTTTGGATCAGATAAGGCTTCTTCAATGCTACTCGGAATTTGACACGAGGAGAGTGTTTGTGCAAATTCCCTGATAGGTTCTGATAACCTTTGAGTAGATACATAATTTGCTATTGGATACTTGGGTTGTCGTTCTTCTCTTTCTGGGGAGTATCGATTTGGAGGTTTACCTCGATTGTGTCTGAAAGGTAAAACATAACCAATAGATGTATCTATAGCATTAGTTTGTAAAGGTGTGATAGGATAGCTTACCTCAGGAGTGTTCTCAACAGGAGGATCATTGGGTACTAGAGAATGGAGGGGTACATCAACCACTTCATCTTCAAGAGATTCAATTACTACTTCAGCTTCAGTTCTTGGAAGTTCAAGTTCGGGTCTAGATACTGGCTCCTCCATATTATTGGCACGATTCGAGTATGTTGGACTAGTGTCTAATATTTCAACATCAAGCCAATTTCGTTCTTCACCATAACTCTCCTCCTGAAGAGTGTAATTGGATACCGGTGATGGG
Source organism: Hippophae rhamnoides (assembly GCA_033030585.1). NCBI lineage: Eukaryota > Viridiplantae > Streptophyta > Magnoliopsida > Rosales > Elaeagnaceae > Hippophae > Hippophae rhamnoides. Next base: position 43,453,391 of record CM065436.1, on the reverse strand, counting down.
AAAAACATTCTGATTCGAGGAAAGTGACATCCATGGTAGTATAGATTCTTTTAGTAATTGGATCATAACATCGGTAACCCTTTTTTTGTACACCATACCCCAAGAATACACATTGGACAGCACATGGATCCAACTTAGTTCGTTGATTTTTATGGAGGTGGACGAAAGAAACACATCCAAAAATTTGAAGCGGAAGCATCAAAATAGTAGGAAAGGGAAGATAATCAGATAACACCTTTAATGGAGTCTAAAATTGTAAGGTTTTTGTGGGCATACGATTCAGTAGATACACAGCTTTAGTAACAGCATCACTCCAATATTTATTAGGCATATGTGCACCGATTAGTAAGGCCCGAGCCATTTCTAAAATATGCCAATTCTTCCTCTCCGTAGTCCCATTCTGTTGTGGGGTTTGTGAACATGAGGTTTCATGGAGAATACCATGGTTGTCCAAGTATGTCCAGAATTGTTGATTAACATACTCCCCTCCATTATCAGACCTAAGTATCTTAATTTTTTCAGAAAATTATGTCTGAACCATGGTGTGAAACAGGTGAAATGTAGCAAATACTTCATCTTTATGTTTGAGGAGGTAAAGGCATATCATTCGTGTATAATTATCAATAAAAATAACAAACCAATGATGACCCGATGACATAATGACTGGGGAAGGTCCCCAAACATCAGAATGTACCAAAGCAAAATGAGTCATACTTTTATTCATGCTCATAGGATAAGACGCCCTATGACTTTTTGCTAGGATACAAGTATCACATTTGAAATCTAAATGTGTGATATTTCAAAATAAACTGGGGAGTAGGTGCTTTAAATACCCGAATGATGGATGCCCAAATCTACGATGACATAGCCAAATCTGTCGTTCCTTGTTACCAACAGTATGTTGCATGTGATTGGCTCTTTCTGAACTGAGGTCATCCACATAATATAGCCCTCCTATCCTAGTACCACGCCCAATGATCTCCTTGGTGAGAATATCCTGTAGAAGGCAAAAAGTAGAATACATCAATACTACACTGTTAAGGTTTGAAGTGACGTAACTTACAGACATTAGTCGGTTTGACAGAGAGGGTACTAGTAAAGTATTAGATAATGATAATGAAGGAGATAAGGTCACTGTTCCAGCTCCTGTAATTGGATAAGTGACCCCATTTGCATTGGCAACACGGCTCCGTCTTGGCTGGTTTGTATTGGAGAGATCGTTTGGGTCAAACGTCATGTGATCTGTACCTCCTGAGTCCAGAATCCAATCCTCTTTATCACTACAAGTAGAGATGTGAAATGATTTACTTGAAATACCTGGATCCTGGGAAGATTCGGCCTGAGAATTAAGGGATAATGAGGCATTATTGGTAGCCACAGCTGCTCGCCCAGTGGTGTCCCGTTTCTTCCGTGCTTGAAGATCATTCCACCATTCTGGATACCCATGTAGTTTGAAGCAATTTTCACGGGTGTGTTTGGAGTTTCCGCAATGGCCACATTTCATGTCAAGATACGGTGGATTTCCCATGGATTTCTTGCTACCCAAGGAAGGTCCTGTTTTTGGTGGCATTAGATTATGGTGTCCCTTGACCCCTTTAAAAGCCATAAATGCTTGGGTGTCGTATCTACACCTGTGATCATCACGGTCTGCCTGACCTCTTCCATATGGATGAATCCATAGGCTTGTTCCACCATAGGAAATGATTTTATCTGAAGCACATCACTTCGAGTTTTATCCAATCTATCATCAAGACCATCGAGGAAGGTATACACTCGATCTTCCTGTATGATGGAGTTGTATTTTTGTATATCAATCGCACACTCCATTGGATTAGGACGACGAAAATCAATTTCATGCCACAAACCTTGAAGGTCATTGTAGTATTTTTCAATGGATCCACTTACTTGCTTCGTACGAGTAACTCGACGGCGAAGATCATACACTTGAGACGTGTCTATACCATCATAGTAGGTGGTAGCTGCAGAATCGCAAACCTGTTTTGCAATTGGGAATCGAATAAAATTTTCAATCAAGGAGGGGTCTATCGAATTGATCAACCATCCTTTAACAATGGCATTTTCAGTGCGCCATCTCCTGAATGAGGGGTCGATTTTAGCAGGTTGAGGAAATTCCCCATTAATTTATCTCAGTTTGTCTTTGCCAGAGATATACATCTCTACCACCTGGGACCACAAGGCATAGTTGGATCCTCCCAACTTGATAATAATAGGGAAGTCTACGCTTCAATTAGCGGAGGTTGTGAGACGGTCTGAGCTTTGGCTAGAAATTCCATCATTTTCGTCGTCAAGTCTTCCAATATGAAATTGGTGTTAAATCTCTAGATTTTGCCATGAAATCTAAAATTTTTTTCCTTCCGTTTTTCCTTTTTTTTACACTTCGTACACTATATATAGAAAAAAAATCTGTAACCCTAAAAAATTTCCAAATGAGCGCAGCTTCTGCGTTGCTAACCCTAATTTTTTTCCCTCTGTGCACAACCCTTTCTTCACGCAACCTCTTCTTCACGCAGCCTCTGTTGCATTTTCTTCCCTCAGCTGCAGATAAACCTACAGCTCCAACCAACCACACACATAGAGACAATGAAAACTGTAACCCTAAAACAGATTCTCATCCACGCAGCCCTCCGAAAGTGGCGCTCTTCGTCTGCTGCTTTCTTCTTCTTCTTCGTCTGCTGCTGCTATAATGAAACAACACCTTCCATTTTCGTTTGTAATAATTTTTTTTTATTTTCGTAGAGAAGGGTCAACCCTCCACCTCATCCTCTGTGAAGCGGTGTTCTTCTTCGGTGCTTTGGCTAGACGGTTGCGAATCCGGTCAGCCAACAACTACAACTGACGTTGAGCAGAAATGGCCATCTTGATACTAGATGTTGTTGTTTTTTTATGTTTGTTTTTTCTCTCAGTATTGCAACCGATCGGTTTCAAAAATAAGAAATCAGAAACCAGAAACAACTTCGGGACCAATATAAACCAGAAATCAGAACTCAGCAAAACGAAAAAACTGTAGCTACAATCAGCAGCCACACCAGAAACCAGAAACCAGAAACTAGAAACCAGAAACCAGAAACCAGAAACCAAAAACCAGGAATCAAGAATCAGGAATCAGGAATCAGGAATCAGAAATCAACAAATCAGGAATCAACAAATCAGCAAATCAGCAAATCAACAAATCAACAAATCAGCAAATCAGAATCAGAAATAAAAAATGGTAGTTCCATCAGAAATCAACAGGTAGTTCATTAGTTAGCAATATCCAGCTTTGATACCATGTCAAAATATTGTGTTTCTCTGATAATTATCAGTATATTTCATTATTATTTCTGTTCTGTTTCTTTACAAGAGTTGAGATATATGTATACAAAGAAAACGAAAATTAAACAATAACCATAATTCCTGCACATCCATGTTTTATGGCTCCACTAATATTATTGTCTGCTCCATGTTTTACTCCACTGAGCATTGGTGTCTGCCACTGTTGCAGCATGCACCACAACACACACCAACAGGACTAACTCTCGACCTAACGAAGATGAACTATTGGCAAAGGTTGCTATGGGCTGTTGGCGTAAAATGCTGTGGTTTTTAATGGTGAGGTATTTATACTTGGATCAATTATTGGTGGCGCTTTGTTTGACTAGAGTTTGTTTGTCAAATCTTTTGACTAGCATGGTGGTCGCCTTGTCTATAGTTGTGCCAGTGGCTTTCTGTTACCTTTGTACCGTTTGTCACCTACTAAATAAAGATAGAACCCTATCATTTGATTTTATCTAAAAAATTCTTGAACTTAAAAACTTCCTAATCTAATAAATAAACCAGAATAATTCATAATTTTCTGAGTTATCTCTAAGCTAGTAGTATAACATTATACCTCGTTCCTCCTTTATTTTAAGTTATAAGTTATTATAATTTCAAATCACATTAAATATTATTTTATTTAAGAAAATAATTAAGAAAATTATATTAAATAACATCATAAAATTATATAACAACAAAACTACATCCAAATAATAATGAATGTGTTTCAATTGAATATAATTTAATATTTAATAAGTTTAAATAATCGTATTTTAATTTGAAAAAGATTTAATTGAACTCCGTTCAATGTATATTGATGGGCTAGACTTTTTTCTAAAGGCTAAACAACTTTCGAGGTATCTAAACTTCGATTATTTTATGCAAATATAGCTAGACTTTTTTCTCTACACAAATGTACTTAGACTTTTATCTCATTTATAAAAAAACCTTTTTTTTGTGATTAAGTTATGCTATATCAATTAGAGATGACAATTTAATCTGAGAAGTCAAAACCCTACAAGTATCTTACCCGTTCGAGATTGGGATGAGGCAAATGAGGACATAAATAGGGCACGATATCATCAATTTTATTATAAACGATTTGAGGAAAAAAAGGTTAGTTTTGGTCACTATTTTGGTACTCACTTTTTTTTTACTACTTTTTAGGTTAATTACTTAATCAATTATAACATTTAGCAATTTGTTCTTTTTGTGGTTAAATGTATTATGCAATCCACATACATGCTAGTATTTGTATTCGAAATTATTTATTATATAGGTTATTTACAAATCATTTAGTAGATATTCTTGATTTTAGGTATTTATAGATAAAATGATATTTAGTGTGGTTCAAATTATATATATATATATATATATATATAGAGGTATTTAAGTCCATTTTATTATATTAAATAAAGAAAATATTACACATATGAAATTCAAACTTAAGTTCACAATAGTTAGATGAGGAGTCATAACACTTGAATAATAAGAAAATCTTAGAAAAATATAACTTTTTGATTTGAAAGATGCAAAAAGTTGTTAGGATTATAATATATATTATTGATTATAAATGATATAAATTTTTTTATTTACACTCTTTAAATATATTAGTTTTACTATTAATATTCTTAAACCATGATGTGATTTTTTATGAGAAGAAACTTGTAATTTTTTTTTATAATTTTACCCAAGATATTATTGAAAATTAATAATGATGCGTATTTTCGCAAGTGTACGAATAGTACGGATATCGAACCCACAAAGAATGACGTTACTAAGTACCGAAATTGACTAATTTTAATTTTATTTGAAAACCCAATTGTTGAAATTGTTTAAGAAGCAAATTAACTTAAAAATAAACGCAAATAATACAATTGAATGTTGTTAACAAATGATTAAAAACGCTAAGGCATTTGATTTCGCTAAATCAATTCAATTCGATTTCAAGTCATGTTATATAAGAATCAAAGTTAAAAGTGATGGTTAAAAAACCCAAATTTACCTAATATTGTCTCTTGAGTTATATTAGAATTACTTATCTATGAAAACCAACTATATTTCTATAAATATTTAATCACAAACAAGCACATTACGATTTATGGAATTTCTAGAATAACCACATACAACATGCATTAGGTCTCACACTCGCATTCAACATACGATATTTATCACAAGAAGCATTCATTACATATTTCCTCTCGGTCTCAATATAATGCAACAAATCATCTAAATTTTGGCCAAAAATTTAAAAGCATTAAGCATGGAAATAAATACTCAACTTGAAAAAATTGAACTCATATAACAATAACAAAAGAAATCAGATTTTCTTGATTCAACTACATCATAGCCTTAGCAAAAATAAATTAGTTCATAATGGAAATAAGAACAAACATTATCTCAATTGAATCCATGAATAACAAATATGAATAAAATGCAAAAAATGAAAGCTAAGGAGAAGAGATGAAAAACTCTTGAAGATGAACACTTGGTAGCAACAATGGTGATAATCTTCAAGCTTCTCCAAACTTTCTCTCCAAAATTACCTTCTCTCTTCCAAAATGTCTCAGACCTCCTCCTCTCTGCCATCACCTCTTTTCTCTATCTTATGGTATATATAGATCTAGGGTTTTGGGGGAAATTTTGGAACAAAACAACATAAAAAATGTGTTTTTGGACGAAACTCACCAGCGACGACCTTATTCTCGCCGCGGCGATATTTCTGGAAAAATTAAAATTTTGGTTCCTCTAATTCTCTTCGGTGGCAAGATTTGTATCTACCAAAACCTGCGCTCTCTATCAGATTTTCGCCGTGCTCTCTGTAAGATTTTCGCCGGTGGTGAGAATCTTCTCACCGGCGGCGGGATTTCCAAATTTTGAAACTTTGTTTTTTTTATTCTCACTCAATCCCGATCATTGAAATTTGTCCCAAACTTCTCCAAAATCATGATTTTACCTGAAATTTCACTTTAAACACAAAATACCCATGAAATGACATTTGTGGATTAAATAATCAAATAAACACAATTTTCACACAAATATCAACATTTAAATCATAACAAAAATGCAATAATTTGACTCTTATTAACAACCCCAACCAGCTTCTTGCTAGTCTCTAGCAAGAAAAGCGATCTATGAATAAATTCAAAGGAGGCATTAAAAGAAAAATTCATAGAAAATTTATTCTATTTACAAAATTATATTAAGCGTATGCAATAAGCCTTTAAACCCCTAAGCGGCACTAGTAGGACGAGTTGTATTTTCATGAGGGCTTCTAGTGATGATACCCACAAACATCTTACCTATAACTATAATAACTCAAAATAATAAAATCACAACAATTAATTTGCACAAATGTCTCAAAAATTGTAAATAACACACAACGCATAGAATAATTAAATGTCACCTAAGCTTTAAGAAATATCAAATGCCAATTTCACTTTTGTTATTGACTCTTAAACATCCATCAAACCACAAACCAATAGCCATAATGCCCAGATAATATTATGCACAACATCCACAAACAAAAGGTGAAATCTTAAACTCCATATGCTCACTTTTCAAACCTCTCTCCACTAATGAAGGAAAATACACCACTTCGGATCAATAGGACTTTATGAGGCTTGTAATGTTAGGCTTAGGTATTTGGTTAAGAAAGAACGGGAAGTGTCAAAATACAAATAAGAGAAATTATTAGATTAAACACAACCAATTAAGTAAAAGAGTAACACCATTAAACCCAAATTGTTTCTTCCGATCATATCCCATTTTTCCAAAGATAAACAAAATTCTTACTCAATCTTTCACCTCGGTACATCCATCACTAACACTCTTTTATTTACTAGAATGTGAAGGCTTTTTTTATTTTTTATTCCATCCTTACTCCAATTTCTCTTGAAAAGTTTGTGTTCAAAATTAAGTGCTCTTAACAAATAAGGTAGAAATTATATATATATATTTTGGCTAAATGAAAGGTAGGTTATAGAAGGCAAAAAGAAAGAAAAATAAGGCTAACAATATATTTAAATAGGCTCAAAGAGGTAACTAGTGATATAAGGATAACAAGGTAGGATTAAAATGGCACAATCAATCCAAAAATGGCCTACATCATATCCTAAATAGTGTAATTCCAAATTATTTCGCCTCAAAAGGTTTTCAAATGAGTTCTAGAGTTTGTTGAGATCACAAAAATGTCCATGAAAAATTCGCACATAAGACTTCTCTAAGCATTTAGACTAATCAACCAAATCATACCACATACCAAAAGAGTCGCCAACTAGATAAAATCAACATTTGGAATTATCTTTAAACCGAAGCAAAATTTAATGTCTTCTAAAAGCTACTTGTTATCACAATCACACTATTATCATGAACGTGCAAATTAAAACAAGTAAAATGCAAATGAGAAAAAAAATAAAATAAAAAATAAAAAATAAAAAAAGACAATAAAGAAATAAAAGAAATTAAATCAAAACGCAAAAAAATAAATGGAAAATCAAAATTAAACACAAATAAACACACAAACAAAACTACTAAAAATGAAGCGAAGAAAAGATTTACTGTTTACTGCATCCTCAACCAAAACCTTACATTGTCCTCAATGTAAGAAAGAAAAACTGGCCGTGATAAAAATCCCATTTAAATCGATTCTCACCGACGGGATCTCCTTTTCGCCCGCAGCAAAACTTCCCTCGTCGGCGGCGAATGTAAGAGATTATTTTTTTTACCTGCAAGACAAATAAAATAAGTAAATTTAATTAAAGATAAAATTATCATAAAATGAAGTGCAGAATTTAAAATCTAACTAATAATTCATCAAAAATTAAAATTTAAGCTAAAATTTAAAATTTAAAATTGCTAAAATAAAATGAGATAAAAGATGAGAAAACAAATCTGATGGGTTGCCTCCCATTAAGCACTTTAAGTTATTTTCATTAGCTAGACTTTCTGTCGTTCTTTACTGCAGTTGTTGTAACTCTAGAGAATCTTTTTGCTTGCTGAATTCTCCATCAAAATATGGCTTTAACCGTTGTCCATTCACCTTGAAAGTTCCCTTTGTTTCATGACTGATCTCAATTCCTCCATAAGGAAACACCTTGGTTACTAGAAAAGGTCCTAACCAACGAGATTTTAGCTTTCCCAGAAAAATTCTGAGACGGGAATTATAAAGCATCACTTTCTGTCCCACCTCAAAGTTTTGCCTCAAAATGTGCTTATCATGCCAAACCTTCGTCTTGTCCTTGCTTATTCGGGCATTCTCATAAGCATCATTCCTCATTTCATCCATATCATTCAATTGCAACACCCTCTTTTCACCTGCTACCTTAAGATCAAAATTTAGAATTTTAATTGCCCAATATGCTCGATGTTCTAATTCAACTGGAAGGTGACAAGATTTTCCATACACCAATCGGTATGGAGACATGCCGATAGGTGTCTTGAAAGCTGTCCTATAGGCCCAAAGTGCATCATCTAGTTTCCTTGACCAATCCTTGCGTGAGTTATTTATGGTATTTTCAAGGATCCTCTTCAACTCTCCGTTTGACACTTCAACATGTCCACTAGTTCGAGGATGGTGCGTGTTGCTATCCGGTGTGTTACTCCATATTTATGCAACAAAGCCTCAAATTGGTTATTGCAAAAATGCTTACCTAGAATGTATTTATTAGAATGAGATAAAGGAAAAGGCCCCATAAAATCAATACCCCAAACATCAAATAAATCAATTATCAAAATATTATTTAAGGGCATTTCATGTCTCCGTGAAATATTTCTGCTCCTTTGGCAATCATCACACATTGAAACAAACTTGAAAGTATCTTTAAACAATGAAGGCCAATAGAATCCAGATTGCAAAATTTTTGCTGCAGTTTTTGTTCCACCAAAATGTCCTCCAACTTCCTTCGAATGACAATGACGAAGAATGCTTTCCATTTCTTCATCCGGAACACATCTTCTAATAATTTGATCGGCACAATTTTTATACAAGTAAGGTTCATCCCAAAAATAATGTTTCAAATCAGAAAAAAATTTCCTTCTTTGTTGATAAGACATGTCAGGAGGTAAAATTTTCTTGACCAAATAATTTGCATAATCAGCAAACCATGGAGCCGTTCGGATTGCAAGAAATTGCTCATCAAGAAATGTTTCATTAATTTGTCCTTCAACCTTAAGGTAATCTTCCTCCAAACTGGACAAATGGTCAATAACCAAATTTTCGGTCCCCTTTTTGTCTCGGATTTCTAAGTCAAATTCTTGCAAGAGAAGAATCCATCTTAGTAATCGCGGTTTGGCATCTTTCTTGGCTAGAAAATAATTAAGAGTAGAATGATTAGTATAAACAATGATTTTAGACCCAATTAAATAAGATCTAAACTTATCAAATGCAAGCACTACTGCCAAAAGCTCTTTCTCAGTTGTTACATAATTAAGTTGTGCATATGTCAATGTCCTACTTGCATAATAAATCACATGCAGCAACTTATTCTTCCTTTGGCCCAAAACAACACCTATAGCATAGTCACTGGCATCACACATTACCTCAAATGGAAAACTCCAATCCGGCGCACAAATTATTAGGGCCGAAGTGAGCTTCTCCTTCAAAAGGTTAAAAGCCTACAAATAATCAGAAGAAAAATCAAACTATGCATTTTTAACTAAAAAATGGCAAAGAGGTTTTGTTATTTTTGAAAAATATTTAATAAATCTTCTATAAAACCCAACATGTGCCAAGAAACTTCTAATGCCCTTTACAATTGTTGGAGTTGGTAATTTTTCGATCACTTCCACCTTTGCACGGTCCACTTCTATTCCTTTTGCTGAAATCCGATGGCCAAGAACAATTCCTTCTTGAACCATGAAGTGACATTTCTCCCAATTTAGCACTAAATTTGTGTCTTTACAATGATGCAAGAATAAAGAGAGATTATGCAATCAATTATCAAAAGAATGGCCAAAAATAGAAAAATCATCCATAAAAACCTCAATAAGCTTTTCAACCATATCAGAGAAAATCGCTATCATGCATCTTTGGAAAGTTGTAGGTGCATTACATAAACCGAATGGCATCCTTCTGTATGCAAAAGTACCATAAGGGCATGTAAATGTTGTCTTATCTTGATCCTCTGGTGCAATTGCAATTTGGTTGTACCCCGAATATCAATTAAGAAAACAATAATAAGCATGTCTAGCCAATCTTTCCAACATCTGATCAATAAATGGCAAAGGAAAATGATCTTTTTGGGTGGCGTTGTTCAAATTTCGATAATCAATACACACTCTCCACCCAGTCACTGTCCTTGTTGGAATAAGCTCATTGTTTTCATTTTCTACAACTGTGATTCCTCTTTTCTTTGGTACATAATGAATTGGGCTTACCCAAGCATTATCTGAAATCGAATAAATTACCCCGTCATCCAAAAGCTTAATCACCTCAACCTTGACCACTTCTTGCATTGTTGGGTTTAAACGCCTTTGTGGCTGAATTGTGGGCTTGTAATCCTCATTCATCAAGATTTTATGCATGTAAACAGAGTTGCTAATCCCTTTGATGTCCGCCATTGTCCATCCAATTGAAGCTTTGTGAGTCCTAAGAACTCCTAATAGCTTGTTTTCCTCTTCATCATTCAAAGAATTGTTAATAATAACAGGAAAAAGATTCAGAGTCTTTAAGATAGGCATACCTTAGATGGGATGGCAGTGGCTTTAGCTCAATCTTGTTAGCTTCCTTCTTTACCACCGAGGTTTGAGTTTCATTTGTTCCCAACTCCTTGAATGTTTTATCACTGAACAAATATTCCTCAAGTACTGCCAGTAATTCGGAACATTGTCTCACTCCCTCATCTTCCTCCTCAATTGTTGCAGATTTCACAAGGAAAGCTTCTAGTGGTAGCAATGGAGTTCTCTCTTCAAAAGTTTTCGAGATTAACCTGTCAAGAGTGTTAATTTGAAAACAAGAATTTACCTCACTTGGAAATTTCATTGCTTCAAAAACATCAAAAGTCACTTGTTCATCTTGCACCCGTAGAATGAGTTTTCCTTGCTGAACATCAATCAATGTTCTTCCAGTTGCAAGGAGCGGTCTCCCCAATATCAACGGTACCTCTCTATCTTCCTCCATGTCAAGCACCACGAAATCTGCAGGGAAAATAAATTTGTCAACTTTAATTAAAACATCCTCAATTACCCCTTGAGGATATTTCACCGATCGATCCGCTAATTGTAGAGAGATTGAAGTGGGCTTCACTTTTCCCAGACCTAGTTTCCTGAAAACAGAAAGTGGCATCAAATTAATGCTTGCTCCTAAATCACATAGGACTTTATCAAAATTGCAACTTCCTATAGTACAAGGTATAGTAAAACTTCCTGGGTCTTTCAATTTCTGTGGCAGTTTTCTTTGAAGAACTGCACTGCACTCCTCATTTAGCATGACAATTTCATAATCTCCCAGTTTCCTCTTCTTTGATAGAATTCCTTTCATGAATTTTGCATACTTGGGCATTTTTTCCAACATCTCTGCAAAAGGAATGTTAATATACAATTTCTTAAAAATTTCCAGAAATTTATCAAATTGATTATCAAGCTTTTTCTTATTCAATCTTTGAATATATGGGATAGGAGGCTCATATTTTGCATTTGGGGAAGGTTGAACATCTTGGGATGTTGATGACTTTTCTTTAGATTCTTCCATCCTTTTCTCCAATTTCCTCTACCATTCAAGTTCTTTAACGCTTCTCAATGTGATAGCCTTTGCATGCTCTTTGGGATTTATTGTGTCACTAGGAAACGATCCTTTAGACCTTTCTGCAATCTGCTTTGAAAGCTGCCCTAGTTGGTTTTAGATGTCCCTATTGATTGCCTCTTGATTTCTGAAATTTTTTCTTGACTCCTCAATGAACTTTCTAAGAATTCCTTCCAAATCTATTTGTTTCTTCTCTTGGGGTTGGTAGGAAGATGATGATGGTTTGAATCCCCCTTTTTTTATTTCCCCATGACAAATTTGGATGATTTCTCCAACTTGGATTGTAGGTGTTCGAATATGGGTTATGTTGAGGTCTTTGGAAATTTGAAACATAAGTTGCTTGCTCAGCATTTGGTGAAGCAAATGGATTTCCAACTTGGCACTCGATACTAGCATGATTTCCACCACATAAATCACATCCTACAGTTGGTTTGGATTCGAACTTAGATGACAAAGAATCCATCTTTCTTGAAAGAGCAGCAACTTGAGCCGACAAAGCATTCACTGAATCAATTTCATGCACTACTGCTGGTCTTTTTGTAGATATCCGCTCTGAATGCCACTGATTGTTGTTTTCTACCATAATCTCTAACAACTCATGAGCATCCTTCGGTGTTTTTCCAATTAAAGACCCTCCAACTGCAGCATCAATCATTGCCCGATAGTTTGAAACCAACCCATTATAAAATGTAGAGACTTGCAGCCAAATCGGTATACCATGATGTGGGCACTTCCTCAACATTTCTTTGAATCTTTCCCAAGCTTCATACAATGATTCTTGGTCATACTGTGTAAAAGATGTAATTTCATTCCTCAATTTTGCCATCTTAGTAGGAGGAAAGAACTTGGACAAGAATTTCTGAACCAACTCATTCCATGTTGTAATTGATCCCGGTGGTAATGAGTTTAGCCACTCCTTGGCGTTATCCCAAAGTGAAAAAGGAAAAACCCTCAATCTTACAGCATCTTCAGACACACCATTTATCTTGTAAAGATCACACACCTCCAAAAAGTAAGCAATATGTGCATTTGGATCATCCTTTGACATTCCCCCAAACTGATTTGATTGAACCATTTGGATAAAGGATGGTTTTATCTCAAAGTTATTGGCTTGAACATTTGGCCTCCTTATACCCGAAGTAGTTCCATGATGAGCAGAATCGTGATCGCCAAATACTTTGATGAACAAAAAACTCTGATTTAACGAAAAACCTGCATCACCGATCCTCGCTAATACTTTGGTTTTATATTTATAAAACTCTCGAAGTGCAACGAATCATTTCGTAGAAAATGATTAGTATACCTCAAGGTCGATCTAAGGAAGGAATGTATGTGGTTTTAATTTATTATTCAAACTTTTAAAAATCTAAATTAAATCCTAAACATCATCCGTCATTACGATCTTTTGGGTTTTTGTGTTTTTAATCTAATAAATGTAAAATTAAACATAGATTCAATAAACATTCATGCAAATTTTATCTTTTATAAATAATGGAGTATTTATGGATATAATAACTAAGTTAATTATGCTTGTTCTATTATCTAGGTTATTAAAGATATGAATCGATATTTATTGATTCTCCTTTTGTACGTAATACCACCTTTCAAAGGGTTAGATATTCTTTGTTAACTAAACAAATCAATTAACACCTACATGGGGTTGATAACTAATTTGGTTAATTAAATTAATTCCTTTTTCTAAGAGATTGAAAATGAACCATTTAAATTCCACCTTTGGTGGGGTTAGATGTTTAAACTTTATTCAAGGTGTCCAAATTAAACCTAAGAATTTAGTTATCCGAGTACTAACTTTCAAGTTTTAAAACTACTACTGAAACATGTTGTCAATACATTTTCGATAATAATTTCTTATAAAAACTTTTGAAATAGAGCTTCACTCTAACTACCTATTGTACCATCAAATAAAAGAGCACTACTCTAAATCAGACTGGATAACTAAACCTTAAAATCTAATTTTCAGATTTAAGTTTGTAATGAAAAATAATATATTTCTCTTTAACATTCTTAATATAAAATCTTGAATAAAAATAAAATCAATTCATTTTAGAGATTTTTACCTATTTAATATTTCGCACATAACAACGTTATTATTATATCATGTTTACAAACAAAGTACGCTTAAATTTAATCACAGACAAATTAAATATAACATGTAAGAATAAAGCATAAAAAATAACCTGCAAAGAAAATAAAATCCTTACAAGATTGATGCCATTCCCTGCTTGCTAGAAAAACTCCAAGCGAATTTGCACTCCCATTTATTGAATCAAAAAGCTAATAATATTACAAAAACATAACTAGTTCTTCCCAAAAGGAAGAACTCTAAATCTAAGAGAAATTAACTAAGAAAAACTAAAAACTAAGAAAACATAAGAAAAACTAAAAATCTAAGAAAAGAGAGAAAGAAAGAGAGAAAAGAATGTATTTGGAGGTTTTGAAGGTGTGTTTTAAAGTTGAATGGAAGGGGTATTTATAGGTGAGGGACGGAGAGAAAAAATGAGTAAAAAAATATTAAAAAATTAAAAACGTGTAATGGACATGCCGAAAGGTCATCAATGACGCCAAGCATGACGTCACGTAGTCGCCGTACGTGAAAAAATGGGGTGGCACGCGCATGCTGGGCGTGGCTCGGGCGCTACGCGCGTCAAGGCTGTCGCGGCCCGGCGCGCTGCGTGAACGCGTTCGCCACGCGAGCGCGCTGGTGCGGCGCGCCACACTGGGTCACAAGAAAGACTTGCATGGCGTAAGCGCAATAGCGCTGCGAAATTGGTCATACAAGGCGATTTTCCTTTTTTTGACCTTTTTCGACCCATTTTGTCCAATTTTTCCATGTTTTGCTGACCTTTTTCCGCTTATTTATTAATATATTTGTGATGTATTGCTTCAAGTATTCTTCTTTGAAGTCTTAAATTGCGTTTTTAAGCCAAAATACCCGAAAACAATAAAAATAATTGATTCCGAAAAAAAAGACAAATTTATATAAATATATGATAAAACATATATATATATATTTTTAATCAATTAATGTCATAAAATCATGGTTATTTTAGTGCTTTTGAAAGCACCTTCATCACAACCCCCAACCACTCTTCGCTAGTCCCTTAGCAAGAGGTTTATAAAAAAACTAAAAACTAAACTATCCTAAATCACTCGTGGATTGACACGGTTGCATTTAGCCTATGCAACAAGCCTTTAAACCCCTAGGTTTCCCTAGTGGACGAGTTTGAGTCTCGTGAGGGTTTTCAGTAATGATACCCACAAACATTGAACTAAATGTAAAAACAAAAGAAACAATAAAAACACACAACTTAAAAATTAAATTTACAACAAAATCACAAATTAACAACATCTCACAAATATGTCTCATACTATTTAATCTCCTTTAAGATCATAATTAAAATCTCAAGCATACGTTATTTTAATCTCTTTAAACAATCATGATTTATTATAATAATTAGTCGAAAATCATTTTCATATTTCATATTAAAAATGTATCAATTTAATTTCACCCAATTTCCTGTCATGAATCGACTGTCGACTCTATTCCTCACAAGTCAATACTCTCAAAACACCGAATCCTATGGGTTCAAACACTCATACTAATTTATATGCGAAAAGAGTTGATGCATAGAAATGAACTAATATGTCCGCATATGTATAAAGAATAAAGGCTCAAAGTGTTATTTTAACATTGATCTCAAAGGAATCAAATGTATAAATTATAAAGATATCATATATAAAAATTATTTTCATGCATAAATCAAACTCATTAAGAAAGAATTTCAAGATATATGCCTTTTACAAATGAAGAAATTGCAATGACTTTTTAGGGAATTACTTCCTATATCTTTCTTTGTAAATAGATGTACTCACAACTTTGTAGGGCAACTTATCATAGTATATGATGATACTATTTTTTTATCTCTATTTTTTTTGTAGATATTTTTCAATATGTGTATTTTTGAGAGTCAACCCATGTACAGATTGTACATTTTTTTGGATTTTGCAAGTGGTTAATTTTGTGGCTTTTCTGTTTGATCTTGGTTTAGGTAACCCCAGATATGTCTTTTTGCTTTTTGTAGTCATGCATAAATGAGATGGAAGCATATACTATCAATTTGTACTCAAATCATTTAATCTAAGCAAAAATAATAATCAAAAATATGTGATACTCTATTAAGATGAGAAAAAAAAAAATTCATACATTCAATGCTAATACCTATGTAGATCATCTAAAAATTTGAATAAATAAGAAATGTGTTTCGAGTAGAAAAAATATATATTTCACTTAATAAAGGGAAATTAGGCTTCAAATTATATCTCACAAAGGTAGTCTCCACTAAAAAAAACTCATAAACACCGATTTTGGGTTTAATATAATTTCTACATCTTATCAAGAAATACTAATTATGACAAAAACTAACTAATTATCAAAAATAATTACAAAATATTTCATGATATGTTTTCAAAAAATTAATCTAACAGTACAAAAGACTTAACTATTTACTTAAATTTGATTTAAAGAAAAGATAAATTTTTGTGAATTTTTTTTTATTCCAAAAATTACTAAATCACACAAAATAGAAATAAAACCAAACACATAAAAAATAAAAAAGTATATTTTTTATTTTTAAATTTTTTTTTTAAAATTGTTAAAACTTTTTTTTTAATTAAGCATGGTAACTTTTCACCACCCTCAACCTAGAACTTACATTGTCCTCAATGTAACAACTGTAAATTAAAGATAAAGAGAAAAGAGAAGAAAGATTACCTATTTCTTGAGAAAGTGCAAGTAGTAATGGAAAATGCAGTATCCATCATATTCATCATTAAAGTTGTATACGTACGTAGATCCATTGAACTTCTAACATCTCAACAAATATTTTTAGTTTTAACAATTTAAAAATTATTCACATGTAAATAAAAGAAATAAAAGAAAATTACCTAAAATGACGGGTTGCCTCCCATCCAAATAGCTTTAGTTTAACGCCTTAGGCAAGACGAATTGGGGATTGCATTTTAAGTAAACTCAATGTCCCCTCATCATTGAAGTCAATCAAACCTGGCAGTAAGACAAGGTCAGTTTACCTATACTTTTTCAAATCATGCCTCTATCGATTGCATTTCTTTCTGTACTTAAAACTAGAGGCATATTTTGAGTTTTAGATAACCCACATCTAGGTACAAATCAAATAATTAAGGCATAAAAACACAATTGTACCTAGATTAAACAAAGAAACTAGCTCCTTAGATTGTAATTAAAACTTTAAAATTTTGGAGATAGTTAAAAAATTTTTTTTTTTTTTTTTTTTGTTTTTTTTTTAAAAATAACATAATCAAGATAACCAAGAGTTGCTCCAGAAAGAATGGTGGTGCAAAAGGCTCCTTAAAAACCATCCTCCTGTTATAACAACGTTCCGTGAAAAGACTATCGTTTCCAAGAACTAGTCCTCCTGTATTAACTCCTTAGATCTTTACTTTTCATGTTATTAAGTCAAGCTTAAATAAAACTTTAAGTTAATGAAAATCTAATTTCATTAAGTTTAAAGAAAAGGTTATTTAAGTTAAGTGAATATAAAACAAAGACTAAGCTAATTAAGTTAAGTTAAAAAAAAAATCTAAGTTAATTAAGTTAGTAAAAAGTTAATTAAGCTTGCCAAGTAAAAAAATCTAAGTTAATTTAGTTAAGTGAAGTAAAATAAAAAAAAACTACATTAAATAAGTTAACGTAAATTTAAGGAAAAACCTAAGTTCATGTTAAAAAAAAAATCTAAGTTAATTAAGTTAGTAAAAGAAAAATTAAGTTAAGTAAGTTAAAAAAAATCAAGAAGAAAAAAAAAATAGCTAAAAAAAGAAAAATAAAAAAATAATATAAAAAAAAATTGAAAAAGGTAAAAGAAAATAAAAAAAATAAAATTATGATTTAAAAAAATAGTAAAAATTAAACTAAAAAAAATTAAAATTTTGGTTTTTTTTATTTTTTTTATTTTTTATTTTTTACGAACGGTAATTTTATTTTACTATTCACGCTATCTTATTTCTTATTAACTTAAATTTTTTTTTACTATTCATGAACGGTAATTTGTTTATTCAAATTTTAAATTCCTAAATTATTTTATTCACGGTACAATTTTTATTTAAAAAATTTCTTCTTTTTTTTTAATTTTTTTACTATTCATTAACGGTAAAAACTTTTTACTTCAAATTTCAAAATTCTAAATTATTTTACTATTTATGCTATAATTAATTTTTTTTATTTTTTAATTTTTTTTATTTATTTTTTAATTTTTTAATTTTTATTTCTTATGAAATTTGAAATTTGATTAAATTTTTTTTATTTTTTTTTATTTTTTATTTTTTAAAAAAATCACAATTATTTACAACACAAAAATATTTTTAAAATTTTGATAAATAAATTAAAAACGCTATTCCTTCCCCGGCAACGGCGCCAAAAACTTGATGAGCATAATCGTGATCGCCAAATACTTTGATGAACGAAAACTGGCATCACCGATCCTGCCAATACTTTGATTTTATATTTATAAAACTCTCGCAAGTGGACGAATCATTTCGTAGAAAATGATTAGTATACTCCCAAGGTCGATCTAAGGAAGGAATGTATGTGGTTTTTAATTTATTATTCAAACTTTTAAAAACGAAATTAAATCCTAAACATCCGTCACGATATTTTGTGGTTTTTGTGTTTTAATCTAATAACAAAAATTAAACATAGATTCAATAAACATTCATGCAAATTTTATCTTTATAAATAATGAGTATTTACGGATATAATAACCAAGTTAATTACGCTGCTCGACATTATCAAAGTTATTAAAGATATGAATTGATATTTATCGATTCTCCCTTTTTTGTATGAATACCACCTTCGAGTGCTAGATATTCTTTGTTAACTAAACAAATCAATTAACACCTTTGGGTGGGGTTGATAACTAATTTGCTAATTAAATTAATTCCTTTTTCTAAGAGATTGAAAATCTAACCATTTAAATGCCACTCTGGTAGATAGCTTTTAAACTTTATTCAAGGTGTCCAAATTAAACCTAAGAATTTAGTTATCCCAAGTACTAACTTTCAAGTTTTAAAACTACTATCAAAACATGTCATTAATACATTTTCACATAATAATTCTTATAAAACTTTTGAAATAGAGCTTTCACTCTAACTAATGAGCGATTGTACCATAAAATAAAAGAGTACTACTCTAAATCGATCGATAACTAAACCTTAAAATCTAATTTTCAGATTTAAGTTTGTAATGAAAATAATATATTTCTCTCTAAAATTCTTAATATAAAATTCTGAATAAAAATAAAATCAATTCATTTTAGAGATTTTTACCTATTTAATATTTCGCAAGCATAACAACGTTATTATTATATCATGTTTACAAACAGCTATACGCTTAAATTTAATCACGTACAAATTAAATATAACATGTAAGAATAAAGCATAAAAAATAACCAAAGAAAATAAAATCCTTACAAGATTGATGCCATTCCCGTTGCTAGAAAAATCCCAAGCGGAATTGCGACTCCCATTTTTAGAAACAAAAAGCTAATAATATTACAAAAACATAACTAGTTCTTCCCAAAAAGGGAAGAACTCTAAATCTAAGAGAAATTAACTAAGAAAAACTAAAAACTAAGAAAACATAAGAAAAACTAAAAATCTAAGAAAAGAGAGAAAGAAAGAGAGAAAAGAATGTATTTGGAGTTTTTGTAGGTGTTTTTGAAGTTGAATGGAAGGGGTATTTATAGGTGAGGACGGAGAGAAAAATGAGTAAAAAATATTAAAAAATTAAAAAACGTGTAATGGATACGCTGAGGTCATCAATGACGCCGCGATGACGTCACGGTGGCTGTCGCACGTGAAAAATGGGGTGAAAACGCTGGGCGCGCTGGTCACTGGCGCTTATTGCGCATATGTCATTGGCCGCTACAAAGATGCGCTGAAAGTTATGTACACATATTTATCAAATGTTTTCTTGTTTTTGAAATTTTGAACAACATCCCATTTCTTTTTCTTTTCTCTTATTTTTTTTAAAGAATAGAGATCAATTGAAAATATAAATAAACAAACCTAGGTTAGCCCCAATATCTGGTGTATAGCTCTATTGAATAAAACCCGTAGTAAGTAAAATGAAAATGGTGCGTCAAAATCTATAAACCATCGGTAAGTGATGTAAACGATGGAATTTGGGTACAAAAATGATTTTCCCTAGTGAGACCAAATTATATTGTGTAATTTCATAGAAGTTTTGATTTGATATATTATATTAGTCGTTTCGATACCCGAGTCAAAAGTTATGTCCGTTGAAAGTTGCGACACATATTTATCAAATTTTTCTTGTTTTTGAAAATGTGAACAACATCCCATTTCTTTATCTCTTCTCTTATTTTTTTTTGAAGAATAGAGATGGATTGAAAATATAAATAAAAAACCCTAGTTTAGCCCCAATATCTCCTTTTCGGGTCTATTGAATAAAACCCGAAGTAAGTAAAAAGAAAATGGTGCGTCAAAATCTATAAACCATCGGTAAGTGATGTAAACGATGGAATTTGGGTACAAAAATGATTTTCCCTAGTGCGACCAAATTATATTGTGTAATTGCATACTGATGAGTGCTCAAAAAGCACTAAAATAACCATGATTTTATGCACATTAATTGATTAAAAATATATATATTTATATGTTTTATCATATATTTATATAAATTTGTCTTTTTCGGAATCACGGATATTTTTATTGTTTTTCAGGTATTTTGGCTTAAAAACGCAATTTAAAGACTCAAAGAAGAATACTTGAAGCAATACATCACAAATATATTAATAAATAAGTGGGAAAAGGTCAACAAACATGGAAAAATTGGACAAAATGGGTCGAAGGTCAAAAATGTCAAAAGAGATGGAAAATCGCGCGTCAGTGCCACCACAAGGCTGGCCGCCTACGCCCAACGCCGCCTTCGGGCTCATTTCATTGCGCGCGCCACGCGCGTTGACACCTTCTTTCTCGCGCGCCGCCCAACGCGTTTCCACCCCATTTTTCACGTGCAGCCTCAGGGACGCCACGCCGACGTCATTGATGACCTCAAGATGTCCATTACACATTTTTTTAATATTTTTTTTAACATTTTTTTACTCATTTTTTCTCTCCATCCTCACCTATAAATACCCCTCCATTCACTTCAAAACACACCTTCAAAACCTCCAAATACATTCTTTTCTCTCTTCTTTCTCTTTTTCTTAGATTTTTAGTTTTCTTATGTTTTCTTAGTTTTTAGTTTTTCTTAGTTAATTTCTCTTAGATTTAGAGTTCTTCCTTTTGGGAAGAACTAGTTATGTTTTTGTAATATTATTAGCTTTTTGATTCAATAAATAGGAGTGCAAATTCGCTTGGAGTTTTTCTAGCAACTGAATGGCATCAAGTACCGTAAGGATTTTATTTTTTTTGCGCTATTTTTTTATGCTTTTATTCTTACATGTTATATTTAATTTGTCCGTGATTAAATTTAACTCGTGCTAGCTGTTTGTAAACATGATATAATAATAACGCTTGTTATGCTTCGTAAATATTAATAGGTAAAATCTCTAAAATGAATTGATTTTATTTTTATTCAAGATTTTATATTAAGAATTTTAGAGAGAAATATATTATTTTTCATTACAAACTTAAATCTGAAAATTAGATTTTAAGGTTTAGTTATCCGGTTCTGATTTAGAGTAGTGCTCTTCTTTATTTGATGGTACAATCGCTTCGGTAGTTGTTAAGCTCTATTTCAAAAGTTTTTATAAGAATTATTATGTGAAAATGTATTGACAACATGTTTTCCAGAGTAGTTTTAAAACTTGAAAGTTAAGTACTTGGATAACTAAATTCTTAGGTTTAATTTGGACACCTTGAATAAAGTTTAAATCTGCCTAACCCCACCAAAGGTGGCATTTAAATGGTTCATTTTCAATCTCTTAGAAAAAGGAATTAATTTAATTAACCAAATTAGTTATCAACCCCACCCATAGGTGTTAATTGATTTGTTTAGTTAACAAAGAATATCTAACCTCACCAAAGGTGGTATTTATACAAAAAGGGAGAATCAATAAATATTAATTCATATATTTAATAACCTAAATAATACGAAAGGCAAGCATAATTAACTTAGTTATTATATCCATAAATACTCCACTATTTATAAAAGATAAAAATTTGTACGAATGTTATCAATCTATGTTTATTTTTATGTTATTAGATTAAAAACACAAAACCCAAAAATATCAGGATGTAGGATGTTTAGGATTTAATTTTGTTTTTAAAAGTTTGAATAATAAATTAAAACCACATACATTCCTTCCTTAGATCGAATTGGGAGTATACTTATCATTTTCTACTTAAATGATTCGTGCACTTGCGAGAGTTTTATAAATATAAAACCAAAGTATTGGCAGGATCGGCGATGCCGGTTTTCGTTCATCAAGTTTTTGTTCATCAAAGTATTTGGCGATCACGATTCTGCTCATCAAGTTTTTGGCGCCGTTGCCGGGGATATATTATATTAGGCGCAGCATAATCCCTCAAAGCTCTACGATTTTCATCTCCCTCAACAAATGGTGGATCCATGGCTGATTGTCTATTAGGAGTTGAGGTTGAACGCCTTCTCTCTCGGTTTAGATGCCTATATGTTCTATCAATCTCTGCATCAAATGGAAGAAGGTTAAGGCTTCTTGCACGTCTCATACAACAATACTACAACTAGAAAATCAACTAGCACAAAAACAACACAAAGTTACCCTTTTTTTTATGATAAATAAGATAAAAGAGCAAAATAAATAAAATTAAAAATGAAACAATGATAAAGCAAATTAACTTCAAATTAAAACTAAGATTAGGTAGTATCGATATTAATAAAATCAAACCATTCCCCGGCAACGGCGACAAAAGTACGGATATCGAACCCACAAGGAATGGCATTACTAAGTATCGAAATTGACTAATCCTAATTTTATTTGAAAACCCAATTGTTGAAATTGTTTAAGAAGCAAATTAACTTAAAAATAAACGCAAATAACACAATTGAATGTTGTTCACAAATGATTAAAAACACTAAGGCATTTGATTTCGCTAAATCAATTCAACCCGATTTCAAGTCATGTTATATGAGAATCAAAGTTAAAAGTGATGGTTGAAAAACCCAAATTTACTAATACTCTTTCTCTCGAGTTATATTAGAATTACTTATCTATGAAAACCAACTATATTTCTATAAATATTTAATCACAAACAAGCACATTACGATTTATGGAATTTCTCGAATAACCACATACATCATGCATTAGGTCTCACACTCGCATTCAACATACGATATTTATCACAAGAAGCGTTCATTACATATATCCTCTCGGTCTCAATATAATGCAACAAATCATCTAAATCTTGGCCAGAAATTTAAAAGCATTAAGCATGGAAATAAATACTCAACTTGAAAACATTGAACTCATATAACAATAACAAAAGAAATCAGATTTTCTTGATTCAACTACATCATAGCCTTAGCAAAAATGAATTAGTTCATAATGGAAATAAGAACAAACATTATCTCAATTGAATCCATGAATAACAAATCTGAATAAAATGCAGAAAATGAAAGCTAAGGAGAAGAGATGAAAAACTCTTGAAGATGAACACTTGGTAGCAACAATGGTGATAATCTTCAAGCTTCTCCAAACTTTCTCTCCAAAATTGCCTTCTCTCTTCCAAAATGTCTCAGACCTCCTCCTCTCTGTCGTCACCTCTTTTCTCTATCTTATGGTATATATAGATCTAGGGTTTTGGGGGGTAATTTTGGAACAAAACAACATAAAAAATGTGTTTTGGGACGAAACTTGCCGGCGGTCACATTATTCTATCCGCGTTGAGATTTCTAGAAAAATTAAAATTTTGGTTCCTCTGATTCTCGCCGGTGGTGAGATTTGCATCTTCCAAAACCCGTGCTCTAGGTAAGATTTTCGTTTGGTTCCTCTGATTCTAGCCGGCACCGAGATGAATTTGGTCGGCGGCGAAAGGTGTCTCGTCGGCCGCGAAATAATCTCGCCGGTGGTGAGATTTGTATCTGCCAAAACCTGCGCTCTCTGTAAGATTTTTGCCGACGGCGAAATTTTCAAGTTTTGAAACTTTGTTTTTTTATTCTCACTCAATCCCGATCATTGAAATTTGTCCCAAACTTCTCCAAAATCATGATTTTACCTGAAATTGCACTTTAAATACGAAATACCCGTGAAATGATATTTGTGGATTAAATAATCAAATAAACACAATTTTTACACACATATCAACATTTAAATCATAACAAAAATGCAATAATTTGACTCTTATCAAATAATAAAAGTAAAAATGTTAACGAATTGCTTTGTAATTATTATTGTGATTTTAGTAATAACACTTCTACTTAATTCATTTAATTTTTGTTAAATAACATCATGTTAAATAATTATACAATTAATATTTTGAATTACACGTGGTTTACATAGTATAGTAAATTGATGATAAAACTAATTTTTCTCTAGTTTAAATCATTTTCAATTATATAAAAATATATTACTACATTTTCATTTAAAAATGAAAAAAAGAAAAAAAGAAAAAGTCAAACATGTGAATGGATTGGGTTTTTTATCCGCAAATATTACTTGAAATGAAATGAATAGCGGGTTAGTATGGTTCAATTTGGATATGATACAAATAGGCTAGCTTCCATCTTTATCATCATCTAATTAATAATAATTAAAATTTTCACGTTATTTAATTCACATTAGTTGATGTGGCTGAATTTATTTACAAACAATATTTATGTATAAATAAGATGAAATTTTAGGTATCTTTACGTAGAGAAGAAAAAAATTAACACTTTTATGTAAAATACAACAAACTTTTAATACCACAAAAACTGTTTCACTTTTTTTAAAAATAAAAATATATATAGAAAATGTTAGATGCATTATTTTTTTTTGTTTATAAATATTAAGGAGTGTTATTTTTATTATTTTATTAAATAATTTTCATTTTTTTATGTGGTAGAAAAGGAAAGACTACCAGCTAATGCGTACTTCCAAAGTAGAAGTATTTTTCTGATCAATTTGCATTCATTTAGAAAAAGCCAACATCTCCTAAAACTGAAGGTTTTGAGACATTGTTCATTGTAGCTGAGGGCCACAAGCTTCATGATGGGCCCATAATAATATTGGATATATCTCCTGACATGGGACCCATTAAGTAACACAACCAAGAAACGGGACTTGCCACGTGGCCACATCAGAATGTGCCTCTTTCCATACTCTTTAATTAAGCCCATCACCTACTAGTGATAATTAAGTTGTGGGTTGAGTTCTCACCTTTGCTATTATTTATAATATTCTTTATTAATAAAAGTGATTTTAATTTTTTTTTCTCTCTTATTTTTCTTAACTTTGAATTAGGAGTATATCGATAGAAAAAATAATTTTTTTTAATTAAAATGTGATTAAAAAAATATATATATATATATTAGTCAAAGTAAAATTTATCAATTTTATATTTCGGGTTACAAATTCGAATAAAATTAAATCTAAAAGAATTCACAATATATATAATAGTTTATCAAGCATTTCAAGTAAACTAAAAAAACCAACTCACA
Source organism: Hippophae rhamnoides (assembly GCA_033030585.1). Classification (NCBI taxonomy): domain Eukaryota; kingdom Viridiplantae; phylum Streptophyta; class Magnoliopsida; order Rosales; family Elaeagnaceae; genus Hippophae; species Hippophae rhamnoides. The sequence goes on along the minus strand of CM065436.1, from coordinate 43,427,637 downwards.
CTATATATAGCAATAGTTCTCTGAACCACATCACATAGACCCAACAATTAGTTTAAGTTCCCTAAAAAAATCTCTTCAATTTTAGATTCCTTCTATGGCTGAATTTACATCAAATTTCAAAAACTTTAAACCTTCATACCCTTTTCTAGATATCGATCAAAATCTTGAACTAATTAACCAATTTCAGAGCATGAGCCATAGTTTTATGGAGAATCCAAACTTGAATTTCCAGAGTTTTATGCCTTTTCCCAATGACAGTATCTTAAGTACCCAAACGCATGGTTTTCCAGGAAAATTGAGTCAAGATTTTTCTGGTCTTGTCAATGATAACATTAGCAATCAGCAAATAGCACCAGTTACTGAGCCTCCTATTCCAGTTGGGAATATTGAATTCCATGAAAACAAGAAGAGAAAGGCAACAATGACTCTATCAGAAAGCACCTCAGGAAACTGTTCTCCCCAAGTTTCTGAATCTGGAATTGACAGGAAAAATGTAATTTATTTTGGGTATCTCTATTGTCAGAGCAATTTTTGCTAATGCTACAGCAATGATTTTATGTTTAGAAACACTACCGTATTAAATTGCTGGGAAATTTTTTTAATTACTATGAAATTAATGTTTTTCTATAAAAAATCACAATTTCCCATATTTTAAACATTAGTGGGTAAGTGGAAGTATGTTTGATGAGTTGTTTATTTTATTGTTTTGTAGAGCTCAAGAAAAGGAAAAAGAGGGAAAAACAGTGAAAAAGAAGAAGAGAAGTCAAAGGAATTTGTTCATGTTAGAGCAAGAAGAGGCCAGGCAACTGATAGTCACAGTTTGGCAGAAAGGGTATATGTGTAAAATATTAGATATTCTTATCCATGGAAAAATAATTTTTTTTTTTGAAAAATCAATTTTCTTGAAGGTTCTGAATTATTAATTTTTTGACACTTTTGAAAATAAATAATAAATGCATTATTGCCAAGCAGGTTAGAAGAGGAAAAATAAATGAGAGACTCAAATGCTTGCAAGACATTGTCCCTGGGTGCTATAAGGTAAAATGAGTAATTAAATGTTTAAAATTATATAAAAGAATTATAAATTTTATTGATATTTTTTTTTGTTTAAGTACATATTGCAAAAAATTTATAGCTTTGTTTTCTAAAATTTGATTTAATTTAATATTGTAGACAATGGGCATGGCAGTAATGTTAGATGAGATAATTAATTATGTTCAGTCCTTGCAGAATCAGGTTGAGGTTAGTTCAAATATGAAAAAAGTACCATTATATTTTATTTATTTATTCTCTATTCTAACTCAATAAAAAAAATAAAAAATAAAAAATAAAAGTTCTCTAACAATCTTCTATCTACTTTTGTTTATGAACTCAGTTTCTATCAATGAAGCTGACTGCAGCTAACTCCTATTATGACTTCAACTCAGAAACAGATGTTCTGGAAACTGTGCAGGTGGTTTGTTTTTTCGGGAAATATTTGTATTTAAGTGTTATGATATAGATATAGATATCATTTAAGACATTTTTGATTTGATAGAAATTTATAAAAGAATGTGAAAAATAGACATATCTGACACCGAGTTCGTATTAAAAATATATATTACCCCTGAAATAGCTTGTATAAGATAGATATTCATACTTTCTTTTTGCCTTCGTTTGTCATGTTAATTTTGATTAAGAAATTAATAAAAGGGTTTTATTTATTAGGAATGAAATTAGAAGTGCATATCACATAAATCTTATTTGAGAAATGAGAATTGATTATTGATATGTTATTGTATAGCAAAGTGCAAAAGCAAATGAAACAAAAAGTATGGAGACATTAATGAGAGAAGGATATGGAGGATTTGCTTGCTTCCACTCAAATTGGTCGCTTTGACTTGAAATTTGGATGACACTACTTAGTACTTATTGTCATACAACACATGAAGATGCGCTCAACTCATCAACATTAATTTTTCAATTGTCTTAGATTTTATTCCAAATTTTTATGCTCTATAAATGTCTAACACAAGTGAATTCTCATGATACTTGTATACCCTCACACGTGGGAAAATCCTATCAATAATAATACAAATTATACAATTGCATATTCTTCTCTCTCTATATATATTTATATGGATTTTTTTTAATTATGAAATATTCTTATCTAAACTACATGACATGAACAGTAATCATTTTTGAAGACTTTAATTTGATGTGAAATTATATAAAATTTAGAAAATTCAGTCTATCCTATACTTTGATGTTTATTATCAAAAATATTTACGATCTTAGTATCCCAAAAATTCTGTGTAATATAGGTTTTTACACTGCACTGTTATTATTATTTTAATTGCAACTTAAAAAAAAAAACTATACCTTGCAACTGATATTGACTGATAAATTATTAAGACCATATCCTCCAAAACATTGTAAAACACAAATCCCACATGATTAAACTTGAATGTGATTTATGTTTAGCGTTTGTCTCTTAACAGCACAGTGATTACAAGCAACCAAGACTCATTCGATTTTTGACTCACTTAGGATAAGCAAGTCGCTTGCAATATGTCTGGAGCTTGATTGTGACCAATTTGAGTTTAAGATACAAGGTGATTCATACAAAAAATGCCATCCATTTTGATCTTAAAAGAAATAATAATTGTGTTCTATCAACATTAAAGAAACAAAGAAACTCTAAGGTATATGGGTGTTGATTCTTTTCTTAGACAAAATGTTTGTCTGTAAACTTATTTTTAAGTTTATTATCAAGTCTATCAAGTAAAACTGAAAAAACGCTTGAATTTTCGATAAATGTACCTCATGTATATATTTATTAACTATCACAAATAACAACGCATTCATGCATTTACTAACACATGTTCACGATACTTAGAATTACTTTTAGTGCTAAACTTTATGTTAGTCCCTCTCAAGTTGTTTTTGCATTTACTCCATCGATCAACTTTCGCACAACTTTGATCGAATGCTATAGGGTCAAAATAAGTTAATGCTTCTCCATTAATCGAGCGAGGGACCCGATTGATCGAGTGAGTACTTAACGGGATTTAAAGCCATTTTTCAACTTGACCCATGTGTGAAATTACCTCATACCCCTATTTTAATTAAGTGTTTTAAAACCTCGTAAGGGTATTTAATCTTTCCTTAGAGATCTTGGTTTAAAGCCTCAAAATTCTTTATATATTCAAACCTTGGCTCACTTTTTAGAATACACAAAATATAATTTTTTGAAATTTTTTGCCTTTATCTTTGTGCTTCATCACTCTATAATTTCTCTTGTTATATTCAGAGTTAGGTAATATTAATTGTTAGTATCAATACACAAATCACTACCTAGATTGATGTTTTATTATATGTTGTAGAAATTTTTATTTGATATTTACTAAATTATGTTTTGAACTAGGATTAGGATTTGTTGGTTATTGAAATCCATCTAGAACATGCATAGGCACTTGAAGTTTTTGTTGTAGCTCCATTTTCAGGTTGATTTATGAACCTGTCTAATTTGTGAGGAGCTAATCAGAATTTGCTCACGCTAATCTTGAAAGCTATGAAAATAAAGCAGGAGCTCATAATTAAAGTACATTGGGACATTATTTTAGATAGGATAATATATGATCGAGTTTATACTTGAACATTAAATTTTTAGAGTGGATAGATAAATTGTTCTTATAGATTGGTGGCTTTCCTCTTAGGTAATTTTGTGGTTTAAGTTGTTTCCATCTAAAAATCTTGTGTGTTATTTTTAATTTTAGCCTTTTATTATTTATACACGATTGTATATCTGGTCATTGTGATTAGGTCATTGATGCACAAAAATTTGGTAGTCAATATTTGTAAAATTTATGATAACTTGCAAGTTCACGAATCACTTTGTAAATAGCGATATGTATACTCACAGGGCCAATTTAAGGGGAAATTATATGGTTTTAAATAATTCAACAAAATTCTTATAAATAAAAACGAAAATAAACCTAAATATTCTGTCACAATATTTGGTTTTAAAAATTCTAATATAAAAATAATGAAAGGATAAAAGATAGATTAATTCACATAAATTACAAACATATATACAATTTATAAATAAATGGAGAATTAATTAGCTAGTTAGTTGTATACAATTTATATACAATTTACAAGCATATATTTAGCTAGTTGATTATGCTTGATAGAATTAATTAGGTTAATGAAATATAAATCCAAATGATTTATTGAAAATATATACCTAAATAATCTACAAAAACATATCAACATAACTAAAATCTTATCACCACAATCAACTAGACATGTTAGAAACAATAGATGAAATGTAAATTATTTATAACAATTTCAAGAAATATAATATTATTTATTGAAAAGAAATAAAAATACAGATAAGTTTTATACTCAAAGATAGATAGATGGATGTGTAAAAGCACAAAGATTCATAGTTTATTGTAAAAATTACTTGTAAATCACAAATTCATATTCCATATAAAAAATGTATCAATATTGACTCATCGAATTTCAGTGTTAGGAATCTAAATTTGCTTAGACACTAATCCTCTCAAGTCATACTCTCAATATTACATTGATCTTATGTGTTCAAGCATTCAATCAAGGTTATAAATGAATAGAAGTTATATAAAGAAATGAACTAATGAGTTTGCATATGTATAAAGAAGAAAGGTTCAAAAAGTACATAACATTGATCTCATGAAAGGAATCAAATGATAAGATTTATAAGAAATCAAATAATAATTTCATGCATAAATTAAAATCATCAAGTAAGAATATCAAGTATATACCTTTAGAGATGAATGAAAATGCAATGACTATAAGCAGATTTAACTCCTATCTTTCTTTTGTAATAACCATTCTCACAACTTCTAGGTCATAGTATTTAGTTGTATTATTCATTCTCTCTCTCTCTTTTATAGATATACTCTTTTTTTTAAGCATATTCTTTTTTTAGAGAGTGGATCAATGTATATATTTATGGGTTTTAATAAGTGGCTAATTTGGCTTTTTTTTGTATTAATTATAGAGAATCTCAAATATATCTCTTTTTTGAAAGTCATGCATAGATGAAGAAGACATATATTTTAAATTTCTACTTAAGTCATTCAATTTAAGCAATAAAAATAAGTACATAATACTTTGTTGCGTGTTTTTCAACACACGAACTCGTGCAAGTATACACGGTCGCAAGTAATAACATTTATAAGTAGAGTATCGATCCCACGGAGATTTGTTACTATAGTTTGTTGAGTACTAAAATTATTTCTCTCTGATTTTATCCAAAATAATCGTTGATTTAAGAAAAAGGTAAAAAGAAAATAAAAGAACTCTAGGATTGCAATTCTTCACCAAACTAATCCACTCCAATCATATTATTTCCTTTGGATTTATATTTTTTAGTACATTTAATTTGTCAACCGAAAACTTCTTTTTTATTCATACATCTCTTCCGAGCTCCGTACAAACACACCTCGTTAAATTAATTCACTATATCTCTATGAGAATTAAATTCAATAAGATTCATTAAGTTCTAAGTTCTCAAATGGCCACACATACAATTAGGGTATATTCCTATCCTTCATCATACATGTCGTTCTATTTACGAGCAATATACACAAAAATGCCTTTCTCAAGTTTATTTTTATGCCACAAATCGTTTTGATAAAATTCGTAAATAATCAAAAAGCATTAAGCACAAAATAGAACGAACAAATCGAACGTCTTATAAATCCATAACCAAAAATAATTAAAATTAAAGATTCATAAATTTAGATCAAATGCAACCCTAGAAAAATTAAATTACTTCATAAAATTAAAATAAAAATTACAACATATGCAGAAAAATTAGAAGAAGGAGAAGGAAAATTAAAACATTACGAAACAAAATATTTGGCACTGAGAACACAACAAAAGCCAAAAAATGGCTTCTGCGTGTTCTGCTGTCCAAAACCGAACACTACAAAATTTCTAAACTACACAAAAACTCTTCTCCAACACAAAGAAAACTCTTAACTAAAAACTAAAAAAACTTTAAACTCCAAAAAACTTTTTTTACAACTAAAAAATATCTCCTATTTATAGCTAAAAAAATACATCTAAAATATTACATTTTTATTTTATTTTTTTATCGAAAACGCGTAATAATTTTTTATCGAAAAACAAAAATACGCGTACCGATTTTTGTATCGAAAATCTTATTTAATTTACGCGTGAAACAGGGCCGCCGTTCTGATTTTTTTTTAAATTCAAAGTGCATGCCACGTGGCAAAGATTCGATTCGAAAAGATTCATAAGGCCGTGTGGCGACATCAACGGGTACATCGCCGTTTGTACGTAAGAACGGCGCACAGGATTGGGGCGCGAAAAAGTGAGATAACGGCTGGAAACGGGGCGTGATCCAGCGCAGACGCGCGCATTGTAAATAGCCACGTGTCGGACTTTGATTAGCTTAAATATTCGTGGGACACGTGGCAGAGTTTGATTCTGTAAAAACTGAAGATGCACGCTGCTACCATAATCCGCGTCACACAGGATGTCTACACGAGCGGCTCGGTGCGCGACAGCTTGGATGGACGCGCTTCAATCTGGACCGTCGATCTGATCCAACGGTCAGAGATCGCCTCGGGGGAATCTGCGCAGCCGACATGTGGGGCCCACTCTGACGCCGGCCTGCGCGACACGTGGGCCCACTGGCACGCCGAGCCGCGCGAAGAAGATACCTCTGTCCCCACTCTCCTTGGTTGGACTTGATGAGCACGCGCGAATCTGAACCGTTCATCCTTCGATCGGACGGTTTACGTTTGGCGAGTGTAATGTTGCGCGTGGCCTTCTTCTCTCCTGCGCAAAAATTAAACTTTCATTAATTATATTTTCACCCACAAATATATTTCAAATTACATTTTAAACTTTCTTAAATTACAGTTTAGCCCTTTACTAATTTTAAATTAAATTTTTAAACTTTTAATAATTATAATTAAGCCCAAATTTAATTTAAATTATATTTTCAATTTTTATAAATTGTAATTAAGAACTATACTATTTGAAATTATATTTGTGGACAAAAAAATTATGAAATTAAGTACACTTTCGATCCAAATTATTTAATTTTATTAAAAATGTATTTTTAGCAAATAAAAGGAAAATATTAATTTATTTAACAAAAATTAATAAATATTAAACGAACATAGCAATTATTATTACTAAAATTGATGAAAATAACTATATAAAATACAGTTATCAACACCCCCAAACTTAAGTTTTTTCTACACTGGGCTGGTGCATTGGTACGCCTAGTGTGCTGGTGCGCTGGTGAGCCTAGTACACTGGTGAGCCTGGTGCGCTTGGTGTGTTAGTGCCCCTTGTGCCTACCATGAAAAAGAAAATAGCAAAAAAAAAAAAAAAACTAGAATAACATGTGTGCATAGATAGAAATCAACCTTTAATATGTTCCTAGCCATACACAGTAATGATCAAATTGAAGCATACATTTATCATAATCATGGCAATTCTTTGCTCGTGGAGGTTGCAAACATATAAAACATATCAAATCTGCATCAAAAGAAAACAATAAATGGGTATAGTAGCAGCTGGTATAGAAGTAAATTCTACAACAATATCACTCTCAATTGTCATAGCCAGCAAGTACACCAGTAAAAAAAATCCCAGATTATGGATCTAGACCAGTATAGAACTTCAATCGAATACCACTCTCAATTGCGTGCTAAGTTAATGAGTAGTGGTAAGCAAACACTAGCAAATTATAAGTTATAGTAACCTTGAGATTGTTTAGATGATGATAATGGGATGTCATCAAGAATTTTCAGAATAAAGAAAAATAAAATCCTCAAAACTTTAACAAATATTGTTAGTGAATATGAAACACATAGGGGATTTACAGAATGGTAACTATATTTGATGGCAGTTAATATATGAGAAATTTTCATAAGGGCTACCATCTTAGTCCATCCATATTAGGCTACTAGCTACACATTCCCATCATCTACCAACAATAATAATAGGAAAAATTATAACATATATATTTTCATATAGTTCAATTCTCTCTAAAAGGGCTAGAATTTTCATTATGCCAAATAAATTCAAGTTCCAACTGACCAATCTCATACATAATACAAACTGAGGGAAAAAAATGAAATTGAAAATACCTTGGAAACCAACTTTAGTCGGTAGAGCTACTTCGTAGTGGCCACTGGAAATAAACAATGAAATGGATATAGATGATATGGAACAAGACGAACTCTATAAGAGTGAGCATGCAAGCTGGGAGTGGCCCATTACCAGGCACCAGGCACCAGTCACAACACCAGGACCAGGCACCAGACACCAATCACAACACCAGGATCAGGCACTGACGTCTATGCACTAGCACCAACACTAATACCAACACCAGCACCAACACCAAAAAATCACTGAAAAATAATAATCCCAACTCCATTAATTACAATTTAAGCATTTTAAGCACCATGCACCAATCATTATCAAACAATGAGAAACATAGTGTAATGAAATGTAATGGGATTGGGATTGGGGAAGTAAAGTAGGATTACAAACAACATGAAAAGTTTGTTTTATGATGGATAGTAAAAAGTAAATCAATCTTAACTAAGCTACTAAATTTCAAATTCTCATGAAGAGAATTATGAAGGATACTCTATGATCCCAAGGATGATATTTTGATTCTCCATTTTATACATAAAACAGCTCTGGTGGCTCCATGGAAAAGCCTATCCTACCAACTTCATAGCTGTTGTTTCCTCAAAAGTGAATATGCATCTGTAGTCTCTTAGGGATGTATTGCAATAGGTGAGGACTTATATGTATGAGTGGTAAAAAATTGAAAACAACTTAGACAAAGTATATAAAATAAAGTGTAATGCTATGATACCCCAAAAGTTGGAACATTCCCTCCAACTCAAGTGACAAATGATTATTGATCCCTTTCCTATCACAAGAAAACATAATAGTCATAAATAATAGTTACAACAACAATGATATTGAAGAACACAAAGATGAACAGGTCAAAAAATAATGCCTAAGAATCATTTACAAACTTAAATAGTTGGCATGAAGAGCTATTGATAGTTAAAGAAAAATATTTCACTTGTTGGCGAGCTTCCATTACAAGATCACAAGTAGCAAAATTGGTGTCACTTTGGCCGTCTAAATTCAAATTAAGGAAGTCTCATTTGGTCAAATATTAAGGAAATCAATAACATAAACAACATTGACAACCAAAAGAAATAATTCCTACCAATTCACAGAAGACAAAGCCAAAAGAAAGGAAAATTTGTGTTCTTAATAGGTCATATTTGACAAGTTAAGCATTAAAAAAAGAGAGTAGCAAACCATAATCATCATGGTCCATGAACATACTCATTTAATGATCAATCAATAAATTACATTACAAATTCACAAACAAAAACCCAATAAAAGTTAAAAAATTAAAGGATACGAGGGTTTCCATAAACATTCGAAGTGAGATCCTTAAAGATTTCTTCCATCTACAACTCTGAGTAAAATGTTGATCCAATATGATCCAAGTATACACGAAGGCATAGTTCAAGAAGAAAGCTCGAGATCAGAGATGTCATACTTATAGGTTATATGAGTGTCCAAAATAAGAGTTTTACTGGAGGACATAATAAGCCTTTATTATGGTACAAATTGTAACCTCCTTCATTTATCCCCATCATATGACTTCTTCGGTATTAGAGGGTGAACATATTTGAAGGAAAGCATGAGCTTCTTTAGGGTTAGTAGGTCAAGAATCGCTACTCTGTTTTTTGATTTCTCAACTGCTTTGAGAAGTGAAAGGTTAAGGCCATTGCCGTTGACGGTGACACATGCAGAGCGGCAGTGATGGTGACTAGTATAAGAATCTCCATTGCATTGATGGAGCTGGTTCACAAGGAGTACGTGCTGGGGAAAAGAGAAAAGAAAAGGAGAGAAGAAAAGTGCTGGGGAAAAGAGAGGAAAAAAAAGAGAGGGAGGGAAAAAGAAAAAAGAGGGAAGAAAAGAGGGAAAAAGAAAAAGAGAGAAAAAAATAGGGAAAAAGAAAAGAAAAAGAAAAAGAGAAAATAAAAAATTGGGGAAAAAAATAAAAAAAATTGATAAAGAAATTTGGTATGTGGTGTAAAAAATTGATAGGATATGTCTATGGTCTCAATTTTTAAATAACTAAGGCTATGAGGTATGTCTATAGCCTCAGTTTTTAAATAACTGAGGTTATAGGGTAGGTCTATGACCTTCGTTTTTAGATTACTTAGACCAAAACTCTATCGCCTCAGTTTTTAAAAAAACTGAGGCTAAATGTATGAGACTATATGTATGTGTTGTAGTAGCTCAATTTGAAATAGTAATGAGACCCAACAGTGTATATTGTTCAAAATGGACCAGATCGGATTGTTTGGTTATTAAAAATATTGAACCGAATGGTTTGGTCCGGTTTGGTTAATAGTTTTCAATGGTTTAGTCCGATTTGGTTAACAGTTTTTAACAGTTTGGTCCGGTTAATAATACATAAATATGATACACCTAATGATACACCTTTGATTAAAATTTGGGAAATTTAATCAATGGTTTATGAGAAGTGATATGAAAAATTTAATATATTATTAAAATTGGTATGGTCCAGTCCAACCGATTTAAAAATTAATATAACCTTACTGGATCGTTTGAAAAAATGGTTTTAATTAATATAAACTGGACTAGACCATTTGATTTATAAAACTGTTCAGATCAGTCTGGTTTGGTCCGATGTTTTGGTTTAATTCGGTTTGGTCCAATTTTTGGACACCCCTATAGTTCACATAGTTGAACTTTTTAAGAGAGAAATTAGATGCTTTTGAATTATTTACCTCATTTTATGTAAGAGTGTAGATTGAGACAAATAACAAGATTGTAAGTATCAGAAGACTGAGATTAGATCATTGGAAGGAAATTAAGAATACTAAACATGTTGAATTCTTCAAAGAGTATGAAATATCTCATGAGTTCTCCGCTTAAATAACATCTCAACAAAATGGAATCATTGAAATAAAGAATCATGTTATCAAGAAATGGCTAGGATAATGTTCCATGCAAAGCAAGTCTTAATTTTTTTATAGAAGCTGTAAGTACTGCATGTTATATAATTAACAGTGTCTATCTACAACTAGGTATGGAGCAAACACCTTATGAGATAGGTAGAGGTAAGAAACTCAACCTAAAATTCATGCTTATTTTTTAGCAAGTATTGTATCTAAGAGACCAAGAATAATTAGGTAAATTTGACACTAGAAGCGATGAGGGGATTTTCCCAAGTAGTAAGGCTTTTAAAGTATTTAACTATAGAACCAATACTATTATGAAATCCATGAATGTTATTATAGATGATTTAGGGAACTAGAAAATAGTTGGCATTGACTTTGAAGAAGAGACCACAGTTGCACTACCTACGTTAACAAGTAATCCAAAAGAGAATGACAAAGGTTAGGAAACAAAAGAAGAAGAAATTTCACTTATGAAGAAGGCAACTCGTACTACAAAAAAAAACACCCCATAACAAACATTATTGGTGGTCCAAATGAAAGCATTGTAACTAGGAGAGTGAGGTAACATATCTTTGGTTTATCTCTCAATTTGAACCTAAGAATGTGAGAGAGGCCTTGAAAGATAAATATTGGATAAATGCAATGCAAGATGAATTAGGACAGTTTGCTGGAAATAATGTATGGATACTTATACCTAAACCCAATGACAAGAAAATAATTGGAACCAAAGGATATTCAAAATTAAAGCTAACGAGGATAACATTATTGTTAGGAATAAGAGTAGACTGGCAGTCAAAGCTATACACAAGTAGAAGGTGTTGACTTTGATGAAACTTTTGCACTTGTCACTAGACTAGAGTCAATTAGAATTTTTACTTGCTATTGTTTGCTCCATGAAATTCAAGTTATACCAAATGGATGTTAAATCCACCTTTTTAAATGGTTTTCTAAATGACGATGTGTATGTTGAGCAACCAAAGGGCTTTGTTATCCTTATTGTAAAATAAGAATCTTTGATAAAGGAAATTAATGAAGAATAAGTAAAGTTTACATAGAAATCTGTATAATTGAGAAAATAATATATATTAACAGTATTGAAGTTGCTAAATTTTCTCTACTTTTCTCTCTTTCTTTCTTGTCTATGTCTCTTTATTTTTTCCTGTAATTTTCTCCATTCTCATTATGGCATACAAGGATGCTTTTTATAATATTATACTTACTAATATTTGTAATATCATATCTTGAATTGAAGAGAGAAGTTCTCCTTATTTCTCTCTTCGCTCTTTATTTGTTTAAGTCATTAATGCATGTCTCACATTAATTTCCTAAAATTAGTAAATGACCAATTCAAGTTATTTATTACAAATCTCCTCATTGGCTTGAATTTTCAAAACTATTCAATGATTATCTTCTATCGATGTTGCTCCACTTGGTTCCAATGCCAACTAGAATTTAAGTATGCCAATTATGTCCAAATAATGTTTGAACTTTATTGATGGAAGAGCTTTTGTCAACATATCTACTTGATTATCAGAAGTAGTAATATTTTCTAGCAACATGTCACCTCTTGTTGTGACATTGCAACTAAAGTGCATCCTGAAATCAATATGCTTTATTATTTTACGATACATCTGGTTCTTGGTTAAGTGAATTGTGCTTTGACTATAAAAAAACACAATAAATTTCTCTTAACTTATACCAAAATCACCAACTAGACCTTTAAGCCATAAAGCTTCTTTCATTGTAATATGCTTTTGTTGTTGACAAAGTAACAGTTCACTATAATGTCACATGCCAACTTATAGCACAACCTTCAAGAGTGAAAATATAACCTATCAAGGACCATCTACAATCAAGCTTGCTAGCATAATATAGGTTATAAAATCCAGTAATATGACAAGTAATCTCATTTATTCCTCTGCTAAAGAATATGCCTAAATCTATGAATCTCTCAAGTATCTAAGAATCCACTTCATAGCCTACTAGTGAGCCTTCCCTAGGTTAGCCATGTATCGACTAACAAAACTTATTACATGGCCAATATCTTGTATAGTATAGACTATGGAATACATAAGACTCCTAACTGCATTAGAGTAAGGAAGTCGGGACATGAACTTCTCTTCCTCCTCTATCCATGGTAACATTTTTTAGATAACTTAAAATAAATTTCAAACAAAGTACTAATTGGTTTTACATTATGCATTGCAAATCTAACTAGAATTTTCTCAATGTAATTCTTTTGAGATAAGCATAACCTCTCAAATTTTCAATCTCATATGATCTCCATACCAAGAATCCTTTGTAAAAGGCCCAAATATTTCATCTAAAATTCACCACTCAATTGTACCTTCACTTTGTTGATTTCAGCTACATGCTTATAAGAAACTAACATGTCATCAATATAAAGAAGAAAGTAAATATAAAAGCTAGCAGAGAATTTTTTGTAATAGACACAACTATCATACTTACTCAGTATGTATCCGATACTAATCATAAACATGTCAAACCATTTATTCCATTATCTTTGTGACTACTTTAAGCCATATAATGACTTCTTAAGTAGACAAACATGGTTTTTTTCTTGGTACAACAAACCCTTTAGGTTTTTGCATATAAATCCTTTCCTCCAAATCACCATGGAGAAAGGTCATCTTCACATCTAATTTCTCCAACCCCAGATCATGTAGAGACACAAAAGAAATTAGCACACAAATAGAACTATGTTTTACCACTGGAGAAAAAACTTCATTGAAGCCAATATCTTCTCATTATGTAAAGCCCTTTTGCTACAAGCCTTACTTTGAACCTTAGTCCATCTTTCTTCTTGAATATCTACTTGTAACCCACAATCTTGTGATAAATTTTCTTCTCAATAACCTCCCAAATCTTGTTCTTATGGAGGAATTGAAGCTCTTCTTCCATGGCACCTATCCCCTATACTGCTTCATCACAAGTAATTGCCTTATGAATGAGCTAGGTTCTTGTTCTTCAATGCTATTTTCCATGCTGAGTGCAAAAGAAACAAAACATCATACTGCTGCGGTGGTCTAATTTATCTTCTTGGCCTATACTGAGTGCTTAAAAGCACTAAGTAGAACATAATTTTTTGCAATTTAGATGTCAAAATAGATTTGTTTTTGCATAGTTTTATCATCTTTTTAGAATATCAATTTTTTCAGAATCACGTTATGTCTTTTTTTATAGGTATTTTTAACTTCAAAATGATTCAACTGATCAACACTTGAGGAGTACTACTTGAAAGTACTTCATTGCAACCATGAAGAACAAAATAATAATATATGTAAGCCATACATATTTTCCAATAATATGTAAGGGGATGAAATAAAAAAGAAGTTCTAGAAGCATAGTTTAACATAGGCCATAACGATTATTATTGTGTGCCGTAGTGCCAGTGTCTCGGTTCATTTTCCATAATCAACGAATGCAACGGTAGTGGAAAAAGTGGGCTATAACGTGTGACTCTCTGATTCTCTTTTCTCTCCTTTTATAGAATTTTCTATAGCTATATAAAGGACCCCCCTTTCACAAATAATAATCACTCATCCTCCAACTCTTTGTTTTCTCTTAAGCTTTTCTTTAGTTGTTATATATATTTTATTTCTTCTCCCAATTGAGAGTTAAACATAGTTTAGTTTATGTTGTAGTTATCTTTCAACTCAATAAACAGTGTTGGCAAATTTGTTGGAGGTTTTCCAATTATAGAAAAATATTGAAACTCTATATTTGGAAGGATACGCTTGAGATATAAATTTTAAATATATTCTTTTATTTTTAGATTAATTTTATGTGTTATTCTGAATGTAGTTTTTAATATTTTGATGAACTATTAATTAGAAGCATATTTGGAAAAAATACTATGGGATATGAATAATGTTATTATGCTTGTTAAATATTAAAATAGGTAAATATTTTATAAAAAGTAAGTATTATTTTCTATTCAAGAATTCTACAAAGTTTATTAGAGAAAATGTAGTGATGTCATATTTTTCATAGTAAACTTAAAATATGAAATTTAGATTTAAGATTTATTATCTGAAATTAATTTAGAGTAGTACTCTTAAATCCTTGATTTATATCAATTGTATAGTGAGAGTGAAAACTTTGTTTTAAAGATTTTTATAAGAATTACTATTTCAAAATATATTGACGACATATTTTTATTAGTTGTTTTAAAATCTAAAAAGTTAGTTCCCATATATTTAAATTCTTAAATCCAACTTTGACACCTTGAATGAAATTTAAATTGTTATACCTAATCGAAGGCGACAATTAAATGGTTTATTAATCTCTTAAAAAAGAAGTATAATTTAATTAAAATTAATTGATAGGCCCAACTGAAGGTGTTAAGTGATTTTAATTAATAACAAATAGTAAACCTAATTAATCTTCTATTTGCATATATAAAAGAGAATCAATAATCTTAATTCATATTTTTAATAATCTAATTAATATTGCACAAACATAATTAATTAACTATCTATCCCATAAATTCTCCACAGAAGTTAAATGTTTATTTATCTAATGTTTGTTGAATCTCTCTTTAATTTTATCTCATTAGCTTAGATCTTTTTAAAACCTAAACTTTGTGACAAAATATTTAGGTATAATTTTTGTTTTTAAAATTTTGTTGAATTATTTAAAAACCATGTAATTCCTTTTTATGGCCTTGAAAGTATACCTATCATTTATTACAAAGTGATTCATGCACTTGAGAGCTATTTTATAATTATAAAACTCAAGCATCATCTTATCTCTAACCAAGATATATTCAAGCTCTGATGATGCAACATCTTCATGTGTCTCATTCAATTTCTTCGGAATTTCAATCTCAAGCTTCCCCTTCTTTCTAGCACCATGAACTTCAACTTGGTTATCATGGCTGTTATGTGGTCTTGGGTTAAGTATGGATGTCTCATCGAAATTCATAAATCTACTGATCATAAGTTTTGACTCCTTATGTTTCCATAACTCGTACCCTTTGGCACCATCTTGATAACCAAAAGTATGCATTTCTTGGATCTTAGCTCTAGCTTTCCTTTATTAACATAAGCATAAGTTGGACACCTAAATACATTCAAAATTGAATAATTTTCCATAGAACCTAAGCACATCTTCTCTAGAGTCTTGCAATCAATAGTTGAAGAAGAAGACCAATTCACTAAGTAGCATGTAGTGTTAACTGCCTCTATCGAAATGTTTTTAGGTAAGCCTACATTTGAGAGCCATTATATTATGGCGTATTGTGGCTGATCAATGTTCTAGTCATTCATTCTTCCATGCCATTCTATTATGGCATATGCTATACCATTCTCTAGCAAGCTATATCTTTATTTTCACAGAACTCATCGAATTCATTACTACAAAATTTTAACCCGTTATTAGTTCTGAGTCGCTTAACCTTCTTCTTCATTTTGTTCTCCACTAGAGCTTTCCATTACTTGAAATTGAGGAATACATCCCTATTTTATTTCAAGACATTTATCCAAACTTTCCTTAAATAATCATCAATGAAAGTAAACATGCACCTTGATCCACCATGAGAAGGAACACTTGAAAACCCCTATAGGTTTGAATGGATGTAATTAAGAGTCCCTTGTGTCTTATGAACTCTAGTGCTAAACTTCACTCTGCTTTGTTTCCTATAAAAAATACTCATAATAATCCAGCTTTCTTGTTCGGTGTCTACCAAGAAAGCCTATCTTATTAAGCTCATCCAATCCTCGCTCACTCATATGACCTAACCTCATATGCCACAAACGGGTTTGGTCAGAATCAAAAATAGAAGAAACTGAGGCTGCACCTACCATCATGCTACCTTGTAGGATATACAATCCATTTTTCAACTCCCTTTCATAAATGTCAAGACAACTTTAGAAACTCTTAAGGCTCCACCTTTAGCTTAATATGAACAACCAAGAGAGTATAGAGTGCTCAATATAATCAAATTTTTTCAAAGTTATGGCATAAACCTCACATTGGTTAACATTCTCACAACACTGTCATTCATCTTAATTTGCACCATCTTACTCTTATGAGGCAAACCAATCTAATTGGGTGTTAAGTGGAAAGTACCTACCGAATCAAGAATCAAGTCATCATTATTATCATTAGATGAGATATAGAGAACATTACCACCGTTTGACTCTTCTAAGGCAATAGTTGCTCCACCAAACTCTGAAGTACTCGCCTTATCTTTCCTGAGTTATAGGAATTTTTTTTCAATGTCATTCCATATACTATTATTCTTTTTATATTTTTTGTGTGATTCGGATCACCTTCTTTGGTAGTTCTACTTCCATTCTTCTATCCTACCTCAAACTAACAAGCCATTACCAAAGCTACTCCCACTATATGAATTGTTGAGTCACCTATTCAATTCCCATGATTGTAAGGCCATCTTTTCATCCTCTATGGATAGTGAACTCCTTTAAAAAATTATGGTATCTACTAAATTATCATAAGTTCTTAGTAGGGAACTAAGAAAAAGAATAGTTTGATCCTCATGATCCATTGCAACATCAATATTCTGCAAACTATGAATAACTTGATTAAATTTATCAATATGTCTATAAATAGACTAATCTTCTTGCATTTGGAAACTATATAATTCTTTCTTCAAGCAGATACAATTATGTAAATATTTTGTCACATACCGTCGGTAGTCTTTTCTCCTTGCCTTCTTCTAAAACTTTGTCACCTAACGATAATAAAAAGGTGCTATAACCCTTTTTCATTATAACTTGCTCTTGTGGTGATGTTAAATCACTTGGAAAACTTCCTTCTTCTTTTAATGCCATTTGACATTCTTTATGCCTGAGAAGAGCAAGCATCTTCATCCTTCATAAGTTAAAATTATTCTTACCGTTAAATTTCTCAATATCAAATTTTATTGAAGCCATAACTTTGATACCAATTGTTGTAAAATAAAGATATTTTTTAAAGGAAATTGATTGAAGAATAAATAAAGTTTATAGGAAAATATCTGGAATTGAGAAAATAATATATTATTATATATATTGAATTAACAATATTAAAATTACTAATTTTTTTGTACATTTCTCTCATTCTTTATTCTCTGTGTCTCTTTCTTCTTTCTTCTAGTTGTCCATCTCATCATGGTTCATGAAGATGCTTTTTATAATATTATAATAAGATACCTTGAATTAAGGAGGGAAAACCTCTCCTTGTACATCTATCTATCCTCTCTTTGTTTGTTTGCCATTATTACATGACTTCTTTTCATTTCCTAGAATTAGTAAATGACTAATTCAAACCATTTATTATAATTATAAATTTCAAGATCATGTTTATAAACTCAAAAAAATATTCTATGGTCTAAAATAAGCACTAAGAGCTTGGTTTGAAATGCTTACCATCTTTTGAACAACCAGTTTGTTTGAAGGGGAGTTAATAAAACTCTTTTCATAAAAAGAAATGATACCAATATATTCATCACCAAAATATTTGTAGATGAAACTTTTTTTGGATATATATTTGCTTCCCAAGTAGAGAATTTTGTGCTTGTGATATCAAATGAATTTGAAATGTCTATGGTAAGTGAATTAACCTTCTTCATTGGATTGTAAATTAAACAATCAAGTAATAATATATATATTTCTTAATCTAAGTATGCTTGCAATCTTGTTAAAATGTTTGACCTTGAATGTAAAAAGCCAATAAGAGCCTCTTAAGGTATCAACACAAAAATCACAAAGGACACTCAAGGTAAAAGTATTGATCAGACCTGATATAGGAGTATGATAGGTAGTCTATTATACCTCACGTCAAGTAAAATTGATATATGTTTTAGTATCAATATGTGTGCTCACTATATAGCTAATCCAAGAGAATCACACTTTGAACATGTTAAAATAATCACCAAGTATGTTTCTAGAACAACTAACCTTAATATAAATTTCCCTATTGGTACTACTTGTGAGATAAGTGGTTACACAGATGCAGATTGTGCTTGCAACTAGAGCAATAGGAAAAAACACATATGGTGGATGCTTTTATATTGGGACCATATAGTTTCCTAGCGTAGAAAGAAAAAACCTCCATCTCACTCTTTATAGCTAAGGTAGAATAAATTGCTACAGGAAGTTTATATACACAAATTCTTTGGATTAAAAATATGCTTTGGATGAAAAATATACTCAAGGATTATGGTGAATCACAAGGTACGATATCCCTATATTGTGATAACTCTAATTCTCTATGAATCTCAAAGAATCCTATTTAAAATTCTAGAACAAAGCACATTGAGCTTAGGCGTCATTTCATTATAGACATAGTTGCAAAAAAAGGTAATTGCACTGGAGTTTGTTTGTATTGAGAGAAAATTGGCATGCATATTCACTAAGGCTTTAGACACTCAAATATTTAAATCACTTAAAAGTGCCTTAAGAATCTTTCATATATAGAGTAATCCCTTCTGCTAGTCATACATAAAAGGAGAGAGTCTTATGAGCTTTACCTATTTTAGGACGAGTTACAATAAGATATTTGAGCTTTAGTTTGTATAATCAATACTTTTCATCTCTAAGGGTCATATGTTTATTTGTCATTGAATGTTATTTTACACACCCATATGAGGCATGTTCCAACTAATTTCCTAACTCCATATATTGTTTGTTAAATGTATTGAAACGTAATTAGTTTATGGTGTTAAAATTGTATCTCTTTTTATGAATTCAAATTATAGAGTACACTAAGATAGAATGCTTAATTGAGAGATCTACATACTGTAATATATGAAGCTACAATAAATTAGGGAGGACTGCTTCACTAAGTGTGAAAGTCATTAATTAGGCACAGTACTCATGCATGCATACAAATTATCAAGTTATAATAATAATAATAAATAAATAAATAAATAAATAAATAAATAAGGTTATATATGCACTAAAAGGTGAGGATAAACGGCTTAAATAAACAAAAAAATAATTTAATTATTATTAAAGCTATAAAAATAATTGATTACACTTATGATTTCTTAAAGTAAGAAAGAGATGGGGCCATTTCAACAATAATGATGAAATGTGAATCATAGGCTATTTAATCGAAAATATTATTGATCATTGAAAATAGTTGAATGTATTGTCAAATGAACATATGCATTATACATATATTTCACTCATAGTTAAATTGTGGGAAAAGTATTAATGTTAGTTATTAATGATTATTTGAAAATATTTCTAAATCTAGTTGATTGGTTCTAAAATAGTTAATCTAATTGATTTGTGCCTCGCAATTATTAATTTATCCTTTTTATATGTAAAAATGGAAGAGACCACATTTAGGGGGAGCAATTTCATAATTGATTACTTACTACATAATCTTATATTTACTATTTGAATACTAACTAAACTAATATCCAATGAGGCTTCCAAGCCAAGTTTTTATGAATTATTTGTGATGCTTTAGTTAGATTGAAGAGCATAAGAATGAAAGAGAAGATAGATTTACCAAATCATAAAGTATTTCTACTATAGAATCTAGGATATCAATATAATTTTACTTTACTTCTTTGAGTGTCATGTAGTGAGAGAGAGGTTTACTATGTGAGAATGCCAAAGGTAGAGTTCATAAGGTCTATGAGTGTTTGCTATTTTTGTGGATAAAATGTTTGCATGTAAACTTATTTTTATACTTGTTATCAAGTCTATCAAGCAAAGTTGAAGAAATGCTCGACTTTCGAATAGTTGTTCGTCAGGTATAGCTTTCATAACTATCACATATAGTATTATACTCATGAATTCACTAGCACATGTTCACAATACTTAGAATTATTTTTGGTGCTAAAGTTTTCATTATTCAATCAATCAACTAAGGGTATTGATCGATTGAGATGGTCAATTGATTGAGCTTTGTTCGACTCCTATCGAGTCCCTCTCGGGCTGTTTGTACATTTACTCAATTGATCAACTTTCACACGACTTTGATCAAGTACTCTTGGGTGAAGATACGTTAATACTTCTTGATCAATCAAGCAAGGTTCTCAATCAATCAAGAAAATACATAACGAGATTTAAATTTTTTTTAAACTTGACCCTTGTGTGAAATTACCTAATACTCCTATTTTAGTCAAGTGTTTTAAAACCTCATACGGATATTTTTAACCCTTCCTTATAGATCTAGGTTTTAGGCCTCAAAATTATTTATATATTGAAACCTTGGATAATTTTTGAGAATACACAAAACATACATTTTTGAGAGCTATTGCCTTTATCTCTATGCTTTATCACTCTACAATCACTCTTGTCTTATTCAGATCAAGGTAATCTTAATTGATAGCATTGATACATAAATCACTACCCAAATTACTCTTTTATTATATGTTCTAAAAATCTTAGCTCCATGTCTGCTGATCTATTTTTTGAACTAGGATTAGAAGGTATTACTTATTAAAATCCATCTAGAATACATATGGGCACTTGTAATTATTTTGCTAACCTTGTTTTCCAGTTGATCCATGAAAGTGTCTCATTTGTGAAGGGATAATCAAAACATTGGTCAAAATCAACTCATGCTAATTTTGGAGGTTGTGAAAATATATCAATAAGTAAAATACATTGGGGAATTATACTTGAAAGGGTAGTATAAGATTGAGTTTTTACTTGAATAAATTTTTTTATAATGGATAGATTAGGTGATCTGATGTACTAGTAGATTTCCTCTCAGGTCATTATTGTGTCTTAGGTTGTTTCTACCTAAAATTCTCATGTGTTATTTTTAATTTTCGTACGTTGATATTTACACATGATTGCATATTTGGCCCTTGTGATTTGGATACAAACTTATAGTTTAATAAAATTAAAAATAACCTATTCACTCTTCTCTAGATCTATCTGGTCAATTTTAGAACTATCACAAACTTTGTGTATGATTATGTCAATGGATAATGATCATTTATTTGATTTTATATCCATTTTTCAAAGGATAATGCAAAGACAAAGTATGATTGGCTTCAAATTTATCTCTTCTAAACTTCGTTACATATCATATATGTAATATATATGGAGTCAATAATATCAAACTTTTTCAGTTAAGGTTAAAATAAATTTTGATCTCTTCTGAACTTCGTTGTATATCATCTATGTAATATGTATGGACTCAAGTCAATAATATTAAGCTTTTTCAGTTGGGTTTAAAATAAATTTTGATCTCTATTGAACTTCATTGCATATGTAATATGTTTGGACTCAAGTCAATAATATCAAACCTTTCAGTTAGGGTTAAAATAAGTTTTGATTTGGCTAAGGCTCTACTTCTTGGTGCTCGAATTCCTTTCACTAATGAGTGCATTGGTAAGAGAACCATTTAGATTGATTTGCAATGTGAAAATTTTCTTAGGTTCTGCAATCACTATGGCTCGGTTACTCATTAAACTAGGGTGTGTGAGACTTCTAGTGTAAGGAATGCTGATTTAGAAGTAGGCATTTGAATTTTGGTTAATGTTTATGTATGGATATGCATTTGAGCACTCTTAATCATATTAAAAGGTGTTACTAAAGAAGTGGCATGTATGAAGGGTTTTGCTTGTTCTGTTTCAAGGCAAGGTTATGCTAGTGTAGAAGGTTCTGAGGGGTTGAAGTGTGTTTCTGTATGTGTCAATTTGAATTATGGGTGTGGATCCTAATAAGAAAAGGGTAAAGGACTTGAATGTACCGTGAAGGAGATTTTTCAAGCTAAACATGCAACTGTTCATGGGGCAAGGAAGGAAAAATATCCTTAAGTTGTATACTATAAGATAGCCTCTTCTTTTGCTGGAAAGAGAGTTTGAAGGAACGTAGAGATATTTCTAAAGGGCATTAAAGGGCCAATATTGTTGTGTCTATTTTCAATAGCTTCAATATGTGTGGTGAAAGTTCTAAAATGAACCAAATAATTCTAGATGGGTGAATGTATCATTTTAAAAATTAATAATATTAAATCTGAAACATAAACATAGTGGCCAAACATTCAATCTCGAATTCATAATAAGTTTAAAAATTAAAAACAAATTACATAAGAAATTTTTAGATAGAACCAATCTGGGCTATATCAAAGACTTAAATTGAGATCACTCTTTGAATGCCATATGGGATGCACAAAATTACCCCCAATATCAGCCCTTAGACTTTCTAGCCCTTGAGCTATAATGTCTGCATGTAATTTTTGTCAATACTTGTGTTAAATATTTCTTCCAGCCCTTAGACTTTCTAGCCCTTGAGCTATAATGTCTGCATGTAATTTTTGTCAATACTTGTGTTAAATATTTCTTCCAATTATGTTGATAACTAACGATATTGAACTTACCCTTGAGTGATTTTTACCTACCTAAGTAAAACACTTTATGTCATATTTGGCTATTCGAAATGTGCATGACAACATTTTGTTATCAAAGATGTCTTTGGATTTTCAATCAAACTTCTAGTTAGAAAGTTACTTTGAAGTTAAATTTTTTTATCAAGGAACTCAAACATTTTCTAATTTTTCTGGAAAGTTCAAAATTTAAATCCTAAGCCTAATCCTTTTAGGATTAGCTCAACAATCTTAGTCATTGATTTTTATTCATTTATTTTTAATCATGTGAATATGCAAACACATCAATGCTCGATCTCAAGAAAGTATCTGGTGTTTCCTGGACTTCCTAAGGTAAGGAGGTGCCAAGCTTATGCTCTGATAGGATGAGTATTCTGGTCTTCTCAGTTTGTTCCATGACTGGGATGTGACTTAGCCTAGGGTCCATCTCTTGCTCTAATGCTCTTGGGAACTCTTCATCGGGAGTCTTTTGTTTAATTTGAATAAATGGTACTTCAGATATCAACTCAAGATTAGGACAATATAGTTCTTTCAGAGTAATCTGACTATTAGGGAGCATGATGAGTGCTCAAAAAGTACTAAAATTACCATGATTTTATGCACGTTAATTGATTAAAAATATATATATTTATATGATTTTATCATATATTTATATAAATTTGTCTTTTCGAAATCATAGATATTTTAATTATTTTCCAAGTATTTTCGCTTAAAAAAGTAACTTAAAGACTCAGAGAAAAATATTGGAGTCAATACATCACAAATATATTCATAAATTAAATGAGGAAAGGTCAACAAATATGGAAAAATTGGACAAAATGGGTAAAAAATGTCAAAAAGGAGAAAATTGCGCACGCAGCAGCCCAGCCGTGCGCAGCGCGCCTAGCCGCGCCGAGTAACGCGCGCACAGCTCTAGCACAATGCCCAGTCCGTAAACGCAGCACGCCTACGCCCATCAGCACCCAGTCCGCGCGCGTCGCCGTGCCCACACCACCATGATGTCAGCAATATGACATCATCATTCACTACTCCATGTTTTCTCAAATTTTAATCATTTTTTGACCCACTTTTTCTTCCTATCCTCACCTATATACCCTCATTCTCTTCATAACAAAACACATCTTTTTCTCTCTTTCTTTCTCTCCATTTCTTAGTTTTTAGTTTTTAGTTTTAGAGTTCTTCTCTTTTTGAGAATAAATTATTATGTTTTTGTAATTTATTTTCTTTTTGATTTAATAAATGGGAGTGCAAATTTCACTTGGAGGTTTTTCAGCAACAGGAATAGCATAAAAGTACTGTAAGGATTTTATTTTCTTTATAGTTATTTTTTATGTTTTATTCTTATATGTTATATTTAATTTATCTGTGATTAAATTTAACTTCGTTGGCTGTTTGTAAACATAATATAATAATAACGTTGTTAAGCTTGCGAAATATTAAATAGGTAAAAATCTCTAAAATGAATTGATTTTATTTTTATTCAAGATTTTATATTAAGAATGTTAGAGAGAAATATATTATTTTTCATTACAAACTTAAATATGAAAATTAGATTTTAAGGTTTAGTTATAGGTGCGATTTAGAGTAGTGCTCTTTTATTTGTTGGTACAATCGCTTAGGTAGTTAGAGTGAAGCTCTATTTCAAAAGTTTTTATAAGAATTATTATGTGAAAATGTATTGACAACATGTTTTTAGTAGTGGTTTTAAAACTTGAAAGTTAGTACTCGGATAACTAAATTCTTAGGTTTAATTTGGACACCTTGAATAAAGTTTAAAGTGTCTAACCCCACCAAATGTGACATTTAAATGGTTCATTTTCAATCTCTTAGAAAAAGGAATTAATTTAATTAACCAAATTAGTTATCAAGCCCACCCTTAGGTGTTAATTGATTTGTTTAGTTAACAAAGAATATTTAACCCCATCAAAAGTGGTATTCATATAAAAAGAGAGAATCAATAAATATCAATTTATATCTTTAATAACTTAAATAATATGAACAAACATAATTAACTTAGTTATTATATCCATAAATACTCCAGTATTATAAATGATAAAATTTGCATCAATATTTATTGAATCTGTATCTATGTTTATTTTTATGTTATTAGATTAGAAACACAAAAACCCAAATATTGTGGCAGGATGTTTAGGATTTATTTTCGTTTTTAAAAGTTTAAATAATAAATTAAAAACCACATATATTTCTTCCTTAGATCAACCTTGGGAGTATACTGATCATTTTCTACAAAATGATTCGTACACTTACGAGAGTTTTATAAATATAAAACCAAAGCGATGGCAGGATCGGCGATGCCGGTTCTACCTATCAAGTTTTTGGCACCGTTGTCGGGGAATGAATATCGTTTTTAAATTATTTATCAAAATTTTAAAAACTTTTTGTGATGTAAATAATTGTGATTTTTTTTTTATTTTGAGTTTAAAACAAAACAAAACAAAACAAAAAATCAAATTTCAAATTTCATAAGAAATAAATAAAAATTTAAATTTTTTATTTTTAAATTAAAAAATAATAATAATTATAGAGTGAATAGTAAAATAAATTTGAAATTTAAAGTAACAAAAAAGAACTTACCGTTCATGAATTGTAAAAAAAAACAAAAAAATTAATAAAAATTAAAATAAGTTAAAAAAATAATAATAATAAACTTAACGTTCATGAATAAAAAAACAAAAAACAAAAAAAACAACATTTCAAATTTCAAATTTCATAATAAATACATAAAAAAATTAACAATTTTAAATTTCATACAAAAAAATTATAGCGTGAATAGTAAAATAATTTTTAAATTTGAAATTTGAAGTAAAAAAAATAAAAAATAAAAACTTTAATAAATTTTAAATAAAAATAATAATAAATTAAAAAAAAGAATGAAATAATTTTTTTTAATTATTTAAAAAAAAACATAAAAATTTTAAAACAAATAAATGAATAAAAAATAAAAAAAAATTAAAATTATAAAAAAAAATTTTAAAACCCGATGAATGTTTTTGAGTTTTTACAAGCTCAATTAATTGAACACCAGATTTCTTTCTCATAGAGAGACCCTAATTTTGATACCGATTTTTGTTAATAACACCAGATTTCTTTCTCATAGACAGATCCTAATTTTGATACCGATTTTTGTTAATATCATGTAGGACTGTTATCAAGAATGTGAAAGATGAAAAAATTATAGGACTTTGGACCATCTTGTGGGGTGTTGGTCTTTGGCCCTACAATATTTAAACGAGTAATAATAAGATGCAGGGTAGAAAAGATCTAAGTCTCATTTCAATAATTATATGAAAAGAGAGTGTTTAATTATGATTATCTGTTACAAGATGTATGATATTAATTTGATCTTAGATGATTAAATATTAGGTATGATATTATTGTATTATGCATATGTGACTATATATAGGGAAAATAATAAATCTGATAGCTATCACTATATGACTATAATTGATCTTTGTAGACACTTATTTATTGTAGATAACTATCTTTTTTTAGACATATATTGTTTCTAGACATTTATTCTTAAAATAATTAAAATATAATTAAAATTTAATTTTTAAGTCTTGATCTCTTTAAAATAATCAAAAGATAATTATTGGAACTTTAACTCTTTAGAATAATTATATTATTTTCCTACAAGATAGTTATGAATTTATTAGGTTTGTCCATAAAGATATTTGTCAACTGTGATTAATCTTTGACTACAAGTAAGATATACAAAATTACTATTTGTTTAATGTTTTTATATATGTATTTATCATATTATATTCTAGAGTCATCTTAGCGCTTATGGTACTTCTTTGTTCATAATACAATTTCTATAATATATATAGATTTATAATGAGGTAAGCGATTTACAGTGAGCGATAGGTGAGCGATAGGTGAGCGATAAACTTAATAAAAATTACTTAACTGGTATTTTTATATCAACATCATAACAATTAACTTCACAATTATCTTTCATTTGTAGAGATAAATTTTCTCGATATAAATCATTTACTAGCCCATTCTCGATTATTGTGTATACATTTAAAGCACCCTAGTTGCAACTTGCATTGATGCTCAGAGAAAAGACATAAATATCATATTGATAGCTAGTAGTGGTTTTGATGAAATTTGAATTGGTTTCTAGCAAGTTTGAAAATGTTGATCAAAACAAAGTAAGAATAATATTATTAATATATTAAAATGAATTATTTGGGTTGAGTTGTACATTAAGTCATTCTTTTTAAGACATTTTACGGTTTTATTCAAACTTGTGCAAACAAACACAGTTTCATCGTCCCCATGATAAAATAGTCCAAAATCTTTGTTTTCTATCTCGAAATTTCACTGCACTAATGAAATCCGGAATGCTACACCTCTAAAGTTTATGTTGTCCGGAAAACATAAAAAATAATTTACTATCTTCTTCTTTGATCTGTAAAAACTATTTCCAAATTATTTGTGAAAACTGAGAGCCAAGATCTTCTATTTATAGTTTGAGAAAATGTGTGACAATTATGATAAATAATGATCTTGTCTAGGTGAAAAAAGTAACGATCATATCTGAGTGGAAAAGTAATGGTCATATCTGAGTGGAAAAGTAGCGGTCATAGCTGGGTGAAAAAATAATTTTAATCAATTTTTTTAAAAATAAAATAAAATGCCATCTCACCTCATACACACGTACTTGCACTAGTACTCGGCTTAGCTCAGCACGACATGCCTAGTTGGTCAGATGGACGGTGGTGGCAGCGTGTGGGTGTATGAAATGAAATTTGCTTAGGTCCTCTCTCCTTCCACAAGAGTGGGTGCCCCTTAGGCCCAAACCTAATAGTCAATCATTTTTTATTTATACATATCCTAAGTAATGTAAAATAACAATGTTGGACAAAATGTGTCTATCAACTTGAACCTTTGCATAATGTTGATGCTTTAGAATATACTAGAGTAATTCGTAGTTTTGAACTCTATCTCTAACAACATTACACACACACCATTCCCAAGGTGTAGTTTGAAAAGCCCGTGCTTTACATCCATGCACGTGTATCCCAATATAGTGAGTGCTTTAGTAAATTTTGCCTAAAAATATTCATAGGAAGCTACCACACTTCCACATTCACATAGGTGAGTCTATCAAGATTACTCCTAGCTATGTACTCTACTCCATATAGAGGATAAAACTCATTAAGAGTTTAATAATTAAATTATCCTTCTCTGTCGCTTCGGGACTTTATGCTTCTAACAATATAGAATGAGACTTCTTATTAGCATGATTCATCTCATATCACTTCATGACTTGTTATTACTCATTGGAATTATTTCTTGGGATATCCAGGTTATAAGTTGGGTTACCATCATGAGTGACTCTTCATTCTAAAGGCATCAGTCCCATTCCTTTCGAGATTTTGAACGCCTTCTCTCTTGGTAATCCTTTCATCAAAGAATCAACCAAATTTTCATCAAAACATACATGATCCACTCTTACAACTCCTATAGAGAGAAATTATCTAACAATACTATGCTTACGAATTATCTGTCATCTCTTGTTGTTGTAATAACGGTTCTGAATCTTTACAATAGCCGTGATACTATCACAGTGGATCAGGACAGCTGGTATCAGTCTTTCCCATAAAGGAATCTAAGCTAATAGACTTCTTAACCAACCTGCTTCTTCACTAGCAGTAGCTAGTGCTAACATTTCAGACTCCATCATAGATTGAGTCAATATTGTATGTTTCTTAGACTTCTAAGAAATAGCTCTATCAGTAATGCTAAATATATAGCCACTAGTTGCTTTGGAGTCTTCTGATAGAGTGTTCCAACCAGCATCACTGTATTCTTCTAGAACAACAAGAAACTTTTTATAATGTAATACAAGGTTTATAGTTCTATTAAGGTATCTTATGAATATTAAGGTAAACCTATATAGTAGTCCCATAACATAAGCTATGTCTATTCTAGTGCAGTCAGTAGCATAACGTAAGCTACCAATGATGCTCGCATACTCAGTTTGTCTAACACAGTCACCAATGTTCTTAAACTGCTTTTCACTAGGATCATAAAGACTACATGTAGGTTTGAAATTAAAGTAATTATATTTCTTCAAGATCTTCTCAATGTAATGAGATTGATATAGAGAAAGTCCTTTTTCAGACCTAGTAATCTTTATACCAAGGATTACACTCGATTCTCCAAGATCTTTCATATCAAAGTTAACAAAGTTTTCACATTATTCACAACATGAATATTTGACCCAAAAATAAGCATGTCATCCACATATAAACATATAATAGTGCAAATGTCATTTTTTGATTTATAATAAATGCATTTGTTACATTCATTCATTTTGAATCCATGTGAGATAACTAGATTATCAAATTTTTCATACCATTGCTTAGGTGCTTGTTTTAAACCATAAAAGGGATTTATCTAGTTTACAAACTTTATTTTCTTGACCTAGGACAACAAAGCCTTTAGGTTGGTCCATATAAATCTCTTATTCTAAGTCACCATTTAAGAAAGTAGTTTTAACATCCATTTAGTGCACTACTAAATCATGGATAGCAACAAGAGAGAAAAGTATACTTATGGAAGTTATTTGTGTGGTTGGTGAAAAGGTATCAAAGAAATCTTCATTTTCCCTTTGCCTATACCCTTTGATTATAAGATGAGCTTTGTACATTTCAATAGAACCATCGGGTTTTAATTTTTTCTTTAGTATCCATTTACATCCTATGGTTTTGCAACCAGGAGGTAAGTTAACTAAATGACAAGTTCTATTATACTCAAGAGATTCCATTTCGTCATTTATGGCATCTTTTCATATGTTGGCATCTAAAGAAGATAAGGCTTCTTGAAAAGTTTGAGGATCTTCCTCTAAGGTATAAGCATAAAATCAAACCCAAAATCCTTAGAGGTTTGAGTTCATTTACTTATCCTAATTCCAGTGTTTAATTCCTCTTTTTGTTCACTAGTTTTAGTTATGGGTAAAATACTAGAAGACGAGCTCCCACTATTTTTCAATTTAAAGGGAAACTTATGTTCATAGAAGTCAGCATCATTTGATTCTATAACTGCATGATCATTTAAGTCATAGAATTTATAAGCTTTACTATTCACAATATATCCTATGAACACACATTCATATGTTCTTATAGCAAGTTTATTTCTTTTAGGATCAGTGATCCTAACATAGACTAAGCAACCCCAAGTTTTAAAATAAGTTAAGTTAGGTTTCTTATTTTTTAAAATTTCATATGGTGAAATTTACTAGTAGATTTAGGCACTCTATTTAGCACATAGCAAACAATTAATAAAATTTCTCCCCACCAATGGGAAACAACACCAGAGTTTAATAAAATTGCAACTATTGATTCAATAAAAGTTATATTTTTTCTTTAAGCTTTGACATTGAGAATAAAGTGCAGTTTTTTGATGAATGATTCCTTGAGTTTTATAAAATTCATTGAAAATATTGGAATCATATTCAGTGTCTCTATCACTTCGAAACCTTTTTATTCTTCTGTTAAGTTGATTTTCAATTTCAGTCATAAATATTTTAAACATGTCAAATGCTTCACTTTTAATTTTCATTAGATATACATAAGTATAATATGAACAATCATCAATAAAAGTTATAAAATAACATTTTTCATTTCTTGTTCTACTTCCATAAAGTTCACATATGTCAGAGTGTATTAAGTCTAAAGGTTCAGATTTTCTAACTACTAACTTATGTGAAGTTTTGGTTATTTTAGCTTGATTGTAAAAGTTACATTTTTCAAAATCATTCAAAGATAATAGTTTTGGGAATTAGTTTTAAGGTACTCATGTTCTTGATTATGGTTTTATTAACATGATAAAGTCTAGCATTCCAAATATTTAAAGAATTCAACATATAAGCAAAAGATGAAGCTTTATTAATTTCAATGTTCAATTTAAACATACCATTAGTGGTGTACCCTTTCCCAAAAATATTATTTTTAGTTATTGTATATAAATCAACCTTTATAGATTGAGTAAACTCAGCTTTGTTAAGAAGATAACCCGAAACTAAGTTCTTTCTCATCTTGGAGTATACAAAACATCCTTCAAGATGATAGTCTTTTTGAGAGATAAACTTAAATTTCACCTTACCAGTACCAGCAACTTTAGTGGATTGAGAGTCACCTAGCAACACTTTCTTAACCTCAAACATATAATAGGACTTGAACATGTCACGATTATAGCAAATATGACAAGAAGCACCAGTGTCCACCCACCCCTCCTCAGATCTACCAACAAAATTGATTTCAAATATCATAGCAATAAGCTGATCTTAGGTAAGGTTTGCCTGTAGGGCAGGATGATTCCTATTCCGGTAGTTCCTGGCCAAGTGGCCAAGTCTGTTACAACTATAACACATGAATGTGTTATTTCTTGAGGGGATTAAGGTCCATTTTGTGGAGGATAATTTTTGTTTCTATTTTGATAGTTATAGTTTTGGTTATTATTGCGATTCTAAGTTTTCATGTTTTTTCCTTTAGATTTTAGAATTGCAAAGGATGATTTCTTATTGGTACTGTTATTTGAGACAACAAGTATTTCATCTCTCTGATCTTGTTTTCAGGCTTTTTCTTCTATTCTTAGATAGGTTATAAGACTTTATAAAGAAAATTCCTTAATTTTATGTCTAAGTGCATTCTTAAAATCTTTCCATGCAAGTGGTAATTTATCTATAATAACAATAACTTGAAATTGTTAATCTAAAACCATACCTTCATAAGTTATTTCATGTGCTATCTTCTACAGTTCGTGTGATTAAGCTTCCACGGATTTTCCATCAATCATTTGGCATTTTATGTATCTACTGACATCATACTACTTTATTCCAGCTTTCTTAGGGTCGTACTTCTTTTGAAGTTCATCCCAAATTTCCTTAGTAGATTTATTAGAATTATAATAGTCATGCAAGTCATCAGCTAATATATTAAGAATAAAGTTTTTGCATAGAAAATCATTTTCCATCCAGGTGTCTAAATCATTTGTTATAGCTTCAATATGAGGATTAGGCAATGTTGGTTTTTCAGTAGTAAGAACATAAGTGGCCTTTTTCATGGTTAAAGAAAATAACATTTTTTGTCTCCATCTTTTAAAATGTAGTCCCTCTAAATGAAAAGATTTGTTGAGATCAGCAATTAACATTTCAGTAGATATGGTAGATAGAAATCGTCTTAAAATTGTTGGAACAAGTATGTGAAAAAAAATGTAAGAACAATATTACCAATATACTGAAATGAACTACTTGAGTTGAGTCGTGGACTAGGTCGCTCTTTTTAAGACGTTTCACAGTTATACCCAAACTTGTGCAAAAAAACATAGTCTTGTCATCCCCAGGATAAAATAGCCCAGAATCTTTGTTTTTTGTCTCAGAGCTTCACTGTCCTGATGAAGTACAGAATGCTACACCTCTAGAGTTTATGTTGCTCAGAAAACTCAAAAAATAATTTACTATATTCTTCTTTGATTTCTAAGAGCTATTTCCAAATGATCGTGAAAATTGAGAGCTAATGACCTCTATTTATAGTTTGAGAAAATGTGTGACAATTATGATAAATAACGATCTTGTTTGGGTCAAACAAGTAACGGCCATATCTAAGTGGAAAAGTAATTGTCATATCTGATTGGAAAAATAAATTTAATCAAAATTGTTTTTTAAAAAATTAAAATGTCACCTCATCTCACACACTTGCAGTTGCACTCGGCTCGGCATGGTAGGTCGGTCGGAGGGACAGTGGCGATGGCGGCACGCATGTGTGTGTGGAATCATATTTTCCTAGGTCATCCCCCTTCCAGAAAAATGGGTGCCCTTTGGGACCCAAACTCAGTCAATCCTTTTCTATTTAGACATCTCTTAAGTGATGTAAAATAGAAATGTGAGACAAAGTTTTAAGAGACTAAAATTTAGCACTTATTCTCATCATTTATTTTTATTGAAATTCCTTTCCAACATAATGTATAAATGATATGTATATAGCTAACAAAATAGTGATTGTGTGAGTTTTGAATATGTATAGTATGTATCCTACATTTGATGTATAAGGCATTGATGTATATTAGTGTGTGTTCAAAACTCTATTGGTGAGTCGATGATTGATATTTTTGTTTTTAAGACTCTTAGGATTGATTTTCAAAATGTTGCTTCTGTTCTCCCGTAAGTGTTTCTTTGTAAGTGAAGTTAATTGATAAAATTATCTTTTGGGTAGGCTCTACTTATGATTCATATTATTGTCTTTGGATTTAAAAAGTCCTATCAATAACATATTTCCACCGATGTAGTTTCATTTTTTTTGACTTTACCACTATGGATGGATTTTAGTGTTAAATAAATTTGGATGTTAATCATATTTTCAAGTATAGATTAGTTTTCAATTTTATTATCACGTTGTTTTGAAGTTTCTTCGTATGTTAGACCATATAATGGTAATGTATGTTTTAGTGTAATGTATAATTACTATGTAATTATCTAACAGAATAGTGATTGTGTGAGTTTGTGAGTTTTTGAAGATGTATAATGTGTAGTGTCTGTTATATAAGATATTAACATGCATTAGTGTATCGTAAGTATTTAGAATGATTCAATAAAAAAAAAGTACAATATACTCTTGAATTGTAGTGGCTTAGTCTTGGATAATTGGACCATAAATAGACTATTCTAATTGTTTTTATTTTTCCAAACTTTGTGTTCTAATTCATTAGAAGTTTAGATTTTTTGTTATTGTTCTACTTTAATCTTTTTTATTGTATGTGATGCTGAGAAATAATAAAGCCTCGAACTAAATTTCTTTAGTGTCATAACTTCACATTTTATTAATGGATTGTAAAGCACATGAAAATGAAACTCTATAATCCTAAGTATTCTTATTTTTATTTATAAAGTTTTTAAAATAGTATTTTTTTTCATTTATATTTTATAAAATAAATCAATTTTTGGCATGTTATCCTTTTAATTAATCCATTGAGAAAAATATTGACATGATCTTTTATTTATTACAAACATAACTATCAAGTCATGTAATTATGTTTTATGATAGTTTAGTTATATTATTACTATTAAAAAGTGACTCTATCCGAACAAAGTTAATTTTTTTTATTTCCTTTGATTTTTTATTTTTTCAACTCTATTAGATAGAAATTGTTTAATTTGAAAAATTCTAATAAAAAAAGTGAAGAAAATATTAAATAAAAAAATAAAAATGGCCATTTGTTGTTGTATGATCTCTTTTTAATAATAAAAGAGCAAACTATCCCAAACATAGTTACAAAATCTAAGTGTTATTTTTAGAATAAATATTATATATATATATATATATATATATATATATATATATATATATATATATATATATATATATATATATCGATGAAAATATCGAAACTTCAATTTTTTGAAAATATTAAAATTATTATCGATGTCGATGTATATTTAAAAAAATTTACAAAAATTATTGTAAATTTTTGAATTTTTTTATAAATTTTTTTAAAATATTTTAATAAACAATAATATACTAGTTTAACCAATTTTATTATTTAAATGAAATATTTATGACATATATAAAACACATATTGTACATAGAATAATAATAAAACATAAGTTAAATATTAATTTAATAATATAAATATATGCTATATGTCACAACTTAAATACATTAAGTTACATGTAATACAAATACATGTAAATATTTTTGAGTAATAATGACATTAAAAAATAACGTGAAAACATCAAAATCAACATAAATTCAATAATTATACTATGGCATTAAGTAATAATGATTTTGCCTATAATTATTAATATGTCATGCATAAGTTGTCTGATCTCTCCTCACATTAAAACCATATAAAAAAAATTTAGGATCGATCAAATTCCGACAATATCAAGGATATTCATTCCAAAATGAACATGGATATTACGAATGTTAAAAGTCATTATATTTAGTTTTAGAATAAAGTCGATAATGCCTAGACTATGCATTTGAATCATCATGTTTATTTATTTTTAAATATTTTTTTTCATTTAATACATTTCTACTCATATTTTTGATATTTATACTAATATTGTTGCATTCTTGAAATTTTCAATGACATTTAAGAAAATAACAAAACATAAATATCATAATTGACTTTGTGATATTTACATTGATATTTTTATATATATTTACAAATATTATTGACATTTTGAATGAAAATGATATCTACCCCATTTTGATATCCATGTTATAATTTTATTGAAATATCTATCGAAATATTGCAATATTTCATGATATTTTCATTCATGTATATACGTGTGTGGATATACCTTTTACCGACCAATATCTCTACCAACAAATAAGATTTTCTGTTAGTTTTGTTAATTAATAGAATTAACAAAAAAAAAATGAAGTCCTTAATGAAATTAACAAAAGCATTAGGCTATGAATATTTTTTAACAAATTAATTACAACCAATCTAAAAGGTTGAATTTTTGTATTGATAAGCCCATAAAGTCACTTCTCTAATCCTTTTGGGACAATAATAGTGAGGATCCCACTTATAGATGAATGCATAAAATCTCATGGATGTTGCCAATTCATCAACAGAATGATTGGAGGGAAGGACCTATTTATATTAATATAAAAAACAAGAAAACATACAAATCTTTTATATTTATTTTTTTATAACTGGGTTTAATTTCTTTGTGAATGAGAGAATTGGGACAGATGCATTGCATTATATCAAATTGGGTGGGAATTGGGATAGTAGAAATATGATACAGCTTGCATGGGCCAGAGCTTGCTCTAAAGAATATGGGCATTTGGGCAATGTGGGTTCTTCTAACTCTCCAAATATTATGAGAGCTAATGAACTTCTCTCTCTCTCCAGCAACTTTTGGTTTCCTTTCCACACTCAAAGTCTCTTCTTTTTTTCTTTCCTTCTTTGACTCCCTTTTGACCAGTTTCTTTGCTTATTGTCTCTTGCAGCATATGCATGAACAAAGAGAAGGAATTGGGTTGGAAAGGGTCCCATAGTGAGTTATTAGACATTACCAAGGGGTCCTAATTTAGATTGAGTATCACAAATTAGGTGGAGTTGAGTAAAAGGACTATGATTTGTATGGGGCAAGTTCAAGGATTCTAGCTCAAATAAAGCTATATATTTGCAAGTTTTAGGAAGTGGAAGAGGTGGTTAGCTTGTCATGGAATCTTAAAGTTAAATGCCACTCAACACTATATGAGAAAATCACATTACCCATATAAAAATCTAAGATGCATGTACGTGAAAAGCTTAATATTAATCTTAACATTCTTATTTAAAGGTTATTTCAGGTGTGTTCAAGGTGGGTATATATAGTCCGGTTTCTTCATTTGTTTTACCGTTTACACTATACCTACAATATATTAGCACAACTATTAATACATAAATAATTAAGCTTAATATATTATTTTATGTAAAATTTAGGGTGATGATATTATCACTAATTAAATTTGTTATTATCACAATAACTTTTAATTCATAATAATTTTATACAATAATAATAATATTGAAGTATAATTATTAATATGAGTATAATAAAATTTTTATATATTTTTTATTATTACAATAATAAAAATTATTATATCAACATCATTAAACTAAATATATCACTAATATTTAATTAGTTCAACAGTAAATGTGCCTCTCACTGGTAAACTATAATATTACTTTGACTTGCAATCCACGATATAAATATTTATTAATTTTAAGATAAAAGTGTAACAAATTTCCTTTAAGTTGCCTTAAGTATAGGTGTGGTGTCAGATCGATTTTAGATAATTTTGGATAATAATAATCAGTTATAAGATGTTAATTATTTTTAAAAATGATTTTTTTTAATATTTAATAAAAGATATATTTGATTTAAAAAATTTAAATCTTAATATAATGTTTATTATACTATTTATTTCAAATATTAACATTATTTCTTATTATTTAGTTATTTATTACATATTTTTAAGTAAAACAAAAACATATACCTAATAATAAAGAAATCTTAATATTAATATTCAAATTGTTGTGTGCATTTAATCTAAAAAGTTTATTTTATTATGTAATTATATGCACATAAAAAATTATATATACTATTTATAAATGTTAAGTTTTGTTTAACCACGATTTCAGAATAAAAATAACATCCCTTTCCCTGTGACTAATCGGTTAAAATTAATCTCATGATAAACACTAAAATATTTGCTTTCCCCTAGATTAGTTTATTCACCTAACTTAATCCATTAGATTATAAACTATTAGTATCTTTTAGTCTTCTTCATTTAATAAAGGTGTTTATTAAAAAAAATTACGTTATTTTAATATTTTGTTACTAAAATAATTTTTCTTTCTATTAAGTGATTACAACATTAATTTTTAGCAATGGTAAAGCAATAATTATTATGAAAATATTTCACAAAAAATGTTTTAATATTTGTTGATTTTCACGTCACTATTATTTTTAATATTTATAAATTTTTTTATTAAAATATTATTATCATTATTTACTCAAATAATTTAAAACTTGCTGCACTACCAAGGGAGGTGATATAGAGACCGTGGGGACTCATAAATTCTCGGAAGTAGTGAAAAACAATAAACAACTGTAATAGATGCATGGGCAAGTAAATAGGAAGAATGAAACAACCACTTAAATATATAAGTAGATAATAAGAGGAAACAACAGCAAAAAAAAAATGGAAATTAAGTAGGAAAGCAAAGAAGCTTTCCGATTATAATTAAATTCAACTAATTAATAATTGATTTATAAAGATAATTAAATAAATTTATTCTAATTGTTTAATTATTTGTCTTGATTAAATAACATACATAATTTTTAGGTAAATATATATGATTATTATTTATATGATCTATAATTGATGAACTTAATAAGTAATATGCAATCTAATTAACGTGAGAGTCTGATTAGATTAATTATTATATGATGTGTAGTTTTACTTGAGAGAGAAATACATGTTAAGTTAGATTTAGTTGATCATGAAATTTGTTGATAATTATTTTGGAAGAAATTTTAGTGATTCACATTCTTAGGAAAATAGAGGATTAAAGATTCCTAGGTTATCTTCTCTTATATTTTCATAGTTGTTGAGTTTTGTTTTGAATAATTAGTTGTCATTTATTTTTATATTTTTATAATTTGCTATTGTCCAAATAGTATTTGTAATAATTATATTGGTACTTGGTTATAAGTTACACAAATTCATGTGAGACCAATATCCATATTTAGGTACATTATATTACTCATACGGCATGTACACTTGTAGTTAACATGTCAAGTTTTTGGTGTCGTTGCCAAGAGAGTTTAGTAATTGTAATAGATATCAATAACACTTATTATTGTACTAGTTTAGATTTTTAAATTTACATTTTAGTATTTTTGTCGTATGTCTAAGTTGATATGTGAAAATCTTGTATCTTTTGATCTAAAAATAGAGAGAACCTTGTACCACTTAAAAAGGGAAAAATTAACACAACATCAATTAGGGGTTATGGTAGAATAAGGAGATCAATGTGCTATAATGGTCCCTAAACCTTTAAAGGATTTTGTAGTCCCTAAGTAGATGGAGCTCAATCATCTATCAATAGACAGGTATCAATGCTAATAATTTCATACTCAAGTCAAGTGTCATTCAGATGGTGTAGGAAAACTAGTTTGGATGGTTAGTTAACGATGACTTAAATCTTTACTTGGCTTCATTCTTGAAAATCTGTGATACCTTCAACATGAATGGTGTCTGAGATGATGCAATCCTTCGTTTTTTCCCTTTCTCACTGAGGGAAAAGGCTAAGGCTTAGTTACAATCACTACCTTCTGGGTTAATCACTATATGAGATCAATTGGCTTAAAAATTCTTAGCAAAGTACTTCCTACTTTCAAAGATAACTAAGCTAAGAAAAGACATCACATATTTTTAGCAATTCAAAGGGGGATCATTTTATGAAGCTTGGGAACACTTCAAGGAGTTGTTAAGGAGATCCCTTACACGATGGCCTTTCCACTTGGCTATTAGTGCAAACATTATGTAATGTGTTAATTGGACAACCAAGGACCAAACTGATTCTGTAGCTAGGGGAGCTTTAATGAGTAAAAGGAAATAGGAAGCCTTTGCACTACTTGATATGATGGAATCAAATAATTTCCAATAGCCTGTGGAAAGGCTGAACCTGAAAGAGTAGTTTGAGAAGTAGATGTACACACCACAACTACATTGTAAGCTCAAACAAATGCTTTGTTGTTAGGTTTAACTAAGAAGTTTGATGGTGGCCTTGAGAGAGTAAATATGGTACAATTTCCATTCATAATGTGTGATTATTGCAATGGACCTTATTCTACTGAGGCATGTGGGAACTTTCTTGAAGTAGTAAACTATGCCAATAATCAAAGCCACCAAGGAAATCCATACTCAAACACATATAACCCAGGATGGATAAACCACCCAAATTTCTCTTTGAACAATAATAATAATCAAGGTGATAATCAATTTAACTATCATCCCTTCTCCTCACTAGGCTTTCAATAACCACAACAACCACAAGCCCAAGAGAATGAGCCACCTAGCAAAAACATGAAAAATGCTTTAATGGGGATGATGAAAGACTTCATACATTTAGTAAATAGAAAAGTGGATCACATAGAATCTACTCATAGGGCTTCTATTTGGAATTTAGAGGTCCAATTATGGCAAATTTCTTAAGCCATAAGTCAAAGGCCTCAAAGTGTCCTTCCAAGTGGCATAGTAATGAACCTAAAAATAAAAGGAAAGGGACATTGTAAAACAATAGCCTTAAGAAGTAGTAAAGCTCAAAAAAGGTGAGGAGGTAAAAGTTGACAAAGAGATTACTAAAAAAGAAGTAATTCAAATAAAGAAGGGTAATCTCTACACACCCACCATACATTTCCTTCAAAGATTGCAAAAATAGAAGCTAGACAAGCAATTTCCAAATTCTTAGACATCTTCAAAAATTTGCGCATACTTATACCATTTGTAGACGCACTTGAACAAATTCTTTCTTATGCAAAATTCATGAAGAACATACTATCTAAGAAAATGAGGCTTAGAGATCACAAGACAATGACCTTGACTAAAGATTGTAATGCCATCCTTGATAGAAAACTACCACAAATACCAAAAGATCTTGGTAACTTTGACATCCTTTGCACTATTGGGAACATACACTTCAGGAAGGAACTTTGTGACTTAGGTGCTAGCATTAACCTCATACCATTATCAATTTTTAAGAGAATGGGGTTAGTAAATCCAAACCCACATTATAAATTGTAAATGGCACACAGGTGATTGACACAAATTGTGTGCAATAGGTACACAAGTATAATATCGTAAACAAGTAATATAATGGTAAGAAAATATCATTCCCATAGATATTATATTATTAGAAACTAATTTTAAAACTAGAAAGTAAAAATAATATTTTTTTTGTGTTTTTAGAAAGCAAAATTAAAAGAACTAAAAATAAATAGCAGTAATTAATTAGCTCAGAAATGGTAGCTAAGAAGATATATAAGAAAATATCTAGGAATACTTAATTCTCCAATTTTCTAAACATGTGAATCTCTAAAATCCTCCCAATATAATTACCAATCAATAACATGATCAATTGAATCTAACCTAGCATGTATTCATCTCTCAAGTAAACTACACAACATATAGTAATTAACCTAATCACACTCTCATGTCAATTAAATTGTATAAAACCTATTAAGTTTATCAATTATAGATCACATATATAAGAATCATACATCTATCTAGAAACTATCTATGTCATTTAATAAAGATAAATAATTAAATAATTTCCTTAAATCTATTAATTACCTCTACAGATCAATTGTTGACCAAACAATTAATAGCATAAAAATAAAATTAAATAATATAATTAAATTGAAATCATAGTTGGGGTAAAATATTAGATCATCAAATGTAGAAAGCTGTATTCATAAGACCTCTAGATTAATAAATTAGCACACATAATTTTATTCATATATCTCATATTTTTTTTATAAAAAAGAGATAAAAATTGATAAAGAAAGGAGAAAAAGAATACATATAATCAATCTCTTGAATTGTAATATCAATCTCCTTTTGAATCTCTACCAAAATTGTATATTCTTTTCAATTTGCGAGGTGACAGTTTAGATGGGTTTATCCTGATATAACTCTTTCTACCATTGTCTTTTTAGATGCAAAGAAGACCTTATACCATGGCATGGTTTCCTCTAACAAAGAAGAGGAGGGTCCCAATGGATATGGCAGTCATGGTTCTAAGGCGATTGAGGAGGATGCCAATGCAAGAGATGGTTCTTCTTAGATAACAACTAGACATGAAAGACTATCTCTTGGTGTTCTTTTGATTTCAATTCCTACCATAGTGCATCTACTTGGTAGCTTTATTTTATAGCGGTATATTTAGTCATTGTATGGACCTTTTGGATATATATATATATATATATACACACACATACATGCATATATGATTTGCTGCTTCATCATGTTTATACTTTTGAGCTCTATACTTTATTTTTATCTTTCAATTGTAACTTTTTGGAGAGGTTCATATGCGATCTTGTATGTTTTGAGATAGTGGGTGCTCTTTGTGCCTATCCCTTGTTGGAGGCTGTGATTTATTGTGTTAGTACGCAATCGTGGATACTTGCTAGGAAGTACATCTATAGTGATCTAGATACCTATAGGTCTTTACATGTGTGCTATGTTTGACCGTGTGTAACATTCCCAATCGTATGAGGAATATCTAACTATATGTGCCACATTCAGCCACATATGCTATATCCAACCATGTGTGCCATGTTTGGTCTTATGTACCATTAATTCGGGCTTAAGTCAACTTAATTTTTCGTGTGTCCATTAGCTTGCTTGACCCTGTTCCCATTGGGCCTATGTCTGGACTTTCTCATGTTTTTGTGAATTATTTTTCTAAGTTAGGGTGTTTTGTTTAAACTAGGATGTTCTTTATCACGTCATCAAAGCATTTGGTTTCAAGACTTAGAAATTATTTGTTGTCCTTGGTGGATTATTTTATCTTGTCATAAGTGTTATTGTACTCTATTCATACCAAGATATTCTATTAATGGTCAGAATTGGTGACTCAAGGTCCCCAACTTGAGCAATATGAGTTTGCATGAATGGGGTGCACAATTGTAGCAATTCCTAGACCTAGAGCTTAGTTGCCGCTTATTCATAGGTTAGTTAGGGTCTGTCGTCAAGATCTATCAACTTAGGAGATAGAGAGTTTGTTCAGTTACTTATCTCATTGGTTATAGTGTGGATTGTAGAGCCTATACTTAGGTGAATCCTACCTTTAACCATAGGTGATAACTTCTATAGATGGCAGTGGACTCTCGTCTCAAAGACTTAGAGTACACCTATAGGGTTGTTATGATATCGCATTTATCATGGGTGTGAACTAAAAGATACTAGCAAGTGAAATTTTTGTGGTCTATACATCTTAGTCCCTTTACCATTTCGACTTCCTTTGTCCTTGTCACATTCCACGAGTGTTAATAAGATATAGTTTTTTAGCCATTCAAAGATGAAGTGTCCCCTTTATTTAGGGATTCAAATTACAAAGTAAATGAAACCTAAGTCTATGAACTTGAAATACAACAATTGAAATTAAAATAAAGGAAAGTAAAAAAAAGTTGGTGGGGTGCACTATCCCTTGTTTCCTTATTGAGATTTTATTTTTGTCCCATTTGGACTCATACACTACCGATTTTTGTTTTGGCTAGCATCTTTAAGTTTCTTGGGCTAGTATATTATACATTGGTTTTCAACTTGCATAAGGAGTGTCTCCCTAGGGAATGTCAGGGGTGTATAAGTACAAAATATTAGACCAGTGTAGCCTAAGCCTTATCCCTTATCTTTTGATCTCTATAGCCCCAACGGGGCCTTTTATTTTCAGAGAGTTTGGGCACATACCAACCCGCTTCCTTTTTTTATTTCTACAATCCCAACGGTTGTGTGGCCTCCGTGTATGTAATCAAAAAATATTGTCAAGCCTCAAAAGGGTCCTTGGTAGAGAGCTTGGTATAGGTGATGACTCTATGAAAATAGTCGTTAGCACACTTTTTTACTTAATATTTACTTTTTTATTCAATAAATAGTATTTTTGGGCATAAAAATATTAAAATATAAACTTTTTAGTGAAATGGAGGGAAAATATAATTTTTGTGATGTTTTAGGATGTTTGAAAATTTTATGGAATTTTTAATGTAGGGTCAATCAGGAGCTACCACATGGCCTATATGCAAGCAGAGG
Source organism: Hippophae rhamnoides (assembly GCA_033030585.1). Taxonomy (NCBI): domain Eukaryota; kingdom Viridiplantae; phylum Streptophyta; class Magnoliopsida; order Rosales; family Elaeagnaceae; genus Hippophae; species Hippophae rhamnoides. The sequence goes on along the minus strand of CM065436.1, from coordinate 43,383,905 downwards.
AACTGAATGGACAAGCCATAAAGATGCCACACAAGCAGAGACAATGAATTATAGATCTCCATGTGTGAGAAGGACAAACCACGTACCACATGTCGGTACAACATTCAATCCAAGTTCAGAGCGTTGTCAAACTTTCATGCCACGTGTCACCATTCTACTCATCCATACGCCATGCCATCCATTATCGTGAATTACGTTGTGCCGCATGGAGCTGACTCAGTATGCATTGACTCGAACCGTTCTCTTTTGCCATGCATTACGCTCTGACTCGCCCAATGAATTCTGTGTGCCATGTGTCTCACTGTGATTGACTAACACTGTTCATTTTGCTTATTTTGATATAAACTCTTGATCTAAAGCTGATCTGACGATCCAGATTGCACTTGAACTATATTTAAGCCGTTAATCACCCAATAAACCCTAAAGGGCCATCATTAGCATAATTTTGGTGAGTTTTTGGAGCTATAAAGAGAGAAAAATACAGAAAAATTCAAAAGGAGATACAATTTTGATGGAGATTCAAGAGGAAGTTAGTACTACAATTCAAGAGATTGATTATATTTTTTCTTCCACTCTTTTCTTTATCAATTTTTATATCTTTATTTATGAAAAATATAAGTTTTATGAACACAATTATATGTAATTAATTTGTTAATCTAGGGATCTTATGAACCTAATTTTCACCATATGATGATCTAATATTTTACCCCAATTATAATTATAATTTTATTATATTATTTAATCTGATTTTTATGCTATTAATTGTTTGGCTAACAATTTATCTATAGAGATAATTAAATAGATTTGAGAGAATTATTTAATTGTTTGTTTTGATTAAATAACATGCATAGTTTCTAGGGAGAGATGTATGATTCTTATGTATGTGATCAATAATTGATGAACTTAATGAGTAGTATGTAATTTATTTGGTATGAAAATGTGATTAAATTAATTACTATATGGTGTGTAGTTTACTTGAGAGAGGAATACATACTAGGTTAGATTAAATTGATCATGTAATTAATTGATAATTATATTAGGAATCATATGTTTAGAAAATTGGGGGATTGAGTATTCTTGGATATTTTCTCATATATTGTTGTCTCTTTTAGGAGAACATAAAATCGTGCAAGTATACACGGTCACAAGTAATAAAATTTGATAAGTAAATTATCGTTCCCACAGAGATTTGTTATTACAGTTTGTGGAGTACTAAAATTATTTCAATTTGATTTTATCCAAACAAACGAAAGTTGATGAGTTTAACAAAAGTAAGATTTTATAACAATAAATAAGAACCTTCTAGGATTACAGTTTCACCAAATTAATTCACTCAAATCATATTATTTTCTCTTGATTTATATTTTTAGTAAATTTAATTTGTCAACCAAGAACTTTTAATTTTATCCATACATCTCTTCCAAGCTCCATATAGACACACCTCGCTAAAATAATTCACTATATTCCTATGAGAATTAAATTCACCAAGATTCATTACGTTCAAAGTTCTCAAATGGCCACACGTAAAATAAATATATATTCATATCCCTTATATATACATGTTATTCTATCCATGAGCAATATACACAAAAATGTCTCTTCCAAGTTTATTTAAGTGCCATATATCAATTGATAAATTTTCCAATAATCAAAAGCATTAAGCATAAATAGAATAAACAAATTAAAAATCTCATAAATCTTTCAAAAATAATTTATTCAAGCTTCATAAATTTATCTACAACGCAACCCTAGAAGAATTAAATTACTTCATAATAAAAATTAAAATTACAATATGTAAATATTAAAGCATTTCAGGAATATTAGATGAAGAACAAAAGAAAATTAAAATTTGTTTCTACTCTCAAATTTTTGGCACACGCAGAACACAACATAAGCCAAAAATGGCTTCTGTGTGTACCATAGTCCAAAACTCTAACCTCCTCTCCAACCTAATAAATTTATCACAATAATCTCCTATTTATAGCTCCAATACTCTAAAAAAAATACATCATAAAATATATTTTTGAAGATACGCGGCAGACAAATATTACATCAAAAATATTAATTTATACACGCGTAGAGAGAATATTATGCAATAAAAAACGAAGGACAATGTGTGCGTTTCCTAGAATTTTTTATTTCAATTCATGCATGCCATGTGTCAGCATCTGATTAGCTGCAAGAAATAATGAGACATGTAGCAAGCTTTCATTCGTTGTGAAGAACGAGTGCACGAGGATCACGTCGCACGGGAGAAGTGCCTTCCATACACGTGGAGGATGTAGACGTGGCTAGAAACGTGCATTGTTTTCATGTTTTTATTTTACAAAACTTATGCCATGTGTCGTCATATTATTTGCTGGAACAATAATGTAGACACGTGGCACCTTCGCAATAGGTATACTGGGAGGGCGCACGATTTTTACAAGAATGCGCCGCACAGGAAATTGACTACATAGTAGACATGCAGTCCTACCCTGCACGCCGGGCTGGCGACAGGTAGGACCCACTCAGTACTGAGCAACGTGTAATCTAGGAAAACTGGGTCCAATCACCTGTGTCGTGTCTATCCTACAAGCGCCTAATCCTTATCATTGATTGGTTGATCGGACGGTGTGTATTACACATTGAAATTGGGCGCGTGTGGTCTTCTTCTTGCACAGAAAAAACAAAATTTCTTTAATTACATTTTAGCCCTCCAATTTAATTCAAATTAACTTTTAAACTTTTATTAATTACAATTTAGCCCTTTTAAATTTAAATTAACTTTTAAACTTTTGTTAATTGCAATTAAGCACTCATTTTATTTAAATTATATTTTCAGACTTTATTATTTGCAATTAAGTCCTTTTTCGATTCATATTCTTTAATTTTCTTAAAAATATATTTCTTAAAAAATAAACAGTAAGTATTAATTTAATTAATTAAAATTAACTAAAAATAACAAGAACATAGCAATTATAATTAATAAAATGGACAAAATAACTGTATAATATACAGTTATCATATATCTTCTTAGTTACTAAATTTAATTTAACTAATTATTGTTATTTATTTTTAGTTATTTTAATTTTGCTTCCTTAAAATATAAAAACATAAAAAAAATTAATTTATTTTTTAGTTTTAAAAATTAGTTTTTAATAAAATAATCTATGTGGGAACAATTTTTTCTTATCATTATATTACTTGTTACAATATGTATACTTGCGTATTAATTGCACACACTTCGTGTGTGGCAATCAAGTTTTTGGCACCATTCTTGTGAATTATAAATATTAGAAACTAATTTTTTCATTTTTTTTTATTTTTCTTAATTTGTTTTTCTTAATTTTAATTTTAATTTACTTATATTATTTTACTGACTTATTTATTTTAGTTAATTTATTTTATTTGAACTTTAATTTATTTATTTACATATTTATTTTAATTTTTATTTAGACACATCGTTTAGTGCTATTAGAAGCATAGTTGAGAAAATGACTACCAATAATTATCAATGGCCATTGGACAGAATGAAAGGCATAAGAAACGTAGTTGGAATGCATGAGGAAAATGATATCAAAACATTTACAATTTAAGTGTCATCTTTGGTAAATCTTTTGAAGATTCAAAAACTTTCCAGTGAGTATAAACTAGGTGCAAGATTTAAGGGTGTCTTGTGTGTTTTATGGTGGAGCCCATTTGTTTGATAATTATCAAAATAATCCTGAATCAGTATTCTATATTGGTAATATGAACTGAAACAATAATCCATACTTGAACACATATAACCTAGGATGGAGACAACATTCAAATGTCACTTGGAATAATAACAAAAATCAAGGTGGTAACCAATTCAACCATGAATCATTTCCACCACCTAGTTTCCAACAACCACAACAATCACAAGCCCAAGAAAAGAAGCCATCCATTGAGGAAAATGCAAATGCTTTAATGGGGTTGATGAAAGACTTCATCCAATTATTAAATACAAAAGTGTTCATTTAAGAGGCTTCAATTTGGAATTCAGAGAACCAAATGGGGCAACTTACCCAGGCCATAAGTCAAAGGCCTTAAGGCAACCTTCAAAGTAACACAATTGTAAAACCAAAAAGATAAGATGAGGACCATTGCAAATCATTAGCCTCGAGAAGTAGTAAAACTTTAGAGTAGGAAAATAAGACTCAAAAGGATGAGGAGAAACAAGAAATTAACAAGGATGATGAGGAATTAGTGGATAAATAGTGTAATGAAAAATAAATAAATCATCCAGAAAGAGAAACCTCTACAAACCCACTATTCCTTTCCCTCAAAAACTGCTAAAGAAAAAGTTGGATGTGTAGTTTTCAAAATTTCTTGATGTCTTCAAGAAGCTACATATAAACATACCATTTGTACAGGCACTTGAACAAATGTCATCTTATGACAAATTCATGAAGGATATACTATCAAGGAAAATGAGGCTTGGAGTTCATGAAAAAATAACCTTGACTAAATGTTGTAGCGCCATCCTTGATAGAAAACTACCACAAAAAATGAAAGATCCAAGTAGTTTTAACATCCCTTACACTGTTGGGAACATCCATTTTGGCAAGGCACTATGTGGAGAAGGATCGTGACATTCCTATCATACTTGGTTGTCCTTTCTCAGCAACTAGAAAAGCACTCATTGATGTAAAAAAAGGTGAGCTTAAAATAAGCGTGCAAGATGAGCATGTGACATTTAATGTGTTTAAATTAATTAAATTTTCTAATGTTGACAATGGTAGTGATTGCTTTTGAATAGATAATATTGATGAGCTTAACCACTGATGTGCTTTATGATATGTGCCCTATTGATGCTTTAGAGTATATGCTTGTTAATTTTGTAAACACATATACTAATGAATACCATGACACTCATGTAGGTGCATAAATTCATGTCGTATTGCTTAACAAAACTTGTTGAATCACCCATATTTATGACTTTAACATATGATGCTATGAGCAAGGACATTAACTCAACAGGAAAAAACTCAAATTGTTTTAATTTTGAAAGTATAGAATCAAAGGTTGCTATTGTGAAATGTGTGAACTTTTTGGAGGACACGCCTCTCATGTGTGTATCAAATGCATTTATGGAATGTCTTGAAATAAGCTCACGGTTGAAACCATCCATTGAGGAGCCACCAAATTAGAGCTTAAACCTTTACCTTCTCCTCTTTTTATATATTTTTGGGTGATAACGAGACACTTCCAGTCATAATCTCGACTGATCTAAGTGTGGAGCAAGTGGAAGCACTACTAAAGGTGTTAAGAAACTTCAAAAAATATATAGGTTGGTATATTTCCGACATTAAAGGTATAAGTTCATCTATATGCATGCATAAAATCTTGCTAGAGGATGGGGCTAAACCCACCAGGGATGCACAATACCGCTTAAATCCCATTACGAAAGAAGTGGTGAAGGAAATTTTCAAGTGGCTAGACATGGGAATTATTTACCCAAAATCAAATAGTGAATGGGTAAGTCCAATTCAATGTGTATTGAAGAAAGAAGAAATATCTATAGTGGAAAATGATTCCAATGAGTTAATACCTACTAGAACTATCATGGGATGAAGAGTATGTATGGAATTTTTGTAAAGTAAATAAAGCTACAAGGAAGGATCATTTTCCTCTCCCATTCATGGATCAAATGCTTGACCTATTAGCTGTGTATTCTTTCTTTTGCCTTCTAGATGGATACTTTGGTTATAACCAAATTGATGTGGCACCCGAAGAATAAGAAAAGACCACCTTCACATGTCCTTATGGAACTTTTGCTTTTAGGAGAATTCCCTTTGGATTATGCAATGCACCTATTATATTTCAAAGCTGCATAATGGCCATTTTCTCATACATGGTGGAAAAGCATCTAGACATATTCATGGATGATTTTTCAATCTTTGGAAACTAATTTGATGTGAAGAAACTAGTTTGATTTTAAACTGGGAGAAATGTCATTTCATTGTACATAAAGGTATAACCTTGAGTCACAAAATCTCAGCTAATGGTATTGAGGTAGATAGAGGTAAGATAGAAGTGATTGAGAAACTACCACCACCTACCAATGTACGAGAAGTAAAGGGTTTTCTTGGGCATGCAGGTTTTTGTGCCTTATACTATGCAAGCAAGACACTGAATGAGGCTCAAATGAATTATGCTACTACAAAGAAAGAGCTCATTTCCATTGTATATGCTTTTGAGAAATTCAGATCTTATTTGGTTGCCACCAAAGTAACTGTCTATATGGTTCATTTTGTAATAAATTTTCTCATGATGAAAAAGGATGCCAAATCAAGATTGATAAGATAGGTGCTCCTTTTACTAGAATTTGACTTAGAAATTCATGATAAAAAGGGAACAAAAATTAGGTAGCAGACCATTTGTCTAGACTAGAGAGGGAAGAAAAAATGGATGATAATATGGTGATTAGGGAATCTTTTTCATATGAGCAACTATATTCTGTAGCTCAAAAAGAAGTTCTATGGTATAGGGACATTGCAAATTTTCTTGCGCCAATATTCTTCCATTGAACCTCACATGGAAACAAAAGAAGAAGTTTTTCCGTGAGATTATATATTATTTTTAGGATGACCCTTACCTCTATAAAGAATGCTACCTCTATAAATAATGTGACGATGGTATTTTAAGAAGGTGTGTCCCTAATGATGAAGTTGAAAGTGTTCTTTACCATTTCCATAGCTCAAATTATGAAGGTCATTTTCGGAGAAAAAAATAGTAGTTAAGGTACTTCAATCTGGTTATTTTTGGCCCACATTGTTTAAAGATGCTTTCAATTATATAAAGATATATGACAACTGTCAAAGGATAGGTAATATTTCAAAAAGAGATGAGATGCCTTTGAATAGTATACTTAAAGTGGAACTATTTGATGTGTAGGGCATTAACTTTATGGGACCATTTCCTCCATCCTTTGGTGACCAATAAAAACTTATAGGTGTGGATTACGTGTTAAAGTGGGTAGAATCTATTGCTAGCAATACATGTGATGCCAAATTTGTCATGAAATTTCTAAAGAAAAACATTTTGGCTAGGTTTGGAACTCCTAGGATCATTATTAGTGATACAGGAAGTCACTTTTATAATAAAGCATTTAATTCCTTATTTTCTAAGTATGAGATTCAGTATAAAGTGTCTACCCCTACCATCCCCAAACAAGTGGGCAAGTAGAGGTATCCAATAGAAAAGTGAAAAGAAATTTGGAGAAAACTATGAATAGCTCTAGGAAGGATTGGTCATCCAAGTTGGATGATGCTTTATGGGCATACAGAACTGCATTTAAAACACAAATTGGCACCACCCCATATAATATAGTTTATAGAAAGGCTTGTCACTTACCATTAGAATAGAGCACAAAGTATATTAGGCATTGAAATAGTTGAATATGTCCACAGATGCAACTAGTGAAAAAAGAATGCTTCAAATAAATGAATTGGATGAATTAGGGTGGAATGCTTATAAAAATGCCAAGCTTTACAAAGAAATGACAAAAATATTGCATGATAAGAAAATTGTGCATCCTATCTTTGATAAAGTCAGAAAGTGTTACTGTACAACTCAAGACTCAAATTATTTCTGGGAAAATTAAAAAGTAGATGGTCAGGTCCATTCATCATCACTAAGGTAACCAACCATGGAGTGATTGAATTGGAAAATAAAGATAAAGAGTGATTTATGGTTAATGGTAATAGGTTGAAGCACTATTATGAAGATTAATTATCAAATGAAACATCTGTGATAAGCTTAATGGATGTACCTTAGGAGTTGATATGATCGTCTAGTCAAAGACATTAAACATGACGCTGGTTGGAAGGAAACCCAACGTTATTTTACTTATAATTTCATTTTTTTTTTGTTTTGTAGGTGAATAAATGTGGAAAGCAATAGCACAATTAGACTGAGAATTTAAGCATTAGATGTGGTGTGCCATGATTAAGGGATTCTTTTACCTTTTCATATTTATATGTGCACATTGGGGAAAATGTGTAATTTAAGTTTGAGGGAGGGAACTTCCTTCTCTACATTAGTATTTAGTATGCATTTTAAATTTTTAGGGAATTTTTTTTAATTTTTAGGATGTTTTTAATCATGATGTGGGTATAAATTGATGAATATATGGTAACTAAATGCATGCATACTTGATATGAAATATATGAACACAATAATAAAAATTGGTTGTCATAACTAGTATAAGGAATTTAACATATTTGTTAAGATATTTACATTAATCATGTGATATGCTTGCTAGTTTTGATTAGATTGATTCAATTTTTTACGCACATGTTCATGATTGATTTTGGTGCTCTTATTGAGAGAAAATTTGTTGTGAGTTATGCTAGTTGATGTGATCTACCAAGTTTTAGAATCTATTTGATCATCCCTTGAGGTGAAATCCTAAATAGTATTTAGCAAGAGAAAATATTTAGGCCTTATTTGGATCGATTGAGCCTTTCAAGCTAACCATTATTATATCCGTGGTCACCCATTTGAGCCTAACAAAGAACCTTTCATATCTTTGAGACACATTTTATGCCCAACCAATAAGCAGTACCTTTACCCTTGCACCTTTAGCTTGTATGAAAAGAAAAAAAATATGCAATCATAGGTTATGTTATAGAGTAAGGTGAAACGTAATAGGCCCTATAAAAAAAAGAAAAAAAGAAGAAGAAGAAGCAAAACTCACAACATAATTATCCCTCTAAAGAAAAAAGGAAATGGAATTGAAAATAAGTTTGGGGGTGTTGTGAAGTTACAATAAAAAAAGGAGAAAATAGATGTGGAATAAAAGAATATGAAAAGAATGATAAAAGAGGGTGCATTGAAATATCAAGTAAAATCTCAATTGTAGTTAAAATGTGCATGTTGAACAAAAAGAAAGCTAAGGTGTGAAAAGAGCCTAAATGTCTTCATTTATGGACCCACCGAAGCCTTACATTAAAACCATGCAAAGTCCTTATTGATCTTGAGCTAAGTGCATATTTATATTAGTAGAGAGGAATGTGAAAATATACTTATGAGACTTGTTCAAAGATTGAATAGATTAGCAAGCTTGTAGAGGTTGATTTCATGAGTGCATTGGATGATATCATGTACAACATAGCCTTGCATATCCTTGTAGTGATAGAATGTTGATTGAAGAATATGTGAACCTCTTTATCATAGGATAGTATAACTTTTGAGAGAGATAGTTTTCATGAAATATACATGTACAAATAGATGTATATTTATGAAAATACTACCCATGTTATTTTATTTAGTTATACCTGGCTTTACTTGAGGACAAGTAAATAGTTAAGTTTGGGGTGTGATGACTCTATGAAAGTAGAGTCATTAGTGCACTTTTTTACTTAATATTTACTTATTTTATTCAATAAATAATATTTTTAGGAATAAAAATATTAACATATAAAATTTTAGTGAAAATAAGGGAAAATATAATTTTTGAGATTTTTTAGGATTTTTTTATCAATTTTTAACATAGGGCCAATCATGAGCTACCACGTGGCTTACAATGCAAGCAAAGCAACTGATTGGGCAAGCCACGTGGCCACCAAGCAAGTAGGAATAACAAATCATAGATCGCTATATATGTTGAGGACGAACATCGTGCCATATGTCAACACGACATTCAATCCGAGTTCGGAGCGTGGTCAAATCTTCAGGCCACGTGTCACCACTCTACTCATCCAACTATTCCACCTGTATGCCATGCCATCCGTTACCACGAATCATGTTGTGCTGACTCAGCATGTGTTGAATCGGATAGGTCTCCCCTACCACGCATCGCGCTCTGATTTTCCTAGTGAATTCTGTGTGCCATGTGATTGATTAGCATTGTTCATTTTGCTTGTTTTGATCTTAGCTCTTGATTTGAAGTTGATCTGATAATCCAGATTGTACCTGAGCTATATTTAAGTCCCTAATCACCTCATATACCTTAAAGGGCCATCATTAGCATAATTTTGAATAGTTTTTGGAGCTAAAAAGAGAGATGAATACAGAAAAATTCAAAAAGATATATAATTTTGGTGGATATTCAAAAAGAAATTAGTACTACAATTCTAGAGATTAATTGTATTTCATCTTCTACTCTTTTCTTTATCAATTTTTATGTCTTTATTTAAGAAAAATATGAGTTTTATGAACACAATTATGTGTGGTTAATTTATTAATCTTGGGATCTTATGATCCCAATTTTCGACATGCGATGATCTAATATTTTACCCCAATTATAATTATAATTTAATTATATTATTTAATCTTATTTTTATGATATTAATTGTTTGGCCAACAATTTATCTATAGAGGCAATTACGTAGATTTGAGAAAATTGTTTAATTGTTTGTCTTAATTAAATAACATGCATAGTTTATAGGCATAGATGTATGATTCTTATGTATGTAATCCATAATTGACGAACTTAATGAGTAGTATGCAATTTAATTTGCATGAGAGTGATTAAATTAATTACTATATGGTGTGTAGTTTACTTGAAAAAGGAATACATGATAGGTTAGATTCAATTGATCATTTAATTAATTGATAATTATATTTGGAGATTTTAGTGACTCACATATTTAGAAAATTAAGGGATTAAGTATTCCTAGATATTTTATCATATATCTTCTTAGTTACCAAATATGATTTAATTAATTATTTCTATTTATTTTTAGTTCTTTAATTTTTTTCCTTAAAATATAAAAACACAAAAAAGTGATTTTTATTTTTTTAGTTTTAAAAATTAGTTTCTAATAAAATAATCTCCATAGAAACGATCTTTTTTTTATCATTATATTATATATTGAGATATGTATACTTGTGTATTCATCGCACACACTTCGTGTGTGGCGATCAGTAGGTCACTCACTACTATTGAGTTAGAACAATCTATCACTTAGATTCTATCCCTATTGAACTTGTCAAAGAAATCCATTTCGGCTTCATCTTTCCATTGGCATAGAATCATCAAGTGGGATATTATTTTCATTCTTCTTCTCTTAGCCAAAATAATAGGAAAGGGATTATTTTCCAAATTCAGTAAAGGAACCAATTTTTCTAGGCTTGAGGGTATAGTACTAAGCCTGAGCCTTTCTGGTTAGAGTGAGTTGGAAGGGTTGACAACTGACTCCATTTATATAAGCATATAGGTCAATCCAACCTTTAAATTTCTCAAGGTGTTCTAATTGCTCCTTGCTATCACTATAGGAGCTCATGTTGGGCATCTTAAATTTATCTTAAAGTGGGATGTCCATGACTTCTTATATGAATGGGAGCTTAGTAGAAACATCATGGTCTTGGAAGCTACCCATGTTCAACCTTTGTTGCACATCTTATAGTTGGATAGCTAATCAAATAATGATGGGATGGAGGACTATATATACATCCCTATGTTGATTATCTTTGAGGTGTACCTCATAAGTCTCATTGTCTCTATGACTTTCCTAGATAATGATTCTACCTATGAGTTTCAAAGCACTTACACGGGTTAGGGTAAGTAGGTCCCAAGTGGTCCAAGATGGATAGATAGAGAGATGGGGTCTGAGCCTCCATGATTGACTAGCTTTGGACTGTATGGACCAACCTTGTCTATTCGACCCATGGTCTTAGGCCTTGCCAAGGTAAGTTATGTCTTTGATTTGAGCATGCATGGATATAGATGAAATCCTATGCACTATTAGCATTAGAAGATGTTACAAGGACATCTTTTGGTTTAGGTGCTTATGACCCTTGTAGGCACTCTAGGATTGTATGAAGCATATTGTTCGATATATATGTTTAGACAGACTTCTAGTTGTGCCCTTTGTCAACACTCTACCTAGGTCCATTGTAGCCATGATGGTGTAGGGTCGGAGACCTAGATATATGGTTACACAACTTACTAGATATGAGGTAGGACTTTGTTATCCCTTGCAGAAGCTTGGCTACTTGAACTAATAGGTTAATTAATTTTGGAAAGAAAAAAAGACGTGGCCTCTTAAGGACCATGCAGAATGTGAACTTCTTTTGAATAAAGTTTTTTGGACTTTTAGGTTATTTTCTTCAAAGATTGCCTAGTTTAAAGCCTAGAGAACACTATAGAATCTTTTTTTCCTATAATTTTAATTCAATTAGTAGAACACAGTCTTTCCCACAGATGGCACCATATACTGATACCAATTTTGTCAACCAATGATTGGATGCACCTATCTTTTCCGTGGAACTGAGAACAAGGACATACCATTAGGACCTCAGATCATCACAGGGTGCGATGGCCTATGGCCTATCGATGCTTAAGTAAGTCTAGGTAGTGCGAAGAAGGAAGAGACTAATGTCTCTCCTTGTGATGAAGAGAGATTTAGGGAGAGATAGTCTATATTTAACTGTCTATGGTAAATTAATATTCAAGTTTAGTCAAGTTATGTTATGAGATAGATATATGGTGAATATATATAGATGAAGATATATCAATCAATGACCCTTATCTGTAGCGATAGACTTGTCTTAATATCGGAGCCATATCTTTTTAATTATCTCATTGTCAGATAATTAAGAGATTATGAATCGATCACTTATCTTGTTTGATATTTATCTAATATTCATGTTCATCTACTGACTCAGAGCTTGTTGGGATGGGCTATGACTGCTAGTTAGGACCTTTGATATCATTCCACATGACATGAACTAATTTATACCAACACCTTTATTAACTACCAGTTAACACTATCCATCCTATTGATGTCTCAACAATATAGGTTTTGGAAATTGGAAGAAAAGTTGATAGAGAATGTTATCATAATCAAATGGAATGATAGGAAAGGATTTATTTTGAACGTCTGGAAAGTACAGTAGTCTAATAACATCTTCCCTTGAGAAGATGACAAAACAATCTTAGAGAGTGAAAGAAATGATGAACCTATAAGTATGAAAAGGTGCAATAGCATAATAGAATTCTTGAAAAAATAAAAGATTATAATAATAAGAAAGAATATACAAACATTACCAAGAAAATTAATCCAACCTTTCTATAATGATATGATAGTCATCAATATGGATAGATCTCTTAGGGATGAAAAGAGTAGCCCCAAAATAATGTAATTTGAATAGCAACAGCTGAAGTCTCTTTTGTATTATAATCAGAAGGAGTTTTTATGTTCTTTTTGGATCTGTTTAGAGCAATATGTTTTGAGGAAGGTAGAAAAAGGGTCTCAATAATGCAAATAATTTTCTAATTTCACTCATTATGTGGCTCTTGTGTTAAGCAATTGAAGAAAATAAAATTATCCAATTATGCTATTTTTTCCTTCCACACTAAATTAGTCATAATCATTGAATGACATATTCATGTTTGAAAGTTCATCATACCTGCATACCTAATAATTACATTTTAGTTACATATTGGAACATCTATGGAGAAATTGACATGAAAATTAATTTTCCAAATTTTTGAAGGTATATGTTTTCAAATATTTTATTTTTACGTAGTCCACTGCATTTTTCTAAATAAATTGTTGAAATTTATTAGGTCAAGTTTATATTTTTCAAAATATGATTTTCCTAGAAATCAATTGATATGAATTCTAATTTGCCAATAATTTAAAAGAATTAGGTCTAAAGGTAAATTCATAATTGATTGAGTTACTATGACTTTTTATGGTTTAGAATTATAATTACTCAAAGTTTTGTTAGACATGAATTTTAGTGGTTTTTAATGTCTCTACGAATGTAATAACCCTAGGACTCAAATTATTTTTAAATTAATTAAGTATAAAATTGAAATAATATGTCATGCCCTAAAGATTAAAAATCCGAGGAAAAGATATCATGGAAGAAACAAAGAGATAACCAGAAAGATTCTCATGTAATATAAGTAGACAATTTGTTTTATTTTCTCTAGGAAATTTATGATCAAAGGATTGTTTACGTTTCAAAAAGACATTAAGCCATCACAAACAATATAATCACTTGTTCTAAATCATTAGTACAGGCTAAAATCAATTTGTTTGGACATCCAGATGAACCTAGTGCCCAACCCATTCAAACTGTTCAAGAAAAGTTATCAACTCGAGATGGAAGGAAAAACACCCCAAATGTCCTACTTGTAGACTACCTTGAGCTTAATGATCAGCCCGAGTTTAGTGATCAACCCAAGCTTAATTATCAGCCTGAGCTCAATGATCAGCCTGAGCTCAATGATTAGCCTGAGCTCAGTGATCAACTCGAGCTTAGTAATCAACCCAAGCTCAATGATTAGCCTAAGCTCAGTTATCAACTTGAGCTCAATAATCAATCCAAGTGCAATGATTAGCATGAGCTCAATGATCAATCTGAGCTCAATGATCAACTCGAGCTCAGTAATCAACCCAAGCTAGGGCTAACCTCAATCCAAAATATGTTGTACTTTATACCAATTATATCCCTCTGACATGTAAATATGTGTACACATTATATAACTCACACCTATATCTGTAATGTTCTATAAATAGATGGACCTCTTATGGGATCTACACATTCACCCAACTATCTTAACTTCTCTCTTTGAAAACATGTTGAATCTTAACACAATTCTTTCTTAGAACTTATAATTTCTAAAGTTACAATAAATCAAACCAAATAATTAATATTTTACCACAAATAAAAGGCACAAGTTATCTTATTTATTAAATTTTTTTTAAATATCTTTCAAATAAATCATAACATCAATTTAATGACATATTTATCATTTCTAATGATCTTTGGATGTAATTTGAGGCTTGAATTAAGTGTTTCTATTGGTTTTCTAGCAAGGTTTTCTTCAATAATTGCATGTGAAGGATCTGATTTTTATGAATTTTCCTAATTTTTTTATCTTGATTTTGAGTTAGTTTGATTCAAATTTTTTTCTTATGTATCTTTATTTGCAAATTATACTATCCAGTAGGATTTTTATAATCTTTTCGTATGGTTAATTCTCATGATCTAGTATCTTGTTATGCCATGATCTTATACTTGCAGTTTGAAGTTGCATGCACTATTATCGATTGCATCTATTATGAGTGTCTTTGTCTAGTTTGAGATTGCTTTATTCACTTTGTATTTATAGCCACGAACTACTTCCCTCCTTAGTTTTTTTTCTTCCTACATTGGACATTAATTTTGGTTTTCCCTACTAGTGCGATGTTTTTTCTACAACAATGATCCTTTTGATTTGGAATGCTTAAAGAATTGGCCTAGCTGACACTGTAAATGCTCCATCTGAGGAAAAACTAAAATATCACCTTGGCATAGTATGTCTAATGAAAACTAGAGTAAAGCATAGAAGTGCCTTACGTCTAATAATATTGATGTAGGTTCAATGGTCAACAATGACATTAAAGTTGACATGATGATCAATGATTTTGGAAGATGTATATTAGTCTATGGGGTACGTGAGGAAAGGCTAGGTTTGATTAATTCCCTAGAATATTAACTCTAGTGGTGTGTGTGATCAACCTTGGCTGCTTGTTAATGATTTTAATGAAATGCTATGCAATAATGAGAAGGAAGTTGGTGCAAGTTTTGACTTTAGAACAACAATATTGTTTAGATATTTTCTTAATAAGTGTGGCGTTATAAAGGAAGTACAAAGATTTAATTTTATACATGGAGGAAGGGAAGAGGAGGAGAGGATTTTGTTCAAGAAAGTTTGGATAGGGTGCTTGTCAACATTTCCTTGATGATGGCTTTTCCCAACCTAACGGTGGATGTCCTTCCTAGCATAGGTCTAGTCACAATATGATAATTTGTGATTCTACACCTAGATACAATTTTAGTAGGAAAAAGTGTGCCAAATATGATCAAATGGTAGGAAGTTAATGAGTTTTAGAAAGGTTCTTAGAAGAAATCCAAGGGACAAGTTAATGGACCTTTCTAAGAAGTTTAAAGACCTAGAAGGTCAAGGAAAGTCAACTCTATTTGGATAAATGAGGAGCTATATTGGGGGAAAAGAACACGTGTTAAGTGGCTTAGCTTTATAGGTTGATGCGGATCATGGAGCATCACCAAAGATATCATGGTATGTTCCAAGTAGGTCAATTAATCAAGAATAACTCAACGGTCCATAGGGAAAGTATGGGCATAATTACAAGCTATTTGGAATGCTTGGACATGAAGTAAAATGAATGACCAAATAAATTTGAGATAGAAAAGTTTCATTGAAAATCTATCAGTATATTTTTAATATCTTTTCCATCCAATATTCAATTAAGGAAACACAAATTTCATTACAAGTCTAACTTAATGGGCTAAATTATTGAAAGATATATCATTTTCTTAATTCAAAAATTTACTTAGAAAAATTACTATTAAGAAATATCTAAAAATTTACCAAATGATTACCTTTCTTAGTTTCATAGTTTATTTTATAGAATTTTATATTCAATTTTCAGCAATAATTTAGAGTTTTATATATGTTTTATTAGTTATGGTTTATGTTATTAATCTATAAATACATATGTAAGGTTTTTAACTGAAACTAACTAACTTTGAATATAAATTTTAATAAGAGTGTTTCTCTTTAGTTCCTTTGAGAACTTTTACGGAACTTATCAAAAGCAATCTTGTGGCATTCAAAACTTGACTTATCATTCACATATATCTTATGTTCTAGAGTGTGATGTCTAGCCTACACTTCTTTGATACCAAGGTTCCTATCTCATTGTAGATTGTGAGTCGTGATTCTTATTTTCTTTATCTTTACAATCTAATTTAGAACATTTCTAGTTAAGATTTCAACATTGATTTTCTTGTCTCACTTCTTTAGTTAAGCTTCGTATCATTTGGTATTAAAAGTAAGACTCTGAGTTAGGTTAATCTATCCCTTTATTTTTGTTTCTTGCTATTGATTTTTGTTTTATTTTTCTTATTTTCTTATTGGTATGATTTTCCAAAAAACAAGAAAAAAAAAGAGAAAGGGAATATAAAAGAGAGAGATAGAATTCTACTATTTTTATTAAAAAAAAAAGAGAATCATTAAACTTGCTATCCAAGTTTTTTTTAAAAAGGAACCATATTTTGGCTAAGTAAGAGAATAGAAGAAAGATCTTGAAAATATTTCCAGAAATAGATTATATCTTGCTTAATTTACCTTCCTTTGTAGTATTTTTTCATTTTCTTATTTTCATTTCCTTCTTCCCTTTAGTTTCCTTTTCTTCTTTTTTCCTCTTAAATATACTTTCATTTTGCATTCTTTCCATTGTTCTTATCAAAATTGTGAAAAAAACAAAAAAAAATTATTATTTCCCTTTTTTAGTTGTGTGGTTTGGATTGCTGCAAGTTTCTTTTTGATGAAGTTTGATTTAGTTTGATAAAGAACCCAAATAGAGGACTTAAATAAAGATTGGTGCTGTTTTTATGTTGTATTTGTTTGTTCTTCTTACCATACTTCAATAAGGTATTCAAATAGATAAATAAGGACTTATATAACATTTCAACTCAATGCAATGTTACAAGAGATGACTTAGTTATGAGAAGTCTTCTTTGATCGATCGGAAAAACAAGATGTAGCCATGAAGGAATTGCATGAAAGGATCTTTAAACCTAGAGAAACATCAAAGCATATACCTATGGATGACTTATATGATCAAGAATGCGACAATGAATATGAAGGGGACTATGGTTCAAGGCAAGACATGGGTAGATCTGTGCCAAGAGAAGGGATACATGGAAGAGGCCACATGAGGGAACATAGGTGGAAAGAACAGATTGATAACAACTTGAGAAATATCAAGTTGAAGATTCCATCTTTCCAAGGTAAAAGTGACCTTAAAGTTTATATAGAATGGGAGAAAAAGATGAAGTTGGTGTTTGATTGTCACAACTATTTTGAATTGAAGAAGGTAATATTGGTTGTAATAGAATTTATTGATTGTGTTATTACTTGGTGGGATCAACTTTTTTTGAGCATGAAAAGGTATGGCAAAAAGCCCATTGACACATGGGAAGATGAAGGGTGTTATGAGAAGGCGATTCATTACAAGTAACTATTATAGAGATTTGTTTCAAAATTTGGAAAAGAAAATTTCCAAAAGAGCCCTATCTCAACGTGATGTTTTATTTAAATACATTAGCTATCATTAGGATATAATAAACAAGGAGATTGAATGATTCCCAAAAAAGGTGACTCAGTATAAAAAATAGAGATTGAGTTGAAAAGAGAAAGTGAACCAAAAAAAAAAGAAATTGAGTTACAAAAAGAGCATGCTCAAAAAGAGAGAATAAGTCTAAAAAAAGGAGATGACTAAGAGGATAGAAGCGAAAGGTGGTGAAGAAGAAAAATAAGTTCCAAAAGGTGAGGAAATATTTGAGAGAAAAAGTGAAAGAAAAGAGAGCTCAAAAAAAGAGTTGTGTGAAGAAAATATTACAAGAGAAGAGTTGAACATAGAAAGAGAATTAATAAAAAGATCAAACTAGAAAGGGAGAGTGAAGAAAAGAGAGAGAATTGTGAAAAAGAGACAAAGATTTTGACTATTAAGGAACAATTTGAGAGAAGATAAGTTTTTTCCATTACTAATGAACAATTTTATTTCATTGTCTTGTTTTGTTACTCCTATTTTGGTGGATGTAGATGACATAACACTAATTGATTTTATTTGTATTGAGTAACAAATTTATTTCATCAACAAAAAAATCACCTTTATGATATAAATGGTTAAGAAAATTCAAATAGGGAAGACATGAGATTCATGAGAGGTGCACTTGAATCAACCTCCCAAAAGCAAACTATTTACAACATTATGGTTAAGTTTCAAGAATGAATATTTCTAAGAAAAGTGGGAATAATATGGATCAAGGAGCATCACCAAAGATTTCATGGTATATTCCAAGTTGATCAATTAATCAAAAATAACTTAATAGTCCATGAAGCAAGTACGAGAATAATTACAAGTTATTTGGATTGTTTGGATATAATGTAAAATGAATGATCAAATAAATTCTGAAATAGGAAAGTTTTATTGAGCAGTTGTCAATATATATTTTTATATCTTTTCCATCCAATATCCAATTAGGTGACACAAATTGTGTAAAAACTATGACTGAATGGGCTACAATATTGATACAAATATCATTTTCTTAATTCGAACATTTACTAGGTCAAAAGTGTGTTTCGAAAAATTCCCATAAATCTAACAAATACTTACTTTTCTTAGTTTCATAGTTTATTTTATATGATTCTATATTCAATTTTGAACAATAATTTAGAGTTTTATATATGTTTTATTAGCTAGGTTTTATACTATGAGTCTATAAATACTTATATAAGGTTTTTAATTGAAACCAACCAACTTCGAATATAAATTTTAATGAGAATGTTTCTCTTTAGTTCCTTTGAAAACTTTTAGCAAACTTATCAAGAGCAATCTTTTAGTGTTCAAAACTTGACTTATGACTCACATCTTCACTATGTTCTTGAGTGTGGCATCTTTCATACCCTTTTTTGATACCAAGGTTCTTATCTCATTATAGATAGCGGGTCAGGGTCCTTATTTCCTTTATCTTTAGTATTTGATTTACAATATTCCTTGTTGATATTTCAACATTGATCTTTGAGTATTACTTCTTTAAGTGAGGTTCATATTAGGGATCAAAATACCAAATTCTTCCATCAAATTATGGTTTGTAGGAGGAATTTTAATAGGGTGGTGAAACTATAGGACCCTAATGTTGCTTGGCATAATGATTTAGGTGTTGTTACTGGTTTAATTCAAGAGCATTTTTCTAAGAATATCTTCCAAGCTGAGGGATGTCAAGAGGTGGATGCGGCTCTGTAGGTAATTCTTCATGTATTAACTAATAGCATGAATTAAGAGATGACTAAAATGCCTACATTTGAGGAATGAGAGTAGTATTACCTTAGATCGAAAAGTTTCTACCTCTGAATCCCTAATGAAGCACAAGACCGGCAATACAAATACCAATCTTGTGGAATCTTTTTGTTTTATTATTTGTAAAACTCTCGCAAATCCATAAATTATTTTATAGAAAATGTTAATTATACTCCCAAAGTCGATCTAAAGAAAGAATATATGTGGTTTTTAATTTATTATTCAAAATCTTAAAAACAAAATTAAATCCTAAACATCTTGTCACGATATTTTGGTTTTGTTTACTAATCTAATAACATTAAAAGTAAACATAGATGTGGATTCAATAAACAATAATTAAAATTTTTATCATTCATAAGAGTATAGTATTTAAGGATATAATAATTAAGTTAATTATGTTTGCTCATATTATTTAGGTTATTAAAGATATAAATTGATATTTATTGATTTTCTCTTTTTGGTATGAAGGTGTCCTTAGGCAAGGCCCAAATATTTTTTGTTTAATATTAACTAACTAATATCCTTAGGTGCGCTCAATTAATTAAATATTAAATTTCAGTTTTATTCCTAATAAAATAGCAAACCATCTAATCACAGCTTTAGGTGGAGTCAAATAATTAAACTTTATTCAAGGTATCAAAATTAAACCTAAGAATTTAATTATCCAAGTACTAACTTTAAAGTTTTAAAACCATTATTGAAAATATGTTGTCGATACATTTTCGAATAATAGTTCTTATAAAAAAAATTTGAAATAGAGCTTCACTCTAACTACCAGGGGATTGTACCAACAAATAAAAGATCACTATTGTAAATCAGACCGGATAATCAAATCTTAAAATCTAATTTTCATATTTAAGTTTGTAATGAAAAATAATATATTTCTGTGTAACATCCTTAATTTAAAATCTTGAATAAAAAAATCAATTTATTTATAATTTTTTTTACATATTTAATATTTCGCAAGCAAAACAACGTTATTATTATATCATATTTACAAATATCAAACCATGTTAAATTTATTCATAGACAAATTAAATATAACATATAATAATAAAACATAAAAAGATAACTGTAAAGAATCCATTAAAATAATACCTTAAAAGAATCCTTACAACAGTTTGATGTTAATTCTGTTGCTGGAAAACCTCCAAATGGATTTGCATCTCCTCTTATTGAATCAAAAACTAAAAATCTATAAAATAATAACTAGTTCTTCTCAACAAGAGAAGAACTTAAAAACAAAAAACAAAAAAATGAAAACTTTCTAGAGAGAGAAAGAGCTCAAAAATTTGTGTGTTTTACAATAGGGGAAGAGTGTCCTTTTATAGGTGAGAAAAAAGCCAAAAAAGGAGAAAAAGATTTCAAAATTTGAATTTGGATGCGTTTGGATAGGTTGGCATAGGATAGGGCAAGGAGTGTGTTGGCACGCGTAGAAATTGGCACAGCGTGTGTCGAGTGTGTACTAGCTAGGCTTGTGTCGACCACGTGTGGGCGTGTGCTGGACATGTACCGACCATATGCGGTTATGTGTCAACGTATGTTGGGCATGTGTGCAAGCTGCTGCGTGCGGGACTCGGTTCAGATGGGCTACTACGTGTGTTGGTGCATGTGAGACTCAGTGAGGATGGGATGCTACATGCGCTGGTGCACACAAGATGAAATCATACAAATACAAATTTATTTAATAAATTAAAGTATATTAAATTATGATAACTTTAGTGCTATTTAAGCACTCATCACAACCCTCAACCAGCTTCTTGCTAGTCATTTAGCAAGAGTAGCGTTAAAAACTAAAATAAAAATTAAAAATTAAACTATCCTTAATCACTTCCGTGGATTGACACGATTGCATTTAGCATATGCAATAAGCCTTTAAACCCCTAGGTTGCCCTAGTGGATGAGTTTAAGTCTCGTGAGGGTTTTCAGTAATGATACCCATAAACATTAACAAAAAATGAAAACAAAATAAAACAAATAAAATAAGAAGTTAACTAAAATTTAAAATAAAGCAAAAAAGACTAAAATAAAATAAAGAAATGAAATAAAAAAATATATCATGCTTATAATCTCTTTTAAATTTCATAATTAAAATCTTAAGTATAGATTATTTTAACTTCTTAAACATTAATGATTTATTATAATAATTAGTTGAAAATCATTTTCATATTTCATATAAAAAATTTATCAATTTAATTTTACCCAAACTTAATATCAAGAATCTGAATTCGCTTTGACTTTATTCCTCACAAGTCAATATTCTCAAAGACACTCATACTAATTTATATGCACGTGAAAGAGTTGATGTATAGAAATGAACTAATATGTTCACATATGTATAATGAATAAATGCTCAAAATATTATTTTAACGTTGATCACATGAAAGGAATCAAATGTAAGGATTTATAAATATTATACATTACTTTCATACATCAATCAAATTCATCAAAAACTAAAAATCTATAAAACCATAGCTAGTTCTTTTCAAAAAGAGAACTTAAAAACTAAAAACTAAAAAAGTGAAAACTTTCTAAAGAGAGAATGAGCTCAAAAAATTGTGTTTTACAATGGGAGAAGATAGTTCTTTTATAGGTGAGGAAAAGGCCAAAAATGGGGGAAAATATTTCAAAATTTGAATTTGGACGCGTTTGGAGAGGTTGGAATGCGGGATACAGTGAGGAGTGTGTTAGCGCACGTGACACGGTGCAGGCGTGTGATGGCTCACGTGAAAATCAGTGCATCTTGTGTCGGGCATGTGCCGACACGTGCGAGCATGTGTCAGCGTTTGTTGGGCAAACGCTTATGCTACTACATGCAGGATTCAACCCAGATGGGATGTTGCACACGGGACTCGGTACGAATGGGCAGTTGTGCACAAGATTTTTACCATTTTGACATTTTTGACAGTTTTAACCCATTTTGTCTAATATTTTCAATCCTTTTGACTTTTTCTCATTTCGTTTCTTAATATATTTGTGATGTATTGCCTTCAGTATTTTTCTTTGTGTCTCTAAGTTATTTTTGAACGAAAATACATTAAAAATACTCATGATTGCGAAAAGAAAAATTTATATAAAAATATGATAAAATCAAACAAATATAAATCTATTTAATCAATTAAAGTACATTGAATCATGATAATTTAGTGCCTTTTAAGCACTCATCAATCCCCAAGCCAATTTAGGCTCATTATTTTATGCAATTTTTCTTACAAAATTGTCTCAAAAGTGCTTGTGAATATACTTAAGCCTATCATGAATTATGCTCCCTATAAGGAATAAGGAGCTTTTTGGGTGAAAGGTACATTTAAGATAACATTTTCATTGCACAAAAAGCTTTCTACTTTTTGACAAACAAGAAAAATAAAAAGTTTGGATTCTTTTCTTTGAAGATGTATATGGCCAAAGGATATGACAACATTGAATAGGATGAGGCTCTACTAAAGAAAATGGGATTCTATGATCAGTGGGTGAAATGGATAATGAAGTGTGGTTCCTCAATCCAATATAATATGATCTTCAATGGTGGGCTAATGGAAAATTTTGTGCTAGGAAGGGGAATTAGGCAGGGTGATTCTTTATCACCTTTTCTTTGTATTATGGTGACTGATATGCTTAGCATATTGATCAAGAGGTTAATATCTTAGCATATTATGGAGATTTTGAACCAAGTAATGCTGACTAAGAAAGCTTAGGGGTCCTATGCATGCCTTATAGCTTGGTGTTTAAGGTACTTTGGGGTATATCCTTCCTTATGTAAATATACTTCAAGCTAAAGCTCACATGATGAGTTATGAATTCTTGGGCATAGAAAAAGCATAGGAAAGTAGTGCTAAGGAAATAGGGGGTGTCGAGCATGTGTGATGGTAAAAGGGTGAACATATGGCATGACATATGGCATTTTAAAGGCTAGCATTTTGGAAAATTTAAAAATAGAGGACAAGAATATGGTGTTATACCTCATTGATCCACTTAGTAAATGCTGGAGGGTTGGTGTTATTAGCATGTGTTTCCCTTCTTGGATTAGAAATGAAATCCTTAGTTTGCCTATCTCCAAAGCTAGTTATGTTGACAAACTAGTATGGCCCTATATGGATAATGGAAAATTCACTCTCAAATCTTCCTACAAGTTGCTACATGAAGCTAAAGGTGGTTATGGAATATTGGTTGCCTCTTCATCAAACCAAATAGAACCATGGTTTTGAAGACACCTTTGGAAACTCCCTATAACGATTAAGTTTTTTTTATTTGGAAAGTTGTTGGGGATTTCTTGCTTGTCAAAAGTTTTTTTTCAGAAGAAAAGGTTTGTGATGATAGCTTATGTATCTACTTGCATCATGAGGAGAATATTGAACATTTGTTATTAAGGTGCTAGAGGAGCATGCAAGCATGGTTTTTATCCAATCTATACTTGGAATTGGATATGTCATAGGTGCCTAATTTTGGTTATTGGCTACAAAGCAAGTTCTAGGAGTTATATAGGAGGCATGATGGGGTGTTAAAGGATGTGTCAACTTTATCTATAAGCCAATAATATTATGACACGTGGCATATCACAATGAGCGCGAACGTGCAAGAACACGCCCTCGTTGCAACCGTTGCCCCCAGTTTTCGCTCGCCCCAATCCTGTGCGAAAATTTCTACGTGCACCTTTCCCTGCAACAAATGAGGTGCTGCCATGTGTTCCACTATGTGTTTCAGCGAATCCGATCACGATACATGGCAGCGTGGATTGAAAATAAAATTAGAAACGCGCCACTCCTTTCACTTAGATTTTGATTGCGTTTTCGATACCACTTTTCTCCACGCGTAATATTTTATTATTTTTGCCATATTTCTCTGTCTCCTGCGTGTATTATATTTTAATATTTTTGATGTATTTTTGTAGCTATAAATAGGTGATAAGATGATAGAGTATAGGAGTTTTTTGGACTGTGGAATACGCAGAAGCCATTTTGGCTTCTGTTGTGTTCCGCGTGTGCCAAATATTTGTTTTAAGTGATGTTTTAATTTTCTGTGTTCTTCATCTTAATTTCCTTGAACTGTTGTAATTTTTATTTTAAATTAATGAAGTAATTTAATTTTTCTAGGGTTGCATTTGATCTGAATTTATGAAGCTTTGATTTTAATTATTTTTTTGATAGATTTATAAGATGTTCGATTTGTTCACTCTATCTTGTGCTTAATGCTTTTTGATTATTTACGAATTTTATCAAAACGATTTGTGGCACATTAATAAACTTGAGAGAGCCATTTTTGTGTATATTGCTCGTAGATAGAATGACATGTATGATGAAGGATAGGAATATACCCTAATTGTATGTGTGGCCATTTGAAAACTTAGAACGTAATGAATCTTGGTGAATTTAATTCTCATAGAGATATAGTGAATTAGTTTAACGAGGTGTGTTTATACGGAGCTCGGAAGAGATGTATGAATAAAATTAGAAGTTTTCGGTTGACAAATTAAATGTACTAAAAAATATAAATCAAGAGAAAATAATATGATTAGAGTGGATTAATTTGGTGAAAATTTGCAATCCTAGATTTCTTTTATTTTGTTATTAAACTCTTTTCTTGAATTTGTTACAATCAACGATCTATTTTGGATAAAATCAGAGAGAGATAATTTTAGTACTCAACAATCTATAGTAACAAATCTCCATGGGAACGATACTTTACTTACAAATCTTATTACTTGTGACCGTGTATGCTTGCACGATTTTATGCTCTCCTAAAAGAGACAACACTTTTTGTTGAAGATTTTTTTCAATATTCGGGCTATGAGTACCAGTTCTTCGTCATCATTGTCACCATTCTTAATCATTGTTTTTTTGCAAGCAACATCTTTGTTCTTTGTAAGAGTTCAAAAACTCATCTCAAAAGTGAGAAGCGAACCAACTAGCTCCTCAATTTTAATGGTTTTCACATCTTTTATTTTCATCTATTGTAGTGACTTTTACATCGAATAAATCTGGTAAGAAGCACAGTATTTTCCTAACCAACATGAATTATTCAATTTTCTCACCAAGATTAGCAAAAGAGTTAGCCATATCACTTAATTTAGCATAGAATTCATAAAAGCTTTCATCTTCTTTCATCATAAGATTTTAAAATTGAGTACTAAGCATGCAAAGTTTAGTTCATTTAACTTGTATAGTACACTTATGAGAAAATTCTAAAATATCCCAAGCATACCTAGCAATATCAATATAAGAAATATGATAGAACTCATCATCAAACACAATACTAAATATAGCATTAATACATTTCTGATTCTAGTTACTACTAGTCTTATCTTCAATGGTCCAATCTTTCCTAGGCTTAGGAGTGACTATATTATTTAGTGATAACCATAGGTGGATCCTAACCATAAAACACAAATTTCCAAACACTTTCGCCTATAGACTGTAGAAAAGCTCTCATCCAAACCTTCCAATATGGGTAATTAAACCCATCAAAGTAAGGTGCACGGGTTATATAAGAACCCTTTCTAAAATGATTCATAATAAGGTCCTAGGAAACACTAAGTGTATCTAGTGACTCACTTTGTTACCAATTGAAAGTTTATTTGGTTACAGATCTAATTAGCTAGAGGGGTAAATAGATAATTAGCAATAATATGACAAATTAAATTTTTTGTAGATAGTCAAACATGCAATCACATTTAAATAAAATAATGTTAAAATAACACACAAAATTTTTAGGTGGAAACAACCTAGGCTACAAAATGACCTAAGAGAAAAACTATCGGTCCATCGGACCACCTAACTATCCCCTATAAAAATAATGTCAGATTATAAGGCTAAGACACAAACTACTCACCAAGATAATACCCCCAATTAACATACTTACAAGCCTCCACTTTCTTTCACAGCAAGGTGTTGGGATCCAGACCAACGTTTCGATAAACTCAAGTTACATGAGTTATCGGAGAAATTCAGCTGACATCTAAAATGTTAGCATAATAACACAAGTGTAATGAGTGTGCTAAAGCAGATTAAACAATGAAAAGTCCTAGCTAAATAATTTAATAGAATAAAAACTAAATTGAAATCACTAGTAACAATAAAACCTATGTTTAAGCATAATAGCTCAAATATTTTAGGCTTGTTAATCAATCAAACATAACCACAAAATGTTTGATAAATTAACTAATGAAAAAATCCTACCAAAATAGTTTTTGCAAAATAGATTTGAGAGAAAGCTCAGAATGCAAAAGTTGAATCAAGTATGGTTGAATAAAATATGAAGCATTGGGTTCTTTATATAAGAAAGATTGAAGTCCTAATACTAGGTAAAAGTTCAATTACAATTATGTCCATTAAAAAATTCATAGAGTAGTAAATAATAGGAAAATATAGTAATTGAAACATTTGACTCGAGTAAAAATTATGTTAAAGTTTAAAACATGGCTGCTCGATCTAAGTTGAGCTTGATCGATCATGCCAAAAAGATCGATCGATTTAGGGTAATAAAAAATAAATTCTAAAATAAGTAGATCAATCTACTCAATTTTCAATTGATCTAGTGCTCAAACGATCAAACATTAATCCCTCAATCGATTTTTCTTAATTAAAAATTAATTAAGGGACTTTTTAATCAAGGTAGATCCATTCTCACTCACCTTGATTGATCTGGACATATCTTGATAAATCAAGTGACCTATATGAAAAATTTTCCTATATGTCTAATATGAAATCTAATGTGCATCAAAATAGATATATACCTAAAATGTGTTCACAGGTGCTTGATAGTTTTGGCTTGATAAATATTCTTAAAGGACTCACCTAAAACCTAAAATTACATTTGTATGTTTTGCTCGAGAATATTGCCAACACTTATAAACCTTATAAAAGGATCAAAACTTGACTACATTACTACACAGGTAAAGGTCCATCCAATCTTTAAAGTTGTCAAGATGGTCCAACGGGTCCTTGTCATCATTGTAGGAACTCATGCTGGGCATCTTGAATTTATGTGAAAGTGGGATGGCCATGAATTTGAGTGTGGATGGGGACTCAGTACAAACAACTAGGTATATGAGTCTACTTATGTTCAGCCTTTGCTATACCTCTTCTAATTAAACAGCTAATCGAATGATGGTGGGATGGAGGATTGTAGATACGTCCCTATGATTATTAACCCTAGGGTGACTGTCGGCCTCCGAAGCCACATTGACTTTATGACTTGGCTAGATATAATGGTCTCACTAATGGGCTTTAAGAAGCTTATACATGTTGGGGTAAGTAAATCCCAAGTAGTCCAAGATGGATAGATGAAGGAATGGGGTTCTAGCCTCTAAGATTGGCTAGCTTTGGACTATATGGGCTAACCTTTTCTATCTGGTCCATGGGCTTAGGCCTCTCCAATGCAAGTCACATCTCTAATCTGACCTACATGGTTTTGGACTAGATCTTGTACACTATTGGTATTGAAAGATATCGTAAGGACATTTTTTGGTTTAGATGATTATGTCCTTGATAGGCGTTTTATGATGGTATGGAGCACCTTCTCTATTATGTTTAGAGATACTTCCATCCATGTACTTTTTTGGCAACCCAAGTCAATTATGGTCGTGGTGGTGCGTGGTTGGAAACCTAAATGAGTGGTTGCATAACCTTTTAGATGTGAGATGGGACTTCATTGTCCTTTATAGAATCTTGATTGTTTGAACCAAGAGGTTAATTCATTTTGGAAGGATTAAAGATGTGGCCTCTTAGAGACCGTGCATAACATGAAGTTCTATTGTATAAAGTTTTTTTAGACTTTTAGGATCTTTTCTTCAAAGACTACCTAGTTTAGTGTCCAAGAGAACACTATAGAATCTTTTTTTCTTTTGTTTTTATTCAACTAATAAAGCACAATCTTTCCTATAGATGGCATTAGATGTTGAAACCAATTTTTTTCAACACCAATGATTGGATACACCTCTTCTTCCTATGGACTTGAGAAAAGAAAACACACCATTATAACCTTGGACTACCATGAGGTATGGTGACCTTTGGCCATTCGATGCTTAAGTAGATCTGGGTAGTGAGAAAAAAGAGACTAATGTCTCGCCTTGTGATTTAGAGAGATTTAGAGAGAGAGAGAGAGTCTAGATTCAAGTGTGTCTCTAGTAATTTAATAATCAACTTGAGTCAAGTTATATTATGAGGGATATATATGGCAAATATATAGAGGAGAATATATACCTATTAATGATCATCACCCTCAGTAGTAGACTTATCTTAATATTATAACTATATCTTTTTAATTATCTTATTGTCGAATAATTACAAGATTATATACCAGTTGCTTATCATGTTGGATCTTTATCTAATATTGATGTTCACATACTGATTAGTGCTTATTGGGCTAGCATGCGAGTTATTCACTAACTAGAATATCTGATATCGTGCCATATGTCTTAAACTAATTTACACTCGATACCTTTATTGACTATCGGTCAATACTTCCTATTGATGTATTAGAAGGAATGTTGACACAAAGAATGTTCTCATACTCGAATGAGTGCATAGGAAAGGATGAATTATGAACATCTGAATGGACAGTATTCTAATAACATCAGTAAAAGCATTTATGTTATTTTTGGATCTCTTTAGGGAAATTTATTTTGAGGAATGTAGGCAAAGGTCTAAGGCTCAAATCATGGGTCTCAATAATGGAAATAATTTTCTAATTTTACTGTCACAACGTGGCTCATGTGTTAGCAATTGGAAAAAATACAATTATCCACTCTTGTTTTTTTCCTTCTACATTAAATTGAACATAATTATTGAATAGCATATTCAAATTTGAAAGTTCCTTTCACCTCCACACTTAGTAATTACCCCATGTTCCTTTCATCATCTTGTTTTTATTAGTTTTCAACATGTTATCAATTTAGATCTAGATCTATTTGTTAGCTTTTGTATTCGAGTTAATGCTACTTAGAGGCTAAATATATGGTCTTGAAGATTGGATAAAAATTATGTATTAATATATTTATCAATTTGTATTTATTTGTATCTTGTAATTTTGACTTATGTTACGTGGCATCAACTACGAGTGTCAAATACGGATACATATCTGTAAATAGGATTCGTAAGTTTTAAAATTTAAAGACACGAGATAGAGATAAAAAAGATTTAATTTTTAAACATAGATAATTGGACACTACATATTATTATATAAATCATTTTTAATACATGATATATTTGTATAAATATTTATGTTTATAAGTTTTAATTAAAAAATTTATTGTTTTTAATTATAATGGTTAGTATTTATTTTTTTGTAAAATTATAGAAAAGTTGGTCTATAATTAAAGTTTTTGAAGATTTAAAAAGTTCTCTCGTATTTTTAAGTACAAATTAATACGGCCTTATTAATTTCAAATTTCATTTTTCAAAAACAAGTGCCCAAATTACATGCCCAAAGCCCAAACACATGAGTTGAGTAGTGATGCCCTATGTTTTAAAACTTTCGAGCCGCCTTTCTCTCTTCTCTTCTTTTTCCCCTTCTTCTTCTTCTTCTCCGGTGTGTTTCTTCTTTGTTTTTCTTTTACGACGTGTCCAATGGTCGTCTCGCGAGCCCGACGCAGATCCCACACCTGCGTCCACGTTGGTTTGGTGGCCAAAAGTGTCGAGTCCAGGTAACAGAGAGTTGGATTCAACGATGTACGATAAATTCGATCAATTAATGTGAACTTTCTTTACTCAAAAACTTTCACATCAATTTGACACCAAGAAAAAAAAATAGATGATAATTTTAAGCAGCTTCATTCTTCTACGATGAACAAACCAAATTGCAAAAACAGAATTACTAATTACAAAGGAGAAACAATACACTCTAATAAAATAACAAGAAATCGAAAAGAAAAAAATTAATTGAAGTGCTACCAAATAAAATGAATAAACTTAATAATTATTTCCACCAACAAATTTTACAACCAAATTCATAGTATTCTTAGGGAAAAAGAAATATTAATCCTCGTAGAAATAAAAATAAAAAGAGGTTCTAATTATTGATACTCATGGAATTGGTTTAATGGTTGCAATGTGGAATTGGGCATGTTAGAAATAGGAAAGAATAATGAATCCTTGGTATAATTAAAAAAAGGCTGATTATTTGGGCACAAGAAATGATCATTATTTGGTGCAAAAACAGGAATGTTAGTGATGAAAGGATTACAAGGAGGTGTTATAAAACAAGAATTGAGTTGTCCATTAAGGCTTTTATTATTCTTATTATTATCATTACTATTACTACTGCAATTCTCATCAGTAATAACTGAGGATGACTCATTATCATTAATATCACTCCCTACAGTAGTATCCTTTGAAATATTGCTCTTGGTTTCCTGATCATCGGGAGTTTCGGGTTTCAGGTGCTTTTTCGGTGAGGCATCATCGTTATCGGATCGGGATAGGCCAGTGAGCTTTTGTACCAATGCCATGAAATCACGTGGATGCGTGTGGATGATTTTAGGTGAATGTGTGTAAATGATGACAGGTTGTCGTTGCTGCTGCTGCTGTTGTTGTTGTTGTTGTGTTGCAGCCTGAAACTGCTTTGTATTTGATGCAGCTGAAGCCATGTTTTTGATGAGGGAAAGGGTTGAGGTGGATGAAGATGATGATGATGATGAAGATGATGAAGATTTCTTGACGATAAATTGAGAGTCTTTGTTGATCTTCAATTGTGGTGGATTGTTATTGCATGGTGTGTTTTGATATTGATCATGATGATGAGTAATATTAATATTGATCTCCCTTTTGGATTGAAATTTTGTAGGGCTCATTGTTCAAACAAAATTATTTAAGGTTGAGGCAAATATTTATGGATTGGGATTAGTAAGTGAAAAGTTTGTTTATATAGTAGTTACTTCTACTCTCTTATTTCATGGGAATTTGTTGAAACAGATTTTGATTGGGTGGGTGAGATAAATTCAATGAAAAGAGAAGAGAATATTAATAAGAGAATTTTATTTTTATTTTTCACCCTCGAAACTACCACACATTTCTATTTTTGACTCCAAACTCTAATTACTAATTACATAAGAAAACAAAATTAATTTCTTTGCAGAAAAGAAAAAGAAAAAGATAAGAACATATATAGCTGTTTTGATATTATAGTTTTCAGTTTAGTAAATTTGAAATAAAATTTCAATATTATTAGTCGAACAAATTGATCATACAATATTTAATTGAAATATATTACCAAACAGCTCCTCACAATAATAATTTAGAAAATTATAAAAAGTAATATTCATAAAATTTATAATAACAAAAATAATATCTAATAATATTTATCGGTGTCTAATTTACGGTATTCAATATTAAATAGTTTAAATAAACGAATATAAAATGATGTGTCGGATTTTTTTAATAGGAAAAATATTTGAGTTTTTTTATTTAAAGTGTTATTACAACGACAACAAGTTTTAAGTATATTATTTTTATTATTTTCATAATAATTTTACATAAATTTGTTTGATTGTTATAAGTAATTTTACATTAAGACTGAAATATGCTCCATCAATTTAAAAAGTTTTAATGAGATTGATTAAATTAAAAAAAATAAAAAAAATTAACAACCACTCCTAAAACAACCAAATTCACCTTTTTACTCTAAGGATTTTTCTAACATGTGCAGATTCATTGAACAACTTTGTGCCAAATAACAGGTATTAAGTTTTTTTTTAATAAATGTATTACTTATATACATGTAATTGAGACTAGGACTTAGAACTTCTATACCTGCAAATGGTTTTATGCCATTGAGGCACATCGGCAAGGATTAAGTTTTGAGGTGAAAAAATCTATCAATTAACTTTGTATTGTAGAGTTAAAAATACGTAAATGTAATAAAACAAATTGATATTACTTGAGACATATAGTAAAATAATATTTAGTTTAATTTACAAATTATTAAATATCAAACCTTACTTAGTGCAATTAAATTTGTGATATCTCAATAGTATACGTTCTTCAATTAATACTAACTAGGCGAAGATAAAAAGAAAAGGTGGTCAATATATCTACACAATGACATATGAGAAAATAATGGAGAAGTGGCAATTGGGTTGGATAATTGAAGTTGAGAGACTTACATATGGTAGAAGGTGAGTGGGTTTAAAAAATAAATTGGAGAGGCAATTTGATGTGTTAATTAGCGAGGATTTGGTGGTAAATTAATGAGGGTACCTTTTGTGAGAAATTTAAGGTAACTAGAAAGGTATGTTACCTCTATTTCTTTCATGCTTAACGCCATTTAATCTTTACTAGCAATAATTTATGTATTTTGTAAGTGAAAATGTACATTAACGAAGATTTTACTTAATAGGTATCATTAAGTACATTGGAATATCTCAATTAAATTGATACATGTTTAGTACCCCTCTTTATGTAGTTCATCGTCTAAGAAAAAAAATACAAACGAATGATGATACATTCCACTATCATGTCGTAGTACAAATACTAAGAGTCATGTAGGTTACATTATTAGCTACAACATTGTCCTCCCTATAGATATAAGGACCGTGAAACACTATTTGGGAGATCTCTCCATGTAATCAACCCAAGCTACACGCCATTTCCATATAATAGAGAGTGATTTGGTACGAAAAAGAGCCCTCATGTAAGTTGAGTCCAATCCCAACCAAAACTTCCACCATCCAAAAGAGGAAGCATATTTAATAGCATGGATTGCATCTGGTAGTTCAGCTTCAAAGGAATGTGAATGATCGAGTGGAATGGAAAAACAAAATTTGATAAAGGACCACAACAAGGTCTTGAACACCTCCACACACTCAACTAATCTTGACGACTTGAAATATACATGAATATTAATTAAGATATCATTTGAGAAAATGTATTTTTTAATATTGTGAAATATGAACTAAAAATAATATATTAGTATTTTTTAGCGATAATGGAAACTCCAAATTCATCTTCCTAGCTTTATTGTCTCACACTTACACTTTATGGTAGATACTAATTGTATATATTTTGCCCATCATCCTCCTTGTATATATCATTATTTTGTGCTCCTAATGTCTTTTATATGTTTAATTATTATTTTGTAGGTGTTTAGATCTAAAATGAACAAGAAAAGGAGCAAAAACAAGTGTTTGGAGTGAAATCAAGGTACTCGATTGATCCAACTTTGATCGAGGACTTTTGGATTAAAAATTGGATCCAATTTATTGTAACTTGATCAATCGATAATTATGACTAGATGGATCGAAAACCTCTCGATCGATCAAGGATAGATCGAATTCAATTTTCTCACACCTTCTCATTTTTCCATACCTCTTCTTCTCTACTCTCTCTCTATATTTTCCCTTTCTAATTCTCTATCTATTTTTAACTTTCTAAAGTTGAGGTTTTTATGCAATCGATTGAGAATTTTGACTTGATGGATCAAACCCCTCTTAATCAATCAAGGATAGATCGAATTCAGTTTTCTCACACTCCTTCATTTTTCCACACCTCTTCCTCTCTACTCATTTTATGTATTTTCTCTTTCTAATTTTCTCTCTATTTTTATCTTTCTAAAGTTGAGGTGTTTATTCCCATTTTAATCTTTCTTCGATCTTGGTAAAATATGTCATCTATACATGTTATCAAAACAAGGATATCAAGTGGTAAACAATATATGGAAGAAATAATTACAACATTTATGTACCAGTAAGGTAATCCTTCCAAAAAATACTTGAATTACTACTTGTTAGGATGATATGATTTTTAAAGAGAGAAACTAGATAGAAGTGAAAGAATTGAAAATGAATTGTGTGGATCTTATATGAGGTCCATATATATAGGACATTACATGTACACATTTTAATCATATAGGGGTACATATCGTAGCATGTCAGGGGTACATATGTAAAAACATAATCTAACTTAAGGTCAACTACTATGATGGTTGGGGCTGGTGGTTAACCTTCTAATACCGAAAGTTACTCTACATAAATGAAGGCACCCTATAATTATTGTTGTAGATGTAGAAAAAAATTGGGTCTTTTAGAGCAATACATCTTATGGCTCAGACTATTTATGGGTCAGGCTCCAAGTCAATCCATATGTTCAAACATTAAGTTCCTCTACTTTTTCAGCTTGGTTCTTCAACTGGGGTGGAAGAATAGTAATTGGCCAATGAATTTGAAACATTCGTCATTCCCTAGTAAATGCTTATCAGTTAATTGGAGAGAGAATATTTGAATCTCTATATAAAAAGAAGCTAAGGCATTATTTATTTTCATTATTTTCAGGACAACGAACAAAAATTGGAACAAAAAATTCTCTATTTTTTTAGCTCGAGTCATATAATTCTTTGCTTGAGTGGTAAGAAAAATATCTTGCCACGTACTTACTTTTTCTTAGGCTTTTAGGGATCAATCTTCACACATTACCATTCTGTTATTTCTATAATATTTTGTAGAGACTATGCATAGAGAGGTATCATCATTGGCTACTAATAAGGTAATTCTAAAGGTGATGAATCGGGGTCCTCAAGTGAAACGAGCACCTCGAGAGAAGAATAAATGTATAAGCTTCCTCCTTCTACTTCTATGTCTTGACCTCAAACAACACCAATAATTAGTTTAAACATACCTCAGACCAAGATATCCATCTCCAGGTCATGGAGGAAAAAATCCAAGAGGAAAGGTACTGATGAACCCATAGGTCAAGGCTAAGAAAGATGTAAGACGTTCCCTCCTCGATAATTATCCCTAGATCGGGTGTTCTTGGTAGTGCATAACCTCCAACTGGATGGACAAAATTTCATAGAATGGCGTTATGGCTAGGGGTTAGATTCCCAATGTACCCCTTCATAAGAAAGTTTCTGGCAAGAACACAGCTCGCACTAGGATAAATGATATCAAATGGGTGGAGGTACTTTTTCTATCTTAGCCTTATATGCAAAGAGCTCGGAGTTAAGTTGGAAATTCCCAAGTTCAATGATGCTTTTATATTAAAAAAAACCCTATAGACACAAGAAGGATCTATGTATCAGTCTAGTAGGACTAGGGCATAAACGTGATCCTCCCTAAGAATGAGAGGAATTGGAAAGAGTACTTCTTCTATGTGTCTAGTCAATGGGAAATGTCAAATAGGGACATGAAATTAATAAGAAGCACTTGGCTGACACCAAACTCATGATAAGGAATACGAGTTCCCTTATCATGACATTGAGCCCAAAGGCTAAACAAAGGTTAGTTAATATCCAAAATTATCTATCCGAGAAAACACACACAGTAGAGGAAACTTTTAAACACCTCGCACTTTGTTACCTACAGGTTGATAAGATGGGGCTTAATAGAGCCATCGCATAGGATAATTCCTAAACATTAAGCACCCAAGAAACACAAGACCCCTCCAACTGACTTTGAGGGAAGGTTTGAAGTTGTCCCCTAATGATTATGAATGAGCCTTGAGTTAATTCTAATCATCCATTCCTACTTAGCTCTAGCGTTGAAAATATGACACTCCCTTCTTATTTTTTTTCAAGTATCATGGAGTTTAACGTCGATATCTTATTAGCCCAACTTCAAAGCAGGGTTACCAAACAAGGAGCAAGCTCTCAAGGATCGAACTCCTCTAAAGGAAAGAAGATTAGAAAATCTCATGGTTAAGAGACCACTCCCTCTCCATCCAAAAAGAAAAAAAACATCATATGACCATCAATGAGCCCATCCTCGTGCATAATCCACTGATAATGATTGAGCCCTTGCCAACATACCTAGGTCAACAAATTTTGACATCCGTCACCTTGAACTAATAAACACCTACTCCCCCGTAAGAGACTCGAAGAGGGGAAAAACGTTATTGATGATCACACTGTAGAAGTTAAGGGAGTGGCCTTGTATAGGGGTATAGATCTAGAGAAGCTAGACTATTTTATGGATAACCTCTCCTATATGGTACATGAGAGAAATAGCTCAATGCCATGTGCAAGGATATTGATTCTACAATTGTGCTTAGCAGACTCTTGTATCAAGTAAGTATCCCCTCGTGCTTTTATTTTACTCACATCGAGTTTATTTATCACTTATTTGTAGGCCCAAATTATTCACGGACTTAGTAGAGTTTGAGATGTTGAAAAACTGAAGCACAAGCTTAAAGTAGAAAAAAAGAGTCACTCCTGCACCCGAGGCGTTATGTTGTTGGCGAAGGAAAATAAGTGGGAGGATGAGGCCATGGACAAGGAGGAAAATCTTGCCAAATCTATACATGAGTTGAATGATAAGTCGAGGCACTTTGAGATGCTTGAGAAGTCTTAAAGAAAACTCAAGGTTGAGGTTGAAGCTTGTAAGCTCGAGCTTAATGATGCGAAAGAAACATTTGCTCATGAACAATAGAAGACAAGTGTGAACTCGATGCTATGATCGAGAAGATTTCTTCAAGCATTGAAATCAAGTATAACTTTCTATGGACTCTCTCA
Organism: Hippophae rhamnoides; assembly: GCA_033030585.1. NCBI lineage: Eukaryota > Viridiplantae > Streptophyta > Magnoliopsida > Rosales > Elaeagnaceae > Hippophae > Hippophae rhamnoides. The sequence continues at coordinate 43,346,631 of CM065436.1, read as the reverse complement.
AGAAAGAATCCAAAAAGAAAGGCCATGGTCAATACTTCTATCAAATCTTCAACATCCTAAATACTCCACTGTACTTACCTACAAAAACCCAAAATGATGGTGATAACTAGGATGAAGACTTTGAGACAAGTGATGGTGGACCTAGGGTGGGAAATGAACAAGCTAGAGACGGAGCTAGAGATCCTAAATTCTTTAGTAGGCTCGAGGTCTTTCATTTTAGAAAGGAACAAACCCTCCTTCTTTTATATAAGTGTGAGTTACTCTTGTAACCAACTTGCATGTTGCCTTTAATAAAACATTATTTTGAGAATTTTATGTATTTTACATGTATTTGTGCATTTACAGCATTCATATATGATGTTAACCAACTTCTTCTCCTGTAGGACATTTTTCCTATTGTTTATCCCATTGTCATTCCCTATAAAAAGGATTAGGGATACTTGTAATTTATATGTCTTATTTTGTTTGAAGAACATAAAAAATTCACTCCATCTTTTTGTTTGCACCTTATTGATTATAACTAGGAAAGTAGACACTCAACTTGGGCTTTAAAATTAGAGAATGCTAGGCTTAGCATCGAGGTAGATAAATTAAAGACTAAGTTGTGCACCTATAAGGATAACCTTTCTCTTTAAGAAGATATCAAGGGTGAGCTCAAGTCCTATAAAGAGTAGCTATCTCAACTTGGGAACGTGGAAGAAGGACCATTACTGAAATGGCTACTCTAGTTGATAGGGAATCCCATCCAGACATTAGGGGTTGGAGAAGCCTAATCCACATTAGTAATATTACAAATGGTAGACAAGTCAATCAAGTAACCTTGGGGAAAGGTAGATGATGTGTTAGTAAAAGTGGAAAAATTCATCTTTCTAGTAGTTTTTATTATACTAGACATGGAGAAAGAACGTGAAATTTCTAGTCGTCCATTCTCAGCAAATGAAAGAGCACTCATTGATATACAAAAAGGTGAGCTTATAATGGGAGTGCAAGATGAACATGCAACATTTAATATTTTTAAGACAAATAAATTTTTTGATACTAATAATCCTAGTGATGTACTTTATGAACATGTAATAATTCTTTGGGATATATGTTATTAATAAGCTAGCCACTGATGTACTTTATGAACATGTAATAATTCTTTGGGATATATGTTATTGATAAGCTAGCCACTGATGTACTTTATGACATGTACCCTAGTGATTTTTTAGAACATGTGCTTGTTAAGTCTGTGAACACACATGATGATGAATACCATAACACTCACTTAGGTAAACACATTCACGATGATAATTTAACTAAATTTATTGAACAACCCACGCTTAAGACTTTGACATATGATGCTATAATCAATGAAATAAATTTACCAGAAAACAACTCAACTTATTTCAATTCTAAAACTGTGGAATCTATTATGCAAGTTGATATTGTTGGTTGTGTGAACGTTTTTTAGGTTATGCCTGCCATGTGTGTATCTAATGAAGTTGTGGAGTGTCTTGAGACATGTTCTTGGCTCAAACCATCCATTGAGGAGCCACCCAAGTTAGAGATCAAACCTTTACCAAACCATCTTCACTATCCATTTTTGGGTGAAAATGGGACGCTCTCGATTATCATCTCTACTAGTTTAAGTATAGAGCAAGAAAAGTCACTATTGAAAGTGCTAAGGAAATTCAAAAGAGTTATGGATTGGTCTATTGACAACATCAAAGGCATAAGCCAATCCATAAGCACGCATGAAAGAGGTGGTGAAGAAGAAAATTGTTAAGTGGATGGACATGGGAATCATTTATCCAATATCAAACAATGAATAGGTAAGCATAGTTCAATGCGTACCAAAAAGAGGAGGAATCACTATGGTGGAAATGAATTAAATGAGTTAACACCAACAAGGTCTTTCACGGGATGGAAACTATGTATGGATTTTCGCAAAGTGAATAATGCTATAAGAAATTAAGGACCATTTTCCTCTCCTATTCATGGATCAAATGCTTGATATATTAGCAAGGCATTCTTTCCTTTTCCATCTAGATGGATACTTTGGCTATCACTACATCGTTGTGGCACCCGAAGACCAAGAAAAGACCACCTTCATATATCCTTATGAAACTTTTGCATTCAGAAGAATGTCATTTAGATTGTACAATGCACCTGTGATATTTCAATGTTGTATGATGGATATTTTCTCAGACATAGTGAAGAAGTATATAGAGATCTTCATGGATGACTTCTCAATCTTTGGGAATACATTTGATAAGTGTTTACACTATCTCTCCCTAGTGTTAGAAATATGTGAAGAAACCCATTTGGTTTTAAACTAGGATAAGTGTCACTTCATGGTACATAAGGGTATAATCTTAGGCTACAAAGTCTCAGATAAGGGTACTAAGATGGATAGAGCTATGATTGAAGTGATTGAGAAGCTACCACCACCTACTAGTGTATAAAGAGTGAGATGTTTTCTTAGGCATGCATGCTATTATCGTAGATTTATGCAATATTTTTTCTCAAGTTTCCAAACCCTTGTGTAATCTATTGGAGAAATATGTGCCTTTTAAATTTGATGATAAATGTTTAGAGGCATTTCTAGCGCTTAAAGAGAAATTAGTGTCAACAATAGTTATAGCAGAACTAGATTGAAGCAAGCCATTTAAGTTAATGTGTGATGCAAGTGACTTTTCTACTGCAACTATTTTAGGGTAGAAAAGAGACTAGATGTTCCATACCATATATTATGCAAGCAAAACACTCAATGATATTCAAAGGAATTATTCTACTAGAGAGAAAGAGCTCCTAGCCATTGTGTATACTTTTAAGAAGTTCAAATCTTATTTGGTTGGAACCAAGTTGATTATCTACATGGACCATTCTACAATAAAGTATCTCATGAAAAATAAAGATACCAAACCAAGATTGATAAGATGGTTTCTTCTTCTACAAGAGTTTGACTTGAAAATTTGTGATAAAAAAGGGACAAAAAATCAGGTAGCAAACCCTTCTATCTAGATTGGAGAGAGAAGCTAATATGGATGATAACATGGTGATTAGGGAATCCTTTCCATAAGAGCAACTTCTTTTAGTAGCTCAAATTGACATTGCATGGTATGTAGACTTTGCAAATTTTCTAGTTACCAACATTCTTCCATCGGACCTCACATGGCAACAAAAGAAGAAATTATTCCATGATGTTAAATAGTATTTTTGGGATGACCTTTACCTCTGTAAAGAATGTGGTGATGGTATTTTAAGAAGCTTGTTCCTTATGATGAAGTTGGAAGTATTCTTCACCATTACCACAACTCAAACTATGAAGGCCATTTTGGGAGCACAAAAAGAGCAGCTAAGGTACTTCACTCCAGTTATTTTTGGCTTAAATTGTTTAGAGATGCCTACCTTTATATAAATACATGTGATATATGCCAAATGATAAGTAATATTTCTAAAAGATATTATGAGATGCCTTTGAATAGCATACTTGAAGTAGAATTGTTTGATGTTTGGGGCATTGAATTTATAGGACTGTTCCCTTCATCCTTTGGTAACTAATACATATTAGTAGGTGTGGATTATGTATCAAAGTGGGAAGAAGCCATAGTCAATAGTAAATGTGATGCCAAATTTTTCTTGAGTTTATGAAGAAAAACATTTTCACTAGGTTTGGAACTCCTAGGATCATTGTTAGTGATAAAGGTAGTCACTTTTGCAATAATGTCTTTTCTTTTTATTGTCTAAGTATGAGATTAAGCATAATGTGTCTACCACTATCATCCCCAAACAAGTGGGCAAACAGAGGTATCCAATAGAAAGGTGAAAAGAATGTTGGAGAAAATAGTAAATAATTCTAGTAATGATTGGACTTCTAAGTTAGATGATGCTTTATGGGCGTATATAATAGCATTTAAAACACTAATTGGTACTACCCTATATATCTAGTTTATGGAAGGCATTCACTTATCAGTGGAATTGGAGCACAAAGAATACTAGACATTGAAAAAGTTGAATATGGCCATGGATGTAGTTGGTGAGAAAAGAATGTCATAAATAAATGAATTAAATAATCTAGGTAGGGTGCTTATGAGAATAAAAATCTGTATAAAGAGAAAACAAAAAGATGACGTGACAAAAATATTGTGAACCATATTTTTGAACCAGGACATAAAGTATTACTATACAACTCAAGACTTAAGTATTCCTAGAAAAACTCAAGGGTAGATGGTTAGGTTCATTGACCATCACTAAGGTAATCAAACATGGAGCCATTTAATTAGAGAACAACAAAAAAGAATGGTTCATTGTTAATGGACATAGAGTGAAACATTATCATGAAGACCAATTACCAAATGAAAAATTTGTGATGGCCTTGGTTGATGCACCTTAAGAAATGATATACCAGTCCTGCTAATGACATTAAACATGGTGCTTGTTGAGAGGCAACGCAAATTTATTTTACTTATCATTGTTTGTTTTGTAGGTAAATAAATATAAAGGGTAATAGCTCAAAAAAATTGCCAAGTTTTAGTGATAGAATGTGGTATGCCAAGGCTAAGGAAGTTTTATTTCCTTTCACTTTTTCATATTTATATGTACATATTGAGGACAATGTGCAATTCAAGTGTGAGGGAGGAAATTTTATTCTCTACTTTAGTTTTTAGTAGCTATTTAAAATTTTTTAGGATGTTTCTAATCATGATTTGGGTAGAAATTGATGAATACATTGAAACTAAACACATGCATGATTGCTTGATATGAAACATATGAACCCAATGATAGAATTGGTTGTTATGACTAGGATAAAGAATGTAATATTCTTATTAAGATACTTACATTAATCATGTGATAACTTACTAGTTTTTATTAGATTGATTCAAATTTTTAGGCACATATTCATGACTGATTTTGGTATTCTTATTGAGAGAAAATTTAGGGTGAATTATGCTAGTCGATAAGGTCTACCATATTTTAGAATCTATTTGATTATCTCTAAAGATGAAATATTAAATAGTATTTAGGTTGAGAAATGATTGGGGCCTTAATTAGATCGATTGAGCCTTTCAAGCTAAATATTATCTATATCCTTAGTCACCCCTAACTAAGAACCATTAATATCTTTAAGCCACATATTAAGTCTAACTATTAAGAATTACCTTTATTCTTACACTTTTGACTTGAATAAAAAAATTAATCATGTGTTATATTATAGAGTGATGTTAATTGTAATACACCCTATTTCAACCAAAATAAAAAAATCACAACACCATTATCCATATAAAGAGAAATAAAATAAAAAGAATAAAATTAAAGATAAGTTTGAGGGTCTTATAAAATTATAAAAAAATATGGAATAAAAGAATTAAAAGAATGGTAAGATAGGGTGCACTAGAACATCTAGTGAAAACTCAATTGTAGTTTAATAAAAAGAAAGTTAAGGTGTGAAAAAAGCGTAAATATCTACATTTATCTACCCCCACCTAAGCCTTACATTACAAGCATATAAAACTCTTGATTTTTAGCTAAATACACATCTATATTAGTGGAAAGGAGTGTGAAAAGTAGACATATGAAACTTGTTCTAAGACTTAGTTGATTAGCATGCGCATATAAGTTGATTTTAAGAGTGCATTAGATGACATCATGTGCAACACACACGAATTAATTCGTCACAAACCTTTCATATCCTTGTATTAATGGAATGTTGATTAATGGATATTTAAACCTCCTTGTCATAGAATTGTACAATCTTTGAGGGACAAACTTTTTGTGAAACATGCAGGTATTAATATATATTTGTGTTAATGAATGTATTGTCCATATCATTTTAGCTAGTTAGACTTGGCTTTATTTGTGGGCAAGCAAAGAGTTAAGTTTGGGTGTGTGATAATTTCATAAAAGTAAAGTTATTTAGCCATTTTTGGACTACTATTTGTCTTGTCTTATGTTAAGATATCATGAAAAGCTTAGTTTGTGTATAATTATGTCAACATTAGTGGAATAATGGAAAATAGGGTGACAATGAGCCAAAAAAAAGGAAAAGAAAACCATGTCACAATGGGCAATTTATTTGTACCATGACACATGGAAAAGTACTAGGACGTAATCAACAATACAAACTACTACCTTTGGATAAAATAATAAGCAAGAGCGTAAATAACTATAAGCAGTTACCTAAATACTTTGTCCCAATAATTTTCATGATGTATTTATAAATATTTGATGCCTTATGTTTTTATGAAATCTCAATTTTTTTAAAAAAAATTATATATATTTTTAATAATAACCATAACAATAGCAACTATATTCATAATTATATAATTATAATCATAACACCAATTTTGAGCTCATAATTATGTGTTCATATGCATGTGCATAATATCTTTAAAGTCACCATGTATGTCAATAAATTGAGAGATTCTCCTATCTAGAAATGCTTCAGTTTGTACACTTACTCCTAGGATTGATGTATTTTCCTTTTGCATTGATAATTCTAATCCTAAAATATTAATATTGCATACTAGTAGTGTTTAAACATATGGCTCAATCTGGAGTCTAACCCAAGAATAGTCCAAATCATCGTATGTATTGCTTTAGAATACTTAATTTGTGCCTGCACCTACATCAATAATCATAAAGATCCATCATTTATACAGAATAACTTTCGATATTAGAAAGTCGACCACCAACTTGAACCATCAAAGTGGTCGACCTTAAGTTAGATTATGTTTTTACATATGTATCCCCTCACACGCAGCAACATGTACCCCCTATATGATTAACACGTGTACATGTAATATTCTATATATATGGATCTCATATGATATCCACACAATTCATTTTCAATTCTCTAACCTTTCTCTAGTTTCTCTCTCTAAAAATTGGATCATCACAATATTTTGGCGCTAATTGTGAGACTCAGAATCTGAAGGTTGAACCTTAGCTTTTGACCTCATATTTTGAAGGATTCACGCCAAGTTTAGAGAGAAAGACCCTGTAAACAAGATCCTCACATTGTGTTCCCTAAGACCTATATTCGTCATGGTGGGAATACGAGTTGAGGAAAGATTGAGACTAATGAATGAAATATCAACTTCATCACAAGACTATACCTTGGCAATCCATGAAAAGGCTCAAGCTAAGGTACGAGCTGATATCAACCCTCATCAAGAGTTGGTTCATCAACTTCTTGAGCTAAGAAGAGAGCTCCAGGAGATCAAGCGAGAAAACCAAGCAATATGCTCGCGATCAGACCTATATATCTATCTCCAATGAAGCCGTACACTTCAAATCATTAGCCATAGGTGATTGGGTTCTCAAGAGGGTCTTCCCCAATAAAAAATAGTGGATGGCTAGAAAGTAAGGTATAAATTGGGAAGGCACATATCAAATAAGTGCAGTGACACCAAGTGGGGCTTACTTATCAAAAAACATCGAGGGATCTAAAGATACCATGATATGGAATGCTCGACACTTAAAAAAGTATCACTTCTAATGTACTTTGATTTATTCTTCTTTTTAATATATCACCCCATATATATGTAATAATTTTTATTGATTAGAGATGCCATCACCCATGTATATTTCTAATCATGAGTTGATTATCTCGGTTAGGAATCAGGTAGAGCACTCTAATAGATGATATTAGATAGTTGATCACCTCGGTCATAGCCCAAGTAGAGAGCTCTCCCATAAAATTCAATGTCACAAGTAGATCACCTCGGTCAGGAACCAAGTAGAGAATTCTAACAGATGATATTAGACAGTTGATAACCTTGGTGATAGACCAAGTAGAGCGTTCTTCCTTAAAATTCCTTATCACGAGTTGATTAGCTCAATCAAGAACTAGGTAGAGTGTTTTGACAGATGATATTAGAGAATTGATCACCTAGGTCATAGACTAGATAGAGCATTCTCTCTTAAAATTCCATGTCCCGAGCAGGTCACCTCTATCATAGACCATGTAGATCACTCCAACAATTTCCCTATTCCCCTTGCTCTTTCTATGACAATTTTCCAAGTTATACTATAGATTTATTACATTGGTCGAGCTTCACACGTTCATCCTATTGACAATGAAGTTACATTGATCGAGCTTACAAATTTTTACAAGTTTATTAATAAGGAGCTCGGCGTCCCAAAATTACTAAAAATCTTTCAGACGTTTGGATGCACAATGAGTATCTAGGTCTTTAAAACCATCTTACAAATATTGGCTCTTCCTTTTTAATGAAGGCTAAGCTTAAGTTCACAATTGAATGTTCCAACTCCTCAACCACACCCATCACCTTGAGGAACTCTCATGCAGATCGCTCCATGTAAAATTGATAATGGCATCAGGTTAATGCTAGCACCTAAATCATAGAGGCCTTGCCAAAGTGTATGTTCCCAATAGTGCAAAGGATGTCAAAGCTACTCGAATCTTTCATTTTTTATGGTATTTTTTATCAAGGATGGCATAACCTTTGGTTAAGGTTATTGTCTCATGATTTGCAAGCCTCATTTTCTTAGATAATGTCTTTCATGACTTTGGCATAGGAAGGCATATGTTCAAGTGCATCTGTAAATGATATATTTATGTGAAGCTTTTTGAAGATCTCTAGGAATTTAGAAAACTACTTGTCTAGCTTTTATTTCATAGTCTTTGAGGGAAAGTTATGGTGGGTATGTAGATGTTACCCTTCTTTTGTTGAATTACTTCCTTTTCAGTACTCTCTTTGTCCACTTTTTCCTCCTCACCTTTTTAAGCTTCCTATATCTCCTCTAAAATTTTATCACTCGTCAAGATTATTTCATTACAATGAACCTTACCTTCTCTTTTTGTATTCATTTCTGTGTCACTTAGAAGGTTACCTTATGGCCTTTGACTTATGGCTTAGGCAAGTTTCCTTATTTAGACCTCTAAATTCTAGGTAGAAGACATATGAGTGGATTCTATGCAATCCAATTTTGTATTTAATGAATGGATGAAGTCTTCCATCATCCACATTAAAGCATTTGCATTTTTCTCACTAGGTGGCTTCTTTTCTTGAGCTTATCGTTGTTGTGGTTGTTGAAAACCTAGTAGTGGGAAGGGTTGATGGTTAAATTGATTATCACCTTGATTTTTGCTATTGTTCCGAGAGAAATTTGAGTGGTTTCTCCATCCTGGGTTGTATGGGTTTTCTTGGAGGTTTTGATTATTGACATACTTTACTACTTTGTGAAGATTCCTACATGCTTCAATAGAAGGAGATCCATTGAAATAATCACATATCGAAAGGACTTTGTACCATATTTAATCCCACAGAGCTACCATCCAACTTCTTAGTTAAATCTCACAACAAAGCATTTGTTTGAGCTTCCAATGCTACTATAGTGTCTACATTTGCAACTTCAAAAATTCTATTTGGATTGAGCATTTATTTATACCATTGCCAATTGATGGATGCCCATCAAGTGGTGCAAAAGCCTCATCTTCTGTTTTACTCATCAAAGCTACCTTAGTTGCAGAATCAATTATGGTCCTTGGTTGTCTTGTTAACCCATTATAGAGTTTTTGCACTTGTAGCTAAATGAGAAGACCATGGTGTGGGCATATTTTTAATAGCTTTTTAAAGTATTCCCAAGCTTTATAAAATTATTCCCCTTCAAAATGCTAAAGGTGTGAAGTACTTTGCTAATAATTTTTGAGCCAATTGATCCCATTTAGTTATTAACATAGCAGGTAGTGACTATAACCAAGCCTTAGCCTTGTCCCTCAGTGAGAAAGGAAAGAGACAAAGGCAAATTGCATCATCCAAGATACCATTCATGTCGAAGGTAATACAAATTTTCAAGAATAAAACAAAGTGAAGATTTAGGTTATTGTTGACTAACCCTCCAAATTAGTTTGCCTATACCATCTGAAGGACACCTAGCTTGAGTATAAAATTATTAGCATTGATGTCTATCTATTGATAGATGATTAGACTCCATCTACTAGTGGGATTGCAAAATCCCTTAAAGATTTAGGGACCACTAAAGTTCGTTGATCCTTTATTCTACCATAACCCCTGATTGATGTTGTGCTAACCGTTCCTTTCTTAAGCGAGTAAGGTTATCTCTATTTCCGCATCAAAAGGTACAAGATTTTTACCTGTCAAGCTGGGCATACAACAGAAACATTAAAACAAAAATTTAAAGGTCCAACTAGTATAATAATAACCGTTATTGATATCCGTTACAAGTACTAAACTCCTCGATAATTATACCAAAAACTTGACACACTAAACACAAGTATATGGGTTGTGCAAGTAATATAATGTACCTAAGTACAAATATCAATCCCATAAGGAGTTATGTAACTTATAACAAAGTACCAATGTAAATATTACGAGTACTATTTGGATAATAGTAAATTATAAAAGTACAAAAATAAATAACAACTAATTAGTCAAATCAAAATTCAAAAATTATGAAAATATATGACAAAACGACCTAGGAATCTTTAATCTCCTAATTTTCTAAGCTTGTGAATTACTAAAAATTTTCCCAAAATAATTATCAATTAACCAATTACATGATTAATTGAATCTAACCTAACATACATTATTCTCTCAAATATGCTACACACATATAATAATTAATCTAATCACACTCTAATGCCAATTAGATTTAACACAACTCATTAAACTAATCAATTATAGATCACACATGCATGAATCATAAATCTTTACCTAGAAACTATATAAGTTATTTAATCAAGAAAAATAATTAAATAATTCTCTCAAATCTATTTAATTGTCCACATAGCTCACTTATTAGCCAGACAATTAATAGCATAAAAATTATATTAAATAATATAATTGAATTGAATAACAGTTGGGTTACTAAGACCCTAAAATAAATAAATTAGCTAGACATAATTAAGTTTATAAAGCTCAGATTTTTCATAAAGAAAGGAAAATAAAAGGAGATACATTCAATCTCTTGATTTGTAACACTAATCTTCTCTTGAATTTTTCATAAAATTGTGTCTTCATTAATATTTTCTTGAATTTTTCTCTCTTTTCTCTCTTCTTGGTAGTTGTTGTATGTTTTTGATTCATAATTGTGTTTAATTTGTGCCTCATTAGGATTAATTAATAAGAGAAATAACCTAATATGATCCATTATATCAGACCCTAAAAGATCCAAGGGCTGAGATTAAAATTAGGAGATAAGATTTACCAGCCAAATCTTGCCCTGTTTTCTACATGCACTGTGGCTAGGTTCTTTTGTAACATGTCTCTTCTAATTCTCCAGCCCTTGTATATGCATTGTATTACCCTTTCATTCCCATCGTGGCATTGTCTTCTATAATTTTAGCTCCTTAATGCATGCCGTGACACGAATAAATTGCCTAGGCAACATGAGTTGTTTTTCCTTGTTTTTGACTTGTTTTCACCCTGTTTGTCATCATTCTATCTACATTAATATAATTAAACATAAATTAGGATTTTCATGATATTTTAGCACAAGAAAACACAAATAATTGGTTTAGAAGTGACTAAATTGTAGAGTTATCATCCAGCACCTCTTTGTGCCAAAAAAATGCTTGATCTCAATGTTTACACAATTTTTAACCACCGTATCGATATTGATCCAATTTTTCATATTTAGTGTAGCATTTTGTACGAAATTTTACCTATAAATTCAACATAACAACCCCATTATCAGATATCATCAGTTTTTACATTAGTATAATATTATTATTTTTTAGAGAAAGGTAGCAGATTCTAGAAAGAGAAAATTTCTTTAAGTTTTTGGAAGAGAAAGAGAAATCAATTCAAGGATTTGGGTATTTATTCCATCAAGGGTATTTTAATCTCTAGTTTAATTTTAATTTTAATTTGGAAAATTAAGATGATGCCTTTAATAATTATATTCATGATTTTGAATTTAATTAGTATTGATTGAATTTATACATGAGTTTTTAGCATTGGTTTATAATTGAATTGAATTTTTAGGTAAATTATTATTTATGTAAAATTTTAGATTATCTATTGTTCTTGGTTCTTGATATCTTTATTTGTGAATTATTGACAGATCAAATATTTATTTATGATTAAAATGAATATTTTTAAATTAGATTGTTAAAAAAATCATCTATGCTTAATTAATTCATGAACAAGAATCTAAACTAATTATATAATCATAAAATTTTCATGATCATTGAAATTTCTAATTTAGTAAAAAAAAATCAATAATCTCAACTTAGTTGTATGTTTTCTTTATAATAGTCTAATTAACTAATTAACCTAGACGAAGAGAATAAATTGATTAATTATAATTGAAAATCACCATGATCATTAGGATTTTCTAGATTTAGTGGGAAAATCAATACTATCTACTTGGGATTAATCGTTGAATTCACCTAATTAATTCAATTAATGATTGATTAGCTAAATGTCCATGTTTTCTCGTCAAATTTCAATTCGTGTCAAAGATTTATGTATTATTATTATTTATGGTTAATTTATCCTTTTAATTAGTTATTTTATCCTATTTTCAATTTTTCAATAATATATTTTAGGGTGTTTAGATTTATTTTATTTCATTAGTTTATTACTTTTGAGAAAATTAGTAAAGAGTTTAAAATCACTATAATTTCATGAGACATCCACTAATACAATACATATATATGGTCTCAAAAATTTAACCTCAATTTTTTTAAAAACTGAGGCCATAGGATTTTGGTCACGGTCTAATGAAAATCTAGGGTATAGGGTATGTCTATGGCCTCGATTTTTATCAATAACCGTGGCCATAAGGTATATCAAATTTTTAATTATCTCTCTTTTTTTCTTTTTTTTTTCTTTTTCCTTTTTCCCAGCTTTTTTTTCTTTTATCGTTTTTCCTAGCTTTTTTTCTTTATTTGTTTTTCCCAGCACTCTTCTTCCTTTTCCCCTCTCTTCTTCCTCTTCCCCTACTCTATCGCACACCTCTCCTGGTATTGGTAGCTGGTTCGTTGGTCACTAGTCGTTGGAGCTGGTGCTAATACGTTGGTACTGGTGCTAGTGTGATGGTGCCACTTATGCAGATCATGTCACTTGGTGACGCAATCATGCCCTTATTCTTGTTAGAATATAGGTATATTCTTTGATTATGCATATCTCCAAGCAGAAGATACCTGTATATATGCTTGCACAATTATTCTTACACATGCATGTAGCAGTTGCATACATGCAAATATTTTGATATATGTATGTAACCAAGCATATTGTAAACATTATACTTTCAGCAATTTCAGGAACTTCTCTAACTTGCAGCTTTCTTTTTTCAAGTTGTTTTTGTCATGTCTATGTGGACTAGATTGCACCAACTTATGCCTAATATGTGTAATGAAGCTCTAAATAAGCGGTTAGGAATTGAGGTAATTTTGTTGCTTCTTTAATTCATTCATCCACTTGTTGAAAATTAACACTTCCAAGCAAAAGGAATGGATTTTTAAGCTATTTATTCTGTAATAATTATACATCTCAAGTTCACTTGTTTGTTTCAAAATTTGAAATTACATGATATACTGGTTGAGACTGAAAAACGGGGTATAGCATTTGATCAATTTCTAACAATTCTAGAACAAGATGAATGGATATACAATGATGGAAAATCTACAACATGTATTGCCTTTGCACTATATATGTATAAGGAGGTTGGAATACTTGGGCCAAATCCCAACTCTATTCAAGTAACTGAATTCACTATTAGGTATATGACAAACCAAATTCTAAATCACAACCTCTGAATTTGATGCAATGTTGTTAATTTTATGTATTCATTATCCATGTAGATTTGTGATGCATATGCTCACAAGATTTTCGAGAATAATATAACCCGCTTACCAAGTTGGTGTAACAGAAAAAAATGAGTTAGAAGCTGAAGTAGAAGGTGCCTGGTGTTATTTGATTTTCGGTCTATTATAGATTCAATGTCTCTATATTTGATTAGTTCACAACTCAATTGTATTTTATGCTTTGTATCTATCATAATAGTGTATAAACTTTCAAATATAATTTCACTTTCACTTTTAATTTTAATATAATATTATTTTTAATATTGTAATTAATAAATTTATTTTAATTTATATTTACTTTTAATATTGTAATTAATAATTATATTTTTATTTAAATTTATGGTCATAAGGTATGTCTATGGTCTCGGTCTTATAAAAACTAAGACCATAGATATACCTTATGACATCGATTATTGAAAAAATGAGACCATAGGGTATGTCTATGGGCTCGATTAAAAACCAAGATCATAGGTAACAGTCTATAGTCTCTCCCACTTAAACCTCAGTTCTTATAATTGTGGTCATAAACTTATGATCATGATTAAAAATCGAGACCATATACATTGATTATAATAGTGATCGAACGTATGTTAAACTTATTATTAGACTATTGATAATTCGTATATTTATGTACATTTATATTTTGTACTACGACAACTCACAAGTACACAAATTTTCCAATATTTATGTCTCTTGGAGTTAGACCAATAAGTGTGGTTTAATTGCATCAAAATTAATTTATGATGATATTGCATGTTTGGGTTCATGCCTTAAAATGTGCACTTCCCCTGTTTAGGAAGCAAGAAATTACAAGGTATATCGGTTGCATTCATTTTTTAAAAAAATACTATAATAATCACGTGCTCAGGATTCAAATTTCAAATATTTTACATACCTAAATAGATTTCATATCATTGAACCACAGCTCATTAATTTGGAATATGCGCTCCCTATTAAAGTGAGGAAATACAATCATACATGGTTAATGCATATAATTCTCCCCTAATTGCATTTATCTTTACTATTATTCTTGTTATATTATAAACTGATTTATTTAAATATTGTAGGCATGCTTACTATGTTTATTTAAATTACAATAATATTTTCCTGCTGAATTAGTGGTAGCATACTCCTTAATTAAATATTTCAGAGATTGAGTTTGAAGTAGGGAGCTTATGTTATCGAGATCAATACAAGTACATGAAGACACTTAAAGTCTATTTAAAACAATATTATTTTTAATGGATATTTCTGGTTTTAGTGTTGGCAAGTTGAGACTACAATGATGTAATATTTGACTTTTGTAAAATATAGGTCTTTAATTGAAACGTTTTTGAATTGGTACTCTTTTAATTCGAAGTACACCCGCATTATTTTACTTTGAAATTTAATTAAATTTGCGGTTATCAATTTTTATTTTTTAAAAAAAAGAAAATCTTTAAATTGATTTTTCTTTTCTTTCGTCCACGTACCCATATTTAAGGATGTGATACCAATGATTAAAAACTAGGTTGGATTGATATCAATAAGTTATGTCAATGACATAACAAATGTAAGTCCTAATACACAACATAATGGACATCAGACTTTCAACTACTATTGTATCACGAATTGTACTAACACCTTGTCAATGTATGGCTCTTAAGAGAAAAGCTAACAACTTATTTTTCCAATCAAGAATAATTTTTATGTTAAAAACATAACTTATCTCTCTCAAATTTTTAACATACAGCACTTAGAAAACTACTTTGTTGTCCTTGAAGATTTTCTATACACAAGACTCTTGACATTTTGATCAAAACCATAAGATGACGATTTCATCTCATGATCTCGATGTTTGTTTAAGTTCATGAAGAAATTGTTTAAACTTATCAATATTTTTGTCTTTAATTATCTTACAATCTTGTTAAGTGTAATCCATTGACATACTGATTGTTTTCAAACTATATTTTTGGATGGGCAGAACCAAAATGATTTACTCCATGACCTAGTTTGATTTGAGGTGTATTTATATCCAGGTCTTTAGGAAATTCACTTAAACTAACTTGTCGTAGTTTCAACTTGTTGTCACTTAGTGGTGATGTACGAGAGACAAGCAAGCTTCGAGGAGGACCTGTGTTGTTCATACAGTGTGAGAGACACTAGGAGCAGTTGGGCAAATGGCCACAATTGCTAAAGGTATAGAGTTCTAAGAGCATTGTGTTTATGTAGGTCTAGTGATTTTGGTTATCTTACTTGTATCCAATTTCCAGTAGATTGCAGTTTGTGCATAGTTTACTGTAACATAGCTTAATACACAAGTTGAGATTTTCAAGATTGAATAACACCCGCGGTTCATAACAATTTTATATATCTTCTCTTTTAGTATTTTTTTTATGACATTGTAATTAGTTTGAATGAAAATTATTGTTAACCTGAACCACCGACAATCTGCCTACCTATGAGTGTTCTAGACGTAATACTAATTATATGCTAGGAGTGAAAGAAAATAAAATAAAAACTTCGTTATAAGTGATCAATAAGTTGTACAAACACTTGATCTTAACAATTACGATTTACAATAAAAAGCGTAAAAATTTTACTTTTTTTTTTGGGTGAACCACTTAATATTTTTTAATAGTAATAAAAAAAATTGATATATAGATTAATCTCTTTTTTTTTTTTACCGAACCATACCTAAAGACAAGGTATTTAAATGAGAGAACTCTCAAAATATATAAAAACTATTTAGCAAATATTTTTAACAATCTCCAAGTCCAACTTTGTATTAATTTTATTCCAAGTTATATTTGTCTCTTTATCGTACTTGATATTTTCTTTTGTTTTAATTAATTTAGAATTTCAAAACGTACTAATATCAATACACAAATGAAATATGTAGTGGTCAGGATGATTTCTCAACAAAATCACATGATATAATTAAATTTGCATTTATTTATATAAATTGATATTTTAGTGTTAATCAAAATTGTGCGTATGAAACCCCTTTTCCCAAAAAACATAATGTATAGAGGACGGACAGGAGAGAGAAAGTCCTCATCTTTCTCCCTAACTTCATCTTCTTGTTATCGAAGAGAGTAGACTATATTGTTACTCATTCCTTGCCTCTCTACATTTGCATAGGGTGCTTCTTTTTTATAATTTTTTCTAATCTATATGCAAATTAATTCAAAATTTATTCATCTCTCACCTTATCTTTTAAATTCCTTATTTCACCTCTTAAATTAAAAAAAAACAATATTCTTTTCTTTAAAGCGCTTGCATAAATTGTATTTCACCTTCTTATCTTTAAGATTTTTACATCATTTTATTTCAAATTCAATTATATTTCATTTTTTTAGTTTTTGTTTTCAAATTATCCATTATTTTTTTCACATGATCAAATTCAATTATATTTCACTTTTTTAGTTTTTGTTTTCAAATTATCCATCAATTCAAAAGGTTATCTTTTCACGTGGATTTAGTTGAAAGTAAAAAATATTGACCAAAATTTATTCTCTTTTCATAAGAATTAATAATATTAATATGTTAATAATAAGATCTACAAATATAATAAAATAAATGTTAGTTTTTATAGTTTTGCTTTAGTAAACTCCTTAGTTTTCTTAGTAATAATAATAAATATTTTTAATTGATCTATTTCTTAAATATTTATATTTAATATGTGAAAATAATTTTATTTGATATCTGTTTGTATTTATACATTCTTCAACTTTTTATGTAATTCTTCACAAATAGAATATGTAAAGATTACTTGCAAATTTTATATGCTCAAAACAATATTAGTTGTAAAGGATATTGATAAATTTATACTCCTAATAATTGTATTACCTTAAATAATACAATCATCAAACATAAGATGAAACTATTTAAGCTTGTTTTCAATAACTATTTGATCATGTTTTAGAGTTACAGAAGCATAATATTAAACTATTTTTTCACCTATTAACTTATTTTTATATATTTATAATTGTATATATTCATTTTTTAGCTAGATGTACTTTTTATGTAAGTCTTCACAAATAAAATATGTAAAGATTACTTGCAAATTTTATATGCTCAAAACAATATTAGTTGTAAAGGGTTTATATTGACAAATTTATACTCCTAATAATTGTATCACCTTAAATGATACAATCACCAAACATATGATGAAACTATTTAAGCTTGTTTTCAATAACTATTTGATCATGTTTTAGAGTTACAGAAGCATAATATTAAACTATTTTTTCACCTATTAACTTATTTTTATATATTTATAATTGTATATATTCATTTTTTAGCTAGATGTACTTTTTATGTAAGTCTTCACAAATAAAATATGTAAAGATTACTTGCAAATTTTATATATTAGTTGTAAAGGGTTTATATTGACAAATTTATACTCCTAATAATTGTATCACCTTAAATGATACAATCATCAAACATACGATGAAACTATTTAAGCTTGTTTTCAATAATTATTTGATCATGTTTTAGAGTTACAGAAGCATAATATTAAACTATTTTTTCACCTATTAACTTATTTTTATATATTTATAATTGTATATATTCATTTTTTAGCTAGATGTACTTTTTATGTAACTCTTCACAAATAAAATATGTAAAGATTACTTGCAAATTTTATATATTAGTTGTAAAGGGTTTATATTGACAAATTTATACTCCTAATAATTGTATCACCTTAAATGATACAATCACCAAACATATGATGAAACTATTTAAGCTTGTTTTCAATAACTATTTGATCATGTTTTAGAGTTACAGAAGCATAATATTAAACTATTTTTTCACCTATTAACTTATTTTTATATATTTATAATTGTATATATTCATTTTTTAGCTAGATGTACTTTTTATGTAAGTCTTCACAAATAAAATATGTAAAGATTACTTGCAAATTTTATATATTAGTTGTAAAGGGTTTATATTGACAAATTTATACTCCTAATAATTGAATCACCTTAAATGATACAATCACCAAACATATGATGAAACTATTTAAGCTTGTTTTCAATAACTATTTGATCATGTTTTAGAGTTACAGAAGCATAATATTAAACTATTTTTTCACCTATTAACTTATTTTTATATATTTATAATTGTATATATTCATTTTTTAGCTAGATGTACTTTTTATGTAACTCTTCACAAATAAAATATGTAAAGATTACTTGCAAATTTTATATATTAGTTGTAAAGGGTTTATATTGACAAATTTATACTCCTAATAATTGTATCACCTTAAATGATACAATCATCAAACATACGATGAAACTATTTAAGCTTGTTTTCAATAACTATTTGATCATGTTTAGAGTTACAGAAGCATAATATTAAACTATTTTTTCACCTATTAACTTATTTTTATATATTTATAATTGTATATATTCATTTTTTAGCTAGATGTACTTTTTATGTAAGTCTTCACAAATAAAATATGTAAAGATTACTTGCAAATTTTATATATTAGTTGTAAAGGGTTTATATTGACAAATTTATACTCCTAATAATTGTATCACCTTAAATGATACAATCATCAAACATACGATGAAACTATTTAAGCTTGTTTTCAATAACTATTTGATCATGTTTTAGAGTTACGTAAGCATAATATTAAACTATTTTTTCACCTATTAACTTATTTTTATATATTTATAATTGTATATATTCATTTTTTAGCTAGATGTACTTTTTATGTAAGTCTTCACAAATAAAATATGTAAAGATTACTTGCAAATTTTATATATTAGTTGTAAAGGGTTTATATTGACAAATTTATACTCCTAATAATTGTATCACCTTAAATGATACAATCATCAAACATACGATGAAACTATTTAAGCTTGTTTTCAATAACTATTTGATCATGTTTTAGAGTTACAGAAGCATAATATTAAACTATTTTTTCACCTATTAACTTATTTTTATATATTTATAATTGTATATATTCATTTTTTAGCTAGATGTACTTTTTATGTAAGTCTTCACAAATAAAATATGTAAAGATTACTTGCAAATTTTATATATTAGTTGTAAAGGGTTTATATTGACAAATTTATACTCCTAATAATTGTATCACCTTAAATGATACAATCATCAAACATACGATGAAACTATTTAAGCTTGTTTTCAATAACTATTTGATCATGTTTTAGAGTTACGTAAGCATAATATTAAACTATTTTTTCACCTATTAACTTATTTTTATATATTTATAATTGTATATATTCATTTTTTAGCTAGATGTACTTTTTATGTAAGTCTTCACAAATAAAATATGTAAAGATTACTTGCAAATTTTATATGCTCAAAACAATATTAGTTGTAAAGGGTTTATATTGACAAATTTATACTCCTAATAATTGTATCACCTTAAATGATACAATAATCAAACATATGATGAAACTATTTAAGCTTGTTTTCAATAACTATTTGATCATGTTTTAGAGTTCTGAAGCATAATATTAAACTATTTTTCACCTTATAATTTATTTTTATATATTTATAATTGTATATATTCATTTTTTAGCTAGATGTACTTTTTATGTAAGTCTTCACAAATAAAATATGTAAAGATTACTTGCAAATTTTATATATTAGTTGTAAAGGGTTTATATTGACAAATTTATACTCCTAATAATTGTATCACCTTAAATGATACAATCATCAAACATACGATGAAACTATTTAAGTTTGTTTTCAATAATTATTTGATCATGTTTTAGAGTTACAGAAGCATAATATTAAACTATTTTTTCACCTATTAACTTATTTTTATATATTTATAATTGTATATATTCATTTTTTAGCTAGATGTACTTTTTATGTAACTCTTCACAAATAAAATATGTAAAGATTACTTGCAAATTTTATATATTAGTTGTAAAGGGTTTATATTGACAAATTTATACTCCTAATAATTGTATCACCTTAAATGATACAATCATCAAACATACGATGAAACTATTTAAGCTTGTTTTCAATAACTATTTGATCATGTTTTAGAGTTACAGAAGCATAATATTAAACTATTTTTTCACCTATTAACTTATTTTTATATATTTATAATTGTATATATTCATTTTTTAGCTAGATGTACTTTTTATGTAAGTCTTCACAAATAAAATATGTAAAGATTACTTGCAAATTTTATATGCTCAAAACAATATTAGTTGTAAAGGGTTTATATTGACAAATTTATACTCCTAATAATTGTATCACCTTAAATGATACAATCATCAAACATACGATGAAACTATTTAAGCTTGTTTTCAATAACTATTTGATCATGTTTTAGAGTTACAGAAGCATAATATTAAACTATTTTTTCACCTATTAACTTATTTTTATATATTTATAATTGTATATATTCATTTTTTAGCTAGATGTACTTTTTATGTAAGTCTTCACAAATAAAATATGTAAAGATTACTTGCAAATTTTATATGCTCAAAACAATATTAGTTGTAAAGGGTTTATATTGACAAATTTATACTCCTAATAATTGTATCACCTTAAATGATACAATCATCAAACATACGATGAAACTATTTAAGCTTGTTTTCAATAACTATTTGATCATGTTTTAGAGTTACAGAAGCATAATATTAAACTATTTTTTCACCTATTAACTTATTTTTATATATTTATAATTGTATATATTCATTTTTTAGCTAGATGTACTTTTTATGTAAGTCTTCACAAATAAAATATGTAAAGATTACTTGCAAATTTTATATGCTCAAAACAATATTAGTTGTAAAGGGTTTATATTGACAAATTTATACTCCTAATAATTGTATCACCTTAAATGATACAATCATCAAACATACGATGAAACTATTTAAGCTTGTTTTCAATAACTATTTGATCATGTTTTAGAGTTACAGAAGCATAATATTAAACTATTTTTTCACCTATTAACTTATTTTTATATATTTATAATTGTATATATTCATTTTTTAGCTAGATGTACTTTTTATGTAAGTCTTCACAAATAAAATATGTAAAGATTACTTGCAAATTTTATATGCTCAAAACAATATTAGTTGTAAAGGGTTTATATTGACAAATTTATACTCCTAATAATTGTATCACCTTAAATGATACAATAATCAAACATATGATGAAACTATTTAAGCTTGTTTTCAATAACTATTTGATCATGTTTTAGAGTTACATAAGCATAATATTAAACTATTTTTTCACCTATTAACTTATTTTTATATATTTATAATTGTATATATTCATTTTTTAGCTAGATGTACTTTTTATGTAAGTCTTCACAAATAAAATATGTAAAGATTACTTGCAAATTTTATATATTAGTTGTAAAGGGTTTATATTGACAAATTTATACTCCTAATAATTGTATCACCTTAAATGATACAATAATCAAACATATGATGAAACTATTTAAGCTTGTTTTCAATAACTATTTGATCATGTTTTAGAGTTACAGAAGCATAATATTAAACTATTTTTTCACCTATTAACTTATTTTTATATATTTATAATTGTATATATTCATTTTTTAGCTAGATGTACTTTTTATGTAAGTCTTCACAAATAAAATATGTAAAGATTACTTGCAAATTTTATATGCTCAAAACAATATTAGTTGTAAAGGGTTTATATTGACAAATTTATACTCCTAATAATTGTATCACCTTAAATGATACAATCATCAAACATACGATGAAACTATTTAAGCTTGTTTTCAATAACTATTTGATCATGTTTTAGAGTTACGAAGCATAATATTAAACTATTTTTTCACCTATTATCTTATTTTTATATATTTATAATTGTATATATTCATTTTTTAGCTAGATGTACTTTTTATGTAAGTCTTCACAAATAAAATATGTAAAGATTACTTGCAAATTTTATATGCTCAAAACAATATTAGTTGTAAAGGGTTTATATTGACAAATTTATACTCCTAATAATTGTATCACCTTAAATGATACAATCATCAAACATACGATGAAACTATTTAAGCTTGTTTTCAATAACTATTTGATCATGTTTTAGAGTTACAGAAGCATAATATTAAACTATTTTTTCACCTATTAACTTATTTTTATATATTTATAATTGTATATATTCATTTTTTAGCTAGATGTACTTTTTATGTAAGTCTTCACAAATAAAATATGTAAAGATTACTTGCAAATTTTATATATTAGTTGTAAAGGGTTTATATTGACAAATTTATACTCCTAATAATTGTATCACCTTAAATGATACAATAATCAAACATATGATGAAACTATTTAAGCTTGTTTTCAATAACTATTTGATCATGTTTTAGAGTTACAGAAGCATAATATTAAACTATTTTTTCACCTATTAACTTATTTTTATATATTTATAATTGTATATATTCATTTTTTAGCTAGATGTACTTTTTATGTAAGTCTTCACAAATAAAATATGTAAAGATTACTTGCAAATTTTATATGCTCAAAACAATATTAGTTGTAAAGGGTTTATATTGACAAATTTATACTCCTAATAATTGTATCACCTTAAATGATACAATCATCAAACATAATGATGAAACTATTTAAGCTTGTTTTCAATAACTATTTGATCATGTTTTAGAGTTACGAAGCATAATATTAAACTATTTTTTCACCTATTAACTTATTTTTATATATTTATAATTGTATATATTCATTTTTTAGCTAGATGTACTTTTTATGTAAGTCTTCACAAATAAAATATGTAAAGATTACTTGCAAATTTTATATGCTCAAAACAATATTAGTTGTAAAGGGTTTATATTGACAAATTTATACTCCTAATAATTGTATCACCTTAAATGATACAATAATCAAACATATGATGAAACTATTTAAGCTTGTTTTCAATAACTATTTGATCATGTTTTAGAGTTACAGAAGCATAATATTAAACTATTTTTTCACCTATTAACTTATTTTTATATATTTATAATTGTATATATTCATTTTTTAGCTAGATGTACTTTTTATGTAAGTCTTCACAAATAAAATATGTAAAGATTACTTGCAAATTTTATATATTAGTTGTAAAGGGTTTATATTGACAAATTTATACTCCTAATAATTGTATCACCTTAAATGATACAATAATCAAACATATGATGAAACTATTTAAGCTTGTTTTCAATAACTATTTGATCATGTTTTAGAGTTACAGAAGCATAATATTAAACTATTTTTTCACCTATTAACTTATTTTTATATATTTATAATTGTATATATTCATTTTTTAGCTAGATGTACTTTTTATGTAAGTCTTCACAAATAAAATATGTAAAGATTACTTGCAAATTTTATATGCTCAAAACAATATTAGTTGTAAAGGGTTTATATTGACAAATTTATACTCCTAATAATTGTATCACCTTAAATGATACAATCATCAAACATACGATGAAACTATTTAAGCTTGTTTTCAATAACTATTTGATCATGTTTTAGAGTTACAGAAGCATAATATTAAACTATTTTTTCACCTATTAACTTATTTTTATATATTTATAATTGTATATATTCATTTTTTAGCTAGATGTACTTTTTATGTAAGTCTTCACAAATAAAATATGTAAAGATTACTTGCAAATTTTATATGCTCAAAACAATATTAGTTGTAAAGGGTTTATATTGACAAATTTATACTCCTAATAATTGTATCACCTTAAATGATACAATAATCAAACATATGATGAAACTATTTAAGCTTGTTTTCAATAACTATTTGATCATGTTTTAGAGTTACAGAAGCATAATATTAAACTATTTTTTTCACCTATTAACTTATTTTTATATATTTATAATTGTATATATTCATTTTTTAGCTAGATGTACTTTTTATGTAAGTCTTCACAAATAAAATATGTAAAGATTACTTGCAAATTTTATATATTAGTTGTAAAGGGTTTATATTGACAAATTTATACTCCTAATAATTGTATCACCTTAAATGATACAATCATCAAACATACGATGAAACTATTTAAGCTTGTTTTCAATAATTATTTGATCATGTTTTAGAGTTACAGAAGCATAATATTAAACTATGTTTTCACCTATTAACTTATTTTTATATATTTATAATTGTATATATTCATTTTTTAGCTAGATGTACTTTTTATGCAACTCTTCACAAATAAAATATGTAAAGATTACTTGCAAATTTTATATATTAGTTGTAAAGGGTTTATATTGACAAATTTATACTCCTAATAATTGTATCACCTTAAATGATACAATCATCAAACATACGATGAAACTATTTAAGCTTGTTTTCAATAACTATTTGATCATGTTTTAGAGTTACAGAAGCATAATATTAAACTATTTTTTCACCTATTAACTTATTTTTATATATTTATAATTGTATATATTCATTTTTTAGCTAGATGTACTTTTTATGTAAGTCTTCACAAATAAAATATGTAAAGATTACTTGCAAATTTTATATGCTCAAAACAATATTAGTTGTAAAGGGTTTATATTGACAAATTTATACTCCTAATAATTGTATCACCTTAAATGATACAATCATCAAACATACGATGAAACTATTTAAGCTTGTTTTCAATAACTATTTGATCATGTTTTAGAGTTACATAAGCATACTATTAAATTATTTTCCCTCCTATTAACTTATTTTTATATATTTATAATTGTATATATTCATTTTTTTAGCTAGATGTACTTTTTATGTAAGTCTTCACAAATAAAATATGTAAAGATTACTTGCAAATTTTATATATTAGTTGTAAAGGGTTTATATTGACAAATTTATACTCCTAATAATTGTATCACCTTAAATGATACAATCATCAAACATACGATGAAACTATTTAAGGTTGTTTTCAATAACTATTTGATCATGGATTAGAGTTCTAAGCATAATATTAAACTATTTTTTCACCTATTAACTTATTTTTATATATTTATAATTGTATATATTCATTTTTTAGCTAGATGTACTTTTTATGTAAGTCTTCACAAATAAAATATGTAAAGATTACTTGCAAATTTTATATGCTCAAAACAATATTAGTTGTAAAGGGTTTATATTGACAAATTTATACTCCTAATAATTGTATCACCTTAAATGATACAATAATCAAACATATGATGAAACTATTTAAGCTTGTTTTCAATAACTATTTGATCATGTTTTAGAGTTACAGAAGCATAATATTAAACTATTTTTTCACCTATTAACTTATTTTTATATATTTATAATTGTATATATTCATTTTTTAGCTAGATGTACTTTTTATGTAAGTCTTCACAAATAAAATATGTAAAGATTACTTGCAAATTTTATATATTAGTTGTAAAGGGTTTATATTGACAAATTTATACTCCTAATAATTGTATCACCTTAAATGATACAATCATCAAACATACGATGAAACTATTTAAGCTTGTTTTCAATAATTATTTGATCATGTTTTAGAGTTACAGAAGCATAATATTAAACTATTTTTTCACCTATTAACTTATTTTTATATATTTATAATTGTATATATTCATTTTTTAGCTAGATGTACTTTTTTATGTAACACTTCACAAATAAAATATGTAAAGATTTCTTGCAAATTTTATATATTAGTTGTAAAGGGCTTATATTGACAAATTTATACTCCTAATAATTGTATCACCTTAAGTGATACAATCATCAACCATACGATGAAACTATTTAAGCTTGTTTTCAATAACTATTTGATCATGTTTTAGAGTTACGAAGCATATAATATTAAATTATTTTTTCACCTATTAACTTTTTTTTATATATTTATAATTGTATATATTCATTTTTTAGCTAGATGTACTTTTTATGTAAGTCTTCACAAATAAAATATGTAAAGATTACTTGCAAATTTTATATATTAGTTGTAAAGGGTTTATATTGACAAATTTATACTCCTAATAATTGTATCACCTTAAATGATACAATCACCAAACATATGATGAAACTATTTAAGCTTGTTTTCAATAACTATTTGATCATGTTTTAGAGTTACAGAAGCATAATATTAAACTATTTTTTCACCTATTAACTTATTTTTATATATTTATAATTGTATATATTCATTTTTTAGCTAGATGTACTTTTTATGTAACTCTTCACAAATAAAATATGTAAAGATTACTTGCAAATTTTATATATTAGTTGTAAAGGGTTTATATTGACAAATTTATACTCCTAATAATTGTATCACCTTAAATGATACAATAATCAAACATATGATGAAACTATTTAAGCTTGTTTTCAATAACTATTTGATCATGTTTTAGAGTTCTGAAGCATAATATTAAACTATTTTTTCACCTATTAACTTATTTTTATATATTTATAATTGTATATATTCATTTTTTAGCTAGATGTACTTTTTATGTAAGTCTTCACAAATAAAATATGTAAAGATTACTTGCAAATTTTATATGCTCAAAACAATATTAGTTGTAAAGGGTTTATATTGACAAATTTATACTCCTAATAATTGTATCACCTTAAATGATACAATCATCAAACATACGATGAAACTATTTAAGCTTGTTTTCAATAACTATTTGATCATGTTTTAGAGTTACAGAAGCATAATATTAAACTATTTTTTCACCTATTAACTTATTTTTATATATTTATAATTGTATATATTCATTTTTTAGCTAGATGTACTTTTTATGTAACTCTTCACAAATAAAATATGTAAAGATTACTTGCAAATTTTATATATTAGTTGTAAAGGGTTTATATTGACAAATTTATACTCCTAATAATTGTATCACCTTAAATGATACAATCATCAAACATACGATGAAACTATTTAAGATGTTTTCAATAACTATTTGATCATCTTTTAGAGTTACAGAAGCATAATATTAAACTATTTTTTCACCTATTAACTTATTTTTATATATTTATAATTGTATATATTCATTTTTTAGCTAGATGTACTTTTTATGTAAGTCTTCACAAATAAAATATGTAAAGATTACTTGCAAATTTTATATATTAGTTGTAAAGGGTTTATATTGATAAATTTATACTCCTAATAATTGTATCACCTTAAATGAT
Source organism: Hippophae rhamnoides (assembly GCA_033030585.1). Lineage (NCBI taxonomy): Eukaryota > Viridiplantae > Streptophyta > Magnoliopsida > Rosales > Elaeagnaceae > Hippophae > Hippophae rhamnoides. The sequence continues at coordinate 43,318,751 of CM065436.1, read as the reverse complement.
ACAATCATCAAACATACGATGAAACTATTTAAGCTTGTTTTCAATAACTATTTGATCATGTTTTAGAGTTACAGAAGCATAATATTAAACTATTTTTTTCACCTATTACCTTATTTTTATATATTTATAATTGTATATATTCATTTTTTAGCTAGATGTACTTTTTATGTAAGTCTTCACAAATAAAATATGTAAAGATTACTTGCAAATTTTATATGCTCAAAACAATATTAGTTGTAAAGGGTTTATATTGACAAATTTATACTCCTAATAATTGTATCACCTTAAATGATACAATAATCAAACATATGATGAAACTATTTAAGCTTGTTTTCAATAACTATTTGATCATGTTTTAGAGTTACAGAAGCATAATATTAAACTATTTTTTCACCTATTAACTTATTTTTATATATTTATAATTGTATATATTCATTTTTTAGCTAGATGTACTTTTTTATGTAAGTCTTCACAAATAAAATATGTAAAGATTACTTGCAAATTTTATATATTAGTTGTAAAGGGTTTATATTGACAAATTTATACTCCTAATAATTGTATCACCTTAAATGATACAATCATCAAACATACGATGAAACTATTTAAGCTTGTTTTCAATAATTATTTGATCATGTTTTAGAGTTACGAAGCATAATATTAAACTATTTTTTTCACCTATTAACTTATTTTTATATATTTATAATTGTATATATTCATTTTTTAGCTAGATGTACTTTTTATGTAAGTCTTCACAAATAAAATATGTAAAGATTACTTGCAAATTTTATATATTAGTTGTAAAGGGTTTATATTGACAAATTTATACTCCTAATAATTGTATCACCTTAAATGATACAATCATCAAACATACGATGAAACTATTTAAGCTTGTTTTCAATAACTATTTGATCATGTTTTAGAGTTACAGAAGCATAATATTAAACTATTTTTTCACCTATTAACTTATTTTTATATATTTATAATTGTATATATTCATTTTTTAGCTAGATGTACTTTTTATGTAAGTCTTCACAAATAAAATATGTAAAGATTACTTGCAAATTTTATATATTAGTTGTAAAGGGTTTATATTGACAAATTTATACTCCTAATAATTGTATCACCTTAAATGATACAATCACCAAACATATGATGAAACTATTTAAGCTTGTTTTCAATAACTATTTGATCATGTTTTAGAGTTAAGCATAATATTAAACTATTTTTTCACCTATTAACTTATTTTTATATATTTATAATTGTATATATTCATTTTTTAGCTAGATGTACTTTTTATGTAACTCTTCACAAATAAAATATGTAAAGATTACTTGCAAATTTTATATATTAGTTGTAAAGGGTTTATATTGACAAATTTATACTCCTAATAATTGTATCACCTTAAATGATACAATAATCAAACATATGATGAAACTATTTAAGCTTGTTTTCAATAACTATTTGATCATGTTTTAGAGTTACAGAAGCATAATATTAAACTATTTTTTCACCTATTAACTTATTTTTATATATTTATAATTGTATATATTCATTTTTTAGCTAGATGTACTTTTTATGTAAGTCTTCACAAATAAAATATGTAAAGATTACTTGCAAATTTTATATGCTCAAAACAATATTAGTTGTAAAGGGTTTATATTGACAAATTTATACTCCTAATAATTGTATCACCTTAAATGATACAATCATCAAACATACTGATGAAACTATTTAAGCTTGTTTTCAATAACTATTTGATCATGTTTTAGAGTTACAGAAGCATAATATTAAACTATTTTTTCACCTATTAACTTATTTTTATATATTTATAATTGTATATATTCATTTTTTAGCTAGATGTACTTTTTATGTAACTCTTCACAAATAAAATATGTAAAGATTACTTGCAAATTTTATATATTAGTTGTAAAGGGTTTATATTGACAAATTTATACTCCTAATAATTGTATCACCTTAAATGATACAATCATCAAACATAATGATGAAACTATTTAAGATTGTTTTCAATAACTATTTGATCATCTTTTAGAGTTACGAAGCATAATATTAAACTATTTTTTCACCTATTAACTTATTTTTATATATTTATAATTGTATATATTCATTTTTTAGCTAGATGTACTTTTTATGTAAGTCTTCACAAATAAAATATGTAAAGATTACTTGCAAATTTTATATATTAGTTGTAAAGGGTTTATATTGACAAATTTATACTCCTAATAATTGTATCACCTTAAATGATACAATCATCAAACATACGATGAAACTATTTAAGGTTGTTTTCAATAACTATTTGATCATGTTTTAGAGTTACAGAAGCATAATATTAAACTATTTTTTCACCTATTAACTTATTTTTATATATTTATAATTTTATATATTCATTTTTTAGCTAGATGTACTTTTTATGTAACTCTTCACAAATAAAATATGTAAAGATTACTTGCAAATTTTATATATTAGTTGTAAAGGGTTTATATTGACAAATTTATACTCCTAATAATTGTATCACCTTAAATGATACAATCATCAAACATACGATGAAACTATTTAAGCTTGTTTTCAATAACTATTTGATCATGTTTTAGAGTTACAGAAGCATAATATTAAACTATTTTTTCACCTATTAACTTATTTTTATATATTTATAATTGTATATATTCATTTTTTAGCTAGATGTACTTTTTATGTAAGTCTTCACAAATAAAATATGTAAAGATTACTTGCAAATTTTATATGCTCAAAACAATATTAGTTGTAAAGGGTTTATATTGACAAATTTATACTCCTAATAATTGTATCACCTTAAATGATACAATAATCAAACATATGATGAAACTATTTAAGCTTGTTTTCAATAACTATTTGATCATGTTTTAGAGTTACAGAAGCATAATATTAAACTATTTTTTCACCTATTAACTTATTTTCATATATTTATAATTGTATATATTCATTTTTTAGCTAGATGTACTTTTTATGTAAGTCTTCACAAATAAAATATGTAAAGATTACTTGCAAATTTTATATATTAGTTGTAAAGGGTTTATATTGACAAATTTATACTCCTAATAATTGTATCACCTTAAATGATACAATAATCAAACATATGATGAAACTATTTAAGCTTGTTTTCAATAACTATTTGATCATGTTTTAGAGTTACAGAACCATAATATTAAACTATTTTTTCACCTATTAACTTATTTTTATATATTTATAATTGTATATATTCATTTTTTAGCTAGATGTACTTTTTATGTAAGTCTTCACAAATAAAATATGTAAAGATTACTTGCAAATTTTATATGCTCAAAACAATATTAGTTGTAAAGGGTTTATATTGACAAATTTATACTCCTAATAATTGTATCACCTTAAATGATACAATCATCAAACATACGATGAAACTATTTAAGCTTGTTTTCAATAACTATTTGATCATGTTTTAGAGTTACAGAAGCATAATATTAAACTATTTTTTCACCTATTAACTTATTTTTATATATTTATAATTGTATATATTCATTTTTTAGCTAGATGTACTTTTTATGTAAGTCTTCACAAATAAAATATGTAAAGATTACTTGCAAATTTTATATGCTCAAAACAATATTAGTTGTAAAGGGTTTATATTGACAAATTTATACTCCTAATAATTGTATCACCTTAAATGATATAATCAATGAATACAAACCATAACTATCGATAGAACACTATATTAAACTGTATCATTGCTAGATGTATACTATGGAGTTAAGCTTGATTTTGATCAATAAGTATCTATTAAATGATACAATATGTCTATTAGAAAGATCATAGAGTTATTAACCTATTATTTTTTCACCTATTAACTTATTTTTATATATTTATAATTGTATATATACCATTTTTTAGCTAGATGTACTTTTATGTAAGTTCACAAATCACAAAATAGCATGTAAAGATAGCATTGCTCTGCAAATTTTATATATTAGTTGTCAAACGTATTTATATTGTAAGGGTTTATATTGACAAAATTTATACTCCTAATAATTGTATCACCTTTAAATGATACAAATATCAAACATATGATGGCGAAACTATTTAAGCTTGTTTTCAATAACTATTTGATCATGTTTTAGAGTTACGTAAGCATAAGACAACTATTTTTTTCACCTATTAACTTATTTTTATATATTTATAACTGTATAAGTATTCACTTTTTAGCTAGATGTACTTTTTATGTAAGTCTTCTCTACAAATAAAATATGTAAAGATTACTTGCAAATTTTATATGCTCAAAACAATGATTAGTTGTAAAGGGTTTATATTGACAAATTTATACTCCTAATAATTGTATCACCTTAAATGATACAATCATCAAAATATACGATGAAACTATTTAAGCTTGTTTTCAATAACTATTTGATCATGTTTTAGAGTTAAGGTGAAGCATGTAATATTAAACTATTTTTCACCTATTAACTTATTTTTATAGCTTATAATTGTAAAATATATTCATTTTTTAGCTAGATGTACTTTTTATGTAAGTCTTCACAACATAAAATATAAAGATTACTTGCAAATTTTATATGCTCAAAACAATATTAGTTGTAAAGGGTTTATATTGACAAATTTATACTCCTAATAATTGTATCCCCACCTTAAATGATACAATCAATCAAACATATGATGAAACTATTTAAGCTTGTTTTCAATAACTATTTGATCATGTTTTAGAAGTTACTGAAGCATAATATTAAACTATTTTTTCACCTATTAACTTATTTTATATATTTATAATTGTATATATTCATTTTTTAGCTAGATGTACTTTTTATGTAACTTCCTTCACAAATAAAATATGTAAAGATTACTTGCAAATTTATATATTAGTTGTAAAGGGTTTATATTGACAAATTTATACTCCTAATAATTGTATCACCTTAAATGATACAATCATAAACATACTGATGAAACTATTTACGTAGCTTGTTTTCAATAATTATTTGATCATGTTTTAGAGTTACGTATATTAATATTAAACTATTTTTTCACCTATTAACTTATTTTTTATATATATTTATAATTGTATATATTCATTTTTAGCTAGATGTACTTTTTATGTAACTCTTCACAAATAAAATATGTAAAGATTACTTGCAAATTTTATATATTAGGGCTTGTAAAGGGTTTATATTGACAAATTTATACTCCTAATAATTGTATCACCTTAAATGATACAATCATCAAACATACGATGAAACTATTTAAGCTTGTTTTCAATAACTATTTGATCATGTTTTAGAGTTACGTAAGCATAATATTAAACTATTTTTTCACCTATTAACTTATTTTTATATATTTATAATTGTATATATTCATTTTTCAGCTAGATGTACTTTTTATGTAAAGTCTTCACAAATAAAATATGTAAAGATTACTTGCAAATTTTATATGCTCATTAGTTGTAAAGTGGGTTTATATTGACAAATTTATACTCTAATAATTGTATCACCAAATTAAATGATACAATCATCAAACTATCACGATGAAACTATTTAAGCTTGTTTTCAATAACTATTTGATCATGTTTCTAGAGTTACGAGCATTAAATATTAAACTATTTTTTTCACCTATTAACTTATTTTTATATATTTATAATTGTATATATTCATTTTAGCTAGATGTACTTTTTTTTATGTAAGTCTTCACAAATAAAATATAAAGATTACTTATGCAAATTTTATATATTATTAGTTGTAAAGGGTTTATATTGACAAATTTATACTCCTAATAATTGTATCCGCAGCCGTAAATGATCGTAATCACCAAACATATGCGATGAAACTATTTAAGCTTGTTTTCAATAACTATTTGATCATGTTTTAGAGTTATGTAGCATAATATTAAACTATTTTTCACCTATTAACTTATTTTATATATTTATAATTGTATATATTCATTTTTTTAGCTAGATGTACTTTTATGTAAGTCTCTTCACAAATAAAATATGTAAAGATTACTTGCAAATTTTATATATTAGTTGTAAATATTTATATTGACAAATTTATACTCCTAATAATTGTATCACCTTAAATGATACAATCATCAAACATACTAACATGAAACTATTTAAGCTTGTTTTCAATAACTATTTGATCATGTTTGTAGAGTTACAAGTACATAATATTAAACTATTTTTTCACCTATTAACTTATTTTTATATATTTATAATTGTATATATTCATTTTTAGCTAGATGTACTTTTTATGTAAGTCTTCACAAATAAAATATGTAAAAGATTACTTGCAAATTTTATATGCTCAAAACAATTTAGTTGTAAAGGGTTTATATTGACAAATTTATACCATAATAATTGTATCACCTTAAATGATACAATCATCAAACATACTGATAGAAACTATTTAAGCTTGTTTTCAATAACTATTTGATCATGTTTTAGAGTCATTCTTGTTACATAATATTAAACTATTTTTTCACCTATTAACTTATTTTTATATATTTATAATTGTATATATTCATTTTTTAGCTAGATGTACTTTTTATGTAAGTCTCACAAATAAAATATGTAAAGATTACTTGCAAATTTTATATATTAGTTGTAAAGGGTTTATATTGACAAATTTATACTCCTAATAATTGTATCACCTAAATGATACAATCATCAAACATAATGGCCATGAAACTATTTAAGCTTGTTTTCAATAACTATTTGATCATGTTTAGAGTTACGATACATAATATTAAACTATTTTTTCACCTATTAACTTATTTTTATATATTTATAATTGTATATATTCATTTTTAGCTAGATGTAATTTTTTATGTAAGTCTTCACAAATAAAATATGTAAAGATTACTTGCAAATTTTATATGCTCAAAACAATATTAGTTGTAAAGGGTTTATATTGACAAATTTATACTCTAATAATTGTATCATAGCCTTAAATGATACAATCATCAAACATAATGATGAAACTATTTAAGCTTGTTTTTCAATAACTATTTGATCATGTTTTAGAGTTACGTAAGCATAATATTAAACTATTTTTTCACCTCATTAACTTATTTTTTATATATTTATAATTGTATATATTCATTTTTTAGCTAGATGTACTTTTATGTAAGTCTTCACAAATAAAATATGTAAAGATTACTTGCAAATTTTATATGCTCACAAAACAATATTAGTTGTAAAGGGTTTATATTGACAAATTTATACCATCCTAATAATTGTATCACCTTAAATGATACAATAATCAAACATATGATGAAACTATTTAAGCTTGTTTTCAATAACTTTTATTTGATCATGTTTTTCTTAGAGTTACTGAAGCGTAATATTAAACTATTTTTTCACCTATTAACTTATTTTTTATATATTTATAATTGTATATATTCATTTTTTAGCTAGATGTACTTTTTATGTAAGTCTTCACAAAATAAAATATGTAAAGATTACTTTGCAAATTTTATATATTAGTTGTAAAGGTTTATATTGACAAATTTATACTCCTAATAATTGTATCACCTTAAATGATACAATCATCAAACATACGATGAAACTATTTAAGTTTGTTTTCAATAATTATTTGATCATGTTTTAGAGTTACGTAAGCATAACAATATTAAACTCCTATTTTTTTCACCTATTAACTTATTTTTATATATTTATAATTGTATATATTCATTTTTTTAGCTAGATGTACTTTTATGTAAGTCTTCACAAATAAAATATGTAAAGATTACTTGCAAATTTTATATGCTCGAAACAATATTAGTTGTGGTAAAGGGTTTATATTGACAAATTTATACTTATAATAATTGTATCACCTTTAAATGATACAATCATCAAACATATCTGATGAAACTATTTAAGCTTGTTTTCAATAATCATTCGATCATGTTTTAGAGTTACGTATATAATATTAAACTATTTTTTCACCTATTAACTTATTTTATATATTTATAATTGTATATATTCATTTTTTAGCTAGATGTACTTTTTATGTAAGTCTTCACAAATAAAATATGTAAAGATTACTTGCAAATTTTATATGCTCAAAACAATATTAGTTGTAAAGGGTTTATATTGACAAATTTATAAATTTTAATAATTGTATCACCTTAAATGATACAATCATCAAACATATGATGAAACTATTGCTTGTTTTCAATAACTATTTGATCACAAGGTTTTAAGTTACGAAGCATACATTAAACTATTTTTTCACCTATTAACTTATTTTATATATTTATAATTGTATATATTCATTTTAGTTAGATGTACTTTTTTATGTAAGTCTTCACAAATAAAATATGTAAAGATTACTTGCAAATTTTATGCTCAAACAATTACCAAAACAATTAGTTGTAAAGGGTTTATATTGACAAATTTATAATTCTCTAATAATTGTATCACCTGGTATCGATATAATCATCAAACATACGATGAAACTTCTTTAAGCTTGTTTTCAATAACTATTTGATCATGTTTTAGTTACCGTACATAATATTAAACTATTTTTTTCACCTATTAACTTATTTTTATATATTTATAATTGTATATATTCATTTTTAGCTAGATGTACTTTTTTATGTAAGTCTTCACAAATAAAATATAAAGATTACTTGCAAATTTTATATGCTCAAAACAATATTAGTTGTGGCAAGGGTTTATATTGACAAATTTATACTCCTAATAATTGTATCACCTTCGTAAAATGATACAATCATCAAACATAATGATGAAACTATTTAAAGGTTTTGTTTTCAATAACTATTTGATCATGTTTTAGAGTTACGGCTAAGCATAATATTAAACTATTTTTTTCACCTATTAACTTATTTTTTATATATTTATAATTGTATATATTCATTTTTTAGCTAGATGTACTTTTTTATGTAAGTCTTCACAAATAAAATATGTAAAGATTACTTGCAAATTTTATATGCTCGAAAACAATATTAGTTGTAAAGGGTTTATATTGACAAATTTATACTCTCTAATAATTGTATCACCTTAAATGATACAATAATCAAACATATGATGAAACTATTTGAAGCTTGTTTTCAATAACTATTTGATCATGTTTTAGAGTTATGTATATAATATTAAACTATTTTTTCACCTATTAACTTATTTTTTATATATTTATAATTGTATATATTCATTTTTTAGCTAGATGTACTTTTTTTATGTAAGTCTTCACAAATAAAATATGTAAAGATTAATCAAAAATTTTATATATTAGTTGTAAAGGGTTTATATTGACAAATTTATACTCCTAATAATTGTATCACCTTAAATGATACAATGTCATCAAACATACTGATGAAACTATTTAAGGTTGTTTTCATTTACACTATTTGATCATGTTTTAGAAAGTTACTGTATACTAATATTAAACTATTTTTTCACCTATTAACTTATTTTTATATATTTATAATTGTATATATTCATTTTTTAGCTAGATGTACTTTTTTTATGTAAGTCTGCACAAATAAAATATGTAAAGATTACTTGCAAAAAATTTTATATGCTCAAAACAATATTAGTTGTAAAGGGTTTATATTGACAAATTTATATTCTAATAATTGTATCACCTTAAATGATACAATAATCAAACATATGATGAAACTATTTAAGCTTGTTTTCAATAACTATTTGATCATGTTTTAGAGTTACGTAAGCATAATATTAAACTATTTTTTCACCTATTAACTTATTTTTATATATTTATAATTGTATATATTCATTTTTTAGCTAGATGTACTTTTTATGTAAGTCTTCACAAATAAAATATGTAAAGATTACTTACGAAATTTTATATAATATTAGTTGTAAAGGGTTTATATTGACAAATTTATACTCCTAATAATTGTATCACCTTAAATGATACAATAATCAAACATATGATGAAACTATTTCAAGCTTGTTTTCAATAACTATTTGATCATGTTTTAGAGTTACTGAAGGTATATAATATTAAACTATTTTTTCACCTATTAACTTATTTTTATATATTTATAATTGTATATATTCATTTTTTTAGCTAGATGTACTTTTTATGTAACTCTTCACAAATAAAATATGTAAAGATTACTTGCAAATTTTATATATTAGTTGTAAAGGGTTTATATTGACAAATTTATACTCTAATAATTGTATCACCTTAAATGATACAATAATCAAACATATACGATGAAACTATTTAAGCTTGTTTTCAATAACTATTTGATCATGTTTTAGAGTTACGTGAAGCTGTATATAATATTAAACTATTTTTTTCACCTATTAACTTATTTTTATATATTTATAATTGTATATATTCATTTTTTAGCTAGATGTACTTTTTATGTAAGTCTTCACAAATAAAATATGTAAAGATTACTTACCAAATTTTATATGCTCAAAACAATGTTAGTTGTAAAGGGTTTATATTGACAAATTTATACCCTTTTCTAATAATTGTATCACCTTAAATGATACAATCATCAAACATAAGGATGAAACTATTTAAGCTTGTTTTCAATAACTATTTGATCATGTTTTAGAGTTGCTGTACATTAATATTAAACTATTTTTTCACCTATTAACTTATTTTTATATATTTATAATTGTATATATTCATTTTTTAGCTAGATGTACTTTTTTATGTAAGTCTTCACAAATAAAATATGTAAAGATTACTTGCAAATTTTATATGCTCAAAACAATATTAGTTGTAAAGGGTTTATATTGACAAATTTATAATATAATAATTGTATTATCACCTTTAAATGATACAATAATCAAACATATGATGAAACTATTTAAGCTTGTTTTCAATAACTATTTGATCATGTTTTAGAGTTACATGGCTTTCTGAGAAGCATAATATTAAACTATTTTTTCACCTATTAACTTATTTTTTATATATTTATAATTGTATATATTCATTTTTTAGCTAGATGTACTTTTTATGTAACTCTTCACAAATAAAATATGTAAAGATTACTTGCAAATTTTATATATTATTAGTTGTAGAAGGGTTTATATTGACAAATTTATACTCCTAATAATTGTATCACCTTAAATGATACAATCATCAAACACAATATCACGATGAAACTATTTAAGCTTGTTTTCAATAACTTATTTGATCATGTTTTAGAGGGATTACGTGAAGCATAATATTAAACTATTTTTTCACCTATTAACTTATTTTTATATATTTATAATTGTATATATTCATTTTTTAGCTAGATGTACTTTTTATGTAACCTCTTCACAAATAAAATATGTAAAGATTACTTGCAAATTTTATATATTAGTTGTAAAGGGTTTATATTGACAAATTTATATCTCTAATAATTGTATCACCTTAAATGATACAATCATCAAACATACGATTGGCGAAACTATTTAAGCTTGTTTTCAATAACTATTTGATCATGTTTTAGAGTTACTGTACATAATATTAAACTATTTTTTTCACCTATTAACTTATTTTTATATATTTATAATTGTATATATTCATTTTTTAGCTAGATGTACTTTTTTACGTAAGTCTTCACAAATAAAATATGTAAAGATTACTTGCAAATTTTATATGCTCAAAACAATTAGTTGTAAAGGGTTTATATTGACAAATTTATACTCCTAATAATTGTATCACCTTAAATGATACAATCATCAAACATACGATGAAACTATTTAACGGGTTGTTTTCAATAACTATTTGATCATGTTTTAGAGTTACGTAAGCATAATATTAAACTATTTTTTTCACCCTATTAACTTATTTTTATATATTTATAATTTTATATATTCATTTTTAGCTAGATGTACTTTTTATGTAAGTCTTCACAAATAAAAATATGTAAAGATTACTTGCAAATTTTATATATTAGTTGTAAAGGGTTTATATTGACAAATTTATACTTTCTAATAATTGTATCACCTTAAATGATACAATCATTAAACATAATGATGAAACTATTTAAGCTTGTTTTCAATAACTATTCGATTTCATGTTTTAGGGGATTCTGAAGGTATGCATAATATTAAACTATTTTTTCACCTATTAACTTATTTTGATATATTTATAATTGTATATATTCATTTTTTAGCTAGATGTACTTTTATGTAAGTCTTCACAAATTAGAAAGGCACATGTAAAGATTACTTGCAAATTTTATATGCCGAAAGCGATATTAGTTGTAAAGGGTTTATATTGACAAATTTATACTCCTAATAATTGTATCACCTTAAATGATACAATAATCAAACATATGATGAAACTATTTAAGCTTGTTTTCAATAACTATTTGATCATGTTTTAGAGTTACGTGAAGCATAATATTAAACTATTTTTTCACCTATTAACTTATTTTCATATATTTATAATTGTATATATTCATTTTTTAGCTAGATGTACTTTTTATGTAAGTCTTCACAAATAAAATATGTAAAGATTACTTGCAAATTTTATATATTAGTTGTAAAGTATTTATATTGACAAATTTATACTCCTAATAATTGTATCACCTTAAATGATACAATCATCAAAACATATGATGAAACTATTTAAGCTTGTTTTCAATAACTATTTGATCATGTTTTAGAGTTACGGGCTTGCTAATATTAAACTATTTTTTTCACCTATTAACTTATTTTTCTTATATATTTATAATTGTATATATTCATTTTTAGCTAGAGATACGTACTTTTATGTAAGTCTTCACAAATAAAATATGTAAAGATTACTTGCAAATTTTATATGCACCAATGATATTAGGGCTTGTAAAGGGTTTATATTGACAAATTTATACTCCTAATAATTGTATCACCTTAAATGATACAATCATCAAACATACGATGAAACTATTTAAGCTTGTTTTCAATAACTATTTGATCATGTTTTAGAGTTACGGAGACGTAATATTAAACTATTTTTTCACCTATTAACTTATTTTTATATATTTATAATTGTATATATTCATTTTTAGCTAGATGTACTTTTTATATGGAAAGTCTTCACAAATAAAATATGTAAAGATTATTTGCACAATTTTATATAATGAACAATATTAGTTGTAAAGGGTTTATATTGACAAATTTATACTCCCCAATAACATCAAATGTATCACTCCAATGATACAATAAATCAAACATATGATGAAACTATTTAAGCTTGTTTTCAATAACTATTTGATCATGTTTTAGAGTTACTGTAAGCATAATATTAAACTATTTTTTCACCTATTAACTTATTTTTATATATTTATAATTGTATATATTCATTTTTAGCTTCTAGATGTACTTTTTTATAAGTCTTCACAAATAAAATATGTAAAGATTACTTGCAAATTTTATATATTAGTTGTAAAGGGTTTATATTGACAAATTTATACTCTAATAATTGTATCACCTTAAATGATACAATAATCAAACATATGATTAAACTATTTAAGCTTGTTTTCAATAACTATTTGATCATGTTTTAGAGTTACAAGAAGCATAATATTAAACTATTTTTTCACCTATTAACTTATTTTTATATATTTATAATTGTATATATTCATTTTTTAGCTAGATGTACTTTTTATGTAACCTTCACAAATAAAATATGTAAAGATTACTTGCAAATTTTATATGCTCAAAAAAATGAATATTAGTTGTAAAGGGTTTATATTGACAAATTTATACTCCTAATAATTGTATCACCTTAAATGATACAATCATCAAACATACGATTTAGAAACTATTTAAGCTTGTTTTCAATAACTATTTGATCATGTTTTAGAGTTACGTAAGCATAATATTAATCTATTTTTTCCCTTTTTACCTTATTTTTATATATTTATAATTTTTTATATTCATTTTTTAGCTAGATGTACTTTTTATGTAAGTCTTCACAAATAAAATATGTAAAGATTACTTGCAAATTTTATATATTAGTTGTAAAAGTGGTTTATATTGACAAATTTATACTCCTAATAATTGTATCACCTTAAATGATACAACTGCCAACATACATGAAACTATTTAAGGTATGTTTTCAATAACTATTTGATCATGTTTTAGGATTCTGAGCGTATATTAATATTAAACTATTTTTTTTCACCTATTAACTTATTTTTATATATTTATAATTATATATTCATTTTTTAGCTAGATGTACTTTTTATGTAAGTCTTCACAAATAAAATATGTAAAGATTACTTGCAAATTTTATATATTAGTTGTAAAGGGTTTATATTGACAAATTTATACTCCTAATAATTGTATTGCTCCGCAAATGATACAATCATCAAACATATGATGAAACTATTTAAGCTTGTTTTCAATAACTATTTGATCATGTTTTAGAGTTATGTATACACAATATTTAAACTATTTTTTCAAATACCTATTAACTTATTTTTTATATATTTATAATTGTATATATTCATTTTAGCTAGATGTACTTTTTATGTAAGTCTTCACAAATAAAATATGTAAAGATACTTGCAAATTTTATATGCTCGAAAACAATATTAGTTGTAAAGGGTTTATATTGACAAATTTATACTCCTAATAATTGTATCACCTTAAATGATACAATAATCAAAACAAATACTGATGAAACTATTTAAGCTTGTTTTCAATAACTATTTGATCATGTTTTAGAGTTAGGAAGCATAATATTAAACTATTTTTTCACCTATTAACTTATTTTATATATTTATAATTGTATATATTATTCATTTTTTAGCTAGATGTAATTTCTTTTTTATGTAAGTCTTCTGAAATAAAATATGTAAAGATTACTTATTAAATTTTATATGCTCAAAACAATATTAGTTGTAAAGTTTATATTGACAAATTTATACTCCTAATAATTGTATCACCTTAAATGATACAATAATCAAACATATGATGAAACTATTTAAGCTTGTTTTCAATAACTATTTGATCATGTTTTAGAGTTACTTGTAAGCATAATATTAAACTATTTTTTCACCTATTAACTTATTTTTTATATATTTATAATTGTATATATTCATTTTTTTTTAGCTAGATGTACTTTTTTATGTAAGTCTTCACAAATAAAATATGTAAAGATTACTTGCAAATTTTATATGCTTTCCGAAAACAATATTATTAGTTGTAAAGGGTTTATATTGACAAATTTATACTCCCCTAATAATTGTATCACCTTAAATGATACAATCATCAAACATATACGATAAGGGGGGAAACTATTTAAGCTTGTTTTCAATAACTATTTGATCATGTTTTAGGGAAGTTACAGAAGCATAATATTAAACTATTTTTTTCACCTATTAACTTATTTTTATATATTTATAATTGTATATATTCATTTTTTAGCTAGATGCTTTTTTATATAAAAGTTCTTCACAAATAAAATATGTAAAGATTACTTGCAAATTTTATATGCCTGCAAAACAATATTAGTTGTAAAGTGGTTTATATTGACAAATTTATACTCCTAATAATTGTATCTAATTAAATGATACAATCAACCCAAACATACATGATGAAACTATTTAAGCTTGTTTTCAATAACTATTTGATCATGTTTTAGAGTTACATGTATATAATATTAAACTATTTTTTCACCTATTAACTTATTTTTATATATTTATAATTGTATATATTCATTTTTTTAGCTAGATGTACTTTTTTTTTTTTATGTAAGTCTTCACAAATAAAATATGTAAAGATTTACTTGGTAAATTTTATATATTCAAAACACATTGTAAAGGGTTTATATTGACAAATTTATACTCCTAATAATTGTATCACCTTAAATGATACAATAATCAAACATATGATGAAACTATTTAAGCTTGTTTTCAATAACTATTTGATCATGTTTGTAGTTACAGGCTTACATAATATTAAACTATTTTTTTTTCACCTATTAACTTATTTTTATATATTTATAATTGTATATATTCATTTTTAGCTAGATGTACTTTTTTTTATGTAAGTCTTCACAAATAAAATATGTAAAGATTACTTGCAAAATTTTATATGCTCAAACAATATTAGTTGTAAAAGGGTTTATATTGACAAATTTATACTCTTCTAATAATTGTATCACCTTAAATGATACAATAATCAAACATACGATGAAACTATTTAAGCTTGTTTTCAATAACTATTTGATCATGTTTTAGAAGTTAGCCATGTACATAATATTAAACTATTTTTTCACCTATTAACTTATTTTTATATATTTATAATTGTATATATTCATTTTTTAGCTAGATGTACTTTTTTTATGTAAGTCTTCACAAATAAAATATGTAAAGATTACTTGCAAATTTTATATGCTCATTAGTTGTAAAGGGTTTATATTGACAAATTTATACTCTCTAATAATTGTATCACCTTAAATGATACAATCATCAAACATACATGATGAAACTATTTAAGCTTGTTTTCAATAACTATTTGATCATGTTTTAGAGTTACGCTAAGCATAATATTAAACTATTTTTTCACCTATTAACTTATTTTTATATATTTATAATTGTATATATTCATTTTTTAGCTAGATGTACTTTTTATGTAAGTCTTCACAAATAAAATATGTAAAGATTACTTGCAAATTTTATATATTAGTTGTAAAGGGTTTATATTGACAAATTTATACTCCTAATAAAATTGTATCACCTTAAATGATACAATAATCGCCAAACATATGATGAAACTATTTAAGCTTGTTTTCAATAACTATTTGACAGTCATGTTTTAGAGTTACGTAAGCATAATATTAAACTATTTTTTCACCTATTAACTTATTTTTATATATTTATAATTGTATATATTCATTTTTAGCTAGATGTACTTTTTATGTAAGTCTCTTCACAAATAAATATGTAAAGATTACTTGCACGGAATTTTATATATTAGTTGTAAAGTGGTTTATATTGACAAATTTATATTCCTAATAATTGTATCACCGTAAATGATCTGATAATCAATCAAACATATGATGAAACTATTGCTTGTTTGTTGCAATAACTATTTGATCATGTTTTAGAGTTCTGAGAAGCGTAATATTAAACTATTTTTTCACCTATTAACTTATTTTTATATATTTATAATTGTATATATTCATTTTTTAGCTAGATGTACTTTTATGTAAGTCTTCACAAATAAAATATGTAAAGATTACTTGCAAATTTTATATACCGAAAACAATATTAGTTGTAAAGGGTTTATATTGACAAATTTATACTCCTAATAATTGTATCACCTTAAATGATACAATCATCAAACATACTGATGAAACTATTTAAGGGCTTGTTTTCAATAACTATTTGATCATGTTTTAGAGTTACGTACATAATATTAAACTATTTTTTCACCTATTAACTTATTTTTATATATTTATAATTGTATATATTCATTTTTAGCTTTTAGATGTACTTTTTTTATGTAACTCTTCACAAATAAAATATGTAAAGATTACTTGCAAATTTTATATGCTCATTAGTTGTAAAAAGGGTTTATATTGACAAATTTATACTCCTAATAATTGTATCACCTTAAATGATACAATCTGTTAACATCAAACATACGATGATTAAACTATTTAAGATGTTTTCAATAACTATTTGATCATACTTTGTAGAGTTACGTAAGCATAATATTAAACTATTTTTTCACCTATTAACTTATTTTTTATATATTTATAATTCTGTATATGTTATTCATTTTTCTAGCTAGATGTACTTTTTTATGTAAAACTTAACTTCACAAATAAAATATGTAAAAGATTACTTTATAAATTTTATATGCTCAAAACAATATTAGTTGTAAAGGGTTTATATTGACAAATTTATACTCCTAATAATTGTATCACCTTAAATGATACAATCATCCAAACATACGATGAAACTATTTAAAGCTTGTTTTCAATAACTATTTGATCATGTTTTAGAGTTATTACGGGCTATACAATATTAAACTATTTTTTCACCTATTAACTTATTTTTATATATTTATAATTGTATATATTCATTTTTTAGCTAGATGTACTTTTTATGTAACTCTTCACAAATAAAATATGTAAAGATTACTTGCCGTAAATTTTATATATTAGTTGTAAAGGGTTTATATTGACAAATTTATACTCCTAATAATTGTATCACCTTAAATGATACAATCATCAAACAGTTAAATAGATGAAGCTATTTAAGGTTGTTTTCAATAACTATTTGATCATGTTTTAGAGTTACGTAGTATAATATTAAACTATTTTTTCACCTATTAACTTATTTTTATATATTTATAATTGTATATATTCATTTTTTAGCTAGATGTACTTTTTATGTAAGTCTTCACAAATAAAATATGTAAAGATTACTTGCAAATTTTATATGCCTCAGAAACAATATTAGTTGTAAAGGTTTATATTGACAAATTTATACTCCTAATAATTGTATCACCTTAAATGATACAATCATCAAGTTGTTTACATACGATAAACTATTTAAGCTTGTTTTCAATACAACTATTTGATCATGTTTTAGAGTTACTGAAGTATTAATATTAAACTATTTTTCACCTATTAACTTATTTTCATATATTTATAATTGTATATATTCATTTTTTAGCTAGATGTACTTTTTATAATCCTTCACAAATAAAATATGTAAAGATTACTTGCAAAATTTTATATATATAGTTGTAAGGGTTTATATTGACAAATTTATACTCCTAATAATTGTATCACCTTAAATGATACAATCATCAAACATAATGATGAAACTATTTAAGCTTGTTTTCAATAACTATTTGATCATGTTTTAGAGTTACGGCTGTATAGCATAATATTAAACTATTTTTTCACCTATTAACTTATTTTTATATATATTTATAATTGTATATATTCATTTTTTAGCTAGATGTACTTTTTCTGTAAGTCTTCACAAATAAAATATGTAAAGATTACTTGCAAATTTTATATGCTCAAAACAATTAGTTGTAAAGGGTTTATATTGACAAATTTATACTCCTAATAATCAGTATCACCTTAAATGATACAATCATCAGCTTATATGATGAAACTATTTAAGCTTGTTTTCAATAACTATTTGATCATGTTTTAGAGTTGCTGCACAAGCGTAATATTAAACTATTTTTTTCACCTATTAACTTATTTTTATATATTTATAATTGTATATATTCATTTTTTAGCTAGATGTACTTTTTATGTAAGTCTTCACAAATAAAATATGTAAAGATTACTTGCAAATTTTATATATTAGTTGTAAAGGGTTTATATTGACAAATTTATATCTCTAATAATTGTATCACCTTAAATGATACAATAATCAAACATATGATGAAACTATTTAAGCTTGTTTTCAATAACTATTTGATCATGTTTTTAGTAGCTTACGTACATAATATTAAACTATTTTTTCACCTATTAACTTATTTTTATATATTTATAATTGTATATATTCATTTTTAGCTAGATGTACTTTTTATGTAAGTCTTCACAAATAAAATATGTAAAGATTACTTGCAAATTTTATATGCTCAAAACAATATTAGTTGTGAAGGGTTTATATTGACAAATTTATACTCGTAATAATTGTATCACCTTAAATGATACAATTGATGAAACTATTTAAGGTTGTTTTCAATAACTATTTGATCATGTTTTAGAGTTACAGAAGCATAATATTAAACTATTTTTTCACCTATTAACTTATTTTTATATATTTATAATTGTATATATTCATTTTTTAGCTAGATGTACTTTTTATGTAAGTCTTCACAAATAAAATATGTAAAGATTACTTGCAAATTTTATATATTAGTTGTAAAGGGTTTATATTGACAAATTTATACTCCTAATAATTGTATCACCTTAAATGATACAATCATCAAACATACTGATGCTTTAAACTATTTAAGCTTGTTTTCAATAACTCATTTGATCACGTTTTTAGAGTTACGTACATAATATTAAACTATTTTTTCACCTATTAACTTATTTTTATATATTTATAATTGTATATATTCATTTTTTTAGCTGGATGTACTTTTTTATGTAACTCTTCACAAATAAAATATGTAAAGATTACTTGCAAATTTTATACGCTCAAAACAATTGGTTGTAGAAGGGTTTATATTGACAAATTTATACTCCTAATAATTGTATCACCTTAAATGATACAATCATCAAACATTATCTGATGAAACTATTTAAGCTTGTTTTCAATAACTATTTGATCATGTTTTAGAGTTACAGAAGCATAATATTAAACTATTTTTTCACCTATTAACTTATTTTTATATATTTATAATTGTATATATTCATTTTTTAGCTAGATGTAATTTTTATGTAAGTCTTCACAAATAAAATATGTAAAGATTACTTGCAAATTTTATATGCTCAAAAAAATATTAGTTATAAAAGGTTTATATTGACAAATTTATACTCCTAATAATTGTATCACCTTAAATGATACAATCATCAAACATATGATGGAACTATTAAGCTTGTTTTCAATAACTATTTGATCATGTTTTAGAGTTACAGAAGCATAATATTAAACTATTTTTTCACCTATTAACTTATTTTTATATATTTATAATTATATATATTCATTTTTTAGCTAGATGTAATTACATAATGAAACTAAAGATTTTATTATTTATATTGTTTTACCACAGTAAGTAATTGTTACAATGAATTAAGTTATTTTTAAGAAAGAAAAAGAACACCTTTTCTCAATATATATATATATAAGGTATATATATACCGGTAGTATCAATATTCTACATGTAGAGATTAAAAAGATAAGTTTCAAACCCCACTATTGTTTATGCTCTAAGTGTATTAATTATTTCAAAAAATAGGTGACAATGTTAAAAATGGGAAAGAGTATCCTTGAAAATATTAATATATATCAAAGATATACATGCCGTGAAATGCTTATAAATTCCATCTAAACAAGTAAAACTTCAATCCTAAAATTAAATTAAATCAAAATAATTTAAATTAATTGCTCCCTTTTAGCTCCACTGTGCAACGCACTATCCTATTTCATCGGATTTATATTACGTTTGTATCAAATCCACCATCCCAAATATGGTTTGGTCTACAATAGAATAGCTTAATTTCTTTATTTTTTAATTTTCCCTTTCATTTAGTTCATTTCCTCTTTCATTCCTTCAGCTTTACAACCCATTTTTTCTCGGATACAAGATTCAGATACAAGATGTTACACTCTTTTCTTTTCTTTTTTAATTAATTTTTTTGTTTTTTTGCTAAAGATGCTACACATACACTTTATGTACATAAAACTAGTCCAAAAATAAAACAATCACTTCTTCTTTTCCTCCTTTTCTCTGTCAAGAACAACAGGAGCTGCTGGGATACTGAACCACCACTCCCTCAATCTTCTCATAAATCGTTCTGTGCTTGATTTCCTTGGTGGTGAATATCTAGTAAATATCTCCAAAACTACCAATAGAATAACATACTTACTAGGTATGAAGGCCAGAATCAAAGCCATTACTAAAAGGGCTACAGCAAATTTCTCACTTGCCTGCTTCAAATATGAGATCACCCACAATTAAGAGTCCATAAGTCAGATTTCCCAACAAATATACTCAGAAAAGATCCCCCAAAAATTACAATTAATGCCCTAATATACAGTATATGACGGACACTATTGTAAAATGGTCCCTCCACCTAAGGTTTAGTTCAGTTTTAACAAGTTATAATCCAGATCTTAACAATAGGTTTAGTGGTTTTAACTAAATTTGTTAATTTTATGTGGAGTGCCCATTTGACCCATCTTGCTCATGAGTTGCCGGCACTGGTGCCCATCATATTGGTGTAATATATATAGACTCACAAAAAGAAAGGCATAAAACATCAAATTATATCAATCTTTAAGGAAGCATAGCTTCAAGAGAAAAGGTTAAGATGGAAATAAAAACCTGAGAGGACATATATAGTAGCAATGCTCGAAATTTGAGAAGAACGATATTCCCATCCTGAATCAGTCCTTCAGCTTGAGAAATTGCATTCTGGACAGCCAAAAGCTGCTCCATTGTACTCATAGCCGGAGGAGCTAGCACCTTAACCCCATCGACAGAGTTTCCTTGGCTGAATAATCTCGTGACTATCATGAAGACCGCAGTACAGATGAGTATCATAGCAAAGGCAAAGGCCAGCCATCCCCTGAAATAAACTTGCTGTATATTGTAAGCAATCATGACCACCCATGGAATATAAAATATATATGAAGACCATCATACACTATTATTTTCAGTGTGCTTTGCAGCTTTCTAATATCAATAATAAATTTTATTCTGTTGTAAGTCAAGATCAAAATGCTGCCTGAACGCCCATTTTCCCATTAAAAGTTTAGTAAAACTCATAAATGCAAACTAAAAACAGCATATTTACCTGCAAATGATGTAAGCAAAAGCTAAACAGAAAACTAAAGACTTGACAGGGTCCTCCCAGTACATCAAAGTAAGAATAGAATTTCCTAGTTTCCTCACTGGGTATAGTAGCTCCTGTGAATAAACAAATATTGTAAAAGTTGTTTAAGAAATGCATCTACACATAATTTAAAGGATTAAGCAGATGATACCTAATTCATAGCCCAAAAAACAAAGATGAGACACTTGTTTATACTTAAAGCAATTATCAATCGAGTATCTAATGTTTACAGGAACAAATTAACCCAGAATGAATTTTTAGTTTTGTCTTTTACCTGGTAGTAGTATTACATGCAAATTAAACTCTGGTAACATAATTTTTAAATTAGAATGCACATGCATAATTGAAGCCTTTTTTAGTAAAAACTAGAAAAGAAAGTTGGAGAAAGGAAAAGAACAGCTGAACAATGGCAGAAAGTACGACACAAACAATTAGATATACAACAGTTACCTTCATGACTGCTACATTTGTATCAATTCCATCAACTTTAACTTCATCAATCGATGCTTGTGCTAACACTACTTTTTCATAGTTGTTTCTAGACTCCTTAACTGCCATTTCCAACGAAGTGATTTCTCCCACAGCTAATTCTCCCACAAGAAGCCCAACCTCATTGGGATTATTTGAACTTGAACCAAACACAAAGCCTAACTTGGAAACCATGTCCAAAGCTGAGACTGAATACATTCCACATCCGGACCTAGGGATATTGCTTCGCTCTACTTCTCTTAACATTGACATATTTGCAAGGGTTTCCAGTATCAAGTCTCCACCCGGTAGCTGGTCACAAAGGTTAAACATGAGAAGAGCCTCACAACGTAGAGGGACTGTAGAACTAATTTCTCGAATGGCTTGTAGACGCAAAATTCCAAGAATGGCTTTTAAAAGAACCTCATCGCGTTGCACCCCTTTCATATGAAACCTATTTATAAATTTATGCACATATAAAATCTCTCGGATGATAGCTAGCCAATAATCACGGCGAGTATGTCCCTTGAGTTCAGGAAACTCTATTACAACTGGTTCTGATCTACAAAAGCAATAATACAAAAGTGATGGGCAATACTGATAACCTTTTTTCTTTAAAACAACATGAACTCTAATCATTAAATGAATAACAAATGTATACAGGCGAACATGCACAACTACTTACAGGGAAATTGATTTATACATTACGGCCTTATCAAAGAGGCGTGTACCCCAAGGTCCAGTTAACTCAGGTTTAACAGCCTGTTTTAGATCATCTGATAAATCATATTTCTTTGCCTTGTCATAAGAAACAACTCGAAGAGCTTCAAAGTAAAGTGCATGATCTGTCAGAATTAACCGCCCTGCTTACAAACCAGAACAAACATGCAAATGGTCATAAACTGAATATTTATATTAGCAGGATATAGTGTATTCAGACTTCAGAAAGGTTACTACAAAAGCAATTAATCATGTTAAATAAAAGAAGAAAATGAATACTTCTGCCAGAATTTAAAAAAAAAAAAAAGAAATTCAGCCTCAATTTTTTTATATCGATATTAAGAAAATTATAGTTGAAACCTCAATCAGAAATACTTAGCTTGCACGCTAGCATATAGCATGCCAGTATCCTTACTTCAGCCGCAAAGTTTAGAAGGAAAACAATATTAGACAAGAAAATGCATAAATACTCAAGAAAACAATGGTATTTAACCAGAGTTACCAACTAAATGAAGGTATTTACTATTTAGGTTCTAAAATAAGCTCCAACTGGCAATTATATATGTGTGTATAAAACAAAGATATTTAACCAGAGGTACCAATTATATGAAGGTATTTACAATTTAGGTTCTAAAATAAGCTCCAACTTGCAATTAAATATATCTGTGTATATTACTCGTGTGCAAAATTATTAACAGCGCATCAGCATGTTGACAGCTTGGCATGAAATTTGCACAAATTTCAAGTAATTTTATAAGTGACACCTGGTCTAAGTGGAAATGAGTGAAGTTTCTCAGGGCACGACAGGGTTTGTCCAAAATGAATCACAACACCCTTCCTTGCTTTGTATATGGATTATTCAGTAGCAAACCAACAGTATACAAAAACAGTTAGGATGTAATAATTGCCAACTAACATTCTTTGAATCCATACAAGTTACTAATCTTATGAACTAACCAGGCCATGTAGATATTCCAACATGCTCAAGAACTGGTTGGGTAGAGACAGTTCCTTCCACTTCCAGAATCTTCTCTCCACTCAATGATCGAATGGAAGAGAGAAGAGATGACTCTGACTGCACTTTCATTTTCTTCATTGCTCTGTAAGATAAATAACATGAATGTAAGCATTTAGGCCATGTTTGGTTGAATGAATGAAAAATAGAATGATATTTTGAGTATTCTTTTGTTTTGTTTTGTTTTGTTTTCTGATTATTAATATGGAAATGAAAGAAATCAATTCCATCATAAGAAGAACTCTTTCATTCCCTGCCAAAACGGAATCCATTGTTGTGCTAAGCTTCTTTTTTTGCTTATTTGCATTATTCTCTTTCTTTTTTCTTTTTTTTTCTTTTTTTCTTTTTTACCTTACACTGTGTTCTTCATTTACATCATAACGATGTTTCTTTTCTAATTTTACCCGCCTCTTAAAATTACATTTTCTTTTTCAATTTTACAATCATTTTGATTCCATTGTTCAAACCCAACATAATAATGGTAAAATCTTTTCATTCAATTTGATTTTATTAACATTATCATTCCATTCTATTCCATCCATTCCACGAACCCAAACCAAATGTGACATTAGAGATTTCAGTATAGAATGCTTTGTGACCACTTCAAAATTTAGTGAGAATATTGTTTCTATTACAATCTTGCATTGCTAGCAATACCCACCTCTACCAACCTAGCGATACCCATCCCTCCCAACCACCATTACCCAGGCAGCTATTTATCTTTTCTGACCACCATCGCCATCTCCAACTGCCGGAATCTCAAACAACCGTCGAACTAGGTATTTGAAAGAGCTCTAGCGATACCCTCCTATCATTATTCACATCCTCCCAACCACCACCACCACCCCTCACAAACACCTTTCCTGAGTCAAACCGTTACCTTTTCTTTCCACCTGTCACCTCCGTCTGCTGGAATCTTGACTGGCCAGCAGAAACATAAGGAACCGGGAAATAGTGTTTTATCCCTTTAATAAGTATCCAATCTTCTCTTAACCTTTTCCACACCAACCACCACCACCCCCACCAAAAACTTTCCCTTTTCTGACCAACCACGTTACCTCTGCCTGCCGGAAAATCCAGCAGCTGCCAGAAAAGAGCTAAAGATGGCTAAAAAATTCCCAACTTTTTCCACCAACCCCTTCAAACTCGAAGGTTTGATAGTCGCTGCCTCTAATCCTTTCATCCTACCCATCACCCACCCTTCCTAAAGCCAACATTGTCGCACGAGTTTTTGGTGATCCACTTTTTTAAAATTCAGAAATTTTTTTTTGGCAACTTTATTCCCTAGCTGCATTAATTTTACCAGGATTCCGTTGTTATTTGACCTTAGTTGTTCAGTTTGGTTGCTTTGAGTGGAGAAAATGACTAAGAAATGGTCATGTAACGAGAGAGGTTCAAATTGCGCACAAGCTGTTTATTCTTGAAATAGATGAATCTTCTCTTTGCTCGATGATTTTTCTGACAGTGGGGTTTAGATTTGCAAGCATTGCTTAAGGGTGTGAGTTGGGAGAATTAAGATATTCTGCAGATTGCTTGAAGGAAACTGATGCTTTGGAGAATATTTCTAAATTTTTAAGGAGTTTAGAACTAGAAGGGACAATTCTTGGTTGATTTTTGCAACAAATATAAACAACCGTATATATTTTGCAATTTTTTATGGACAGTTGAAAAATGGGAGAAGAGATATTCTCACTATCCATGCGATAACAGGAAGAAATGGTGGAGAATATTAGCAGAAATTATGTATTCTTCTACGAAAGAGCTCCTTGGGGTAAACAAAGAGATAACAACAGCTTAGCTGAGAAAAGTACGATGGTTAAAAAAGACAATGGAAGATCTCCATGGGTAAACAGAAAGATAAGCACATAGTTGATAAAAGTATGGTTGAAAAAGACATACTTTGAGATAAAGGTCCTAAGTTTGGAAGAAAAGATAGGAATTTGACTCTTGTGTGCGTTCGAGATGACATCCGAAATAGTTGGTTTTTTATGCATAAAAGGTTAGTGAAGAAGTTATTCCGAGAGATATGATGGAGATGGAGTATGTATTCTTTATTTCATTCTCTGTTAATTCTTCTTGTTACAACACTATAATACAACACTATAAATAGGAATAAGACATTAGACAAATGTCCACTAATTCTAGGAATATAATAGCTAGAATCAATGATTAAAATACAACTTGATTTACACTAGCTCTACAGCCTGTACAACACTAATAATATTCTCTGAAAGTCTACACTCCCCCTCAAGTTGGGTAATAGATATTAATCATTCTCAACTTGTAACTCAATTCTTCGAAGATTGTTCGAAGTAACGCTTTAGTAAGGATATCTACAATTTGATGTTTAGTAGATGTATATAGTAGGTCCACAATCTTTTCATCTATCTTTTCTTTAATGAAATAACAATCAATTTCTACATGTTTGGTTCGATCATGATGAACTGGATTTTTCGCAATTCTTATTGCAGCTTGATTGTCACAATGCATGCTGATAGATTCAAGAGTTGTGAAGTCCAGTTTATTGAATAGTCTTCTTAACCACATTCCTTCACAAATCCCTTAAGCCATGGCTCTAAATTCAGCTTCTGCACTGCTTCGAGCGACTACTGATTGTTTCTTACTTCGCCAAGTTACAAGGTTTCCCCATACGAATGTACAATATCCAGTGGTAGATCTGCGATCCACTATAGAGCCTGTCCAATCAGCATCTGCAAAGACTTCAATTTTTCTAGTGAGATTCTTACTGAAATATAATCATTTTTCTGGTGTCATCTTGAGATACCTGAGTATACGATAGACTGCTTCCATGTGTTCTTCAGTGGGATAGTTCATAAATTGACTTACAACACTTACTAAAAAACCAATATCTGGTCTAGTGTGAGATAGGTAAATGAGTTTTCCCACTAATCTTTGAGAACGACCTTTGTCCACAGGTGTACGATTTTCTTTGATTCCGAGTTTTATTGTAGAATCCATCGGAATTTCTGCTGGTTTACACCCCATCAGTCCAGTTTCCTTGAGAAGATTAAGTACATATTTCCTTTGAGATATAGATATGCCCCTTTTTGTTCGTGCTACTTCCATCCCTAGAAAATATTTGAGATTATCTAGATCTTTGATCTCAAATTCCTTGGCAAGGAATTCTTTGAGTTTATTCATCTCAATTGTAGAATTACCTGTTAGAACAATATCATCTACGTACACAATTAGGATAACTATTCTGTCATTAGAGAAGTGTTTGATGAATAGTGTGTGATCTGATTGGCATTGATTGTACCCATATCTCTTCAGAACTTTAGAGAAATAATCAAACCAGGCACGTGGAGACTATTTCAATCCATATAAGGATTTCTTAAGTTTGCAGACTCTATTGGTTGGAACAGGAAATTCAATTCCAGTAGGAATGTCCATGTAGACTTCTTCTTCGAGATCACCATTAAGGAATGCATTCTTGACATCTAATTGGTAGAGAGGCCAATCCAAGTTAGATGCTATGGAGAGAAGAACACGAATAGGGTTGAGTTTTGCTACAGGTGCAAAAGTCTCCTGATAATCAAGCCCATATGTCTGAGTGAATCCTTTAGCCACAAGGCGAGCTTTGAGTCTTTTAACACTGTCGTCTGCTTTGTGTTTGATTGTAAAGATCCATTTACACCCAACAATTTGTTTTTCCGATGGTAGTTCTGTGATCTCCCAAGTCTTGTTTTTCTCTAGGGCACTGAGTTCTTCACGAATAGTTGTCTTCCATTCAAGTATCTGAAATGCTTCATGAATAGAATTTGAAACCTCTATCTGATCAAGGTTGCTGATAAATGCCTTATATCCTGGTGAGAGATTTTTATAGGAAACAAAGTTGTAGATCCCCGGTTTGTGCAAGATCTTACACTTTCCTTATAGTAATTGGAAAATTCAAATCATTAGAAGGTAATTCAATAATATGAGGTTCAGTGGTGTTACCTTGTGAATTGTTGGAGTGACCTGTATTCGGGTTGGATTCCTGGATTGGCTTAAGATATGCTCAGTTCTCTGCTCTTTCTTGAGTTGTTTTCCTTCTAGAGTAGACAAGGAGATCATTGTTCGGGACAAGGAAGTTTGGATCTGTTGGTAGAGAAGTTGAGGGTTCAATGGGAGTAGTAAGAGTTTATTTGAGATATTGATTCACTTTCTGGAAGTTACGGAATAGGATTTATAGGAGACTGAGTGCTTATGATGAATACCCTAGGAATATGCATTTGATGGCTCGAGGATCAAGTTTTCCACTATGATGTACATAGACATAAGCAGAACATCCGAAAATTTAAAAAGGAACGTGGGACACGATTTTGGTGTGTGGGTATGACTCAAGTAGAGTATTGATAGGTGTTTTAAACTAGAGGACACGAGATAGCATCCTATTGATAAGATAGGTAGCTGTAAGAAACAGCATCCCCCCAAAAATATTGAGAGACATGAGTTGTGAACATGAGAGATTTAGCTACCTCGAGAAGATGCCTATTCTTTCTTTCAACCACCCCATTTTGTTGAGGTGTGTCAACACATGAGCTTAGATGGACAATCCCTTGACTTAACAGATAATCAGTAAGGGTGGAAGTGAAGTATTCTTTAGCATTGTCGGATTTCAATACTTGGATTTTTGTTTGAAATTGGGTTTGAATCATGGTATTAAAATTTTTAAAAACTTGACATGCTTCAGATTTTTCTTTCATTAGGAATAACCAAGTGATTCGAGTATGATCATCCACAAATGAAATGAACTAACGTGTCCCTGTGATGTTTTTGATTCAAGAAGGTCCCCATATATCAGTGTGAATTAATGAGAAAGATGTGATTTTTTATGTGGAAGATGAGGACATGAAATTCTAACATGTTATGAAAATTAACATACTTTATACTGAAAAACTTCTGAATTTTTATTTCTAAAGGATGAAGGAAAAAGTTTCTGTAAATACTTGAAATTAGGATGACCTAAACGATAGTGATTCAACATGATTTCACCATCTTTATTGGACTTAAGGTTTAACAAAGCTTTATCTTGATTAGAAACTTCGGATACAACTTGGTGGGCTTGTCTTGCTGAAGGTTCTTCACTTTTGAGGAAATAGAGTCCCGAGCACTCTTTAGCACTGCCAATCATCTTCCCCGAATCCAAGTCCTGAAATTCACATAGGTTATGAACAAATTTAACTATACAATTTTTATCACGGGTGAGTTTAGTAATTGATACAAGATTACAATCAAGTGTAGGAACAAGAAGGACAGAATCTAGAATAAAGGAGTTTGAAATTTTGGTTGAACCAATTCCTGTTACTTTGGATACTGAACCGTCGACAATTCGGACCATGAATTTTCCAACAGGTTTCCTTAGTATGACCAGGTTTACGACAATGATCACACCAAGGTCTTCCACGACGAGGACGGTTGTCAGTATTATGAGAGTGTTGGTGGCCTCGAATGGCAGTGCGAGATCCTTACTCGATCACGGAAATGGTAGATTGAGGACCAATCATTACTTTCTTTCGACTCTCTTGACGGACTTGAGAGAAGGTTTCCACGAATGCTAAGCAAAGGTTTTGTTCGAAATTACGCACGCATCATCGAGATCATTACGGCGTAGGTAAAAATTTGAAAACCCATTTCTTGTTAATAATCTGTTTGTCTGAATCTTGTCTGTAGACGAATTAGTTCGTGAACCTCGAAAGAGATCTAGGTATTTATATGTCGAGTGAGAGAGTTAAAGTATTGTGTATGTGACAACTCTCATAGGCGAAAATCATGAAGGATGCTACTCGATCTCAAATAGTTCGACATATTATCGAAGCGGAATAAGTGTCTTTGTTTGCATCCCGTATTCCTTTGGCGGTTTTGTAGAAGAAAATTCTCTCCGATTTAAGTTTGTCGTGGAATTGATCAGCGAACATCACGCATGTGTTTGATTTCCATGTTACGTATTGTAGATCGTCTTTGTTTGGAGTTACGGCAATCGCCGATAAGATAATCATCTTTCATTTTTCGCGTAATATAAACATCATGGCCGGATTGGGACTCTTGAAGATAATTGTGCCCATTTAATTTGTGGTGGTGATGGGCGTAAGACTATTGTCCGTGGAACCCGGTAATTATAAGTTTTTAAAGTGGCCATTTATTTCAATTGTAGATTATCATTAATTTGAAAATTTTGTGGGCTATTTTTTCCATAATCTATTTGGGCCAGGATCGAATTGGGTATGTTGGACCGGGTCGGTGGGTAGGGTTTTTACCGGGTCGGGTGGGTAGGTTTTTCACGAGTCGAGTTGAGATATATTAAAACAACTTACGGGGTATTGGAAAAAAGAAAAAAAAACAGAATGTTAGCGAGACTGCCAGCTTGTGGGGCCAAGCGACAGCGATGATGATCGGCAAGCGATGAGGAGATGATCAATGTAGAAGCGATGAAGAGATGGTCGGCGGCGATGATGGCCCGGTGATGGCGGCGATGACTAAGATGGCTCGCGCCATACTTGAGATGAAGGCCGAGAAATGATTCTTCAATGCACGAAGGCCATGGCGATGATGGCGATGGTCGATGGTGGGCGATGGTGGCGATGATGATAGAAATCCAGGACGTGTTAAATGATAGGAAGAAAAAAATAATAATAATCAATGTCTCCTGAGAACTATTTATTTCGAGGAGAAAAAAAATTCTTCCTCGCGAGAATTGATATAACCTGAAATTGGATTCTGGATTCGAAAATGCTCGATACCATGAAGAAGTTATTAGCGAGATATGATGGAGATGGAGTATGTATTTTTATTTCATTTTGTTAATTCTTCTTGTTCTGACAACTTATAGTCTGACAACTTATAAATAGGAATAAGACATTAGACAAATGTCCCTTAATTCTAAGAATATAACAAGCGCATCAATGATTAAAATACGGCTTGATTTACCCAGCTCTACGGCACTGTACAATACTAATATTACGAGAAAGTCTGAGTTAGTGAAACACTTCACGTGTAGACTTAACCTTGCACCTTTTATGGTACATAAAGCTTTTATTATTTTGTGAGTCCATAGAGTTTGAAGTGTCCGAGACTATGCTTGGCTAAGAGTGCCTTTGAAGGTTGGAAAGATGAAATGTGTTTGAACTTAGAAGGATAGAGAGATGATATGTGTTTGAAAAGAGAAAAGCCAATTGTTATGAATGATTGGCTGGCTATTGTAGGTCTACCTTTTTATCTGTGGAGTGCCAATGTGTTTAGATGAAATGGAGAATTGTTTGGGAATAACTAGAAATTGACCAAAAGATGACCAACTACTCTTTTCTATTGTATGTAAAGTTAAGAGTAAAAAGGAGTAGATACGAATATTTTTAATTCATCTTTCAAATTTTGCCTTAATGGTAAGATATAGTTGCCAACTAGGAATATAGTTGGAAGAGGTGTCATTTCATCTCATGTTATGTGTTCTAATGTAAGTTCAATAAGTTGCGGTTTCATGCATGGATGGAAGAGAGGTACTCAAGATGAAGTTAGGGATGTATGGGGTAATGATGTTCTTAAAAAGTGGGTTCTTAAAAAGATACAAGTTATATCCTTGCGACGAAAGACATGGCCCCCAAAGGAGGAGTTTATGGAGGGAAGAAAGTTTGCTCGGGGATCAAATAAATATCATAATGAAGAGACAAATGCTACAAAAGGAGGACCATAGTTATGAAAGGAGTCCAATTGTAAGCTTAAGAATTAATGTAGAGGAAGTTAATGCATAGTTATCTCTTAGCAAGGAAGAAAAAATGTTTGGTTGCCTTGTTGAAAACAATTTGGTGGTAGGAAAAGTTATGGGATCATGAATAAAAAGTTTGAGATTTTTCAAGGACTATAAAAGCTTTGAGTGATCCAAGACCTAATGTTAAAGGAGTTGGTATTATTGAAAGAAAATTGTGGCACTTTGAAGTCAAAAAGTTCCCTCTCTTTATGATATATCCCAAGTGTGGAGGATTTGACAATGATGTGGTAACTAAAAGCAAAAGTATTAGCCCTTGTTGCTTGAATTCTTCTAATCCTATTTTAAAGGGTATTGAAGTGGGGGCATGAAGAAGATAGTGGTAGCAAATCTGAATCTAAAACGAGTAGATAGGAGATTAAGGAGGAAGTACATGATGTTGAAGAAATTACAGACTCATGAATGGAAGAGTTTTTAGTTTGTGTTTTAGAAACTCCTAATATCTTGAATTATTGTATGTAAGGTAAGTCGGACCTGAACGAAGTTGAAGATTTGATTGTTTTTAGAGAAGTGGGGAATAATGTTCTACAAAAGATTAATAGTGATACAAACTCTAAAATAAGGGGGCGAAGAAAAGGATGGTCATGACAAAGAATGTAAGAGGGAGACCATGGATCAAGTTTTGGCACATATTTATGTTTGTATTTGAATTCTAAGTCACCTATTGAGAATAAGGCCCAAGTTGAAAAATCATCGGGCACAATAAAAAGATTGCAAATAAAGTGGTGTAGTTTATTTGTCTCAAGAGCATACTTATAAAGTGATTGTCTGTATCAATTAAACGAAATAGACATTGGGTTTTTACAAGAAAAATGGAGTTAGTGTTGTTTTCAAATAACGAGAAATCAATGATTAAAAGAAAGGGTGAGAAGAAAAGATTAAAGAAGTGATGTCTGAGGTTAGGTACGACAAGGGAAAAAATAAACTAGGTGCAACTTCTTCTATGTAAAGATTTTATGTTAAAATAGTAGAGGTTTGGGTAATTGGAATTAAATATGTGTGTTAAAGGATATGTAAGAAAATTAAATATGATATTGTTATAATACAAGAGTTAAGAGAATTAATCAAAGAAATATTGGTAGTATATGAGGCTTTGGTTTAGAGAATGAGTTTACATGCCTTGTTACGATAGATCAAGAGTATTATTATTATTATTGGGGATATTAAAAATGTGAAGGTATTGGAGTCGACACTCCGTGGTTTTTCAATCTCAATCAAAATTAAACGAAGAGAAGGGGAGAATTGTTGTCAGAAGTTTATGGTCCTTGTAATAAAAAGGAGAAGAAAATGTTTTGGGATAAGTTGGCTGGTTTGTATAATCTTTTAAGTCGTAATCGGTGTATGGAGAGTGATTTTAATGTTTTAAGATTCCCTTCAAAAAAATTAAGTGGAGGAAGGGAGCTAAGAAGTATGAAAATTTTTAATTCTTTATAAGGAAGACATGGTTGAAAGAAAGTGTTTTGACATGTGAAAGATTTAATTGGTCTAATGTTACATCCAATCTGGTTTGTAGCAAGTTTGATAGATTTTTGTTCTTACTCAAGTAGGAAGATTTGGTAGGGTCTAATATCAAACAAGAGATTTGTAAGAGGGTTATTTGAGATCACTGCCCAACTCTTTTGAGACAGAAACAAAACAACGGGATCTAGTTCCTTTTCAATTTGAGAATGTGTGACTTGGCCATAAAGATTTCATTAATAAATTGCAACAATGGTGGGGAAAAGCACCTACCTAAGTATGGTGTGGTTATAAGTTTATGAAAATACAATATTTGAAAAATAAGTTAAAAGAGGTGGAATAAGGAGTTTGGTGAATTGAATGATGAGAGAAAAGAAAAAAATTAGAGAGGATTTCTTTCTTAGATGTCGTGTAGATGGAAGTTTCAATGAGTCCATGAAAGTATAGCTAAGCAGATTGAAAATTCATATGGAAGATTTAGTTGTAAATAAAGAAAGCTTTGGAGACAAAAATTAAGTCTTGATATAAACCCAAAAAAATTTCATAATGTAACCAACGGGAGGAGAAATAACATGATCGAAAAAATTGAAAAAGAAGATAAAAGTGTAATGAAAGAATATCAACAATTAGAAGTGGAAATGATGAGTATTTTCAAGAAGCTTTACTCTACAAATGATAAGCAAAGACAACGAATCCATGGGTTAGATTGGGGTTGCATTCTAGAGAAAAGGATGAGTTGATTGGAAAGACCTTTTGAAGAAAAAGAAATTAAAAGAGCAATCCTTGAGTGCTCAAAATATAGGGCTTTTGGTCCAAATAGGTATAACTTTGCTTTCTTTTATAAGTGTAGGGAGATGGATAAAGAGGAGTTATTGGAGATGCTTTGCGAATTCTTTAGTTATGGTATAATTAATACTTAATAAAAAACTAATGCAAGTTTTATTTGCTTAATTCCAAATAAAGAAAATGCCTTGAGAGCCACGAATTTTAGGCCAACAAGTTTACCAATTTATAAAATATCTTTGCCAAGGTTTTTTTAAAGTTGAGATATGTACTTTAATTTACTATTTCAAATGAACAGACAACTTTTGTAAAAGGTAGACAAATTTTAAATGATGTTCTAATTGCTAATGAGGTTGTTGAGGAGTATAGAAGAAATAATGAAGCTTTGATTTTCAACGTTGACTTTGAAAAAGTAAATGATACATTGATTGAGGTTTTTTGGATTTTGTGTTGAAAGAGATAGCGTTCGAGAAAAGATGGAGAATGTAGATAAGGGTTGCTTGAGTTCCATGAATTTCTTGGTAATTATTAATGGGAGACTAAGAAGGCTCTTTGGGACTTCAAGAGGTTTAAGATAATGAGACCCATTTTCACCTTTCTTTTTGAAGAAAATATTGAGAGAGGGTGAAGAGAAACTGAATTCTTGTTTTTCTCTAATCTTTTCAAATGTACACACAACAATATAAATAAGACTAGGAGTTAGGCAAATAAACCACTAATATAAGAATAATACAGTTGGTATCAACAACCTAGACCACTAATATAGGAATAATACAATTGGTATCAACAACTAAATTACAGCCTATTCTACAACTAATTCACAACCTATACAGCAACTAATACTACCTAATTAAAGATATTCTCTCAGAAATTCTACACCCACTCAAGTTGGGTGATAAATATTAATCATTCCATACTTACAACTCAGTTTTTTAAAGATTGTTTGAGGTAATGCTTTGGTAAGAATATCTACAATTTGATGACGAGAAGATATATATAGTTTTTCCATCTAACTTCTCTTTAATGAAATTACGATCAATTTCTACATGTTCAGTTCGGTCATGATGAACTAGGTTTTTTACAATTCTTATTGCAGCTTGATTATCACAATGTATGCTGATAGGTTCAATAGTTATGAAGTCTTGTTATTGAGTAGTCTTCCTAATCACATTCCTTCATAAATCACATGGACCATAGCTCTAAATTCAGGTTTTACCTTTGTTTGACGTACTTGATTGTTCTTACTTTGCCAGAGTTACAAAGATTCCATACGAGCATTGCCCAGGTGGTAAATCTGCGATCATTATAGAAACCTACCGGTCGGTATCTCTGAAAACTTCACTTTTCTTGGTGGGATTCTTACTGAAGTACAATCATTTCCCTAGTGTCATCTTGAAATACCTGAGTATACGATAAACTGCCTCCATGTGTTCAATGGGACTGTTCATAAATTGACTTACAACACTTACTGAAAAGTCAAAATCTAGTCTAGTGTGGGATAGGTAAATGAATTTTCCCACTAATCTTTGATAATGGCCTTCGTCCATAGGGTGCACTGTTTTTTTCATTTCGAGTTTTATTGTAGAGTCTATCGAAGTTTCTGCCAGTTTACACCCCATCATTCCAATTTTCTTGAGAAGATCAAGTATATATTTCCTATGAGATATAGATGTCTTTCTTTGTTCGAGCTACTTCTATTCTTAGGAAATATTTGAGATTGCCTAGATCTTCGATCTTCTTGAGTTTATTCATCTCAATTGTAGAATTACCTGTTAGAACAATATCATCTACGTACACAATTAGGATAACTATTTTGTCATTGAAGAAATGTTTGACGAATAGTATGTGATCTGATTGGCATTGATTGTACCCATATCTCTTCAGAACTTTAGAAAACCTATCGAACCAGACACGTTGAGACTGCTTCAATCCATATAAGGATTTCTTAAGTTTACAGACTCTATTGGTTGGAGCAGAAGATTCAATTCCAAGAGAAATGTCCATGTAAACTTCTTCGATATCACTATTGAGGAATGCATTCTTGACATCTAATTGGTAGAGAGGCCAATCCAATGTCAGGGAGAGAAGAACACGAATAGTGTTGAGCTTTGCTACAAGAGAAAAAGTTTATTGATAGTTAATCCCATATACTTGAGTGAATCCCTTAGCCCTGGCGGTAGCCTTGAATCTTTACCTGATAATGTCGGTGCTTGACTATAAAGATCTCTTACCTTGGCAATTTCGTTTTTTCGGTGGTAGTTACGTGATCTCCCCAGTCTTGTTTTCTCTTAGGCCTTGAGTTCTTGAGAATAGCCGTCTTCCATTCAAGTACCTAAAGGCCGTGAGCAGATTTGGAACATCACGATCAAGGTTGATGATAAATGCTTTATAACTTGGTAAAGGACATTTATAGGAAATAAAGTGGTAGATGGGGTGGTTTGTATAAGATCTTAAACCTTTCCTTACAACAATTGACAAATTCAAATCATTAAGAGGCAACTCAATAATAGGAGATTCAGTAATGTTACCTTGTGAATTGTCAGAATGGCCTATACTCGGGTTGGACTCCTGGACAGGCTCAAGATATGCTCAGTTCTTCATTCTCTCTTGAGTTATTCTCCTCCTAGAGTAGACAAGAAGATCACTGTTTGGGATAAGGAAGTTTGGATCTATTGGTAGAGGAGTTGAGGGTTCATTGAGATTATTAGGAGCATTTATTTGAGACAGATTCACTCTCTAGAATTTGCGGGATATGATTTGAGACAGAATTTGTGGGAGACTAAGTGGTAATACTATTCCAAAATTGGTATTCATTTCCTATGTTCTCCCCCTGAATGGCAGATTTGGAATAGTATGGATATTGTTCAAAGAATGTGACATCCATTGTATTATAGAACCGTTTGTGATAAGATAGAAGCATTTGTATCCTTTCTGATATGATGATTACCCTAAGAATATGCATTTGATGGCTCAGGGATCAAGTTTACCTCTAATGTATATGAACATAAGCATAACATTCGAATATTTTAAAGGGAATGTAGGACACAATTCTAGTGTATGGGTATGACTTAAGTAGATTATTGATAGGTGTTTTGAAACTAAGGACACGAAAGGGCATCCTATTGATAGGTGTTTTGAAACTAAGGACACGAAAGGGCATCCTATTGATAGGTGTTTTGAAGCTATAAGGACAACTTCTCCCCATAAATGCTGAAGGACATGAGTTGTGAACATGAGAGATCTAGCTACCTCGAGAAGATGCCTATTCTTCCTTTCAGCCACCCCTTTTGTTGAGGTGTGTCAACACAAGAGCTTAAATGGACAATCCCTTGAATTAACAGATAATCTCTAAGAATGGAAGTGAAGTATTCTTTAGCATTGTCAGGTTTCAATACTTGGATTTTTGTTTGAAATTGAGTTTGAATCATGGTATTGAAATTTTTAAAGATCTGATTTGCTTCAGATTTTTCTTTCATGAGAAATAACCAAGTGATTCGAGTATAATCATCTATAAATGAAATGAACTAACGTGTCCTTGTTATGTTTTTGATTCGAGAAGGTCTCCAAATATCAGTGTGAATTAATGAGAAAGGATGTGATTTTTAGTGAAAGATTGGGTTGTGAATTTTTAACATGTTTTGAAAATTGACATACTTCACATTGAAACAAGGATAGAATCGAGAATAAAGGAATATGAAATTTTTGCTGAACCAATCCTTGTTACTTTGGATACTGATCCATCAGCAATTCTGACAGTGTGTCTTTCTTGGTAGGTTTTAAGATTCATGAGAAGTGAAGCATCACCCGTCATATGATCTGAAGCACCTGAATCAACAATCCATAGCCTCTTAACTTGTTTCACACTAAGAGCGTTGACGGTTTTACCTGATCGAATTACAGTGGCAGATGATTTGGCAAGGATTGTCCAAATTTTTCTACAGGAGATTAATCTGTTCCTTGCTAAACAGGGCAAATTCAAGTGAAGCAGCTCCATGGGTTGTGGAGGCAGTATTTCCATGGCTTTCTTTGTTAGTGGGCCGTGCAGAGGGTGGCTTCCAATCAGTTGGCTTTCCATGAATTTTCCAACAGGTTTCTTTAGTGTGAGGTCTACGACAATGATCACACCAAGGTCTTCCACGACGAGGACGGTTGTCAGTATTATAAGAGTGTTGGTGGCCTCGAATGGCAAGTGCAGATCCTTCTCCAGTCACGGAAATGGTAGATTGAGGACCCATCATTGTAGATTGAGGACCCATCATTACTTTCTTTCGGCTCTCCTTTTGACAGACTTCAGAGAAGGTTTCACGAATGCTAAGCAAAGGTTTTGTTCCGAGAATTCTGCCGCACACATCATCAAGATCATTATGGAGCCCCAGTAAAAATTTGAAAACCCATTTCTTGTCAATAATCTGTTTGTACAAGATGCTGTCTGCTGGACAGGTCCATTCGTGAACCTCAAAGAGATCTAATTGCTGCCAACATCGAGTGAGAAAGTTAAAGTATTGTGTAACTGACAACGCTCCTTGACGAAGATCATGGAAGATGCTCTCGATCTCAAATAGTTTGGACATATTATCATAACTGGAATAAGTATCTTTGGCTGCATCCCATATTCCTTTGGCAGTTTTGTAGAGAAGAAAATTCTCTCCAATTTCGTTTGTCATGGAATTGATCAACCAAGACATCACCATATTGTTTTCAGATTTCCATGTTCTGTATTGTAGATCGTCTTTGTTTGGAGTTACGGCATCGCCAGTAAGATAATCATCTTTCATTTTTCCGCATATAAACATCATGACGGATTGGGACTACTGAAGATAATTGTACCCATTTAATTTGTGACTGGTGATGGGCATAAGACTATTAGTCCTTTATTTTTTAATTTTTTACACTTTTCACCCTTTGCTTTTTTATACATTTGAAGTTTAATTTCAAGTTAGTTTCAAAATTAGGACTAAATGTGCGAATATTATAAAGTGACCAAATCAAAATAAAAATAAGGGGAGCATTTGTGTAGTTCAATCTCAAAAGAATAAAAAAAATAGGAGCTAAAGTGTAAAAATGAAAAAGTAAATGGACTGAATTGTAATGAAAAAAGTAAGGAAACCAAAGTGTGTAAATTAAAAAGATACCAAATCATAAGAAAAAATAATAAAGGGACTAAAGTGTATAAAATATATAAAACTATAGAGACAATTTGGGCAGTCCACCCTTTATTTATATGTTGTCCAATTGCATTTATTCTTTGGTTATATGTTGTCCAATTGCATTTATTCTTTGGTTATATGTTGTCCAATTGCATTTATTCTTTGGTCAAAGTTGCTGAGAAATATAGGAATACAATGAGCTATTCCAATATCTTACCAATCTTTATTCCCAGAAACCTTTTACACTAATGGGAAGAGAAATAAAGCTTCAAAGATAAGGGTATTATGTAACCACAAAGTGAAAGCAATTCTTTGGATCTTATGGATCAAGAATAAGAGAATTTTTTATAATAAAAGTAAATGATGGCAATTTTCTACGTGAGAGTTTTACTTTTAGCATTATCTTGAGCGTCAGTTTCTAAAAAATTGAAAGATTACCCTCAATTTCTTATAAATTTTAATTAAGAAGCTTGTTTATCCTAATTTTGTTTTCAATAGTCATTATTTGGTATAATTTGGTGCCATTTTTTGTAAGTAGATTACTGGTCTACTTTGTAAATTTGTAATTATTACTTATTTTAATATAACTTAATATTTCGTATAAAAAAATCAATGAGAATGAAAAGAAATTTTCCATCATGTAACAAAATTTCCAATCCATAAAGAATGACATATTCGTAGTAGTCAAAATACTGCAGTATAAATCCAGATATGTGCAAAATAAGAGTTCTAGCTTCTAAGAATCCAAGTGTTGGAAATTAGGGTATTCTGGGTTATTACATTGAGTGGGGCGATTAACCATAAATCGCTGCTTGTTGATTGTAGTATTCCAAGGAGCTAAGGGTCCACAGATTCTCAAACACCCAAGTGAAAAGATGAATCTAACCTAACGAAATTGTGTCGTACATACGCCTTACGTCTACTCTAAACTTAGTTTTTATTCATCACAATTCATATTAATTTTTAGAGACAAATTCACTCAAAGTCCTTTATTTATGTCATTTAGAGTAGTTTATTTCCTTTGTTATTTTTTGTAGCAATTAGTTATGTTATTATGAAAAAGTGACAACACAAAGGTAATTAATCAAATTTTAAAACTTTTTTA
Source organism: Hippophae rhamnoides (assembly GCA_033030585.1). Classification (NCBI taxonomy): domain Eukaryota; kingdom Viridiplantae; phylum Streptophyta; class Magnoliopsida; order Rosales; family Elaeagnaceae; genus Hippophae; species Hippophae rhamnoides. The sequence goes on along the minus strand of CM065436.1, from coordinate 43,277,785 downwards.
TTTTATTTTATTTTTTATCAATTTTTTAGTTATTATTGTCTAAGATGAGGTGTCATATAGTTCCTTTAAATTAGGTCATTTATGCCGTTTAGTTCCTTAGATTAGAAAGTGTATCATTTAGTCCCTTCAATATGAAAAATGAGCTAATCAATAACAAATTATATTATTTTAATAGTTTTTTATTAAAATATTATTATTTTATGTCAAGTGATTAAAACGCAATTAAAATACAAGTTTTTAACAAGAATAAAAGTAAAATTTAATATGAAATTATTTAAAAAAATCAACAATAATGATATTCAAACAAAAATTTATTTAAATATTTTTTTTTTATTTTTAAATAAAAATTTAAAATTAATAAAACATTAGAACAGCCACAATTAAAAAATATTACGACAAAGATTTAGTGAATTTTTTTCATTTAATTGTCACTAAACAATTATTTAGAACTCGTGTTTAATCAATTTACATAAAAATAATAAAATTTTAATAGAAAATTATTAAAATCATATAATTTGTCCTTAATTAACCATTTTTCATAATTAATGAACTAAATGACACTATTTGAACTAGAGTTTTCCGATCTCGGAATATCCATGTGGGGCCCAGGGTTTTGGCATTGATGCTTCGCACCGATCTATATTCACAATGGAACAACCATAGCCTAACACATGTTTCTTTCGCTCTTCTCAGGTTTCGAACCCCGGTCTTGACCCAACTTTATAGAGAAAGATTAGAGAAAAGTTGGTACAATGAGCTGAATGTGTGAATCCTCATGAGGGATCCATCTATTTATAACACATTTATTGATACAGGTGTCAGTTATACAATGCGTATATGTAATTGTGTATCAGAGGCCATAATTAGCCCAAAGTACAATATGTCAGAGATCCAGGTCGAGTTTCACTCGTGTTGTCCACGAGCTCGAGCTACCGTTGAGCTCGATCTTACTCAGACTTGAGCTACCATTGGACTTGGTCTTACTCAGGCTCGAGCTGCCATTGGGCTTGGTCTATCCCATGGGCGGGATGTCTAGGGTACTTCATCTTCTATCTTGGCCTAGACTTGGCTTGGGTAGTTTACAAGGTCCGATCTTTAGGTCAGTCTAGATATCCAAACAGACACTATTTCTAATAAGGAACTAAACAACAAATGACCTAATCTGAAGGACTTCTTTGGCTTTTTTCTCCATTGTTTGTTAATAAAGAAAATTTATGAAATTAAAATCTCAATAACAGTTGAAATAATATGAAAAAAGATAAAAACAAAATGAAAAAAACCATTTGTCCTTGTGCCGTCACTATTTCAAAACAAAATGACAAACAAAAAATAACAAAAGGATTAAACTGTTCTTCTTGACATAACTAAGGGACTTGTGTTGTCACCCACCCTAATTTCTATTTGCAATTTTATTATATATTTTGTATTTCTGTAATACTTGATCTATAATTTTATGGATAGTTCCTGTTTGTTCTTGTAGATTTTTACTAACACCAGCAATTAAGATTTGGACTTTATAACCCACTGAAATACATCCTCCCTAGTATAGGTGCAACAGATAAAGCTAAATTACATAAATGTTTAAAAGCATGATAATAAATTATTATCATCATAGTAACAAAACTCTCAATACATAAAGAACTAATATATACCTAAAGACTGAGAATTGGATTATATGGTGACTACAAAAGAGATAGGAAGCTAAACTCAAGGGTTAATTTTTTTCATAATGAGCATTGAGTTTCAATGTTTTTTTCTAGTATTCCAAAGTCATCAAGTTTCATCAAGAACTAGCACATGGAGTCCACTCTCTCTCTAGTTTTAAATGTGACTTCTTGTCTTCAAAGCTATTAGGGCTCCTTGTAAACTACAATAAAGTTCCTTCTCTCTATAAGCGAGATTCTTATTGAGTATAGCCAGTCTTCTACAAGGACAGCCCTCCACTCTATCTACCAGCAAAGAAGATTACATTCTTTATGTTTAATTGCTAAGAAAACTATTCGTGCAAAATCAGCCATTGTTAAGCTGTAAATATAATTATTTTCCTGTATTTCATGATAGAAAGACCATTATTATGATACCATGGATCCAGACATGTAAACAGCTAGTTGAAATCCAATCAGCTTGGTTTTATTAAACACATGCATCTCACAGTGAATGAAGGACTCATTTGATATGAGATAAATATTCAATTGTTCCCCAAATAAACAACAGACATAGAACATGACTATTTACCTTTCTAGTCCACTTAGATATTTGTCATAGATGAAGAACTGAAGGCGACTGCCAGTAGAGGCAGTAAGAACCTGAAAGAGATATTCAATGATAATTACACTAGCAATATTAGGAACTGCAGGGGCTATTCGCGAAAAAGCCTCCACCCCAACCGTTATCTCTTCATCACCCTGCACCAAGTATGCACAGTTAAAATCAACAACTGGGAGCTAGAAGAGAACTAGAAGTCGTGCAATATAAACCACTATCTTTGCATAATACAAATCATAGCATTATAAGTCAACAAGATCTCAAGGGGAAAAAATATGAATTCACAACAAAAAGGTGGAGTCAGATTCAGAAACATAGCAAACAAACAGCTGGGCAGTTCTGCAACAACACATACATCCGATTTAAGCAATCAACATCTTCAAGGAGTACAACGGAATGCTATGAAAATCCAAAGTAATAAAGAATGAAGCAGATATGCTTGTTTTAAACATTCCAACTATATAATATTTGTATAAGGTTCTCATGTCAATGTATCTCCATCTTTATGCAAGCCTGTACAGATTATAAGCTTTTACGAGAAACAAACCTAAGATAAGTGTGCGTACAAATGCAATCAACATCAGTACCAAGATAATGGCAAAAAGCCTGCAAATGGAGTATTATGAAACTTACATCAACTACAGGTTCACTGGTAGCAGCTGGAACCTCCCATGCTACCATCATATCAAATGTTAGGCGTCGGAACTTTTTATCATCCAGGTGACCAGGTATTTGAGTTGACAAAGCAAGTGTCCTGAAACAGCAGTATTCCAAGAAGTTCCTTGCATACCTTGATGAATGTTTTATAGAATCAGACGCCTCTTCATTGAAGCTTTCTTGAAGCTCAGTTGTAGGAACAGCAAGGATTCTGCACAATTGAATGTCATTGTAGGCATTTTTCTACAACAGTAACCATATATTGAAAGTGACCAAACAGCCAGAGAATCATATCGAACAACTAACAAGAAAGACAAGATAAACCAACTATAAAATAAGAATTAAGCTGTAAAATCATACGGGTCAAACATAACAAGAGACTGACTTACTTTGAACACCGTCGCACAACCACATTTGCAATTGGAGATAACACTGTTATCCAATTCCTCCGAGCAGATGGAGAACTTCCCATCTCCTCAAATTCTTCATCAAAAGCACATCGATTTCCAAGCAACCATTTAAATGATCCTTCTTTGACCAGATTTTCAAGCAAAGTTCTGGTTTTACTCACAGCAGCCATCTCAACTTATGAACAAACTAACAAGAAACCCTTAGCAAAACATGTTATACACTTATCACTGTTCTTGAGTTCAAATAAAGACCTAACTTTATAGACAGTACCAACACAATCCCTTCACCTTCTAATTCATTATCAAACAAGAGATACAAATAAACCCCGCTTAAAAGGTCCCTATCAAGAATCCAAGAATAAATTTCCTTTTATTCTACCTTAAATATCTTGCAAGTACAGTATGATTCAACTTCAAAATATCAAATTTGGCAGATCAATAACCAAAATGGTTTTGTATCCGACACCCAATTATAAAATTTCAATAAAAATACACCAGTTATTTCAACCCAAAAAAAATTCACTAAGATCATTCATCAAAACACGGTTTTGAAATCCCAAAACTTAAAATTCAACAAAACCCAATCTCCAACCACAAGGAATAAACTTACCGCAGAAGTATACACGTCAAAACCAGAACCTTATGCCAATCAATTTGTGCTCTTAGAGATGAAATATCCCCGTTACAACGTAAAATAACATTTCATAAGCGTGCTTTTAACGAGCCCATTTCACCGATTTGAAAATTCCGAAAAAGGTGAAAGGAGTAATCCGAAAGATAGAGTCGGTTGCGTGCAGACACGATGATTCTGTCGTTACTTGGTTTATCATTTTATCATAAAAAAGGAAATTAATAAATATATAAAGATTTTAAATGATAATCATTTTTTTAAGCCTCAAATACCTATTAATTAAAAATAAAATAAAAATCATATAAAAAGTCAACTTTAAATGTAGATATCCATAACTCTATTTTCGCATACAACTTTTTTACTTTTTTTTTATTAATAAATATTAAAGGTTAAAAGAAACATATGATAAGTTAATGAGATGAAAAAGAAGACAATACATGTAATTTTTTTATTAAAATCACATAACATCTAGACTTATAAATAAACAACGTTACTATTAATAACAAATAAATAAATTTATATTTTATATTCATATTTTTTATAAAATATTATGTATCATAATTATTTTAAAAAATATATAAAAATAATTTATTTTTTAAATAATATCGATAATTATAAACATAAAAGTTATGGAAAATGTGTACATTTTTTTTTATTATTAGTAATTATAAATTTATAAACATATTATAATTATAATAAATAAGTTAGATAAAAGCATTATAATAAATTTCAAATTTATTATCCATAAATAATAATAATAATAATAAAAGTGTAATTATGTTTGATCATGGCACCGAAGAAATAATGAGAAAATATGAAAACACCCATTAAGTTTTACATTATATAAGTAACCCCTATAAAATTTTAAAAACTTCATAAAATCTCTTCCATCATGTGTGCTATAGAGACAAAGAGTTGAATAGAATTTTCAAAAGATATTTAAATTTTCAACAAAAATACCATCTATTACATATTTACTCAAATACATTTCACATATATTTTACTCATAAAACAAAATTCAAATTATAAATTTACTATCCTATATTTCATTTTGTAATTGATTTAACATTTCTTGATGGACCAACTTTATACACTAATTTCCAAAAATAATTAAAATAGTACTTTTCTATTGTAAAAAAAATTACTTTTGTAATCATGAAAAACGTTTTGATAGCAAATGAATTACTACAGTTTGAAAATGATAAGTAAACAGGGTTTTATGGTTTTGTAATCTACAATTGCGTTGAGTGGTCGTTCATTGAAGCCATGATGCTGAGGCTCGGTTTTAATGAGGTTTGGATTGGTATCGGGACTTTTAAGACATCCTGGGTGTTCAACAAGGAGACCCACTGTCTCTGTTTTTATATATGTTGTGTGCAGAAGGTTTGTCGGTCCTATTGAGGAAGACGTAGGTGATTGTGATTATAAGAGGCTTTCCAATGTGTATTGGTGGCTCTGTTATTTCTCATATGTTCTTCATAAATGATAGCCTTATTTTTTTCTCTAAGCCTTCCCGAGGAATGCTAGGGAGATCGATCGTTGGTATTCTTGGTGAGTTCAAGCATTTTTCTAGTTAAATTATTAACAGAGGTAAATCCTCAGTGGTTTTCAACCCTGTCAAAATGTTGTATTTTCTCTGATAATTATCAGTATATCTTTTTATTATTTCTGTTCTGTGTTTTTTTACAAGAGTTTAAGATATATGTATATAAGGAAAACGAAAATTAAACAATAACCATAAAACCTGCACATCCAGGTTTTATGGCTCCACTAATATTTTGTCTGCTCCATGTTTTACCCATCGAAAGATTCATGGTTCCGCTTAATCGTTTTAACACACACCAACACTCCTCCTCAAGGCAGGCATATATGTCTCTTATGCCCAACTTGTCAAGTTGAGTTGTCAGTTCCTCGCACACATTTTCGCGAGTATATCGCCCAATCGATCTTCCGACTTAACAAATGGAAGCTTAATAATCTTTTCTTCAAGATTCGTTTGATGAAGTTCCGATCCACTTCAACGTGCTTCGTGCGATCATGTTGAACCGGATTGTGAGATATGGCAACGGCCGCTTTGTTATCACAAAATAAGTTCATTTCGTATAGGCAGTGAGCAACACCAATCTCGCTAGAAGTTTTTTCAACCAGCGAGCTCACATATTCCTCGACCATTCCTCGAAATTCACCAAAGACCGGATAAGGCAACTACATTTTGCTTCGCTTCTCCACGTGACAAGATTGCCTCCCACGAAAGTAAAGTACCCAAAGCAGATTTCCTATCCTTCATATTTCCCGCCTACCGAATCAGATATCCAAGGACTTCCAATCGACCATTCTTTGAAAACATAAGTCCTTTCCCTGTGAGGATTTTGGCAACGAAGTATTCGTACGACCGCATCCATATGATCTTCACTTGGGCAAAGGTAATGAACCGACTTACAACACTCACCGCATAAGCAATATCGTCGAGTATGAGATAAATATACGAGTTTACCTACTAACCGTTGATATCTCTCGTTTATCCGCCGGTACTTCGTCCACATATTCTCCGAAGTTTACGATTTTGAACCATTGAATATCGACAGTGTTACAATCTAGTAGTCCCGCCTCCGCTAAGAGTCCAGAGTATATTTCCTTCGGAAAGACATATTATGCCTTGTTGATCTTGTTACCTCAATACCTAAGAAGTATTTCAGCCCTCCTAAATTCTTCATTTCAAACTCCTTTCGACAATGTTTCAGTAACTTGTAGATTTCTTCTTTATCATCCCCGTAATGATCATGTCGTCTACAGACTATAAGAGCTTATCTTCCCTAATCGATGTTTTAGAAAAGAGTATGATCGTAGCTTGCTTTCATTGAACCCATATTTCTTCATTTGGGCCGAACTCAACCTACCAAACCACGCTCGAGTAAGGATTGTTTTAGTCCATAAAATGCTCGTTGTAATCTACATGCGCTTTCTTTTCCTCGATGTAACAAGATATCCCGTGCGGGATATCCATGTAAATCTCTTCTTCAAGGTCACTACTTTAAGAAAGGCATTCTTCACGCTGTCGGTGCAATGGCCAATCTAAATTTGCTGCAAGAGATAACAAAACTCTCACGCTAGTTTAGCCACAGTGAGAAGGTTTCTTGATAATCTATCCCATGTTTCGTGTATGTCCTTTTGCTACAAGCCTCGCCTTGTAACGATCAACTAACCCATCCGCTTTATACTTAACGGAGAAAATCCACTTGCATCCTACCATCTTCCTCCTCGAGGCAACTCGCTCAACACCCATGTGTTATTCTTCAGGCTCCTCAAATTCCTCTTTATAGCTTCGAGCCCATTTTGGATCGTATAAGGCTTCTTCAATGTTACTCGAATTTGACACGAGGAGAGTTGCCAGGCAAATGCCCCGATAGGTTCCCGATAACCTTGAAGAGATACATAATTTGCTATTGGATACTGCTTGTCGTTCTTCTCTTTCCGGGGAGTATCGATTCGAGGCTTACCTCGATCGTGTCTCGAAAGGTAAAACATAACCAACAGATGTATCTATAGCATTAGTTTGTAAAGCGTGTGATAGGATAGCTTACCTCGTGAAAGGTTTCTCACAGGAGGATCATCGGGTACTGTGAGAATGGAGCAGGTACATCAACCACTTCATCTTCCGGGAGATTCAATTACTACTCACCGCTTCGAAGTTCAAGCTCTGGGTCTAGATACGGCTCCTCCATATTATTGGCACGATCCGAGTATTGACTCGTGTCTAATATTTCAACCTCAAGCCAATTTCGTTTCTTCACCTAACTCTCCTCCCAAGAGTGTAATTGGATACCCGTGATGGGAAAAAAATTTCGATTCGAGGAAAGTGACATCCACGGTAGTATAGTTTCTTTTAGTAATTGATCATAACATCTGTGACTCTTTTTTGTACACCATACCCCAAGAATATACATCTGACAAAGACAATGGATCCAACTTAGTTCGTTGATTTTTACAGGTGGACAAAAGCAACACATCCAAAAATTGGGCTACATCAAAATAGTAGGCAAAGGAAGATGATCGACGATAACACCTTTAGCTGAGTCCGAAATTGTAAGGTCTTCAGCATTCGATTCAAGAGGGTACACACCAGTAACAAAGATCACCCGTATTTATTAGGCATACGTGCACCGATTAGTAAGTGCCCGAGCCGTTTCTAAAATATGTCGATTTTTTTCTCTCCGCAAAGTCCCCATTTTGTCAGGCTCATGAATCACGAGGTTTCGCTGGAGAATACCATGGTTGTCAAAGTATGTCCTAATTGTTGATTAACATACTCCCCTCCATTATCGACCTAAGTATCTTAATTTTTTTTCGAAAAATTGTGTCTCAACCATGGCGTGGAATACATGTGAAATGTAGCAAATACTTCATCTTTATGTTTCGGTATGCAAAGCCATGTCATTCGTGTACAATCATCAACAAAGATAACAAACCAACGATGTCCCGATGACGAATGACCGGGAAGGTCCCCAAACATCAAAATGTACCAAAGCAAAAGCGAGCTACACTTTTATTCACGCCATAGATAAGACGCCTCTATGACTTTTGCTAGGATACAAGTATCACATTTGAAAGCCGAATGCGGGATATTTGAAAATAAACCTGGGAAAGAGTGTTTTTAAATACCCGAACGACGTTGATGTCCAAATCTACGATGACATAGCCAAATCACTGCTCCTTGTCACAACCAAGATGTCGTACGTGATCGGCTCTTCCCGAACCGAGGTCATCCACATAATATAGCCCTCCTCTCCTAGTACCACGCCCAATGATCTCCTCGCGAGTAATATCCCAGAAGGCAAAAAGAGAATACATCAATACCACACGCTAAGGTCTCAAGCGTTGACTCACTGTACATTAGCCTGATTTGACAGTAGGTACAAGCAAAGTATTAGATAATGATAATGAAGGAGATAAGGTCACTGCTCCAGCCTCCCGTAATCGGATACGACCCCATTTGCATTGGCAACACTCCGTCCTCGTCGGGTTGTACGAGAGATCGTTTGGTCAAATGTCACGTGATCCGTAGCTCCGCAGTCCGTAATCCACTCATCTTTCTCATTACGAGTAGAGATGTGAAATACTTTACTTGAAATACCGGATCCTGGAAGATTCCTACCGAGAGGTGGGATAACAGGCATTATCGTAGCCACCGCCGCCCGCCTGTCCCGTTTCTTCCGTGTCAAGATCATTCCACCATTCTCGATACCCATGTAGTTTGAAATGGCCACGGCGTGTTTGGAGTTTCCGCAATGGTCACATTTTAAGGCAAGAGACAGGATTTCCGTGGATTTCTTGCTACCTGGCCGAAGGTCCTGTTGGCGGCATTAGATTACGATGTCCTCGACTCTTTAAAAGTCATAACCGCTCCGGTGTCGTATCGACACCGTGATCATCACTGCCGCTCGACCTCTTCTCTACCGATCTAATCCATACATTGCTCCACAAGAGGGAATGGTTTGATTTGGAAGACATCACTTCTAGTTTTATCCAATCTATCATCAGTCCATCGATGTAAGGTATACACTCGATCTTCCCGTACGATGGAGTTGTATTTTTTATATATCAATTGCACACTCCATTGATTGTGACGACGAAATCAATTTCACGCCACAACCCTCAAGCGTCATTGTAGTATTTTTTCAATGGATCCACCCGTCAGCTTCGCACGAGTAACTGACGGCGAAGATCATACACCCGAGACGTATCCGTCCCATCACAGTAGCAGGAAGCCACCGAATCCCAAACCCGTTGCTACTGGGAATCTGATAAAATTTGCAATTACGAGGGGTCCATCGAATTGATCAACTATCCTTTCGACAATGGCATTTTCAAGACGCTCATCTCCTAAACGAGTGGCTCAAGCCAACAGGCCGAGAAAAGTCCCCATTAATATATCCCGCTTGTCTTTGCTGTAGATATACATCTCCACCACTCCGGGACCATAAGGCATAGTTGATCCTCCCAACTTGATACTAATGGAAAGGCCGACGCCTTCCGCTGGGAGGTCGCGAGCCGATCTGAGCTCTAGTTAGAACTTCCGTCATTTTCGCCGTCAAATCTTCCAACACGAAATTGGTAGTTAAATCTCTAGATTCTGCCATGAAATCTAAATTTTTTTTCCTTCCGTTTTTCCTTTTTTTTTTTTTTTTTTACAAACCAGGCACTATATAAAGGAAAAAAACGACAACCCTAACCCTAATTTCCCATTCTCTCTCAGCGGCGCCTTTCAGTTTCCTCTGCGTTCTTCCTTGCAGTTTCTTCTGCGTTCTTCCTCGGCGCAGCGACGCCCTTTCCCTTCTGATTCCTGGTCCTCCGAAACCTTCTTCTTCATCCGCCGCGCAACCCTCTGCGCTTTCTTCACGCTGCCCTCTGCGGCGCCTCTCTTCTTCCTCGACGGCGAGAGCCCTCAACCTGGTCCTCCATGTGAAGCGGCACCCTTCTTCGCCAGCACTGTACTGCCCCCAACGAGCCTAGACTGCACGGCTCCCCGAGTAAATGGCGACGCCGAGCGTAACCGGCGATTTTGAATACTAGACGGTCAGCCATGGCGGTGCCGCACTGCCTACCCATCTCCCTCGTGCTCAACCTCTCGTTGTTTTGCTTTGCTTGTTTTTCGCATTGCAACCTCGTGTCGCACCCATTAAGAAATCGAAACCGTAAACACCTTGAGAAATAGCCGGGACCAATATAAACCGTAAATCGAACTCAAAAACGAAAACTGCTACAATCGCAACCACACCGTAAAACCAGAAATCGAAATCGGAATTCGTAAATCGTAATTCGTAAATCGAAATCGTAAATCAACAAATCAAGAAATCTCAAGTAAATTTGCAAATCAGAAATCAAAAAATGGTAGTTCCATCATAAATCAGCAAGTAGTTCATTAGTTAGCAATATCCTGCTTTGATACCATGTCAAAATGTTGTATTTTCTCTGATAATTATCAGTATATCTTTTTATTATTTCTGTTCTGTGTTTTTTTACAAGAGTTTAAGATTTATGTATATAAGGAAAACGAAAATTAAACAATAACCATAAAACCTGCACATCCAGGTTTTATGGCTCCACTAATATTTTCACCTGGCTCCATGCTTTTACTCCATCGGGAAGATTTCCGTTCCGCCACTGTTTTAACACACACCAACAAACCCGAATGTTGAGGCTAGCTAGCTTGAGAGATGAGCTAGCATCTTCCTATTGGGATATGTGTTATTTTAAAAGTTGTGTAATCCTTTCTAAAGAATAGATAAATATGTATTTATATTATATTATTTAAAAATAATATGTTGATTATTCTTATTATTTAATCATATTCATCCAAACTATTAATTGTCATCATCTATTCTGCTTGTGAGTGGGGGACTCTCACAGAACACAAGAGCATAGAAACATTAATGGCAATGAATACTTTGTGGTTGATAAAAAAACTTTGGTAATTTGTTTAGGTTTATACCAAGGTGTTAAGCTTCGATGATTAATCTTAATAGTGGCAGTGGGGGATAACACAAGAAATAATTAAATCATTAGGATTCGTTTTAATTGAAAGATTATATGTGATTGAATCTTAATGGAACTATTATTACATATGTTAAACCACTTTTACATATGCTCCTAATCCATTGTCTATTACGGGTTTCAATCCTAAGGATAAAGTGTTCATTTGATTTCTAAGGTTGAGATTCTAGCATTCTTTCGAACCAATATTTCCACAATTTTGATACATTTTTGTTCTCAAGGCAAGTGAAACCTTGGGTAGCTAGGCAAACAGTATGCGTGGCTCTATAAGAGTTAAGGTACTTCCCTGTTAGATGTTTTATTGCTTGATTATCCTAATCCATGGCCAGGGTTATCCTAAGGGATTCAACAATGTTTGTGATTAATAGTCACTGGCTCTAACCGTTAAACAGACTAAATATGATAAGGTACTCGTTAGAGAAACTAGTAACTCAAGAGCATGAGAAGCTTGTTAGGATAAGAGCCCGTCTTTGTACATAATTTTTTCTAAAATTAGAATAAACAAAATAAATATTTAAATTATTTAAGTGTGTTTTATATTCTTCAAATAAATCATTAAAAATTCTTGAATATTTATATTTGTTTAAAATTCAGTATAACTGTGTGTACATTACATGAATGAATTTAAATCAAATAATCAAAATATTTTGTAACCAATAATTAGAGTTTATAAATAGATATTTAATTGAGTTACTAGTATATCATATATTTTCTTTTGGGATATAGCTATCATTTTTTGAGATAACTCATATCTAATTGAAATTATTTTATATGACTAAATTAAATAAATTAGAAATATTTTTTCACGTATGTTTACCGACATACACTTCTTAATAACTTACGTAACATAATTTATTACTTATTAACTTTAACTTTAATCTAATTTTATTTATTTTATATTTTATTATTATTATTTAAATTTTATTACATATTAAAAAAAATAAAGATTTATTGAAATCAAATATAATTGAAAATTTGTTAATACGTAAGGAAAGTTAAAAAATATAAAATAAAAAAGAGAGAATGCTCTGGAATAAAAAAACCCAAAGCAACGCTGAAAGTAGGGTAAAAGGTTAAGGTTATATATATAATCAAATATAAATGAAGATTTGTTGAAATAAAAGGAAAGTTAAAAAATATAAAATAAAAAAGAGAGAAAAGATTTAGAGAAAAAAAAAAGACCGAAAGGCAAACGTTGAAACTAAAAGGTAAAAGGTTATATATATATATATATATATAACAGAGCAACGCCAAAACGGAGAGAAAGGGAGGAACAAATAAAGTTGCGCAAAAATAGAAGAAAATAGAACATAAACAAAAGAAAAAGGAAAAAGACACAGAATTGGAAAAGTAGAGAAGAAATAGGGAACGTTGGAACAGATTAACGTTAAAGCTTTTTTTTTCCGATTTATTTTCCTTTCAATTCTTCTCGAAAAAATCATAATGAATTTATTTACTATGAATTTAATTTTTAACATGGAGTAAAATTTTTTTTTTAAGATATATATATAATTTAATTTCAAATTATATTTAATTTTTTATGTTAATTTAAATTATTTCTTTTTATATTTATCTCATTTATTCTAAGTTTATTACTTCTAATTAACTAGTCATTAATTAGATAATTTTAATAATATGATTTATTATCGAAAATCGAAAGAGAAAATTATACGAAAAAAATTAAAAATATTTTCGAGATTTTTAATATCTTCAAAAATACCCTTAACGTTAAAAAAAATTGCAATACCTGTGAGGTTTAAGGTATCTTCAAAAATGTATTTATTATTTAACAGAAACATAAAAAAACCGTGAAAATCACATCAATATCTGAAAAAGTCTTTTCTACCCCTACCTATATAGCTTTTTGAATATTACCGTTGAGAATATTATCACAAATGCCCTTGAGGTTTTATTTTTCTTCAAAAATATCCCTACTATAATAATTAATTTAACTTCATCAAAAATCCTCATACTACAATAATTAATTTAACTTCATAAAAAATGTCCCTACTACAGTATTTAATTTATCTTCATAAAAAATGTCCCTGCTATAATATTTAATTTATCTTCATCAAAAATACCCATACTTCTCAATAACACGATATAAAATATTTTCCAAAATTACCCTTGAAGATAAATTAAGTTAACAAAGCACACAATATCAAGTTAAAAATTTTATATCGTGTTATTAAGAAGTAGGGTATTTTTGATGAAGATAAATTAAATACTATAGCAGGGACATTTTTTATGAAGATAAATTAAATACTGTAGTAGGGACATTTTTTATGAAGTTAAATTAATTATTATAACAGATGTATTTTTGATAAAGTTAAATTAATTTTTATAGTGAGAGTATTTTTGAAGAAAAGCAAAATCTCAAGGGTATTTGCGATAATATTCTCAACGCCAATATTCAAAAAGCTATATAAGCAGGCGTAGAAAATAATTTTTTAGATATTAATGTAATTTTTCACGGCTTTTTGATGCTTCTGTTAAATAATAAGGACATTTTTAAAGATACCTTAAACCTCAAGGGTATTGTAGCTTTTTTTTAAACGATAAGGATATTTCTGAAGATATTGAAAACCTCGGGGGTATTTTTTATTTTTTCCCCGCGAGTGATATATGTATAGGGATGAGATTGTCATTTTACCCCTAATGTTAAATGGAGATATAATGCTGATAATGTTTAATAGCATTTTTTATATTAAATAAAGCTTAGGGGTAATTTTGAAGAAACGTAAAACCTCAGGCGTATTTGCGATAATAATTCGAAATTATATGATAGATATGGAATATTTGACATAAGTAAATATAGAGATCGAAAGACTTATATAAACCTATAAAGTATTAAAATTATTATTATTGTTAATGCTTTCTTGTTTTGTTAAATTGCATATTCTTGTGTAAATTGATGAAAAATATGTTTCCAATTGACTATCGAAAGATGCTTTTGGATATTTTTTGGAGATTACTAACAAACAGAGAGAATTCAACTCAATTAGCTAGATGAGTAAAGCATAGTGAGGGATTAGATGAAATCGATTTCCTAGAAGTTTTCTTTCAATTAATTTGATCTTTGAACAACATCTTTCTTTTATTTTGCACATTTTCTATAAATTGATTCCATTTTAAATTCCAACTACAACAATCTTAGTGACTTCTCTAGATAAAATTGAGATTAGCACAATTTTGGTATTTTTTAAAAGTAAGTTACTGATCCTTGAGGATGATATTCTTCTCATCACTTTACTATAAAACTACGATATTGTGCACTTGTAATTTTGCACCGATCAAGTTTTTGGCGTCGTTGCTAGTGATTGATTTATTCTTATTTTTGTCAATATCGATACTAAATAATCTTGGTTTTAATTTAGAATTTTATTTCATTTGTTTTTATTTGTTTTTATTTTTCTCTATGTATGTTTTTGACATTGGATGCGTCATGTTAGAACTCGAAGCATTATTCCTTTTGATCCAAAGATTGAAAGAACATTTAGATCACGAAGATAAAAGAAAGTATTATCTATAGTTCTTGGAGATTTGTGACACTATAAAGACGAATGGTGTTACTGAAGATACCATTAGATTCAGATTGTTTCCTTTTTCATTGAGAGACAAGACTAGAGGTTGGCTACAATCTCTACAACCGGGAAGTATCACTAGTTGGTAGGACATTTCAGAAACATTTCTTGCTAATTTTTTTCCACTTGTAAAAAACAACCCAATTCATGAGTGAGATTGATCATTTCAAACAAAATGATTTTGAGACACTCTATAAAAGCATAGTAAAGGTATAAAGATGGATTGTCAGATTGGTTGCAAGTGTAGATGTTCTATAATGGGTTAAATGGGCACACTAGAACCATTGTTGATGCTACTTTTTATGAAACTTTGATGTCAAAGACAACTGAGGGTGCTATTTCTCTTTTGGAAGAAATGGCCTCAAAAAACTATCAATGAATACCACAAAGTGAAAAATATGTTACAACTTCAAGTATGACAATTCCGATGAATGAAGTAAGTCAAGAACATGTTCAATACATCAACAATCGAAACTACAACTATCATGGCAATCCTATGCCAAATTACTACCATCCAAGGATTTGAAATCATGAGAATATTTCTTATAGAAACACAAAGAATGTATTGCAACCTCTTCCAGGGTTTGATAGTCAACCAAGCGAGAAGAAGATATCACTTGAGGATGTCATGGTTTTCTTTGTTGAGGAAACCAAAGCAAGGTTTAAAAAGAATGATCCACGGTTAGATAACATTGAGACTCATTATAGCAATATGGGAGCCACTATGAAAAATCTTAAAATGCAAATTGGGTAACTAGCCACGACCATCAATACCCAACAAAGAGAAAATTTTCCTAGCAATACAAAAGTGAATCCAAAGGAACAATGTAAGGCCATTACACTTAGGAGTGGAAGAGAACTTGAGAGGTTACCATCAAAGAAAACCAAGTCCACCCCTACAGCTCCAAACAATGGCCAAAGAAATAATAAAGTAGAAGAAAATGAGATTTTTGATGATACACTAAGAGAGACTGACAGGCCTCCATCAATTTCATTTCCTAACAATCCTCATATTCTCTCTACTCCACTTCCTCATCCTTAACGCTTTCAAAAACAAAAATTAGATAAGCAATTTTCTAAGCTTTTGAATATTTTTGAGAAAATTCACATAAATATTCCTTTTGTAGATGTCTTGGAACAGATGCCAAATTATGCCAAATTCTTGAAGGACATCATTTTTAAGAAGAAAAGGTTGGAAAAGTTTGAAATAGTAAAGCTTTCTGAATAATGTAATGTCATTCTTCAAAAGAAATTACCTCAAAAATTAAAAGATCCGAGGAGTTTCACTCTGCCTTGCACTATTAGAAATTCATTTTTTGATAAAATTTTATGTGATCTTAATGATAGCATTAATCTTATGCCACTTTCTGTTTGTAGGAAATTGAAACTTGCAGAGATGAAACAAACACTAATTTCCTTACAACTAGCAGACCGATCCATCAAGTATCCATGTGAAAATCATAGAAGATGTATTGGTAAAGGTGGATAAATTTATTTTTCTTGCTGATTTTATGGTGTTAGATATGGATGAAGACTAAGATGTCCTACTAACTCTTGGTTGATCATTCTTGGCTATGAGAAGGGCTTTAATAGATGTTCAAAAAGGTGAGTTAACATTGAGAGTGAACAAGGAAGAGGTTATGTTTAACATCTATGAAGCCATGAGATTTCCAGAAGATCTAAGCACTTACTTTCGGGTAAATATCATTGAACAATGTGAAGTAGAAGCCTTTCAAGAGGATATGTCAGCCGATCACCTAGAATGATGTATCACCACTTCATCTCATACTTATATTTTAATAACTCTGTTGTTTATGAATCTAATTTACCTTTTGTTAGTGAATCATTTATCCACTATGTATTTTCCTTGGAAGCATTGCAGCATGTTACATCATTTAGCAAAGAAGTGGAGAGGTTAAAGCTGATGGTAGCAAAGACGGATTCTGTAATCTCTATAGAAAAAGTGCAGCAAACTACAATTTCATAGTTGAATCAATTTCCTGAGCATCTTCGCTATGCCTTCCTAGGTGATAGTTACACCTTTCTAGTTATTGTTGCGGCATCACTTACACCTGAAAAATAAGAAAAGTTACTCATATGTTAAGGGAGTATAGAACAACCTTGGGATGGACTATCTCTAACATAAAAGGTGTAAGTCCTTCCATTTTCATGCACACGATTCTAATAGAGGAACTTTACAAACCATCAATTGAGAACCAAAAAAGATTAAATCCAACAATGAAGGAAGTTATGAGAGATGAAATTTTGAAACTCTTTAATGCTAGAATTATTTATGCTATTTTAGACAGCTCATGAGTAAGTCTAGTACAGGTTGTACCAAAAAAGGGTGGAATGACAGTGGTGAAAGATGACAATAATGAGTTTATTCTTGTAAGAAAAATCATGTGTTAGCAGTATGTATGGATTACCGCAAGTTGAACAAAGCAACAAGGATCATTTTCCACTTCCATTCATTGATCAAATGTTAGATCGATTAGTCGAATATCCCTATTATTGCTTCTTAGATGGTTATTCGGGGTATAACTAGATTACCATAGCCTCCAAAGATCATGATAAAACTACATTTACATGCCTTTATGAAACATTTTATTTTAGAAGGATGCCCTTTGGATTATGCAATGCCCCAACAACATTTCAACATTGCATTATGGCTATTTTTTCTAATATAGTGGAAGATATAATGGAAATTTTCATGGTTAACTTTTTGGTTTTTAGTACATCTTTTGATCATTGTTTGCTTAACTCTTGTTTTGCATAGATGTGAATATAAAAATCTTGTTCTAAACTGAGAGAAGTGTAATTTCATGGTTCAAGAAGGGATCTTGCTCGAGTGTCATATAAAGGAATTGAGGTTGATCGAGCTAAAATTGCAACCATAGAAAAACTACTACCTCAAAGAATGTGAAAGGAATCATAAATTGTTTAGGATATGTGGGATTTTATAGAAGATTTATAGAGGACTTTTCTAAACTCTCTAAACCTTTATGTAATCTTCTTGAAAAAATTTCTACATTTGACTTTTATGATTTTTTTTTTTTGCATTCCTTTAATGTAATCAAAGAGAAATTGATTTCAATGCCATTAATGATTGTACCTAATTGGAGTCAACCTTTTGAAATCATGTGTGATGCAAGTGATTTTGCAATTGGAGTAGTGCTATGAAAAAAATGAAACAAACTGTTTAGAACCATATACTATGCAAGCCAAACATTGAATTTTGCCCAATTTAATTATACAACAACTAAGAAGGAGATGCTTGTTGTGATGTTTTCTTGTGACATATTTTGGTCTTCCTTCATTGGTACAAAGGTGATAGTGTTCATTAATCATGCATCACTTCGTTATTTGTTTAGCATGAGGGATGTTAAGCCTAAGCTGATTCATGGGATCCTTTTTCTTCAAGAATTTGATTTGGAAGTTCAAGATATTAAAGAAAGTGAAAATTCAGTTGCTAACCATCTCTCTTAGTTGAAGTAAGAAGAAGTAAAACCATATTTAGTTATCCAAGAAGCATTCCTTAATGAGTAGTTGTTTGCATGTGAGATCAAGCTTCCTAGGTATGTTGATATTGTAAACTACCTAGCTTGTAGGGTATTTATACCAAATCTTACTTACCATCAACGTAAGAAGTTTTTGCATGATGTGAAATATTATTTTTGGGATGAGCTTTTACCTTTCAAAAAATACCCCGATCAAATCATCTGAAGATGTGTGCTTGAAGTAGACAAGCCATTCTCCTTCATTTCCATTCCTCATCATATAAAGGACATTTTGAGTAAAACGAATAGCAGCTAAGGTACTTCAAAATGGTTTCTTTTGGCCCTCTATTTTTTGTGATAGTTATACTTTGGTGAAGATTTGTGATCGATGCCAACGTATGGGAAGCATTTCAAGGTGTTAGGAGCTACCATCGAAAATTTTCTTAGAAGTTGAGTTATTTGATGTTTGGGGAATTGATTTTATAGGCCATTTCCCTCCTTCTTTTGGCTTTGTTTATATCTTGTTAGAAATTGATTATGTGTCAAAGTGGGTGGAGGTAATTTCTACAAAGGTAGTGCTCAAATTTTTGCATAAGAACATATTCACAAGATTTGGCACTCCACGAGCTATTATTAATTATGAAAGGACCCACTTTTGCAACAAGTTGTTCGACAACCTTCTCTCTAAATATGGTGTGAAGCACAAGATAGTACTTGCCTACCATCCTCAATCTAATGGCCAAGTTGAAATTTCAAATCGAGAAATCAAGAATATCCTTGAGAAGATGGTGAACACACTACTACAAAAAAGGGTATTTAAGTCGGTTAAAAATCGAATTTAAATATTTATTTTTTTTTACAAAATTTACTCATTTTCTATTATACTCAAATTAAAATCTATATTTGATCACTAAATAATAACAAACAAAAAAAACAAAATTTGTTTAACAAATAGTTTAAATAATACAAATAATTGAAAAATAAAATATTAATTAATAGTAGAAAAATTACCATGGTGTTGTCCTATGTTATTCAAGATTATCATATTCTTCTTCTGATGTTATAATACAAACCTACATATATAATACAAAACTTTATACACATAAATAATAACACATAATAACAAAAAAAATATGAATAATAAGTGCGTAGGATTAATAGAAATACTTACAAGAGTAAATGAAGTGACAAAATGAAGGAAATGAAGAAAAAATGGTGTTTTGTAAGTGAGAAATGGGTATAAATTTTTTGAGTATTTTGCTCAAAACAATAGGGGATCTAAAAGATTAGTTAGAGAGGAAAAAAACCCACTAATTGGTACTGAAATTGGTGGTCGTAGGTGGCCAGAAAATGAGAAAGAGTGGAGAAGAAGTGGATGAGGTTTTGGGTTTTTGAGAGTTATGCGGCGCTTGGAATAGTTTCTGTCTGGGGAAAGAAGAGAAAAGAATTTATCCACATGTATAGCATCGGTTCTACACCAAACTGACTTTAAATTCATTATAAGTCGATTTTTTCCAAAAATGGACTTTATATATCGACTTAAATACCTTTTTTTGTAGTAGTGACACCAATAGAAAGGATTGAGCAAAAAAGCTTGATGATGCTTTGTGGGCATACCGTACAAATTTTAAAACACCTATCGTGATGTCTCTTTATCGATTAGAATTTGGAAAAGCATATCATCTCCTTGTTAAGTTGGAGCATAAAGCTCATTGGTCTGTAAAGAAGTTTAATTTTGATTTGAAGAAAGTAGGGGAAAAATGACTTCTTCATTTGAATAAGATGGATGAGTTCTAGAACGATGCTTATGAAACTGCAAAGATCTATAAAGAATGGACAAAGAAGTGGTATGACAAATAGATTCTTGATGAGCAGAATCGTGATCGCCAAATACTTTGATGAACGAAAACCGGCATCGCCGATCCTGCCAATACTTTGGTTTTATATTTATAAAACTCTCGCAAGTGCACGAATCATTTCATAGAAAATGATAAGTATACTCCCAAGGTCGATCTAAGGAAGAAATGTACGTGGTTTTTAATTTATTATTCAAACTTTAAAAAAACGAAATTAAATCCTAAACATCCCGTCACGATATTTTGGGGTTTTGTGTTTTAATCTACTTATATAAACATAAACATAGATTCAATAAACATTTATGCAAATTTTATCACTTATAATAGTGGAGTATTTATGGATATAATAACTAAGTTAATTACGTTTGCTCGTATTATTTAGGTTATTAAAGATATGAATTAATATTTATTGATTCTCCCTTTTTTGTATGAATACCACCTTTGGTGGGGTTAGATATTCTTTGTTAACTAAACAAATCAATTAATACCTATGGGTGGGGTTGATAACTAATTTGGTTAATTAAATTAATTCATTTTTCTAAGAGATTGAAAATGAACCATTTAAATGCCACCTTTGGTGGGGTTAGATTTAAACTTTATTCAAGGTGTCCAAATTAAACCTAAGAATTTAGTTATCCGAGTACTAACTTTCAAGTTTTAAAACTACTCTTGAAAACATGTTGTCAATACATTTTCAGATAATAATTCTTATAAAAACTTTTGAAATAGAGCTTCACTCTAACTACCAAGGCGATTGTACCAACAAATAAAAGAGCACTACTCTAAATCAATAGGATAACTAAACCTTAAAATCTAATTTTTCAGATTTAAGTTTGTAATGAAAAATAATATATTTCTCTCTAACATTCTTAATATAAAGTCTTGAATAAAAATAAAATCAATTCATTTTAGAGATTTTTACCTATTTAATATTTCGCAAGCATAACAACGTTATTATTATATCATGTTTACAAACAGCTAGCACGGTTAAATTTAATCACAGAAAAATTAAATATAACATGTAAGAATAAAGCATAAAAAAATAACGCAAAGAAAATAAAATCCTTACGATCTTGATGCCATTCCGATTGCTAGAAAACCTCCAAGCGGAATTTGCACTCCCATTTATTGAATCAAAAAGCTAATAAATTACAAAAACATAACTAGTTCTTCCCAAAAAGGGAAGAACTCTAAAACTAAGAGAAATTAACTAAGAAAAACTAAAAACTAAGAAAACATAAGAAAAACTAAAAAAAAACTAAGAAATGAGAGAAAGAAGGAAGAGAGAAGTGTGTTTTTAGGTGTGTTTTTGAAGTGAAGGGAATGGGGTATTTATAGGTGAGGATGGAGAGAAAAAATGAGTAAAAAAATGCTAAAAAATGAAAAAAAATGTAATGGAAATGCTGAGGTCATCAATGACGTCAGTATGACGTCATGGGGGCGGCTGCACGTGGAAAATGGGGCGAAAATGCGTTGGGCGCGCGGAGGGGGCTGCTGGGGCGCTACGCTGCGCGCGGATGAACAATACCCGTGCGCGCAGTTGTGCCGGATGAACAAGAGTCGCGCTGACTTTGCGCGGATGAACGATATAGTCGCGCAGCTACGTGCGTCTAGGCCTAGCGGGATGGTGCTCGGACGCCATTTTCTCCTTTTTGACATTTTTGACCTTTTCGACCCATTTTGTCCAATTTTTCCATATTTGTTGACCTTTTTCCACTTATTTATTAATATATTTGTGATGTATTGCTTCAAGTATTCCTCTTTGAGTCTTTAAATTGCGTTTTTAAGCCAAAATACCTGAAAAACAATAAAAATACCCGTGATTTCGAAAAAGACAAATTTATATAAATATATGATAAAACATATAAATATATATATTTTTAATCAATTAATGTACATAAAATCATGGTTATTTTAGTGCTTTTTGAGCACTCATCAATTCTTAGACATGAATTTGCTCCAGGATAGTAGGTTTTACTCTTCAATTCATGACTAAAACTCTTCCCGAGTATGTTAAGATCAAGATGGACATGTCCTTATACAATTAAAAAAGTTTCCACTTTTGAAGCAATAGACTTGAAGGACAAGGTAGGGCATATATTCAAAGTTAAGAGTCAGAGATTGAAGCATTATTATGGAGAATAAGTGTAGAGGAATTGTGCATTTACTCCTCTTCAAAATCCTAATTGATGAAGATTGAAAAGTCTGGTTGTAAACTATAAAACAAGCGCTTATGAGAGGTCACCCATAAAAATTTCTTTTTTTCTTTTATTTAATTTAATTTTATTATTATCTACTTGAATAATTTGGATTTTAAGGCTCGTTTATTTTGTAGGAATAAAGAGTTGAAAATTATAAACTACTACGAATCCACCATAAAACCAGAGAAATTCCTTTCATTTCTTCAATGTGTCTCACTTTTGAATTACAATGTGGACATTGTTTGGTTTGAGTTTGGGGGTATAGAATCCTATAGTCTTGAGTTATTGGAGTCTCTTATCAAGCATGTATTTGAGTATGATTGAATTTGTTATAACTCTGAAATTTATGATTGATGATAGTTTTGAGAAAAACATTTCAAAATTTGCTATTATATTAGGCAGAATTTTATGGGTACTTTAATTTAAATCTTTGTCTTTGAAAATAATTGAGCACATATTAAATTTTTCTTTACTCCATTTTACCTATGAAGAAAATGAGTTGAATTAATAGGGTCAGGAAAGTTCAATCTTGCTTTGCTCTAAAATTCATTGATGGATTATTGAGAAAAAATCCTAGTTGATACCAAATATTAGAGAAAGGATTTAGGAATTTTTGTCACAACTAAAAAGCTTTCCCAACTGTCCTCATTATTACGCCATCATTGCATAGTGTATTCTCATGGTCAACCCCCTTGAGCCTTATTTTACATCAGCCTTATTTGTTCTTTTAACTACATAAACTATTCCCATTCTAAGCCTGAAAAACCATGAATTTACCTTAATTTTTGAGAAAATACATTGGTAGAAATTTGCATTTAAAGAGAAAGTTAGCTCAAATTAAATAATCCACATTATGTTTGCTTTATTTTATCAAAGTGTGAAAATAAAAGAAAGGAAAGCCAAGAATCGAAAAAAGGGTTAGAGTGGTTGCAAATCAGAAAAGACTATGAGTATCAAGTTGGCAAAAAAAAAAAAGCACTCCATGTATTGAGTATAGCAAAAATTTTGTCATCATTATGAGCATATTGTCGAGAAAGAGTTATGATGTAAATTCTATGGATGTTCTTTTTATTGTTTTTTTCTACTAAGTATTTTCCTAATTTGCTTTAATTTTCCATATCTAATTCTTTCTTAGCCCTTACCATGTGGCCTGTCATTATAACCTTGATTAAAGACCTTTTGATCTATGATTTTTGGTGTTTGAATACATTAGTGGAGAGGATTTATGAAAATTGGACTTTGGGTTAGGTTTTGAGAGAATTCTTATAATTTCAATTGTTCTCCTTTTATCTGAATTTACTGGAGGTTTGGAATTAAATTGATTATTTCACACACACACTCAAGAACTTAGCTTTAGGTTGAAATAAATACTTAACTCTTGTTGGACAAATTTCTAAATTTTTGATTGATTTTCCTGCTTTTTTGGATGTAAAAAGAGTAAGTTACTAATGATGAAATCTAACCCTTGAGTGTTATAAGCTATAACTAACCCTTTTTCTATAATGTCTTAGATATTTGATTTACTCGATGATGCTCAGACTAGTGCGCTAGTATAACTTGTATCTTGGTGTAATTTTATTTCAATTAGATGGAATTTATCTTACAATATTAAGAAACCATTTCGTTTATTCTAAGATGATAACTAACAAATCCTTTGTTTAGTTATTTGGGTTTATTATTCAGTTGCACCCAATCTTTTGATATGATTACAAATAAGTGTTCGAAATGTACGGTGGTTACTCAATTACAAGAGATAATTAGTAACAAAAACAATCACCTATATTTAATTACGATATAACTATGTAGAATCAATCTTGATAATTCTACGAAAAAAAAGTAATCATAGTACCTTCTAAGATACTATTTGTTTGTTCTATTAATTAAATGGTTTTTTTTTTTTGGAATTAAAGTATATAAATATCTCATTTTTACGTCAAAGGGTGAAAGGATGAAACGGGATATGAATAAATTTTTTGACAATTTTTCAAATGCTTTAGGGATTCTTTTATGATTTTTAAATGCAAGTGGATGCATGTATAAGATAACCAAGATACCCTTGGAAAACTTCATAATCCAAATCAGAGTGTTCCACATGTCAAACTTTTCGCTCCATGTCTACTAAGTCAGCCTTCACCGCCTCTTGAGAGCCAACTGCTACACATCATGTGTCGCTAGCTCAACCATGTATCTTAACTTAGATCTATCCATATGCCATGTGTCAAAATTACTTCCTCTCTATGTTTATTTATGCCACGTGTCACACACGTAGCTCTTAGTACTCCCACTTGCCTAATCATCTCTCACCACACATGTCGCACAATCCTAAGCATCCCACTTCTACTAATCAGCTCGTGGCACATGGATGACTTATTCCAACACCTATTTCCTTTCGTGAGATGTGGTTAAATCTAGTGCATTCATTCCATTTGATCAGATGGTTACAATTTAATTTGACTTATTTGTGTTATTTTTAGGTGAGTTTTAACATTCCAGTAGCCCTTATTCCACAATAGGAGACCCATTTCACCATTTTTCCTTCTTTTTCATCTTCTTCACCCCTCCATACACCTTTCACCACCAAAAACACCATTTTGATTATTATTCTAGCAGTTCAAGCTCAATTTAAGATCCCAATTATGAAATTTTAAGTTAATATTTTGGTTCCATATAAAAAGGAGAAAGCTTGAAGGATCTCAGAATAAGATGGAGTAGAGCTTTCAGCTTAAGGATTCTACAAGGATTTGTAACTCTCTCACTCTACTTTGTATGTATTCAAATTAATTTCTATATTTAAACACCTATTAATGAATATATTGAGGATGAGTTAAACACATTTTCTAGGGTTTACGTTGAGCCTAATTATGGAGCTTGAATTATCACAATTTCCTAAATGTATTTATATGATTGGGCTGTTTATTTATGTCAAGCTTAATATGTTCAACTATGTTTTTGTTAGTGACCGTGTCTTCAGATTGAAGCATGCTTCTCCGCGGTACAATTTTCCAAAGTTCACTATTTCTTGACCTTTAATTCTGCCATAGGTGAGTGGTGCTGCTTTTTGTATACACACCACTGGTGCTAGTTTCAGTGATGTGTATGGTTCATAAATCATAGACCCTAGTGATGGCTCTTAGAATACAGTCGCTGCTTAGTTTGGTTTATATCGACCCTATTGTTGACCCTTTTGATCTGTTTGATGGATCTTCTCAGCCAGCTACTCGTAGAGAGTTCGATACATGGACTAGTTAAGTTTTCATAGAGGATGATGAGGATGAAACTAATTTTTGATTTATTTTCATTTTCTATTTTGATATACTTGTTTGAGTTGTGTACTTGTTTGTAATCAAGAACAATTTTATAAATGAAAAGTTTATTTGTTTGTTTCTTCAGTGTTATTTTATGTTGATTATATATTATGTTGTTTTCGAATGGTTTAATATGTTCTTTGTTGTTGCACTAGTGATTAGGATTTTTGAATTTTGTATGCTTCGCTCTCTCATAAAGGGGTAATCTTCTGACTCTCTTTATATAAAAAAGGAAGAGAAGTTTGTGTCCACAACTCATTTGAGTGCTGCATGGGATACGAGTTAGGTTGCATTGCATCATTGTTGGTTGACATGCATATACGTAGGAGGATTTTGTTTCTCTGTTGTATGTTTGAATATGCTTAGTTTATTATTGTTTACTTGTGTAGAGGTAACTTGATAGCATTTAGTGAGATTACAGGTAGTTTTATATGATACGTTCACGGACGGGTATGTATTGTTTCATGTGTGCTGATATAATAAGTGTAGCTACAAACTGTGGAGTTTGGTTGGAGCTATTGAAAATCATGAAGATGGATTGAGTACAACAAGATAAGTGCATTGAAATAAGGTTTTTGAGTCTGACTTCGTTGATGGGAATGGTGGAAATAAAGCAATGATTATTATCGTAATTATTACTCTACCAAGCCTAATAGTTAACATTTGTGAAAAAGGAAGAGCATATGTCCTTTCTGTATTATCCACGATATAATGTATATTAATAGAGATCAATATTGTAAGAAAAGAATAAGAAATGTTATTACGAAGAATTTGAAAGATTATATGTGAATAGTTAAGGGAATATATGATTTGAGAGAGTTATAAAAGTTTTTAAAGCATTATCTTGTATATTAATAGAGATAATTATTAAAAGTGAAGATGAGACATTATGAGGAGAAATTAGTGTCTTTCCTATATTATCTCTAATATAATGTACATCAATAAAGATACTTCTGTAAAATAAAAATAAACATTATTATGAGAAATTTGAAAAGATTCTATGCTCGTTACGGGAATATAAGATAGAGATATAAAAAGTTATTAAAGCATTATCTACTATACATGTTAGAATATTCTTTTTCTACCAAGTAATTTGTGTTTACAAAATACATAATTATATGTATTGTAACAAATAATATAATTATAATAACAAATAATATAATTATAAGAATTGTAACAAATAATATAATTATAATAACAAATAATATAATTATAAGAAAAGATTGTTTCCAAGGAGATTATTTTATTAGAAATTAATTCTTAAAAATAAAAAATAAAAATCAATTTTTTTTATGTTTTTATATTTTAAAAAAGAAAAATTAAAATAATTAAAAGTAAATAATAATAATTAATTAAATTAGATTTGATAACTAAGAAGATATATGAGAAAATATCAATGAATACTTGATCTCCTAATTATCTAAACATGTGAGTCGTTAAAATCCTCTCAATACAATTATAAATTAAATTACATGATCAATTGAATCTAACCTAGCATATATTCCTCTCTCAAGTAAGCTACATATCATATAATAATTAATTTAATCACACTCTCATGCTAATTAAATTACATATTACTCATTGAGTTCATTATTTATGAATCACATACATAAGAATCATACATCTCTACCTAGAAATTATGCAGGTTATTTAATCAAGATAAATAATTAAATAATTTTCTCAAATTTATTTAATTTCCTCTATAGATAATTTGTTGTTCAAACAAATAATTGCATAAAAATCAGATTAAATAATATAATTAAATTCAAATAATGGGATAAAATATTATATCATTATATGGTGAAAATTGGGTTCATAAGATCTCTAATTAATAAATTAATTACACATAAATGTGTCTATAAAACTCATATTTTTCATATAAAAAAGCATAAAAATTGATAAAGAAAAGAATAGAAAATCTCTTGAATTGTAGTGTTAATCTCTTTTTGAATCTCTACCAAAATTATCTCCTCTTTAATTTTTTTATATTTTGCTCTCTTCTTACCTCCAAAAACTAACCAAAATTGTGCTAATGATGATCCTTTATGATTTAAAGGGTGATTAAGGGCTTAAATATAGCTTAGGTACAATTTGGACCATCAGATAAAGGGTTAAGATCAAAACAAGCAAAACTAACAGCACTACCCAATCACAACGTGACACGTGGCATACAAAAATTCACTAGGCGAATTAGAGCACGACGCGTGGCAGGGGATACCAGTCCAAGTCAGTGCTACACGGCATAATGTGATTCGCGGTAACGAATGGTGTGGCGTACGAGTGGAACGATTGGACAAGTAGAGTGGTTACACGTGGTAGTGATGTTTGACCGCTCTCCCTAGTCGGATTGAACGTTGTGCTGACGTGTGGCATACAATTCATCCACTTCACACGTAGCGTAATATGATTCGTTCTCCCTACTTGTGTGGTGTCCACGTGGATTTCCCAGTCAGCTCTTCTGCTTACATGGCATGCCACGGGACAACTCTTGATTGGCCCTATGTTAAAATTCATAAAAAATCCCAAAAAATTACAAAAATTATTTTCTCTCCTTTTTATTAAAAAGTTTATATTTTAATATTTTTGGCCCAAAAAATACTTTTTTATTGAATAAAACATGTAAATATTAAATAAAAAATGTACTAATTACTCTACTTTCATAGAATCATCATTATAGTTATAAGATGAACCAATTTCTTATGATATGCAATTTGAACAAGTTCTCACTAATGGTAAAAAAATGAGTTTTAATATAAGGATTGTTCTTATTTTACCTGAGAGTTTTGAATTAGTCCTTCCTGATCATATTTTACATGAGATCAGAAAAAATAGACAATTTGTCTTTTTAGAGTTATTTCTAAAAAAAAAAATAAAAAAAATCCTTGTGATAATTTCTATCGCTTAAGCATGCACGTGGGCAATTAATAAGTGATAAGTATGTCCATGTGAATTGTATCTGTCCTCTCCTGCAGAAAATATGGGATATGGATTTCCACGTGAATGTGTAGCCTATTTTTTAATGTTTGTCGCTCAATTAATCTTAGGGTGCTAATTTCCATAAGGATGTGGATAGGGGATATGGGTAGCAATCAGGGTTTCGACTAGCAATCCATACAAGTATTGCATGTATTGGTAATTTGACCATCCATAACATGATTTGAGGAAGTTGAATTCCTAGTAATCATTCTATTATTGATATCGTTAATTGTTAATGTTAGTTATGTAATTGTTTAAGTATAATTACTTATTATTTTCATTAGCCCAAATAGGACAAGCGTGACTCTCACTGTTCTTCATTTACGAAGTTAGCCCGATTGATCGATACTCTTGCTGTTAAGAACCACATTACTTTTGATGAATCACACTTACGATAAACAAATTAAGCATGTCCCATTACTTTGTTAACTTCACTACATTTTTGGCACTAATATGAGGTTGCATTCAACTATTTTGAGCTTATGTTGCGATAAAAACGACCCAATCGTATCAAGTAATATTAGTTAAAGTAAGGTTGGATGGTACGCGAGGATTGATGTACATAGCAAATTATTTACCAAATTGAAATATTTTGGCAAACATGTAAAACTAAAATCATCTAAAGGGAACTAGACAAATAACAATTTAGCCAACAAAAAAAAAAAAAAAAATAAAGTGACGGGAGGCTAAAAGTCCTTCAAAATAATACATGACACATTTAGGGAAAAATATTAGCACAAATTGATTTTAACGAAAATGTACTTTAAACCCGTACTTGTTTAATAGGACAATACAGATCCATTATCTTTAAAAAAAAGAGAAAGAAATTCATTTTCCAAAAAACAATAAAAACTATTAGACAAATGCCACTTAAAGAATGACATGTGGCTCATGTCCAACAGCTTTTTTTGAAAATAAACTCTATTGCTCTGACTTAAGATGTTCCAATAAATAATATAGACTTCAACTGCCCTTTATCTCATATTTAACTTGCATGGATTGCTAGTCACAACCTATATACAACTTACATTTCTGTGTCCAGGGATTAATTCACATTCCGATGGCCATTGAAACCTCTTGCATTCATTAAACTTAAGCAATCATCGAAAGATACTACACATTTATCTGGACATTCATATACCCTATAAACATGCAATGTTCATAACATGTACCAATTTTCCAATTACCTACGTGCACGCCTGATCATTTGGTAAACTGGTCATATCCATTGGGTGGTGCATTGAGTATAAAATGGAATGAAAAGTTCAACATAAATAACACATATTCATAATATTCATTCTTCCAATGACAACACATGAAAACCCAGTATGGAAGACTTGCAGAATGAGGATGGAAATGAAATCAGAAGCACAAGAATCCATTTCCTCTGAAAATGAAAGAGCATTGTGCAGTAAAAACATTGATATGCCGGATGCATTCTATCTAGGCCCTTTCATGCCGCTGTGAGTTTATCGCTAAACATAAACATGATGTCTAAGGACGTTTCTGACATTTAGTAATTTTAATATTTTTATATAACAGGGATGTATAGGGTTAAATTTTAGGATGTTTCCAGGACCACCATGAGATGAATAATTGCATTCTAATCAAAAATAAAATCTGCACCTCACAAGACATTATTACGTACAAAGAAACATAATGACGTCAACTTTTCTTTCCAATCAGACAGAAACAGGAGAAAATTTAGAGCTCAATAAACTAGATATCAGACATCACTTGATCAATTGATTGCAGTGCTTGGCTAGCAAAGAATCTTACATCAACATCTGGATCTTCAATTAGCTCGACCAAACAGGGACGGATAGTCTTCTCTATCACCTAGATCCACAATATTTCCAGTTTTGTATTAGAAACACTGGTTTCATTTTCCAGTGGTATAATACTAATATCTACTAATTAAATCCTTAGCATAGGATTAAAATATCATTTGGAGGGGGAGATATTGACTGATAAGTTCACAAGGCTTTGTTTTATGACAATCAGTTTCCCTGTAGACAGGAAAGAAAATTAAGAAAGAAATAAAACATTGGCCAAAATCCGTAGAGAAATGGAAACTTATTTTTCAATGCACTAGAGAAAGTGGTGTCTTTTCTATTTTGGAGAGGAAATCGTAGGAAATCAACCTAGGAATATGGTCAGTTTCCTGATTTCCAGGATGGAACCAACCCCTGATTTTAAGAGTCTAGTTTCCTGATTTTCAGGGTGGAACCAACCCCTGTTTTCTGGATGTTAGTTTCCTGATTTTTAGGGTGATTTGCAGCTGTATATTAATGACTTCCAACAGTATATTAGGGATAACAAATGTATATATAAATAGATCTGATATTAAGAAATAAATGAAGTAATTTTTCTGTAAAATAAAAACAGCTTCATGGTATCAGAGCCTTAGGCTCATAAACTGCTGCTCTTAGCCTCTTGTTCAACTAGTTCTGTAAGTTCACCTAGTATGATGTCAAATACTCAGGCAAGGAATGCACCTTTTCAGTTTCCAACTCAAGTTTCAGCTTTTGGGCATGAGAGTTATGAAAAAACTGAAAGTTTAAATGTTCTTAGTACACTGGAAGATGACATGGATGAAGAGGTTCCAAAGACAAGTAACAGAACTGAATTCAATATGGGAAATTCAGGCAGCTTTGGGCTTGGATCCATTCTTGATCCTGCTCCTAAACATAATCCTTTTGGTGGTCTATTTAACAGTGCAGCTATTAATGTTTCTGCTTCTCCTTTTGACAGTACCAGTCCTCAAGAAGAGCTATTTCGACCTGCATTTTTTCAGTTCCAGTCTCTCCAACCATCAATACAAACTCAACCTTCAAACTCAAGTGCATTTTCTGGTAATCCTATCCCATTCACTAAGGAACAGTTAGAACTTCAACAACTTATACAAAAGGCAAATATCAACACCACATTTAGTAGCAGCAGGAATAACTCCACACATATTTCCAGTAATTCAACAAAGCATGCTGAAAAATTTCCCTCCTCATCTTGGATAGTAGACTCAGGTACCTCCAATCACATGACAAGTGATCAATCACTTTTCACAACCTATTCACCTTGCAACAAACTTCAAACAGTGTATGTCGCCAATGGTACTTGCACCACAGTAGTCGGAATAGGGACCATTTGCCTCTCAAACAACCCCATTCTCAAATCTGTGTTATTTGTGCCAGGATTTTGCTGCAATCTCTTATCAGTTAGTAAATTAAATCATGACCTTAACTGTGAAACTAAATTCTTGGCTAAATCTTGTGTTTTTCAGGACCTGAGCTCGGGAAAAATGATTGGCGGTGCTGATTTACGTGCGGGCCTCTATGTTCTTGATATCAACACTCCTTCAAACCATTCTGTTAGTCATCAATGTCAATTGAGTCATAATCTTAAGTCTCATAGTCATACTAATAAGGAAAGTGAAATCATGATGTGGCATTTTCGTCTAGGTCATCCAAATTTTCGTATTTGAAACGTTTGTTTCCATCCTTATTCATCAATAAAAATCCCAATTTATTTCATTGTGAAGTTTGTCAGTTGGCAAAACATACTCGAAACACTTTTTCACCACGCACGCACAAACCAAGTCACCCTTTTTCCCTCATTCACGGTGACATTTGGGGACCATGTCGCGTTCCCAGTGTGCGGTGCTCGATGGTTCTTACTGTTAGTTGATGATCATACTCGATTATGTTGGACATTTCTTATGAAAGACAAATCTGAAACCAAGCACATATTTCCACTTTTTCATGCCATGATCCAAACTCAGTTCAATGCCAATATTCAAATCCTAAAAACTGATAATGCTAGGGATTTCTTTAATTCTGATCTTAGTGGATATCTCAAATCACATGGTATTGTCCAACAAAGCTCTTGCGTTGACACACCACAAAAAAACGTTGTAGCCGAATGCAAAAACCGTCATATACTTGAGGTTGCCCTAACTTTACTTTTTCAAACCAATGTTCCTAAAAAATTTTGGGGTGAAGCCATTCTTACTGCAACACACTTGATCAACCGAATGCCTTCACAAGTTCTCAACTTTCATTCACCTTTACAAGTGCTTCAGAGTCAATATTCTACCTCACAACTTGTGTCACCAATTCCTTTCAAGGTTTTTGGTTGCACTGTTTTTGTCCATATTCATTCACAATATCGTGGAAAACTTGATGCCTGTGCCATTAAATGCATCTTTGTTGGTTACTCAGCCAATCAAAAAGGCTACAAATGTTTCTCTCCCATCACTCGTAAGTTTTACCATTCCATGGACGTTACTTTCTTCTTCGAAGAAACTCCATTCTATTCTAATTCTACAATTCAAGGGGAGAATCACACTAATGAATTGCAGAATTGGGATTGGTCATCACTTATTGAACCGAATTTATCATCTCATTTATCCTCCACAACCTTGTCCTCTTCCAACCTGATACCCATTCCAGATTCTCCTTCAAAAACCAAACCTGATCAATCTCCCATTGTTTATCCTAGACATCTTCTCCTTCCTAATGATGTCATAAAAGTTTATGAAAGAAAGAGAAATCCTAACTTGCCCACACGAAATCAACAAAACCAAGAAACTTTCCTGAGCCAGACTGAATCTAAAAGATTACAAGATGAAGCAGAATCTAGTCCAAAACTTGGTTCTGACCCTGAGTTAGATCTTCCTATTGCACAAAGAAAAGGCGTTCGATCATGCACTCAACATCCTCTTCAAAGTTACATTTCTTACGCAAATTTGTCCCCAAAATTTAAGGCATTTATGACATCCCTAGACAACATCAAGATTCCTAATTCTGTCAATGAAGCTCTAAAAGTTCCTGAATGGCACAAGGCAACCTTAGAAGAATATAATGCACTTGAAAAGAATGATACATGGATGTTAACAGAGCTACCACTTGGAAAGAAGACAGTAGACTGTAAATGGATATTCTCTGTAAAATAGAAGGCAGATGGAAATATCGATAGATATAAAGCTCGACTAGTGGCTAAAGGGTTCACCCAATCATATGGAATTGATTATCAAGAGACTTTTGCTCCTGTAGCAAAACTTAACACAGTTCGTGTCTTGCTGTCTATTGCAGTTAATGAGGATTGGCCACTACTTCAACTCGATGTCAAGAACGCATTCTTAAATGGAGATTTGATCGAAGAAGTTTACATGGATGTGCCTCCTGGCTTTGAGACTAAAGATACACAAGGAAAAGTATGCAAGTTGAGAAAGGCACTATATGGACTTAAACAGTCACCTAGAGCATGGTTCGAAAAATTCACCAAGGTCCTCAAACAGGATGGATACTCTCAGACACATGCAGACCACACTTTATTTGTCAAACACTTCGCAGATGGGAGAATCACAACTTTGATTGTATATGTTGATGATATAGTTCTTACAGGAAATCATGTAGGAGAAATAAAGAGACTTAAGATGCTATTATCCAAGGAATTCGAGATTAAAGACTTGGGATATTTGAAATATTTCTTAGGGATGGAGGTGGCACGTAGTACCAAAGGAATCTCAGTTTCTCAACGCAAATATGTTCTAGATCTCTTGCGTGAGACTGGCATGAGTAGGTGTAAACCTGTTGAAACACCCATGGACCCTAACACCAAACTAATGCCTCGAACTGATGAATTGGCAACTGATAAGGGGCAATATCAACGTTTGGTAGGTAAGTTAATTTATTTGACCCATACACGCCCAGATATAAGTTTTTCAGTCAATGTTATTAGTCAGTTTCTTGGCAACCCATCAGTAGATCACTTGGAGGCAATAAACCGTATTCTAAGATACTTGAAGAAGGATCCTGGAAAGGGGCTCATGTTTAAGAACACAATTAATAGAAGATTGGAAATTTCTACTGACGCTGATTGGGTTGGATCTTCTAGTGACCGAAAATCCACATCTGGATATTGCTCATTTATTTGGGGAAATTTGGTGACATGGCGTAGCAAAAAGCAAGCAGTGGTAGCACGTAGCAGTGCCGAGACTGAGTTCCGTGCATTGGCTTTGGACATCTGTGAAGGAATTTGGCTAAAACGACTACTATACGAACTCCAGGTTGAACATTCAGAATCTATTAGAATCATGTGTGACAACCAGTCAACAATTGCAATTGCCAAAAATCCAATCCATCATGATCGAACTAAACATGTGAAAATTGATAGACACTTCATCAGTGAGAAAATTGAAGACAAGATGATCTCCCTCAACTATGTTCCATCTAGGCAACAAGTAGCAGATATCTTAACCAAAGCACTGTTTCGACCTAATTTCACAGAGTTAAATATAGCACTTGGTTTGGAAAACATATATTGCCTAGCTTGAGGGGGAGTGTAGGAAATCAACCTAGGAGTATGGTCAGTTTCATGATTTCCAGGGTGGAACCAACACTTGATTTTAGGAGTCTAGTTTCCTGATTTTCAGGGTGGAACCAACCCCTGTTTTCTGGATGTTAGTTTCCTGATTTTTAGGGTGATTTGCAGCTGTATATTAATGACTTCCAGCAGTATATTAGGGATAACAAATGTATATATAAATGGATCTGATATTAAGAAATAAATGAAGTAATTTTTCTGTAAAATAAAAACAGCTTCAGAAACCTAAGGCTTTTTCTTAATCAAGGATAAGTAGAAGAATAAGTGGATAAAAGTTCACGACAATTTAAAAAAAAATAAAAAAAGTGAACAATAGAACCAGCAAAATCGGTATATCATGCATATGAGAACCTAGTAGAAAATAGAAAATAGAAAATATGACACCTTCCACCTTCAGTTTCATTAAAACAAGGGTATCACTCAAGGTTTCCCTACTGCTATTTTTGAGGACTTCATCATATGACTAATTACTATGGAGATAATAATGTTTACCAAATGATTGAAATTCTGAAGACAAAGATGAGGCTAAAATATTGGTTCACTTACAGACTGATCAACAACTGGAATAAAAGACTGCAAAACCTTAGCCACTTTGAACTTGACATTGGGTACTCTGCAAGACACAACTCAGCCCATTAATTGAAAATCAAGAGAAATACCTGAAAGTTCGAGAAACCAAGATCTTTACCTATCTTTTGATGCATTAGTAACCACAGGCAAAAGTTTGGAGCAAGTAATTTCTGATCCCATGACATTGGCAAGTAGAGAAATTGAATGTAGAACGGTCATTCGATACAAATAATGAGGGTCATTAATCATGTCCAGAACCTGGTAAGATGCTGCTAAAGTTAATAATTATAATATTAAGACACAACAAGAAGCATATTTGTCATAAAACGGCATGGTGAAAATGTAAGATTAATTTCTTCTTGTCTGAAACATGTTTTCTCCAAATTTACTACTTCAAATGTCTTAAGAAATTTTTAATTCTCAAAGGCAAGTAAAAGTAACTCCAAAATCCCAAGTATTTTAATTATCCACATCAAGTAAAAGTACATTTATAAGCATGTTGGTCTTAGATGGTAATAATACCAGTTTCTTCGCTATAGGAAAACAAAGAAGTTGAATTTATACATTACTGAATTTAATTTGCTACTAATCAACCTATGTAAATACAAATGGATACCATTCCACACGACATGGGTACAGGATAATAGGTCATGTGAGCTACACTTTGGTCTCACATAGAATAATTAATAGGAAGCAGGGCCGTCTAGGGCCGTAGATTAGGCAGTTAGTATCATTTGAACCCTTAAATTAGAACTGGTATTATTTGACCTATTTGTTTTGAAAAACAGAATAAATTAAGAACAAAATACATTATTTTAATGATTTTTTTATTAAAATATTATTATTTTGAAAGTTCGATCAAGTAATTAAAACGCAATTACAACATTAGCATTTAACAAGGAAAAAAGTGAAATTTATTATGAAATTATTTAAGAAAAAAATCAATAATATTAATATTCAAACAAAAAAATTATTTAAACATATACTTTAAATATTTTAAACAAATTAAAAATTAATAAAATTTTAAAATAAAATAGAAATAATCAACAAACATTTTATATTAATTGTCATTTTACCATCATAAAATATTTGTGTTTTAATTGTGTTTTAATCACTTGATAGAAAAATTAATATTTAATATAAAATCATTAAAAATGTATAATTTATCATTAATTGACTCCCTTTTTTAAATTACAGAACTAAATAGCATCATTTCTAATATAAAAGACCACTTAGTAAAGGACCTCAGTGTGACACTTTTCTCAGATTAATATTATCCTCAGAACCACTTACACTTATTAGTGGTAGAGAAGTGAAAAAAAAGTCATACACCAAGGGTTATCCAAGGAAGCAATATAGAGTTGGAATTAGAGATGGCAACGGTTCGGTTCAGATCAGATTCGAACCGACCTATACTGACCCGCAGAGCATTTTTGAGCTGAATCATTTCAGGTCATTTAAGTTCGGATTGGTTCGAGTATCAACGGCTCAAAAAACCACCCGTTGACCTTTTTTTATATGAAAATATAGTATTATATTATTATGTAATTGAAAATAACTTAAACAGTAAGAGATGAGTCATACCACTAGCCCACTATGTGAGCCATATGTAATGAAAAAAATTAAATGTATAATTATTTGAAATGATATTAGTTAATAAAAATTAAATTAGTTAAGCAGAGGTATTGTTACTAAAATCACAATGATACTTACAAAACAATTCATTAACATTTTTACATGTAATACTACTTTTTAATAATATTTTGGCTAAATTTAAAAAAAAAAATTATAAAAATATTATCCACAAGTCTCCTTGGATTAAAAAAAATCATGACCCAAGAATTTTGATGGTAAAATTTATAAACATAAAGAGTCTTAATAAAAAAAATTATTCAAAAATACTTATAATCAATAA
Organism: Hippophae rhamnoides; assembly: GCA_033030585.1. Lineage (NCBI taxonomy): Eukaryota > Viridiplantae > Streptophyta > Magnoliopsida > Rosales > Elaeagnaceae > Hippophae > Hippophae rhamnoides. The sequence goes on along the minus strand of CM065436.1, from coordinate 43,239,980 downwards.
TATATAATAAATTCAAACCACACCAAATATTTTTTTATGTATTATAAAAATCTAAATAAATAATATCTACTAAATGATATGTAAATACCTTATATAACCCAAGAATTTTAATGATAAAATTAATAAATTTAAAGAATCTTAATAAAAAAAAATTACTCAAAAATACTTATAATCAATAATATATATTATAAATTTGAACCACATCAAATACCGTTTTATCTATAAAAAAGATTTAAAATAAAAAACATCCACTAAAAGATTTGTAAATAGCCTATATAGTAAATATATCCGAAAACAAATACCAGCATGTGTGTGGGTTGTGAAGTACCTTTAACCAAAGGAAGCAATTGTAAAATATTATAATTAATTAAGTGATTACCCTAAAAGAAAGCAGTAATACTCGAAGTAGAAAAAACAAAGTGGGTAGCCATTCATTTAAATTGAAATGGATAATGCCTCAACTCGTTTATGTCCCGACTTGACTTGACCTGAACAGGTCAGGTCAAATTGTCATCTCTAGTTGGAATCTTTTACTCATGACAACAAAAATCATAATATTTAGGAAACAAAGCAAGTCATGGCATCCTTCATTCAGTAAAACCTGAGGGACTATGTGCTGCATAGCCCAATCTGGACCAAATTCTTCAGCAAGGCGCTTTACATTATTGGCAGCCGCATCACGTATTGAGTAAACCTACAATCACAACCAATATGTCCATAAGAAAGAAGAGTATTGACTACAAACTACTGCACAACCACACATATATTCCATAAGTACCCACTTCACAGATATCAAATACTACCCGCATTCCAAGTGCTAGCTATCTGTAAACAAGTACAAGCAACAAAACCATGCCATTTCACAATTTTCAAAACAAATCAATGATGATAACATTTTTTTTTATATAATTGTGATCAATAATGGTATTTTTTTTCCTCTTTCTTAACACATTATTTTGTTATCTATGTTGTTTATTAATTCAGACCAAGCCATATGCTCAACTTAAGCTTCTACAAACTGAAAATACCGCTCAAGTCAAATCTCAAGTACCGGGTACTGCCTCTAACCCTTCAGCTAGGACCATTACATTAGATAGATATATGGTGAAGTTTGGTTCGCTAGAATGGAATGGAATTGGAATTGGAATTGGAATTAAAATTGATTTCTTTCAATTTTATGTTTAGTTGTGCTAAAAAGTAGGAATGGAATGGAATCAATTTTTAAAAGAAAATTCCTTCTCTCCTCCTTAGAAATCATGATTCCATTCCCATCTTAATTTTTAGTTCCAATTTTACCTCAACACCAAATATAACCTTAAACCCTATACCCTAAACCCTATTTAGAAAAATAATAATGTTAACCTTAAACCTTAATCCACAAATATAACCCTAAACCCTAACCCCTAAACCTTATTTAAAAAAATAATAATTTTAATCTTAAATCTTAACCCACAAATATAACCCAAAACCCAAAACTTTAAACCCTAAACCCTATTTTGAAAAATAATAATTTTAACCATCAACCTTAACCCACGAATATAACCCTAAACCTTAAACATTATACACTATACCCTAAACCTTAAATTCTAAACCGTAAACCCTAAACCCTATTTAAAAAAATAATAATTTTAACCCTAAACCCTAAACCATATATCCTAAACCCTAAACCTCAAACCTAAACCCTAAATCCTATTTAAAAAATAATAATTTTAATAATATATTTTATTTTTAAATAATAATTATTTCGAAAAATAATAATTTCAATAATATATTTTATCTGATAAAAAAATAACAATTAAATGATATTATTTAAACTTTAATAAATATAAGAGTATTAAAGTAATATACAGTGTTTTCTATTCCATTCCAGTGGTAAACCAAAACCAAATACTGTAATATTGATTCCAGTGATCAAACAAAACAATACTGTTTCTTTTCCATTCTCATTCTTATTCTTATTCAAATTTCATTATGTGAATCAAATGCCACCTATAGGAATTTCTTCTAGTAAACCTTAGAAACGAAATCAGGAGTTTTCAAAATGATCCTAAAGAGAACATTATGCATTACTCTAACATTGTAGCCTCCACCATCTAGAAAGGGTCCCAACTATAATACCTTATCATCTACATCTGAATTGCCATATGCTGCATTGATATCAAAAAGCCTAGTAATTTTTAACTAAGAATTCAAGAATTGCCATACTATACAACAAGAAACTAAGTGCGCTAGATTGTAACGAGAACATGCATCTAAATGTTAGTATGCTCCCAATCACAACCTAGTTGCTAAAAAATCATAGAAAACCACATGCTATCATACCAATATAGTAAAAGCAAAAGGAGCCTGAACATTAATTACATTTTTTTAATACATTATGGGTTGGACATTCAAACATGGAACTCTCTAAAGAAACGCCAAGCCTTCACCAACTTTGGCAATATGTACAAGTTAATAACCCACAGATTCACAAACCTTATCCTTTAACCATTGCATGCAAAGAACACCAAGCTTATCATCAAAAAAGCGCACACCCAACTGACTTGCCAACAGTGGTATGTATTCTATAATTGCAAGCCGAACCCTCCAGTGCCTATCCTCAGCTAGTTCGACAATTGCAGGCAATAGTGACTGAGACAACAGATCAATTCCAATCACCTGCATCAATCGGAAATATTGAAAAGAAATATATAAATCAAATAGAGTGTAGACAACAAAACATAATAGTGTGTTTCAAATGTTTTTTTTTACAGAACCTCATCCAGCATCAAATAGACCGGCTAGATGACTTTGAATATCAATAAGACTTCTCAGAATATAACCTTATGGAAAATTAACCCCTACCCAACACAATTAGTCCTAATCATCTTTCTATCTTCATGCCATAAAGAATTGAACTAAGTAAAAGATACATGCATCAACATAAATAACTCAGACTCTTAATATAGACATTTGATAAACTCATGAACATTTGTTGGAAAATAAAATATCCAGCTCAATGTTCTCAAATGTCTATAGAATAATAGCTGTAAATATAGGAAGTCAATTAGTGTAATTTAGGAAAGTGTAAATTAGGAATGTATCTTTATTTGCTAGCATAATAGGTTTATTCTCTTTATTTGCTAGAAGGAACATAAGAGAGGAAATTATTCTCTCTGACTTTAACATGTATTATTAAATGAAAACTAAGTATTTAAATATTTGGATGCATGAACTTGAGAGTTCATCTTCTGCATCAAATGTTCTTAGTGGCAAATGGCAATGATCTCCTAAGAATTTCAGGGATGCATTCAAATTTACTAGTTTCTATTAAATTACATGTGATAGTAAATAACAGTTAAATCTATAGCAACCAAACAAAGCCTATAATTTAACAGCATAGTTACATGAATAGTTCTAATCATGGATCTAAACAACTCTATGAAATTTTTTCCAGACCACACAACACAAGAAAAGGACATGTCATGCATATCATTCAGAACAGACAGAAAGCACATGAATTATAAATGTCTCTTGCCTGGTTGACTTGATCGAGCTTGCTGATAACATTCAAGCGAACGTCAGGGAATTCATCCTTCAGCAAAGAAAGGAAAATGGGCAGCAGGTGCTCTATTGTTGCATCCTTCAATCACCAGTACATAATCCATCGTGAGAGAGATTATCAGTAAAATAATAGAGACCACAAACTTCAATCATCAAGAGCAGCAACAGAAGCAAAAGAATACCAAAAACATTATATGAAAACTGCCGTGACACCAAAATCCAAAAATGAAAGAATGAATTATATTATTATTCTTTAAGTTTGTACTCACAATTAAATTTCTATCTTAATTTATAAAGTTATTCAATCATGCAAGATATAAGTGAAATAACTGATGGTCACTATATAGTCAAAGGCACATGCACAACAATTAAATTTCTATCTTAATTTATCAAGTTATTCAATCATGCAGGGCATAAGTGAAATAACTGATGGTCACTGCATAGTCAAAGGCACATGCACGACCATATGGCTGAAAAAGGACATTTATCAGTTTTGGCATCTTTTAGAACAGCAAAAGACAATTCAGTTACCCAAAATACATGGAAAGAAGTTAATCCATGTGTCACATAATTGTCATAACTCAAAAATACACACAAGTGAAGTATAATCATTTCTAGTGGAGCTATCACCCTATAGTTTCATTAATGATTCCAACCTATAAGAATTTTTTTTAACTTAATATAAAAAAAATGATCCATAGATATTTTGTTAAGTAGAATGATCTGACAATTGTCAATATTGGGGACTTTCCCAAATTAACACAAAAATTGACTAAATTAGCATTCATCTGGATTCAACCAGATAAAGACAACTTCATCTGGATTAATTTCAACGTGATAAAGTCGACTTCATCTTGATTCAATTTCAACGTGATAAAGTTGACTTCATTTGGATTTACACAGATGAAAAAGACTTCATCTGGAATCAATCAGATGAAAAAAACTTCATTTGGATTCAAGTAGATGAAAAAGACTTCATTAGGATTCAAGCAGATGAAAAAGACTTCATATGTATATGAAATCCACTTTATCTGACATTGAAAAAGACTTCCTATGTATATGAAATCCACTTTATCTGACATTGATAAAGTCCATTTCATCTAATGATTGATGAGAACAAAAATGAACTTCATTGACTATTTTGTGGAATTATGGGAAAATGGAAATTTTACCTACTGAAATATCACTGTTGGAAGAATAAAAGAGACAATTTATGCAATTTTTGTGGTATATTGGGCTATTATATATTTCTGAAATGTTTATTTATGCGTAGTGATTTTCAAATACTTTCATGAGCCATGCACTTGTCATCTGATATTGGGAGCTTCAAGAACATTAATGATCCCCTTTTCACTAGGCAGCAATCATGATTTACATGCGGGTTAATTTCATGGTATTCTTATTTCGATTCCCGTATATTGTTTTATTTTGTGCTTTAACAATATTAATTCTTTTGTTCAAATCTAGAAATAAATATTATCTATATCTTGAGGAAAAGTAGTGAAGACAGCATTTACTTCAGAGATAAGGTCTACTTAAAAACATAATTAGTTTCAAGTATCATAAACATAATACACTCACATGTCCAGCTTATGACCATCATTCAAAGAAAACAATGGATCTTTTACATTGTATCTGTAATACTGAACAATTAAACAGCAAATAGTTTCTTATCATCAATAAATTCTGCAGAGTTTCTGCAGACAACAGCACTTCCGAGAAGCTCTTACTGTTGTAACATGGCAAAAATGGGTATTTCAAAAAATAAAAAGTAGAGAATCTTATAAAAATTAGTCTACTTGACGATTGAAATCTACTTAGGCACACATACTACTGAATGGAAAAAGATTTGATTTCCACTTTTAATTAGTCAGAGCAAAATATATGCCTATACAAGGTTCTTACCTTTCCTAAAATTGGTGCCATGCCCATGATAACTGAAGCCAATGCAGATCGACAGTACTGGGATGAATCTGTTGACAATTCCTATGGAATTTAAACTCCAAAGTTATTTAACTTATAAATTTATGTAAACAGCAGCAGTCCCCTATGGACTGCACAATGGTAAACTATTAAACAATGTGCATGAAACAATGAGTCAAGCAAAAGAAAAATACAAACATCGTGAAATTGGATGGACCGCTATATGACACATGAAAAAATATTGTATACCTTCACACATGGAAGCACATGCTCAATTGCAACTTCTGGACTCAAAATACGGCAGAACTTAGTCACTTTACCAGCTGCTGCTATTCTCACTTCAGCTTCGTTATCACGAAGCAACCGAACATATGCAGGAACAAGTTCCGACCTAATACAACACCACCATAGATATCCATTATAATTCTTCAAAATTATATTATTGTATCACATCACTTCAAGAAAAAAGAAAAATACAAAAACAATGAAAAGGAAAACAAACTTAAATATTCTTTTAAATTTCCATTTCAAATGGCTGAACAATAAAATAGGTGAAATGATTTACCTGGTTTGCTCTGGACCAACTACTTCACATAGTTCATATAATTGATTTGCAACCATGTAACGAACACGCCAGGATTTATCCTGGCCAAGTAACAGTTTGATTAACAGGGCATAAAAATTCATTATTCAGAAGCACCAATGAGAAGTGAAAGAGAAAACCATATTCAGTTTCCCAACGAAAACTTGGAAACTACTTTTATACTTGCCAAAAACATCTTGCTCAGTGGAAACATCAAAACGGTTAACAACTCACTAGTGTTGTTAAAATATGCAAGAAAACAATTATCTAAATTCCTCATGCTCGTTTCTCACTATAAAATCTAAGAATACTCAGAAGAGGATGGAATCATCCCAAAGATTCCAAAATAAGAATGCATTGATTCTCATTTCCATCAAAAACAAATTCTAGCCTTCAAGTCACCCGCTTTCTTGTTTCCTTTCCGTATTGGTAGTTTATGAATTGAACCGTTTGATGGAAAGATCCAAGAGTTATATAACTTGGTAGAATGCCTTTTGTGTTGGGACAATAAAATACTGAAGTCTCTCATCTTCAATTTGTTGATTATACTGTTTTCTTCATTTCTTCGAGCAATGAGAAGAAATTAATAAATTTGGTTAAAGTTATTGAACTATTTTTGTTGTGTCATGTTTGAAGATAAATTTGTCAAAAAAATCAAGTCATGGTATTAATTGTGCAGAACATAAGGTGACAGCTTTAGTTGCAAGAGGTAATCCAAGAGAGCAGTTCAATTTTGGTCATTAATTATTGAAATATTTGAAAGAAGAATGGAGGGGATGGAATTTTTTTTTCTCCCTCTCTAGAGAAACCGGTTACGTTTATAAATTTGGTATTGTCAAGTCTTCTAACTTATGACTTTCAATTTTTAAAATATCTATGGAAGTAACAAAAAGATTAGAGAAATTAATTAGACTTTTCGTGTGAGGGTGTGAGTGAAGAGAGAAAGACTCAAATTGGGTGATTCTCCAAAGATTGAAAAAGGGGTTAAGCATTGGTAACATTATTAAAAAGAAACAAAGATATAATTAGGGAAGTGACTTTGGAGGTTTCAACTAAAGGAAGCTTCACTTTGGAATAAGGTCATTAAAGGTGGTTATGGGTTGAATGAGAATAGGTGAGATGGGGTTCGTGTTTGGCACTGAGCATGATGTTAGAGTTTGAGGGAGTCATAATAAGAGCCAATTGCACTAATAGAAATATATGGACTAAAAATTCGTATAGATGTTTCCCGTATAAATCTTATTTTTAAGTTCTCATGGGTGATGCTAATGTATAAGTTTTCAATCACTTTGCATTTGTGGATATGTACAACTACGAGCAAAGTTAAATTTATGAAATGATTGATTATGCATGGTCAACTCAAAACAAATGATTGGATTCAATTAATTATATCAATTCTTGTTTTTCTTCTAATTAGTGTGTGCTTTGTAATAATAACTCGGAATATATAACTCATTTATTTTTACATTGTTCAATTGCACAGATTCTTTGATCTAAGTTACAAAAGAATATGGAATACAATGAGCTATTTCAAGATCATGCCAATTTTTATTACTAGGAAATTTCTACACAAAAATAGTAAGCATTCGAAAGCAAAAGTGTTGTGGAACTACGAGCAATTCTTTGGGTCTTATGGGTGAAGACTAGAGAGGGATGTGAGAAATTTTTATGATAGTAAGAATGATTATGATTATGATTTTTCGTACGACAAAGTTCTGTTTTTGGCATCTTCATGGGTTTCAGTATCTAAAATATTGAAAGATAGTTTTCAATTTCTTATAAGTTTTCATAGGGAAGCTTGTATATTCTAGTTAGGCAGAGCTATGTCATGGATATGGCATATAGCTATTTCTTAGTACATCTTAGTGCTTCCTTTCGTAAGTGAATTACTGCTGCACTTTGTAATCTTGTAATTATCAAATATATTAATATAATACAATGCTTCTTATGAAAAAAATAAAATAATTCTATTAACGGAAAGCAAAATCAACAGGAACTTACATGCAGTCTGACACAATTACTGATTAAGTTCATTCATTCTAGAAGAAATAAAGATAAAGAAACATAATATCATGCTCGTAAACCTAAAATCCTAGTCAAAGCAAGCCTAATACAGCTATATAACACAGAAGTTCAAAATTACTGCAGATAATAAAATGAGAGTAATTCTGGAATTTGTGTAAACCCAGTGTCTTAATGAAGCTTAATTGTGACAGTCTAAGAAGTTAAAATGTAGCAAACACCTTTTGTGGGCATGATATAGTCCCTAAAAATATGCTTATACAGCATAATAACGCTTGACTAACCAAATCACAAACTGATTATGCCGACATGCCAAGTTCATACATATCAGTACCTGCGAAAAATTAACTATGACAGGAAGAATATGTGCCACGCAATCTTGAGGCTCCAGTAATTTCCCAAGAGCTGCACAACCATCAACAGCCAATAAACGAACCGAATCCTGTTCTGTATGAGATCAATTTGAGAGACACTTTTAGCATGACAAAATTAGATAATAACTTAGTCATATGACTTTAGAGTCAAATGGCATGAATTAAAAAGGACTAATTGCCATCCACAAAATATGATGTTAAAATTTTTATTACCATACATAAAATTCTTAGTCTATATATCAAGATTGAATATTCAGAGATAGCATAACATATCACAAGAAAACTGCCAGTCAGTTTTTTTTTTTAAATATCTTGAGATAGTGGTGCAAAATTGCAGAAAATTAATTAAGAGTAAGTAATAACCTTTCAAACTTCGACTCTCATTTGTTGAGTTTTAAGTGTTAAGCCTCCAATGTATTTAGAGGCCACAATTGAGTGCTAGAATGTATAAGAGATATGCTAGCTCATCACCCAATTACTTAAACTTAAGAAAAATTGGTGACCTACCTACTCTAACACCCTATACATATTTGAATGTGAATGAAATGAGAAACATAAAAATTTGTGCATTTTCAACAAAAATTGTACGTCTCTAAAGTTTGTTTAATGCAAAACAAAAACTAGATGTGCTGCAAAAAGAATGATGCCTATGGTTTCTAGGTGTGAGGCGTAAAACCTACTTGTGTGATGCAAGTAAACTTTCTATATTTCCTTAAAGTTTTCTCTTTCTTCCTAATTCCAAACTACTCATCACATCCCAAATGCCCCACATCAGTTATTTAAATAAGATAAGAAAGATCAATGAACATATTCTGCAAAACTGACATGACGTCTGCAATGATCTTTTCTTTAGTGTAATGTTGTCATCTCTTTGTAGAGACTAGTGCATATCGTTTATGAGGCAAGGAGATCCTCTTTTTCCTTTCCTTTTCCTATTGCCAATTGATGAGTTGAGTAGACCAATGGAAAGAGCAAAGAGGTTTAATTTAGTGGAAGGTTTGAGTGTTGGGACAAGTAGTGCTTCTCTTACCTTCCATCCCATTTGCAGATGACAATTTTTTCTTCTGCACTAGTGATAAGGAAACGTTAGCTAATTTGATTAATGTAATTGAATTGTTTTACTATGTATCAGGATTACATTTATATCTGTTTAAAATTTATATTTTGGTTATCAGTTGCCCCAAAGACAAAGAGGTCTCCTTCGCTAACTCGTTTGGGGTTCAAGTTGGGACATAGTCATTGAAATATTTGGGCATGCATCTCCGAGGTAATCCAAGAGTTGCTCAATATTGGTTAGCACCAATAGAAAGATTTGAAAAAACACAAGCTTGATGGAAGAGTCTTTTTTCTCTAGAAAGGGCCTGTTAACTTTGATAAAGGTAGTATTATCAAGTCTTCTAGCTTAATACATATCAATTTTCACAACTCCAATGTGAGCTGCAAACATATAAGAGAAATTAATGAGGGATTTTCTTTGGGAATGTGTTAGTAAAGGAAGTGAAAGACACTTAGTAAGTTGGGAGATGGTCTAAAGACCAAAGAAAAAGGAATTAAGCATTGAAAATATCATTCCAATAAACAAGCCAATGCTATGCAAATGGCTTTGGAGAGTCTTGCTAAAGGAAAACTCTCCTTGGCATAATAGAGTTAATAGAAATAAGTATGGGTTGAATGAGAATGAGAGGGATGCAAGTCGTGCATTACAAGAAGAATGCAATGAACAAGCCAATGCTATGCAAATGGCTTTGGAGATTCTTGCTAGAGGAAAACTCCCTTTGGCATAAAGTTACTAAAAATAAGAATGGGTTGAATGAGAATTGGTGGAATGCAGGTCGTGCCTTGCAAGGAGGTGAACATAATCCTTGGATTGGCAAATAATTTAAATCAATTTTCAAAACTCCAATTTGAGCTGCAAACATTTAAGAGAAATTAATGAGGGATTTTCTTTGGGAATGTGTTAGTAAAGGAAGTGAAAGACACTTGGTAAGTTGGTAGATGGTATAAAGACCAAAGAAAACAGGATCAAGCATTGAAAATATCACTGCAATAAACAAGCCAATGCTATGCAAATGGCTTTGGAGAGTCTTGTTAAAGGAAAATTCTCTTTGGCATAAAGTTAATAGAAATAAGTATGGATTGAATGAGAATGAGTGGGATGCAAGTCGTGCCTTACAAGGAGAATGCAATAAACAAGCCACTGCTATGCATTTGGCTTTGGAGATTCTTGTTAGAGGAAAACTCTCTTTGGCATAGAGTTACTAGAAATAAGAATGGGTTGAATGAGAATTGGTGGAATGAAGGTCATGCCTTGCAAGGAGGTGAACATAGTCCTTGGATTGCAATTGCCAAATAATTTAAATTATTTCTTTTCATATTTGAGTTTCAATGTTATATAGTATATGTTCAGATAAAAATGTCCCAATAAGCATGTTGTCTTCGCCAGATGATGTAGGAGATTATGGGCACTATTTATGTTATTAATAATTTGTTTAATTTGTGTTGTCTTATTTTGTCTTTAAGTCATTTTAATGGTTCTTTAATGAACTTTGTTAATGTATTTGTTGTTGTCAATTATAAATACGAAGAGTTTGTGAGCTTAGAGAGTTAGATGGGAATGTTGTAAAAAGCTTTTGCTATGTTGAGAGACTTGAGTCTCAAGTTTTAATGGAAATTCCACAGATTTGAATCGATGAATTCAACTCCTAATCTGTTTGTTTAGCAGATGGAAAGCTTCTACGTTAATTGGTATCAGAATAACTGGTCCTTTCCTTGTGCAATGATGTCACGAAAACATGATGGTGACTCTCGCAGGGTTAATGATGATTCCGTCGCGAAGACACTTCATTAATATCTACAAGTTCATCTTCAAAAAACAGAGATACAACATCAATATTTTCTAGAAGAATTTCACCATTCAATGGCTCAAAGTCCACTCAAGCGGAAAATGACATAAGAGCTCTCAAACCCACTAAATCCAAACCTTCGTCGTCTAACCCTGTTTCTTCATACCTAGACCTTTGTAGCCTTCCATTCGACCCACAAGCCTAGATTTAACCTTCCTAGACCATCAACATTACAACACCTAAATTCATCCTCACCATCGCAATACCCAATCTCTCCATACCCAGCTTTCAACACCCCTAACGCACTCGAAAAACCAACCTAACAACCATTAAAGTCAACCCACAAAGTTTTCCAGCTCACCACCCCTGATCAACACACTTCAAAGCCCACCAATTTCCAAAACGTAACGTCTCACCACCTTATCGACAACCATATTCCACTTCGTTTTCCTTCACGCCACTCAACAAACCCCATCAATCTACAAACCCAGTTCTCATCCACCTCGCAAACCGCAACACAGATTACCCATTTTTGATGTCAACTTTCACAGAATACACCCCTCATCAAATCGACACAATATGTTTCATACCTAACACCCAGAAAAGTTTGATTCACCCATTAAATCAACTTAGACCCATTCGGCACCTCTATCAACTTTGCAACACCATTCCTCACCCAAACCAATTGTTTCCACTTTATTTGATGCATCCATTGAAGTTGACCTCAGAGATATATTCCTTGGACCATCTCGACCACCCAACTCCCAATCCTTGCAAGTTTGTCTCTAAGTTTATATCCCACCATCAACCTTTCTTCGCTCAAACCACCTACACAAAACTCATTAAATCCAACTTCCTTTGTTGAGTTCGACAATCATGAAAGTCCTTCTAAACCCCACCAACCCATTTTGATCCATACTCAAACTATGGAACCTACTAAAAACCAAGCTACTCAGCAAAGTCCACTTCCCACATTATACCTGAGTTTTTGCATTTGACAAAAATGAATAATTTTCATCACCTATTCAGACCAAAGCTTGCTTGGGAAGACAAGTTGAGAGATGTGCTAATCAAGAAAAAAAGTATCCTAATAATCCTTGCTTTGCTAACACCTGTGAACACTTGGATATTGTAAAACAAAATGGCATCCCTTGTTTGGATGGGTTTTATTATGACGATAAAATTCTTGAATGGTTGAGCTTGATTGAAAACTATTTTGAGTTTAAGGATGTGGTGACTACTATTAATGATGAAGATAACAACAACATATTGGCACTACTAATCAAAAGGAAGATTGTTTATGGTGTTATTGTATTTGAAGTGACCAAACCTACATCGCTCATCACACTGGGCTTGTACTTGATGATAGCTTGATAAAGTTGAGAGAGAAACACCTACTGCTATTAATGTTATGAAGATCCATCTTCACATTCTGTTATTGTTATTTGCAACTCAATCATAAGATTTTTCAAGCAAAGTGGAGACCCCAATATGAGAGCATCAGTTTTTAGTCTTCGACTTATGGAGGATACCATATGGTTGCTGGCTACATTGATCATAATTGTCGAAGTCGAACAACAAATGTTTACAATCAATGCAAAACATGATATGAATGCTGGAAAACAAAGGAGGAGAATCCAATTTGTAGATAAGAGTTTGAAAACAATTTATTTGGTCTTACAAAAGATGTCAACTGTCATCTATGATCAACCAAATAGCTTACATTTTCCAGCCATTTTGGTGTGTGTGGGGTACTATATTTTGGCCTTCACAATTATTGCTTCCATTTCAATCAAGATTTGAGGATGAATATTTTCTAAGGGGAGAACTTAGGAGATTAGGGGTGCTATTTATGTTATTATTAAGTTGTTTAATTTGTTTTAGTCTTATTGTGGTCTTTGAGTCATTTTAATGGTTTAACTTCAGGGTCATATTTGACAATGTATTTATTATGGTCAATTTTGTCTTAGTAGAATTATTAGCTATAAATAAGAAGAGTTTATGAGTCTAGAGAGTTAGATAGGAATATTGTAAAAAGATTTTGTTGTATTGAGAAACTTGAGGCTCAAGTTTTAATGAAAATACTATAGGTTTGAATCAATGAATTCAATTCCTAATCTATTTATTTAGCAGATTGAAAGCTTCAATGCTATCAAAGGGTTGAAACGATTGGGAAATTAATGAATTTGTAAGCTTGAAGTAAGGATTTGAAGGAATAACTATCAGAGCTAATACTAGTGATACGATATTATGGATTAATAAGTCATCTAGAAATCATTTTGAGCTTCTTGTAGATTATTCTACTATACAATATTTTGATCATATGCTTCAGCTTGGAATTTCCATAGTCCAAGTCAAGGTATTGAAGTGGCTAATTGTTCTTGATAAGCTTAACACAATGGATCGAATGCAATCAAAGTTTTTCAAATTTTGCCTTTCACCTAATTGCTGTGTGCTTTCCAAGAAAAGTTTACAAGCATTAATCATTTATTTTTACATTGCCCAATTTTGCTTTAGTATAAGTTACAAAGTAATGTGGATGTACAATGGGATGATTCCAATATCATGCAAATCTTTCTTGCTAGAAAAGCTTTATATGCATAGAAAGAGTATGAAGCCTAAGAAGGCTACAGTGTTATGGACGACAATTCTTTAGGTTTTCAATTTTGATTACATAAAGAAATAAAATAATTTTTGAAGAAACTGAGACAATAGCAACCTTCTGTGGGACAAAGTTCTATTCTTAGCATCATCATGGGCTTAGATTTCGAAAAAATTTAAAGACTTCTCATATTTTTTATAAGTTATAACTAGGGCATGATTGTTTAACTCATAAGTTCTATTCTATTCTTAGCATCCTAAGTTCTTGTTTTGAGTGGATTGTTTTGTCCACATTTAGTATTTTTGTATGTATGTATGTGTATAGCTATATATATATATATATATATATATATATAATGTTTCTTATAAAAAAAACTATAAGTTAAGAAGGCATGATTGTTTAACTCACTCAAGATATCAATCTATTAATAAAAAAAAGTGATTATTAACTCATAGTGACATTGTTAGAAGAATGGAAATAACACATAAACAATGGAATCTTAGTACCATCTCGTGTTAGATCATCAAACATAGACATGATCTCAGTTTTCAATTGACCAGCTTCAACAGTGGCGGAAAATTTTCCCAGGTTAGTTGCAGCGGATCTCCTAACCATTGGCATGTCATCTTGGCAAAGCTGACCGTATATTGTTCGTAGTTCAGTTTTCAAAGCGTCAGGTGCACTTTGATATGCTATGTGAAACAAACCACAAGAGGACACTCGAGCAGTAAACCACTCACCAGCAGCTAGTCTCTGGGTGATAGATAATATGAGGATGTGAAAATGATGAAATAGTCTCATTTTAGCAATATAAAGCTATAACTGTATTACATTTATAATTTTTTTAAAGCATAAAAGCGAGTCATAAAATTATTAATTAGCTAAAACCAAAATGAAAAAACTCAAGTGAATCCATGATTCATGATAAAATAATCATATTATTACACAATTAGAACACACAATTCAGGCCACTTTCATGCACTGATTTCTGGACTTATGTAGAATTTTCAAAATCACTGAAAATAACTATGCACAGATTTATTAACATTTTCAAATCACAACAGCACTTAAATATGCTATAGTTGCTGAAATAAGTAGGATTAGAATAAGTAGTATAAACTCATATCCAGTAATCTAACCTTAACAACGGGAATAAAGTACTGAATCAAATCTCGTTCCCTCATTTGGGACCCAATTCTACACAATGACTCCACAGCTTTTTCCCTCACACAAGTTTCCTCCACAGTGCAGAGAGTTTCCAGTGGTGGGAGCAGAACATGCGCATGCTCTTCACCCCCAACGTAAGGGACAAAAACGCCTAATTCTTCTGCCATTGCCAAAAGCACTTCATCATCATCATCATTATTATCACTAAGAAAAGGAATCAATTCCTTCCTTGTCCTCTCCTCTCCAAGCGCACGAGCTATCGTTGAGAGTTTCCGAATTGAGTTCAATCTGAGTTGAAGGTCTTCATTTTTCAGCTCATCAATCAAAACAGCGATTGGGTATAAAGGTTCATCTATCATTGCCATGATTTTCTACAAGATTTATTGCTGCTGGAAACAAAATTAAAAAAAAATGCAAACTTTGAAAATTAAGAAAGAATAGGAAGTAAATTAGAAATTCCATAAATATTGTAACTCTTAATTATTCATTAAAATGGAAACGTGAACAAAAACACATTTCTAATAAATAGAGCAGCCGGAAAATTTTTAAAAAAGGGAAAAAAATTTAATTAGTATTTCAAGAAAATATCATAAGCAGATGATAACAATTGAAAGGATGAACAGCTATCGTAGCACAAACTCAAGCAAGAGATTGAGACTGATAGAAAACCAAACATATTAAATAAACAATCTAAAAGTGGAAATCGAAGAAAAGTTAAAGAAAATATTATAAAAGGAATATGAGAACGGCGGGAAAATATAAAAAATTAAGAGGAGAGTTTGCCGTACCGGTGACTCTGGTTCGTAGAGCTCGATCCGGAATAGAAAATGCTAATGGAAGTGGTACATCTGCAATTTTCTCTTATTTCTTATTTTTTAAATCCGTGAAGCCAGAAGGGATTTGTTACTTTCGACCCGAAGGTGTCATTTTTAAGAGTGAAAAAATACTTTTAGAAATAAAATAAAAAATTAAAATTTATAACAATAAAAATATATTAAAAAATATTAAATATGATATAATTAAATAATATTTAAAATAAAATAATTGTATAGAATTTTTTTAACAAAAAAAATTTATAAAATAAACATAATAAATATTATTTTTATGTTTATAAATCTTAAAAATCTCTTACTTTTTTTTTCAAATGATTTTTTTTTCTAAATTTAAGACCAATTTCAAGTTATTAACTTATTATTAAAAATTTTATTTTTAATTTGTACACAATTTGTTACATTATTCGTATAGCAATACTATATAAGTATATAATGGTTAAATAAAACATGTCTATAATGACTTATAATTTATTAAGAGTGTTAAATTAAAAATATTTTTTTTGGATCTTGTAATAAAAAAGATAAACAGATTTTTATACAATCAAATTATATGAGTCGTTGTAAATATACCACCAAACTTTCATTTATTACATTTATACTATCAAAAATTTAACTTGTTACATATATATTATCTGTGGTTAAATATAACGGGAGTTAACGTTTGAGATTGTAAAAACCATCCCTCACACACACCTTCTTCCTCTCACATACTCGAACCAACTAACCTCATTCTCAACTCTTACATTCACTTGACCTACGACTTATCCAATTCTTCCATTCCTATAGTCTTCATCGCTCCTCCAACTAAAGCTAACGATTGGATTTCATAGGCTATCAACCCTACTAGCACTGGTATGCTAGGGTCTCAAGCTTTAATTGCTTTCAAGCAATTAAGCAGTTCGATGACGGTGAAAACATACAATATCAACCCATATTCGTTTATTGTACCGTCGAAGCTTTCGTTTGAAGTTTGTAACACTAGTGTTGAGTACTCCGATGGTTTGATTAAGATCTAGGTTTACTTCATTAGCGCCACCAATGGCCAAATCAAGAATTGGGTGATCGTCTAATATTGAAAGAGGAATACCCAATTGGTGAGCTCTTCTTCTATTCGTTTTGAAGTTAGGATTTCAATAATCTTTGTTAATTCATCGAACTTGAACAATTATCCAAACTTATCTACCACAAAGGTGGCAGTTGAGCTAGTACAGAGATTGAGGACGATGTCGCTCTTGACATACTTGACGACTTTATCAACAGGGAGTTTTTTAAGGTCGTTTTAGGTGAGAGTGATGAGTGCTCAAAAAGCACTAAAATTACCATGTTTTTATGCACATTAATTGATTAAAAATATATATATTTATATGTTTTATCATATATTTATATAAATTTGTCTTTTTCGGAATCACGGGTATTTTTATTGTTTTTCAGGTATTTTCGCTTAAAAACGTCACTTAAAGACTCAAAAAGGAATACTGGAAGCAATACATCACAAATATATTAATAAATAAATGGGGAAAGGTCATCAAATATGAAAAAATTGGACAAAATGGTCGAAAAGGTCAAAAATGTCAAAAGGAGAAAATCGCGTCGGGCTGAGCACCTCGCGCGCGTGGCTCCGGCCGCGCGCTTCCTCCAGATCCGCGTGCCGCAGCTTATCACTTGTTCACGCGCGCTTTGTATGCGCTCCACCCTCGGTGCGCGCCGACGCCATTTCGCCCCATCTTTCACGTGCAGCCGCCCCCATGACATCATGTTGACGTCATCAATGACCTCACCATTTTCACTACGCGTTTTCTCCATTTTTTAACATTTTTTCACCCACTTTTTCTCTCCATTCTCACCTATAAATACCCCCCTTCTCTTCACTTCAAACAACACCTAAAAACACACTTCTCTCTTCTTTCTTTCTCTCTATTTCTTAGTTTTAGTTTTTCTTATGTTTTAGCTAGTTTCTCTTAGTTTTAGAATTCTTCCCTTTTTGGGAAGAACTAGTTATGTTTTTTGTAATTTATTAGCTTTTTGATTCAATGAATAGGAGTGCAAATTCCGTTTGGAGGTTTTCTAGCTACGGGAATAGCATCAATCTTGTAAGGATTTTATTTTCTTTGCGGTTATTTTTATGCTTTATTCTTACATGTTATATTTAATTTGTCGTGATTAAATTTAACGTGCTATTGTTTGTAAAAAATGATATAATAATAACGTTGTTATGCTTGCGAAATATTAAATAGGTAAAAATCTCTAAAATGAATTGATTTTATTTCTATTCAAGATTTTGTATTAAGAATGTTAGAGAAAAAATATATTATTTTCCATTACAAACATAAATCTGAAAATTAGATTTTAAGGTTTAGTTATCCAGTCTGATTTAGAGTAGTGCTATTTTATTTGTTAGTACAACCGCCTCATAGTTGGAGTGAAACTCTATTTCAAAAGTTTTTATAAGAATTATTATCTGAAAATGTATTGACAACATGTTTTCAGTAGTAGTTTTAAAACTTGAAAGTTAGTACTCGGATAACTAAATTCTTAGGTTTAATTTGGACACATTGAATAAAGTTTAAACTGACTAACCCTACCAAATGTGGCATTTAAATGGTTCATTTTCAATCTCTTAGAAAAAGGAATTAATTTAATTAACCAAATTAGTTATCAACTCCACCCATAGGTGTTAATTGATTTGTTTAGTTAACAAAGAATATCTAACCCCACCAAAGGTGGTATTCATACAAAAAAGGTAGAATCAATAAATATCAATTCATATCTTTAATAACCTAAATAATATGAACAAGCATAATTAACTTAGTTATTATATCCATAAATACTCCACTATTATAAATGATAAAATTTGCATAAATATTTATTGAATCTATGTTTAATTTTCTGTAATTAGATTAAAAACACAAAAACCCCAAAATATCGTGACAGGATGTTTAGGATTTAATTTCGTTTTTAAAAGTTTGAATAATAAATTAAAAACCACATACATTCCTTCCTTAGATCGACCTTGGGAGAATACTTATCATTTTCTACGAAATGATTCGTGCACTTGTGAGAGTTTTATAAATATAAAACAAAAGTATTGGCAGAATCGGCGATACCGGTTTTCGTTCATCAAGTTTTTGGCGCCGTTGTCGGGGATGACTCCGTTGCGGGGATGGCATCAAAGTTTTTGACAATCTCGATTCTGCGCATCAGAGAGTATGGATTGAGAGAGTTTTAATGGATACAGGTATATATAGGTTAAAGGATTTGGGGGAGCATAAGATAAGACGAGTGGAAAAGGAAGAGTTTTAATGGGATTTGGCTGGGAGTGATAGGTGGTATATAGTGGCTAATGATGGGTGGTGATCGGTTGGGAGATTGTGGCTGGTAAAGGCATGGTTTGGCAAGGCAATGGAGGCATGAAAATGAGTTTGGATGGTTCATCGAGGGTGTGAGGAAAGGTATGAGAGGGAAGGTGAAGAATATTTAGGGTTTCTCACAGTTTAAACATTAACTCCTGCTAGATTTAACCTCAAATGATATATGTGTAAAAAGTTAAAAGTTTGATAATAAAAAATAATAAATGAAAGTTTGATGGTATATTTGTAACTACTTTTTTAATTCAATGGTATAAAAATCTATTTACCCAATCGAAAACTACATCCTCTAAGAATCTTAAATATATAGAATATTAAGCCAAAATGATATGCAAATAGGAAAAGTAACATGTATGATGGACACATTTATCTTCTAATTATTATATTATAAAACATTTTTATCTAGTTTCTCATATTTCAAATCATATATTCAATATTTTAATATTTTTAATAAAATTTAGGAAAGTATGATTGACATTATTCATTTTAACTTTTTCCCACCTTTATCTTTAATTAATAATATTTTTTAAAATTTTGATAAAATTAAAAATGTTAAAATAATGACTTTTTGATTAAAAATTTGACGAATTGGACTAAATTGTCTCACAATAAAATAATAAGGAGATAAATGTGTCCTAACTTAAAGTAAGGTGACTAATATATCAAAAATAACAAAAATATGTGACCTAAGTGTGTCCATGACCCAAAAAATTGACAAATTTATCGAGTATAAATTATGCACGAGTATAATGTAAATACTGATATGATTTTATGAGTAAACTAACAAATTTAATATAAATCTATCGCTAAACTTTGGATAGTTACTAATCTACTACATGATTTATAACTAGTGTTACGAATCTATTACTACTATTATGTATTTAATGTGGATTAATATTTTTTAAGTGGCTTAACGAGGTCGCGTGCTTTTCATGTGGTGAAAAAAATTTGCTCCTATTAAACAAATAATGGTAGTGATAAGCTCGTATTACTAATTAGAGAATAAGGGTATTTTCAATTTCAATATAACTTCCAATTTCATGTATTTTCAATTAATAAATCAGGCCAAGGAGTACTTCAAGTTTTCAAGTTGATAGAAGAAGGGTATTGAAAGTGGAGCAAGGAAGTAGAAATAATACAACAAGATAAGTCATTAGAACCTACTCCTATATAATCAGTAAGGTAGTACTTCTAGTTAGATGAATTTTATTAAGGTAAATCAAAATTATGGATTACTACTAACAACGAAAGTTAATGTTCATAGATTCAACACAAAATAAAAAAGATCAACTGTAGGAGTATAAGTGTAGGTGAACATATGTGCATGTATGGGATAGCACTACACTTGTTTCATGCTCTCATGTTCTTTTTCATCAAGGCTCTCTAAAGCCTTTGTCTTATCTTTTTTAGACTTGATATACTCCAATAATAAAGCATTGTAGATATCAAGCAATTGACCTTGCTCATCGTCATCTTTATCATATTCAACAATCACCTATTGAACATCTGGGATAATAGTCAGAGGATTAGTGATAGTGCTAGAGGCAACGAAGGCCATAGCATTAGTATCATCCTTATCATCATTATTGGTATTGTTCGAAATAGTAACCTAAGGTTTCGACTTTTTTGTGCAATTTTTTTAAGACACTAAGCAACAATGTGTCCTGGCTTTCCACATTCAAATCACCTTTACTCAATTTCTCAGAACCATTTTCTCAGTCTTAATCACATCTAGTAGATTTTCTAATTTTGGAACTAGAAGTATCTCTCCCATTAGCCTCAAAAGAAAGTTTCTTCTTCCTAAAGAATCTAATAAATCTTTGAGCAAGGAATGTCATTTCTTCCTCATTAGGATCATAATGTGAAGTACTACTTCCTCATTGCCACACATAAAGTGTATGCAATGAATACGCAAGTATACGTATCGTAACAAATAATATAATGATAAGAAAAGATCATTCTCATGGTGATTATTTTATTAGAAACTAATTTTTATAACTAAAAAAATAAAAATCAATTTTTTTGTGTTTTTACATTTTAAGGAAACAAAATTAAAATAACTAAAAGTAATTAACAATAATTAATTAAATCATATTTAGTAACTAAGAATATACATGAGAAAATATTTAAGAATAATTAATCCCTTAATTTTCTAAACATGTGAATCACTAAAATCCTCCAATATAATTATCAATTAATTACATGATCAATTGAATCTAACCTAGCATATATTTCTCTCTTAAGTAAACTACACACCATATAGTAATTAATTTAATCATACTCTTATGTCAATTAAATTACATACTACTCATTAAGTTCATCAATTATGGATCATATACATAAGAATCATACATCTCTGCCTAGAAACTATGCATGTTATTTAATCGAGACAAATAATTTAATAATTCTCTCAAATCTATTTAATTGTCTCTATAGATAAATTGTTGGCAAAACAATTATTAGCATATAAATTAGATTAAATAATATAATTAAATTATAATTATAATTTGGGTAAAATATTAGATCATCACATGGTGAAAATTAGGTTCATAAGATCCCTAGATTAATAAATTAAATACACATAATTACATTCATGAAACTCATATTTTTCATAAAGAAAGACATAAAAATTGATAAAGAAAAGAGTAGAAGAAAAAATATAATCAATCTCTTGAATTGTAGTACTAATCTCCTTTTGAATCTCCACCAAAATTGTATTTCCTTTTGATTTTTTCTATATTTTTCTTTCTTTTTAGCTCCAAAAATTGATCAAAATTATGCTAATGATGACTCCTTAGGGTTTATAGGGTGATTATAGGTTAAATATAGCTTAGGTGGAATATGAACCATTGGATCAACTTCAGATCAAGAGTTGAGATCAAAATAAGTAAAATTAACTATGCAAACCAATGACAAAGTGACACGTGACACATTGAATTTACTGGGCGAATTAGAGTGCAATGCATGGCAGAGGAGACCAATCCATGTAAACGCATGCTGATTTAGCGCCACATGGTGCAACGTGATTCCTGGAAATAGTTGGCATGGCGCATAGGTGGAATGACTAAACGAATTAGGTCTAGATGCATAGCGAGTGCGTTGACCAAGCGAGTGAAATCAGGATGAACATCGTGTTGACACATGGCACGTGGTGCTCGCTCTTCACATGAGGCGATCTACCATTTATCATTTCTACTGGTGTGGCATCCGTGTGGCTTGCCTAGTCAGCTCCTCTACTTGTGTGGCATGCCACATGGCAGCTACTAATTGGTCCTGCGTCAAAAATTCATAAAAATTTCCAAAAAATTATAGAAATTATATTTTCACTAAAAAGTTTATATTTTAATATTTTTAACCCCAAAAATACTATTTATTGAATAAAATAAGAAAATATTGAGTAAAAAAATGCATTAATAACTCTACTTTTAAAGAGTCATCACACTCCTAAACTTAATTCTTTACTTGTCCTCAAGTAAAGCCAAGTATAGTTAAATAAAGTGATATGGGTAGTATATTTATAAATTTATATACCTATTAATACATGCATATTTGGAAAAAACTACCCCCCTAAAAAGTTGTACAATTCTTTGAAAAAGAGGTTCATATATTCATCAATCAACATTTCATCAATACAAGGATATGCAAGGTATTTGACAAATTGATTTTTTGGGTGTATGTTATACACGATATCATCCAATATACTCATGAAATCAACCTATATGAGCATGCTAATATTATAATTCAATTTTAGAACAAGTCTTATAAGTCTATTTTTCACATCCTTCTCCACTAATATAAATATGCATTTAGCTAAAGATCAATAAAGATTTTTGCATGATTGTAATGTAAGGCTTAAGTGGGGGGTGTCTATAAATGAAGACATTTAAGCCCTTTCTACACCTTAACATTTTTTTGTTCATCATGCACTTTTAACTATAATTGAACTTTTACTTGATATTTTAGTGCACCCTATCTTATCATTCTTTTCATATTCTTCTATTCCACTTCTCTTTTCTCTTGTTTTTTTTATAACTTCACAACACCTCCAAACATATTTTCTATTCTATTTTCTTTTTCTTTAGAGGGGTAATTATATTATGAGTTTTACTTCTTCTTCTTTTATAGGGTGCATTACATTTCACCTCACTCTATAATATAGCACAAGATTGCATTTTTTTTTCTTTTCATACAAGCTAAAGGTGCAAGGATAAAGGTAATACTTATTGGTTAAGCATAAAATATGGCTTAAAGATATGAAAGGTTCTTTGTTATTCTCAAATGGATGACTACAGATATAATAATGGTTAGCTTGAAAGGCTCAATCGATAAAAATAAGGCCTAAATCATCTCTCTTGCTAAATACTATTCATAATTTCGCCTCTAGGGGCTATAAAATAGATTTTAAAACTTGATAGATCTTATCAACTCGCATAACTCAGTACAAATTTTCTCTCAATAAGCACACCAAAATCAACCATGAACATATGCATAAGAATTTGAATCGATCCAATCAAAACTAGCAAGCATATTACATGATTAATATAAGTATCTTAACGAGTATGTTACATTCCTTATCCTATTCATGACAACTAATTTTTATCATTGAGTTCATATATTTCATATCAAGCATGCATGCATTTAGTTTCCATATATTTATCAATTTCTACCAAAATCATGATTAAAGACATTTTAAAAATTAAAAAAGTGCATAGTAAATACTAAAATAGAGAATGAAGTTCCCTTCCCAAAGCTTAAATTACACATTGTCACCAATGTACACATATAAATATGAAAAAGTAAAAGGAAAGAAAACTCCTTTAGTCATGGCACACCACTTCTATCTTAAAATGATCATTCTTGTTGCGTCATTGCTCTCCACATTTATTCATCTACAAAATAAAAACAATAAAATAGAAGTAAAATAACATTGGGTTTCCTCCCAACCAGTGTCATGTTTAACGTCCTTGATTAGACGATCATATCAAGTTCTAAGGCACATCCCTTTGTGTTCATTTACTTTTAAGTTTACTTGGAAACAATTTGAGTCTTAATTTTTTCAATAATGCTTTATGTTCTAGCTCGCAAACACGGTACTCAATTCTCTTCTTATGTAATATTTTTATTTTCTTTTTGAACTTTTTGACATTCTTATAAGCACTCTACCGTGACTCATCCAATTTATGTATTTTTAACAACTTTTTCACCACTCTATTGAAATCTTTTACTTTCATACTTGACTAGGGATGATAGAGTAAAAGTGTGGATTATAAGTTTGGTGTCTCTTCAATTGATGGTTTGAGCTTAGATCCTATCTCAAAATCCTCCATAATCGTCTTTGATACACTGATGGTTATATGAAAATAAAGTTATTAGTGCAAGTAATATTTACTTGTTTTATTCAATAAATAGTATTTTTGGGTCAAAAATATTAAAATATAAACTTTTTAATGAAAATGGGTGAAAATATATTTTTTGAATTTTTTTATGAATTTTTAACGCATGACCAATTATGAGCTGCCACGTGGCATGCCAAAAACTTGATGAGTAGAACCGGCATCGCTGATCCTACCAATACTTTGGTTTTATATTTGTAAAACTCTCGCAAATGCACGGAACATTTCGTAGAAAATGATAAGTATACTCCCAAGGTCGATCTAAGGAAGGAATATATGTGGTTTTTAATTTATTATTCAAAATTTTAAAAACGAAATTAAATCATACACATCCTGTCACGATATTTGGGTTTTTGTTGTTTCTAATCTAATAACATAAAAATAAACATAGATATAGATTCAATAAATATTTATGCAAATTTTATCATTTATAATAATGGAGTATTTATGGATATAATAACTAAGTTAATTATGCTTGCTTATATTATTTTGGTTATTAAAGATATAAATTGATATTTATTTATTCTCTTTTTTTTATATGAATACCACCTTTGGTGGGGTTAGATATTCTTTGTTAACTAAACAAATCAATTAACACCTATGGGTGTGGTTGATAACTAATTTGGTTAATTAAATTAATTCATTTTTCTAAGAGATTGAAAATGAACCATTTAAATGCCACCTTTGGTGGGGTTAGACAGTTTAAACTTTATTCAAGGTGTCCAAATTAAACTTAAGAATTTAATTATCCGAGTACTAACTTTCAAGTTTTAAAACTACTACTGAAAACATGTTGTCAATACATTTTCAGATAATAATTCTTATAAAAACTTTTGAAATAGAGCTTCACTCTAACTATTGGGTGATTGTACCAATAAATAAAAGAGCACTACTCTAAATCAGACCGGATAATTAAACCTTAAAATCTAATTTTCAGATTTAAGTTTGTAATGAAAAATAATATATTTCTCTCTAACATTCTTAATATAAAATCTTGAATAAAAATAAAATCAATTCATTTTATAGATTTTTACTTATTTAATATTTCGCAAGCATAACAACGTTATTATTATATCATGTTTACAAACAACGAGTAATGTTAAATTTAATCATAGAGAAATTAAATATAACATATAAGAATAAAACATAAAAAATAACTGCAAAGAAAATAAAATCCTTACAGTACTTTGATGCTAACTCAGTTGCTGAAAACCTCTAAACGGAATTTGTACTTCCATTTATTGAATCAAAAACCAAATAAATTACAAACACATAATTAGTTCTTCTTAAAAAGAGAAGAACTCTAAATCTAAGAAAAGCTAAAAACTAAGAAATGGAGAGAAATAAAGAGAGAAGAATATGTTTTGAAAGTGTGTTTTGAAGTGAAGAGAATAGGGGTATTTATAGGTGAGGAGAGAAAGAAAAAGTGGGTGGAAAAATGATTAAAAATCGTGGAAATACGGAGTAGTGAATGATGACATCATTGTTGACGTCATGGTGGCGTGGGGCGTGGCGGCACGCGTGGACTATATGGAGATGGATGCAGGCACGTGCGAATTGGAGCGAGCACATGCGGAATGGAGAGCAGACGCGCGTGGAATGAGTGATGCGGCCCGTGCTTACCGGGCACTGGTAGGCGTGGGTGCGCACGGACTGGGCGATTTGCGCGCGTTGTTCGGCGCTGTTGGGCGGCTGCGTGCGTGATTTCCTCTTTTTTGACATTTTTGACTCTTTTGACCCATTTTGTCCAATTTTTCCTTCTTTTTTTGACTTTTCCTCATTTAATTTATGAATATATTTGTGATGTATTGCCTTCGGTATTTTTCTTTGAGTCTTTAAGTTACTTTTTTAAGCGAAAATACATGAAAAATAATAAAAATACTCGTGTTTCCGAAAAGAAAAATTTATATAAATATATGATAAAATCATATAAATATATATTTTTAATCAATTAAAATGCATAAAATAATGGTAATTCTAGTACTTTTTGAGCACTCATCATATGCCACGTAGGTAAAAAATGCTGACTAGGTAAGCCATGCAAGCATGGAGAGTGAATCACGTCACACCGCATGTGAAGAGGATAAAACATGCATCATATGTCAGCAAGGGGTTCAATCTGAGTTCGGAAATTGTCCAACGTGCCCTGCCACATTTTGTTATGCCATTGCTCTGGGTGTTCCACCTATGCACCACGCCATCCATTTCCGCGAATCACTTCGCACATGTGTTGCTGACTCAATGAGCGTTGACTCTAACTGATCTCCCCTGGCACACTTCGCTCCCTGATTCACCCAATGAATTTCCCCTACCACGTGTGACACTATGATTGGCTAAAACTATCAATTTGCTTATTTTGATCGTAGCCCTTGATCTAAAGCTTATCAGATGGTCTAGATTGCACCTAAGCTTTATTTAAGCCCCTAATTACTCCATAAACCCTAATTGGCCTCCATTAGCATAATTTTGGTCAATTTTTGGAGCTAAAAATAGAGAAAAATACAGAAAAATTCAAGAGATGACATAATTTTGGTAGAGATTTAAGAGGAGATTAATACTACAATTCAAGAGATTGATTGTATTTCTTTTTCTACTCTTTTCTTTATCAATTTTATGTTTTTCTTTATGAAAAATATGAGCTTTATGAACACAATTAGGTGTAATTAATTTATTAATCTAGGGATCTTATGAACCCAATTTTCACCTTGTGATGATATAATATTTTACCCCAATTATAATTATAATTTAATTATATTATTTAATCTTATTTGTATGCTAATAATTGTTTTGCCAACAATTTATCTATAGAGGAAATTAAATAGATTTGAGAGAATTATTTAATTGTTTATCTTGATTAAATACCATGCATAATTTCTAGGCAAAGATGTATGATTCTTATGTGTGTGATTCATAATTGATGAGCTTAATGAGTAGTATGCAATTTAATTGACATGAGAGTCTGATTAAATTAATTACTATATGGTGTGTAGTTTACTTGAGAGATGGATACATGCTAGGTTAGATTCAATTAATCATGTAATTAATTGATAATTATATTGGGAGAATTTTAGCGATTCACATGTTTAGAAAATTGGGGGATTAAGTATTCCTAGATTTTTTCTCATATATCTTTTTAGTCACAAAATTTGATTTAATTAATTATTTCTATTTACTTTTTATTATTTTAATTTTACTAATTTAAAATATAAAACACAAATTTTTTTTTAGTTTTAAAAATTAGTTTTTAATAAAATAATCTCCATGGGAACGATATTTACTTATCATTATATTACTTGTTAAGATATGTATACTTGCGTATTCATTGCACACATAATTTGTGTGGCGATCATACACATATTAGAGGCACATCCTCCCAAGAGTTCACACAATTCATAATATCAACATTTGATTCCATACTTTCAAAGTTAAAACAAGTTGAGTTGTTTTCTGGTGAGTTTATGTTCTTATTTACAACATCATGTGTTAAAGTCTTAAGTGTGGGAAACTCAACAGATTCTTTTAAGTTTTCCGCACAATCAGTAACTTTTATCCTTAAACATTTATTAGCATTATCAATATCAGGGGATTTATATGCTTTAAAAAAACATTACTTGTTCATCTTTCACTCTCATTGTAAGTTCACCTTTTTGTACATTAATGAGTGCTCTTCTGATTGCTAAGAATGGATGACCAAGTATGATAGGAATGTCACGGTCTTCCTCTATGTCTAGCACAATGAAATATGTCAAAAAGATGCATTTGTGTACTTTTACTAGCACATCTTCTACCACACCCCAAAGTCTCTTAATTTATCTATCTGTTATTTGTAATCTTATTGAAGTAGGTTTGGCTTTACCAACCCTCAATCTCTAGAAGACCAAAAATGGCATGAGGTTAATGCTGGAACTCAAATCACACAATGCTTTCTCAAAGTGGATGTTTCCAATTGTACAAGAAATGTCAAAACTACCTGGATCTTTCAATTTTTGGGGTAGTTTACTAGTAAGGGTGGCACTACAACCTCCAAT
Organism: Hippophae rhamnoides; assembly: GCA_033030585.1. NCBI lineage: Eukaryota > Viridiplantae > Streptophyta > Magnoliopsida > Rosales > Elaeagnaceae > Hippophae > Hippophae rhamnoides. The sequence continues at coordinate 43,211,304 of CM065436.1, read as the reverse complement.
CATGGTTGTAGTGGGTTTATAAAGGTTGTTTTTCTTTGCTTGAATTATTTCCTTTTCAATGCTCTCTTTATCCTTATTAATTTTTTGTTCCTCCTCATATTTTTGGGTCCTATGCTCCTCCTCTAAAGTTTTACCACTCTTCAAGTTAATGGTGTTTAAATGATCCTTACCTTCTCTTCTTGGGTTTACAATTGTGTCACTTGGAAGGTTACATTGAGGCCTATGACTTATGGCCTAGGTAAGTTGCCTCATTTGGTTTTCTAAATTTCAAATTGTAGCCTCTTGAGGGGAAACTTTTGTATTTACTGATTTGGTGAAGTCTTTCATCATCCCTATTAAAGCATTTGTATTGTCCTTTGTAGGTGGCTTCTTCTCTTGGGCTTGTGATTGTTATGGTTTTTGGAAACCAGATGGTGGAAATGGTTGACGGTTGAATTAATTACCACCTTGATTATTATTATTACTCCAAGCAAAATTTGGATATTGTCTCCATCCTGGGATGTATGTGTTTGAGTATGAATTATTGTTTCGGTTCAAATTTCCCACATAGAATGCAGAGTCAGGATTATCTGGACAATTATCAAATAAATTGGCTCCTCCACAAAACAAACAAGACACCTTGAATCTTGGAGTTGGTTTATACTCGTTGGTGAGTTTTGAACCTTCAAATTTTTTACAAAAGATGACACTTGAGTTGTAAGTGCCATGATATCATTTACCTCATGCACTCTGGCTACTCTTCTTGTGGCTGTCATTCTGTCCATTGGCCATTGATAATTATTACTAGCCATTTTTTCAAGTAAATCATAATCTTGATTGTAAGATTTGGCTAGTAGAACTCCATTAGCAAATGCAAGGACAATAGTTCTTGTTTGAGCATTGAGACCATTGTAGAAAGTCTCTATTTGGATCCAATGAGGGATACCAAATGACACTTCCTTAACAATTCTTTGAACCTTTCCCATGCTTCATATAAAGATTCTTTTTCATATTGTTGATAGGAGGTAATGTCATTCCTAAAAATGAAAAAAAAGTATATACTTCCTCATACATGATTCTTATATTGTCGTCAATGTAAGAACATGCATATATGTAATATAAAAAGTAAGTAAAAATGGAGTAGAATTTTTTTTTGGTAAGTTGCCTCACACAAAGCGCTTGGTTTAACGTCTTTAACCTGATGCTATTACTTTTTCATCCACCATCATCAAAAATATTGAAGTGTGTGATGTTGAACTTCTGAGTTAGCAATTCATTATTTACATCCTTGCATCTTGATGGTAGTCTCCTTTAAAGAATACTAGACAAATTCTCCCACATACCTATCTCTTTGTTATCCTTAAGCTTGTCCTTGGTAAGAAAAAGTTTCTAAAATTACTTTTCATACCAAGGTTCATCCTTAATGTATTTCATAAGGGCATGTGGATTTTCACCTTGGGGAATGTCTCCAAAATTTCATTTTCATGATTTTGCTTCATGGAATTATCAAACCTATTAAGAAAGATAAAGACGGATCATCGGTAAAAAGGAAGGTTCGAATACTACCTTTGGTGTCATATTAGATTCCTTAGGGGTGATGATATTTTTCTCCTTACTAGTCTTTTCTTTGGATACATCATTTGTAAGGATTCTTTAAGGCTCTTTTATTTGCTTACCACTCTCCATAATAATGACATTGATGATTTCTCTAGGTTTACCATCTATTTGGGATGAGAGCTTAATAACAACATGTTTTTCTAGTTTTTCCACTACTCTGATGAGTGGGTCAATTTGAGTCTCAAGGTTTTGATAGTAGCATTGGTTTCCTATATCTCAAGATTTCTTCTTGAAATTTCCTATTCTTCGATAAAAGCTTGGTTCTTTTGCTGAAATTTCAAAGTGTTAGTAATGATGGTATTCACAAGAGAATTACCTTGAATGGTTAGAGTTGGTTGTGACATTTGGAATAGGAAGCTAGGTATGATGTTGAACTCCTCTACTGGATTCCTCATTGAAATTTGATTTACATATATCTTAAGATTTCTCCTTGAATTTTCCTATTCTTTGAATACTTTATACGCTTGGTAGTCTTGCTGAAATTCCAAAGTATTAGCAGCAATGGTATTCACTAAATGCTCAAGTTTCTCACCTTAAGTTGTTGGATTTGGTTGTGGCATTAAGAATGAAAAATTATATGTGATATTGAAATTCTCTGCTGGATTGGTATATGAATAGCTTAGATATTAGTGATTTCACCATCCTACATTATATATGTTAGAGTATGGATCGTACTGGGCTTTTGGCTTTCAAATCGAACCATAACATTAGCATAGTTCCAATTGCTTTATTGATGCTCAAAGTGTGGTGCGAGGAAACCATTGTATGTAGGGTATATGCATCCAAATACATATTTATGTTCCCTTGATATATAACACTTCAAAAAAAAATGTAGTCATAGATAAATAAAATAAAATAAATAAATACAATAAAAATAAATTAAAAATATAAATCAACTAAACTTAAAATTAAAAATAAATAAATCTAAACTAAAAATAAAACTAATAATAAACTAAAGAAAATAAATATATAAAATTTTAAAAAAGAAAAAAATAAATAAAAACTAGTAATTATTAGAAGAATTTTTAAACTAATCCCTAACAACAATGCCAAAAACTTGACATGATGAAAAATATGCAAGTATATGTGATCATGTATAAGTAATAAGTATGGGTTGTCATACCTATAAGAGTTGGTACAATATCTACTCTTAATTACTAGTTTGTTAGTAAATTAATTAAAATTAATAAAATGAGGGTTTTTCTTGTTTTTAAAATGAAAATTAAATTTATCAACTAAACATTAGTAAAGATAAAATAAAATCTAAATATTACGATAATCAACACCTTTTCTTACCTATTCTTTGAATTAAACAAGCTCTTAATCCAAACTCATTTTAATTGACAACTTAGAATAAGTTATCTATATTTAATCTATCAAAATCATTAAATTTTAAGAAACAAATTGGATCAAGGTTAAACACACAAGCTCTGTTTAGTTATTTTGAGTATTAATTCTCATTGGAAGCAATTTATCACTAATTATTCAAATTAATTAACGATTACGTACTTAATTAACTAAATTACTTAATGATTAATTTATTTCATTATTTAATTGTAGACTTAAATAATAAAAAATAAATTCATACAATAATTAAAACTGAGAATAAATGCACAATAAAAAAGAATAGTTATAGAATATTAAAGATCTTATAAAATATTACAATTCATGTCTAGGGCTTTGAAATCACCTATAATCAATTATAAAATTAATTATTTATGGCAAACAATAAATTTAGAAAATTATTTATGAAAATATTAAAAGAAAGAGAAATAAATCTTAGGATTTTTGTTCTTGAATCTGATCTTTAACTCTTTCAATTTCTTATTGAATCATCTTCTTCTCAATTGTTTCCTCAAGCTTAATTATACAAAGTATTTCTCTTCATCTCTCTAAATCTATATTTTGATATTTTTTCCTTATTTGTGTTTATATGAGATAAAAATCAAATTGGTTGTAACTAGGATTCGTGATATTCTAATAGAAATAGGTTTAGTGTGCATTATATATCATAAGGATAAGATAAGTTGCAATGGTTAAAAGGACATGATAAGTTACGAAACATATCAACTTCCTTTCAAAGTTAATTCACTTATCAAATAAAAATCATTAAAAAATCCATAAAAATACCAAAAAAAGCTAAAAAAATTAATATTTTTTTATAGATACAAAATAAAAAATAATAATTTTAGCTCATTATAATAATAAAATATGTATAAATGTATAGAAATTGATATAAAAATATGTACAAAATAGCACATATCAAACATGAGATACACAACTTCATAGACCCATTTTGCCCCTGATGACAGAGAAAAACAATTCTTTATCACAAGTGAAGTACTTATTGCTAAAATGTGATGCTATATGGGCTAAAGAATGCATGCATCACCTATCAGAGACTGGTGAAAAGATGTTTAAGGAGCTTTTTGGAAGAGACTGGTGAACAAGATGTTTAAGGAGCTTTTTGGAATAACAATGGAAGCATACATAGATGACATGCTCGTTAAATTGAAGAAGGTAGACACTAATATCAATGATCTATGAAACTGATTCAACTTCCTTAAACAATATAGAATCAAGCACAATCCCTATAAGTGTGCATTTGGAGTCAGATTAGAAAGGTTCCTAAGCTACCTAGTCACTTAAAGGACATCAAAGCTAATCGATATCAAATTAAGGCATTAGCCAAATTAAGGATAGGATTCGTACCTAACTTGGCAGTATCATAATCTATAGTGAGTACGGTTCTATGAAAGATGACAAAGGAGTTCACAAGATAATTTACTACATAAGTAAGGTTTTTCTGGATGTTGAAACTTGATATCCAATATGGAGAAACTAGCCTTACCTTTAATAACAACAACATAAAAGCTTTGTCCTTATTGCTTAGAGCAAAACAGTACTCACCTCATATCCAACAAGAGTACAATTCCATAAACCATATGCTTTTGAAAGAAGGATTAATAAAAGCTGACTTAGTTACTAAGCTTTTCACCCTCAAACACCAATAAAAGCTCAAATGTTAGCAATCAAACTTCATTGCAAAAATGAAATTCTTGATAACTCTTACCTAAGCAGAAGCACTATCAAAGATTAGGGGATAACCTGACTCAGATACTATGCTTTAAAGCCTTATAGTAGATGGTTCCTTGATGTTCAAATTCCATGAAACAAATAACAAAGTTAATTATGAAGCTTTCTAAGAGCAAGGTGCTACTAATATTTCCATCAAAAGTGACTCCCAATTAGTAGTTAGCTAGATAAAAGGCATCTATAATGCTAAAGACCCCAACATGGCCAAATACAAGCAAATCATTGTTGACATAACCTTAACTTTTGAATACTTTTAGAACGAACAAATCCCTAGATAAGAGAACTCATATATAGATGCTCTTACCAACTTAATTTCTACATTTGACATTGACTACAAAAAGCTTGTACTAGTCGAGTACCTCTCCTAATTTAGCCTCGCAAAGAGAAAGCCTCTAAATGAAGTTTTGAACATGGTTGAACAAAACTCATGGATAATTCCTATAAATAATTACATCCTTCAAGAGATCTTTCCTGAAGATAAGAATGAAGCTTGAAAGCTATGGTAAAGATTAGCTTCTTACACCCTAGTAACATGTAAATTGTGTAGAATATCTTTCACAAGAGTTCTCCTCAGATACCTTACACCAAAATAGGTTGCACTGATCCTAATTGCAATACAAAAAGGATAATGTGAAAATTCTCTAGAGGCATATTCGTAACTCAAGAGGTGATATTTTCAAGATACTATTGGTCAAGGTTGCTCTAGAAAGCTGAGGTATACACATAAAGCTACCTACAATGCATAAATGTTGTTGGTTTTCCATCAACCAGCTAAAGACCTTACCACCATTGTGAGTCATTGCTCTTCATACAACTGGGTATTGACATAAGAGGCCCCTTCCCTAAAGCAAGATCCTAAATGAAATTCATCCTAGTATCTAATGACTACTTATCCAAATAGATAAAAGCTAAGGCATATGGTGAAATCATACTGGATGACCTAATTAGGTTTCTATGGATTGAAATTATCTATAAATAAAAGTCCCAAGGGTGATCATCACTAACAATGGAACTGACCTTTTAGAGAGAAAAGTCAAAGAATATTGTGAGGAATGGAAGATTTGGTTTTGAACCTTAGCACCCAAAACATCCTCAGAGTAATGGACAAGACGAAGCAACCAAAAGTCTATACTTTATCCATTTAAGAAGAAACTATAATTTTCAAAGAAAATATGGGTAAATGAACTCTTAGAGATCTTACAGGCACTTAGAACAAGCAAAAGCTATAACTCCAAGAAAAATTCAACTTCCTAAATTTGACATAATATTAGCTTTGATCAGCTTAAAATTATAACTCCAAAGTGAATGATAAGAATTTCAAAGTAAGAGAATGCGTTCTAGGACAAGTGTTCCCTAACATAAAATATAAGGCAGTTGGGAAGTTAGCCCCAAAATGGGAAGACCCATACAAAGCGATCTGAATTCCTAGATGATGGGCTTATGAATTTGAAGATATTGAAAGAAGAAGACTAGAAAGAAGTTTGAATTTTGTATGCCTAAAAAAATATTATCACTACTTAGATTGTTTCTCTTATTACAAGGCCTAATGAGCTATCAAATTAGACACTAATGCATTCTTTATTCATTTAACAGAGAGTAATTCAAAAATTTAGTGTTTAAATGTACAATGATCTCTAATAAGGAATTAAATCAGCTTCATCCAAAGTTAAGCACCTTGAAAAACTAGATTTTAATGAGGGCAACAGAGTGAAATACAAACAAGCTTTCAAAATAGAGCTCTATATTCCCTCTAAAAAGCTCCCAAATAGCTCCATAAGACAATGGCTAGGAGTAAGATGTTAATCTAGCATCTCATATAGCTTTCTTAACAAATCCAGAGAAGCTACATATAGAATGTGTCAATTATTACTACACCTAGTAAGTCTAGGGACAAATCCAGTTTTCAAGAGTTGGTAAAGATGGGACACTCTTCCCGAACCAATGAACCCTACTTATGATTCAAAGAGTGCCTAATGCAATATGACTACTTTAGTGAGGGGTTACGGAGTAACACAACCCAATAGCTTTTGACCTAAACAAAAAATAGCTTCCTAAAGTTATCTTGAAGGTCACTCATAAGGTTATATTGATGTGCCAATATTTAGTGTACAAATTTTGTATATTAATAAATTACTTGCAAGTGTATGAATCACTTAAAGAAAATGATAAATATGTTTTCGAGGTCAGTCTAAAGAGGAATCGTGTGGTTTTTAAATAACTCAATTTTTTTAAAAAAACTAATAAAAAACCTAAACATCCTACCATGATTGTTTAGGTTTGAGAAATCTAATCTAATGACATAAAAAATAAAGATAGTTTTAATAAAATAATTGGAAAATAAATATTTATATTCAATGAAGAACTTATGAAATATATTAGTTAGTAAATTATGATTGCTCAATACTAATTCGGTTATTAATGATTTCAATTAAGATTATTGAGTCTTTCTTTAATGTACGAAAATATCCCAAGGTAGGGATCTTTTTCTTTATTAATCAAACTTTAACTTGCCAATTTCGGTCGGGCCTATAACTTAAACTTTAATTAAATTATGTTTATCTTCTAAGAAATTACTAAACTGTTTAATTTTTCACCTTCAATCAGGTCAACAATTTAAACTTTCATCAAGGTGTCAAAGTTAGGTTAATGATTTGAGAAAACTAACTTTTAGATTTTAAATCTATTTTGAAAAATATGTCGTCAATATATTTTTCAATAATAAATCTTATAAATATCCTTGAAATAGTGCATGACTCTATATAAGATTTAGATAGCAAATATCTAATATCTAAGAGTATTACTCTAAATTAGATTTAGATAATTCCTTAATCTAACTCTCATGCTTTTTATGAAAAATACTGAGTCAATTTACTTTTCTATAATAAACTTTTGTTTAAATCTTGATGAAGTAATATAAATTAATTCATTTTATAAAAATATTTACCTACTTTAATTTTTTACAAGTATAACAACATTACTAATATTCCATTATATTTATAGCATGTAAATTAATACATAAAGATTATCTGAAAAGGATACATTTAAATTATACCTCAATTGTATCCTTACAGAATCTTAGTATTGATTATGTTATGGAAAACCTCCAAACAAAATTGCCAACATTGTTTGTTGAACTGAAACTAAAGCAACTAAAGCAACTATATTTGTTCAACTCTCAGTTGAGAGAAGAACTTTGAAACTACTAAAATAAAATAAAAAATGGAAAGAAACTAAGAAATCACTTAAAGAGAAGTTGTGGGGTAAAAATGATGATTTTATAATGAAGGAGGGGTCCTTTATATAGCTTTAGAAAATGATATAAAAGAAAGGAAAAAATGAATTAGATGGTTGGGTGCTACTACACATATTATATCCTCATCGTAGCATGAGACAGACTATATATGTTTTTGCCACGATCCATTTCACTTGCACTATGGCACATATTATTTCCACTCCGTGACCTACATCCTTTTGAACAATTAGAACCACTATTTCTTTTACACCTTTTGAAAGTTTATTTTTTTACTTATGAACCCAATTAGGTAGAAGAGATGAATAGATAATCAGTAGAATTATGACATTAAAATATTTAGAGATGGTCAAGCATGCAATCATGTGTAAATAAAATAATATGAAAATATAAAGATTGAGCCATGAGATTTTTAGGTGGAAGCAACTTAGGCCACATCAATAACCTAAGAGGAAAACCACTAATCTACTGGACCACCTAACTATCTATTATGAAAAATAAGATCCAATTACAAGGTCATGTCTTATACTATCTACCAAGATAAAGCCCTCTAAGTAATCTACTTATAAGTTGATGCTTTCATTATAAAATCTACAAGAAAGGTTTTCGGATCGATACCAATAATCCAACAACTTGAGTCACACAAGTAATTGAACCCATTCAACTAGTACCTGAAATGTTAGTACAATAACACAAGTGCAAATGTGTGCTCCAAAGGAGATTCAATAATGAATAATCCAAGCTACGTGATTTAATAAATATATCAGATAAATAAAAATTAACTAACATCCCTAGAACAATTAGTTTAAAGCAAAATATCAAAAATACTGTAGGCTTGTTAATCTATCAAACACTACCATAAATGTTTGATAAATTAACTCAATGAAAAATCCTATTTGAATAGTTTTTGCAAAATAAAGAAAAAGAATAAAATAAAGAGAATAGTGCTTTTATATGGTTAATTAAAGTTGTGTGCTTAGATTTGTATATATAGAATATTTCGAAGCACTAGGTCAAAGTAAAATTACTATGTTGTCCATAAAATCAATTAAAAGAGTTTTAAAGAAAAATGACAATATAGTTAAAAGCCAGTTCAACTTGAGTTAGAAATAGGTTTTAGAATCAAAGTCATAGGTACTTGATCAACATAACATATACTCGATTGATCAAGTGTATAGTTCGATCGATCTAGTGTAATAAATAATTAATTTTGAGCGAGGGTCGATCGATCAAACTAATAAATCAATTGATCTAGTGCTCGATTGATAGACTATTAATTACTCAATCGATATAGTTAATTAAATAATTAATTCATAACTTTTTAAATTGAATAGATTGATTTTTGATAGTTCTACATAGCTTGATCGATCTAAACATGTCTCTATCAATCACGTAGTCTAATCTCAAAATGTTACTAGTTGTCTAATATGAAATCTAATGTGCATAAGAATAGATATATATTTAAATTTTGATCATTAGAGATTGATAGTGTTTTTGGCTTGAAATATTCTTGAAGGACATACCTAGAAACTAAAATTATATTTTTATGTTTTGTTCATGAATATCGCCAATACTCACATAAAACTTACAATCTTCCCCTTTAGCATATTCTTATGACAAAATCTCTCTCACAATACATAATGCTTATAGGAAAAATAAAAGTTTTATATAGTGGAACTATCTTATGATCTAATGAAACCATTTTTGCTTGAAACTCAAAAGCTCATGTATACACTAAAAAACATAAACACAAACAAACAAACAACATATCTAGAAAACATATTGTTCATTAGTTCAATGTATATAACAATAAGAAGGTGAAGAATATTTATAAGAGTGAGTTATAAGCATATAGAAATTAAAAACACTACTATCCCTATGTGTAGTATTTCCAAAAAAGGTTTTCAAAGTAATTGTTTTCCTAAATTAACTTTCCCTTTTTTTTGTAGATTTTCAATTAATGTTTCAATTTTTGTCTCCCTTTTTGCCATACGAATAAATAATATAATCATGAAGCAATGACTAGAATACTCGAGCATACATTCAATAATTTAATCTTGTTGAAGAATAAACTTTTATTTTAAAATTGATTATTTGAGTGGGTTTTATATCTAAATAAATATACTACATTGATATAGAAAAAGGGTATTTTTATGTTCGTCTTTGTGATTATGGGTGTTTATTTGAATTTTTTTAGTTAGTATTGGACTTAGGGAGAGTTTTTACAATTTTTTGAGTTTATGATACTCGATCGATTAGTGATGAACTAGACTGATCAAAGTGCGAATATTGTTTGATCGACAATTAATATTGATCGATCGAGTAGGTTCAATCAGCTCTGTACAAACCTTAGTCCCCATTGTCGACCCTCCTCCTGATTTTCACTCATAATTATACCAAATTCACTCGTTTTCATCCCTAAAACACTTAGAATTGATTACTTTTCCAATTGCATGCATCAATCTCTACAAAAAAAATTTAAATTTTTAGGCAAAAATCATCATGACTCCATTTCTCTATTTTCCCTCATTTTATCACCAAACATACAATGATCTTGATTTTGCATTTTGGTTGGAAAATTTCAACAATTTAGGTAAATATTTAAGTTAGTGGTATGTTTATCTTTTTGAATTTTGTCTTCATTCTATAATGGCTGCTAGATATTATAAACTACCTCTCAGTGCTCCTGCCTTACATTCCTCACAATGGTGGGATAATGAATCCAAATTGAGGTATAACAATACCTGCTCTATACATCCAATTTTATTTGAATGTGGGATTACCTGGATAGAATTTCATGAATTAGGAATTACTCGAGCCATCAGTGCTCTCGGTTTACAATCATTATTTACACCAACCAAATTATAATGCCCATCCATGGTTTTATAGGGTATAGAATTAAACTAATGCCCATCCATGGTTTCCAATCATTGTTTACAATCACTGATTATTTATAGGGTCTCGGTAATATAGTAAGAAATAATTATGTATCAAGGTTTGCATTTATAGATCGAGAAGGAGAAATATCTAACAAAGAAAGATAAGTTATACATCTAAAACAAGAAGTTAAAATAATGAAAGCATTAGTCCATGATATAATATTAGGAAGAAAGTGATACCATTATTATCTAAATAATGTTCAAAAACAAACTATAGGGTATAAAATTAGACTTTGATGGAAGCCTAATAAGCATATAAAAAACAATCATATAACAATAATGAAAGCTTTAATTCTTTTTGCAGAAAAAACTGAATATAGTACAAGAATCAAACATCAAGTTCTTATAAGACATAAATGAAACACCAACTCTTAAAAGAAATAAGACCATATGGTTATAATGAAAAATTAGAATAAGACATACATAAAGAATTTACAGAATTAAAAATGGATGTAAATAACATACCTAGAAACAAGGAAATTATAGGTTATAATTTTGATCCATTTGTAGGATTAAAGGAAGAACCACTTAGGAGATCATATGCATTGATACCTAGGAATGAGAAAAGAAAGAATGAGGAAAAACTTAAAGATAAAAGAAGAAGCTATAATCACAGTTTAATAGAATATATAAAAGAATTAAATAGTTTATGAATCTTGAGAATAAGGACATAGAAAAATTAGTTAATTTGTTAACCTTAATAGATGAAGAACTAGGAAGACATTATGATGAAAATATTTTTACAAACAAATAGGAAAATGATACGATAATAATCAATGAAACTAACTTTGAACCATAAATTATGAGCTTAAAAATATATGAAACCAATTTCTTTACTAGATCCTTATCAAGAAGGAACATCTAATTCAAACAGAGAAGAAGGAAATAAGTAAAGGCCAAAAGAACAAGACCTTCTTTATAGAAGAAAACAACAAACTAAAATGGAAGAAGAATTACATTGGGGAACTAGAGGTAGTATCCCACCCGAATTCAAACTTTATGAAAATTATAGATATGATATTTTAGATTTAGATTGTATGAGATATAGGAAAAAGGCTTTAGATGAATGGTGATGGTAATCATACAAACTTCTCCAACCACACAATCAAACCCGTCAACTTGTAGAGTCTTTAATACATCACAAAATGACAAGAAATGTAAGTTTGGTTTACAAATTTAACAGAACAACATCATTTACAAATGTAGGGGAATGCTCCCATAGATAGGGAATACTTAGATACTGTAGTAAATGAAATATACAAGGAATTTATTGGAGAAGACATATATAGACATATCACTAAATTCAGTGAAAATGAAATTGAGGAAGCCAAATGGCATTTAACAACTATAGAAATATGTAACATATGTTATATAGATTCCTTTATTTATGAATATGAAATGTATTATCATAAGTTACCACCCCTTATGCAAGAAACTTATAAGGGAAATTTTTTTCAGAAGTTACCTAAAACATTACATAAAACCATAACAGAATGAAAGAATAAAAGAAATAGGGAAACTATACCAGATACTTTAGGAGAAAGAATAAGAAATCCTAAAAATTTCATAATCATTGAATTTCAAGAAAGACAGGAATATAAACAAATAAGATGAAATAATAAAATTTGTTATGATACAAGAGTTTTTAGAATGCTAGAAAAATATGAATATAACATAAAATCTTACAAGTAAAATTATAAAAATATAAAAAATATAAAACATTCAAAAGATATACATTTAGAAAATAGAACTTTCAAAAATCTAAGAGAAGGAATAAAAAAGAACCTTATAGGAAAATGTATTTTAGGAGAAAAAGGTATAAGCCACTGGAAAATAAAAATTATTGCCCATCAGAGAAAAAGAAAAATAGAAATTTCAAAAATCTAAGAGAAGGAATAACAAAGAACCTTATAGGAAAATGTATGTTAGGAGAAAAAGATATAAGCCAAGGAAAATAAAAATTATTGCCCATCAGAGAAAAAGAAGCTTTTAAAATAGAATTAGAAAGAATAAAGGAATTTAATATAGATGATACTTGTGTTATTTATCTATTAGAAGAAATTAAGGAGAAAATAACTAACTCAAAGTATGAATAGTCTTTATCAGAAGTTGAATGATTTATATAGTATTACAAATCTAAACAATACCTCTATTAAGGTAGGATTGAAATTCAAAGGTTACATAAGTTATCATTTAGTGCATATATAGATGTAGGAGGTAGTATTTGTGTAGCTAGTAAATATGTATTCCTAATAGAACTCTAGAAATAAGCACCAAAAGATTTAATTCTATGAATTACTAATAATAATATAATAAATCTTAACAAAGTCTTAAAAGATACTATATGGTTTATAAGTGTTAGTGATATTTATGAACAATACATCTTAATGTAATTTTAGTTCTAAGTGTGTCTTTTAAGAATATTTTCAAGTCAAAGAAACTAACAAAATTTAATGAACACATTGTCCCCAATGTGCACATATAAATATGAAAAGGTAAAAGAAAAGAAAACTCCTTTAATCATGGTACACCACATTTGTAGATGAAATGCTCATTCTTGTTGTGTCATTGCTCTCCATATTTACTCATCTACAAAACAAAAACAATGAAAATATAAGTAAAATAACATTGGGTTGTCTCCTTCCTAACCAACACCACATTTAATGTCCTTGACTAGGCGGTCATATCAAGTCCTAAGGTACATCCCTTTGTATCCCTTTACTTTTGAGTTTTCCTAGAAACAATTTGAGTCTTGATTTGTTCAATGCTACCTTATGCTCTAGTTCAAAAACACGGTGCTTAATTCTCTTCTCATGCCATATTTTTGTTTTCTTTTTGAACTTTTGGCATTCTCATATGCACACCATCGTAACTTATCCAATTTATGTATTTCTAATAGCTTTTTCACCTCTCTATTGGACTTTTTCACTTTCATACTTGACTGGGGATATGAGGGTAAAAGTGTGAGGTCTAAACTTCGTGGCTCTTCAATTGGTGGTGTGAGTTTAGATCCTATCTCTAAATTTTTCATAATCGCCTTTGATACACACATGAGAGGCGCGTCCTCTAAAAAGTTCACACAATCCATAATATCAACCTTTGATTCTATACTTTCAAAGTTAAAATAGGTTGAGTAGTTTTCTGGTAAGTTTATGTCCTTGTTCATAACATCATATGTAATAGTCTTAAGTATTGGCGACTCAATAGATTCTTTTAAGTTATCCCCATATTCAGTAACATTTATCCTTAAGCATTCATTAGAATTATCAATGTTAGGGGGTTCAGATGCTTTAAAAACTTTAAACATCACTTGTTCATATTGCACTCTCATTGTAAGTTCAAGTTTTGGTACATCAATGAGTGCCCTTCCGGTTGCTAAGAATGGATGACCAAGTATGATAGGAATGTCACGGTTCTCCTCCATGTCTAGCAAAATGAAGTCCGCTGGAAAGATGAATCTGTTTACTTTTACTAGAAAATCTTCTACCATACTTCAAGGTCTCTTAATTGATCTATCTACCATTTGTAATGTTATTGAAGTAGGCTTGGCTTTACCAACCCCCAATCTCTTGAAGACCGATAATGGCATGAGGTTAATGCTAGAACCTAAGTCATATAGTGCCTTGCCAAAACAGATGTTCCCAATAGTGTAAGGGATGTCAAAACTACCTGGATCTTTCAATTTTTGTGGTAGTTTTCTATTGAGGATGGCACTACAACTTTCAGTCAAGGTTATTCTTTCATAATCTCCAAGGCTCATTTTCTTTGATAGTATATCCTTCATGAATTTGTCATAAGACGACATTTGTTCTAGTGCCTCTATAAATGATATGTTTATATGTAGCTTCTTGAAGACTTTCAGAAATTTTGAAAACTGCGTATTTGAATTTTGCTTTTATAGTCTTTAAGGGAAAGGAATAATAGGTTTATAAAGGTTGTTTTTCTTTGGCTAAAATATTTTCCTTTCAGTGCTCTCTTTATCCACCAGTTCCTCTTCATCCTTGTTAATTTCTCTGTTCCTCCTCATCCTTTTCTATCTTATGTTCTTGTTTTAAAGTTTTACCACTCCTCAAGGCTATGACATTGCATTGGTCCTTACCTTCTCTTCTTGGGTTTACAATTGTGTCACTTGGAAGGTTACCTTGAGGCCTTTGACTCGTAGCTTAAGCGAGTTGCCCCATTTGGTTCTCCAAATTTTGAATTGAAGACTCTAGAGTGGACTCTTTTGTATTTACTGATTGGACAAAGTCTTTCATCATCCCCATTAAGGCATTTGTATTGTCCTCAATAGGTGGTTTCTTCTCTTGGGCTTGTGATTGTTGTGGTTATTGAAAATCAGGTGGTGTACATGATTAATGGTTGAATTGATTAACACCTTGACTATTGTTATACTCGAAGAGAAATTTGGATGTTTTTTCCATCCTGGGTTATATACGTTGGAGTATGGATTATTGTTTTGATTCAAATTACCCACATAGCATATTGATTCAAGATTTTTTGAACAATTATCAAACAAATAAGCTCCTCCACAAAATACACATGACACCCTTGAATCTTGGACCTAGTTTATACTCGTTGGCGAGTTTTAAGCCTTTAAAAGATTAACCAAAGATAAAACTTGAGTTGTAAGTGCTGTGATATCATTTACCTCATGCACTCTGGCTACTCTTCTTATGACTATCATTCTGTCCATTGGTCATTGATATTTATTGCTAGCCATTTTCTTAAGTAAATCATAAGCTTGATTGTAAGATTTGGCTAGTAAAGCTCCATTAGCAGGTGCATCAACAATAGTTCTTTTTTGAGCATTGAGACCATTGTAAAAGGTCTCCATTTGAATCCAAGAGGGAATATCATAATGAAGACACTTCCTTGAATCTTTCCCATGCGACATATAAAGATTCTCCTTCATATTGTTAGTAGGAAGTAATGTCATTCCTAATCTTGGCATTTTTTGTTGGTGGGAACTATTTCATCAAGAATTTCTCTACCAAACCATTCCAAGTTGTAATGGAGTCAGGTGGAAAAGAGTTTAGCCAAGCTCGAGCACGGTCTCTACAAAGAGTAAGAGAACAATTTAAGCCTAAATGCCTCCTCTATCATACCACTAAATTTAAATGACTCTACAACTTCAATAAAAAATCTGAGATGAAGATGAAGATCCTCTGTTAGTAATCCGTTGAATTTTCCAACTGTTCATAGCATTTGAAACATCACTCGATTTAGTTCAAAATGATTAGTTTGAATATTTGGCCTTGTAATACTTGGATTCAGCCCTTCCAACGTAGGTATTACATACTCATTCATAACTCTATCTCTATCATCCATCAAAAGCATTTGATTGTTTAAGTTTAGCTCAATATTATTTATCTCTAATGGGTTAGCCATTTTTTTTCTCTTGAATGACTTTTTATTTTCTAATTGATCTCAAAGTATGATGAATTTCAAGATTTAAAGGTAAAATTTCCCCTCATGAACTCTGCTCATGCAATAGACTCAACTATGTTTCTACAATACTAAGGAGATGTATAAATAAAAACTAAATTAAAAAATTAAAAAAATAAACAACTAAATTAATAAATTAAAGTAAAAAAATAAATGAATAAATAATTAAATAAAATTAATAAAATAAATTAACTAAAATAAATAAATAAATAAGTCATTAAAAGAAAATAAGTAAATTAAAATTAAAATTATAGTAAAAAAAAAACTAAAATAAAAAAAATAAAAAATTATTAATTTCTAATATTTATAATCCCTGACAAAAGTGCCAAAAACTTAATCATTACACAAATTATGTGTGCAATGAATACGCAAGTATATCTATCGTAATAAGTAATATAATGATAAGAAAAGATTATTCTTATAGAGATTATTTTATTAAAAACTAATTTTCAAAACTAAAAAAATAAAAATCAATTTTTTTTTGTTTTTATATTTTAAATAAGTAAAATTAAAATAACTACAATATCTAAAATTACTTAATCTTTCAATTTTCTTAAACATGCGAATCGCTAAAATCCCCCAATATAATTATCAAGTAGTCAAATGATCAATTGAATCTAACTTAGTATATATTCCTCTCTCAAATAAAATATATCATATAGTAATTAATTTAATCACACTCTTATGCTAATTAAATTGCATACTACTCATTGAGTTCATAAATTATAAATCACATACATAAGAATCATACATCTTTATCTAAAAACTATGCATGTTTTGTAATAAAGAAAAACAATTAAATAATTCACTCAAATCTATTTAATTACCTATATAGATAAATTATTGGCCAAATAATTAATAGCATAAAAATCAAATTAAATAATATAATTAAATTAAAAGCTCATATTTTTTAAAAAGGAAGACATAAAAATTGATAAAGAAAATAGTAGAAGAAGAAATACAATCAATCTCTTGAATTGTAATACTAATCTCCTCTTGAATCTACACAAAAATTATATCTCTTCTTGAATTTTCTATATTTTGCTCTCTTTTTAGCTAAAAAAAATACCAAAATTATGCTATTGATAGTCCCTTAGGGTTTATGGGGTGATTAGGGGCTTAAATATAGCTTAGGTGTGATCTGGACCGTCATATCAGCTTTAGATTAAAACAGGCAAAACTGATAGTGTTAGCCACTGGGCAAATCAGAGAGCGCCGTGTGGTAGGGGAGATCGATCAGAGTCAATACTCGTTAAGTCAGCACCACACAACGAGATGTGATTTGCGTAAATAGATAGCGTGGCGCATGGTGGAACGCGGCGAATAATCGGGTGGAGACACATGGCAAAAAAGTTTGACCGCACTCCAAACTTGGATTGAACGCCATCCTGAGACGTGGCACATGTTTCATTCTCCTTACACGCGGCGTTACGTGATTCACTGTGTTGCTTGCGTGGCATCCGCGTGGCTTGCCCAAACATCTCCTTTGCTTGCGTGGCAAGCCATATGGAAACTCTTGATTGGTCTTGCGTTAAAAATTTATAAAAAATCTATAAAAACCCAAAAAAATCCACAAATTATATTTTCATCCCTTTTCACTAAAAAGTTTATATTTTAATATTTATAGCCTGAAAAATACTATTTATTGAATAAAATAAGTAAATATTAAGTAAAAAAGTGCGTTAATGACACTATTTTCATAGAGTCATCAATATTTCTATTCCCATTCATGTTAGATTTCGTATTAGACACATAAGAGCATGGCGTATATGGGTCACTTGGTCGATCGAGCCATGGCTAGATCGATGAAGCATAATTACCTAGTTGAATTAATTTTTACATGATTGTATCAATTAAGAAATTAATACTCAATTGATCGAGCACTAGATTCATCGAGATTAATGAATAGATTGATCAACTTATTTAATATTTAATTAAGTGTTTCACTAGGTCAATTTCGCCTAATATATTTTTGCACCAATTATTTTATTACTATATTATTCTTATGTTTTAAAGCTCTTTAAATATTTTCAAGGACATATTTGTCATAGACCTTTGACCTAGGGTTTATACTTATGCTATTTAATCATACTATTGGTTCAAAATTTTGTTAACCATATAAGAGCATTATTGAGAATTATTCTCTTCATTTTATTCTCTCTCTTGTTTTGCTAAAACTATTCAAGTAGACTTTTTATCGAGTTATTTTGTTAAATATTTGTGGTTGTGTTTGATGAATTAATAAGCCTGCCATATTTGTGATATTATACTTTAAACTAATTCTTTAAGGGTTATAGTTGATTTTTATTTATCTGATACATTTGTTAAATCATCTAGTTAGGATTATTTATTATTGAATCTGCTCTAGGACACACATTTGCACTTGCATTATTGTGCTAACATTTCAGGAACTAGTTGTATGGGTTTGAGAAACTCGCGTGACTCAAGTTCATCGGAACATTGATCTAGATCCAAACACCTTTCTTATAGACACCATGATGAAAGTAGCAACTTGTAAGTAGATTACTTTTGAGCATTACCTTGGAAGGTAGTTTGAGTCCTAGCCTTGCAATTAGATCTTATTTTTCATAGTGGATAGTTAGATGGTTCGATGGACCAATGGTTTTCCTCTTAGGTCATTAGTGTGGCCTAAGTTTTTTCCACCTAAAAATATATTGTGTCAAGCTTTATTTATTTTTGCTTTATTTTATTTACACATAATTGTAGGCCTGGTTGTTACCGTACATTTTAATTTTTCATAATTCTATTGATATTTTATTTACTCAACCTCAAGCTAATTAGGCACGTAACTAAAAAAGAGACTTTTCATTTGGTATCAGAGTCGGTCACTAAATACACCCTAGGACCTTGTTATGGATCATTTAAGAGAGGCTTCATCTACTACCTATGCACCTTACTTTGATAGGTCTAATTAATCATATTGGAAGGCTAGTATGAGAGCTTTTCTATGGTTTATAGATGAGAGTGTTTAGAACTCTAATTTATGGTTGGAAACCACTTATGGTTATTAAAGATAATGTAGTCACTCCTAAGCCTAGGAAAAAGTGTACAAATCAAAATAAAAATTGTTAGCAACTAGAAGAAAAATGGTATTAATGCTACTTTGAGTGCTGTGTTTGCTGATGAGTTTCGTCATATTTCTAATGTTGATACTGGCAAGCATGCTTGGGATATTTTAGAGGTTTCCCATAAGGACACCACATAAATTAAAGAGAACTAAACTTCACATACATGGTAGTCAATTTGAAAATCTTAGGATGAAAGAAGATGAAACTTTCTTTGAATTTTATATTAGATTATATGATATTACTAATACCTCGGCCAATCTTGGAGAGAAAATTGATAATTTTAGGATAGTTTGAAATATTTTCTACTTGCTATCAAATCATTTCCATGCCAAGATCACTGCCATTGATGAAAACAAGGATGTAGACACCATCAAAATAGAGCAACTTGTTGGCTTAATTCAAACCTTTGAGATGAGCTTTCAAAAACCTCGAAAGAACAAAAGTATTGCTTTCAAAACTGCTATGATTGAAGACAATAACAATGATGAGGAAGAACTTTTACTCTTAACCAGAAGATTAAAGAAAATCTTTAACAAAAAGAATCATCAAAACAAAAGATAATCAAGTTGTCAAAAGGATTAGAGTATGAGAGAACCCAAATATGTGAGTTCTAATAGTAAGAAATCTAACCCACTAGACTTAAATGTTTTGAATGTTTTGAACTTATACTCGAAATATTACTTATTATACACAAAGAACTGTTGCACCCGTGATTGAAAAATTTGTTAAGTTTGTGTTTGTCTTTCATCATTGTGGTAGAAAAAGTCATATTAGGCTCAAGTGTAGATGTTTGATAAATGTTCCTCAATCTAATAGTACTTTCCATGCTTCATATAGTAGCATTCATAACCATCATCCATATATACATGCTACATTATATTCTAGGATGAATGTAAATTATAATAACATGTTGAAAAATTCTCCTAACAAGCATGAAGTTGTGGTTCAAAGAAGCGTGAAAATTCAACATATGTAATTCTAGGACTAATTACCATCGTTCAATCATGCATACCGCATCTTCATTTAGGATGAATGGGAAATCTAATGGTAAGTCCAAGAATATGCCAATGATAACTAAGATAGTTGATTCTTAACCAAAGATATAAAGAAATCGAAATTCAAGAAAGTTTAGGTTAGGAAAGGTTGTCTCTTTTCAATCACCTAACCATCACTTATTGTTCACCTAGATACGTTTGTTTAGGTGCTTAAATGACCCTAGTTGAGTATATTTAGTTTATTTGTTTTTATTTTTATTGATGTTTATTTAGTTTAAAACAAGATAAAAATTAAAAATTAAAAATTAAAAAAGGAACCTTTTAGTTGATCACTTGCATCAAGATAACACTTAGTCATTTTTTCATAAACTTTTTTGAAAGGTGCAAAATGAAACTAAAGTAAGTCTATCCCCAATTTCATAGGATGAGGTTGGTATCAACATTCAATTCAAACCTAGAAGGATTATGGAAGGCACTCGACGAGACAAAGCACAACAGAGTTGGGATCGAGCATAGGCGATACAAGATCGACTATAGACCACTACATGACCGACTGTGGATGGGCGGCCAGGAGATTGGGTGACATTGGTTGATATTGTGAAAAGTGGAGTGTGATGTGCATGAGAGGCCTAGACTTATAGGAAAACATCGTATGATTTCCAACTTACTATTTGGCTTGGCAATCCACCAACATTTTAGCTCCCAATGCTCAAACTTTGTCATTCAAGTGATGGATTGGGTCCCATCGATTGACCATGATGAGTTTTTTTCGATCACTTATAGATCATAAGGTAAGATTCAATGAGTAATGATCCCATCTTGTTGATGCTGTGACATTTACTAATATGACTTACCTAAACTTCAAAATCTTAACTTTTTCCTTAACTCATATTTTTCTTTAGACTCTATTTTTCCAAGGCTCTATATTTTTTGTACTCCTAAAGTCCCTGAGAGGTTTTTTTGGTTCTCCTAGATGCCTTAAGGAATTTTCTAAAAATGGATGGTCTGCACTTCATCTTTTATGAACTCTCACTTTTTTCCTAAACTGCCTAAGTTCCTTGGAGATTTTTTTAATTCTCCTAAGTGCCTTAAGAAGTTGTTTGAAAATGAGTGGTTTAGATTCCATATTCTTTGGACTCCTATTTTTCCTTTGAATTCTTAAGTTCCTAGGAAGATTTTTTGGTCCTCCTAATTGCCTCAGTAGATTTTTTAAAACTGAATGGTTTGGACTCCATCTTTTCTAGACTCTCACTTTCCTCTGAATTCCTTAATTTTATGGGAGTTTTTTTTGGTTCTCCTAGGTACCTTAGGAAAATTTTGAAAATGGATGGTCTAGACTCCATTTCCCAGCCCCTTTCTTAATATACTTCTTGAGTGTAGTAAGCAATGACCAATCTTTGTATCCCCATTTTTATGGAGGTGTAGCTTCCACCTTTTCTTTGGAAGTTCAATGATTGTTGTTGACTTTTAGAAAGGTGTTTCCTAGGTGTGAAAGTGGTTGTGACTCATTTATTTCCCTGGTATACCTTTCCCAATGGTTGTGCTTGGATCGTAGATCATTGTTATTGTGTGTGTTAGAGAAGTATTATCCTAGCTCCATTTTCCACATAAGACTAAGTCTATTAAGATAACAAGCTAGTGCCATAACCTTGATCTTGGATCATAGTATATGTGGGTATGGAATGGCCATTAACCCTATTTCCTTTCCTATAGAAGATGATGTATTGAGGTGATGGAATACATTGTCTTGATCCTAAATCTCATTCTCCATGGGCATTGGAAGGGTTTTTATCCTGCCTTCATTTTTTCACAAGAAGTGATCTATTGAGACAATGGTTTGATGATGAGTAGGCTACTATCTTGATCCTAGATTACTATCACTATGGGTATAGAATGGGCATTGGGCTCTATTTCCTTTTCCTCATAGAAAGTGATCAATTAAGGTAATGAAATACATTACCTTGATCTTGGATCTTGGTCATTATGGGTATGGAATTGGTATTGAGCCCTACTTTATTTCCTATAGGATGTGATCTATTGAGATAATACTTTTGAACTGTCTTAATCCTAGATCTTGGTTACTATGGGTATAGAATGAGCGTTAAGCCCTACTTCTTTTCCCATAGGATGTGATCTATTTATAAAATGGATACATTGTCTTAATCTTATATCTTGATCATTGTGGGTGTGAAATAGGTATGGATCCCTACTTTCTTTCCAACAGGATGCAATCTATTGAGATAATGGTGTAGATATACTATCTTAATCCTAGATCCTAGTCACTGTGGATGTGTAATAGGAATTGAACCCTGCTTCCTTTCTTATAGGGTGCAATCTTTTGAGATAATTATTTGATGGTATATAATCCACTACATTGATCATGGTTTACTCTCGTTGTTGGTATGTAATGGGTATTGGGCCTTGTTTCCTTTCTCTTTCAAGAAGTAAACCATTGAGGTAATGGTTTCCACTTTTTATGATCCTAGATTACTATCATTGTAGGAATGGAATGAGTATTAAGCTCTATTTCCTTTACCATATAGGAAGTTAAATATTAAGACAATGGTCTTATGGAGCTTGTTTAGGACCTAGATTACAACGCTACACAGAACTTTGTATATTAAGACATTAGCTAAGTCCTAAGAGGGATGGTTGCTACAAGGTTTTATAGAAGGAATAGCCTTCTTGATCTAGTGTAGGATGAATTTGACTCTTGTTGTGAATAAGTGGTTGATTATCAGTCTAATGTTATAGTCTTTCTGGGTTTCAAGTATATGTTGGGTGCTTAGAGACCTAAGTTATAGAAGTTACATGAATACCAAGTTGGCTAGACTTTTTTTATTCTTAATGTTTTTATTTTATTTTTTGGTGATGTTATTGATATAGCCATATAAGACCTCACTTAGCACTTTATTGAAAATAAAACACAAGCATAAAAAAATAAATAATTCTACTCCCAAACTCTTAAAGATGGACACTAATCACATCTTTTTTCCCTAGTGTATCCCCATGTTGTGGCATTCTTGTGCTAATATCTATTTTCCCAAGACAATCCTAATTTCGTATATGTTGGGAACTTTAGTGCTAGGTGATAAATTGATGATATTACCTTGACAAAATGTAGAAATGCCATCCTAGGATGCTGTTTTAAGCTCTACTACTAGGAAGTTAATCGTAATGGTCCTGGTGGCATGGTCCTCTCTAATAATGTCCAAAAGTTCTACAGTTGCATTTGGGGTGAGATATTTTTTGAAGAAGCCATACATGGGGAGTGCTAACTGACCTAAGGTGATGTTGTAGCTTTATCTACTTTCAGGCGTCCTTGAAAAAAATGTCCACTGAGCTACCAGTATCTACCAACATTTGAGAAATCCAGTTATTGGAAATTTGTGAGGTTATAAACAAAGCATTATAATGAGGATGCACTAGTTGTGTTTCCTTCTTCTCAATGAAGATCAAGTTTTTCTTAAATATTTTAGGCTCTTTATCCTTGCCATACATCTATATGATGTGAAAGAACCTCTTGGCTAGTTGCCAATCCTCTAACATGAATTTTCCAAGCATGATTGGTATCCCTACCTATTGGACCTTCCAAGATAATGTAGAATTTATTCAAGGCTAAAGCCTGCCATCCTCTACTTGGTTATTTAAGGCTGGTGGAGATGGTTCATGCTTGGCAGCCACAAAATTCTTTAGATAACCCTTCTATATTTAGTGCTCTATTTCTCTCTAGAGTTCCTAGCAATCATCAGTTTTGTGATCAAAGTCCCCATGGAACTTACAGTACATATGTTGATTCTTATTGGATGGTTTACCTCTAATATTCTTGGGGTGTTTGTAGAGTCCTGAATCCTAGACCTATATCAACACTTATTCCTAGGAAACATTTAGAGGAATAAACTTTTGGAAGTTGTTCCCATGTGGTAGTGCTCCATTTTTCCTTGGGGGATTTTTTTCCTATCTCTTCTTTTCACTTTCTTTGTTGGAAAGCTCAAGGGCTCTTCCTCTATCTTCCTTTTCTGAAGGAAATTATTAGCTATACTTTTATGGTGGCTAGCCATATCTTTGACACAGGTTTCTGCCGCTACAATCCTGGTCATCTTTTTATAAGAAAACCCAAGGATCGTTTTTGTTAGCTTAGTTTATAGTTGAAGAAATCTTTTAATGACTTATTTTATTTTTGAGTCAGTCCCATCAAATTTGTTGAGGTATTTGATAGTCTTCTCTTTGTTGAGAAGTGAGTTAGGAACTACTTGACAAACTCAAAAAATTCCCAATTATTCTTGGCCTAAGGGTTCAGTACCAAACTATAGCCTTGTTTGCCATTATAATGAGAAATTCTCTACAAATAATAGTGTTATTATACTAGTAGAGATTTACCCAATCTCTAAAAAGATCAAGGTGGTGTAAAGGGTTAGAAGACCCATTATAATTTCCAATAGAGGGTTGTATGAACTTATTTCCTAAAAGAGTAGATAGTACCTTTTAGGTTAAAGAAGCTTGATTAGAATCGATGTTATCCTAATTCTGTCTCTCTCCATCAAGTCTCAACTCGATTTTTTGAATTTAGTGTTCCAATTCTCCTATTGGTAGAGTTGGAATAGGATGATCACCAACTACTGGCGCCATTTATTTATTGTGGCCTAAGTCCACAGAGTCTCTAGAAAAGCTTTCTTGGCTAGAATGGGCATGGTGTTTTTCCTCGAAGTGGTTCATCAAGTCTATATGTTCTTTGTGTAGGTGCTCTAAGTCTAGTTATCTTAAACCACCTTGGCTAGTAGTGGCTAAGTGTGTCTGGTATAGGGCGTCATTGCCATTCCCAAATTTGGTACTCAGGTCTTATGGATCTTGAATATAGGAACTTAATTTGTTGTGGATCAGGCCTTTTGAGTTATTATTGGCACTAGATATTTGATGCCATTCTTCTTGGCATTAAGCCTTAATGGTCGTAGAGACCTTGAGTGACTTACTGAGGCACTAGGTTGCACTTATGAGTTCATCTGAAGTTGCATCAATTGCTTCATAATGAGCTCCATTTTTCCCAACCTTTGATCCATGGTTGGTTTCTTAGGCTTGGCACCCTTTTGATTTCCCTTATTCCTTTTTGGTGGTGATTGGTCACTCACCTGGACTTTCACCTACTTTTCATTTAGTGGTAATGATGTATAGTTTTAAGAATTTTCTTGAGAACTCATTCTAGTGATTTTTCAGATCTAACACATTGTTAGGAGAAAAAATGAATGAAGAATGCAATGAACAGAGTGAAGAACATGATGAATGCTCTTGAGTTTTCTCTTGCTCAATCAATTGAATACCACATTTCTTTCCCACATATGGCACTAGATGTTAAATCCAATTTCTCCTTGTCGGGTTCTTTGGACATGTAGACTTATAAATCACTAGATAACTACATCAAAAGGTACAATACTTGGGGTTATTGTATTCACTCTGATGTTTAAGTTAGTTTCTGAGGTAAAATATTAAGATCAAAGGGAAGTTAAGAGAGTTTGTGGTATGAACTCATGTTTACCTTTTCCAGTTGTGAGGACCTATTTAAAGATTTTGGCAGATGACATAACAACAAATAACTAATATCGATCAATTAATATTTAAATATTGAATTAATTAATATATAATTATTTATGATATTAATGACCTTCCATAATATGATGTCATTAATATAGATTTTTAGTTTTAAATAATAAAAGATATAACTATATATTGACTATACCCATTTGACTTTTTAATGTCATTATGGACCAATCAAATGGTGCCACACATACATGGTGATTTTCCTATCCAACAATATTTAACTTGTTACATCTATCAATATCTTATAACCTGTTATATCTACATGTATATTTGTATATAACATATTATATTACCTCTATATTTGCATGTATAATGTTCAATTTTTTAATATAACTTAAATTTTATCATTGTTGTGATATAAAAAATGTAAGATATTACTTTAATCTCTATATTTGTATGTAATGCATTACATATGTATCTATATTTTTGTATTACATATACATCTATCATGTTACATCCACCTTTATCTTTCGATGTAACATGTTACATCTATCTTTAACAAGGTCACTAGAGCTCTAGTGAGATTGTAACATGTTATATCCAACTCTATCGTTGAATATATCATGTTACATCACTTTTATCTTTAGATGTAACATGTTAGATCCAACTCTACATTTGGATGTAGCATGTTACATCCTCCTCTGGTGAGGTAGTCGGTGCTGGTTGTCGGTAGGGCTGCTAAGCTCTGGTAAGGTCACCGACGATGTAATGTGGTCTTATCATGATCCCATTTTATTGAAGTTATAAAATGAGGATATTTTAGCTTATTTATTGAGTAGTTTGATATAAAATTGTGAGTTTTAAGGTAAATTATAGCTAATTTGGGAAAATTGATGCTATTTAGGCCAAAAACTGCACATATGGAACGATATATGTTTGCTACATATTCAATCCAATTTATTGCTTTTCCAATTTTACTCTTATTAAATTTAACAAAGGCTCTAGAATATAATTTATCCAAAATCATAATTTTATAAGGCCAATTAAATATGGCCCACGTACTCCATGTGTAAGGCTCAATTGGCCTTTCTTGGCAAATTTTAATTTTGTCATGGTATATTGATCTCAAAATTGACGTTCCACCTTAAGAAGCTCTGAGTGAGGGTTCAGTATGGACTCACATATGGCTTATGAATGACCACAAATACATTATTCTAAATTTTATAGGCATCTCTTTTCTATTATTTTGTAATGGTGTTTACCTATTATCATCTCATAATTGCAAATCCTTTTCTGCCTACTATTTAAACTTAAACATTATATAGTGCAAATTTATAATTTTACTCATCTATGTACATTGATTAATTATAAGGATTGCAGACTATGGCTATCATAACCTATAATTTCAATTGATCATTATGTGTATTAGGAAATCCAATTTGCATCTTAAATTTAACCTTAAGATGGATCCAACCATCACGAAGCTTATATTTTTCTGAATAATGTTCCCATATTTAGAAGAAAAAAAATAGATTCTAATAGGGAAGTGTTTTCCAAAAGGTTCACATACTAATTATCGAAGACAATTTGTATAGGTGCATTGTTGTACTTATAATCGAATCAAAGTTAACCAAATTGTAAACCCTTAACTACACTCTTGAATATGATTGGGACTTATATTTGGTTAGTATGTACAGATCCAAAAAATTCGTTTAGTGATAATGTACATCTAACTCACGAACTTGTCTAATAATTAAAGAACCATCCCTAACTTTGAAGCACTTACTTTATGAGTGACTGAGTCAAGCTACCTATCTCATTGTATAATTACAGAATATACATGATGGGTATAATGATATATGCATGACATTGGTATGCGTGCCAAGCCGTGTAGACATGGGCACACAAGTGCACAGACACGGGTGCATATGGGAGTAGAAGTCGTTCCCTGGCGTAGAGGTTATGACTACAATTGAAGAGATGGTGCATAGTGGAAGAAGGGACCACCAATCCATTAGGAAAAGATGCTCATACCCCCGTCTCTCACGCACTTACCATTGTCACACATTTGTTCTGTTTCTTTTCTTTAATTCCCTTGTAAGGCTATATATAGCTAAGAAGATATGGAAATGATATAGAAGAATATTATACCAATCAGCTCTATCCCCCTATCTTTTCTTCATCTTCCTCTACCCTATAAACTACTTGTAACAATGGTATCAAAGCCATGGATACCTGTGGTAAATCCAACGCCGAATTCTATAGTGAGGTTATGGAAACCCTTGTGCCATATGAGTCTGACTTCAAAATTTCCCTGAGCTTAATCCCTTTTAGAGGGAAGAAAACCCACATAGTGAGCGATAAAGATAAGGTATTTATCAGCTTATTTGGAAAGCCTTGTTCCAGCTACAGGGTACCAATTTATGCATAAGCTCAAGCTACCATCCCAAACTGATGGCGAGATAGAGGTGGTCAACTATACCCTAGATCAATATTTACAGTGCTTTGCTAGTGAGCAACTGAGGTAATGGGTGGAGTGGATACCTTGGGTTGAATTCAACTATAATACCTCCATACATTCCTCCACCAAAATGACTCCATTTGAGGTAGTTTATGGTACTTCACCACCACGTCTATTGGCTTATACCCTCGAGAGTTCCCATATCCAAACAGTGGATGAGTACCTGCATGATCGAGATCACATTCTATGAGACTTATTTCATAACCTTCTACAAGCACAGAATCAAATGAAATGCGAGGCTTATCAATATTGACGAGACATCTCCTTTGAAATAAGAGATTATATGTATCTTAGACTCCAATCCTACACACAAACTTTAGTGGATTTTTGAGCTTCCATGAAACTTGCCCCACGTTTCTATGACCCTTACAAAATAGTAGCTCGAATTATGGCAGTAGCATAAAAGCTGACCTTACCTCTTGATTCCTAAATTCACAACATCTTCCATGTTAGCCTGCTCAAAAAACGCTTGGGAAAATATAAGCTACATCCCCCCCAATTACCACCTATCTCAAATAATTCAATGGTAATTCTCGAACTAGAAGCCATTTTTTCTCGAAGAGTGATTCAAAAAGGGAAATATTGACCCAAACCTGAAATCCTCATGAAATGGGTGGATGCACCAACAGAGGATGCCACCTGAGAGAATGAGTGGCGATTCTCCAAAACCTATTCTAATTTGATCCTTGTGGACAAGGATTCTGAGATAGGGAGGAGTTGATACATGCATGACACTTGTATGTGCACCAAGCCGGGCAGACATAGGTGCGTAAGCGCGTAGACACGTGCACACATGGGTAAAGAAGCCATTCCCTAGCGTAGAAGTTATGACTACAATTGTAGAGATGATGCACAATGGAAGAAGGGACCACTAGACCATTAGGAGGACCACCAATCCATTAGGAAAAGATGTTCATACCTCCTTTGTCACGTACTCACCATTGTCATGCATTCCTTCTATTTATTTTCTTTAATTCCCTTGTAAGGCTATATATAGCCAAGAAGATATAGAAATGATATAGAAGAATTCTATATCAATTAGCTCTCTCCCTTTATCTGTTCTTCATCTTCCTCTACCCTCTAAATTACTTGTAACATATAGTTGTCCAAGAAATGCCATCTATATAGGTACTATGATTTAAGAAAAATGAATAAGTGCGCATAGAATTTTGTGTCAAGCACCATGTCTCTTATAAGTCCCATTAAGAAATCACTAATATTAGCTAACACTTAATGATACTATGCTTTAGTAAATGCTTATTTTATTAATATAGTATAATCAAAATTATAATATGCCCAACATGTGGATTTTAGGACATACCACCTAGGTGAATTGATAGACAACTTGCCTATTATGACTGAAAAATTATGTTAGTTAGGAGTATTGGTAGTGATGCCACATGTATACAAGTTGTTCGAGTAATAAAGTATGTCAAGTACGGGTATCATCCAACAGAGAGTGATTTTCTTTTATAATCAAATACCAACATGTAGTAGTTGCAATACTATCTAAGTTAGTAATAAGGAAAAATTATTTAAACTAATAATTAAACCAAAAATTGATTCAAAGTAATAAATAATAATTAAGTAAATAATGTTTGGATACTTGGAATCTGTCAATCCCCTAACCACTCCACATGCAATATCAAATATCGTCGAATAGTTTTTCTATCTAATTGATTGACTACATGCTCTTATATATCTATGAATCTTTGTCAAGCATTCTTTTAGATTATGTGCAAATGATATATTCGCATGCTATTTCATTCATGCATCAATTATTATAACCCGTAACATGTCATACATTCATTAATTATATTGTCATACTATTTCGATTTGTGTGATAATAATTCTAATACTAATTCTGAAGCCTACTTTTGTCAAACTAGGTCATAAATTTCAAATTATATAATTATTGGCAAAAAAATAGAAGCATTAAGATCAAAATTATTATATCAATTATTAATAGAGAATTTCATTCAACTAAATAAAATTAATCACATGGTTTTATGGCTAGGTTCATCAAAAAATCCAAATAAGAACCTAGCCATTCATAACTCTACAAATCATAATTAAAAGTTACAAGAATGATGAAGAAAGGATATAGATCTAACTTTGATGAAGAATCGAACTCCTTTAATCTCCCTTCCTAGCTATTTCATTATCTCCTTAATTTGCTTTGCCTAATCTCTTTTTGTTCCTTTAAGATCTTCTTAGTAATTGTAAATTTCATATTATTAATGGTGTCTTAATGGTGTTTAAATAATATTCTTATTTTTTTTCATCCAATGGCTAAGATTAAAAGTTGGACTTCAAATTAAGGTCGATGTTCCAAAATCTGCTATACTTGATCAATCGAGACCTTAGTTTGATCGATCTACCTATGCCATTATTTCAACCTGAGGGTACTCAATTGAAACTCTATTGAAGTTAAATTGATTTAATCTAACTCGATCGATCTATACCCTTCTCGATTAATTGATAGGTGGATCGATCTAATAGATGTATGTTTGATAGGAATTTATTCCCCTAAAAAATTATACATTTTTGATTTAGAAGTTCACATGGTCATCAATTAACACTCCATTAATATAAAAATATGCAAGGTTTTTAACAATTCATTTGTGTCTATGATATACAAAAGTTGTCATCTAATGCACTCATGAGATAAGCTTATGTAAGAATGCAGTAGATTAAAATCTTAGAACAAGTTTCATATGTCTATTTTTTGCATCCCTATCCACTTACTTAGGTTATGCATTTAACTAGAGATTAAAAGGACTTTGCATGTTTCTAATATGAGGTTTGGGTAGGAATACATGAATGATTACATTTAGGTTCAAATCCACACCTTAGATGATTTTCATTTTCATGCAATTGAACTTTTCCTTTCCTTTCCTTTCTCTTTTTTATTTATCATTCAACTTCTCCAAACTTATTTTTAAGTTTATTAATTTTTTTTCATTGGGGGATATGGTGTTGAAAATTTAGCTTGGCACTTAATTGCTTACTCTAAATCCTAACTCATTTCTCTTACTAAATATCATTTATGATTTTTTTCTCAAGGTTTGATCAAATAGATTCTAAACGCATGGAAGATTTTATATCACATAACATTAATCACACCAGATGTTCTCCCACTAAGTACATGATATAATCAATTACATGCATTGTGTTTAAGTAATGGATGATTTCACTAAAAAAAAAACCAAGCATACCGCTTGATTAATGTAATCATCTCAATAGCTACATGGTAGGTTTCTTATCATAATCAAGACAACCAATCTTATCATTAGGTTTATATATTTCCTATCAAGCATACATGCATATGATATCAACATATTTACCAATTTCTACCCATGTCTTTACTAAATATTAATCTAATAATTTAAAAACAAACTAATAAACTAAATAGAGTTTCTTCCCCCACACTTGAATTGTACATTGTCCTTAATGTACAACATAGTAAAAAAAAATTAAGTTATGGAAAAAGAAAAATTCCCTTGACATTGACGTTGGCCTTCATCATGAAATATGTCCATGTGTTTGCCAAGTGTCTCTACAACACTGACAAAACAATAAAAGCACAAATAATAAAAATTCGTTGATTTAACTCCCAACAAGCATCACATTTTAGGTTCTTAACTAGACCCTCCTTAGCAAGTTGTTATGGTTTATTAAAATATACCAATGAGAAAAATCTCTCATTGGAATTCTCCAAGTAATGCTTTAAACATTGGTCATTGACTACAAATATTGTTTTAGCTACTTCATCTTCAACTTCTATGGTTCCATATGGAAATACCTATATTACTACAAATGCTCACGACCATCTTGATTTTAGTTTACCCGAAAATAGTCTCAAACGGAAGTTGTATAATAACACTTTATAACCTACTTCAAAAGTGTGGCTCACTATTTTCTTGTCATGCCACTTCTTAGTCTTTTCTTTGTACATCTTAGCACTTTCATATGCTTGCAACTTAATTTCATCAAGTTCATTTAGTTACAACATCCTTCGTGACCCCGCTTCTTCCAAACTTAAATTTAATTTCTTTACAGCCTAAAAAGTGTTGTGTTCCAATTCTATCGTAAATGAAAAGATTTGTAAAATACCAAGCTGTATGGAGACACACTAATATGGGTCTTAAAATATGTCCTATAAGCCTAAAGTGCATCATCTAATATCAAAGACCAATTTTTTTGAAGTTCTCACCACCTTTTCCAAAATTCTTTTAATTTCTCTATTTGAAACCTCAACTTGACCACTAGTTTGTGGATGGTATAGGGTGGACACTTTGTGTTTTACCCCATAATTTGACAATAATGAATTGAAAGAATAGTTACATAAGTGACTACCTCCATTACTAATTATAGCCCTAGGAATTCCAAACCTAGTGAATATATTTTTCTTTAAGAATTTTGTTACTACTTTTGCATCATTAGTTAGTACCCACTTAGAAATATAGTCCATAATCACTAGAATATAAGAACTGTCAAAATAGGGAACAAAGGGACCTATGAAGTCTATACTCCAAACATCAAATAGTTTGACTTCTAAGATTGCATTTTGAGGCATTTCATGCCTACTAAAAATATTTGCTAACCTTTGGCACCTATCACATTATTTTATAAACTCAAAGACATCTTTAAAGAGAGTGGGCTAATAAAAGTTCGACTGTAGTACCTTACAAGTCATTCGAATCATTCATAAATGGCCTTTAGAGTTTGAAGTGTGTCAATGGTGTAGCATATCATTTGTCTATTCTATAGAGATACATCTTCTACCATCACTACACCTCTTGAAAAGAGGGTTAAATACATGTTATGCTTAAAAAAATATGAGATAATTTTCAAAAATTGCCAAAATGTTTTGGATGGCGTTAAATTTCTAACAGAAGTAATGCACATGCATGACACATGCATTTTCTTAAGGAAATAAAGGTAATTTTTGGTCTAGGTTGTAAAAAAATAAGAAAACAGATAGAGATTACCTAAACCCTTCTAATGTTGGGTCAGTACCCAAAATTGGACCACAGTCTTATGCTCAATATGATACCAAAACCCAAATTCCATCTCAACCTCGCGTTGAATTGAAGTAAATTTTCTTTTGGTCTATAGTTTATAATTTGAACCTAATACATTGATGGATGTAAAACAAGGTCAGAAAAAGAAAAGAAAACTATAGTGTATTTGATTTTTGAGTATATGGATACTAATCTCAAGAAATTCATCGAAGCTTTTGCCAAACTAGGGAAAGGAATTTCAAGATAATTTCAACTGATTCAACTGATTTAAATTGTCAAAGTAATTTCATGAATTCATTTTAAAGTTTCAACTGATTTATCCATTATCTTTTTGTTCCCCTAAGTTTGTTTTAATGCTTAATCACAATTTAAAATGTATAGTTGATGTACCAACTTTATAAAGGTGTGGCCTTTTGCAATAGCCATGGGATCTTAGAAAGGTTGGTAGTAATCTTTTACAACTTTGCTTTCTAAATCATTGATGATTTTGTAGTAGTGATTGAGGAACTTATGGTGAAGAAAACTAGCTTCTTGTTCATATTGCCTTGATTTCTCTATCTATTTTTTTATAGTCCAGATCTAGAATTACCTTTTTGTCCTTAATAAAATTCATATGCAATGCATATGCATTACTTCTATTAGAAAATTCAACACCATCCAACTTATGGGTATTTATTTTGTACCTCATATGATTTAGGCATAATTACAACGATTTAAATATTTTTGGCATTTTGAAAATTACCCCATGCATTTTGGGAATAAAACATATTTAACCCCTTGAAAAGGTAAGGATCATCCAAAATATAAAATCTTAAATCATGTAGGAATTTCTTCTTACCTTGGCTTGATGATTCGGGTGGCATAACTCCACTTGCTAGAAAGATAACCACATCTCCATACCATGGCATTCATATTGTTGTAATGGCCTATAATGTTTCATCCAAAAAATATTTATCTATGGGAAGTTCTTTTTATTAATCCCATCTCCCCCTTCTAACCTTGATAGATGATCTATTGCTCTATTTTTATGCCCTTTTTGTCACGGATCTCTAAGTCAAATTCTTATAATAAAAGCACCCATCTAATAAGTCTTAGCTTGGCATCCTTCTTTAAAAAGAGTATCTAATAGTGGCATGGTTGGTGTACAAAATCACCATGACACCTACTAAATAAGCCCTAGATTTCTCCAATGAATAGATGATTGCTCGGAGTTCCTTCTCCATGGTGGAAAAATTAAATTGGGATTTATTGAGGGTTTTACTAGCATAATGTATGGCATGGAATGACTTACCTCTTAATTTCCTCAAAATTGTACCTATAGCAAACTCATTAGCATCATAAATTACTTTAAAGGGCTCCTCCCAATTTGGTGTTATGATTACTAGTGTCGTGGTTAGACTCTTTTTCAATATCTCAAAGGCTTGAAGACATTGTGTACCAATTGGAATGGTGTGTTCTTCTCTAGGAAGGTTACATAATGGTTTTGATAATTTGGAAAAATCTTTTATAAAACTCCTATAGAAATCGACATGATCTAGAAAGCTACTTATTCCTTTGACATTGGTTAGAGGTGGCAACTTTTCATTGACTTTGATCATGATTTTTTCCACTTCCAAACCTTATGATTATCCTTTGTGATTGAGTATGATACCTTCTTCTACCATGAAAAATGAATTTTTCCCAATTAAGAACAAGGTTGTACTCTTCATATCTTCGGAGAACCCTAACAAGATTTGAAAGGCATTCATCAAAATTTTTGCTAAAGACCATGAAAGTATCCATGAATACCTCAAGAATTTTCTCCATCATGCCAAAGAATATGGATAACACGCATCATTGAAATTTGACCAATGCATTTCATAACCCAAATGGTATTCTTCTGAAGATAAAAGTA
Organism: Hippophae rhamnoides; assembly: GCA_033030585.1. NCBI lineage: Eukaryota > Viridiplantae > Streptophyta > Magnoliopsida > Rosales > Elaeagnaceae > Hippophae > Hippophae rhamnoides. The sequence continues at coordinate 43,175,920 of CM065436.1, read as the reverse complement.
CCACAAGGATAAATGAAAGTGGTTTTCTCTTGGTCTTCCAATGCTATGGATATTTGATTGTAGCCCAAATATCTATCCAATAGATAATATAAGGAATGATTAGCCAACCTATCTAACATTTGATCCATGAAAGGAAGTGAGAAGTGATCTTAGTGTGTGACTTTGTTAAGTTTTCTATAGCCTATACACATTCTCAAACTTGTAACATTTTGTGTTGGAATTAATTCATTTTTTCTCAATGGTTATTGATAAATGTTATTTTATACATATTTTTAGATATCACTTCCTTTACATATATGTATGTATGTATGTATGTATGTATTCACACACACACACACATCATTATTATATGAGATAAAATTATTTATTTTATTTTATTGGAAAAATATTAGTTTTTTGGATTTTTTTGGGACTTTTTTTGGGATTTATATGGTTTTTATGATTTTTATTTGACAGGTGGATGTACTAAAAAATATTCATAGATGTACTTAGATGTACTGTGGATGTTCTTAGAAATAATAAAATCAAAATGGTGCCATTTTGGAAGCTTCTAGTGTGAACGATGCCTCTCTTGAACGACACATCATTCCAATGCTAGCCTAGTGCGACCCTTTGTCTCTTCGATGCACTTCCCCATATGACATATTTTTTGTATCTATATTTTCCTCAACCTTGCACATATCCATTGTTTACTGCTAATCCCAGAAGCTAATTTGTGTCACCAGAATTTTTTTCCTACAAGTATACTTCTAGGTTGTTTAGGATTTAGGTTGATTAATAAGTGGACCTGTAATCAATAATATGGTATGAAAGTATAAGAAATCTTAAGTAGACCTAGATTTCTTAAGCTAAAGTTATGAACTCAAAAATGATTTTAAATAATGAAAGCAATTTAGAACTTAAGAAATAAACTTATATTCATAACATATTTAATAAAATTGTAGGCTATTGTGAGAATAGTCCCATAATCATAAATCTCTCGTAATCCTTCGAGAACTTATTTATTGCTTTATGTTATTTTCCCCAAAAACAATTCAAAAACATCATTTGCAAATTTAATTAACTCACTAATAAATTAATAAGTAGTAGTGAAAATTGTCACTAATCCTTGTGGGTATGACAACCCTAGTTCTTAAATTTACTTATCATTTGTACATGATTACATACACTTAAGTGTTTAAAATCATGCCAAGTTTTTGGCACCATTTCTAGGGATTGACTTCCCGATTTTTCATTAATTATTACTTTTATTTTTACTTTATATCTTTTTTATTTTAAATCTTATTAGTTCATTAACTATTCTAAGTTCTAAAATCTTATGAAACTATTGAATGCAACAAGGACATTCATACAACTTGTGATTAAAAGGATCACTAAACCTATTGCAATATAAGACAACTAAATCCACTTCTTCAAGTGGCTCAAAAATCGAACAAGAGACCATGACAATTGTTGATCCAACACTAAAGGAGTTAACTACACTTGACTTGGACCAACAACTCTTATGCAAAGTATATCCCAACTTGTAGGTAGGCTCTAAACTTAAGTTTGGACTAATCCACTTGTTACCTATTTTTATAGGTTTGGTTGGCGAGGATCCAAAAAAACACTTGAAGTAATTTCATTTAGTTTTCTCCAGCATGAAACTAGTAGGGATTACTAAAGATAGGTCAAACGTAGAGGTTTTCCCTTTTTATTGGTGGAGAGTGCTAAGGAATCACTATACTATCTACCATATGGATCAATTACCACCTGCAATGAGATGAAGAGGCATTTTCTTAAGATGTATTTCCTTGCTTCTAAAGCCACCATAATAAGAAAACAAATTTGTAGAATTATGATATCCAATGAGGAAACACTGCATATTGGGAGAGGTTCAAAACATTATGTGCTAGTTTTCCACAACACCAAATAAGTGAGAAACTTCTACTCCAATATTTCTATGAAGGGTTAGCTCCCATAGAGAGGAATATGATTGATGTTGAAAGTGGGGTGGCATTGGTAAATAAACACCAACTGAATCACATACCTTGATTGTAGCCATGATTGATAATTCTCAACAATTTGTACCCAAAATTATCCAAGGTTAAGGTAAATAAGGTAAACACTAATTCTCACATTGCGAAAAAAATAAGTACTCTAACTAGTTTAGTGCAACAACTAGCTGTAGGATAGGTGAAAATATGTGTAATATGCTCTACAATGGGACAGCCTACTGATATGTGTCAAACCCTTCAAGAAGAACAAGCCAATATTGTTGATTATTTTCTAGGACAAAGTCCCATGTATGATCCTTATACTAATACATATAATCTTGGATGGAGGGATCACCCAAAGTGTAGCTATGAAAATAATAATCAAACATGTGCTCCTTATAATCTACATGGATTCCCTAATCCTAGGTCACAACAACAACAACAACCATCAAAACCTCAACCACCACAACAACCTCAAGGTAAGACTATGGAAGACTTGATGAATACTTTGGTTAATAATACTACTAAATTTATGCATGAAACCTAAGATTTCATGATAAAAATTGAAACTATAGTAAGGAACCTTGAAAATCAAGTAGGCCAACTAGCCACAACTATTGGAAGGTTAAACGTTCAAACATTTGGAAAAATTCCCTATCAAAATATAGTAAATCTAAGGGAAATACCAATACAATCACTTTAAAAAGTTGGAAGCAATTAAAAGAGCTCCCTAAAGATCCAACAAAGATAAATTCTAAGAAGAGTCCAACATAAGAAGAGTTAGAAAAAAGAGAAATTGCTCTACCAAAAAGTAATATAACACCTCAAGTAATTAATAAACTCCATATGTATACTGATGCTTTAATGTTGCCTTTCCCTTGCAAGTTTGCTAAATCAAAGAAATAGGAGCATGAACAAGAGATTTTGGAAACCTTTGGCAATGTGCAAGCTAATATTTCTTTCTTAGATGCTATAAAACAAGTGCCAAGGTATGGTAAGTTCCTTAAGGAGCTTTGCACTACTAAACATAAGTTGAAAGGCAGTGGGATAGTTAGTTTAGGAGAGAATGTCTCAGCTATATTACAAAGAAAATTTCCTACTAAGTGTAAGGATTCTGTTGGTTTTACTATCTGATGCACTATAGGAACCACCATGTTTAAGAGAGCTATATTGGATGTCTACCCTAACTACATATTGTTGCTTCGAGAATAAGTTGGTTTAACACAAAAATCAGGCTCTCTTCCAAAGCCCACATAACACAAAGTAGTGTGATCAGTCACCACATATTAGTAACGTGAGTATAATAATGATAATTGTATGTGGGAAATATTCTCAACCACGTACATCTAACTATTAACCATGGGAAATACACTTAATCACAAAACTCAAAAACACAATAACTTCCTAATCCAATTTCACAAAGTTATTATCACAAAATATGTAAAATAGTCAAGACCACATAATACTTAAGCACAATATTTTATTCTCACATAGATGTATCACAATCACCAAAAAATATTCAGGATGATTAGTGAAAATGGAATTCAAATTGATAGAAAATTTTGGCAGAGTTTCATTAGATTTTTTGAATTAATAGTACATTACAGAGGCGATATTTATAGAAATCCACCAAGTTACCAACCAACCTCACTGAGGTCCTTACCAACTATCTCATTGGGATCCCATGATGGGATCCAAAAATTATCGAATAATTATCATAAATACCTGTATAAGCACCCAAAAAAACCACCACTTATAACTTAGCATTAAAACTAAGAAACCAACCCTATGATATGTGTATAACATGCTTTTAATCATATTGTACCTAACTATGTGTGTGTGTATTACTAATCAGTAATAATCAACCTTATACAGAGGAAGATAGAAATACTGAATAAAATAAATAGACTCCATGTTTTGCACACAGAAAGCCAACACAAACCCAAAGGACTACAAGACTTACATTCTTCCCTTTTGGCTTTCCTCGTCAAAACACTACACAACTAAGTACATATACACATGAAAATGACCTAAAGGTGTTTTTCACCATGAAGAAACATCGATGCATACCCAACAACCAAAAATACACATAATCTAAGTGAATCTATCTTGTGTGATTCATCCATCTTCTTGGATCGACTCATCCATACTCTAAAAAGTTGAAATATGAGGGCCATAATGCAACTATACATAGCACCCTTGAAGTGCAAGGACTTTAATCTACATCAGTAACCTACACATATGAAACAAACACATACATCGTGAACATATCATACATAAATAGTGTGCACTCTATCTAAATACTATTGTGTTACCCTTACACAGGTGTATGCAAATAGCCTAAACATATTCAATCATGTAGTAGAAGCACATATAACTTACAAAAATCCACTTGAATTCATGCAACATTCCTCCTAAGTGAATGCAAGTCAGGCAACAAGATGTAGTGTATTCCTACACTCACCATCCATGCAACATACATATGGTAACAAACATATAGTTATCCACATAAACTTCTCTCCCTATTTGACACAAAAATTCAAAGGAACACCCCTATATGAGGGAGAGAAATCATACAAGTATGCAATAATCCTATCACTAATGCTTCATAGTAGTGAAGATTAACATAAACAACTAATATGCAACATGTGAAAGAATAGAAATCAAGAAGGCAAGTAATAAAACATAATGTTCTTCAGTCTTATATAAATATGAAAAACACAATAAATGATCTCTTAGGGAGAGATGCAAACACCAATAGCCTTTCTTAGGTATTCTAACCTGAGAAAGTCTAAAAGTTTAGTAAAAATATCAACAAGTTGAAGGTCATTGTTAATATGTTGTAATGACAAAGTATTCGATTCTACTAGATCTCTTGTGAAATGATGTCAAATATCAATGTTTGGTCCTTGAATATTGGATTGTATAATGTATATAAGTATTCATGATATTCATAAGCAAAACATTTAAATGTAACTTAGTTTCTAGACAAGTCCTTCAAGATCACTATTCAAGTTAAAGAAACTACCCAACATCAAATGAACAAATCTCTCGTATACTTCTATTTTATGCATGTTAGATTTCATATTAGACACATAAGAACATTTATTATATAGGTTACTTGATCAATCAAGTAATGTCTAGATTAATCAATGAGGTAGATCGATTAACCATCGATCTACTACGATCTAAGCCCTCTTTGATTGATTTTAAAATTAGGGTAGATCAATCAAAGTTTTGGGTTCAATCAATTGAAGGACTAGATCAATTAAGGTATGATCAAATTTGATCTGCCTGGTCATAGTTTTTGTTAATCTTTGTTTGGATCTATTAAAAAGGGTTATGATTGATCGACTTTATTAGTTTCATCAATCAAGCTTGGTCTAGATCGATCAAGCAATGAGGGCTTCAAATTATAACATAATTGTTTACTTGAGCCAAACATGTCAACTAAAATATTGTTCTTGTTATTTACTTCCTTATAAACTATTACAAGGATAAATTTGTAATTGGACCTTTACCTAGTATTAGGGCTTCAATATCTATTATTTAAAGACCTAATGCCTCTTATTTTCTTGAACCATAATTGCATCAACCTTTGCAACTTAAGCTCTCTCTTTGAATCTTTTTTGCAAAAGTGATATTTTGTTAGGATTATTTCTTTAGTTAATCTATCAAAAAATTTGTGTTTGCATTTGATTGATTAAAATGCCTACATTATTTGTGATAATTTACTTAATCATATATTCTCGGGTTTGCTAGTGATTTTTTTATCTGCTAGTTTATGATTGCTCATTATTTTGTCCATTCTAGGACATATCTTACACTTGTATTTTTGTGCTAAATTTTTAGGTGGTAGCTCAAGGGTTCGATAACTCGTGTGACTTTAATTTTTTAGAACCTTAGTCCGGATCCGAACACCTTTCTTGTGGAGACTGTGAAGGAAATCATCAATTTGTAAGTAGATTATTTGGGGGTATTATCTTGGAGGGTAGTTTAAGTCCTAGACTTATAATTGAACCTTATTTTCATAGTGGATAGTTAGATGATCTTGTTGACCGGTAGCTTTCCTCTTAAGTAATTATTGTGACCTAGTGTGTTTCCACCTAAATATATCTTGTGATGATCTTTATTTCTGCATTATTTTATTTGCACATAATTGCATGTCTGGCCATGTGCAAAATTTTAACTTGACATATTTTTATTAATTATCTATTCACCCTTCTAGTTAAGTAGATCTATAGCTAAAACCTTTTAATTGGTATCAGAGTGGGTCACTAGATACACTTAGTGTTACCTAGGACCTTGTTATGAATCATTTGAGAAAAGGTTCATCTATTACATGTGCTCTATTCTTTGATAGGTCTAACTACCCATATTGGATGGCTCGTGTAAGAGCCTTTCTACATTCTATAGATGTGATTGGCTTGAACTATGTTATTTATAGTTGGGAAGCACCAATGGTTGCCAAAGATAATGTTGTCACTTTTAAACCTAAGAACGAATGGACCACTGAAGATAAAACTTATAGTAATTGGAATAAAAAAGGTATAAATGCTATCTTTAGTGCTGTGTCTATCGATGAATTTCATCTTATATTTGATGTTCGAACTTCCAAGCATGCTTGGGATACTTTAGAGGTTGCTTATGAAGGCCCTACTCAAGTTAAAAGAACAAAACTTTGCATTCTAGGTATTAGGTTTGAAATCTTAGAATGGAAGAGACTAAAACCTTTCATGAATTTTATATTAAATTATATGATATTGCTAACTCATTTTCTAATCTTAGTGAGAAATTTGAAGAATTCAGATTGGCTCGAAAGATTCTATGTTCTTTACCAGGTCACTTCCATGAAAAGGTCACTACCATTAACGAAAGAAAGATGAGGAACTAGCTGGTTTCCTTCTTACTTTTGAGATGAGATTTTGAAGTCCTACAAAGAACAAAGGTGCTACTTTCAAACAACCATGACTGAAGATGGTAACAATAACGATGAAGAACTAATACTTATAGTTAGAAGATTAAAGGAAACCTTCAATAGATAGAATCCTCAAAGCATAGGACAATCAAATCACCCATAGGATCCAAATTTGAGAGAACTCAAACTTGCAAGTTTTGAATGTAAGAAATCTAAACCCATTGGATCTTAATGTTTTGAACGTATGGGTTATGGTCATTTTGTAGCTGATTGTGCCAACAAGAAGAGAAAAACTAGAAGAGCCTTTAATACTACACTTACTGACTTTGAGAATTACAAAGATAATTAGTTGAATCAGAAAACAATAATAGCAACTTTCTGGCATTTATAGCAACAACTAGTGGACAATCTAGTAAGTCTAATATTGATTCATACAATGAGGAAAGTGACTCTAAATTAATATTGAACTAATATTAGACTTGATAAATTGTTTATAGATTTAGTAGGATGTAAAAAGAAAATAATAGGTTGTTAGAGATGTGTAGTTATATGGTTTGGTATACATGTGATGGATGTATCCATTTGAAAGATTCATGAAGTTTTTGAAAGGTTATATTCGTAATCGTAATCAACGAGAGGGGTGCATATTTGAGTGTTATATTGCAAAAGAATCTATTGAAATTTGCTTTAAGTACCTATATGGTGTAACCACAATTGGAATTCCTCACCTTAGGTTATCATTGGGTGGTAGTTTAAAGGATATTGGTGAACCAATAAGTTCAAGTTTAGTTGAAACCATCGTACAAGTTAAATGGGAAAAAATCCATTGTTTGGTGGTTGCAAACAATGATGAGATTAAACCATAGATAAGGTACAAATATTTTCATTTATTATACATTTCATAATTGTTTAAATTATCTTTTCATATGTTCACTTAAATTACTCTTAATTAACATAATTCCATCATAGAAACTATATGATGGTTGGAAAAATAGGCCATAGTATGATGTTATCAAGTATCTTGGATATATTATAAATGGTTTTTGATTTACAACAAAGGCAAGGGATTCAATTTGTGTTAGTCAAAATAGTGGGGTTATGTTAAATGCTCTAACTTGGAAATTTACAAATTCTAAGGATAAGAATCCAGTACTATCTGAAAGAAAGTATTATGGAATTATTCAAGAAGTTGGGAGCTAGATATGTTTGGTGTTCCAATATTCTTGTTTGAATGGGTTGAGGATAATCAAAATGAAATTTGTAAGAGTGTTTTAGTATTGACTCTTATTGACATTGGTAAGATAGGTCAGACTGTCCTTTACCTATGCCAATAAGGGAACATGATACAGTTATGGAAGCATTTAATTCATTTGTTGCTTGGCCACCTATCTTGTTATAGTAGGAAAGGATTTAGTAAGGATCTGTTATATATTATTTTCATTGATGATTAATTTACAAATATATTATAAATTTATTAAATTCTTTCATATTGTGAATAAATAGAATTTATGCAAGAAGAAATCAAAGTTACATATTACAAGAGGCAACAAAAAGGGAAGCTTAAAGGAGAAACGGACAAACAAAATAACTTTTAAGAAGTCTGCTTTGGTACCAACAAGAAAACCAATCTCATTTACATATGATGAAACTAGTGGTTTTCCTATGCATGTTAGATTTCTTATAGTTGTATGCTTATCTTCATCTTTGGTTAATGATTTTGTTGTTAAAGTTCTAATGAAAATTCAAATCTTAGGCAATGATTGCCTATTTTTTCATTAGTTGATTGTGTAGAATAATTTTATATCAAGGTGGAAATTGGTTATTCAGTTGTCAAATTGTTATTTTGTCCTTAATTGTTAACTTTTCTATACTTGATGCTATGACGAGTTGATAAATAATCGTTTGAATAATGTGATTAGATTCATTAACCCAAGTTGGTTGTATGTCATTAAAAAGAAGAAAACATGTACCCAAATTTCAAGGCAAGTATTTGAAGGGATGGAAAATACTCAAGAGGAAGATAAGTGGATTATTCCATATAATGGAAGGTAAGTGAATTATTGTAATCTTTATGAAAAATTATGTTATGTAATCAAAAGAATGTACCAATATATATCTTATTATAAATTGATGTAGGTACCATTGGATTTTAATTGTGTATGAGCTATTCAAAAATACCATATATTATTTGGATTTAATGTGGGTTAAGTGTACTCCTATATTGAAAACATTATGAATGAGTAAGTTATATTTTTTTTAATTAATTTTATGTTTTTGGAAACATTAATTTTTAATTTTTTTTCACAATTTATTTGTATTTCTTTAATTGAGATATATATGGTCACAGTTTTAAGTGTAGTCAAGACAATAGACATACCATTTGGTCATAGTCTTATGAAAGATCGAGGCCATAGACATACCATTTGGTCACGGTCTTGTAAAAGATTGAGGCCATAGACATATCATTTGGTCTCAGTCTTATAAAAGATCGAGACCAAATGGTATGTTTATGGCCTTGATCTTTTATAAGACCTTGATTAAATGATATGTCTATGGTTAAGGTCTTAAAAAGACCAAGACCAAATTCTATGTATATAGCCTCTGTCTTTTATAAGATCGTGACCAAATAGTATGTTTATGGTCTCAATTAAAAATCAAGACAATATGTAAGAGTCTATGGTCTCTCCTACTTGGGCCTCAAATTTTATAACCTTGGCCATAAATATACTATCACGGTTAAAAAATGAAACCATATATCAATATTCTAATAGTGAATGTATGTTAAATGTACTTATAATAGTTTTCTGAAATCATAAAAAGAACTTTTTAAAAATTGCTTAATAGAAGGCATTCAGATAAAAATATTATATCTCTTTCACTTGAAACCTTGGAAAGGAAACAGAACTTCGTTTGGGTTCTCCTCAATTTTTTTTCATTTTTTGAACCTATTTTTAAAGAATTAAAAAAAATTCTAAAATGAAAAGGAAAAGGTTTTCTAGTTCTAAGTATTTTAAAAGAAATAACAATTTTTTTTAAATATCTCAAAAGAAATAAAAAAATGGGTTATTAAAAAAATTCTATTTCCAAAAGAAATAAGAAAAGAATTCATAAAACTAAATCCCATTTTTGGATTAAAACAATATATGAATTCAGTGAAAAGAAAAAAGATCCAATAATCAACAATAAGCCAATTCATGAATTGTCCATTCAAATTCAATCTATGGATTGGACAAATTTTTCTTTAAAAAATAAAAAGTCTAACTAATAGAACAAGCACAATTATAAATCAAATACAAAAATTTATGAAAGACGATAAAAAAGGAGTTTTAACAAAATGGGTTATGATTAAAAATTAAAACTATCCAAAAATATTAAAAAGAAAAAAATATGTAAGGAATTCCTAAATTCTCTTATTTTAGAAAAATGTTTATTGAAAAGATACACATAGATATCTCTTTAGGTATCATAAATATTCCAAGGATTAGTACACAATGTTTTTATGAATCAACAAATCATTTCTTAATAAATATATTTACAATAACGAAAGAAATAAAAAAAATGGAGAAAAAAATCAAAGTCGGATTCACTTTATTTCGACTTTAAAAAATTCACTTTATAATATTAATAATAATAGATCACAAACTCCTTTTGATTTATCCTACTTGCCACAATCATATGTATTTTATAAATTATCACAACTTTTGGTTTTTAACTCATATTTATATAAGCTAAGATAAGCCCTTGAATATAATGGATCATCCCATTTTATTAAAATTGAAATAAAGAATTATTTTGTTCGAACACTAGAAATATTTCACCCCGAATTAAGACATAAGAAAATTCATAATTCTGGAACAAATCGATAGAAAAATTGGTTAAATAGTCATTGTTAATATGATTTATCTACGATTAGACAGTTTAGATTAATCTCCCAAAAAGTGAATAAATAGAGGTGATTAATACTCTATAAAAAAGTAAACATTTAAATAAACATGATTCATATGAAAAGATCCAATTAATTAATCAAGAACAAAAAAATAATTTTAAGGCCGATTCAATATGGAATAAAAAAGAAAATTATAAAAATAAATATAAATATAATCATTTACAATATCAATTTATATCCTATGAATCTATTAATTATGAAGATAAGAAGAACTCTTCTATTTATTAGGAGATTTTGAGTTCAAGTACTTACTTAAAACACAAACAAACCTCAGTTCTTAATATTTTTTAATAATATGATAAATAATTAATAGAAAATAAATACAAAAAGAAAAAGAACACACAAAACCAATTAAATTATTCCATGGTAGCTTATATATTCTATAGCACTATACTATGCCAATTTTTAATTCTTGGTCATTGAGATTCATGGGTAATAAAGATTAATATTTAAGATAACTATTACCTCTCTCTTTCTTCTTTGAAAGAAATTGAAATAATTAAAATTTTTTATTTGGAATCACCTTTGCCTCATTCCTCTTACTTTGACCGGATCATTCTTAACTACATATTTACAATACATACATAGTGATCAATTGGATCTTTGATTAATTAAGATCTTTTCAAATAACAAGATTGTCATTCAATTATTTCGGTGTATATTTTGATATAACAAATAACAAGAATAAAATCATGCTCTGTAGGACTTGAACCTACTACAACAAGTTCTGGAGACCCGTGTTCTATCGAGTTGAACTAAGAGCTCCTTATTAGAATTTATAATAATAATGATTATTTATCATAATATCATAATATTTTTATAACAAACAATAGTTTTTAACCCAATACATCTTGTATATAGAGTATATACTCTTATAAAAAAATAGACTCAAATAAGAAAAGTTTGGTTATGCATATCCAATTTGAATTAATTGAAATTGATTCCACGTTTCTACTCATAAGATAAATAATACAAAGGGATGATAGGATTTGAACCTATGAAATTTTGTATTCAAAGAAAATGCGCTACCAAGCTGTGATACATCCCTTTCAATCAACCTACAATTTCATTGTAAAGAATCTCTGTCTTGTTTTCAACATCTTTATTTCTTCCATTGATATACACAAATCATCTTACCATTTCACTTTTTTTTGTTCTCATATGTTACATATCCTATAATGTATAATACTGGATGCATATTCTATAGATTCTCTTGAGTAATTTATTAAAAATGTCCTTATTAACACTTACACGATTTCAAACACAACAGATACATTCCAAAATAACAGTGACTCAACATTTTTACCCATGGCCATGAACCTTCTTTAGATTTGTGCTTGGCTCAATTCTTTTATTTTCTAATGCAAAAAAATAGAAGTTGTAAATTTGAAATCAAATTCTAACAAATTTCATCGCAATAAATCAATTCTAGTTCAATTAGAATAATGATAAGTAATATTATTAAGAATAACTAATAAAATTAATTCTAACTTTAGAATTTATATAATTCATGAAAATTAAATCTATTTTTTAGAGGGGTATACATATTATTATTATTAATTAGAATAATTTATGGTTGACTTCGTTAAATCAATAAAATGAAATATCGAGGCTTTGTTTAGAACAAAAATAAATTGGTAATATATTTACTATTTAATTTATATTTAATATTTCGTTTGTAAATACAAGTGGTTTCAAGTCATTAATGAAAATTAATTTCATTAATTGAGTAATATGTAACATGATGAATGCGTTTGATTCTTTTTTTTTCGCTATTTGGGTTGAACCGTATGCATCAAAAAGTGCATGTACGGTTCCTAAGGGATACAATTTTATCCCAATCAACTCACTTTATTGAGAAAGATTTGTTTTTAGGCAAAGGGATTGATAGTGAGACCTTAAATCAACTTATTGATCTTATGATATATCTTAGTATAGAGAATATGAATTAATATTTAAAGATAACTATTACCTCTCTCTTTCTTCTTTCAAAGAAATTGAAATGATTGAAGTTTTTTATTTGGAATCATCTTAGATCTCATTCCTATTACTTTGGCAGATTATTCATAACTGCATATTTACAATACAAATGTGGTGTAAGTGGATCTTTGATTAATTAAGATCTCTTTTTATTTTATTTTTTTGATTGACCTTCTACTTTATTTTATCTATAGAAGGTCAAACTTAGATTGATATTCAATTATTTTAGTGTAATTTTTGACTTAACAAATAAAAGAATGGAATCAAGCTTTATAGGACTTGAATCGATACATTAGGTTTTGGAGCCTTGTATTTTACCGAGTTGAACTAAGAGTGCCTTATTAGAATTTATAATAATAATGATTATTTATTATATATAAAAAATAATTAATAATAAAAAATGGTTTTTAACCCAATACAACTTATATGTATAGTATATACTCTCATAAAAAATAGAATCAAATTAAAGAAAAGATTGATTATGCATATCCAATTTGAATTAATTGAAATTGATCTCATCTTACTACTTACTATTCATAAGATAAGTAATACTTACTATTCATAAGATAAGTAATAGGTAGATATAATAGGATTTGAACCTATGATACTTTGTACCCAAAACAAACATGCTATCATGCTGCATTACATCATTTTCAATCGATCTACAATATCATTGTAAAGAATCTCTGTCTTGCTTTCCACATCTTTATTTCTTCCATTGATATACACAAATTATCTTGCCATTTCATATTTTTTGTTCTCATATGTTACATATCTTATAACATATAATACTGAACGCATATTCTATACATGTAGAATATATACATTTAAAATAAATAGGAAACCTACTGTAAAGAAGAAAGATTTTATTTGAATTTTCTAGTAGGGTAGATAGGTAGTATTTCTTTATTTTAAGAAAAGACAAGATAAGGTATTTTGATTCTTTTTTTGATTAGGTGACAGCCGAATTTGAACTAGGGAAAAAAGATTTGCAATCATCTACCTTAGAGCTTGCCATGCTGCCAAACGATACAAAGTATATGAAAAAAATTCCCCTTACACCTTTTTCATTGTACTTGATTCTATTTTGAATCCCATTTTCCTTAATCCCTTATCTTTAAATTTTTTTTGTATCCACCCCTGATTGATTGTATAGTATCTTAAAACACATAATATCTCAAAACTTTCCTTATATTTTATATTAAAAAACTACATTTTGTTTTTATGTCACAAAAATGAAGAAAAAATGAGTACAAATTTGAACCATTAATTATTTATTGTGACTTTATGAACGATTTTTGAATTTGAATCTAAAATTACATTTCCCTAATGATATAAGAAAATAAAAATTAATACATAACTAATTGATCTCAAATATTTTCAATAAAAAAACCTTCTGAATTTCAATTATAACAACATTTATGGGTATATGTAAGCCCCGTAACATAAACATAAATCATTACATAGATATTAGATAATCATATATTATCTATATATGATGCCTATAGGTAAAGCTAATTTTTCAAGAAATTGTTGTACTTCAATTTTTAAAATTTATCATTTCATTCAAGAAATAGATTGAATATAGAAAATCAAAATTTTGATAGAGCCAGGTAGGTACTGGTGTAGAATAAAGCTATAATATAAAAAGAAGAAGAAGGGAGGCTTGTAGTCTATATCCTATAGTCTATATATAGTTATAGTAAAATATATCTAAGATATCTAGTTATATCTATGCATATTTAATGCAACTTTTTGACACATTTTAATCATATTCTACGAATTTCATTAAATAAGTAAAAATATCTCCCTTTCCTGCGAATAACTTTTTTAACAATGAAATCCACGAAAAGGTTGAATACTCAAAAATCAATTCTGTATTTTTTCATATTATTATGTCTTTATCTTTTTAAAAATATAAAATCCTGAATCTATTTCCATTTATGGCATCCAATTGGAATAGAAATATTATCATAATGGTTGAAATTAAATTTTGATATTCTATACCAAACTCTTTATGTTAATTGAAATCTATCAATTTCTTTGCTTGCAAATAAAATTCCAATTTTAATATAAAAATTCCCTCTATCCTCTGTATTTCATACATTCCATATGTTATATGGAGTGGGTACAATTTCATATGATTCAGTAAACAGAAGAGAAAATTCCATCGTTGCCATATCCGTCCATATTATTTGATGAAGAATGAGAAAATAATGGAATGATATTTTATTTCTATAAACGGGAAATCGATAAATGGTTGGAAGTGTGAATAAAGAAATGTTTACAATACTTGGATTGAAGAAAATACAATATGAAGGTTTTTGTAGGCTCATTGATCATGGCTTAACAAAATAATTTTATAAGTTTTCAAAAATTGAAGATACTGATCAAGAAATTGAATTTCCATTATTGGTGAAAACATATCAATTGGTAGAACTGTTGATAAAAGAAATAGATGTTGTATATGAATCACTCACATATTCTTTTGAATTATATGTATCTGTGAGATTAATTTGGAAAACAAGTAAAGATATGTAGGAACAAACCAATTTTATTGGAAGAATTAATTTTAATGATAGCATAATGGTTCTTATCTATTAATAGGTTTTTGGTTGACATGCTTCTTGACAAGCATTCACTACAGCAGGTCATGTGAACCAAAAGCCTATTAATAGATAAGGACACTTTCCAACCATTAAAAATAAATAAATTTGTATCGAATTTGAACTAGTAACTAATCCCAACATTGAAGTATTAAAAAAGCTCAAATAAGAAAAAAATCTTAAATATAATTAATCATTTGACATATAATTGTCACTATAAACAAGAACCATAATTCCAACAGTAATGATCAATATTAACATAATAGAAGTTAGTTGATCAATTAAGTAACCAAATTCTAAAGAAAAATCATTTTTGAGGGTCCAAGATCATACATATAGATAGGTAGAATGGTTATTTAGTTGCTGAATAAATAGATGTGCTGAAAAAAAAACATAACTCTACTTAACAATAAAACACTAGGAAAAACCCATATACTAAAGATATTTTTTGTTAATGTCATAAAAAGTAAAAGTCCTACTCCTATTAACATAAGAATTAGAAGTGGAAGGAAAGGTATGAGCCATGAACATTGATACGTATATTCCATAAAAAAAATTATAATTTTTAATTAATTATTTTTGATTTACCAGCGCCTAGTTCTTTTTAAAGTGTTCTGTTAATAAAAAAATAAGATGTAGAAAATAAAAATAGAATTTTCTTGCCCTAATTTATTTTGAATCTTTCTCCAATACTTCAAATTAAAGGGTTAAAATTGCACAAATGAAAAGTTATTATGAAAACTAAATAAGTACTTTGATAATTCTTTAAGATATAAAATAATTATATAAAATTATATGAAGATATAAGTTATGAAAATGTCAATAAGAATTATTCCTACACATATTACAATAATTTATTTCTATATATACAGCAAGAAGAAATAATTACACTAAAATTTATATATGATCAATATTAGGAATCATAAAGAATCATAATTTAACTCATATACTTTCAAAAGGTATTTAAAAGTTTTTTTAGGTGGAATTAGTAACCAATTTTTGAACTGATTGGTTGACTTCTATTACAATAAAAGATATTCTTATTCCTAGAGTATCCAAACTATGCTATAATATCCAACATATTACTTTACTAGAAAATTTACCACTAAACTATACAAATCTTTTTAGTGGTTAAAGTACGATTCTTCAATATGATTTCTTAATTTATTTAGAAGTAATTTGTAAAATCATGCACCTTTTCTTTGTTGGTTATAACGAAAAAAGTGTAGTTGTTTGAATGAACATAATCTTGAAATAAACAACCAGCACATACTCCCTTTTAAAAATATCAATACATTTTTGTTAAAATATTAGTATTAAACGCGAAAATCTCGATGAGTGGTCAAAAACCCAAAGAAGGGAAGAATCAATTACATTTTTCATATGATCTCCTCCTTACTTATAGATAGACTAATCATCTATATTTATTTATATATGTATTATATCTATTTGATATTTGATTTCTTATTTCTTTTTTGAATTCTATTATTTTTCTATAAATACTAAATATCGTCAAAATAAAAATGATATATACATGGATTTATGAATGTAAATGAATTTTTTGAATTAAGATGTATTTTGAATTTGTGGCACAATTACTATGACTCATCAATTTATCAATAAAAAAATGAATCCTTAACTTTTCCAGGAATCATTCATTAGTGGTTGTGAATGAATGATTTTTTTTTCAATCTTTCTAACTTACTCCAACCACTCTACCACGAAGCCACTGAGCTACTGAGAAAACACATGAGATTCCTTTGTAACTCCTAAAACTTCTTCATAGTGGCTCTGTTTCATGCCTCACTTTATAGGGAACTTTAAAGTGGCTCTATTTGATTATATTCCATCCATATCCAAAATCCATTCATTTAATATCCCTTTTAGGTCATTGAGATAAGATATGTCATTTCTAGTCTATCTCTTTCTATTTCTATTCTATTTCTATATATATAAATTTTTTAAAAATTATCATATAATAAACCAAAAATTGCAATAGAAAGGGTAAAAAAGGAGGTCTATGATGATTTTTAAATATTTTATATTATGTAATCTAGTATCCTTATGCATGAATATAATCAATTCAATCGTTGTGGTCGGACTCTATTATGGAATTGTACCATATTCTCCATAGGGCACTCTTATCTCTTCCTTCTCCAAGCTTGCGTTATGGAAGAAAGAATGGAGAAGAAAGTATTATAAACAACTAGTTTTATTACGGGATGGTTGATGATATTCATAGTAATCTTTTATGTGCCTATGCATCTAGCATTGGGTATACCTCATACAATTATGATCCTAGCTCTACCTTATCTTTTGTTTCATTTCTTATGGAATAATCATAAATACTTTTTTAATTATGGATCTACTAATATAAATTCAATGAGTAATCTTAACATTCAATGTGTATTCCTGAATAATCTCATTTTTCAATTGTTTAACCATTTCATTTTACCAAGTTCAATGTTAGTTAAATTAGTCAACATTTATATGTTTCGATGCAACAACAAGATGTTATTTGTAACAAGTAGTTTTGTTGGTTGCTCAATTGGTCACATTTTATTCATGAAATGGGTTGGATTAGTATTAGTCCAGATATAGTAAAATCATTCTATTAGACCTAAGACCATTCCAAACCAAAAACGACAAGCAGTGGGGTCTGGAGTTAAGCCTGTTTAAAACTTAGGAATCTTAATGCCATAATGCCTTTCAAATCCTTCTAGACATTATCCTAATGTAATAATTCTTACTAAGAAGAATGCCCATGTTATGGCAATTTCACCCAAAAGGTAATGAGTTACTCCTATACCACGTCCTTGGACATTCCTCAATGGTTGGGTAGCATAATTAACTTTTAATTTATTATGAGCCCAAACAATGGATTCAATAAGCTCTGGCCAATAACCATGCCAGTTGAATAAAAACATTAGACTAAGAGCCTATACAAAATAAGCACCTAGGAAAAAAGGCCATACGTAGATAACCTATTCCCATTAGAAATCACAAAGCCATTGATTAATAGTAATGGAAATCTATGCAAAGTTTCCTCCTGTGATATAAGTTACCACCCCTAGATCACTTATACAGCCCCAAACATCTAACTGCATTTTCCAATTGAAATGGAATATTACTAATAAAATAGCATTATACATCAAGAATATCCCTAAGAAGGCATGATCCTAAGCAAATACTTGACATGTCCCCCTCTTCTAGGTCCATCACAAGGGAAACAAAAACCAAGATTTTCTTTATCTAGTATCAAATGCGAGCTACGAGCAAATAGAACACTTTTCAGAAGTATCAACATCGTTAAATGAATCATAATTGTGTGAATCCGATGTACAATAAAATATGTGGTTCCTAATGGAATAGATAATAAAGCAACCTTGCCACTTACTACCACTAAATCACCACATCCCTAACTCAAAATAGTGTATGTTGTTGCATCAAGAACCTTTGCACTAGATGCTAAAGCATGGGTGCTTTTTATCTATTGAGCAAAGATGGGTTGTAATTGTATAGCAATATCTAAAAACATATCTTGGGACATACCTAGTTAAGATGTGATATGATTGCATACCTAGTTGAGATGTGATATGATTGCATCAAGATGCCTAAGGACATGATCTAATAGATCATTGTATCTAATGGTTGGATCATAGTCTCTTACCATAAAAATGGTTACATGCACAACAATACCAATTATGAGAAATCTACCAATCCACATGTAATGTGTGAACAATGAAAGTTGTGTACCATAGTCAGTAGCTAGATGTGGATAAAGGGGCATTGCATACATATGGTGAGCTAAAACAATGGTTAAAGAGCCCAACATAGCTAGGTTAATAGATAATTGAGCATGCCATGACCTTTTTAGGATCTCATATAGGCCTTTATGACCCTAGCCGGTTGATAGACCTTCATGAGCTTCTAAATTATCTTTTATACCATGACCAATGAGCCAGTTGGTCTTACACATATGACCTGCTACTAGAAAAATAATTGTAATAAATAAATGATGGTGTGCTATATCAGTTAGTCATAAACCCAAATCCTCCACAAAAAGTAAGAAATTTTGCATATTTTGACAAATTCAAGGTGAAAAATGGGGTTACTTCTTCAGTAAAACTAGGATAAAGTTGAGCCAAAAGATCCCTATTCAAGATAAATTCATGAGGAAGTGGAATCTCTTTAGGATCTACTCTAGCATTTAGAAATTTTTTTATTAGTAAAGATACATGTACTTGGTGTCCCACCCGAGAGAGAGACCCAAGTCCTAATAACCCGGCTAAATGGTGAATCAATATAGATTCTACATCTTGGAACCAAACCAATTTAGGAGCAGCTTTGTGGTAATGGAAACAACTAGTTAAAAGAATTAAGGCTATAAAAACTAATGCACCAATTGTAGTATAATAGAGTTGTAATTCATTAGTTATTCCAGATGCTCACTAAAACTAATAAAACTAGAGGTTATTTGTATTCCTCAAAAACACCTCCTACATCACCATTCAATATTTCTTAACTTACTATGGGAAAAACCTCTTGGGCACTAGGTCTAATGTGAGTATCGCTTATCCATACTTCATAATTGAAAAAAAAGCATCTTTGAAATACATACCACTCAGCCAAAGAAAAATGATGGAAATTAACTAAGATGGAAACTGAATACTTTTTGAGAGATATCCTCCAAATTACTAGTATGGCTATCAAAATGATAAGCATCTAAGTGTAGGTTCTCAATCCAAGTGGTAGTATTAGGTCCCTTAGCTATTGTTCTTGAAACATGACCTCGTCTGGCCCATCCTCAAAAGAGGTTTTTATAGGATCCCTATCTACCAATTTTAATTTCTAGTTCTGATGAAAGATTAATCATTGAGTCCTCCTCTTTTCAAGCAACACATACAAAGAGACTTGCCAATAGTTGTTGACTCTATGAAAGTAGAGTCATTAGTGTACTTTTCTACTTAATATTTACTCGTTTTATTCAATAAATAGTATTTTTGGGGTTGAAAATATTAAAATATGAACTTTCTAGTGAAAAAGGGTGAAATTATATTTTATGGAAATATTTTGGAATTTTTTATGATTTTTTAATGTAGGATAGTTTAAAGATGCTACGTGGATGCCATGCAAGAAATGAACTGATGAGGCACGCCATATGGATGACACGTAGGTAAAGAGGGCCAATCATGTAACATCGCATATACTAGGTAATGTAGGGTCACACCACATGTCATCATGACATTCTTTTTTGAGTTTCACCATGCGATGAGCAGGCGTGCCATGCGTCGTCACTTGATTCGTCCATACTTCTTATCGAAGCACCATACACGCTATAACTATGGATCATAGCATTCCACGTGATGCTAAATCAATCACATTAACCCCGACCTATCGTGCCATGCCACACAAATTTTCCCAGTGAACCTCTCATGTCGTGTGTCATGTTCTTATTGGCCAGCATAATTAATTTTCCTTTTTTTATCTCAGCCCTTAATATGAAGGTGATATGATGTTTCAGATTTCACCTAAACTTAATTTAACCCACTAATTTCCCCTTAAACCCTAATGAGCTAAAATTATCAAATTTTTTTATCACTTTTTGGAGCCAAGAAGAGAAAAAATACAAAACAATTCAAAAGAAGATACAATTTTGGTGGAGATTAAAAAGGAGATTGGTGCTACAATTCAAGAAATTGATATCTGTAGGTGATATGATGTTTCAAATTTCACATGAACTTAATTTAACCCACTAATTTCCCCTTAAACTCTAATGGGCTAAAATTATCAATTTTTTATCACTTTTTGGAGCCAAGAAGAGAAAAAAAATACATAAACATTTAAAAGAAGATACAATTTTGGTGGAGATTCAAGAGGAGATTGGTACTACAATTCAAGAAATTGATTGTATTTCTTCTTCTTCTCCTTTCTTCATCATTTTTTTTTGGTCTTTCTTTATGAACAAAATTATGTCTAGCTGATTTATGAATCTAGGGGATTATGAATCTAATTTTAAACATGTGATGATCTAATATTTTACACCAATTATGAATTCAATTTAATTATATTATTTAATTTAATTTTTATGGTATTAATTGTTTGACCAAAAATTGATCTTTAGAGGCAATTATATAGATTTGAGAGAACTATTTAATTATTTGTCTTAATTAAATAACATGCATAGTTTCTAGGCAAATATGTACGATTCTTATGTGTGTCATTCATAATTGATGAATTTAATTAGTAGTATGAAATTTAATTTACATGAGAATGTGATTAGGTTAACTAATAAACAATGTGTGGTTTACTTGAGAGATGAATAAATACTAGGTTAAATTCAATTGATCATGTAATTGATTGGTAATTATATTTGGGGGATTTTATTGATTTACATGTTTAGAAAATTGGGAGATTAAGTATTCTTAGATATTTTCTTACATATCTTCTTAGCTGCCAAATTTGAGTTAATTAATTACTGTAATTTATTTTTAGTTCTTTTAATTTTGCTTTCTTAAAATATAAAAACACAAAAAATTGATTTTTACTTTTTAGTTTTAAAAATTAGTTTCTAATAACATAATCTCCATGAGAACGATAATTTCATATAATTATATTACTTATTACCATACGTATATTTGCATATTTTTGCACACAATTTGTGTCAATCAATGGTTAAGTAATTGGTGAATCTATGAGAGATGTTTAAACTTAGTTTTTTTTATCTTCTATCTCTCACCTTTCTATTTTCTTTAGTTATTCACTAAAGCAATTATGATCTAAAAATTGATCCAAGTGAAGTGTTAGGATGTATTATAACATAGCCATGGAGCGCTTAACATACCTTTTTAATCTTACAAAACCCTTTTTCTAAGCTTTGAATGGATGTGATGTAGCCTAGCCTATTAATATCTCAACTAGACGTTCCAAAATGAAGCTACTTTATGTCATACATAGAACCTATTATTATTAGTGTAAGGATTATAAGTGTGGGCTATTTTCGTGGAAAAATATTTACCTATAAATTTATTTTTAGGCATGTTATCAAGTCTATCAAGAAAAGCCAAACAAATGCTTGAGTTTCAGATAATCGTACTTCAAGTATATCTTTATAACTGTGACACATAGGATTGCATTTATGCATTTAGTAACACATATTTATAAATCTAGAATTATTTTTGTTGCTAAAATATAGAATAAGATATATGATAAATATTAGATAAGATATACTCTAAATTATAACTTAAATCTTTAGGCTAAATGATAGCATAAAATATACTTTAAAAGAACTCTTTTTTGAATAGGAATCTTTATGATTAATGAGTCTATTTTAAAAGAACTCTTCTTTAAATAAGAGTATTCTTAATTAGTGAGTATTACTAATCCTATTTATAATAGAAAAAAATATTTATCAATCATATAGGATTTTTCTTAATTAATGAGTATTACTAATCTTATTTGTAATAGAAAAGATATTTATCAATTTACTTAGGATTAGGGTTTTAATTTTTCTTATAAATTAAACTCATTGCTCATTTTTTCAATTAACCACACAAGAGCATTATTCTATTCTTCTTAATTATCTCTCTTGTTTTGCAAATATAAGATCATAATTTTTTAGGCTTATTTATTTAGTCAATCTATCAAATATTGGTGGTTATGTTTGATTGATTAATAAGCCTAATTATTTTATGATATTTTGATAATATGTTCTCATGAATTTTTCTTTATTTTTGTTCTTAAATTGTTAGATCAAATAATTATTTTTGTCCTATCATAGTTATTTGATTTAATTATTAATCTTTAAAGAAGCTATTTTTATTGAACTTGTGCTTGATCTTTTTCTCTATGATTTACTAGTTGATTTGATTTAAGTGACATGTTTTGAACATCTAGTTAGGATTAGTCATTTTTAAATCTATTCTAGAACACACACATGCACATTTGTTTTTATGCTAACCATTGTGTAGTTAATTCGGGAACGTATCTAATTGGTGGGAAGCTTATTGGAATTTTGTTTTGGAAACCGCTCACGCTAATCATATAATTATTGGAATGTTGTGGAGTTTAAACATATACACTTCTTTTAAGTAAATGTCAATATGTCATTATATGTGCTTGTGTGCCTCTTTTACTCTACTTGCTAATCAAAATTTAGGTTAAAAAATGATGAGTTCTCAATTGGTTGTGTGCTCGTTTGTAATTAAATGATTTTAATGCCTTATATGACTATTTATGCAAAAAACAATCAGATTTTTGTTTTCATTTACATCTTCTTTTCATTTATTACCTTTTTAATTTGTTTCTAAGTTAGAGAGTCATAGAACTTAGGGGAGTTTAAAGCACATTGCGATTCTCGCATTACTCTACTTTTACATTGCTATATCTTTAAGAGGAGTTTAGCTTCATTGCTTTGTCTAATGCTTTGTTCTTCTCATATGCCAAAAAGGAGGAGAGAATAATGTGTTTTACTTCCATGTTTTTATTTTGTTATGTATATAGGGGGAGAAAATATTTAATTAAGCTCGATTGGTATAAATTCATACTACATGATTATTCTTTACACTTTGCTTATTTTTATGTAAACTGAACTAATGTACAATGAGTCTTTCAAGCCAAGTTGTTGTTTTCTTTGCCCATGTCATTTTTATGTAAACTAAACTAATGTACAATGAGTCTAGGACATCATTTTAGTTACTTACATATTCCTATAAGTGTCATGTAGTGAGGAGATGTTTTGCCACTCGAAAATGCCAAAGGGGGAGTTTGTAAGGATTATAAGTGTTGGCTATTTTTGTGGACAAAATATTTACCTATAAATTTATTTTTAGGCCTGTTATAAAGTCTATCAAGAAAAGCTAAATAAATGCTTGAGTTTCAGATAATCATACTTGGTATATCTTTATAACTGTGACACATAGGATTGCATTCATGCATTTAATAACACATATTTATAAATCTGGAATTATTTTTATTCCTAAAATATTTATGCTAAAATATAGAATAAGATATATGCTAAGATATTAGATAAGATATACTCTAAATTATAACTTAAATCTTTAGCCTAAATGATAGCATAAAATATACTTTAAAAGAACTCTTTTTTGAATAGGAATCTTTATGATTAATGAGTCTATTTTAAAAGAACTCTTCTTTAAATAAGAGTATTCTTAATTAGTGAGTATTACTAATCCTATTTATAATAGAAAAAAATATTTATCAATCATATAGGATTTTTCTTAATTAATGAGTATTACTAATCTTATTTGTAATAGAAAAGATATTTATCAATTTACTTAGGATTAGGGTTTTAATTTTTCTTATAAATTAAACTCATTGCTCATTTTTCAATTAACCACACAAGAGCATTATTCTATTCTTCTTAATTATCTCTCTTGTTTTGCAAATATAAGATCATAATTTTTTAGGCTTATTTATTTAGTCAATCTATCAAATATTGGTGGTTATGTTTGATTGATTAATAAGCCTAATTATTTTATGATATTTTGATAATATGTTCTCATGAATTTTTCTTTATTTTTGTTCTTAAATTGTTAGATCAAATAATTATTTTTGTCCTATCATAGTTATTTGATTTAATTATTAATCTTTAAAGAAGCTATTTTTATTGAACTTGTGCTTGATCTTTTTTCTCTATGATTTACTAGTTGATTTGATTTAAGTGACATGTTTTGAACATCTAGTTAGGATTAGTCATTTTTAAATCTATTCTAGAACACACACATGCACATTTGTTTTTATGCTAACCATTGTGTAGTTAATTCGGGAACGTATCTAATTGGTGGGAAGCTTATTGGAATTTTGTTTTGGAAACCGCTCACGCTAATCATATAATTATTGGAATGTTGTGGAGTTTAAACATATACACTTCTTTTAAGTAAATGTCAATATGTCATTATATGTGCTTGTGTGCCTCTTTTACTCTACTTGCTAATCAAAATTTAGGTTAAAAAATGATGAGTTCTCAATTGGTTGTGTGCTCGTTTGTAATTAAATGATTTTAATGCCTTATATGACTATTTATGCAAAAAACAATCAGATTTTTGTTTTCATTTACATCTTCTTTTCATTTATTACCTTTTTAATTTGTTTCTAAGTTAGAGAGTCATAGAACTTAGGGGGAGTTTAAAGCACATTGCAGTTCTGCATTACTCTACTTTTACATTGCTATATCTTTAAGAGGAGTTTAGCTTCATTGCTTTGTCTAATGCTTTGTTCTTCTCATATGCCAAAAAGGAGGAGAGAATAATGTGTTTTACTTCCATGTTTTTATTTTGTTATGTATATAGGGGGAGAAAATATTTAATTAAGCTCGATTGGTATAAATTCATACTACATGATTATTCTTTACACTTTGCTTATTTTTATGTAAACTGAACTAATGTACAATGAGTCTTTCAAGCCAAGTTGTTGTTTTCTTTGCCCATGTCATTTTTATGTAAACTAAACTAATGTACAATGAGTCTAGGACATCATTTTAGTTACTTACATATTCCTATAAGTGTCATGTAGTGAGGGAGATGTTTTGCCACTCGAAAATGCCAAAGGGGGAGTTTGTAAGGATTATAAGTGTTGGCTATTTTTGTGGACAAAATATTTACCTATAAATTTATTTTTAGGCCTGTTATAAAGTCTATCAAGAAAAGCTAAATAAATGCTTGAGTTTCAGATAATCATACTTCAGGTATATCTTTATAACTGTGACACATAGGATTGCATTCATGCATTTAATAACACATATTTATAAATCTAGAATTATTTTTATTCCTAAAATATTTATGCTAAAATATAGAATAAGATATATGCTAAGATATTAGATAAGATATACTCTAAATTATAACTTAAATCTTTAGCCTAAATGATAGCATAAAATATACTTTAAAAGAACTCTTTTTTGAATAGGAATCTTTATGATTAATGAGTCTATTTTAAAAGAACTCTTCTTTAAATAAGAGTATTCTTAATTAGTGAGTATTACTAATCCTATTTATAATAGAAAAAAATATTTATCAATCATATAGGATTTTTCTTAATTAATGAGTATTACTAATCTTATTTGTAATAGAAAAGATATTTATCAATTTACTTAGGATTAGGGTTTTAATTTTTCTTATAAATTAAACTCATTGCTCATTTTTTCAATTAACCACACAAGAGCATTATTCTATTCTTCTTAATTATCTCTCTTGTTTTGCAAATATAAGATCATAATTTTTTAGGCTTATTTATTTAGTCAATCTATCAAATATTGGTGGTTATGTTTGATTGATTAATAAGCCTAATTATTTTATGATATTTTGATAATATGTTCTCATGAATTTTTCTTTATTTTTGTTCTTAAATTGTTAGATCAAATAATTATTTTTGTCCTATCATAGTTATTTGATTTAATTATTAATCTTTAAAGAAGCTATTTTTATTGAACTTGTGCTTGATCTTTTTCCTCTATGATTTGCTAGTTGATTTGATTTAAGTGACATATGTTTTGAATAATCTAGTTAGGGTTATTTATTATTAAATCCGTTCTAGAACACACACGGACATTTGTGTTTTTATGCTAACCATTTTGTAGTTAATTCGGGAACGTATCTAATTGGCGAGAAAATTATTGGAGCATTGTTCTGGAAATCGCTCACGCTAATATTCGAAACTATGAAAATAGAGCAGGGGCTCATAAGTAAGGTACATTAGGGTAATATCCTAGGAAGGGTTGCATAAGACCGAGTTTGTACTTGAACATTTATTTTTCATAGTGGAAAGTTAGGTAGTCTAATGGACGAGTGGTTTTCCTATTAGGTCATGGTTGTGGCCTAAGTTGTTTCCACCTAAAAATATCGTGTATTATTCTTTTATTTTTACACATGATTGCATGACTGGCTGCTTTGTTTAGGTTATAAATTATGAATTGGTAAAAATTAAAAGTAACCTATTCACCCTCATCTATGTTAATTAGTTCCATATCTTATAAACTTTCCATTACTATATTTCAAATCACGCAAGTTGTCATAACTAAGAGAGACCCTTGTATTTCTATTTAGTTAGTCGAGGGTCACTTTTTTTGTTTCATTTGATTATTCTATACTTTATCTATATATCATTTATCCCTATGAAATACTAGATGAAATAGAAGATCTTCGAGGGAATATAATGAAATTTTAGGGTTGGTTCTTCCTAGAGAAATGATCTGTTTTATTTGGGTGAGAGAGACAACAAACAATTAATTATAACAAAAATATAAAAAAAATCAATTGAAACTAAAACTAAATAAAAAGAAATAAGAATATAAATTTCAACCAAAATATAAAAATAATAATAAAAAACAGTATTCTCATTCAAAATGTAATGTGATCTTTAACCAAGTTTGTGCTTCAATATAATTACCAGTAGTAAGCACTGTAGCTTGTTTCCAATACTCGACAATTTGATCAAACCAAGCCTCTACAATTTTAGAATGTCCTATTCAAATGGTCTTTTCTCCTCGGTCTAAGTAAGGGTAAATTCCTTTCCTTAGAACCATACTTGGGACTTTTTGACCTCATACGCTCGGTAGTCAAATTCCTTTACAGCCCTTTCCACCTTTTTTTTCTCAAATTAACCAAAAGAAAAGATTTTATGAGTTTCAAACTGAAAATCTTCTTAATAATTCAATCAGTTTTATATTGTTTTCCCACATTTCTAAAGTATAGGCATTTCTACTGTCATTAGAGTTTTATGAAAAGTAACTATCTCAATTTCTTATATAAATTTATATAGAATCATTGAAAAGGACTTTTCTTTATAATAAGGAAAAGACTTACTATCTTTTAGATCTATTTTTATACTGCTACTCAATACCTTAAAGTTCAACTCTATTACATAAGTCAATTCCTAATTTTTATCTCATGATATGAGATAAGTAAGCAGTTCTTATTGTATCGGTCCACAACCTCACAAATTGATCTTTACAGTGCTTCCTCTTCAATTGGACCTTTTATTCATGGAATAAACTATCTAGCATACATATTTCTTCATATTCATATATTGGCTTCTATAAAATGAAAATGAGGTTTATTTATTTACTATAGTTGATAAAAAATCACTGTTTTGATGCAGTCATTCATTCATCCGAGAGGCCACACTTATCGTGAGAAAACATACTAATGGAGAGGAAGTATTTTTTCTATTCTATTGATACTTGTACTTGCTCTGCTATTCTACCTACTGTAGGAAATTGGATTCAAGTTTTCCCTAGCGCCTTCTCATCAATGGACGTCTAACATATATGAAGGAGTATGATTCATTTGATAAATTCATTCCTCTCTATCTCTAAAATGTTTAGATTTTTAAAAACTCCATGGATATATAGAAGATAAATGCTATCCCTACTAGATCAAGATATAACTTTTACTTGTTCAAATAACAATTAAGGTGAAGTAGGGTTAGGAACAACAAATCTCTTTATCATAAAGAAATTCGTTTTGCAAGTTTGTTATTATGAATAGTTCCTACAAATTATGAGACTAATGATGTATACAATACTTGAATTCTCGATGTAGATACTATATAGGTGGTTTGCATCCTTTAGAGACTACGAGTGTAATAGGAGCATCCATCAACCAAAGGATCACCCTAAGATAATCATCTCATGGATGTGGAGAACTAATCAAATCAAGTGGTTTTATTTCTCAATCTTTTTAACTTACTTCTATGGAACTAAGTAAAAAAGATTGAGAAATATCTGTCATTCACAGCCACTGATGAAGGATTCCTCGAAAAGTTAAGGATTTATAATCCTTTTTATTTTAGAAATTGAATGATTTAGTCTTATACATACCCGAGGAAGGTAATCAAATATGAAAGAAGACAATTCCTTCTTTCTTCTATCACTTAGAAGCTATGTCATATGAAAGTCTCATACACAGTTTTGAATGAAAGAAAGAAGGAATCCTTTTTTTGACTCTCCACTCTAGTTGTTTCTTTTCTTTTTGTTACTTCGAAAGTAGCTACTTTAGCTTCAACCACTCAAAATTTCAATATTATTTTTTATTTCTCATCAAATGAATGGCATCTTCTTCGAGAAATCCTAGCTATTCTTAAAATGATATTAGAGAATCTCATTGCCATTACTCAAACAAGCATGAAAAGTATTCTTGTGTATTTTTCCATAGGTCAAATTGGATATGTTATTATTGGAATAATTTTTGGAGACTCAAATAGGGGATATGCAAGTATAATAATTTATAAGCTCTTCTATATCTCTATGAATCTAGGAACTTTTTCTTGCATTTTATCATTTGATCTACACATAGTAACTAATAACATTCGAGATTATACAAGATTATACACAAAAGATCCATTTTGGCTCTCTCTTTAGTGTTATGTCTCTTATCCTTTGGAGGTCTTCCTCCACTAGTATGTTTTTTTAGGAAAACTTCATTTATTTTGGTGTGGATGGCCGACAGGCCTATATTTCTTGGTTTCAATAGAACTTCTTACAAGGGTTACTCTTTATGAATTTCATTATCATTATTTTTTTCTTTTTATTTAATATTTTATTTATTTTATTTTTCTCCATTCTATTCTCAACATTTCCATTCATATTGACAACAATGTATCAAATAAATATAATCCATACGTAGATAAATGAATTGATTTTTCTTCAACCAATAGATTTTATTTCATTTTAATAAATATGTCATTGGGTTCGATGTGACACAAGAAGCCTTTTTGTTTTGGATTAAAATGAATCAAATTTCATTATATTCCATCCATATCCCAAATCCATTCATTTAATATCCGTTTTGTGTCATTGAGATATGAGATGTCATTTCTAGTCTATCTCTTTCTATTTCTATATTTATGAAAAGTTTAAAAATCATCATATAATAAGCCAAAAATTGTTATAAGAATGAGTGATTTCCCTTTTTTGACCCTTATTGCTCAACGAAAAAGCAGACAACTAATGGGTTCATCTTATTGAATAGGGTTTTAGGATCAATCCACGAACCCTGGATGTCGAAGATTGGGTCTATCTATAAAGATTTTCAATTTGATAATAATGTTCAAATTATATCCTCTTGTTTCTACCTTTTCAATTATTTTAGATATAATTTTGAAATATTGGATCTTTCGTTATTTAAATCATGTATTTCTATTACTTGTAGTGATTTATCACTCAATGAATTTATCAAAAATGATCGACCAATCCCAATTCTAATAAAATTATTTCAATAAATAGAATAGTCATAGATAGCGAATTATACTAGTGGCTTATATAATTTTATTGTCAAAATATTCGGGATCAATGGTTGGACCATGCAAACTCAAAATACATTTTCTTGGATAAAGGAAAAAATTAATCGATCTATTTCCATATCGCTCATGATATATATATTAACTCGGGCACCCATTTCAAATGTATATCCCCTTTTTGCATAGCAGGGATATGAAACTCCATAAGATGCAATTGACCTTATTATATGTACCAATTTCCATTTAGCTAATAAACAAGTAGATATCAAGGTTTCACAAACGGTACTTCTTGATACTATATTTAAAGTACTTGTTTGAATTCCTTATGATCTGCAAGTTAAATAATTTCTTCCTAATGGTAAAAAAGAGCTTTGAATGACCCTATATTTCGAAAAATATGATAAATCTCCCTCCAAGCCGTACATAAGACTTTCATCAAATACAACATTACATTATGAAAAATCAAAAGAAAGCATATTTTACAAAATATATTTTTTCTTTCTTCTAGAAATTATTGTCTGTTTTAGTTGCTTCAACAATTGGATCTTTGGAACTATTGTATTATTAACCTAGGATTCATCTTTTTAACCATAGGTATTCTTTCGGGAGCAGTATAGGCTAATGAAACATGGGGATCATATTGGAATTAGGATCCCAAGGAAACTTGGGCATTTATTACTTGGACAATATTTGATTTTTTGTTTACATACTCGAACAAACAAAAATTTTGAAAGTGTCAATTCTGCAATTGTATGAGTTTCTCAAAATTTAGACATGTTATTTTCGAGTTAATCTATTAAGAATGGGGTTGTATAGTTATGGTTCAAATTTTTATACCAATTTTATACAATGTCTAAAAGAAATAAAAATTTGCACTTAATTGATACTCTTATATCTTTATTCTCTTCTATATCTATAGATTCTATTGTGTCATAGAAATTGAATTGATTGAAGTTTGTAAAATATATACAAAAAGGGAATTTAATTTGTCTATTCTATTTCTTCCCCCATGCGATATTTATACATGGAATAAAATACATCTAAATGCTTTGTAACCCAACCTAACCCAACCCCTATCCTTATTAATATTAATAAAAAGATTTAAAAACTTTGATCAATTTTCTATGAATTATTGAGTTATTGAGATTGATTCAAAATCGATCAAGCTCAAGAAAAAAAAGTAGCTCACCCAATTGAAATTCATTCCAATATTGGAATGAAACTAATCATTAATCAGTTACAAGATATAAGAGATTTTATCAAGGGTTTTTGAATTTTTTTTTGAGTTTTCTAGTAAATTAATGTGTTGGATATTATAGGGTTTCTTACAAATAATAATATATTTTATTGTAATAGAAGGCAACTAATCAGTTCAAAGATGAATTAGTTACTGAGTTGGAAAATTTTTTTTTAATACCTTTTGAAAGTATATGGTTCTTTATGATTCCTAATACCAATCAAATACACTTTTTAGTGAAATTATTTCTTCTTGCTCTATAGATATACATAAATTATTATAACATGTGTAAGAATAATTCTTATTGACATTTTCATATCTTGTATATTCATACAATTTTATTTAATTATTTTATATTTTAAAAAATGATCAAAGTACCTATTTAGTTTCACCATTAACTTTTCATTTGAGAAATTCTAACCGTTTGATTTGAAGTATTTCAGAATTATTCAAAATAAATTAGGGCTAAAAAATTCTATTTTTATTTTGTACATCTTAATTTTTTATTAACTAAATCCTTTCAAAAGAACTAGGCGATGGTAAATGAGAATTAATTAATTAAAAATTAAAAATATTATTTTATGGAATATACATATTAATATTCATGGATACCTTTCCTTCTACTTCCTAACCAGAGTCATTTTTTGATGAATGATTACTGTGGGTCCGACCCAATAGAATTTGATTAATCCTTTTTTCCTGTCATTAAGGTAGAGAATTGAACCAAAAATTCTCTTTCTTTATCCTTAATCGAATTACTGTTTGAGACCTAAGATTCTATTTTAGTATCAGTCCAATCATCATTCATATTTTTTTCTTTGTTTTTATCAATGAATAGATCTCTTTACTTGTATTACTTAGATGTCTCATATTTCTAAAAAAATGATTTGATTGGTGGGATTTAGAATAACCAGTTTTGCTATAATACTGAATGCATATTCTATACATAAAGAATATATACATTTAAAATAAATAGGAATTGAGAATATTGTGAGATTCATGTAGGAAATTTCTCA
Organism: Hippophae rhamnoides; assembly: GCA_033030585.1. Classification (NCBI taxonomy): domain Eukaryota; kingdom Viridiplantae; phylum Streptophyta; class Magnoliopsida; order Rosales; family Elaeagnaceae; genus Hippophae; species Hippophae rhamnoides. Next base: position 43,142,989 of record CM065436.1, on the reverse strand, counting down.
TTATAAATTTTAATGATATTCTTTATAATAATAGATAAATTCTCAATTTTATAAAAAATTCACTGTAATCTGAATTAAAAAATAAAAATTTTCAAATTCTATTGAATTATATGATTTTTGATCTTTATTGTTATAAATATCAACAATATATCTAGTCTTTCTTCAAACATGAATCTTACCGCTATGGTTTATGACAAAACCAAAACCCCTTATTGAATTTGAACCAATGACTTATGCCTTACCATGGCATTACTCTACCACTAAGTTAAAAGGGCTTGTTTTGTTTTTTTGAATTTTGCATGGATTGGGTCCTATTTAAAAGGTATACCCTTTTCCTTTCTTTTGAACTCATTTATATATTTATGTTAATTATATTAATAATTATAATTTTCTATTTTTTTTTGCTCGACTATCCCACATAGCTGGGCCAGCTATTTCCCTATATCATATTGAAAAGAAAAAGCAATAAAATAAAGAAGGGCAAACAATATAAAGAAAGACAACAAATATTTTCACCAAGAAAAAGAAAAAGGAGAAAGAGGGATTCAAACCTTCGATAGTTCTTTTTTTCGAACTATATAGGTTTTCAAGATCGGGGCAATCAACCACTCAATCATCTCTTCAAAAGAGAATTTCTAACTTCTTTTTTATAAGAATAGAATATGGCCTAGGAATTAATACCATTTCTATTTATAGAAAGATATTAGGTATGAATTTATAGGTATGGTCTATCTATGTATATATAGAGAGATATGTGTGATCCACCATATCCTTTTGTAAATTTTTCAAATTAAAAAAAACTTGTATGAATAAGGTGGCCAAAAGCAATAATAAATTAGATAGAATCAATGATGGATAAATGGTAAAATCCTTCTATGATGCATTTTATATTTTTTTGGCTGATAAAGAGATCAAATGGTATAAATTATTTTGTTGGTAGATTGGAGGATTAGAAACATAACTATTGTTGATCTATGGACGAATACGCGAGCATATTTTCAATGCTTGTTTGAGTAATAACAATGAGATTCCCCAATATCATGTTAAGAAAAGCTAGGATTTCCCGAAGAAGATGCCATTAGTTTGAACATAAATAAAAAGGAATATAAAAAATTTGAGTGGCTGAAGCTGAAGTAGCTACTTTTGATGTAACAGAAAGAAAAGCAATAACTAGAGTGGGAGAGTTAGAGTTGAAAAGATGATTCCTCATTTCTTTCTCACATTCAAAATCATGTATAAGACTTTCATCTCATAGGGAACTTAAGTGATAGAAGAAAGAAGAACTCATCTTTTTTTCTTTTTTGATTACCTTCCTTGCTTATGTATAAGACCAAATCCATTCAATTTATAAAATAAAAAGGATTATAAATCCTTAACTTTTCCAGAAGTCCTTCATTAGTGGTTATGAATGACTGATTTTTCTAAATCTTTTAGAGCTTAGTTTTGTAGAAGCAAATAAAAAATATTGAGAAATAGAACCATCTGATTTATTCGTTCTTAGTAGCCATGAGATGATTATCTTAGGGTGATCTGTTTGTTCCTCATTCAAAGGGCCTACAGTTAAGAATTTTCTTTTTTATGAACTTATTCAATCAATGGATCAAATATAATAAAGGTAATAGTTTTAATATTAAGACAATAAACCCATTGTTATGCTTTCACATCAAAGTAGGATAGAGTATTTCATATTTTGCATATAATGCCTATTAGTGTTTCAAAAGTACTTTTTTTGAAGTCTTGGAGAGGAAGATGCATCGTGGGTGTCAATAATGTGACTTGTTGAAATATAAAGAAGAATAGGAATGAAAAAAGAAAAATAAATTATAGAAAAGAATACAATTATAATAGAAAAATTCTTTTTTATTCTTTCCTTATATTCATTCTTTCCTATATCCAAAAATATAATTCATATCAATATTCATGAATTCCTGTAATGTATTATTTTTTTTAAGTGAAAGGGTAGGTCATTGAAATTAAGTATTCAAATTATTAAAAAAAGGATGAGATCAAGTCATAAGTACTTTTTTTATTGATTCTCTATTTATTATTATTTTCTTTATTATTAAAGAATTCAAAATGAATTTTTCTAATTATTTATGGTTTTTCTTTTTATTGGAATTTAGTTAAAAAGAAAATATAATGAAAAAAATAAAAATTAAAACGTAATAGACATAATTTAATTGGTCTAATTCGAGACCATAAGATCTATTTGTACATTATTTTTTAACTATATCAAGATAAAATAATTTCAACTGGCCCTTAAATTTATTTATGGCCCTCAAAGAATTGTATGAGATGAAAATTTCAAATACAGTTCTATAATAGGGATGGTAATAGTGATGGTATCACCGACTATGATTATCTAATTGTTCAAGTATAGTTGATATAGTCGAGACCTAACCAAAATCTGGTTTTTGGGGATGGAATTTGTGGCATTAACCTACAGGATTTATCATTTTTTTTTTAATTTCTAACCTAACAAAATGTGAGAGATTACCTTTTGATTTACCATAAGCATAAGAAGAATTAGTAATAGGTTATCAAACCAAATACTCAATTATCAAATTTGGTTTATTTTATATTGCTTCTTATCTAAACCTATTAGTTTCTTCATTGTTTGTAAAAGTTCTATACTTGAGGGGTTGGAATATCTCTATTTCATATCTATTTGTTTCTGATCTTTTGAAATAAAAACAAACTATAGAGTTTTTAGAGCAACTATTGGTATCTTTATAACATTATCTAAAGCTTCTTTGTTCTTGTTTATTTCTATCACAACAATATAGACTTTACCTAGGCTAATAATGGACCAACTCTTAAATCTTGGACACAAATTTCTTTTACCCTTATCTCTCGGGAACCTATTACTAACAACATCTTTCCAACTCTTTTCATTGTAAAGGAATATACTGTTCTAATTCACAACTTGGTTTAAACAAGAAAAATAAACATTAAATTCTTAATATATATATTTACAATATGTTCCCTATGGTAACAGGATTCATGAATTATGGTCAACAAATAGTATGAGCAGCAAGATACATTGGTCAAACTTTCATGATTACCTTATCCCATACAAATTGTTTACTGGTAACTATTCAATACCCTTATGAAAACGTAATCATCGTAGAGCTTTTTTGTAGTCGAATCCATTTTGAATTTGATATATATATTTCTTGTAAAGTACGTGTTCATGTATTTCCTATAAACCTACCTATTATTGATTGGAAATTAGAAACTAATATTCACAAGAAACGATTGCCTAATTACAATATTGATTTTAGGATATGTATATTTTGTGGTAACTACATTGAGTATTATCCAACAAATTATCTATCAATGACCGAAGAACATGAACTTTCTACTTATGATCATCGTGAATTAAATTATAATCAAACTATTTTGGGTCATTTACCAATCTTAGTAATTGACAATTATACAATTCAAACAATTTCAAATTCGCCAAAATAAATAAGTAAATCTTATTAATTAAAGAAAAACTTTAATTACTAAGATTTTGTTTTTATCAAATAGATGAATCCAATGCCAATAGCAAGGCCCATAATAATTTATACCCTTTACTCTTAGTTTTAAATTAGGAATTTATTGTGTCATAACAATGTTTTTGGTCATTTATCAATAAGGTCATGAAAAATATTTAGATTTATTTATCTATTTTTTACATATAAGGGATTTTCTTGGACCAATACATGATTTTCTTTTAGTCTTTTTGGGATTAGGTCATATATTAGGAGCTACATGAGTAGTATTATTTACCAATCCAATTTATTCTGTCTTTTCATTGGGACTGTTCTTGTTTGTATATCCTTATTTTATATTTTATTGAACTCCTATTTTGTAGCTTCTTCACAGTTGCTTATTTATGCAGAGGCTATAAATGTCTTAAATCTTATTTGAAGTGAAGTTCATGAATGGTTCAGAATATTACAAAGATTTGACTGTTTGGACTGTTGGAGACGACATTACTTTTTTGGTTTTAAAACATTACTATAGATATGTCATGGTATGAGATATTTGGACTACAAGGTTAAACCAGATTATAGAGCAAGATTTGATAACTAATAGTCAATAAATTGGAATTCATTTATCAACAAATGTTTTTGTTCCATTTGAACTCATTTTAATAATTCTTTTAGTTGCTTTGATAGGTGCCATAGTCGCGGCACGCTGGTAAAAAAATCTATAGAATTAGTAACAATCATCCAAAAGAAATCTCACCCATTGTTATTGTATCTATTTATTTTTAATTAGGATAACTGAAGATTTTTTATTTTTAAAATAGAAATCTTTTATTTTATTTATTATCAATAGATGTTTCTCTTCTCACTACTACAAAAGGGGTATTTAAGTCATTTTTAATCGACTTTAAATTTACTGACTTAAAGTGTAAAGTCAGTTCAACGCGTGAACCAACTTTACACATATTTTTTATTTATTTTTTCTCATTTTTCACTCTACTAACCTGTATTTAATATAGCATAAAAAAACTAAAATATAAATAATAATACAAATAATTGAAAATTTAAATATAATTAACTTGATAATTAAATTTATTACAAAAACAAATAATGTATATACAATACATATATATATATATATATAGTTAACTTAAATTATAAATAAAATAATGTCTTCAAAGTGTAATTGGATTGTGCGAGCAAGCATGGTTGGTTTAGAATCATGAGTATGGTGATAAGGAAACTAGGCAAAAAATAGCTTATCCATATAAAAATTTATTCCCATACATACATGAGCATGTAAATATCCATCAAACAAGCTATCTAAACTTCAGAGACGTACGAATGGAAAAATTAAATCATTCTAAATATTACCATCAAAAAGAGATTACCATAGTGACATCCGAGTGATATAATAATAACCTTATCCCTTCGAACTTATATTAGCACTTTATTAATCTTTTGTCTATAAATATGAAGCTATTTGGAATCAAGCTGGTATTTTTAATGCTATAATGAGCTCTAAATATGAAATCAAGTGTAACTCTGATTTGTTACTTCGCTTGTATGAGTTTTGGTGCCCTTAAACGTATGGAACAATTTTGTAATATGTTTATGGGCACCAAAACTCATACAAGCCAAGTAACAAAATAGGAGTTACACTTGACTTCATATTTATAGCTCATTATAGCATTAAAAATACCAGCAAAGATTCCAGATAGCTTCATATTTATAGACAAATGATTAATAAAGTGCTACCATGATGTTGTCATAAGGAAAGTAGGAAAGAGAGATGAGATGAAGTTTTGGAAAAAAAATAGGTCCATAAAACAATGCATTCCCCTAAATACATGAGCACATAACCATCCATCAAACAAGGGACTTCAGACACAGGAATAGAGAAATTAAATCATTAAAAAAATTACTGTTATGTTGTCATATGCTATTCAAGATCATTAGAATCTTCTCCTGATTCTTCTTGTGATGATATAATTTGAACCATGTGTTCTGCCCATTCCTCTCATAAATCATCAAAAATTTGCTGGTCATAGCCCATCGTTCCAACCAAAGAACTACATGTATTTAAAATCAAAATAAGAATGTAATTTCATGTATTTACAAAAAATAACTCAAATATGTTAAAAAAATTGTATATGGGTAAAAGATATTACCACATCATCAATTGGAATTTTGATATTTGTGATGATTTCGCTTATAAACTCCATGACATAATAACCATACATGACTCCATTATTTTGATATGGAACCTACAAAAAAAGTGTACATGATTTTCCATATTCGAACATCTTTATTATTCAATAGTTAAATTAATAAAATTATTAATATTCGTTTGTACATACCATAACTCTATGCCATATAAGCTTATGATATTTTTTAAGGGAAATGCCCCTAAACTTGTTCTACAGCTTCCATACCCTATCAAGGTTTAAAAAATTTAATTTTTTATTAAATATTACAAAGAAAAATAAAAGAAAAATTGCTAGCTATAACTCTTACATTTCAATAACGGCTTTTGTATCTTTACTCAGTTCTATGGAAGCTGAGTCACAGTACCAAGCATGATTATTGAACAGATCAAGGATTATCAACATCCAATGATCTTGGAATTTTTCAAACCTTAATGGCCAAGAGATTATCAACTTTTGATTTATGTTAAACATTAATGCCCTATCACATAATTGTTTAACTCTGATGCTAACATCCTTCTCTTGATATTGATTGACATATGAAGAATCATTAAACATTGCTAAATGTGAGTGATTATGTTGAAGTCGATAATAACAGGCCCTATATAAAATAAATATATATAAGTAATTAGATAATATAAATATAATTATATATGTTCTACATAAATGAAAGAAATTTACTGATTGAGGACTCACCTTGTCCACACTTGAATTATACTTAAATCGATAATTTGATATTCAAATAGCTACAATATGCACTCAATCGATATATAAGTTTGGCCAAGGTCTACACTAGAAATTTCTATGGGAAGTGGCACAATCGATCCATCATTTATGTTGGATGCCCTTGCAATAATAGTCATCAAAGCGCCAAGATTTCTACTTAAGTTTAAAGCATAATCATAACTATAGTTTTTCCAAGGCTTCTTCTTGAATGACTTAGTGCGCGATGATTGGCCACTAGACATAGATTTAGCACAAGATACTTGCTTCGTATCTCTTAAATGTGCCGCATTTAAGAGTTCTAGTATAATAGATTAAAGAAAAAGTATTATGTATGTTAGTAACAATAAAAGATATAATAAAATAATAGTAGTAAACAAGTGTTATCTTTTAAGTTAAAAAATAGTACCACGTCAAAATTTAGAACAACTTGAATCGACGGCCAAGCCACATACTGTCCAACCGCCTCTTGGATTATGGTAGCATCAGAAGGCATAGGTAGTGGAAAATCATGGAGCAATGATTGGTCAATTACTATCCGCCAATGATTAGGCAAATATTGATTATGAATCATCCGATCATCGCTCAATTGTTGTACCATTCCAATAGCAACAAAGTCCATTGATGATGGATGTTTCAACAAACATTTCATATTCTGTAAAAAATTTAAGTGTTATATATAATAAATAAAACATATAATAAGAAATAAAAATAATAGATTATTTACACTAGAAATTAAAATATTACCATATATGATTCATCAAATAGAGGAGGACTCCCATGTGGGGTAGTTATTGGATGTACATTCTCACCAAAATGTTCATCTTGATGTGATTGATGGTAAGAATGCACAGATTGCATTGGAGAAAATTAACCACTACTTGATTGCATATGCATTCCTGGCATATAGGGAGGACCAATAGGATGACTATATCCCATATTGGATATAGTTTGAGGGCCATAAGATTGCGTGGGTGACATGCCTAGCATGAATGGTGGCATGCCTGTCATGGATGGTGGCATGCCTGGCATGGATGGTTACATGCTAGGCCAATATGGCATGCCCTTATTGTATAATGATGCCATGCCTGACATGTGTTGTGATTGATATTCTTTTATAGTGGAAATCTCACTTAACATATAGGCCTTAAAGGAGTTGAGTTCTTCTTCAATTTTAGTGTACTTCTCCTTACTCACCGTCTAAGGCTTTTGTTTTGGAATGTTAAAATACTCCATATAACCATCATATTGGATAACTCCTCTAACACGACCAAGATGCTTGTGTTCGAATGCATGATATAGAGCATCTCTCCTAGGCTCTTCGATTATTTAACCCCTAGATATTTGTTCTTGAACAACTATTTACAAATAATAAAGCACATAAACATATCATGCATTATTACATCAATTATTAAAAATCATATGGACTTTGTGTCAACCGAAATTACTAACCAACTTATTTAGTTGTTCTTCTCCTCGCTTAGTCATCGGTCTTGACTTCTTTGTTTTGGGATTCTTTGTTTCTATGTACAATTCAATTCGATAACCGGTCTACCTAATTCAACTTCCTACATAAATTATGAAAAATTTATTAACCATGACATGAAATTAAATTGAGGAAAATAAATATAAAAATATTTATAAATTAACATAAATTAATAATACCATTTTATATCTAACTTCAGGATTTGAAGACCTCTTAGTACCGTTAGGAAGAATGTTATGCATTTGTATATTCTAATGTTCTTCCCTAATAATTTGAAATTCATCTGTACGTCTATAATCCACAAAGTCTTTCCAAACTTGAGGTGTAATCCAGGGGTTTCCTTCGAGGATTTTGTAGAGCTCTACTTCATCAAGTGGTTCCAAATATGGAAACATATAATTTCTTGGCAATCTTAAATCATCTATCAGAGGCTGCAAATATACATCAATAAAAACACCAGGTTGTTTCAGTCCTAAGATCAATAATGTTAACATCATGAATTTTATTTTCATACACAACCAGGGAGGAAGGTTGTATGTTACCATAATTACTAGCCAACAATTATATCTACTACTAAGGGAACTATGTGGATTAATTCCATCACCAGCAATGGCAAGACGAAGATTGCGCAGATCATATGCAAATTGATGAGATAAATTATCTACTACTTTCCAATTTGGAGAATCACAAGGATGACATAGCACCCCATCATTAGATCGATTATCTGAATGCCAAGTCAACATCTTTGATGTCTCTTTACTTTTGAACAACCTTTGAAAGCAAGGAATCAGAGGAAAGTACCAAAGAACCTTTATAGGCACACCTTTCTTATGTGTTGTCTCATTTGTACCATGCTTCCATCTCGATTCTTTACACATCGGACAACCATCTAATGTCTCATATTCTTTACTATAAAGAATGCAATCATTTGGACAAGCATGAATCTTATGATATTCCATGCCAAATCGACTAAGAGATTTCTTCACTTCATACATTGAAGATGGAAATTCAATACCCTCAGGAAACATATCAACTAGTAGATTTAGTAATTCTGTGAATCCCTTGTCAGAAAAACCATGTTTTGCCTTCACATTGTACAAATGAACCAATCCCAATATTTTAGTGTATTTTTTGCATTTTGGATACAACAAATTTTCGGCATCTTCTAGAAGTTTTTTAAAGAATTCGGGATCATCCTCATATAGTTCATCTTCAACACCATGAAACATATTTTTTGTCTGTACATTATGATAAGATGTATGCATTCCACTCACATTTTTATTTATCTCTTCCCCATAAGTATTATAAATATTTTCTCCATGATAATACCAACATTTATAGTTCAAAAGAATACCACTACGGATAAGGTGATACTTAACCTCGCCAAATTCATGAAATCACTCATTTTTACATTTAACACATGGGTATCGAATCATACTAATTCCAGTATTACTATTTCTACGAGCAAATTCCATGAAACTTTAAACTCTAGAAATGTAGTCCTGTTCAATTTTACACTTTGACATCCAAGATATGTCCATTTTATATTAATGACATTAATTATGTATCCAATCAATGTATTTCAAGTATTATTATTTATAAATTCCCTAATTATTAGAATATATACCAAAATATTCATAATACAAAACATTTATCATTTTAATAATTTTACAATTGTATTACTTTTACTTAATAAAATATAATTATTTATATGTAAATAAATTTATCCACGTACGGTAAATATTATAGTCCCTCAAACCCACAACATGCAGATATTATTTCCATAGAAAATAAGTCAAACATATAATAACAAGCATAATACAAAACATACATAAATCAAAAATTTATACAAAAAATAAAGCAAACTGAATAATAAGTGCGTAGGATTAATAGAAATACTTACAAGAGTAAATGAAGTGACTAAATGAAGGAAATGAAGAAGAAATTAGTGTTTTGTAAGTGAGAATAAGTGAGAAAATGGGTATAAAAAATTTGAGTATTTCGCTAAAAAAATAGGGGATTTGAAAGATAATGAGAAGAGGAATATAACCCACAAAACGGCGTTAGAAATGGTGGTCGGAGGTGGCCGAAAAATGAGAAAGAGTGGAGAGTGAGCTCGGTTTTAGGCAAAGGGGGTTTGCTGCACAAATTGAAATTTGGAATTCTACTGGTGAAGAAGAGAGAAGAGAAAGAGAAACGGTAATAAACCCGTGGATAGTGTCGATTGACGTGGCGAACCGACGCTATCCACGTAGTTTAAAATCGAAATTTTTATTTGTCATTTATTATTTTATTTTAACTCTTTAAAATTTAATTTGAATATATATATATATATATATATATAGTATAAAAAAAGAAAAAATAATAATTTTAAAATAATATCCAAACAAATACACAAAATTATATAATTTTAAAAACCAATTGTCTAAAAAATATTTATACTATATATATATATATATCCAACTTAAAATTTAAAGAGTCAAATAAAATAATAATTGACCTAAAAAAACATTGTACCTAAAAAAAATTTTCAATTGTAAACTACATTTTATAATAAAAAATACACGTAGGACGTAGTGTCAGTTCTACACCGAACTGACTTTATATATCGACTTAAATACCCCTTTTTGTATAGTGTCTATAATTTTTCTATTCTAGTCAATTGAATCTATTGTTCATATTCTATTGAAATGAATCAAAATCGATAAGGTGTTAGTCAATGATGCTCAAACATGTCCTTGTTTTGAGGGCCTACTTATTTTTTACCCCTTATTTTTTGTTATAACTAGTAAAGAAAAGGTAGATGATTCATGAATTACAATCAACAAACCAAATAATTGATTTGTTCCATTAACCCCTTAATAAAGAGGTTAATAGAGAGAATCACACTTTTACCACTAAACTATACTCGTTACAATCTAATTATTGTATATAAATGAACTTTTTGTCGAACAAGAAACTTAGGCATAGTCGAAATATATAAGATGAGAGACAAGTTTTGTCAAAGAACCTAATGAGATTGGGAAAAGAGGACTCATTTAAATAAAAATAATAAAAATAAGAAGTGTTTTCTTTTGCTGGAAATTTTTGAGAGATATGTCTTGGCAAAACTACTTAAATCATAACATAAGAAGACATTGTGCAAAAATCCAAAATGAAATCTTTTATTTTTCAATAAAATATCGATAAATGGATATCAATTAAATAAAAAAAAATAAGTAAGATAAGAAATTTAGATATGAAAATCCATTTTTATTATGATTTTTTATTCTAATTTATTAAAACAAAAGAATCCCGACTAGGTCTACCGAGGCCAAGCCGTAGAGATAAAAAGGTCCCTTAGGACAAAATCAAAAAGTTTTTATTTTTTATATTTTTTCTATATCTACATATTTAATTTAGAATCTACATAAGTATAAATAGCTATAGGATAATATGTATAAATAATATAAAAAATGGAGTATCTAATTAAGTTTCTATATAATATCCAAATAGATATAAAGTTTAATCAAAAATTAAGATAACAAATAAAGAAGTTTATTACCCTAGTTTTATGAAATGTTACAAATTAATTATACTTTTTCAAGTGGTGTAGAGATGGTTGTGTAGACTAAAGTGTTGGATTGCTAATCCATTGTATGAGTTTTTTGTATATGGAGAAGAAAAACCTTATTTATTTTCTTTTTTATTATTCATGTCCAAGATTACGCCTTGTATGATGAGATAGGAATATGAAGATGATGAGAGAACATAGAATATCACTATTGTATAAACAAATAGTTTTAGAGTAAGCATTACACAATTTTCATATATTTTTAAGGAAAAAAGAGAATAGATTCTCTCCTTTTTTTATATTGTATATCCCATTATTTTATATATTTTGTTTTTATTTTGACACCAATTAAGAAATAAATAAAATGAAATAAGGAAAGAAAATGTTTTAAAAAATTAAAAAAATGAATTTTGAATAGTAAATATGAAAAGGGATAATATTTTTCATTACAATTTTGTTTTTCATACCAACAATTAAACATTGTAGAGGACTTCAATATGGTTTTTCAACAGAAAAGGGTTAGAATGAGGTAATTCAGTATTTTTTACAACTTTACAAGAATTTTAATATTTGAATCATGGGTTCATACTATAAGACTTATATGATCTTATCAATTATTAGATTTTTTTTAATAAGACATGCATTTGTCTAGGACAGTATTAAAGATCTTATTGAAAACTTACAGTAGCTTGCCAAACAAAAGCTAAGGGCAAAAATAGCAAAGGTATTACTCGCTTAAACATTTACGATTGGATTTAAAAAAGTGTAGGCCTCGAGCAATTTGGCAACAAAAAAACTATTGAAATAAAAGGGTATAATTAAGACAAATACAAATCAAACTACATATATGAAGCATAACAAAAAACAATTTCTTGAGTATAATTGTATTTATTTTGATTGATTTATTGATAGATGAGAAAAATGAATAAAATAAGAACAAAATAAAAAGTAAGTACGCCAAATCTTCTTTCATTTGAACTCGCCCAATTAAAAAAATCCTTCCTTTGTCAAATCAAAAGAGAATCGAAAAAACAATACTTTCTTCCAATATCTTAATTGAATTATATGTGAATGGCCAATAATCCAAGAAAGGGAAGAATTGGTAACATTTTTCATATGATCTCCTCTTTACTAAATAGACTAATTATCTATATTTATTTGGATATCTATTTGATATTTTATTTCTTATTTCTTATTTCTTTTACAAATTTTATTCTTTTTCTATAAATACTAAATATAGTAATAAAAAAAGATATATCTACATATACATATACCACGGAGATGTACTTTTTAGATCTCACATTCCAAATCCTTCTCCTTTGTTCCTTATTTGAATTTTATTTGAATTTGTAATACATAATACATAATGGGAATACATATATAACCTGAATTTTATATGGCTAATATATATATATATAGTTAATTAGATTTTATATAGTTAATGATCGATCACTTGATATTACTTTTCTTGAAAGAAAAAAAATATAAACCTTCTACCCTAGTGAGAATTCTCGTAAAATATTTCTTTTTTATGACGGGTTTCCTATTTATTTTAAATGAATATATTTTATGTGTATATTATTATATGTTATAGGTTATGTAACATATGAGAACAAAACAAATATGAAATGGAAAGATAATTTGTGTATATCAATGGAAGAAATAAAGATGTGGAAAACAAGACAGAGATTCTTTACAATGACATTGTAGATTGATTGAAAGGGATGTAGCATAGCTTGATAGAGCATTTGTTTTGGTTACAAAATGTCACGTGTTCAAATCCTATCATCCCTACCTATGACTTATCTTATAAACAATAACGTGAGATCAATTTTAATTAATTCAAATTAGATATGCATAATAAATCTTTTCTTTAACTTGAATGTATTTTTTATGAGAGTATATACTATACATATAAGATGTATTGGGTTAAAAATATTTTTTTATTATAAAAAGATTATGATATTATGATAAATAATTATTACTATTATAAATTCTAATAAGGCGCTCTTAGTTCAGCTCAATAAAACGTGGGTCTCCAAAACTAGATGTCATAGGTTCAAGTCTAATAGAACATGATTCCATCAAAGAAAACTATAACCAAAATCCTTTTTATCTAGAATTAACTTGGAACCATGTGCATCAAAAGCCCTTTTTACAAAATCAATGTATTTGTATGTAAATCTCAATTAATTGCATTATGAACCAAGAGATCTCCAGGTCTTATTGTTAAGAATAATGAATTACTATTCTCGTTAACAGCATTTAACCAACCTGGAAACCGTATGCTTTGACCTGTATTGAATGTTAGACCATTCATTGAAGATAAAAGTACATCGAACCCATATGAATTTTACCATGAGAAGATTGTATCCATTAGGAAAATATAGGCTTGATCAAAATTTGTTTCTCTAGAGTACCAAAAGCAAGCATAACATCATTATGAACATAAAATCCTAAAGTATGGAACCCTAAAAAAAGGGTTGCCTAACTTAAATGGGATATGATAGCTCTTTTATGGTCTAACATTCTTACCAATACATTATCCTCATTTTTTTGGATTGTAATCTCTAATAAAAATTATTGCTTAAGATTTTATCAAAGCAACTGTGGGTTTTATGTAATCAATCAGATTATATATATATCCCTTTAAAAAAACATAGGTCATAGAAAGGATCTCAAAGACACACCAAATTTCAAAAGCCAAATCTTTTATAAAATGGGTGCCTATTTCGATCAAGAATGCATAACCGCATGGATAAGCTCACATTAACTCGTCAATTTAGGATCCAATTCGAGATTTTCCTTGCAATGTAATAATATTGATTTCTAGAGATACATTTGTACAAATACAAATTCTACAAATACATTTATATAAATATAGAAAAATACACTCTCTATTGATTCAAATGCTATACCTATAGGATAGGGATAGAGGAAGAGAAAAAAACTGAAGATTTCATATAGTACTTATTTTTGATAGAAAAATCAATCTAATTTATCTCGTACATTTTTTTAATGATAAAATGAGTCAAATTATACAAGATCAACCCTATTGAACTTAAGAAATGATGGAAAGGAATAAAATAAAAAAAGAGAGGGAAAAGAGAGGGAAAATTAAGAAAAATATATATAAAGTAAAAGAACCCAGATTCCAAATGAATGAAAATGTGACTGAATTGTTCCTAGTTACTCTTTGAAATGGAGTGGAAGAAGGGAAGAGATTCTTCAATGAGGAAAAGGATCTAATGAATTTAAAATAATTGAACAAGGAGTCTTATGAGATGAAAATATCATTTTCAGTTCTGTAGAGTGATAGTAAGGATGACTTATTTGTCAACGTTTCCACTATCACCCTCAAAAAACTACCTCTACCTTACACAAAGTTACCAGAGTATGCTTAGCTTCTGGATTTGAAATCAATACTTATATACCTAGTATTATCCACAATTTATAAGAAAATTATATAGTGATCTTGAGGGTTGTATGGAAACACATAAGAACTCTTGAATGCAAAAATGAGATAAAACTCTAGTTCCTTCAAAAATGGTAAGATCTTTGGTGCAAGAAGAAAGAGTGCATCCCTATCATCTTGACTTGGTTCTTTTTTCTCTATTTTTCTAAGAATATTGAGTCATACTCTTCTCCTACCCGTATCGAATAGAACATGCTAAGCCAAATCTTCTTCTTATAAAACTTGCTTTATTTAGATTGAGAAAATCATATGGTTTTAGGAAACCATGTGGTTACTGTTCAAATCCATAGTCAATCCTATATCTAATAGGAACAATTGAAAATTGAATCCAATATTTCCCATTCTTTTATATCTATTACAAAAATAAGCCCAACTTCAAGTTGTTCAAGAATAGTGGCATAGAGTTTCTCAACCCTTGGATTTAGGATTAGTTAGTTCTATTTCTCGATGAGGGGCAAGGAAAGGGATATAACTCAATGGTAGGGTGTCATCTTGACATGGTAGAAATCATCAATTCAAGCTTGATTATCCCTAAACCCAATATGATTTTCTCTATTTTGACTTGCTTCCCTGCTATGATTGAATGAGAATGGATAAGAGGCTTATGGGATTGATGTGAGGGGGTAGGGATGGCTATATTTACAGGAGTGAACTCCAAGCAAATATGAAACACATGGATACAAGTTATGCCTTAGAATGAAAACAATTATGAATCCACTTTGTCTACGAAAAAGGAAGCTATAAGTAATGCAACTATGAATCTCGTGAAGAGTTTGATCCTGGCTCAAGATGAACATTGGTGGTATGCTTAACACATGCAATCGGTTAGGAAGTGGTGTTTCCAATGGAAAAAAGGTGAGAAATTCCTAAGAACCTGCCCTTGGAAGGGGAATAACAACTAGAAACAATTGCTATTACCCTATAGGTTCAGGAGTAAAAATAGGATCCACCAATAGATATATAAGATATTCTAATATATGTAAGATTTTCTTATTTAATGAAATAGTGAAAGATAAAAAATATAAATCATATTTTTAATTATCAATTTAAAATTTAATATTATTATAAATTCAAAACTTATTAATTCTAAATAATTTGTTATATGATTGAAATAGAATTAGGGTTTTGGGATAAATAATAAACAAACCATGGATAAATCCAAAAGACTCTTTCCTAAATTCATGCAATCTTTTCGTTAGAATTTTCCCCTGATCCTATTGGGGATCAAATTGATTACAGAAATATAAGTTTAATTAATTGGTTTGTTAGTGAACAAGGCAAAATATTATCAAAATGGGTGAATAGATTGACATCAAATACAACAACAATTAATTACTATTGCTATAAAATAGGCTCTATTTTATCTTTGTTACATGTCCTTAATAATGAGAAAAATTTTGAAAAAGGCGAGTCGACCACTAAACCTACAGGTTTTAGAAAAAAAATTAAAAGTCTTAATTCTTCAATTGAATCAAAATAAAATTTCAATCCGATAATTTTTCGTAATAAAAAAAGAATTGAGAAAGAGGAATTCATATTTTGTTTCTTTTTATATTGAAGGTGTTTACTCATTTTGACAACTTTATCGTATGATTTTATCATACTAATTTCTACTCTATTTTTAAAGAGGTCTATGGAATTATATGGGTTTTTATTCCCATTTTGACTCTTGTATTAGGAATCACAATAGGTGTATTGGTAATTGTATGGTTAGAAAGAGAACTCTCTGTAGGTATACAACAACATATTGGACCCAAATACGCTAGCCCTTTGTGGGTTCTTTAAGCTTTAGCAGATGGGGAAAATTGCTTTTCAAAGAAAACCTTCTTCCATCTAGAGGAAATACATGTTTATTCAGTATTAGACCATCCATAGAAATTATATTCATTTTAATAAGCTATTTGGTAAATCATTTTGGATATCGTCTTGTTTTAAAGGATCTAAGCATCAATTTTTTTATTGATTGTCATTTCAAGTATAACCCTCATTGGAATTCTTATATCAAGGTATGAATCAAATAAAAAATATTCCTTTTTAAGTGGTCTATGAGTTGCTACTCAATTGATTAGTTATGAAATACCACTAAATTTATGTGGTTTATCAATATCTCTACGTGCGATTCGTTGAGACATGAAATTTTCTACATTTCTAAAAAAGATACATAATGACTTAAGTAGATTTTTTATTCATTATTCAAATTGATGAAATAAATCAGATAGTTATATGAGTGAAAAAAATGACTTATAACTTATATAGAAATAAGTAGTCAAAATTTTGAGTCTCATTTTCAATATATAAGAGTTAGAACATTGAGTGGAAATAAACATAAGCAAAACATACCATTCCCCCAAGATTGGTTGATTAGTCATCCTGACATGAAGTGGGCACAAAAGATGAATCATATTGAGTTTTCATTATTGTTTACATGTATTTTCATACATTTATTACTATAATGGGCAATTGAACAAAAATGAGCATATGTTAGAAATACCAAGGTACACAAAGGATTAATAATGGAAATTGTGTAAATTATCCCAAAATACATTTTTAACATAATCAAAAAATGTATAAAAAGTGATAATTGGGGCTTTAAATTTGTATAAATGGCCAGGAAATACTCCCCATGATTTCGATCCAGAGTATACTCTTATCCTTCGATTAACTGAATGACAATTCGAAGCAAAATAATCCCTTTTTCTTTTGTAAATCCCCTCTTTCTTTGAATCAAAAAGAAGAATAGGAACAATATATATATATATATATATATATATATATAAAATAATACAATTACAATAGAAAAGAAATTATTCTTTTCTTACATTCTTTCTTTCCTATATCCATATATACAATTTGTATCAAAATTCATGAACTCTTGTAATGTATTATTTTTTTTCTAAGTGAAAGGTTAGGTTATTGATACTTTTATAAGGAGTATTTTATTGAAGAATTAAGTTATTACTCAACCAAGAAAAATTGAAATGAGTATTCAAATTATTAAAAAAAGGAATGAAATGAGTTCATGTACTTTTTTTATTCATTCTTTATTTATTATTATTTCCTTTAAAGAATTCAAAAATATTTTTATAACTATTTATGGTTTTCCTTTTTATTAGAATTTAATTAAAAATAAAATATAATGAAAAAACAATAAATTAAAACATAACATACAGAATTCAATTAGTCTAATTCAGAACCATTGGATATATTTGTATATTATTTTATAACCATATCAGGATAAAATAATCTCAAACAACCCTTAAATTTATTTATGGCTCTCATGGAGACATATGAGATGAAAATCTCATGTACGATTCTTTAATAGCAATGGTACCAGTGATGGTATCAACGACTATAATCATCTAATAGTTCAAGTATAGTTGAGGCACAATCAAAATATGGTTTTTGGGAGTGGAATTTGTGGGATCAACCCATAGGATTTATCATTTTTTTAATTTTCTCCCTAGTAGAATGTGAGAGATTGCCTTTTGATTTTCCAGAAATAGAGGAAGAATTAGTGGTAGGTTGTCAAATTGAATACTTAGAGATGAATAGAGATAGAATCAGATTGATTTCTTAAATGCCTTTCTGGATATTCCTCAATGTCTTGGCTATTCATGGAATGTGAAAAGCAGAAGAAAAAAAATCATCTACTTCTATAAGAAATCGAAGAATTTCATGGGAATCCTACAAGATCCATTCGTTCGTTTTTCTCTGACAAATGGTTAGAACTTTAGCTGGGTTTGAATCCTACTCAGTGGTCCAATAGAGATCAACCTCATGAAAAAATATTTTTCATGCTTAATATATTTAGTTTGATCTGTATTTTTCTTAATTATTCCCTTTATTATAGTATTTTTTTCGTTGCCAAATTGCATGAGGCCGACTATCTCGATTTAATCGAACCGGATCAATATCATGAATATCAATATCTAAGCTATCAAATCAATTTTTTTTCCAAGAAATAAATAATATAACTTAAGAAGTCCTTTAACCCATACCGAACATGATAAATTTGACCCATTTTCCTATTTCCACCAACATATATTGGATATTTTAAGAAGTGAACATCTTTTAATAAGATTCGGATCAATATGGAATTATTATCCCATGCCCATTTCATAGAAGTTAATTGATATCTTCTTTTTATGAACCAATCACCCCTAAAAAAGATATTTTTTACCGCCGCGTAAAGAAAATATTTTGTTGTGAATGAATAAGATATTAAGAAATTGTCTATAAGTAAAATCATAATTCTTGATACAGGCTTTCTCCACATATAAAGGGAATCCTATTTTATAATAGAAGAAAAAGTGATGTGGATTATTCAAGAATCAAAATTAATTTTCTTTATAAAAAGAAGATATCAATGAACTTCTATGAAATAACCGTGGCGAAATAATTCCATATTGATCCAAATCAATCCATACACTCCCACTTTTAATAAGATTCTAGCTAGAAGCATATAAGTACTATAGTGTGCCTCTCCATGCATGTTTGGTAACCATGTATGTAAATGTGTAATCGGTAATTCGATAGAAAAAGTAATAAAAAAATTTATTATAGAAAAGTATTTCCAATACTAAGGAATATGATTAATTATATGATGTTTCCTAATAGATTGGTAGACATGAATCTTGTTCCTATATGACCTGATCAATTCGACCAGGTACTCGCCATATATTTTCATTGTTCAACTCTTTGACAACATGAAAAAAGAATCGATTTTTCTTTGAGTTAATCCATTAGGAATAGGGTTGCAACAATGAATTTTATAGTAAGGAAAAAATCTGCCAACTTTAGAAATCGTGAGGGTTCAAATCCCTCTATCCTCAAAAAGGCCAATTTGATTCCCTAATTTTTATCCCCTAATTTTTTTCATTAGCAGTTTAAAATTCCTTATGTTTCTCATTCATTTTGAATATAATCTTTTGCATACACAAATTTATTTGATCAAAAAATATTTCCTATCACAAGCCTTATGATACATATGATATGTAGACAAATAAATATCTTTGAACGAAAGTAATTCCAATTTACAATTGGAGTGATATACAATACATACCATTACTCATACATTAATGAAACTTCCAAAGTTTCATTTTAAAGATCCAAGAAATTCCATGAGGCTCGGATAAAACTTTGGAATCCCTTTTTATCTTTTTAATTGACATAGACCCTAGCTATCTATAAGAATAAGGATGGTTCATTATGAATAGTTGGGATAGCTCAATTGATAGAGTAGAAGACTGAAAATCCTTGTGTCACCAGCCCAAATTTGGCTCATGGCACTTGAGTCATTTGCATGGGTATTTATTCTACAAATCATTGGTATGAGTCAACATACATATTCATTAAGAATATGGAATCATAATAGTATAAATTACTATACATATTTATCCATTTAAGGGTATGGATATATACCTCTTAGATTTCTAGAATATTTAGAGATGAGTCAAAGTATATGTATAGAAAATATGTAAAAGAATTCCATTTTGTTTGTTCTTCTTTTATATTTGTTCATATCATCTTTCCTCTCCTAGAAGAAGAATGTTAATACTTCATACATATTCGAAATTTTCAATTTTTTGGTTAAAGGTACTAGTATAGTGAGGGTTGAAGGGTGTGAATAGCCAAGATGTATCTCAAATATAGTACAAATAGAATCTGGGCCCCTTTATCCTTTTATTTCTTTCTATTTTATTTTTACTTTATATTTCTTGATTTTATCCCATGTAACTTTCTGAAACCTATCTAAGTGATGTTCATAATACATA
Source organism: Hippophae rhamnoides (assembly GCA_033030585.1). Taxonomy (NCBI): domain Eukaryota; kingdom Viridiplantae; phylum Streptophyta; class Magnoliopsida; order Rosales; family Elaeagnaceae; genus Hippophae; species Hippophae rhamnoides. The sequence goes on along the minus strand of CM065436.1, from coordinate 43,122,292 downwards.
GTATTGCATCATGAATTCTTTTAATTTCATCTTCTATAACATTGACTCAGCTCATATGAAAAAAGTATATTTCAAAATTTAAAAATCTTAATGAACCCCTCAAGTTTTGTTTTTAGCCTATCTATAATATGTGAATGAGTCTTTATCTTTCTTATCTATAAGAGAATGTAGCATATTCTTTAAATATGTGAAATTTCAGTTAGTTTCTAATTATTCAATGAGCATCTTGTATTTCATGAAAATTAGGAACAATATAATCTTTAAGTAAAGGTCATCCTATCTAACTCTCAAGCATTAAGTTACATTTCATGGATGATTATCATAAGTGATTCCCAACATATCATAAAATTCCCTTTCTTGAAAATTTGCACTTTTCCAAACTCAAAAAACGGATGAAATTCTTGGATTGCTTCTTAGACAAAAAACTTTTATGCATACTTCTTCCAATTGATCTATACCATACTTTATTCTTGTAACATGGTAAACACTGGCTAAGAGTCCACCTAGTGTTATATCATAGGCATATTAGGAACATAGATGATTGTAACCATATACATATAAAACAATAGTAATTGAATGCCAATCCTCTAGCTTTATTTATAAAGTCTTTATTCCTTGGTAATTAAAGCCCAAAGATCTATGAACTAGCCCATGTTTGGCTAACCATGCAAACAAATGACCCTGTATAATTTTTATATCTCCCCATTTTGATTTGTATAATTATAATTTGTAAAAGTGTTATAAGTATTTCATATTTACAATGATATTTATGAAGATTCAGCCACCATTCGTTATTCTATACTTGTACAAAAAAAAGGATAAATCCTAACTTTCCAATTTATGGGAAAAAACTAAATTTTTGTATTTGAAAAATGCTTTAGGAGAGATTTTTGAAGTAAATAGTGATTAAGAAAGTCATCCTTGATCAAAATTTCTAATATAAGTATTGCATGCTAGGCAAAACTTGTGGCTTGTAGTAAAATATTGATTCTCCTGTGAAGATATAGTTCGATCTTCATAGATTACCCGAGATATTTTTTTACAAAGTTTTATTCTATCATTTATAACTACCTCCAGTTCAAGTGGATAGCCTAGAAAATAAACATCTATTGGAATTAGTTTATCCAACCATGTAGCAAAAACATATTTTGATTCAGACATTTGTTCATATAATCTAACTAAGGAAGGGGTCATTTTCATCGTTATTGTACTTGCTATTAAAATAAGGTATGTTTGCCTAGGAATAAATCTTGGCACCGGTCTATAACGATTATCGTATTATGAGTCTATTAATGAAGAAAATTCAATAAAGCAACAACTGGTACCATAAAGTAGAGAGTCTTAATCAATTTGAAAGATCACTAAATTTTGGGTTATTCGATCAAGTAAGGGAAACTCAATAATGGAATTCATAACTGCCTCAATGTTATATTTTGATTTCTTTATTATATGATGAATATTCAAGAACTAAGACCATTCCAATGCTCCTTGTTGCAATGCATAAATTAAACCAACAGTCAAGATAAGCACAAAAATGAAAGCTTCTATAAATACATATACCCCCAATACATCAAACCTTATTGCCCATGGATAAAAAAAAACTATTCCAACATCAAAAATAACAAAAATTAGAGCAATCATATAATAAAAAATTTGAAATTGTAACCAAGCATCCTTGATTGGTTCTATTCTCGATTCATAACTAGAAAGTTTTTTGGGTCCTTTTCTAATTTGTGCTAAAACTTTGAAAATTAGAAATTCTAAAAGAGGAATAACACTTGATATTATTAGAAATGTCCAGAAAATATCATATTCATAAAGTAAAAACATAGAGTACTCCTATTTACGTGGAAAATATATTGAATTGATATTAGTTAATTCGAAATGGAATTAATAGTCAAGTGATCTATAGCATAATCATTTAGTCAAAACATTTGTTTTGATCAAATTGTCTAATTTCGTTTGTTTGTTATGGTATATGTCTTGATTCCAAATTATCCACTATAATTCCTTTCTTTTTATATTTTATTAGTACATTAAATTCTATTTTATTTCAATATATATATAGAATATTAGTTAGACTATATTATCCTTATAAAAATAAAAATAAGACTCTTATTTTCTACTTCCAAGTTTCTATAAAGAATTAAAGAAAGGTATTACAAATAAAATGCGAATTTTTTGTTTAGTTTAGAATTGGATATTCTTTTTCTATTTAAATTATTTCAAATTTTAGAAAGAAATTTTTAATAAATATAAAAATAGAATAAGAATATAGATTCTATATATATCTAATATATATAGAAATAAAATTCTAAAAGAAATCTTTTTTTCTTCTTTTTTATTTAGGGTTATATGGACTCAAACCAAAGACCTTCTCGGTAAAACAAATCAATAGATTATTATCAATATGATTTGAAATATTTCAAAGATCCAACATGCATTTTTTCATTGAGCTCTTTTGTTAATCAATAGAAATATCGGTTAGTCTACCATATTTATTCTTGACAAAAAAAAAAGAAAAAGATGGTTCCATGTGCTCGGATTCATTATGTGAATTTGAATCCATACTACCAAAGAAGAATGATCCTGAATTTGGTTTTCTTCTGTCCTAGATCAACTTAAGTTATATGGAGCCTACATCATTCTGTTCAAATCAAATATGAAACTTTATACACTGTAAAGCTCATAAGATAGAATGAAAAGATAATTTTTTTAAGGTATATGAAGTTTCATATTTGATTCAATGTCTGGAAGAAATAAGAATTTTCACTTAAGTGATATTGTTATATATTTATTCTAATCTATACCTATAGATTTTATTATGTCAAAGAAATCAAATTGATTGAAGTTTGTAAAATATATACAAAAAAGGTTATTTGCTTTGTCTATTCTACTTCTTGTGGATATATACTTTGAATCAAATATAAAAAGAGAATCTATTTAAAATATATGCAAAAGGAGTTTTTTATATTGTATACCTGTTATTTTGGGTTATCACTTGATGAGTAATATTGACAACCCAAAATAATGGGGTATACAATGTAAAAAAAGAATATATTTTTTTCTTGAAATATTTGGATATTGTGTAATGCTTACTCCCAAACTATTTATTTATATAGTAGTGATATTTTCTTTTCTCTCTTCATCTTTGGATTCCTATCTAATGATCCAAAGCGTAATCCTGGGCATTAAGAATAAAAAAAGAAAATAAATAAGGTTCTTCTTCTCCGCATCTTAAAAAAATTTGAAAAAAAAAAAAGAAAAAACTCACACTAAATTTGAAAGAAGAAAGAAAATATAAAGGCTTTGACGAAAAAGGAAAGAGAGAGATTCAATCCCTAGGTATGAAAAACTCGTACAACATATTAGAAATCCGATACTTTAGTCCACTCAACCATCTTTCCACCACTTAAAAAAGTATAATTATTTTATAAAATTACAAAAAATAAGGCTTGAAACTTGCTTATTGGTTATCTTACTTTTAGATTAAACTTTCTATCTATTTCTATATTATATAGAAACTCTATTAGAAACTCGATTTTGATCCAATATATATATATTATTATACATATTATTGTCTAAATCCAATTATTCAAGGCAAGGATAAATGATCCTGGAACTAGGAAATACCCTTTTCAATTCCATTTTTTCAACAAATAGATTATAATGAAGAATTTAAATAGATTCTAAATAATACAAACAAAAAAAGGTTTAGAGACCACTCAATAAATAAAATGCTTAAGGGATTTTCCGTGAGTTATTTGAGAGTTATCCAATTTGAGTTATGGGTTGCAAATACGAATAGTTTTTCAGTTGTGAACAAAAAAGAAGAAAAGGATAAGAAAAAAGTACTTGAATCATAGTATATTTGATGATTTTATCAATATGTTTTACATTTTAATTCTATAGCTATAGAGAGGCATAACTTCAAATTTTCTTTAGTGGTATGAAGACAGAACTTCTTATACATTTCTAGGGAAGTATTGGTCATCTATGTCTATCCCAATAAGTCATTTATCGATTCGTTGCAACTAATGTTTGATCTTGAAGAGAAGGAAGAGATCTTCGAAAAATGGGTTTTTATGATCCAATGGAGAATAAAACCATTTAAATTTTCTATCATTCTATATTGTCTTGAAAAAGGGGCTCAGCCTACTAGACTATTCATGATATTTCAAAGAAAGCGAGGTTTTTTTTAATTTTTCCTTAATCACAAACAAAATTCAATTAAATTAATGAAATAGAAATATCTAAAAAGGTCTAAATTATTTGTATATAACGTTGTATAACCCTTTCTCTATTCTCTATTATTTTTTTATGTCTTGTAATATTTATCTTCTACTACTTAATTTAGTATTACTTCTATAGAATGTCATTTTTTATAACAATAAAAAAAGATATTTTTTCTTTTTTTTTATAATATTTAAATATTATAAAAATAAAGATCAAAGCCTTTTTTAAATTTTTTGAATTTTTTAATGGAATACTTTTCACTCGAATTCTATGAAAAAAAAGAAATTGAGGATTTAAGCTTGTTTATTTTATTTTTATTTATTGACTAACCTAAAAAAAATTTACTTCGTCTTAAATTGAAATGTATAATTTTTTATTCCATCTACACCTCATTTGTATATATGTCTATTGTTTATGTGCCAACCCAACACAAGTCTTTAAGAATTTCATTATCATTCTTTTTTTTATTTTTTTTATTTTCTATTTCTCCATTCTATTCTTAGCATTTCCATTCATATTGACAATAGTGTATAAAAAATTTAATCCATTTGTGGATAAATAAATCAATTTTTTTTCAGCTGATAGATTTATTTCATTTTAAGAAAGAGTTTATTGGGTTCACTCTCACACAATAAGTCTTTTTTATTTTGGATTAAAATGAATCAAATATTAATAATGGTTAACAAAATCTACAACATGTATTCTATAAATTTTGTTGACTTTCAATAAATAATATTTTGACTTTTATCTCTATTTTTTGAATCTATGTTTTTTTAGGTAACATTTAAAAAATATTTGTACTTTAATAGTATCTGTTTATTTTGATTATCTTCACAATCAATTCAAAATTGTTATATTTTTCTTTTCCCATTTGAAATAAAAATTTTGATTGTGCCATACAACTTTCTCAATTTATTTATTTTATTTGTATTTCGATTGTTTCTATACATTCTAATTTTTTTATAAGGTTGCTAACTCAATAGTAGAGTACTCGGCTTTTAAGTGTGGCTAGTATCTTTTACACATTTGTATAAAATAAAAGATTTGTCATACTCTCAGTAGAGTTTGTAAGACCACGATTCATCCTGAAAGGAATGAATGGAAAAAATAGTGTGTCATATCAATAGAGAATTCTGGGAATATTCCATTCTTATTAGGTAACTCCAAAACCTTTTTTGAATTTTATGTGTAGAAGAAATAAATTGAAGTTTAGGTCGATTGAATAAATGGATAGAGCACTACCAGGGCCCAATTACTATAGCACATGGAAACAAAGAGCAATGAGCTTTTAGTCTTATTTTAATTTTTTAATGATTACCTAATCTAATTATACGTTAAAAATACATTAGTGCTTGGCACAGGAAAGAATTTTTCAATGTATGGAGTATTGATTTTTTTAGTCCTAACTATTACCTATTCTTCAAGGTGGAGCTAAATGTGTAGAAGAAGGCAGCATATGGATAAAGATATTTATTTCTAAAATCAAAAGAGTGATTGGATCGAAGAAATAAAGGATTTCTAGACATTTTTATCTTAAGAATGAAAATAACTCAATTCGATGAAGAAAAGGGACGACATGGAGTTTGTTAACTAGTCTTATTTCCAAGGAAATTGTACCTTATTTTCAATGTATCACACTTTGTATCATTTGATAACCCAATAAATCCCATACTCTCAATTTGAATCTAATTTCAAATGTTTCAAAAAACTATATTTCATTATATCTTATACAACTTTATGTAAGATAGAACCACTATATTATCACCATCAACTATTATCCAACCTATTAAACCTATTAAATAAAATACAACTCATAGCCCATTATCTCTAGCAAACATCAGGAATCAAACCTGTATGTTCTTCTTGGCAAGGAGAAATGTTACCATTTAACTATATCCACATTTTTCATTCCGGAAATGTACCATTTTTACAAACATGAATAGATATATCTTTCTTTATTGCTTTTAACATTTGTTTTTACAACCAATGACACACAAAAAACTCTTTATTCCCCATCCTTGAGGGAAGGTTTATCTTTACTGAAAAGTTTTTCTATTTTTATTTAGTTAAAATAGAGTGTACATTTATAAATGAAAGAGAGTCTGAGGCTAGTTACCAAGTGAATAGTGAATCATTTTATATTAGATTTTTGCATAGATATGTGCACTCTATTTTAACTAAATAAAAATAGAAAAACTTTTCAGCAAAGATAAACCTTAAATATATATATATATATATATATATATATATATTATTTGTTTATTTTATATCCAATTGAAAATAATAATAAATTAGAACAATTTATACATATTTATTATACATATAAATAATTAATTTTAGTATTTCATATTATACATTTTACATAGTTATATTATAGAATTATTCTTTTAACATTATAACTACGTAGTTATACAATAAAATTCTATATAGAAAGATAGACTTCTAATGCATATTAATTACATATTCAACTTATAAAAAAATACAAAACTACAATAAGAACAAATTGGGCCCTTATTTGGATATTAGGACTAACTCTGTGCCCGACCCACGCAAGCTGTTCAAGGCAAGTCACCAACCCGAGATGGAAGATGAATAACCCTAGATGTCCTATCCGTAGGATAGCTCGATCCAAGCTTAAAGATCAGCCCGAGCTCAATGATCAGCCCAAGCTCAATGATCAGCTTGAGGAGCTCAATGATCAGCCTGAGTTCAATGATCAAGCTGAGTTCAATGATCAACACGAGTTGGGGTTGACCTCAACCCCTGATATGTTGTACTTTATACAAATTATACCCCTCTCATATGTAAATATGTGTACTCATTATGTAATTGACACATGTATATGTAATGATATAAATATATGAACCTCTTATAAGATCTATAATTTCAGCCAATCAACTTAACTTCTCTCTAAGTTTTACTTCTATAAAATAGATCAATCCCAAACATTTTGGCGTGTACTATAGGGCTCATATTTTTAGGTTGAGCTTAAGTTTCTAACCCTATACTTCTTGGGATTTTGCTTTGAATATTGAGAAGAGCTTAAGAAGTCTATCATGCTCTGTTCAAAAAATTGCAACTAAGATGCAAGCCATTCAACACACATCAATATGGTGGGAACTTGTGTCGATATAAGTTCAAAATTTTCTAACAAAGCAACGAGAGCAGCTCAGGAAGACGCAACATCACCCCTCGATGAGGTTAGGACATAAGAGAACATGCATCACCAGGGAATGGCTTGTTAGCTCCTAGAATTGAAAAAGGAGCTCGAGGAAACTAGAAAAGAAAACATGGAACTACGATCTGAGTCGGGGGGAAGGGTCTTGGAAGACCAAGTAGCAAACCCAATTGATAGAAACATAGTGGGATAGGGCCAGCCTAATCCACACCATATACAAAAAGAGGATGAAAGGAACCACCTTTCTAGCTCGGAAAGACCTAGTGAGGAACAATGGGTTTAGGAAAGGAATAACTAAAAGGCACAATTTCAAGTGTTAGAGAAAGCCAATAAGAAGCAAGACCTAGCCTTGAAGGTAGCTCAGGAGAAAAAAGAGAAGCATAAAGCTCTTTATGAAGTAGACAAAGATTGTGAACAATTGTGTATCTCTTACTTTTCTGATAATATAGAAAATAACAAACCTCCAACCAAGTTCAACACCTATAAATGCTCTAATTGTTTTGGGACGAAGGACCCGATAATGCACGTACACCACTTCAAAAAAAACATGGCTCCTATGATCATGATCAAGGGAAAAAGAGATTATATGATGTGCAAGCTATTCACATCCATTTTCTGTGAGGATGCCCAAAAATGGTTCAAAAATTTGGCACCCCGATCTATAACCCCTTTTCCATAGTTCACTCGACTTTTTGTCACAAACTATGCCTGCAACAAGCCCTTGAGAAAAGAATCACACCACATTTACTCCATTGTCCAGGAGAGGGGAGAATCCACCGATGAGTATATGAAATGGTTCTGAGGAAAAATTGGAAATCTTTGATTTTCCTAACTCTATAGCTATAGAAGCATTCCGGATAGGTCTACCAAAAAATTCTAACCTATTTATAGAATTAACCAAGAAAGTTCCTCATACTTTGGAAGAAGCTTAAGGCGAGGCCAAAAGTTTTTTCAACCTAGAGAGAGAATTAGGCCCAATCAAAGATCAACAAACTAATATGGAGGTATTGCCCGACAAAGAGAAGAGGAGGATAAGCCCAAACAAGGCACATCAAAATAGTAAGAATAAATGTTTACACCAAATAATAGGTCGATCAGACAATGGTTAAGAAACAGATGAACTTGGGAGAGGTCACATTCTTCTTTGAAGGGTCCTCCCTTGAGAATAAATCTAACCCAATTAGTGATGAGATTGGAGGAGGAACCCAATGTTAGGTGGCCAACTAAGATGAAATTTCCACTTAGAGACACATCTAAGTGGTATGCCTTCCATAAAGATGTGGGCCATGATACAAAGATGGTAGACACCTAAAGAAAGAGATATAGGAGTTATTAGAAAGGGGATATCTAAAGAACATCATTATAGAAAATGAAGATCGAAAAAATTACCAAAATAGGCGAGAGGTGCCAAAAACAAAAAATATGACTAGTAGCGAAAGAGAGCCCCAAAAAGAAACCAATATCAAAACTATACACACCATACATGGAGGACCAGGGGTTAGCGGAAAATCCAATAACTTGCCCCAAATATTGTCTAGAGAGTTGCACAATGCCCCTATGTATACGCCTTAGACAACAAGAGACTTGCCACTGAAATCATTTTTAGTGAGAAGGACGCAACCTCATCTCACCATGAGGACCCCCTAGTGATCACTTTCAGGATTAGATCTTATGACATTTGTAGAATAATGATTGATACGGGGAGTTTGGTAGACCTCCTTTTTATGACTATTGCAAGAGCTCTGGGTATAAAGGACCCTAACATTGTCAAGACGAAGCTCCCTCTCGTAGAGTTCAATAGTAGTACTACCTATTCCAAAGGAACAGTAGGGCTACATATTATGGCAAAATGAATGATAATAATGATCACTTTTGTAATCATCGATATCCCAACTCACTACAATGCCATCTTAGAAAGACCTTGGATACATAAGATGAAGGTAGTCCCATCCACCCTTTACAAAGTAATCAATTTTCCCACTAATGAAGGGCGAGAGGAGATTAGAGGAGACCAAGAAAAGGCCAGAAGCTGCTATAACGCTACTATAAAGGAAGTGGATCATAAATAGAAATTACTGAGAGGTCTCCCACAGAGAAAGCCAGGGAACAAAGGCCTTATAAAATCAATCAACCTAAATGAAGTAAAGAAGCTCCCTATGGAAGTAAAAGGCGAAAGCCAACCCTTAAAATTGGGTGAAGATTTGATGATGGAGCTAGAGGCACAACTCTCACAGTCCTCAGGGATAACTTAGATATCTTTGCAAGGACTTCAATTGACATGCCTAGGATTGATCCAAAATTCATATCATACCGACTACATGTTGATCCAAAAGCTAGACCCATACAATAATGAAAAATAAAATTCCAAGAGATAATAATGAGGCCATCAAACAGCAAGTGGGTCATCTCGTATGTGTGTCACTTTCACAAATTTAAATGAGGCATGTCCCAAGGATTGCTTTCCCCTCCCAAGTATTAATTAGTTGGTAGACGTCTCTGTTACCTTTGGGATGATGAGTTTCTTAGATGCCATTTGGATTGAAGAATGTGGGTGCCACATATCAATGCCTAGTCAACTAAATATTTGAAGAATAGTTGGGGAGCAACCTAGAGGCCTATGTGAATGATATGGTGGTTAAATTAGCTCAACCCATAGACCATGTTACAAACCTAGAAGAATTATTCTCAGTAATCCAAAAATATGGTATGAGGCTTAGTCCAAAAAAATGTATACTTGGTGTCATTGTAGTAAAATTTTTAGGGTATCTTGTGTCAGCTATAAGGATTGAGGCTAATCCAAAAAAAAATACAAGCCTTGATAAACATGAAACGACATTCTATCCATAAGGAAATTCAACAATTAAACAGAAGAATAGTAGTATTGAACAGGTTCATTTCTAAATGCACTTATAACTGTCTACCCTTCTTCAAAATGTTGAAAAAAGGCATATCATTCTTTTGGGATGAGAGATAAATGGAGACTTTGATGAAATCAAGGAGTACTTAAGTAACCCCTATCTTAGCTAGCCCTTGTCCTGGTGAGGTTCTTTATTTGTATTTGGCTATGACCTATACATGATTGTTATACTCCTAACTCAGAGAAATAAAGTTCTACATCCTATCTACTATGTCAACTAGGTTCTGACGGATATCCAGAGCAAGTATCCAACGATTGAGAAATTAGCATTTTCTCTCAAAGTTGGTACACGAAAGCTCAGACACTACTTCGGCTCACACATTTTTGTGGTACTTAGTTCTCACCCACTCAAAAATGTCTTAATGAGGCCAGATGTAGTGGAGAGGCTGGCACAGATAGCCATAGAAATGGAGGAGTACAACATTAAATACATGGCTAGATTGGCCATCAAAGGGCAAGCATTCATCGGGTTTATGCCTGACTTTAGTGAAAAGCCAAAGGTTGTTGTCAATGAAGAGCAAAAAAGGATATGTGGGGTAGATAAAAAAGATGGGGAAATTTAGCAGGTGTTTGTTGATAGAGCACATAAATTCAAAGGTACATGGCTAAGGGTAGTCTTAGTAGATCCCACCAATAACTGTTTGGAGTATGCAATCACAATTGATTTCCAAGTGACTAAAAACGTAGCAGAATATGAGGTGGCTATATTTGGGGCCATTGATAAGAGCTAAATTATTGCATTTTTGTTATGATTTAAATGTTAATATTTGTGTGAAAATTGTGTTTATTTGATTATTTAATCCACAAATGTCATTTCACGGGTATTTCGTGTTTAAAGTACAATTTCAGGTAAAATCATGATTTTGGAGAAGTTTGGGACAAAGTACAATGATCACAATTGAATGAAAATAAAAAGAAAACAAAGTTTCAAAATTTAGAAATCTCGCCATCGGCGAGAATATTATCGCCACCGGCGAAAATCTTATCCAGAGCACGGTGAAATTCTTCCTGAGAGCACGGATTTTGGCCAAGTGAATCTCGCTGCCGGCCAAAGTATTCTCGCCGCCAGCCATATTCATCTAGCTGTCGGCGAAAATCCTACAGAAAGCACGGCGAAAATCTTCCCGAGAGCACAAATTTTGGTAAACTCATCTCGCCGCCGGCCAAATGCATCTAGTTGCTGGCCACATTAATTTGGCCGCCGGCCAAAATCAGAAAAACAAAAATTTTATTTTCTAGAAATCTCGCCGCGGCGAGAATAATGTCGCCGCCGGCGAGTTTCGTCCAAAAACACATTTTTTTGGTTGTTTTGTTCCAAAATTACCCCCAAAACCCTAGATCTATATATACAATATGATGGAGAAAGAGGGCACGATAGAGAGAGCAGATCTGAGTTATTTTTGGAGGAGAACAAGAAATTTTAGAGAGAAAGGTTGGAAAAGCTTGAAGGATCATCACCATTGTTGCTACCAAGTCTTCATCTTCAAGAATTTTTCATCTCTTCTCCTTAGCTTTTATTTTCTGCATTTTATTTAGATTTGTTATTCATGGATTCAATTGAAATAATGTTTGTTCTTATTTCTATTATGAACTAATTCGTTTTTGCTAAGGCTATGATGTAGTTAAATCAAGAAAATCTGATTTCTTTTGTTATTGTTATATGAGTTCATTGTTTTCAAGTTGAGTATTTATTTCCATGCTTAATGCTTTTAAATTTTTGATCAAGGTTTAGATGATTTGTTGCATTATATTGAGACCGAGAGGAGATGTGTAATGAATGTTTCTTGTGATAAATACCGTATGTTGAATGCGAGTTTGACACCTAATGCATGATGTATGTGGTTATTCTAGAAATTCCATAAATCGTAATGTGCTTATTTGTGATTAAATCTTCATAGAAATATAGTTGGTTTTGATAGATAAGTAATTCTAATATAACTCGAGAGAGAGTATTAAATAAGTTTGGGTTTTTCAACCATCACTTCAAACTTTGATTCTAATATAACGTGATTTGAAATCGGATTGAATTGATTTAGCGAAATCAAATGCCTTAGCATTTTTAATCATTTGTGAACAACATTAAATTTTTTTATTTGCGTTTAGTTTTAAGTTAATTTACATCTTAAACAAACTCAAAAATTCGGTTTTCAAATAAAATTAGGATTAGTCAATTTCGGTACTTAGTAACGCCAATCCTTGTGGGTTCGATATCCATACTTTTTTACACTTTATTACTTGAACGATTCGTACACTTGCGAATTTACGCATCAGCCATGATCTCTAATAAGCTGGGAGAAAATAAGGTCACCCTACATAGTGATTCGCGGCTAGTGGTCAACCAGTTCTTGGGGTCATTTGAAGCTAGAGATGGAAAAATGAAAGGTTACCTAGAAAGGTTAAAGAATGAATGCTCTAAATTCTCTAAGTTTGAGATCAAGTAGATAGCTCTAAAGGATAATGGTCAAGCCAATGCCTTAGCCACTTTGGCATCGGTACGAGAGGCCATCCACAATCGTGTAGTATCGATAACAATCCTATCAGAAATGTCCTTAGAGGAGGCTGAAAGAATAATTGGATGTGTAGAAACTCCCACTATCCCTTGGTACACCCCAATTTATAAATTCCTAGAAAGGAAGGTGTTGCTAGAGGATAGCAGGTCTGCAAAAAAAATCAAATCTAAGGTAGGTCGATATATGATACAAACATGGAAATTATATCAAAACTCTCTACTCAGCTTAAGGCTTTTGGGTGTAACCAAAAAGGGATATGAAATATTAATGTATGAAGCGCATGGAGGGGACTATGGTTCATATTCAAGGGGGAGGAAATTATCACAATGAATCATGAGATAGGGCTATTATTGGCCCACTATATTGGCAGATTGCACAAAGTACATGATGAGTGCTCAAAAAGTACTAAAATTACCATAATTTTATGCATGTTAATTGATTAAAAATATATATATTTATATGATTTTATCATATATTTATATAAATCTGTCTTTTTGGAATCACAGATATTTTTATTGTTTTTCAAGTATTTTCGCTTAAAAAAGTAACTTAAAGACTAAAAAAAAATACCAGAGGCAATACATCACAAATATATTTATAAATTAAATGAGTAAAAGTAAAAAAAAATATGGGAAAATTGGACAAAATAGGTCAAAAGAGTCAAAAATGCCAAAAGGGAGGAAATCGTGCACGCAGCCCCTCAGCAGCACTGGCCAATGCGCGCAGTGCGCCCAGCTGCACCGAACAAAGCACACGGATCACCCAGTCAGCGTGAACCCACGCCAATCCTCATGAGCCTGCGTCCATCTGCGTCCAGTCCGCGTGTGCCACTGCACCCATCTGTCCCAATCCGTGCATGCCGCCGCGCCCCACGCCACCATGACATCAACAATGATGTCATCATTCACTACTCCACGTTTCCACCATTTTTAATCATTTTTCCACTCAATTTTTCTTCCTCTCCTTGCCTATAAATACCCTCATTCTCTTCATATCAAAACACACCTCAAAAACATCTTTTTCTCTCTTTCTTTCTCTCCATTTCTTAGTTTTTAGCTTTTCTTAGTTAATTTTTCTTAGTTTTAGAGTTCTTCTCTTTTTGAGAAGAACTAATTATGTTTCTATAATTTATTTGCTTTTTGATTCAATAAATGGAAGTGCAAATTTTGTTTAGAGGTTTTCCAGCAATAGAATTAGCATCAAAGTACTATAAGGATTTTATTTTCTTTGCAACTATTTTTTATGTTTTATTCTTATATGTTATATTTAATTTTTGTGTAATTAAATTTAACATTGGTGGCTTTTTGTAAACTTGATATAATAATAACGTTGTTATGCTTGCGAAATATTAAATAGGTAAAAATCTCTAAAATGAATTGATTTTATTTTTATTCAAGATTTTATATTAAGAATGTTAGAGAGAAATGTATTATTTTTCATTACAAATTAAATCTAAAAATTAGATTTTAAGGTTTAGTTATCCGATCTGATATAGAGTATTACTCTTTTATTTGTTGGTATACTCGCCCGGTAGTTAGAGTAAATCTCTATTTCAAAAGGTTTTATAAGAATTATTATCTGAAAATGTATTGACAACATATTTTCAGTAGTAGTTTTAAAACTTGAAAGTTAGTACTTGGATAATTAAATTTTTAGGTTTAATTTGGACACCTTGAATAAAGTTTAAACTGTCTAACTCTACCAAATGTGGCATTTAAATTGGTCATTTTCAATCTCTTAGAAAAAGGAATTAATTTAATTAATCAAATTAGTTATCAACCCCACCCATAGGTGTTAATTGATTTGTTTAGTTAACAAAAAATATCTAACCCCACCAAAGGTGGTATTCATATAAAAAAGAGAGAATTAATAAATACCAATTTATATCTTTAATAACCTAAATAATATGAACAAGCATAATTACTTAGTTATTATATCCATAAATACTTCAATATCATAAATAATAAAATTTGCATCAATATTTATTGAATCTATATCTGTATCTATGTTTATTTTTATGTTATTAGATTAAAAACACAAAACCCCAAAATATCGCGATAGGATGTTTAGGATTTAATTTCGTTTTTAAAAGTTTGAATAATAAATTAAAAACCACATATATTCCTTCCTTAGATCGACCTTGGGGTATACTTATCATTTTCTATGAAATGATTCATTCACTTGCGAGAGTTTTATAAATATAAAACCAAAGTATTGGCATGATCGACGATGTCGATTTTTGCTCATTAGTACACCCAAACATGCAACAAATGTCAAAGGTTTTCCCCATTGTCACACTCCCTCCCTCCCAAATACCATGAAGGGTGTGGTGAACTAAACGAAACAATAGAGGCAGAATGCCAGCTAAATCCTTCAACATAGAATAAGATTTAAGAGTATAAGTACTACTATAATTGATTAAATGTCCAACATATATAAAATAACTCAGCTACAATATATACCTCACATATTAAAAAATCAATAAAAAATAGTAATATTGAGGGCACAAGCTAAAAAGAATTATAAAACTGGGATGTGTATTAAAAATGAGTGAAAGAAATAAAATAAAATAAGACAATAATCATGTTTAGGTCTAAAACAATAAAGTGTGACCTTATATTATTAATAAGATTAGTCTTATGATAACATTATTTATATGCTCTTTCTCTTACTCTATGCACTCATAATTGTCACACACAAAGTGTGTGCAATGAATACGCAAGTATATATATTGCAACAAGTAATATAATGATAAGAAAATATCGTTCCTTATTATTTTATTAGAAACTAATTTTTAAACTTAAAAAAATAAAAATCAATTTTTTATGTGTTTTTATATTTTAAGAAAGAAAAATTAAAATAACTAAAAGTAAATACCAACAATTAATTAAATAAAATTTGGCAACTAAAAAGATATATGAGAAATTATCTAGTAATACTTAATCCCCCAATTTTCTAAACATGTGAATCGCTTAAATCCCCCCAAAATAATTATCAATTAATTACATGATCAATTGAATCTAACCTATCATGTATTCATCTCTTAAGTAAACTACACACCATATAGTAATTAATTTAATCACACTCTCATGCCAATTAAATTGCATACTACTAATTAAGTTTATCAATTATGGATCACATACATAAGAATCCTACATCTCTACCTAGAAACTATGCATGTTATTTAATCAAGACAACAATTAAATAATTCTCTCAAATCTATTTAATTGTCTCTATAGATAAATTATTGGCCAAACAATTAATAGCATACAAATCATATTAAATAATATAGTTAAATTAAAATTATAATTGGGGTAAAATATTAACTCATCACATAGTGAAAATTGGGTTCATAAGATCCCTAGATTAATAAATTAACTACACATAATTGTGTTCATAAAGCTCATATTTTTCATAAAGGAAGACATAAAAATTGCTAAAGAAAGGAGTAGAAAAATAAATATAATCAATCTCTTGAATTGTAATGTTAATCTCCTCTTAAATATCCACCAAATATTGTGTCCCCTCTCGATTTTTTCTATATTTTTCTCTCTTTTTTGCTCCAAAAATTGATTGAAATTATGCTAATGGAGGCCATTTAGGGTTTATGTGGTGATTAGGGGTTTAAATATTGCTCAAGTACGATTTGGACTATCAGATCAGCTTCAGATCAAGGGCTACGATCAAAACAAGCAAAATTGACAACACCAACCAATCACAAGGCGACATGTGGCATCACGAATTCACTGGGCAAATTAGGGAGAGACGCGTGGTAGGGGATACTGGTTAGAGTCAATGCTCACTGAGTCATCGACAAGTGGCACGACGTGATTCATGGAAACGGATGGTGTGGTGCATGGGTGGAATGCACGGAGCAATGGCATAGCGACACATAGTATGGCACGTTAACCGATCTTCGAACTCGGATTGAATGTTGTGTTGACACGTGGCATGCATTTCGTCTTCCTTACACGCGGTGTAACTTGATTCACTCTACATGCTTGCATGGGTTGCCTAGTCAGCTCCCTTGCTTGTGTGGCTAGACATGTGTTAACTTTTAATTAGTCATGCGTTTAAAATTCATAAACATTCCATAAAAATTCCACAAAAATCCCAAAAAAATCCAAAAATCATATTTTTACCCCTTTTCACTAAAAATTTAATATTTTAATATTTATTTCCATAAAAAAATACTATTTATTAAATAAAATAAGTAAATATTAAGTAAAAAAGTGTGCTAATGACTCTATTTTCATAGAGTCATCAACTCATGAACTTTTGTTTCTCCTTTTTTCCTTTCATTTGATTCAACCAACAAGCCTAGCTATATTATAACCAAATGAAATACCTATTGATTTTAGGAAATACTTTTAGTGAGTGGAGAAGTAATTTTAAAGAAAAGCCTATGATATCCAATTCAACTCTAAAAAGAGTAGTTGTATTTTGTAAAGAGGAATAATGTTTCAATTTGTTTAAGTTACATGATTTGACTATTGCTAATTGATACTACATCACACACACAAACTTTGAGTATAATTATTATATAGTAGCTAAATTAAGGAATGACTAGAGACAATATCCAACATTTACTAGAATTTAAGACAGTAATATTTTTTAAGCCTCTGAGATAAAATGTTAGAAACTTTATTCTCTCAATTATGGGTGTTGACTTTGCTCGAGGCATGCAAAGAGTAAGTATGGGGAGTTTGATAAATGCTATTTTATATACATTTTTATATATAAATTTCTTTACATTTCATTATTATAATTAGCTAAAATTATTTATTTCACATTAGTTGGAAAAATATTAGTTTTTTGGATTTTTTGGGATTTTTATTTGATAAGTGGATGTACTCAGAAAGATCCATGGATGTACTTAGAAGGACCATGGATGTGCTCAGAAAGAATAAAATAAAAAAGGTTCCATTCAGAAGCTCCCAATGCAAATGACGCCTCTATCATATGACATATCATTCCAATGCCAATGCCAACCCCGTACGACGTGTCATTTCTATGGCGAACTTTATACGACATGTCATTTTTTGTATCCAAATTTGCCTCAACCTTGCACACAATCGTTATTCACTAATAATCCATGTAGCTAACACATGTTACCATATATGTTATTCAATGGGATTTTTGTGATACTTTGTGATTTTCGTGTATTACTAATCTTGATCCAACTCTAAAAGACCATTTTTCTCATATAAATACCAAAAAATATCCCATAAAATACAATCATATCATAATTGCACAACAATTAAGAGAAAAAAAAATACAAATTCAATAGAATATTACAAGAGCATTAAAAGGAGATTTAAAAACGAGCGAAGATTGATATTTTAGGCTCCTTTGGCTTCAATAATTCATCCATTCAAATTATTTTATCTACCATTTCTCTTCTTTATTATGAAATTTTTAGCTATTCTTATGGATTTTAAAAATTCTAAATCTAGCTTAATATTCAATATGATTGTGGAAAATTCTAAACCCTAGATTATGATTCAATTAGTCATAAAAATTTTTAATTTCAATTATCAATTTTTGATATATTCAAATCTATGTTTAAATGCCATGGATATGTATGTTATGAATTAGGATGATCAACTAATTTGTTGCATGAATATGTTTACATCTAATCTAAGATGTCAGTAAGTAATCGCTAATATTCTTATTCAAAGTGGTACCATGTGGCTATTGTCACAAATAGGGTTGAATACTTCGCTTTAGGTTAAATAATTGTTCTAATCTTGCCTAGTTTAGTTATCATCCTTTTAGATCTTTATGTAATAATTGAATTAAATATAGTAAGCATACCTCTATCTATTTGGTATTTAGGTTAGTTAATAAGTGGAGAGTCTTATAATTACATATATCTCGTAATCATTCTGTAACTTATTTTATTGCTTTTCTCATAAATAATTCAAAAACCCATTTTCTAATTTAATTAACTCACTAATAAACTAAGAAATAGTAGTGAAAATTATCACCAATCCTCGTGGGTACAATAACCCTCATTTTTAAATTTACTTATCATGGTATATGATCACGTATACTTGTGTGTTCTAGATCGTGCCAGTTACCACTATCATACCTAATAACTCTTCAAAAGTAGAGTTATTTAGTAACTTATAAATCTCTTAGTTGTCTTATCTTGTGCTAAAACATCATGAAAAATATTTATTTGTGTTTAATTATGTCAACAAAGGTAGAACGATGGAAAATGGGGTGAAAGCAAATCAAAAACAAGAAAAATTAGCATCATGCCCAAGCATGCTTTCTTTTGTGCATCGACATGTCTTTTTCCATTGGTGATCATCAAGCACCATGCCCCAGTAGTGAAAACTTATACCCCTATGCACTTTGTTTTTCTGGTCAAATTTTACCAAAACTAATCTATTTTTAATCCAACTTCTATCCACAACCCTTGGGTCTTTTAGTTTTGGTCTAATGGCTCATATTAGATTGTTTCTCCTATTAATTAACCCTGATGAGGCTAAAATTAACAAAATTAAGAATAAAAGAACTAATAACTACCAAGAAGAAAAGAAAAGAAAAAAAGAAGAATAAAAGAGACACAATTTTGTAAGAATTCAAGAGAAGATTACTGATAGAAATCAAGAGATTGAGTATATCTCTTCTTATCTTCATTTCTTTATTAATTATATGTCTTTCTTTATGAAAAATCAGAGCCTTATGAACTTAATTATGTCTAGCTTATTTATTAATTTAGGGATCTTATGAACCCAATTTTTTTCATGTGATTTCAATTCAATTATATTATTTAATGTGATTTTTATGCTATTAATTGTTTGGCCAACAATTAATCTATAGAGATAGTTAAATAAATTTAAGAGAATTATTTAATTATTTGTCTTGATTAAAAAGCATGCATAGTTTCTAGATAGAGATGTATGATTCTTATGCATGTGATCTATAATTGATGAACTTAATGAGTATTATGAAATCTAATTAGCGTAAGAATGTGATTAGATTAATTACTATATGGTGTGTAGTTTAGTTGAAAGAGGAATGCATGCTAAGTCAGATTCAATTGATCGTGTAATTGGTTGGTAATTATTTGGAGAAAACTTTAGTGATTCACATACTTAGGAAATTTGGGGATTAAATATTTTTAGGTTATTTTCACATATATTTTCATTGTTGAGTTTTGATTTAGTAATTAATTGTCATTTAATTTTGCATTTTTTTTATAATTTGCTATTATCCAAATAGTATTCATAATAGTCACATTGGTACTCAATTGTAAGTTACACAACTCTCTATAGGATCAATATCCTTACTTAGGTATATTATATTACTCACACGACCCGTGCACGTGCTGTTAGTGTGTTAATACCCTCATTTTTAGGCACACATTGAATGGGACTCACCTATTCACTACTAAGATTGGATATATTATACCAGCTTCTAACAAGTGAAATTTCGTCTAGATTAAGAACTTATGTATCATTATCAAAATCATACACATACAATTGGTTACTGGCATCTTGTAAGTATGAATTAAAATTAGGATAATTTACTCCTCTATTGGTTTAATCTATCATTTCCTTAGTGTCTTTTCCCCTTGAAATTAAGGCTTGCTTAGTATTATAAAAAAAATCAACATAGTGTAATCTAGATGATCATCATAATTAGAGTCCTTTTGTGTGTCTTCTACAATATTTTCAACCGCATCAACATGGAAAACATCTTCAACATCATTATTGGTAATTGGGTATTGTATGGATTTAAAGACATTAACAGTTACATTTTGATCGTGCACCCTCATAGTAAGCTCACCTTTGTAGGCATCCATCATTACTCTTTATGTGGCAAGAAATTGTCGACCCAAGATAATGGAAATGTATTTGTCTTCCTCCATGTCTAGCATAATAAAGTTAGTAGGAAAGATAAATTTATCTACCTTGACTAGAACATCTTCTATCACCCTTTATTTCTCTTTAATGAACGATACTCTATAAAAGAGTGTGACAGAAGTTTCCTTTCCTTCTACAAGTTCCAATTTTTTGAATACTAAGAATGGCATAATGTTGATGCTTGCTCCCAAATCACGTAAAGCTTTTCCAAATTGATATTCCCCAATAGTGCATAGAATGTGCAATGTACCGGGGTCTTTCAACTTGGGTAGTAGTTTTCTATCAATTATAGCATTACAACCCTCCATAAGGGCAATTGTCTCACAATCTTCTAACTTCCTTTTCTTAGATAGAATCTCCTTCATGGATTTAACATAAGAATGCATTTTTTCCAAGGCATCATCAATGGGATGTTATTATGCAATTTCTTAAAAATATCAAGAAATTTGAAGAATTACTTATCTAGCTTTTTTATGGAGCCTTTGTGGAAAAGAAAAGGGTAGAGTATATACTCTCTCTCTATGATTATTGCTTTCCTTAGGCTTCACAACTACTGTATTTTCTTCCTTTTCTTTTTCAATCTCTCCATTTATTTTTATTTTTTTCTCTTCTCATTTTTCTTTTCATTCTCATCCCTTACTACTACTCCATTTTTTGTTACAATAACCTTACATTTACTTTCTATCCTCTTTCTTGGGATTTACCTTGGTGTTACTAGAAAGCATACCTTAATTCCTTATTTGCAATGTTTGTGCTAGTTGCCCCATTTGTACCTTCCAAGTTTCTTATACTAATAGGTATGTAGTATTTATAAAGGTAGAATATGAGACTGAATTAAATTCATGTAAATATCCTTCAATTATTTTCCTATTGAATATATCTTCGTGGTTTAGATCAGGATAATTTCTAATTCAAAATCTATTAAATAATTTTCTTAAATAGGAGGATGATATTTGTTCAATACAATATAACTTACACAACTGAAATAATATTATAAAAAAGGAGGATACCATTAAATAGGGAAACATACTCTTGGATATACATTCTCTTAGTCATTTATTATTGTAACATTTTTATCAACGTACTTAATTTGGCAGCCATCTTGATTCCTAAATATATAAACTAAAAGTTTACATAACTAAAATCTTGCTCTCATACTAGTAGTAACAATGGGTGCTATAACTAAAATCTTGCTCTCATACTAGTAATAATGGGTGCTATTAGTTAATCTAATCCAATTTTTTGATCAAATTGTAGAATTTTTATATGATTCTCTAATCTAATCCAATTATTCAATCACTTGTTTTCATCCGTTCAAATCTGTTAATTAAGAAAATTAAATTATATCAATCAAAATTATAATGACCTTTATGCCCTTTTGGATTATTTTTGACTATTTACTCTAATTTTTACATCAATAATCAACATATAAGCATTTGATGTATAATAGTCACAAATATTAAAATAACAATGCAAGTACAACAATTTAATGACATTACAATCTTAAACTCAACATGAATACTATTAGAATTGGTTTTATTTATAGAGAGAAAAGATAAAGAGAAGTCATATCAATTGATGGAATCTATAACTCACTTAAGGAGTCCATCTATTTATAGAATATTATATATACAAATGTCAATTATATAGATGTACATATCTAAGAGTTTTAAGGAGGCAGAAAGATAAAAAATAAACATATTTATGGTTTTAGGTCGACCATCCATAACTAGGACTGGTGGTCGATCCTATAGATACCAAAGATCCCTTGGATAGGTCTCTCCCACTAATGTGTTATGGACGTAGGCATAAGCAAATACTTTGGAGGTCCATCTTATGGCTCGGGCTGACTACTATACTGAGACTGTTTAGATGGATTAGGCTATTTAAATAGATCGAACTCCATGTCGATCCATATGTCCAAACAAATACAATATTAAATATAAAGTCATAAATGTGAAGGAAAAAAATGGATTTATAATCTTTCACTAGTTTTACAAGTTAAGTAAATAAAAGAAAGTAATAAAAAGTGGTAAAAATATTATAAAAAATTGACATTGTGGAAAATATAAAATTATTTAATTTTAATCGATTCAGATTAAATTGTAACGAATGATAGACAGTGTCATCTACCAACTAATCCAATCTTAATAGATTGTAAATTTTTCAATCAAATACAATCATTAGTTTGAACCCACTCAAAATTTAATAGATTGGTTTGAATGGAATTTATCAAATCATCGAATTTTTGCACCTCTAATTATAACATTCCAAGAAAATAACCTAAATAATAGATTTAAAAAAACCTTAATAGACTTCACATATATATATATATATATATATATATATATATATATATATATATATATATATATATGACACCTATATTAAATATAATATATGATTCGTCATGTCAAAGTGTCGTCCTAAAATCATACCCATATCCCTGAGTGAAAGTTTTAAAACTTATGAATCCAAACCCCAGGATTCGTACCCGTATTAGACATTTATACCCGAGTACGAATAACTTGGATTAAATTCATTAGAGACGAGCCTTGCAAGTGATTTATCTTTGGTTCAAGTGATTCCTGATATCTTAAAACGCACAGCCTCCACTAATCTGAATCAGAATCTGAGAATTTCATCTGGTAAGCATCCTTCGGTTCCATATCAGTTACGGAAGGAGGTACTGGTTCATATGATGCTTTTCTTGTTTTTTCTCTCCTTGGTCTACTTTCATCCTGTTAATTGTAATTGGTTACTTGAGTATTCAGAAAGGAGCAAAATATAATGCATACGAATCCAATTATGATACTATTTAGACTATTAAAGCTGTATATATGACAATTATACATTTGGATCTTAGAATTTGCATTCACAAGTTTGGTTTTCCAATATCAATTGAAGTTATCAAAGTTTTAAGGGGAGAAAGAACATGTAGAGCTCTTCTGAAAAGTTTTTGAAAAAACATTACATAAACTAACATCCCTAAAACTTATACCAAAAATAATACACCAATAATATTGAACGGAATTTAATTAGAGGTGTTCAACATAAAATGAGTCTAAATAACCGTAGTTCAATTTAAATTTGATGGCGTTTAATGTCAAATAATGATTGAACATTTTTTTAATAATAAAAATATATGAACTAAACATAAAATGTACTACTTCTATGGCTACAAGTTTTTAGGATACTATTTTTGTTGTTTTTCTCTTTTTTTCTTGGCTGCAAATCTTTGGAACACCGAATGGCTCTAGATTCCAAGGTTCCTGTTATAGTTATAGAGAAGCACGAGGGAAATATTATTTATAACGATACTCAAGAGATCATTTTATTGGGCAATGATTATACTCTAAATACTCCATTAATTATATCAGTATTCCAATAAAAATATTTATATGCATCAAAAAGCAAGTTACGCGAGATAAAACAGCTAATACCTTTCTTCAAGTATGTTCAACTCATATTTTATTAATACTTCAACCCACCATGCAGCTGAAGCAGTTCTTAAAGGTCAATCAAGCTAAAATCAACTTAATTCAAAGTTTAAATTCTATTGTCGTTTTTCCAGTTCTTGATAGAATCATTTCAACTCTCACTTACATCAGACTTCGGTTGACTTTGACTTTGTTGTGTAGGACGACGACTTGGTTGACTCCTCTGGAGCCAGATGGTACCAAAAGACATCAAAGCACTCAGAAGCAAAACAGGGCCGATTCTTGGATCTCCCATAAGATCAAAAAGTCCAGTTCTAATGCCATGGATGCGTGGCATTATCATGGATGTTGAAGCAATGTTTTGGACACCTTTCAACCAGACAGGTTCTGCATCCTCGGAAACCAATTCAGGAGTTTTTGTTCTCTGCATTGAAAACGAATAAATAGGTATGAAGAATGTATGAAATGTCATAAATAGCATACATATTCCATACTCCTGTACAGATCCAGCAGAATGAGTTTGAATGTAACCAACCCTAAACTGACTCCTAATCTGAATATCATAAAATAATTCTACAAGGTAATTTAGACCAATGGCTATAGGAACCATAGCGTGGTTATAGGAATCACATCCAAGCAGAGGATTTAATGGCACATTGGGGCTAGATACAACTTTAAAGCTACAAACAAGGTCCCAAAACTACCGCGTTCACAAAAAATTGGCTTATGAGATGAAGCTAGTAAATTACATAGGAGGGAAGATCCTGGGAATCACCATCCTTGACTATTTGTGAGATCCACTTGATAATCTGCAATGAAGAAAAAAATTAGTAAAGAACCAATCAGATATGAGCAAATAAAGAAAATACACATTAGGTTCTGATTCAAGTTACTTTATTTCTAAGATTAAATAGTTACAGTATTAATATTATGAGAAACATATCTCCAGGGTCCTTTGCTTATTGTAAAAATGATCCTTAAGTCATATACTTATTGTTTATAACAGTTTAGTTTTATTGTTACAAAAAAGTGACAACACAGAAAAAGGTAACTTTTATTTATTTTATTTTTTAATTTTTTCAATTACATTAGATAAATATTATTATAACTTAAATAAATTGTAACATAAAGAACTGAAAATAAAATAAATAAAGACATAATTTGTCTTTGTGCAGTCACTTTTTTATAACAATAGGATTAAACTGTTACAAAAAATAAGTACATCCTAAGTCACTTTTAGAATAAATATAAAACATTTACAATCACCCTCATTGTTAGTTTTAGGAATACCTTATATGTGTTTAGAGTCTATATATATTTTGTTCTACTTTGATTAGTATATATAAAATTAATGAGAAGTTTTAGCCTCCTTACTTTCTTGTCTTTCTTCAATATCTTAACTTCTAAAGTAGAACATCAAGCTTTCACTGAATTCAGTAAACAAAAATAGCAACCACAAGCTTTTCAACAAATATAACACCTTTGTCCATGGTGTTTGAAATTTGTAGAAAATATACATAAAACTGTAGCATCTCACATCCAATACCAAAAATAATTGTTAGGCAAGAATATAATGTTTTAAGACTTCCTTTAGAAATTTATGATGACAGGGAAGGTTAATAAGATTTGAGACAGATTATGACTATTTTTACTAAACACGAAACATACACGCAATCATTCAAGAAAGAAAGGGAAAAATGACGTAACCACATTGTTATAGACATATAGCTGTTTCCTAGAGCATTCTGTAAATTGGAAAAAAGAATATATATATATATATGTGTAGGAACTAGAGTTCGCACCTCTGTGATTTCATCTGAACCATTAAATCTTGCCACAAGCTGTGATGCAGGATCCAGTTCCTGGTCATGTATAGAGTCCCATATGCCTTTTGGCTTTTTATCTAGCTTCGTATTGTCTTCAGTAGTGTTCCTTTTGTACCGCACAATAAATAACCGAGGCACATCAATTACATCCCTCCTTGGGCCACAAGTTTCATAGCTGGTTTCTGAATGGAGGTAGAACTGACAGTATCTCTGGGAGACAGGGTGAAAATAAAACTTAACAACTCAGGTTGTAAGAGTTGATCTTATCTCTTGACATAAAGAAGCGTGTCATCCAACAATAGGAACTCATTATGCAGACATTGAGAATGAGTTCTTATTCTTGGACAAGTTATTTCCTTCAGATATTACATGAGAACTGAATTATATATTTAAGACAAAGCAACCCATTTCTACTCAAGGTTAATAACTATGTGATAGGAATAATATTAGATTGTTTGCCAACTATAGATATTACTTAGCTTTTGCCAATTTTATTTGAGAATTTTTATTAAAATTGGGGTTTCCTTGGTTGCTTAATTTTATGTTTCTATGGTTTTATATAAATAGGTTTTTTAGCATCGAAGACATGAATCTCACTCTCTCTCTCTAGGGTCCAATTTTAGTATATTTCACAAAGGACAATGACATTTTTAATGTAGAGATTCATGTCTTCATACAATGCTAAAAAACCTATTTATATAAAACCATAGAACCATAAAATTAAGCAACCAAGAAAACCCCAATTTTAATGTAGAGATTTATGTCTTCATACAATGCTAGAAAGTCTATTTATATGGAGAGGAAGAGATTCATATCTTCATACAATGCTAAAAAGCCTATTTATATGAAACCATAGAAACATAAAATTAAGAAACCAAAGAAACCCCAATTTTAATGTAGAGATTCATGTCTTCATACAATGCTAAAAAGCCTATTTATATGGAGAGAGAGAGAGAGATTCGTATCTTCATACAATGCTAAAAAGCCTATTTATACGAAACCATAGAAACATAAAATTAAGCAACCAAGGAAATGCCAATTTTAATTAAAATTCCCAGGCAAAAACTATGGTAATATCTATAGTTGGCAAACAATCTAATATTTAAGACAAAGCAACCCATTTCTACTCAAGGTTCATGACTATGTGATAGGAATAATATTAGATTGTTTGCCAACTATAGATATTCTATGATTTCATATAAATAGACTTTTTAGCATTGTATGAAGATATGAATCCCTTCTTCCCTCCCCCATATAAATAGACTTTTTAACATTCTATGAAGACATGAATCTCTACATTAAAAATTTATTTAACTCATTGTTCTTTATGAAATATACTAAAATTGGATCCTAAATGGGTTATTTCCGGAGATATTTTGTCCATCCGTTGGCATATTTGTAGTGGTTTTGATGAAATTCCATTAATCATAAATATAAGGACAAGCATCTAGTTTACTTTAGCTAGGATTTCACAATATTTACGCAAGAAAAGATGTATGTATAATGTCGCGAGAAGTGTTTTTTAGAATAGGATGGATTGTAGAACAAGTTCTTTTGCCTGCCTCAATGTCTTTACACATAATTTAGGTCCTAATTGACCCCAAAAAAATCTAATTTAAGAAAATAATCGTTACTAATTAATTCCTAATTATATCCTAATCATTTCCTAACTGCTACAATAATTTCCTATAATCACAAGTGTAGGAAATCAAGGGTTAAGGATTGGCTACCCTATAGACGAGTAAAGGCAACCTTTTGGTTCATTCACTTCCTCAACCCCTAGTATGTTTACAAGAGTCATGTCAAAGATTTTTGGGGAAACTCACATTTTAAGGTTGAGTTATACTAATATAAACAATCTAGTTTAAGTTAACTCTATTTTACAATATATTTTAGATTTTGACACTATTCATTTTACTGTTTACTTTTCTAATTTTTATTTCCACACAATTAACAAATATATCTTGGTGAAAATTTTATACTTATTTAACTTCCATTTTCACACTGATATGTGAAAATTTCACATATCCAAACTCTACATTAAAAATTTACTTAAGTCATTATCCTTTGTGAAATATACTAAAATTGGACCTTAAATGGGGTTATTTCCAAAATATTTTGTCCATCCGTTGGCATATTTGTAGTGGTTTTGATGAAACTCCATTAATCGTAAATATAAGGACAAGCATCTAGTTTACTTTAGCCAAGATTTCACAATATTTACAAAGAAAAGGTGTATAATGTCCCAAGAGTGTTTTTTAGAATATAATGGATTGTAGAACAAGTTCTTTTGTATGTCTTAATGTCTTTGCACAGAATTTAGGTCCTAATTTATAATACAAATGAAAGACCCAAAAAAAATCTAATTTAAGAAAATAATCGTTACTAATTAACTCCTAATTATATCCTAATCATTTCCTAAATGCTACAATAATTTCCTATAATCCAGTGTAAGAAATCAAGGATTACATCATTAACCAGGGATCTCAACACTTCTCTCAAGTTAAATCATAAATAATAATCATATCCAACTTACAAATAGAAATCATAGAAGTTTTGTCAGAGAAGTTTTTTGGTGAATATATATGTCGTTTGTTGGAACATAAATCATGCAGATCGTCTCATTTTCAATATTGTCTTCAAAGAAATGTCTATCCACTTCTATATGTTTGGATTAAGAAAGATATTGATGACAGTATTGTTGTCACCATAAAGCTTAATTGGAGACTTTACTCAAGTTCATTCAAGAGTTTTTTAACCACAAAGCTTCACAAATTCTTTGTACAACTGCTTTAAACTCTGCTTTAACATAATTTCTCATTACTAAATTAAGTTTCTTACTTCTCTAAGTTACTAAGTTCCCGACAATACCCAGTGGTGGGTAAAGTTAATCTAGTTGTTCTATTGAAAGCTCCCCAATACTTAAGATATCATTGGATTCTTGGTGGTCAATTGAGACTTGGTAACTTTGATATCTATTTTGTTTCAATTTTCAATCCACGAGTTTTTTATGAATTTCCCAACAAGTTTGTGTATAGGATTACAAAAATACTCACAGAAAAAAAATATATTGAGAATATGGATCTAGCCCAGTTTGATTTCCATGTAACCCAATGCTTGAGTAAGGCTTAATACCTGTTTTGATTTGGTTGGCATGAGCAACAAGAGCTAGAATTTTTCTCAACAAGCCAACACCCATTTCCTGGCCCATTTAACCCAACCTTTAGGATTGATTTCTCATAAGAGTTACCATGAGAGTCAAGAGACACTGAGAGACAATGAAGGAGCAACCATCACCTTTGCACCAATGATCTCATCACACCTTAGAGACAACTCAAAGGATTGACGTTACTAGATCACAAATAAGGACCCTACCACAGACATCATCGAGCTCTTTGCTCAATCCGACAATGAATTTGAACACTCGTTCATTTTCAAGACTCTCGAACACTCCCACTATTCTTAAAAACTGAGGTCAAGTTCTTGCTAAAGTGAGGAAATTTCCGTGCAGTATTCGGTGACATCTTTCTCCCCCTGTTTCAAATGCCAAAGTCGTATTTTAAGGTCAAAATATGGACAAAATCTTCCCGTTGAAGTAAGCCTCTTGCACGGTTAGCCAAACGTTTTTCGTTATGGGTAAAAAAGGTAAGTTTTATCAATAGAAAGTACCATGGAGCAGAAGAGCTAAGTCGTAACTATGGAATTTTTCAAACTCCGACGTTGAAGAGCAACAGTGTTGGTGGTACATTTCTTTGTTACACCAGTGAGGTAACCCAATTTTTGTTTTCTATTGGTAACCAATTTTATTGACTAAGCCACTCTCTGAAATTCCTCCCATTTAGTTTCTTCACATTGCATTGTAAAAATGGGTTGTCGTTTGAACTTATAGTGGGAAGACACTGGGTCTTTGTTCGGAATTTCAGAGTTTAATTTTGGTTTTTGAGAGGCCATTGGATATTCCATATAAGGAATTGATTTTAACAAAAAACCAAGTGCTAATAACATCAAGAATAGAATGGAATGTAGAACAATTTTCTCTTTTGTATTTCTTAGTGCCTTTTGTAGAGTTTTAAGTTGTAACCATTTAATTTTTTGAACTCCAACGTTGGAGAGCACCAGTGTTGGTGGTTGGTTTCTTCGTTACTCCGGTGAGGTAACCCAATTTCCCTTTTCCATCAATAACCAACTTTATCGACTAAATCCACTCTGAAATGCCTCCCATGTAGTTTCTCCATGTTAAGTTGTAAAAATGGGTTTTCGTTTGAACTTTATTGAGGGAATGTGGACTCTGAATCTTTGTTGGGAATTTCAAAGTTTATTTTTGATTTTAAGAGGCGATTGTGTCTACCATAAAGAGTTGGTTTTAACAAAAACCAAGCTCTAATACCATCTAGAATATAATGGATTGTAGAACAATTTGTTCTTTTGTATATCTTAGTGTGTCTAAGTACAGAGTGTAGGCCAAATTTATATTATATATGAAAGATTAAAAAATGAAAATCAAGGCTTACACCATTAGTTAAAGATTCAACAGGTTTTTAGGCAGCCCCAAGTTTCATTGTTTCTGGGTATTGTATTTCTGCTGATCATGGTAAGGTTATAGAAACTGCAGCATGGACTGAGGATTGGACCCCTCCTGAAGAGTGCACATACAATCCATGGTTTAGCTTCTTTTTATAGGAAGACTATTTGACACTTTTGCAGCATTTTTACTCCCTTACTAAGAGAGATGATAACTTTCTCTGGACTAAAGAAGCTTCTAAAAAGCATAGAAAGATATTAAGCAAAATGTCAGGACCTTAAATTTTAAATAGCAATCGCGCGATACTTAGCACGATTCGTTGTACTAAGCCTACCTTTCAACCCGAACGAAACACTCCAAAGAGACTAAAAAGAAACTTAGAGATTTAGAGAATTCAAGAGCAAAGCAAGAACTAGAGAGAGAGTTCGTAAAGAATGCCTTGTATTGCTCTAAAGAGAGATTGTCATACAATTTCCTAAGGATTTCCAAGGATGAATACAAATGAAGACCAATAGGTCTATTTATAGTGTGGCACCAAGCTTAAGATTATGCCACAACTTTCTAGATCATTCTAAGTCTAGAATGTACAAGAATGCTCTAGTTTTATCTACAACATGCCACAAGATTCTAGGACCTTCTAACCAACTCTAAAGTCTTCTAGACGTGTATAGTTCCTTCATGCTAGTTCTAGGATATTCCGTAAGCTTCTAAAGACTTCTACATCCTTTATGAACCATCTAGCACGTTCTAGAATATTCCAGCACCTTCCAACGTACTCTAGAACATTCTAGAGTCGTCAAGGCTTGAGTTGAGTTCATCCAACTCTAGCTCCTAGACATCTCTAGACTACTCTAGAACTTTCTCATTTAGAAGAGTCTAGATCCTTTGGGCAATCACCATTTCTTTGGATTTTAAGGAATAATTTGAGCTGAACGTAACACCCTCCCTCACTCAAGTTCGCAATGCCCTCGTCGTGCCTTCAAGCTTGAACCTCTCTATGTCATCTTTGAATTGCTACAAAGAGTCTTCAGGTTCCCAACTTGCCTCTATGTCTAAGGCATTCTTCCACTTGACCAAGTATTTCCGATAACTTGGTACACCCCTACGCTGGATTAGGCGATCTGCCAAGATAGAGTCCAATCTTCTATCAAAGGAGGTTACTACTGCGATAGACGCCCTTTTTGATTCTCCCCGACTTGTGTCTTCCTTGTCTCCATGATAAGGCTTCAACATGCTTACATGAAAAACTAGATAGATTTTAAACTTCAGAGGGAGTTGTAATTTGTAAGACACCTTACTGACTCGCTTGAGGACTAGAAATGGCCCTTCATACTTCCGTACCAACCCCTTGTGAACCTTCCGCAAGGACTTGAACTGTTGGGACAATAGTTTGACAAGGACCATATCTCCTTCATGAAATTCTACCATCCTCCTCTTCTTGTTAGCCCACTTCTTCATCTTTATAGACGCCTTATTTAAATAGGCTCGAGCTAACTCAACCTGCTCATGCCATGCCTTGGCAAATTTAAAGGCAGCAGGACTCTTCCCTTCATAGCTTGTAGCCAAAGCATGAGGAGTCATAGGTTGCTGTCCCATGATGATCTCGAAGGGACTCTTCATTGTGGACTCGCTTCTCTGCAAGTTGTAAGAAAATTAGGCTACATCCAGCAACTTAGCCCAATCATATTGGTTGGCACTAACAAAGTGCCTGAAATAAAGCTCCAGCAATGCGTTGGCACATTTCGTTTGTCCATCACTTTGTGGATGAAAGCTTGTGGAGAAGTTCAAGTCTGATCCCAACAACTTGAACAATTTCGTCCAAAACATCTCAATAAATCGAGGGTCTCGATCACTCACAATGTTAGATGGAATTCCCCAATGCTTCACAACATGCTTTAGGAACAACCGTGTCGTCTCATCCACAGTGCAATCTGTTGAGGCAGGTATGAATGTTGCATATTTGCTTAAGCGATCAATGACGACAACTATGCTGCCAAAGCCCTCTAATTTTGGCAAGCAAGTGATGAAGTCCATAGAGACACTCTCCCATGGTCTTTCTGGGATAGGCAGCGGTTCTAGCAAACCTCCGGATGCATACTACTCTGTCTTGTCCTATTGGCATATAAGACAAGTCCTCACATAGGCTTCAACATCATCCCGTAGTTGAGGCCAATAGTAAATTGACTTGATCAAGACAAGGGTGCGTCTCATTCCTGGGTGTCCAACCCATAGTGAATTGTGGCACTCCTTGATCAGCTTCTTTCTCAAGTTCCCCCACTTTGGCACATAGATGCGATTCTGTTTAGCGTAAAGTAGTCCGTCACTCAGCCAAAATCGCCTTGTCTTTCCTTCCTTAATAAGGGCAAGGAGGTTTTGAGTTAGGGCATCATGCTCAAGCCCTTCTTTGATCCTTTCCAACAAGGGACTGCTTGGTCTACTCAAGGCTACTAACTCTGCCTTTCGACTTAGCACATCAGCCACCACGCTTCTGCTGCGCCACTCTGATTTTTCCACCTGATAAGGACTCATTGTTGGTGGTCTTGTGTCAAAATCCAACTCAATTTCGTGGTCTACCTCCCTCCTTAGAGGTAACCGTTTGGGCAAAGCCTCAGGCATCACATCATGGAACTTATCTAAGACAACTTACACTTCTGTCGGCAAGTTTGGCTTTAGTGATGCCTCCCCATCGTCATACTCTTTTAAGATGACCAAGTAACTCTCTTCGTCCCTCTTCAATCCCTTCTTGAATTGAAGTGCTGAGAGAGCTTGGGTAGTAGATATGGTGGTCCTCTCCGTCGGTACCACACAAGCCTTTGATCCATCCATGATGCACATGGAGTTTGAGCATGGCACAAGAAAAGCTCTAACTTGGTCCAAGAACTCTATGCCGAATACTACCGAGAAGTCATCCATAGGCGCCACTGATAAGTCCACTTGGCCAGTCCAAGCACCAAGACTGACCTTAACTCCACGAGCAACGCTTTGCAGAGGTAGTGCTGCCGAGTTAACTGCTTTGAGCAATCCTCCTCCACTGACAACCTTAAGGCCGAGTCTCTTTGCTTCCTCTAATGAAACAAAGTTATGAGATGCACCTGTGTCAACCAAAGCTTTGGCGACCTTCCCATTGACGGTGACATCTATGAACATCAAGCCTTTGGGGGTCTTCGGGGCGCTCTGCAATGCACCAAGTAATCGCAAAGAGCCCATCTTTGCGCCTTCATCTGTCTCGCCTCCATCTTGGTCATGAGTGGAAGCAACTAAGGCACTTAATGCCTTTCTTTTTGGACATTCACGTGCCCAATGCGGTCTATCGCATATGAAGCACATCACACGGGGCTTCGAGGCACCACGATCCTCCCTTTCTTTCCCCTTATCTCGCGATTTGAATGAGGAGCCTTCTTTAGGATTTTTGGGACCCTAACTTTTAGCATGGCCTCCCCCACTCTTTCCTCCACCAAACTTTCTATCTGTAGCTTTTGAGCTCTCTTTGTTTGTAGAGTAGTCAATAAAGCTCTCTGCAATCGCAATGGCCGAAGATAAGTCTTGGACACCACATCGCTTGAGTTCCAGATTAGCCCATGATTGAAGACCATCCATGAACAAGAATAAAGTGTCCTTGTCTAAAGTGTCAGGGACTTCTAGCAACAAAGTTGTGAACTCCTTCACATAGTCCCTGATGCTAGCTGTTTGCTTTAATCGTCGCAATCGGCCCCTTGCCTCCTCTTTAGCATTTACAGGGAAGAATTGATTGAACTCCCTTTTGAAATCATCAAAGGTATCAATTGTGCATACCCCTCGTTGCACATCTCCATGCCTCTGTCTCCACCATAGCATAGCAGTGTCAGACAAGTACATGGCAGCAGTTCGGATCTTGCTGGCATGGTCCGTTATACTAGTAGCCTCAAAATATTGTTCCAGCCCTCATAGGAAGTTCTCAACTTCCCTAGCATTCCTAGCACCATTGAAGGTTTTTGGCTTAGGAACATCCACCTTCTTAGCCTCAATGATGGTGGTTGTGCTAGTTCCCGCGACCATAGCCCGCTTACAAAGAGCTAGGTCACCTCTTTGGACAAGGTCTCGTACCTTGGCAAGTTCGGCCTTCAACCCATCGATCTCTTGCCTCAGCCCACCATCTAGCTCGTTGAGGGACATCTTGACTGATGCATGGATCTCTACATCCTCGGCCTTCAAGCCGTTACAACGTTCCTCCAAGTTGTCCACCCGGTCGAACAGTTCCCCTAAGTTGTTCTGCGCACTCCCAACACGTACTTCTAAGCTAAAAAGCATGTCTTTCAACTTGGTTCGAGATTCCTTTGGTGGTTTCCGAACTTCCTCACGCCCACGTTCCATTGGTGGAACATCCACACTTAGTGTAGCTGGGGCATTGTTCTTCATTATGCCAAGGATAGTAATGCTTCAACCTAAAGCTTTGATACCAACTGTCACGACCTTAAATTTCAAATAGCAATCGTGCAGCACTTAGCACGGTCCGTTACACTAAGTCTGCCTTTCAACCCAAACGAAACACTCCAAAGAGACTAAAAAGAAACTTAGAGATTTAGAGGATTCAATAGCAAAGCAAGAACTAGAGAGAGAGTTCATAAAGAATGCCTTGTATTGCTCTAAAGAGAGATTGTCATACAATTTCCTAAGGATTTCCAAGGATGAATACAAATGAAGACCAATAGGTCTATTTATAGTGTGGCACCAAGCTTAAGACTATGCCACAACTTTCTAGATCCTTCTAAGTCTAGAATGTACAAGAATGCTCTAGTTTTATCTACAACATGCCACAAGATTCTAGGACCTTCTAACCAACTCTAAAGTCTTCTAAGAGTGTATAGTTCCTTCATGCTAGTTCTAGGATGTTCCGTAAGCTTCTGAAAACTTCTACATCCTTTATGAACTATCTAGCACGTTCTAGAATATTCCAACACCTTCCAACGTACTCTAGAACATTCTAGAGTCTTCAAGACTTGAATTGAGTCTATCCAACTCTAGCTCCTTCTAGACATCTCTAGGCTACGTTAGAACTTTCTCATGTAGAAGAGTCTAGATCCTTTGGACAAACACCATTTCTTTAGATTTTAAGGGACAATTTGAACGGGACGTAACAAAAAACTATTTTAACACTTAAAGCCAACTATTGATATGCCTCCATGTTTATGTCTTAGTAGTGAGATATACCATGCTTATCATATGTTCATAGGAAGCTACAACCAAAATGCAACAAAATCAGAAAATAGCTCATCAAAATTGAAAGGGAAATTACACAAGAACAAATATAATCCATGTTATTGAAAACCCAATAGCTAGGATGTACAATTTCACGTGGATCAATTCTCTCCGGTCTTTATTTCCTATTTCTATGCATGACATTTGAGTAATCTTGATTGAACCACAAAGCATGCTTAGTAACAAAAAAATGTGAAAAGGGAAAAAGATATGTACCTTTTGGACCTCACCATCAAGCCAAGCAAGTGACAGCCGTTTGCTTTTAAGCGCAATAGAAGCAAGTTCAATAGATTGATCTTTATCTGGTCCATTTGATTCAATATCATTCACTAATATTTCTTGAACCCTGCGCAAGGTCTATGAGCTAATGTAGTGCAGTAGATACAAAAATGACAAACAGAAATCATATACAGTCATTTTATTCAGTAAAGTTTTTTCTGATTATGGTTCCCAGTGAATACCAATTATATAGTATAAGAAAACAGAGTTCTATAACATGCACAAAAAAAAAACTTACTTCACGCATTTTATTGAGTTCTGGGCCATGTCTTCCAGCCAGAACTGCACAGTACCAAACATGAGCTTCATACCCAGCACGTGAATAGCCACGGGCATCACAGCCCAATTCCATTGATGTCAAGCTCCTTAACTGAGGAAGTTCTGAAAACAGAAGCAAAGTCAATGAAATGGGGCCCATCTCTCGCTTCATATATTAAAATATGAAAACACTACCGTTAAAATGCTAACAAGACAAGAAACATATAAAGATAAAAATGAGAAAATATTTCCCATGGTTTTCTCGTTAGGTTAGGAGGAAACTGAATCACATGCTCGTAAAAAAAGAAAATAAAGTCAAATGCCTCATACAAATACTAATAAAATTCTGGATGCAACATTTGCAAAAGAAAATGCAAAACGTTACCAACTTTATCAATCAGAGTTCTTATGTGTCACAAATCATTGGTTCTACTTAAAATATGTTTTACATAAACTAAAGTCGTTGTTGTAAAAGGTTGTTTTTAAGGCTCGCATTCGAGTTGAGGCTTCAAAAAGAAAAAAATTCCGAGGTTATAACCTAGGTGGTAAATAAAGGCATATGGCTTTTTGGTTTGAGGCATAGTCATTAAGGCTTTTATGCCTTTAGGTTATTGAAGCATTAGCCTCAAATAATTAATTTTTAAAGTTGATTCATAGCTTATCCATAAAATCTAAACTAGGTTTCAGCCCCCATTTTTAAGATATTGGAGGCTAAAAAGAGAAACTCTTCAATGGAGATTCCAAAGCAAGAAAGAGCATAAAGGAACAATCTTAGAGAAAATAAGCCACCTTTGGATATGGGAGCTTGACAATCTCATTGTTGGGTTTATTTATATTTCTCTGAATTTTTCATGTAAATAGTTAAGGAGTAGTTTTTATGATGAAATATCATGAATTAAAAGGCCAAGATTTTGGTTTGATTGTATATTGATTAGGAAAATTATTAGGAATATCGTGAATTTATTAGAAAATATTTTTCCTAATTTAGCTTAGTCAGAATTAAGAAGATTATCACAACAATAATTAGGAAATTTATTTCCTTTTCTAGTCCTAGTCCCAGTCCATTTTATAAATTGTAAGTATCAATACTATAAAAATCCAATTCAATATAGAAAAAAATATTTTACAAATCACAAAAGTTTTCATGACATCAAAGCAAGGTTCTCATATAATAAGCTATGATGGATTTAACTCTGAATCAAGAGTTAGAAACAGTGTCCAAAAACACCAGTTTAGAAGCAAAAACTATATTCATTATAAATTCATGTGGATTGGATAATTCTCCGCTTCAATTGACCGGTAAAAATTGCAAGCAATGAGCTCAATCAATAAAGCTAATTATCAACGGAAAGGGTAAAATGGGATACCTAAAGAGGGAAACAAAAAAACCCAACTCAACCAAAATCGATGTAGTGTAAAGGTGGAGGTTAGAAAGCTCCATGGTGACTGTGGCTTATCAATTCCGTGACACTCGTCATTGAAAAAACATACTTATTCATATCAACAGCAAAATAAGTATGAAAAGCTGTTAGGAAACGTATCCAAATGGTGAAGATTTTTCATATATATTCAAGTTAAAAATTTGTTTATGGGGAATAAAACAAGGAGAAAAAGAGGTTATAGATTACTATACAGAGATACTCAATCTCTGACAAAAACTCGATATGAGTTCAAAGGAAGATTGGGAATGTGCTGGTGGCATTACCAATACCATAAGGTGGAAAAGAAAGTGTTTTGAAGCTATTTTTATTTTACAGAAAATTACTTCATTTATTTTTTAATATCAGATTCCTTTATATATACAATTGTTATGTCTAATATACTACTGAAAGTCAGGGGTTGGTTCCACCCTGGAAATCAGGAAATTGACCATACTCCTAGGTTGATTTCCTACACTCTCCCTCAAGCTAGGCAATATATGTTTTCCAAACCAAGTGCTACATTTAACTCTGTGAAATTAGGTCGAAACAATGCTTTGGTTAAGATATCTGCTACTTGTTACCTAGATGGAACATAATTGAGGGAGATCATCTTGCCTTCAATTTTCTCACTGATGAAGTGGCTATCAATTTCCACATGTTTAGTTCGATCATGGTGGACTAGATTTTTGGCAATTGCAATTGCTGACTAGTTGTCACACATGATTCTAATAGATTCTGAATGTTCAACCTTGAGTTCGTATAGTAGTCGTTTTAGCCAAATTCCTTCACAGATGTCCAAAGCCAATGCACGGAACTCAGCCTCGGCCCTGCTACGTGCTACCACTGCTTGCTTTTTGCTACGCCATGTCACCAAATTTCCCCAAATAAATGAGCAATATCCAGATGTGGATTTTCGATCACTAGGAGATCCAACCCAATCAGCGTCAGTATAAATTTCCAATCTTCTATTAATTGTTTTCTTGAACATGAGCCCCTTTCCAGGATCCTTCTTCAAGTATCTTAGAATACAGTTTACTGCCTCCAAAGTGATCTCCTGATGGGTTGCCAAGAAACTGACTAACAACACTGACTGAAAAACTTATATCTGGACGTGTATGGGTCAAATAAATTAACTTACCTACCAAACGTTGATATTGCCCCTTGTCAGTTGCCAATTCATCAGTTCGAGGCATTAGTTTGGTGTTAGGGTCCATGGGTGTTTCAACAGGTTTACACCTACTCATGCCAGTCTCACGCAAGAGATGTAGAACATATTTGCGTTGAGAAACTGAGATTCCTTTGGTACTACGTGTCACCTCCATCCCTAAGAAATATTTCAAATATCCTAAGTCTTTAATCTCGAATTCCTTGAATAATAGCATCTTAAGTCTCTTCATTTCTCTTACATGATTTCCTGTAAGAACTATATCATCAACACATACAATCAAAGCTGTGATTCTCCCATCTGTGAAGTGTTTGACAAATAGAGTGTGGTTTGTATGTCTCTGAGATTATCCATCCAGTTTGAGGACCTTAGTGAATTTGTCGAACCATGCTCTAGGTGACTGTTTAAGTCCATATAGTGCCGTTCTCAACTTGCATACCTTCCCTTTTGTATCTTTAGTCTCAAAGCCAGAAGGCACATCCATGTAAACTTCTTCAATCAAATCTCCGTTTAAGAATGCGCTCTTGACATCGAGTTAAAACAGTGGCAATTCCTCATTAACTACAATAGACAGCAAGACACGAATTATGTTAAGTTTTGCTACAGGAGCAAAAGTCTCTTGATAATCGCTTCCATATGATTGGGTGAACCCTTTAGCCACTAGTCAAGCTTTATATCTGTCGATATTTCCATCTGCCTTCTGTTTAACAGAGAATATCCATTTACAACCTATTGTCTTCTTTCCAAGTGGTAGCTCTGTTAACATCCATGTACCATTCTTTTGAAGTGCAGTATATTCTTCTAAAGTTGCCTTGTGCCATTCAGGAACCTTTAGAGCCTCATTAACAGAATTAGGAATCTTGATGTTGTCTAGGGATGTCACAAATGCCTAAAATTTTAGGGATAGATTTGCATAAGAAATGTAACTTTGAAGAGGATGTTGAGTGCACGATCGAGCACCTTTTCTTTGTGCAATAGGAAGATCTAACTCAAGGTCAGAACCTAGTTTTGGACTAGATTCTGCTTCATCTTGTAATCTTTCAGATTCAATCTGGCTCAGGAGAGTTTCTTGGCTTTGTTGATTTCGTGTAGGCAAGTCAGGATTTCTCTTTCTTCCATAGACTTTTATGGCATCATTAGGAAGGAGAAGATGTCTAAGATAGACAATGGGAGATTGATTAGGTTTGGTTTTTGAAGGAGAATCTAGAATGGATATCAGGTTGGAAAAGGACAAGGTAGTGAAAGGGTAAATGAGATGGTAAATTCGGTTCAATGAGTGATGACCAATCCCAATTCTGTAATTCATTAGTGTGATTCTCCCCCTGAATTGCAAAATTAGAATAGAATGGAGTTTCTTCGAAGAAAGTAACGTCTATGGAATGGTAAAACTTACGAGAGTAATAGGAGAGAAATATTTGTAGCCTTTTTTATTGGCTGAGTAACCAACGAAGATGCATTTAATAGCACGGGCATCAAGTTTGCCACGATATTGTGAATGAATATGAACAAAAACAATGCAACCAAAAACCTTGAAAGAAATTGGTGACACAAGTTGTGAGGTAGAATATTGACTCTGAAGCACTTGTAAAGGTGAATGAAAGTTGAGAACTCGAAAAGGCATTCGGTTGATCAAGTGTGTTACAGTAAGAATGGCTTCATCCCAAAAATTTTTAGGAACATTGGTTTGAAAAAATAAAGTTCGTGCAACCTCAAGTATATGACGGTTTTTGCATTCGGCTACACCGTTTTGTTGTGGTGTGTCAACACAGGAGCTTTGTTGGACAATACCATGTGATTTGAGATATCCACTAAAATCGAAATTAAAGAAATCCCTAGCATTATCAGTTTTTAGGATTTGAATATTGGCATTGAACTGAGTTTGGATCATTGCATGAAAAAGTGAAAATATGTGCTTGGTTTCAGATTTGTCTTCATAAGAAATGTCCAACATAATTGAGTATGATCATCAACTAACAGTAAGAACCATCGAGC
Source organism: Hippophae rhamnoides (assembly GCA_033030585.1). Taxonomy (NCBI): domain Eukaryota; kingdom Viridiplantae; phylum Streptophyta; class Magnoliopsida; order Rosales; family Elaeagnaceae; genus Hippophae; species Hippophae rhamnoides. The sequence goes on along the minus strand of CM065436.1, from coordinate 43,081,433 downwards.
ATTAGTAGTACTGGGAACGCAACATGGTCCTCAAATGTCACCGTGAATGAGGGAAAAAGGGTAACTTGGTTTGTGCATGCGTGGTGAAAAGGTGTTTCGAGTATGTTTTGCCAACTGACAAACTTCACAATGAAATAAATTGAGATTTTTATTAATGAATAAGGATGGAAACAAACGTTTCAAATACGAAAAATTTGGATGACTTGGACGAAAATGCCACATCATGATTTCATTTTCCTTATTAGTATGACTATGAGACTTAAGATGATGACTCAATTGACATTGATGACTATCATAATGGTTTGAAGGAATTGTGATATCAAAAACATAAAGACCCGCACGTAAATCAACACCGCCAATCATTTTCCCCGAACTCAGGTCCTAAAAAACACAAGATTTAGCCAAGAATTTAGTTTCATAGTTAAGATCATGATTTAATCTACTAACTGATATGAGATTGTAGCAAAATCCAGGCACAAATAACACAAATTTGATAGTGAGGTTGTTTGAGAGTCAAATGGTCCCTGTTCCAACCACTGTGGTGCGAGTACCATTGGCGACACGCACTGTTTGAAGCCTGTTGCAAGGTGAGTAGGTTGTGAAAAGTGATTGATCACCTATCATGTGATTGGAGGCACTTGAGTCTACTATCCAAGATGAGGAGGGAAATTTGCCAGCATACATTGCTGAATTACTGGAACTATGTGTGGAGTTATTCCTACTGCTACTAAATGCGGTGTTGATATTTGCCTTTTGTATAAGTTGTTGGAGAAGTTCTAACTGTTCCTTAGTGAATGGGATAAAATTACCAGAAAATGCACTTGAGTTGGAAGGCCGAGTTTGTACTGATGGTTGAAGAGACTGGAACTGAAAAGATGCAGGCCAAAATGGCTCTCCTTGAGGACTGGTACTATTAAAAAGAGAAGCAGAAACATTAATAGCTGCACTGTTAAATAGACCACCAAAAGGATTATGTTTAGGAGCAGGATCAAGAATGGATCCAAGCCCAAAGCTGCCTGAATTTCCCATATTGAATTCAGTTCTGTTACTGGAACCTCCTCATCCATGTCATCTTCCAGTGTACTAAGAACATTTAAACTTTCAGTTTTTTCATAGCTCTTATGCCCATAAGCTGAAACTTGAGTTGGAAACTGAAAAAGTGCATTCCCTGCCTAAGTATTTGACATCATACTAGGTGAACTTACAAAACTAGTTGAACAAGAGGCTAAGAGCAACAGTTTATGAGCCTAAAGCTTTGATATCATGAAGCTGTTTTTATTTTACAGAAAATTACTTCATTTAATTCTTAATATCACATTTCTTTATATATACAATTGTTATGTCTAATATACTACTGGAAGTCATTAGTATACGGCTATAAATCGCCCTAAAAATCAAGAAACTAACATCCTGAAATCAGGGGCTGGTTCCACCCTGAAAATCAGGAAACTAACCCTAGAAATCAAGAAACTGACCATATTCCTAGGTTGATTTCCTACATGTTTGAATATCTTGCTAGCCTTAATCACAATCTCAATGATGTGAGGGGAAGGGTTCTTAAACGAAACCACTAACCCAACGTCGGAGAAGTCTTCGCCCAAGTGAGGAGAGAAGAAAGTCACTAAAGAGTGATGTTGAACAACAATCCTGCCAACGATGGAGACTATCTCCTCTTTGGTAATGGTTCATGAGAAATGGAATCCTTTGCCATAGCACTCACAAACACTCAAAATGCTAAATGGATTGGAGCTAGTCAGCAAAATAACAAATATGGTTGAATTGCTCAATGGAAACCATGTAAGAAATAGCCCAAATTCACAACGAAAAACAACTTTTTTGCGATCATATTGTTATAAACTTTGCCACACAAAAGATGCTGAAAAATGCATAGAAAACCAACAGATTGAAATCCAAGACAGAATAGAGCCCCAAGTTATCAAGTTTCAGCTTATCACCAACCCCAAGATGGCTAAAGCTCGAGAGGAGCATTTAACCCTCACATTATAAAATTTCTTAGATTATTGATTATGATGCATCTAATGCCCATCACTTATTCACGTCTTACTCAGTGTGCTGATAATCTTAAATTTAGAGTGACAAATGGACCACTTTTGACCATTGCAAGAAAAAGGAAGTATCCAAATTTTCAAATTTATAACGCTTATGTATGTCATTCATGTCCCAAACCTATCTTATAATTTAATATCCATTATCCAGCTAACAAATAATTCTTTCAAAACCTATCATCGGGGAAGACGATTGGTAGTGCTAAAAAGTGAAGGATTGTATTACTTTAATGAGCATTACCTAATTTTGATAAAAAAATTAAACTGATTTAAAATGCATCAAAGATGTGGGAAATGGAGGAGTTTTGACTCAAGAAGGAAGGCACATTGCTTCAACGAGAAGCTTAATGAAGCATGATGGAACTACTTAACCTATGATGTCAAAGTTTATGCAATTGTTCAAGCTTTGAAGTTTTGGCATCATTACCTTGTCAAAAGGGAGTTTGTTCTTAATTCTGACCATAAGGCATTGAAAAATCTCAATTCCCAAAAGAAGTGGAATTATAGGCATGCAAAATGGATGACTTACTTGCCAGAATTCACATTTTACACTCAAAACACTAGGTTGGTTCACAAAATAAGGTAATAGATGTGCTGAGTAGAAGTGTTTATTTGATGATGACAATGAATAACCACAATATTGGGATGAAAGTTATCAAAGAACAATAGAAAACAAACTATATTTCCAAGAGATATATGAAAGACTTGAAGCCAAAGTTAACAAAATACTAACTAAATTTATCAATAATGATGGTTACTTATTTAGGGGAATCATATTATGAATACTAGAAGGATCTTTGGGGATTTGTTGATTGGCGAGCTACAAGGTGATGGTTTGGGAGGTCACTTTGGCCGCAGATCCAAGATAATGAATTTGGTTGCTGAAAGATACATTTGGCCTACTTTAAGACAGGTTGTGTATCGACATGTAGAAAAGTGTCATGTATACTAAGTTTCCAAAGGCTAGAGGCAAAATACTGGGTTATACAACCCTTTACCAGTGCCAACAACTCCATGGACGGAAATTAGTATGGATTTTGTATTGGAGCTGTCTCAGACAGCGAAGGTAATAGATTTAGCGTTCATTGTAGTTGATAGCTTTTCTAAAATGGCATATTTCATGTCATATAATAAGACTTTGGATGTACCCTACGTTCCAAATCTTTTCCTTAGAGAAGTAGTTCGTTTGGATGGAGTACCAAAGACTATTAATCGGACCGTGACGTAAAATTCCTCAATCACTTTTGAAGGACCTTGTGGAAGATGCTGACCAACAAGCTCCAATTTAGTAGTGCATTTCATCCACGAACAGAAGGCCTAACAAAAGGGCTGAATAGGAGTTTGAAGAATTTATTGCGATGTCTAGCAAATGATTACATCAAACAATGGGATCTAGTATTACCACAAGCTGAATTTGCTTACAATAGTTCAATAAATAGATTGACATGGAAAAGCCCTTTTGAAATTGTGTGTGGGAAAATTTCAAATCAAATTATTGATCTAGTTGATGAGTCAAATCATCTGCAAGTCAGTGATGATTCCATTGCTTTGCTGAAAATTTAAAAGAAATTCAATACCATGTTCGACAAAGGTTACTACAAGTGAATCAAAGCTACAAAGAAGTTGCTGACAAGCATAAGCAGTTCAAACAATATCAAGTTGGAGACTGGATCATGATATTTTTGCAGGAAAAAAGATTTCCCATTGACACTTATCATAAACTAAAGAGAAAAAAGATTGGCCCGTGTAAAGTCTTGTGCAAATTGGGTGAAAAAGCTTACGAAGTGGGACTTCCAGTTAGTTAAAATATGTCACCTATATCTTCCCAATTCACATCAATAAGATAAACAATATTTCCAACATGGGTAACTGCTCGTGAAGAATAAAAACACAAAAAAGCAAAATGACTAACATGGCATTCTCTTTACATGCAAAGCTAACAATGAAATAAGAGAAAAGTGCACCTTACCTTGTTGTTTATTTTGTTCCATCATATTTATAAACCATGAATTATTAACCAGTCCTGCAGCATAAGTAAAAAACGATGCTCACAACACCAAACGCATAGCTAGCATCAAGTTATTGAGGCAAACATAACCAAGGAAGCCTAATACCATGGTACACAATAGGTTTGACACCTGGATCTTTCAAAAATACTATAGCTGGTGCAGATTCCACCTCAAACCTGTCATCATTGAGCGATTTTAAGGATGCATGCAATCATTCATTCACTTATAATAATGTTAGAATATATTTAAAAGATATATGTTGGGCCATCTCCCAACAACTAATTGAGCTTTTTGGAGGGTTATTGACCAACAACTTCTAGCATTTTGTACTCAAGCCTCTCAAACATGCAATTGTTGAATTTCAAGTGTTAAACCTACAATGTATTTAGAGCTCATGCTTAAGGTCATTGTTAGAAATAGAATCTATAGAAAAAAACATGTTAAACCCATTCTCAAAATGACCAACAACTTCTAACAAACACCTTAAGCTCATATGCCCTCTTCCATGAATAAAAATAAAAGGCAGATGAACTCACGCATTGAACCAAATGGCATATTCTTCTTCACGCCACAGCACAAACGCAAAAGAAGCAAGAGTCCAGTAATTTTTAGCAGCTTGACGTACAAACGGAGCAGCACGCTCCCCTGTTCTTGAGAACAAAATGACTTTTACCTATGAAGCAAAAGCATAATACCATTAATCTAAACACATCTTATTTAATACAAATTTATATAGACATTCAGATAAACATGTATATGTAAATATGCAAGTGTAGCATAAAAATGTGTCAGTTCATATATATTTATATGTCATGTCTAACTACTTTAACCCAAAAAAAAAAACACTTGTCACTAGAGAAAAATATTTAAAAGTAGAACCAGCTTCGAGATAAGTTTGAAAAAATCATGATGATCAGGTCTATTTTCATTTAGAAGAGGTAAAAAGGAGTGAGAAAACACATTGCTTTCATCAGAAAAAATGAAAACCAAAAATGGCAGAAGTTACGAGATATGCAGTGAAAAAAGAGTATCTGCCTTAGATCAAATTAATTAAAATAAACAGTTTTCCAAACAAACCAGACTATCCACACAAGTGAAAGAGCATAATTAATTATAAATGTCCACATACAAGCACAGATCGATAGTTTCACCTACATTCATATATACATCACAACAAACATTGTACATCTGCATATAAACACATTTATATATGTCAGCTTGCTTTTGATCAAATTATTTCTTCAAAGGGAAAAAAGGGTAGAAGCATGAAAAAATTTCAGTTTGCAGTCATATTGTTGAATGTATTCCGAGAGATATGATGGAGATAATATGGAGTATGTATTCTCTGTTTTCTCTTATTTTCTACAACACTATAATACAATCTATATATAGAAATACAAAGTGTCCACTAATTCTAGGAATAGAACAGCTGGTAACAATAATGAAAATACAGCTTGATTTACACTAACTCTACGGCCTGTACAACACTAATAATATTCTCTGAAAATCTACACTCCCCCTCAAGTTGGGTAATAGATATTAATCATTCCTAACTTGCAACTCAATTCTTCGAAGATTGTTCGAAGTAATGCTTTGGTGAGAATATCTACAATTTGATGTTTAGTAGATGTATATAGTAGGTCCACAATTTTTCCATCTATCTTTTCTTTAATGAAATGATGATCAATTTCTACATGTTTGGTTCGATCATGATGAACTGGATTTTTCGCAATTCTTATTGCAGCTTGATTGTCACAATGCATGCTGATAGGTTCGAGAGTTGTGAAGTCCAGTTCATTGAGTAGCCTTCTTAATCACATTCCTCCACAAATCCCATGAGCCATGGCTCTAAATTCAGCTTCTGCACTGCTTCGAGCGACTACTGACTGTTTTTTACTTCACCAAGTTACAAGGTTTCCCCATACAAATGTACAATATCCAGTGGTAGATCTGCGATCCACTATAGAGCCTGCCCAGTTAGCATCTGCAAAGACTTCAATTTTTCTAGTGAGATTCTTACTAAAATATAATCCTTTTTCCTGGTGTCATCTTGAGATACCTGAGTATACGATAGACTGCTTCCATGTGTTCTTCAGTAGGACTGTTCATAAATTGACTTACAACACTTACTGAAAAACCAATATCTAGTCTAGTGTGAGATAGGTAAATGAGTTTTCCCACTAATCTTTGATAACGACCTTTGTCCACAGGTGTACTATTTTCTTTAATTTCGAGTTTTATTGTAGAATCCATCGACGTTTCTGATGGTTTACACCCCATCATTCCAGTTTCCTTGAGAAGATCAAGTACATATTTCCTTTGAGATATAGATATGCCCATTTTTGTTCGTGCTACTTCCATCTCTAGAAAATATTTAAGATTGCCTAGATCTTTGATCTCAAATTCCTTGGCAAGGAATTCTTTGAGTTTATCCATCTCAATTGTAGAATTACCTGTTAGAACAATATCATCTACGTACACAATTAGGATAACTATTCTGTCATTGGAGAAGTGTTTGACGAATAGTGTGTGATATGATTGGCATTGATTGTACCAATATCTCTTCAGAACTTTAGAGAACTTATCAAACCAGGCACGTGGAGACTGTTTCAATCCATATAAGGATTTCTTAAGTTTGTAGACTCTATTGGTTGGAACAAGAGATTCAATTCCAGTAGGAATGTCCATGTAGACTTCTTCTTCGAGATCACCATTAAGGAATGCATTCTTGACATCTAATTGGTAGAGAGGCCAATCCAAGTTAGATGCTATGGAGAGAAGAACACGGATAGTGTTGAGTTTTGCTACAGGTGCAAAAGTCTCCTGATAATCAAGCCCATATGTCTGAGTGAATCCTTTAGCCACAAGGCGAGCTTTGAGTCTTTCTACACTACCGTCTGCTTTGTGTTTGATTGTAAAGATCCATTTACACCCAACAGTTTGTTTTCCCGATGGTAGTTCTGTGATCTCCCAAGTCTTGTTTTTCTCTAGGGCACTGAGTTCTTCACGAATAACTGTCTTCCATTCAGGTATCTGAAATGCTTCATGAACAGAATTTGGAACCTCTATTTGATCGAGGTTGCTGATAAATGCCTTATACCCTGGTGAGAGATTTTTATAGGAAATAAAGTTGTAGATGGGGTGGTTTGTGCATGATCTTACACCTTTCCTTATAGCAATTGGCAAATTCAAATCATTAGGAGGTAATTCAATAATATGAGGTTCAGTGGTGTTACCTTGTGAATTGTCGGAGTGGCCTGTATTCGGGTTGGATTCCTGGAATGGCTCAAGATATGCTCGGTTCTCTGCTCTTTCTTGAGTTGTTTTCCTTCTAGAGTAGACAAGGAGATCACTGTTTGGGACAAGAAAGTTTGGATCTGTTGGTAGAGAAGTTGAGGGTTCATTGGGAGTAATAAGAGTATTTATTTGAGATATTGATTCACTTTCTAGAGGTTGCGGAAAAGGATTTGTAGGAGACTGAGTACTTATGATATTCGAAAGCTGGTATTCATGGCCTATGTTCTCCCCCTGAATGACAAATTTGGAATAGTACGGATATTGTTCAAAAAATGTGACATACATTGTATTATAGAATCGTTTTGTGATAGGAGAAAAACATTTGTATCCTTTCTGGTATGATGAATACCCTAGGAATATGCATTTGATGGCTCGAGGATCAAGTTTGCCACTATGATGTACATGGACATAAGAAGAACATCCGAAAATTTTAAAGGGAACATGGGACATGATTTTGGTGTGTGGGTATGACTCAAGTAGAGTATTGATAGGTGTTTTAAACAAGAGGACACGAGATGGCATCCTATTGATAAGATAGGTAGCTGTAAGAACAGCATCCCCCAAAAATGTTGAGGGACATGAGTTGTGAACATGAGGGATCTAGCTACCTCGAGAAGATGCCTATTCTTTCTTTCAGCCACCCCATTTTGTTGAGGTGTGTCAACACATGAGCTTAGATGGACAATCCCTTGACTTAACAGATAATCAGTAAGGGTGGAAGTGAAGTATTCTTTAGCATTGTCGGATTTCAATAACTAGATTTTTGTTTGAAATTGGGTTTGAATCATAGTATTAAAATTTTTAAAAATTTGACATGCTTCAGATTTTTCTTTCATTAGGAATAACCAAGTGGTTCAAGTATGATCATCCACAAATGAAATGAACCAACGTGTCCCTGTGATGTTTTTGATTCGAGAAGGTCCCCATATATCAGTGTGAATTAATGAGAAATGATGTGATTTTTTATGCGGAAGATGAGGATATGAAGTTCTAACATGTTTTGAAAATTGACATACTTCACACTAAAAAGCTTCTAAATTTTTATTTCTAAATGATGAAGAAAAAAGTTTCTGTAAATACTTGAAATTAGGATGACCTAAACGATAGTGATTCAACATGATTTCACCATCTTTATTGGACTTAAGGTTTAACAAAGCTTTATTCTGATTAGAAACTTCGGATACAACTTGGTGGGCTTGTCTTGTTGAAGGTTCTTCACTGCTGAGGAGATAGAGTCCCGAGCATTCCTTAGCACTACCAATTATCTTCCCCGAATGCAGTTCCTGAAATTCACATAGGTTATGAACAAATTTAGCCATACAATTTTTATCACGGGTGAGTTTAGTAATTGATACAAGATTACAATCAAGTGTAGGAACAAGAAGGACAGAATCTAGAATAAAGGAGTTTGAAATTTTGGTTGAACCAATTCCTGTTACTTTGGATACTGAACTGTCGGCAATTCGGACCGTGTGTCCAGTCTGGTAGAATTTAAGATTCATGAGAAGAGAAGCATCACCCGTCATGTGGTCTGAAGCACCGGAATCAACAATCCATGGTCTCATAACCTGTTTCACATTAAGAGCATTGAGGGTGTTACCTGATTGAGCTATAGTGGCAGATGATGTGGTCAAGGATTGTCCAAATAATTTTTGGAGGAGATCAATCTGTTCCTTGCTAAACAGAGCAGATTCAGGTGACTCATTGCCTTGAGATTTAGAGGCAATTTTTCCATGACTTTCTTTGTTGATGTGCTGTGTGAACGGTGGTTTCCAATCAGTGGGCTTACCATGAATTTTCCAGCAGGTTTCCTTAGTATGACCAGGTTTACAACAATGATCACACCAAGGTCTTCCACGACGAGGACGATTGTCTGTATTATAAGAGTGCTGATGGCCTCGAATGGCAAGTGCAGATCCTTCTCCAGTCACGGAAATGGTAGATTGAGAACCCATCATTGTAGATTGAGGACCCATCATTACTTTCTTTCGACTCTCCTCTTGACGAACTTCAGAGAAGGCTTCACGAATACTGGGCAAAGGTTTTGTGCCGAGAATTCTACCGCGCACATCATCAAGATCTTTATGGAGTCCCAGTAAAAATTTGAAAACCCGTTTCTTGTCAATAATCTGTTTGTACAAGATGCTGTCTGCTGGACAGGTCCATTCGTGAACCTCAAAGAGATCTAATTGTTGCCAACATCGAGTGAGAGAGTTAAAGTATTGTGTAACTGACAACTCTCCTTGGCGAAGATCATGGAGGATGCTCTCGATCTCAAATAGTTGGGACATATTATCAGAACTGGAATAAGTGTCTTTGGTTGCATCCCATATTCCTTTGGCAGTTTTGTAGAGAAGAAAATTCTCTCCAATTTCGTTTGTCATGGAATTGATCAACCAAGACATCACCATATTGTTTTCAGATTTCCATGTTCTGTATTGTAGATCGTCTTTGTTTGGAGCTGCGGCATCGCCAGTAAGGTAATCATCTTTCATTTTTCCACATATAAACATCATGATTGATTGGGACCACTGAAGATAATTGTGCCAATTTAATTTGTGACTGGTGATGGGCATAAGACTATTGCCTGTGGAACCAAGAATTATAGGTTTTCCCGTGGCCATTTGTTGCAATTGTAGATTATACGTGGACTGAAATTTGTGGGCTGCTTTTTTTTTTTTTAATAATCTGCTGGACCAGGTCGGGTAGGGTTTGACCGGGTCGGGTAGATACATATTAAAACAGCTTACTCCTACGGGAAACAAAAAAAAACAAAGTAGAATGTGACTGCGAGACTGAGACTTACTGATTGAAGTAGACGGCGATGATGATGATCGGCGCCGACGATGAGGAGATGGTCGGCGACGATGACTGAGATGGAAAGCAAGTCGAAAAATGGATTCTGCTTGCCTACAGAATGCAATTGCGAGAAAAATGGATTTCTACTTTACGGATTTACGGATTTACGCTCGGATTTACGGATTTCAGAGAATATTATTAGTGTTGTACAGGCTGTAGAGTTAGTATAAATCAAGCTGTATTTTCATTATTGTTACCATCTGTTCTATTCCTAGAATTAGTGGACACTTTGTATTTCTATATATAGATTGTATTATAGTGTTGTAGAAAATAAGAGAAAACAGAGAATACATACTCCATATTATCTCTCGGAATACATTCAACATGGTATCAGAGCAGGTACCTGAGGATCACAATGTGCCCAACCAGTCAACCCCCAATCATCCACACGGTCACCCCGGTAAAGGGTACTCCGGCCGATGTGAGGGGGAGTGTTGGAAGTCTCACATCGCCCAGGTAAACCAACAAAGTGCTGGTTATAAGTCTGCGACAGCCCCTTCCTGATAAGCGCGTTTTGAGGGAAAAATCATGACTGCGCAGACTTCAACACATATATACATCAATAGTTCATCCATTCATCACATGGTTATATATTTTAGTTGCTTTTAATTAAATTTTTTCTTCCAAGGGAAAAAAGGACTAAGTATGAAAAATTTCAGTTTACTACCCCTGCTACTCTTTTTACTTGGATTGCAATCAGAAAAAGGAAATACCCAAGAAATTTATAATAATATCTGCTTCCACTCAGAAAAATACAAATTTTTTCTAACAATTATTTTAGTGCATTTCATAAGTTTCACATCAAGAAGTTTGGTAGGTAAAATTACTACAATCAGTTTTTAGATCCCAAGAGAAGAAACAAAACTGAGACATGAACTACGAATGTAATAGAGTTGTATATAAAAGATGGTGTTTGTTCTCTACCTTATGAGGACCAACCTTTGCTAGAAAATTCTGTCCCTGAAAACAGAAAATATAAAGTAACATTAGTTACTTTATACATGTAAAAGACAACTAATAATGACAACAATCAGCCACTACTGTTGCCTCAACAAAACATCATATTATCTTAATGTTTTACCTGTCACTTTATTTTGTTTATTGCAGGATGTGACTACTTATACTATATAGAGTGATCGCCATCCTTGTTTGCCATGGTTTTAACTTTGTGGACTTACCGTGTGGATTGCAGGAAGTAATTACTTGCCTGGGACTCAACTTATAGTGAATTGCATCCTGTTTTGGGTACAACTAGTGATTTGCATCCTTGTTTGTCATGTTTTAATTACTTCTATGGCTATTTCTATGACACATGCAGAAGATCTGAAGCGACTGTGACTTAGAAAAACACACAATTATCCCATGATTGGGGTTTTGAACGATCTCGCAAGAAAATGAAAGATAGATTGGACCAAGTAGAGCATAACCTGATCCAGTACACTAAGAATCTGTAACCCAAATATTACACTCAATAGATCAAGCTTCCTAATCGTACAAAGATTTTCAAGGTTAATCACAACCTGTTTGGGATGTTTTAGTTGTCAAAGAAGTGATCAAAATATTTTCACTCACCTCAACCGCTATATCTACAACCTTAGGAATCAAGATGGTACTCTGCATAGCCCTAAACACCAAGGCCCTTAAAATAAGAAGGCTCAAGGTCTGCATTAATAGGCATTATCATCTGCAATACACACTTTAGATTATAGGAATTCCTCCCCAACTATTTTCCTCCCCTATTCGTCTACTTTCTTCCTCTCTAATTCTTACTCCTTTGTCTTAAACAAGTATATCTCCTAGTATCCATCATTCATTCTATCCCATATTAGAAGATGATGTTTTTGGAGAACCTAGGGGCAATATAGAAACAATCCTTTATTTTTCCCAAGTGTGGAGTATAATAAATAAAGTTTGGTAGAGTTTATATCATAGTTACACCTTAGGATGCAATTATACAAAGAAATTTGAAGAACTTTCAGATCTGTTAACTGCCTTGGTTAACATCGTTTCCTAAAAATTTCAATCTTACATGACCTTGTACAACAATAGTTTTAGAATTTGTTTCAGAACATGGTTGATAATAAGAAAACCTATAAAGCACCAATACTTATTCTTAGAAGTAAACAAGAAATTTAATATATACGATTCCTTGATAAATTATGATTATCATTTTTACCAACAAGCTCAAGCTTACTGAAGGCAGCAGACACTAGTTTAATATTGATTGATCTTTGGAAGTTTTGATGAATGAAAAAGAATAAAGTTAGCATTAAATTTTATTATTGGGAATTAAGTTTAGAGTCTCCTTCTCAAGTTAAGACTCCTATTAGGATATGAGAGTCTCAATGTCCCTAAGAATATGTGCACTCTCTCTAATTTTGTTCAATGAATTAATAGCATCTCCTCCTACCACAATTTCTCAACAAAAATAAAATCTGAATCCACAATTTCCAATTTTCCAAATATAGCAGAATGTATACCCAGTTTCTGAAATTTACTTGCAGTTCAAGAACCAACTAGACCCTTTATTCTGAGTTAAAGGAGCCCCAATCAGATGCACCACCAAATTTTCCACAAAATATTTTAAGAAAAAAGATTAAAAACAAATGAAGAATATAGTCATCATCGAAGTTACCAATGATTCCTTAGGGTAGTAAAAGATGCGAGGTAAATCGAGTATGGTTGTTGAAAACCAATCAGTAATTGCATCAACAGAAAGCTCTCCATTGTACCTATAAGAAATTTTCATATTAAAACTGTTCACCAAGCATATGAAAAGAAGGCCTAAATACCAATTTGGTACCTAACTTTTCCTACTTTACCGATTAAGTACCTCATCATACAACTTGACTATTTCTATACCCTACCTTCTTCTTTTTCATTTGACCAAATTAGTCTTGTATTTTAATTGGCTAAACTCTTTTAAGGACTCCAAACTAACAACTTAGTTAACTTAGGTCCCAAACTTACGAAATTTACATTTTCGTTCCCAAACTTTATAAAAGGTCCCAATTTTGCTGACATAATGTAATTAGCTAACTAATCTTTGTCCACCTCACGTGGGTAACTACACAAGATTAGTAAACTAATCACATAATTTACATTATGATTAGCTAAAATAGGACCTAACTGCAACATTTTAAGTTTGGAGACAAAATTGTAAATTTTGCAAGTCTGAGACCCAAAGAACCAAGTTATAAGTTTGGGACCTTAGGAGGAGTTAAGTGAGAGAAAATTAACATAAAAGACCAAGTGCAATGCATTATTTCATTTATTCTCACTTTACATTAACCATGATGAACATGTGTGTTGCAACTTGCATGTAGTTTTCTCTGTTAATTTTAACTAACAAAAATTTACAAAAAAATTAATTATGGTCAAATTATAATAAATAAGGTACCAAATTGGTCAGATTAAAACATTAGGTATTAAATTGGAAAAATAAAAAGTTAGGGTATCAACATCAGTACTTCAGCCTAAAAAGAAAAGGGAAGCTAAAACATATATTATGCATTTTGTACCAAACCAATGCGTAATTTTATTTTTTTATTTTTTTAACAGGAGCCGAACTAACAAATCAAATGTGCTTGGCTATCCATAGAGTTCTAATCTTGAAGAACTCACCTAACAAGACAGTTGGCAGTTTTACACCCTAGGGGGAATGCAATAATGGAAGGAAGACCTGAAAACATTTTACCAAAATAAGAGGCAGGAAATTAGTATAGTTCTGTCTGAGGGGACACATGATCATAAGATATAAATATGATGAGCATTATTCATTCAATAAAGAAGAGCTAAAGCTAGAACAAATAAATATAAATTTACTCAAACAAAATATCCAGTAGCTTCGCATTAAACCAGAACCTCAGGTCTGATGAAAAATTAAGAAAAAGTTGGCATGTTGATAGAAGATATGACATACTAGGTAATGGATGCATATAAACTAAGGAACAAAAAAGGTACAAAATCAAGATTAAAATGTTAAACCAAGATAGAATTTGAATAATTGTGAGAAATCTGTCAAAAAATAGAAGAAAATTCACAAGGTGCTACAAAAGCATGATTTCCCACTCCAACCAAATGTTTTCAAAGGTTACTTAGATTTTAGGTGGTATATTAATAAATTAAATGTGCAGTAAAGAGGATGAGAAAAAGGAAGCTGCTCTATGTGCCAGATAACTTAGCCATGCTTGACACGATTTCCTCAATCAATAACCTCAATTATCAATGGTTAAGTTCCATAAAAAACCTTCCAAAAGTCTCGTAGTGCAACAGCATTTACTCCTTGTGGGCACCTTAATGGCACATGTTCGATCCTCATCTATGCATAACTATATATATAAATGAGCGGTGATATTGCCACCACTCAAATTTTTAATGCCACAAAAGTAATTAATTAGTAACAATTTTATCCAACAATAGTGACACTCAAGTGTAATTATTGTAGGGATATAATATACAATTCATGCACTTTTATTGTGTCAATAACAATAGTTGTAGGTTTGTGGCAATATTATTATCCTATATAAGTTCGTGTGCGTTAGTGATAGTTTATCTCGAAGGGGAAAAAAAATCCCATACTAGCTGTTCCCCTATTAATTATGAAAACTCAATTGTTCTTTTACAAAGGATGAATGAAGTTCATGAATTTCACATTTCTTCTGTAAAAATGCCAAGACCTTGAAATTAACTGATACCACAAACCTGAAACCTTTATCGATTTCAATATACAAAAAGTTCAAGACTACAATACTATGACATACCATTTCTGAAGAAAGGTTGTCCTGTTGGTTTCTTCTCAGCAAGGTGTGCCACAAGTTCTATTTCTCCAAGTTCTACCAAAGCCGTGTTTGCAACACCATCCAACAGAGCAGCTTCAAATATGAGGAAACATAATGAACAAAACACCATATTCATAAGGTAGCACATGAATGTTGGTGATGGTGTGTCACTGAAATGTAGTCATCTCTATTAACAGATTATTAGTAGAAGTTACTGACTTCCCCATATCAGCATTCAAAGAGTAGAGACAAAATTAGGGCAGAAGTAAAGTCTACAGTGAGAAATATTTTAAAGAAAACCAAACAAAAGGATTTCCAAAGTTGAATTTAATGTTGAACCACAAAAAAATAAAAAATAAAGTTGTATTCAACGGTTGATTGTATCACTAACGAGGTGGTGCAAAGATGTACTCAAGGCTTCACTTAGTGAACACAGTTAATAATGAACTTGTTTACATTAATGCATTCTACATGTAACTAAGATAAGCAAGACAAGAACATACCAATTGTTTTCCAGACATCTGAAAAATGAGCACATTGTTTGCTTCCAAATGAATAAAGCTGATACATAAGTTGATTAAAAAAAGGGTAAATACATAAACGGTCCAAGTATTTGCTCTAACAAAAAGTATAAATTGCTCTGTCTTGCAGACTATAGAAACCATACCAACTATATTGATCCCATCACTGCAGTCTTCCAACACATACCACCAACTAAATTTTTGATGTTACTACTTTGTTCATGCTGTTTTTTTTTTTTTTTTTTTTTTGGGGGGGGGGGGGGGGGGGGAGGGAGATAACTAGTGGTTCCACTTGAAGTGGAAAACCTGACAAAATGGCCAACTATAGGATAAAAACAAGAGAAAAGCTACGGACACAAAACAATTATTGACCCCTCTCTATAAAGTAAAATGTACTTCTAGGTATTCCTTGAAACAAAGGAATTATATGGCCAAAAAATAACATTATACAAGACTCGTTAGGCTTTCCTCTTTAGATTCATATATTCTATAATTCCTCTCCATCCAAAGTACCAAAGGAAAGACAAGACTGAATTTCTCCAAAACAACCAAAATGAGTTTAAATAAGCCAACTCAAGTGCAAATATGCTAGCCACTTAAAACGTTCATGCCTATAAATCATCTTTGTTTTCGTTTTCTCAATTTTCCTTTTTTTTCCCCTTCTTGGACAAGCTTTTCTATCATCATCCCTTATCAAATCCAAAAAGGACAATGAGGAATTGTTCGCATGCCAAACGTCTTTATAAGTGTTTTCCACCTTCAAATTACAAAGAAAGTATCTTTCTTTAGTAATTTAAACACTTTTCATGCCTATCAATTTATCCTCTATGTTCTCCCATCCATGTGTGGAAGTAAGTGTGAATTAAACGTATAGTTATGATCAGAGATTGCATTGTAGCTCCAGTGCTTAATATCAACGCCAATTAATTTATTTAAGTATCAATTAGAGCCTGCTCAATTAAGCATGTGACCATCAAAAAATACATGAATTGGCAACAGATATCCTTTTCCAAGTCAAGTTCAATGTTAAAGAAAACACAGAGAAACTTGACACACTTGACCCTTGCTTTTAAATATTGAATTCAAGAACTAATGTATACATGAAACAAATACAACATTCATTCCATCAGATGAATGAACTTTTGATGGAGAGAAGATATATGAGAATAGAATGTAATGAATTTTGGTCATGGTAATAATAGCACGCCAAGAAATTTTACCTGAATTAACCATGGTTTGCCATCCTGAAACATGGACTGGAAGTCCTTCAGGGTTATATGATTAAGATTCTGATCACCAGTATCTGTGGGTTCTTGTTTTTTTTTTTTTTTTTGGGGGGGGGGGAGGAACATCAACATAGAAGGGTGCATCAACTCATTTCAAAGACAAACCAACATTTTTGCAAGGAAAATATTTAAAACAGGAAACTTAACCAACCAGTAGGAGAATCTAGCAAAGGAAGCTCAATACTTGAGATTCTCTGATCCGAGTATTGCTCTTTGGCCTTTTGAAGAACATGCTGCAGTCAATAAAGAAAACTATTTAGGACAGTAAAAGAACTCCCCAAAGAAATCACAAGACGAAAGGGATGGCCCTACAAACTCAAAATACAAAACTTTAATGTTAATCAGCAGAATGCCAACATCTTACAATTTGCTCTTCAACCCCAAATATATCATAGTTCTTTTTCCATGTCGGATTTGTCAGCAATTCGTAAGCATATTGAATCTGCAAATTACACCCAGATTGTTACAGTGCATGAGACATCTTAGAGAAAAAAAATCAACATGCCAAATACCACATGTATAAAAAAAAGATGTTAAAATATAATACAAATCCAAGTATCAAAGTACCAAAATGACATGTATAACAGTATATTATTGCTTTACAAATCTATTTTCAACCGCCTTTACAATTCTAATGAAATTTTGGCCCAAAAAGAAAAGAAAAAAAGCAGTATATTTGGAATACATGTTTTCATTACAAGCACATCGAGTATAATGACCTACTCTATAATTATTATTTTTTACTCCTTGTAGATATATAGTGCTTCTTGATAAACATACCAATTCTTAATGCCTCCTCAAAAGAATAGTCATCTTAATGATAAGCCCCAGTTGAGAATAGCCAAAATAGTATTACATAGTTTTCAAGGAAAACCCCAATAATCGTGCAGAGGAAGAAAACTAGCAGACATGTCAGTATAGAATAGATGTACTCAGCACTTTCAAAGTATATGTATATGATATGAACACTAAAATTTTCACCTAATAAACACTTGAGTGGTTGATAATTTAGTTTTAAAGTGTTCCTTTCCTCTTCTGTTTGACATATGATACATAAATATAATTAAGACTCCTAAAATTTGGACATGGGTCACCACCATGTACCACACCAAGCTTCAGCACATTTCCAGTATTTCACTATTCAATCAACCTACAAGCAAGATAACTAAAACAGAAACATTATCCATAGAAGTTCAAACAAACAAATAATCAACTGACCTTTAACCAATTGAGAGTACTAGGAACTTCGGAGCCTGAATTCCTGAAAGGGACACATTTACTGGTTATGTAGTAATGAAAAATACAAAGAGCAAAAATAATATATAATAGCACACCTCCACAACATGCTACTACAATCATTCAACATTTTGCAAGCAAAATTCATAAAAAAATCTGAAGCTTGGAAAACAAGCATGTTTGTTTGCAAAACCAACAAACAAGCCACCTCTAGGGAAAATTTTGAAATAAAGAAATGGTCTTATCTTATCAAATAAACTTATTTTGGGTTTCTTTCTTAAATCTATTCAGCAAAAATTCCAGTTTTCTGTACTTTTGGCAAGGAATGCCAATTTTGTAACTTCGGAGACTAACCATCCTCTAGAAGGTCAAACATGCTCTAGAAAAGTCACTGTTGGGAATAAAAAAATAGCCTGCATTAAGGATTGCTTTGCATTTCAAAAAAAGCAATTTTGTAACAACTGTTGCGAGTGTTGCCATTTGGCAAAGGCAGATTTTGGATAGTTTTTCTTAAAACTTGGCGGTTACATATCAGTTTTGACAAGCTAGGCAGAAGTATATCTCATACAATGATTCCTTAAAAATAAGTGCATAAAAATTATTCCCTTTTCACTCTCATTTATAAAATTTAACAAAATATGAAGTTAAAAAAAAGAACTTCAATGATACATTGATAACTGCGAAGAGCCTAGCATATCTATTTTATTAATTAAAAAAAAGGTACTATGAAACTTTTATACTTAACAAATATTACTTTTTTAACCCACTACACTTTTGAAATATATTTTTACCAAACACCATATAGATTTTTACTACAACTAACTTTGTCAAACCTAGCCTTGACAAATAAAATAGAAGGTTTCCTTAAGAATAACTATTCCTTTTCTACCCCTCCCCCTTACCCTGATTCATACTCAGGTTAACAACCTCTTTAAACTTCAATGCATATTAAATGGTTAATTGCAGGTTTTAGAAGGTTATGTCAAAACCAAACTCAAGTTTTCAAAAATTCATAGACCAACATAAGATGTCAAAAAGTAGAGAAAACCCCCAGTAACTTTATATCGTGAACTATACTTCCAGTTAAAACAAGCTAAGTTGGAAGCCATTCACTTGCTTGTATTGCATACGGTCTCGCAATAACTAAACAAATTTTTAATTGCCAACTTATCAATTTCTTTTTAGATCAAACATTCTTGGGTTGGGGATTTGAAAGAGATATAAAGTGAGTTACCAAGCCTTTACCACTCTACTAGAGTGAGGCTGGTCCAACATATCAATTTGGCTCCATAACAAACTAGACATCATGCCTCTTTAGCAACCCTAACTTTATAATGATTTTTTTAATCAACCGGTACTTAATGTGATTTTGCATTCGAGCCTGTGACTTCAAACGGGAGGGGTGCCGCCAAACCACTAACTTTGTAGTGATTAGCATCAAGTGTTTAACACAAAATCATGGCCATTTAATTTTTTTTCGTTGGCTTAACTTCCGTAAATTGTCTAGAGCAACTGCATTCGACTTTTAAAAAAAAATTATACTATTATTCATGCCACATTCAAAATTAATGAATTATACTCAAAAGGGATATTAATATAATAATATATATAGAAACTAGATATATGCATACACAAGTACAGAGCCATATATTTGTTACATAAAATAACCTGTGTTTTTTATAAAAACGAAAAGAAAAAAATGAAAAGCATTATAATCAAATAGGTAATAGACAGGAGTCACCACTTTGACGAAACTTTATGATAGGCTTCTCTAACTTCTTCAATGGAACTATATCGCTTCACGGCCAGAACTAAAATTTTCCAATTGAAAGCGATCAGTAAAAATTGGAGCACAATATGAGCAAGAAGAGAAACAGAAAGAGAGAATGAGACCGACCGTCGTAATGGGAAAGAGGGAAGGTGTTGGGGAGAACATAAAGCTGGAAGAAAATTGCGCCACTAAACAGAATCAAAGGCAATGAGTAAGCTTTCATGGTCGACGCGATTGATGGACAGGCTACTACGTCAGAAGCACCCTTTGCCGTGGCCATGCTGGTGAACAGTAAAGACTAAAAGCCTCGCCGAATCACGTTGTACGTGAACAAACCAGTGTGTTCGGAGAAAACAAAGGATTGAATTCGAAATATAAAGCAGACCTAAGGGTAAAAAAATAACACTATTATATAGGAAATTTATTATTAGTTGCATTTTTTTTTTTACCATGATATTTATAAAATAAGCTATGTAATCGAGATTAATATTTAATATTGTTTAGAGAAAATTTAAGTATCTATTTTTAATGAGATAAAAAATTATGTCTTTTGAATCCTCCCCCTCCTCATCTCATCTGAGAGGTATATATATAAACACTTTTATGTACATAGCGAGACCATCTTAGCAACCTAGTTACTATAAACTAGTTTACAGAATCAAGATCGTTCGTTACAAGTATATACAAATAAAGGGTTTTTATATACAGGTCTTCTTGGATGACGACCTCGACATCAAGGACATCCTAACTTTACCAAGTCTTGTCATCCCAAACCTCGCTGCTTGAGGACGAGATGCTTTGTAGATTGGGTTGACGTGCTTTTCTGAATTCGTTGGGCACAGGTTTTTTGCAGAGCTAACTTTTATATCCTCGCTTTATCCTAACGGGATACCTATACTTATCAGGTCGCATGTCCATTATATATTTAATACCAAACATTAACTCCTCCATTCTCTTTAATTGAGAAATCAAGAGAATAAACTAGTCGCATATTTCTCGTATAAATAACGACCACTATGCAAAAATTTATATTGTTTTACGATGTTATTTTTATTATTTTTATCTTTAATGAGACATTTCAGCTTCTTATTTTCCCATTATAAATAGTAAGAGAATATATTACTTTCTACCTATTTTTAACTAAGTTTATCACTCAGAGGATTTTAGGCCGTGGATTATTTAGGTCGTTTTATGCTTTCAGAAGGTCGCTCAGAAAACTTTTTTTTTAGTTCGTGTATTTAACGTCGTCTGCAGGGATTCAAGTTGTTGTTACATCATTAACTCCTTGATTCCTCTTTCTAGGTATTTATTCATCTTTTTTCTTAAATGTCGTAGAAGGGGAAAAAGTGATATCTTCAAAGGGAGATCTTTCTGAAAATCTTTCAAAAAATATTTCATCCCGTCATATTCCCACGAGGTCGTTATCAATTAAACGACCTGAAATGACAGAGAGCGGTGTCTACCTCATCCTCTCGGGGTTTAGTTCTTGTAATCAGGATTCCAGTGTCTACATCTACCAAGGTACCTTGCCCAAAAAAGAAAAGGGAAAATAAGGGCGAGCCTACGAATAGAACTAAAGAAAAGCATTAAATTAAAAAGATGCCTAGTGTTTTATTAGTTAAAGATTTGGAAAACATTAGACAAATATACGACATAGCCGCACGGGTAGGGTTAATGCCAATACCTCCGCATTTATGTGATGCTGATGATCCACCACCGGGGTGGTGGGTGATACATTTAGCGGCCTTTAAGATAGGGTTATGTTGCCCCTTTCCTAAATTAGTGGCCCGTGCTTTGAGCACATTTGATATTAATTTTGCACAAATAAATCCAAACGGGTGGTGAACTCTTTTATGTCTTTCTATAGTAGTGGGGGAACATGGCATAGACTTGGAAAACGATGAATTAAGATGTTTATATTGTTTAAAAAGGAACGGGTTAGATAGAGGGAGGATGTATATATCTTGTGTTATGGGTCACGTGTTGCATCTCAAATTGCCTGATAGCACTTCTGGGTGGAAAGATAAATATTTTTATATTACTAGAGATATTTGGGATGATGAGGTGAATTTCCCAATTCGACATACTTAGAACCCTAATTTTAACACTTCATAACCTCAGGCTAGCGAGTTTATGATTAAACTGGATATCAGTGAAAAAGAAAAAATAAGACAGATTGAGCTACAAAATACCTCGAATGAAGGTTACCGTGATATCCTATCTATAGCTCGCTTAAAGAAGTCCGGGGTGTGGTGAGGTTATACAAATGAATATCAAGGTCGTTATTTTAGTATATATTTTGTTTACATTTGTATGTGCATAGTTGGTAATTGACTAATGTATTATGTATCTTACAGGGATGGATTATTCACACGTTGATATGGGGGATCTTATTGACACTTCAGGTGTACAAGAGCTAGCTCCTAGTTATTTGCGTCTTACACGTATGACCCCATCCCCTACACAAGAGGATCTGTTCGCTAACTTAGAGGTCGAAACTACTCCAGAGAATGTAATTCCTTCAACTAACTTGGATAACCCGAGCTCGACATCACCTTGTGAACTGGGAATGTCAAAAAAAGGAAGGTTGGGGAATATACCCCTGGAATGGAGGCAATGGACATGGATGACTTTGAGTTCGATGAGGTCATTTTGAAAGACGTTGTTGTTTTGGAGACTCCTATTACTTATTTTAACGAGGGGATTTTTGAACGAACAGAGCTGAAATGAGATCTGTATCATCATTTTGGAACGGAGATTGAGAGGGCGCATGTGAGAGCAGCTCGTAAGAGCAAAAGGAGGGACGCATGGGGAACTAATTGCAGATCGCTTATTGGAGGTATAAAAACGTATTCATTTCATTTTTCTATGATAACACTTTATTACATTGTTTTAATTTATGTCGCTTGTAGGCGATGTGTTTAGCAAGAGAAGCTGAGCTATCATTGCGGGGTTATAAACGCGAAGTACAAGCCAGTCGATTACAAATAGCCAAATATGAGAAATTGGTATAAGATAAGGATGTCCTGATTTCTGATAAGGACACAAAAATTTTAAACTTAGAGAACGAAGTGGTTGATAAAGTGGAGAAATTGAGAAAAACGGACACGTACTGTTTTGAGAAGGGTGTGGCCGCTAAACATTTTGAAAATCTAGCGAAAAAGGCCGATGAAAAGAACCTCGCACTTCAAGAACAAATTTCTACTATGTCGACTCAAGTTAGTTCGCTATCCACATTAGTAGATACATTAAGAACGGAATGTACCAAGGCTTACCGTAGGGGTGCAAGCTTTGTAATTAATAACCTCAAACTGAATGCTGAAAAACTAGGTTTGAATGCGCCTTATGTGTCATTGATGCGAGCTTTTCAGAGCAACAGGCCAAAAACACCGAGGGTTGCTGATGAGCAAAACCGGCATCGTCGATCCTGCCAATACTTTGGTTTTATATTTATAAAACTCTCGCAAGTGCACGAATCATTTCATAGAAAATGATAAGTATACTCCCAAGGTTGATCTAAGGAAGGAATATATGTGGTTTTTAATTTATTATTCAAACTTTTAAAAACGAAATTAAATCCTAAATATCCTGTCATGATATTTGGGTTTTTGTATTTCTAATCTAAGAACATAAAAATAAACATAGATATGGATTCAATAAACATAGATATGGATTCAATAAACATTTATACAAATTTTATCATTTATAATAGTGGAGTATTTATGGATATAATAACTAAGTAATTATGCTTGCTCGTATTATTTAGGTTATTAAAGATATGAATTGATATTTATTGATTCTCTCTTTTTTGTATGAATACCACCTTTGGTGGGGTTAGATATTCTTTGTTAACTAAACAAATTAACACCTATGAGTCAGGTTGATAACTAATTTGGTTAATTAAATTAATTCATTTTTCTAAGATATTAAAAATGAACCACTTAAATGCCACCTTTGGTGGGGTTAGACAGTTTAAACTTTATTCAAGGTGTCCAAATTAAACCTAAGAATTTAATTATCCGAGTACTAACTTTCAAGTTTTAAAGCCACTACTAAAAACATGTTGTCAATACGTTTTCATATAATAATTCTTATAAAAACTTTTGAAATAGAGCTTCACTCTAACTATAGGGTGATCATACCAACAAATAAAAGAGTACTACTCTAAATCAGACCGGATAACTAAACCTTAAAATCTAATTTTCAGATTTAAGTTTGTAATGAAAAATAATATATTTCTCTCTAACATTCTTAATATAAAATCTTGAATAAAAATAAAATCAATTCATTTTAGAGATTTTTACCTATTTAATATTTCGCAAGCATACCAACGTTATTATTATATCATGTTTACAAACAACTAGCAAAGTTAAATTTAATCACAGATAAATTAAATATAACATATAAGAATAAAGCATAAAAAATAACTGTAAAGAAAATAAAATCCTTACAGTACTTTGATGCTATTCTTGTTGCCGGAAAACCTCCAAACATAATTTGCACTCCCATTTATTGAATCAAAAAATAAATAAATTACAAAAACATAATTAGTTCTTCTCAAAAAGAGAAGAACTCTAAAACTAAGAAAAACTAGAAAAATTAAAAAAACTAAGAAATGAGAGAAAGAAAGAGAAGAGAAGATGTGTTTTTAGGTGTGGTATGAAGTGAAGAGAATAGGGGTATTTATAGGTGAGGAGAGGAAGAAAAAGTGGGTGAAAAAATGGTGGAAATGCGGAGTAGTGAATGATGATATCATACTGATGACGTCATGGTGATGTGGGGCGAGTTAGCGAGGTGGAGCAAGGGCACGCGTGGACCGATACACAGGGTGCGTAGAGACGTCTTGTGCGAGACTAAGCGGCGCGCACGGAATGGAGAAGGCAGCTTGTAGCGTTCTTTGGCGGCACGATTTCCTCCTTTTTTGACATTTTTGACCTTTTTGACCCATTTTGTCCATTTTGTCCAATTTTTTCATATTTGTTGATTTTTTCTCATTTATTTATGAAAATATTTGTGATGTATTGTCTCCAGTATTCCTTTTTGAGTCTTTACGTTACGTTTTTAAGTAAAAATACCTGAAAAACAATAAAAATATTCGTGATTCCAAAAAGACAAATATATATAAATATATATATTTTTAATCAATTAATGTGCATAAAATCATAGTAATTTTAGTACTTTTTGAGCATTCATCATAACCTCCAACCAGCTTCTTGCTAGTCCCTTAACAATAGAAGCGATAAAAACTAAAAATTAAACTATCCTAAATCACTTCCGTGGATTGACACGGTTGCATTTAGCCTATGCAACAAGCCTTTAAACCCTTAGGTTGCCCTAGTGGATGAGTTTGAGTCTCGTGAGGGTTTTCAGTAATGATACCCAGAAACATTGAACTAAATGTAAAAATTAAAAGAAATAATAAAAACAATCAACTTAAAAACTAAAATTACAACAAAATCAAAAATTAACTTTTAAGAATAAAAGAAAACAACATATCACAAAAATGTCTCATACTTTTTAATCTCCTTTAAGATCATAATTAAAATTTCAAGCATAAGTTATTTTAATCTCTTTAAACAATAATTATTTATTATAATAATTACAAAATATTTCATGATATGTTTTTAAAAATTAATCTAACGGTACAAAAGACTTAACTATTTACTTAAATTTGATTTAAAGAAATGATAAAGTTTTGTGAGAAATTTTTATTTTTTATTTTTTTTTTAAATTTCAAAAATTACTAAATCACACAAAACAAAAATAAAACCAAACACAAAAAAAATGAAAATGTGAACATAAAAAAGAAAAAATTATTATTATTTTTTTATTTTTATTTTTAAATTGTTAAATCTTTTTTTTTTCTAATTAAGCATGGTAACTTTTCACCACCCCCAACCTAGAACTTACATTGTCCTCAATGTAACAACTGTAAATTAAAGATAAAGAGAAAAGAGAAGAAAGATTACCTATTTCTTGAGAATGTGCAAGTAGTAATGGAGAAATGTAGGTGCATCCATCATATTTATCATTAAAGTGTATACATATAGATCGCTGTGAATTTCTAACATCTCAACAAATATTTTTAGTTTTAACAATTTAAAAATTATTCATATGTAATTAAACTAAAATAAATAATAAAATTAAGTAAATAAAACAAATAAAAGAAAATTACCTAAAATGATGGGTTGCCTCCCATCTAGCACTTAGTTTAATGTCTTAGCAAGACGTAACTTGAAGATTGCATTTTAAGTAAACTCAATGTCCCCTCATCATTAAGTCAATCAAACCTATAGGTAAGACAAGGTTGTCTACCTATACTTTTTCTGTCATGCCCTATTGATTTTCAAATTTTTCTGTACTTAAAACTAGGGGTATGGTTGAGGGTTTTAGATAACTCACATCTAGGTGCAAATCAAATAATTAAGGCATCAAAACATAATTGTACCTAGATCAAACAAAGCAACTAATTTCTTAGATTGTAATTAAAACTTTAAAATTTTGGAGATAGTTTCAGAAATTTTTTAGTTTTTTTATTTTTTAAATTTTTTTTAAGATAAAATAACATAATAATTATTAACCAAGAATACTTTCAGGAAAGAATAATGGTGCAAAAGCTCCTTAAAAACCACTATCCTAGACAGAACAACGTTTCCAGGAAAGACTAGTGGAAAAATAAGCTAGACAGAACTCACTTAGATCTTTACTTTTCATGCTATTAAAATTAAGTTAATTAAGTTAAGTTAAGTAAAAATTTAAGTTAATTACGTTAATTAAAATATAAGTTAATTAACTTAAGTTAAGTAAAAATCTAAGTTAATTAAGTTAAGTTAAATAAAAATCTAAGTTAATTAAGTTAGTAAAAATCTAAGTTAATTAAGTTAAATGAAAATTAAGATAAAACATAGTTAAAGAAAAGAAAAATTAATAAAATAAAAATTAATCAAAATAAAATAAAATAAAATATAATTGAAAAGATAAAAAAAATCAAAATTAAGATTTAAAATAAATAAATAAAATAAAAAACTTAAAATTAAATGAAAATTAAAAATTAAGTTTTTATTTGTTTTTTATTTTTTATTTTTTTACTTTTTTTTATTATTTAAATTTTTTTTAAGAAAATAATTAAAAAAATTATTTATTTTTATTTAAAATTTATTTAAGTTTTTTTTACTTCAAATTTCAAATTGCAAAATTATTTTACTATTAACGCTATAATTATTATTATTTTTAAAATTTAAAACTATTAATTTTTTTATTATGAAATTTGTTTTTTTTAACGAAAAATTTCAAATTTCATAATTATTTTACTATTCACGTTATAATTATTATTATTATTATTATTTTTAATTTAAGATTTTTAAATATTTGTTTTTCTTATGAAATTTGGAATTTGATTTTTTTTTGTTTTTTGTTATTTTTTAATCAAAATAAAAAAATCACAATTATTTACAACACAAAATGTTTTTAAAATTTTGATAAATAATTTAAAGTCATGGTAATTTTAGTATTTTTTGAGCACTCATGAGTTGCCACACCGCAAGGTTCACCTCGAGATACTACGATCACCTCAAGTCATCAACGTGATGGGGTAGTAGTGGAAGATGCTACTCCATGAAATATTTTTTATGTTATTTTTTTTTTGTAAAAGAAATTTTGGAACTTGAACTCATTTAATTTTAAGTGTTGTATTTATTTATATATATATTTGTTCGGTTTGAAATTTTATATATTTATACTGTGTTAGTGTGGTATGTATAATTGAAAGGTTTTGAGGCCGTGTTGATCTAAATTTTATTTAACCAAGCGAGCAGAAAACTACTAAGAAGTAACCGCATCGCGTTTAATGTAATGTATTATAGTAGAGTAAATTTGGATGATTTGTTTGAAACGACGGGGTTATTACCAACTACTAAAGTACTTCCTATAGCAGAAGAGCGAGCTATGTCTACTTAAGGTGGAAAAATAAGTTCAACCTTAGTTACAATACCTGTATCACCTGTTGTAAGAAAATGAGTTGTTTCCCCTAATCATAGCGATGAGGTTAATCAAATTCCTCGAAAGGTAGCGAAGGGTAAAATGAAGGAAATACGCCCTACACTTGTTAGACAGTCTGTTTCTATTCTAAACAAGGTGTGTATTGAAAATTGATCGCTTGATGAGGTATCCATTTTAAAGGATATTAAGCATTTACAGAGTATATACCCTCCCTTGAAAGAAAGAGGTGATTCAAGTATGGTGAAGAAGATTTTCAAAGAAGGTATGTTTAACACACCTCGTGTGCAAGAAGAATTATGTCATCATTTTGGGGTACCTAAGGACCGTCCACCTATTTACACAGCCCGCAAGAGAGAAGGTGGGCCTGTGTGGCATATGATACCAAGACGTATGTTTGATGTAAGTGATAAAAATTAATTTTTTTTTAAAGAAGTGAATTGATAAATATTGTAATATATATATTGGTAAATACATATATATTGCGTTTTTAGGCCATAGCTGTGGCGAAGGATGTAGAAATAGAAGCAAAAATATGCAAAGAAACCAATGAATGTACAAAGCAAGAGTTATATGTATGGAAAGCACGATGTAAAGTTCTGAAGAAAGATTTAGCAGATGCACAAGAAGATTTAAAGTTAGCGCTGTTTGAACAAGAAAAATATAAGAATGAGGTGGATGGACTACGCCAATTAGTGGAATATTGGAAAAGAAGGCATGTGGTAAGGAACAGACACAAAATGTTCTCAAGTTTGTGCGAGTAGTAATGTATTCGTAGTAATGTTTCAGCCATCTAAGAATGAAATGATTGTAATAATAATGAACAATGTGAGGCGAATAAAATCTGGTAAGCATGTTAGTCTCAGGATGATGTCTTTGCTACTGTATTTCGCATCTCGAGTGAGGGGGTTAGGTGACTCCTCCTCCAATCACGAGGCATACGATATATCCCGCATCTCAAGTGGGGGGTCAGGGAACTCCTCCTCCAATTACGAGGCATAATACACACTGCATCTCGCATGGGAGGGGGTCATGAGACTCCTCCTCCAATCACGAGGCAATGGGGTGTCTTGCATCTCAAGTGAAAAGGTCATATGACTTATCCTTACTTGGCGCATGAAATAAGATGCCCGAAACACTGCGAGCATATTTCGCATCTCGAGTGGGGGGTCAGGGGACTCCTCCTCCAATCACAAGGCATATGATATATCCCGTATCTCGAGTGGGAGGGTCAGGGGACTCCTCCTCCAATGATGAGGCTAACTTTGAAAATTTGATGGTTAGAAATTCATCTCATATATAAATATTTATCATATCAAGCATGTACATATAATATTTCTTAAGAAGCTCTCTGTTCCAACTCAAACCTTCCTTTATCCCATCACATTCTATTAAGTAAGAACCTGCTGGTGTGATGTCGTATATTTGATATGGGCCTTCCCATGTGGTAGCAAATTTTCCCGCATTAACTTCCACTTTGTTACCCAATGCTCTTCGCAAGACCCATTCCCTGATACTAAAATTCTTGTGCTTGACGAATTTATTATACGTCTTTTGGAGTGTTCTTTTTTGCGATTCAAGTCTTATTAGAGATTCTTCTCTTTTTTCTTCGGCTAATAACAGGTCCTCTTGTTGTAAACATTCATTTTATTCATGATCAATATCGGACCGTAGGGTAGGTTCTAATATATCAAGAGGTATGACTACTTCGGTACCATAGACAAGAGAAAAAAGAGTTTCTCCTATTGCAGTTTTGGGAGTAGTTTGTGTGGCCTAGAGGGCACCAGGAAACACATCCACCCATATTTCTTTAGCTCCCTCCAAACGCTTTCGTAGTATATTAATGAGGGTTTTATTAGATGATTCGGCCTGACCATTTGCTTGTGGGCGGTAAGGGGTAGAATGAGATAATTTGATACCTTTCTTGTTGTAGAAAGATATAATCTTTTGGCCGGTGAATTGTCTGCCGTTATTGGTAACCAATTCACGAGGCAAGCCATATGTGCATATAATGTTACTCCATATGAACCTCTCCACATATGACTCTTGGATTCTGGCCAAAGGTTCTACCTCTATCCATTTAGTAAGGTAATCTGTTGCGACAATGATAAACTTTCTTTGTCCTGAAGCGATGGGTAACGGTCCCATGATGTCCAAATCCCATTTTTGAAATGGCCAAGGGCTGATAATGGATCTTAAGTTTGTACCCAGACGGTGTGGCACATTGGCATGTCTCTGGCATTTATCGCATTTTTTAACATAGGAGATGCAATTATTGAAAAGCGTGGGCCAATAGTAACCCTGTCGAATAATCCTCTGAGAAAGTGCCCTTGCGCCAGAATGAGCTCCACATTGTCCATCATGTAAATCACCCAAAACCATCTGAGCTTGAACCGTAGGTAAGAACTTAAGCCATGGACCACCTTGATTCTTCCAATACAAAGCTCCCTGAATGATAACATAATTGTTTGCTTTTGTTATGAGCTTACGAGCCAAGTGCTTGTCTTCGGGGAGAGTACCACTAGTAAGATATTCTATATATGGCGTCAACCAAGAATCATGAGTAGTATGCACGGCGTTTCTTCACGTTTGAAGTTTCACTTCACTTGGGTTAACACTAGGCCTTGATAAACTAGATACTGGTATAACTCTCTTTAAATTGGAATTCACCGCCGATGCTAACATAGCTAAGGAGTCAGCATGGGCGTTTTCTCCTTTTGGTATTTGTTTGATTTGAAAGGTATCGTATGCAACCTTCCTTTTTTTACCTCTAATACATAGAGTTTCATTCTCTCATCCTTGGCTTCGAAATTGTCATTGACTTGGTTTACCACCAGCCGTGAATCGCTATGAATTAACACCCTTCTATCTCCAAGATTTAACAATTGCTATAATGCCAAAAGTAAGGCTTCATATTCTGCGATATTATTAGTTGCTTGAAAGGTGATTCTAAGGCATTGCTCTATCAAGGCTCCTATCGGGGTGAAAATTACTATTCCAACTCCTGCTCCACGTGAATTACTTGCACCATCGACATATGCCCTCCATAATCCTTCTTCCAAAGACGATGTTTCTGTTGTGAGAGTTGGCCCTATCTCGTGTACGGAATGACATTCTTGGGTGTTCTCATTCGTCCATTTTATAAAAAAATCTGCTAGGGCTTGTCCTTTGATCGCAGCTATAGGTTTATAATGTATTTCAAATTCACTGAGCTCAATAGCTATTTGAGAAAGACGACTGGACAAATCAGGTTTTCCCAAGATGTTTTTCAAGGGGTAAGGAGTAAGGACTACTACCTTGTGTGAACCAAAATAATGTCGGAGTTTGTGGGCCATCATTCTTACAGTAAAAGCCGATTTATTTAGAAAGGGATATCGTTGTTGAGCTCCTGTTAACGAATGACTCACATAATAAACAGGGTATTGAGTTCCCCCATGGTCGACCACTAATACCGCGCTAGAAGCTTTGTCCGTAAAGGACATGTACATGTATAAGTTTTCACCCGTCGTTGGACAACTAAAAGAGGTGCTCTTCAACTTAAAAAAGTATTTTTATTCCTTTTTACATATAAGGATTATTTATTTATTTATTTTCCTTTTGTATAACCAATTGTTGGCTCTTTATTTTTATGCATGCAAAATCTTTTGCTTTTGCTTTTGCTTTTCTATTCCTTTATCATTATAGTTTTATATTAAGAAAACATCATTAGCCATAAACCTAATATGATGGATTTCGCACTAGTTGTAATGTAACCCTTTCCCCTCACTACAATAACTGCACACATCACATTAGGTAGCCCTTTCAAAACTAAGTGTCTCTCTATTATAAAATTTTAGAAAGTGAAAAATATAGTTCAAACACAGTTTTGTGGTCAAGGTTAGCTCAAGCGTAGAAATCTTAAAAAATTAATCATAAATTGCAAGCATGATATACTTATGAGTTAGTGAGTGTGTGTGTAAGTTCTGTCAATATCAATCATCATATATGAAAAAAATATAAGTGCACAAGTTAAAATATTCATTTACACAATTGAGAATCAATCAAAATAAATCAAGTTACAAGAATAGGTTTGTAAATAGAAATAATATTCGTTAGATCATTTCAATGTTAAAACAATTCTACTCGCTTTTATTTTTTTCTATTTTAAATTAATAGTAAAAAAATAAGAAACAAACAATAATAACCTAGGTTTAATACACAATTATGATTGGTATGTTCTTGGACTTACCATTATTTTTCTCATTCATCATTAAAGAAGATGCAACATGCATATTTAAATGATAATGATTAGTTCTAAATTTGGAGCATTAAAACCATTATTAAAGTGAATAATTAGGCTTGATATGAATTTTCCTACCACAATTATGATTGATAGGTACAAACTTAATAATTTTTATGTGGATTTTATAGGCAAACAACCCTAGGAACCCATGAACTCAAAGCAATAGGAACAATCAATTTGATAGGAACCTGTTGAAGATGATCAGATTAGAATCCTAAGGAAAAAAAAGTCCTTAAAACTATAATATTGAGATGCCATAAAGGATGATCACTCCCTTTGATAAGTCAAATTCAAGCATTCAATTAAGAACACAAGAAGGTAAAGCAAAAATATTTCTGATCTAAATTTGATAAATGATATGAGGTCTCCCTCCAAATTACATAGCTGCCCTTTTTTTATAGGCAATAAAACCTAAAGAAAAAACTCTAGACGAAATAGGCCTATTTAGTGGTGGATTGGGCCTAATCAATCCTTAAAAGACCCACAATTCACTAAAATAAAAATTGCTTTGTAAATTAATCCTTTCACCCAACTTGATCTTTCATATCTATGCTTTGCATAAAAAGATAATAGATCATTCATGGTGAAGCTTTGGAATCTTCTAGCACAACCCCTTTGTATTTCACTTCCTTGATCAAGCATTGTTGACCTCTTTGTGGGTTAGGGCTACAATGTTGGTACGTTTTAACCCTTGAAATTTATGAGCAACTCTTTTCACCTTGAAATTGATTGTAAGTTTGTTATAGTCCATCTCCACTAGGCCTAAGGTTTCTAGCCATTGAAACCTAGAACCAATTAGCAGGCTACAACTGGAAGGACATAAAATTCTGCTGTGATTTGAAACCCTTGGATGGTAAGGTTAAGGTTGTAGCATTGGCCAGTGTACTCTATCTACTCTCGATTAGCCACCATTCCCAATTGAGAGGTTAGGGTTTGGTCAATGAAGTTATGAGTACTTCCCCCATCAATCAATACCAGTACCTTCTTATCTTTCAATTGTTCCATGATGCGCATGGTTTATAGATGTTCAGCTCCTGTAATTGTATAGAGTGAGATATCTGGTAATACTTCAAGAAATTCTATTTCTAACTGAAATTCTTCCAACTGATATGTGTGATCTAGGTGAGGCTCTTCTATCATAAATAATTGAGGTTACGCACATCGATGACCAGTTATAAATTTTTCATCACAATAGTAGCATAGCCCTTTGTCTCGACCTTCACGTGCTTCTTGATTAGTGATTCTATGGAAAGTAGTTGGTTGAGTGGTTGTTGTTGAATTTGGTCACTATTGGGGTGATGGTCCTAACACGCCAGCACTGGGATTAGGAGAGGTTTTTGTTGTCACCGAAGTTGTTTGGTAACATTGGTATTGAGTTTTTTCCCTCTAGAGTAAACTCCTCTCTTCGATCAATCTTGCCACCCCTATAGCATCAGCCAAGGTTCAAGGTTGTTTGATTTTGACATTAATATTGATATAATCTCTTAGTCCCACGATGAAATAACCTATTAGAAATTCCTCAGGCAAGCCATCCATCCTATGAGATAGTTTCTCAAATGCTTTTTGGTAAGTAGTTATACTTGAGGTATGCTTCAACCTAGATAGTGCTTCTGAAGGGTCCTCATAATCTGTGGGTCCAAACCGTAGTTGTATAACTTTAATGAACTCCTCCCAAGTGAAAGTTCACGAAATTTAGTGAGCCATCAATGCCATTGCAAGGCATTGCCCTTGAGGTGGAACAAAGCCAACTAGATTTATTATTCTAATGAAGTTTTTGTGTACTCGAAGTACTGTTGATCCTTGTAAATCCATCCAGTGGGGTCTTCACCAACAAACGTTGGAAATGAGAGCTTCAGGTGAGAGCGAGATTTTTCAGGGGGTTTCGAGAGGTGTGAGGGTGAGGGTTTTCTTCTCTGGCAAAAGGATTAACCTCAAGAAGAGTGCGAGAGGCGCGTAATGCCTGTAACTAGGTGAGCACAGCTTGTAGAGTGGTGCCTACCTGGTCGAAACCAGTCTCATGCCAAGCAAGGGTTTCCATTACTTCATTGCTAAATTTAGCGTTGGATTTTCCCATGGTATCCATGGCTTTGATAACATTGATAAGAATAATTTGAGAGAGAAGAAGAGAACTAGAATAAGGGGCAATTTGCTTAATTAATAATAATATTCTTCTGTTTCCCAACTATCTTATAGCCTTATAAGAGCAAGAGAGAGATAAGAGAAAATAACCAAAATAATAGAAAGAGGAAGGCATGGAATAACATAATCTGCTCGGGCCGTTTCGTGGAAATGAGGCACTCAGTGAGGTGGTGGGTACTGCTCCTAATCACTTATTGACCCTCCTCATGATGAGAGTTGATGCGTGATTTCGCAAGTGTACGAATCATTCAAGTAATAAAGTGTACAAAAGTATGGATATCGAACCCACAAGGAATGACGTTACTAAGTACCGAAATTGATTAATCCTAATTTTATTTGAAAACCGAATTTTTGAATTTGTTTAAGAAGTAAATTAACTTAAAACTAACGCAAATAAAAAAATTTAATGTTGTTCAAAAATGATTAAAAATGCTAAGGCATTTGATTTCGCTAAATCAATTCAATCCGATTTCAAGTTATGTTATATGAGAATCAAAGTTAAAAGTGATGGTTGAAAAACCCAAATTTACCTAATACTCTCTCTCGAGTTATATTAGAATTACTTATCTATGAAAACCGACTATATTTCTATGAAGATTTAATCACAAACAAGCACATTACGATTTATGGAATTTTTAGAATAACCACATACATCATGCATTAGTTCTCACACTCGCATTCAACATATGGTATTTATCACAAGAAGCGTTCATTACACATCTCCTCTCGGTCTCAATATAATGCAACAAATCATTTAAATCTTGATCAGAAATTTAAAAGCATTAAGCATGGAAATAAATACTCAACTTGAAAAAAATGAATTCATATAACGATAACACAAGAAATCAGATTTTCATGATTCAACTACATCATAGCCTTAGAAAAAATGAATTAGTTCGTAACGAAAATAAGAAAAAACATATTCTCAATTGAATCCATGAACAAACAATCTGAATAAAATGCAGAAAATAAAAGATAAGGAGAAGAGATGAAAAACTCTTGAAGAGGAAGACTTGGTAGCTACAATGGTGATGATCCTTCAAGTTTCTCCAACCTTTCTCTCCAAAATTTCCTTTTCTCCTGTAAAAATAACTCAATTCTGCTCTCTCTGCCGTCCGCTCTTTCTCCATCATAATGTATATATAGATCTAGGGTTTGGGGGGCAATTTTGGAACACAACAACAAAAAAATGTGTTTTTGAACGAAACGCGCCGACGACGACATTATTCTCGCCGTGGCGAGATTTCTGGCAATTAAATTTTTTTTTATTTTGGCCGGCGGCGAGATGATTTGGCCGGAAGCAATAATTATTTGGCCGGCGGCGAGATGAGTTTACCAAAATTTGTGCTCTCGGGAAGATTTTCGCCAAGATTTTCGCCGGCGGCGAGATGAATATGGCCGGCGGCGAGAAACTTTAGCCGGTGGCGATAGTACTTTGGCCGGCGGCGAGATTCACTTGGCC
Organism: Hippophae rhamnoides; assembly: GCA_033030585.1. Taxonomy (NCBI): domain Eukaryota; kingdom Viridiplantae; phylum Streptophyta; class Magnoliopsida; order Rosales; family Elaeagnaceae; genus Hippophae; species Hippophae rhamnoides. Next base: position 43,045,729 of record CM065436.1, on the reverse strand, counting down.
AAAATCCGTGCTCCCTGCATGATTTTCAACATTTTCTCCGTAAGGTTTTCACCGGCAGCGAGAATACTCTCGCCGGCGACGAAATTCCAAATTTTGAAATTTGATCTCTTTTTATTTTCATTCAATCCCGATCATTGTACTTTGTCCCTAACTTCTCCAAAATCATGATTTTACCTAAAATTGCACTTTAAACACCAAATACCCATGAAATGACATTTGTGGATTAAATAATCAAATAAACACAATTTTCACACAAATATCAACATTTAAATCATAACAAAAAATGCAATAATTTAGCTCTTATCAACAACCCCAAAGTGTGGCTTCTAATAGGACGAGTCAGAGTCTCGTGATGCTTCAAAGTTTGATGATACCTACAAACATCTTACCTATAACTATCCTAACTTAAAACAATGAAATCACACAAAAATTAATTTGCACAAATGTCTCAAAAATTGTAAGTAACACACAACACATAGAATAATTAAATGTCACCTAAGCTTTAAGAAATCTCAAATGCCAATTTCACTTTTGTTATTGGCTCTTAAACATCCATCAAACCACAAACCAATAGCCATAATGCCCGGATAATATTATGCAGAACATCCTCAAACAAAAAGGTGAAATATCAAACTCCATAGGCTCACTCTTCAAAACTCTCTCCACTAATGAAGAAAAATACACCACTTCGGATCATCAGATCATATTAGGCTTGTAATGTTAGGCTTAGGTATTTGGTTAAGAAAGAACGGGAAGTGTCAAAATACAAATAATAGCACTTATTAGATTAAACACACACCAATTAAGTAAAAGAGTAACACCATTTAACCCAAATTGTTTCTTCCGATCATAACCCATTTTTCCAAAGATAAACAAAATTCTTCCTCAATCTTTCACCTCAGTACATCCATTACTAACACTCTTTTATTTACTAGAGTGTGAATGCCCTTTTTTTTCTTTTCTTTAAACACAACCCCCAACCAATTTCTTCCAATATATGTTTATTGTCTTACTTTTTTTTTATTCCATCCTTATTCCAATTGCTCTTGAAAATTTTGTTTTCAAAATTAAGTGCTCTTAACAAATAAGGTAGGAATTATATATATATATTTTTGGCTCAATAAAAGGTAGGTTATAGAAGGCAAAAAGAAAGAAAAATAAGGCTAACAATATATTTAAATAGGCTCAAAGAGGTAACTAGTGATATAAGGATAACAAGGTAGGCTTAAAATGGCACAATCGATCCAAAAATGGCCTACATCATCTCCTAAACAGTGCAATCCCAAATTATTTCGCCTCAAGAGGTTTTCAAATGAGTTCTAGAGTTTGTTGAGATCACAAAAATGTCCATGAAAAATTCGCACATAAGACTTCTCTAAGCATTTAGACCAATCAACGAAATCATACCACATACCAAAAGAGTCACCAACTAGGTAAAATCAACATTTGAAATTATCTTTAAACCGAAGCAAAATTTAATGTCTTCTAAAAGCTACTTGTTATCACAATCACATTATTATCATCAACGTGCAAATTAAAATAAGTAAAATGCAAATAAAATAAAAAATAAAAATAAGACAATAAATAAATAAAATAAATTAAATAAAAATGTAGAAAAATAAATGGAAAATCAAAATTAAACACAAATAAACACACAAACAAAACTAATAAAAATGAAAGGAAGAAAAGATTTACCATTTACCGCACCCCCAACCAAAACCTCACATTTTCCTCAATGTAAGAAGGAACAACTACAAATGGGTTTTTTTTACCTGCAAGACAAATAAAATAAGAAAATCTAATTAAAAATAAAATTATCATAAAATGAAGTGAAAAATTTAAAATTTCTAAAATAAAATGAGATAAAAGATGAGAAAACAAATCTGATGGGTTGCCTCCCATTAAGCGCTTTAAGTTATAGTCATTAGCTAGACTTTTTGTCATTCTCATCAAGGGTTGTTGTAACTCTAGAGTAATCTTTCTCGCTTGTTGAATTCTCCGTCAAAATATGGCTTCAATCGTTGTCCATTCACCTTGAAAGTTCCCTTTGTTTCATGACCGATCTCAACTACTCCATAAGGAAACACCTTGGTTACTAGAAAAGGTCCCGACCAACAAGATTTAAGCTTTCCTTAAAAAGTCTCGAGACAGAATTATAAACCAAAAAATTTCTCGTCCCACTTCAAAGTTTTGCCTCAAAATGTGCTTATCATGCCAAACCTTCGCCTCTTGTCTTTGTATATTCTACATTCTCATAAGCATCATTCCTCATTTCATCCATCTCATTCAATTGCAACACCTTTTTTCACTACGCTTAAGATCAAAATTTAATTTTAATTGCCCAATACGCCCGATGTTCCAATTAACTCGAAGGTGACAAGTTTTTCCATACACCAATCGGTATAGAGACACGCCGATAGGTGTCTTGAAAGTCAAGCCCAAAGTGCATCATCTAGTTTCCTTTGACCAATCCTCATGTGAGTTATTTACGGTCTTTTTCAAGGATCCTCTTCAACTCTCGCTTTGACACTTCAACTTGTCCACTGTGTTCGAGGATGGGTGCGTGTTGCTATCCTGTATTACTCCATATTTCTCGCAACAAAGCCTCAAATTGGTTATTGCAAAAATTCTTACATCCATCACTTATAATTGCTCTAGGTGTGCCAAATCGGAAAATATGTTCTTCTTGAGAAAAATTTATCACAACCCTAGCATCATTGGTAGGCAAGGAACCTGCCCACCCATTTAGAGACATAATCTACACAAACAAGAATGTATTTAGTGTAACGAGAATAAGGAAAAGGCCCCATAAAAATCAATACCCCAAACATCAAATAAATCAATTATCAAAATATTATTTAAGGGCATTTCATGTCTCCGAGAAATATTTCCGCCTTTGGCAATCATCACACATTGAAACAAACTTGAAAGCATCTTTAAACAATGAAGTGCCAATAGAACTCCGGATTGCAAAATTTTTGTCAGCTTTTTGTTCCACCAAAATGTCCCCCAACTTCCTTCGAATGGCAATGATGAAGAATGCTTTCCATTTCTTCCTCCGACACACATCTTCTAATAATTTGATCTCGCACAATGTTTATACAAGTAAGGTTCATCCCAAAAATAATGTTTCAGATCGAAAAGAATTTCTTTTTTTCGTGATAAGACATGTCTCTGGAGTGTAAAATTTTCTCACCAAATAATTTGCATAATCAAGAAAACCATTGAGTACTGCTCTGATAGCAAGAAATTGCTCATCAGGAAATGTTTCATTAATTTGGTCTTCAACCTCAAGGTAATCTTCTTCCAACCTATAAAAATGGTCAGCAACCAAATTTTTGGTCCCCTTTTTGTCCCGGATTTCTAAGTCAAATTCTTGCAAGAGAAGAATCCATTTTAGTAATCGTGGTTTGGCATCTTTCTTGGCTAGAAAATACTTAAGAGCAAAATGATCAGTATAAACAATGATTTTAGACCCAATTAAATAAGATCTAAACTTATCAAATGCAAACACTACTGCCAAAAGCTCTTTCTTAGTTGTTGCATAATTAAGTCATAGACCGTCAATGTCTTGCTTGCATAATAAATCACATGCAAAGAACTTATCCATTCTTCCTTTGGCCTAAAACAACACCTATAGCATAGTCACTAGCATCACACATTACCTCAAATGGAAGACTCAATCAGTACAAATTATAGGGTCGAAGTGAGCTTTTCCTTCAAAAGGTTAAAAAGCCTTCAAAGAGCGAGTGAGAAAAAATCAAATCTGTATTTTTAACTAACAAAATGCAAAAGAGGTTTTATTATTTTGGAAAAATCCTTAATAAATCTTCTATAAAACCCAAGATGTCCCAAGAAAATTTAATTCCTTTACAAACTTCGAGGTGGTAATTTTTTCGATCACCTCCACCTTTGCACGCTTCACTTCCATCCCCTTTCGATGAAATCCGATGGCCAAGAACAATTTCTTCTTGAACCATGAAGTGACATTTCTCCCAATTTAGCACTAAATTTGTGTCTTTACAACGCCGCAAGACTAAAGAGAGATTATGCAAGCAATTATCAAAAAAGAATGGCCCAAAACAGAAAATCATCCATAAAAACCTCAATAAACTTTTCGACCATATCAGAAAATTGCTATCACGCATCTTTGGAAAGTTGGTGCATTACATAAACCGAAAGGCATCCTTCTCGTATGCAAAAGTACCATATGGCATGTAAATGTTGTCTTATCTGATCCTCCGTGCAATTGCAATTTGGTTGTACCCCGAATATCCATCAAGGAAACAATAATAAGTACGTCCAAATTCAATCTTTCCAACATCCGATCAATAAATGGCAAAGGAAAATGATATTTTCGTGGAATCATTCAACTTTCGATAATCAATACATACTCTCTACCCAAATACTTTCCTTGTTGAATAAGCTCATTGTTTTCATTTTCTACAACCGTGATTCCTTCTTTCTTTGGTACACAATGAATTTGGCTTACCTAAGCACTATCTCAAATCGAATAAATTACCCCAGATCCAAAAGCTTAATCACCTCATCCTTGACCACTTTTTTCATCATTGGTTTATTACTTTGTGGGTCAATCGTTGGCTTGTAATCCTCATTCATCAAGATTTTTATGCATGCAAACAGAGTTACAATCCCTTTGATGTCCGCCATTGTCCATCCAATTGCCATTTTCGAGTCCAAAGAACTCCTAATAGCTTGTTTTCCTCTTCACCATTCAAAGAATTGTTAATAATAACAGAAATTATTCTCGAGTCTCCAAGATAGTATACTCTTAGACGTGGACGACAAGGGCTTTAGCTCAATCTTATCGCTTCCTTCTTTACCACCGAGGTTGGAGTTTTATTCCTAACCTCCTTGAATGTTTCATCACTGAAAAAATATTCATCAAGTGCTGCTAGTAATTCGGAACATTGTCTCACTCCCTCATCTTCCTCCTCAATTGTTGTAGATTTTACAAGGCAAGCTTCTAATGGTAGCAATGGAGTTTCCTCTTCAAAAGTTTCCGAGATTATCCTATCAAGAGTGTTAATTTGAAAACAAGAATGAACCTCACTTGGAAATTTCATTGCTTCAAAAACATCAAAAGTCACTTGTTCATCTTGCAATCTAAGAGAATGAGCTTTCCTCGTCAACATCAATCAATGTTCTTCCACAGAAGCGAACGGTCTCCCAATATCAACGGTACCTCTATCTTTCTCCATGTCAAGCACCACGAAATCTACAGGAAAATAAATTTGTCAACTTTAATTAAAACATCCTCAATTACCCCTCGAGGATATTTCACCGATCGATCCGCTAATCGTAGAGAGTCACTGGCTTCACTTCTCCTGTGCCTAGTTTCTGAAAATAGAAAGTGGCATCAAATTAATGCTCGCTCCAAAATCACATAGGACTTTATCAAAATTGCAACTTCCTATAGTACAAGGTATAGTAAAACTCGGGTCTTTCAATGTGCTTTAGCTTTTCAAGAATCAGATGCACGTATTCCTCATTTATCAGCTTTCATAATCTCCCACCTCCTCTTCTTTGATAGAATTTCTTTCATGAATTTTGCATACTTTGGCATTTGTTCCAACATCTCCGTAAAAGGAATGTTAATATGCAATTTCTTACAAATATCCAAAAATTTATCAAATTGATTATCAAGCTTTTTCTTATTCAATCTTTGAGGATACGGGATAAGGCTCATATTTCGCATTTGGATAAGGTTGAACATATTGGGACGTTGATGGCTTATCTTTAGATTCTTCCATCTTTTTCTCCGATTTCCCTTGGATTTCAAGTTCTTTACCACTTCTCAACGTGATAGCCTTTACACGTTTCTTGGGATTAATTGTGTCACCGGGCAATGATCGATCCTTTAGACCTTCTCGCAACTGCTTTGAAAGTCAGCCTGCTTGGTTTTCGATGTCCCCTGCTCGATCGCTTCGATTTCTAAATTTGTTCTTGACTCTCAAATGAACTTTCCCAAAATTCCTTCCAAATTTGTTTGTTTCTTCTTCAAGGGAAGACGATGGCGTTTGAATCCCCTCAAGTTATTTCCCCATGACAAATTTGGATGATTTCTCCAACCCGATCAGAGTGTTCGAATACGGGTTATGTCGAGGTTTTTGGAAATTTGAAACATAATTTGCTTGCTCAAGATCTGGGTGAAGCAAATGGATTTCTAGCATGGCACTCGATACTAGCATGATTTCCACCACATAAATCACATTGTATATTTGGTTTGATTCTAATTGGATGTCAAAGAATCCATCTTTCTTGAAAGAATGTTAACTCGAGCCGACAAAGCATTCACTCAATCAATTTCATGCACTACCGCTGGTCTTTTTGGAATTACCTCGCTCCGAATGCCACTGATGTTGTTTTCTTCCATAATATCTAACAACTCCGGCATCCTCCTGTTTTTCCCATTAAAGACCCTCCGCAAGAGATCAATTCGCACGATAGTTTGAAACCACCATTATAAAATGTGTAGACTTGTAGCCAAATTGGTATACCATGACGCTGGCACTTCCTCAACATTTCTTTGAATCTTCCCAAGCTTCATACAATGATTCTCGTCATATTGGTAAAAGATGTGATTTCATTCCTCAATTTTGTCATTTAAGGCATAGAGGAAAGAACTTAGACAAGAATTTTTGAACCAATTGATTCCATGTTGTAATTGATCCTAAGGTAATGAGTTTAGCCACTCCTTGGCTTTATCCTCAAGTGAAAAAGAAAACCTCAATCTTATAGCATCTTCAGACACACCATTTATCTTGTAAAGATCACTCACCTCCGTAAAGTAAGCACATGTGCATTTGGATCATCCTTCGACATTCCCCCAAACCGATTTGATTGAACCATTTGGATAAAGGATGGTTTTATCTCAAAGTTATTTGATTCATCAGCTTGGCCTCCTTATACCCGAAGTAGTTCCAAAGAATATTAGGCACAAAGATAATCCCTCAAAAGCTCCATGATTTCCACCTCCTCAACAAATGGTGGATCCATAGTTGATTGTCTATTGGCGAGGTTGAACGCCTTCTTTCTCGGTTTAGACGCCTAAATGTTCTATCAATCTCTAGATCAAATGGAAATTGGTTAAGGCTTCTTGTACTTCTCATACAACAATCATACAACCAGAAAATTAACTAGCACAAAAACAACACAAAGTTACCTTTTTTTTATGATAAATGAAATAAAAGAGCTAAATATACAAAATTAAAAATGAAACAATGATAAAGCAAATTAACTTCAAATTAAAACTAAGATTAGGTAGTATCGATATTAATAAAATCAAACCATTCCCCGGCAACGGCGCCAAAAACTTGATGCGTGATTTCGCAAGTGTATGAATCGTTCAAGTAATAAAGTGTACAAAAGTACGGATATCGAATCCATAAGGAATGGAGTTACTAAGTATCGAAATTGACTAATCCTAATTTTATTTGAAAACCGAATTTTTGAATTTGTTTAAGAAGTAAATTAACTTAAAACTAACGCAAATAACAAAATTTAATATTGTTCACAAATGATTAAAAATGCTAAGGCATTTGATTTCGCTAAATCAATTCAATCCGATTTCAAGTTATGTTATATGAGAATCAAAGTTAAAAGTGATGGTTGAAAAACCCAAATTTACCTAATACTCTCTCTCGAGTTATATTAGAATTACTTATCTATGAAAACCGACTATATTTCTATGAAGATTTAATCACAAACAAGCACATTACGATTTATGGAATTTCTAGAATAACCACATACATCATGCATTAGTTCTCACACTCGCATTCAACATATGGTATTTATCACAAGAAGCGTTCATTACACATCTCCTCTCGGTCTCAATATAATGCAACAAATCATTTAAATCTTGATCAAAATTTAAAATCATTAAGCATGGAAATAAATACTCAACTTGAAAAAAATGAATTCATATAACGATAACACAAGAAATCATATTTTCTTGATTCAACTACATCATAGCCTTAGCAAAAACGAATTAGTTCATAATGAAAATAAGAACAAACATATTCTCAATTGAATCCATGAACAAACAATCTGAATAAAATGCAGAAAATAAAAGATAAGGAGAAGAGATGAAAAACTCTTGAAGAGGAAGACTTGGTAGCAACAATGGTGATGATCCTTCAAGCTTCTCCAACCTTTCTCTCCAAAATTTCCTTTTCTCCTGCAAAAATAACTCAATTCTGCTCTCTTTGCCGTCCCCCTCTTTCTCCATCATAATGTATATATAGATCTAGGGTTTGGGGGGCAATTTTGGAACAAAACAACAAAAAAATGTGTTTTTGGACGAAACTCGCCGGCGGTGACATTATTCTCGCCGCGGCGAGATTTCTGGCAATTAATTTTTTTTTTTCTGATTTTGGCCGGTGGCAAGATGATTTGGCCGGCGGCGATAATTATTTGGCCGGCGGCGAGATGAGTTTACCAAAATTTGTGCTCTCGGGAAGATTTTCGCCGGCGGGGAGATGAATATGGCCGGCGGCGAGACACTTTGGCCGGCGGTGAGAGTACTTTGGCCAGCGGCGAGATTCACTTGGCCAAAATCCGTGCTCCCTGCATGATTTTCAACATTTTCTCCGTAAGGTTTTCACCGGCAGCGAGAATACTCTCGCCGGCGGCGAAATTCCAAATTTTGAAATTTGTTCTCTTTTTATTTTCATTCAATCCCGATCATTGTACTTTGTCCCTAACTTCTTCAAAATCATGATTTTACCTGAAAATTGCACTTTAAACACGAAATACCCGTGAAATGACATTTGTGGATTAAATAATCAAATAAACACAATTTTCACACAAATATCAAAATTTAAATCATAACAAAAAATGAAATAATTTAGCTCTTATCAAGAGTATGTTTATACATACTACATGGTTGGTTTTCATAGTTAGTTTGCTCACTCACGGACGTTGTTGCTTGTGTTTTTATTTCATTTCGGGTGCATGTATTTATGAAAATTACTTAGCAATTTTTGGAAATGAAAATGAAATTTTTGGGCACCTCGTTATACTCCTTACCACCACCCATCACAACCACACTTGGCGAGGTGGTTGGCGAGGTCTATGGAAAGTTAGATTCTTTGAGTTCTCACATCTTGGATTTTGTCTCCTTTGATATTTTGTGGTGGACCGTGTGTCCCATGGAGATGGTTAATTGTTAGTGATTAAGGGTGGTCGTCATTGTTCATATTACTTGTCTGTGGTTTCTAATCACACCATAATGGGTGGTGTTGGCTTTAGAGGTAAGCTTACAGAAGCAGTAAGCAAGAGCAATAATAGATATTTCGGACAGAGATCATGACTGATAGAAATATTAGTGGTTTTATTTCTAATAAAGTTGTAATTATTTTATTATTTAGTTGATTATTTACTACTGAGTGATTGTCTTAAGCAATATAAGAATGTTATCATATAGATAGAGTTTCTATGTGGGTTTACCTCATTATATCTAGTGTTGTGCTTGCTATAATGTGTAGCTAGTACAATCAAAGTTTAAATGGTATGCATCCTATTACTTTTTGGTAGCTTTTCTGACTATTAAATATTGCTTCTGCTTTATACTGTTAGTCTATTATTATTTTTACTAAAGTTGTGATTATTTGTTAGAAGTTTAACTCTTTGTTGATTTCCTATTTGGGTTGAGTCCTTAAGGCTTCAGTATTTGATAACTCTATGAAAGTAGAGTCGTTAGTGCACTTTTTTGCTTAATATTTGTTCCTTTTATTCAATAAGTAGTACTTTTGGGATAAAAATATTAAATATGAACGTTTTTGTGAAAGGGGATGAAAATATATGTTTTTTAAATTTTTATAGATTTTTTATGAATTTTTTAATGCATAACTAATAAGAATAAGGCACATGGAATCCACGTAAGCAAAGAAAAGCCAATCGAAGCATTTCATATATACCAACTGATGTAGTTATTGCCATGTGTTGCCACAACGTTCATTCCAAGTTTTGCAAAGCAATCAATGAGCATGCCATGCATCATCACGGGATTCGCCCATTCGTTCCATTAGTAAATCGTAGAGCACCAGCTATCGCTAACTCAACACGTGTTGACTAGCACCAGTCTACCCTACCATACATCCCATGCTAATTAAATCAATGTTCCTCCCTTGCCACGCATCGCTATCCAATTGGTCTAGGCTGTTTAATTTCATTTTTCATCTCATCTGAAGTTGCAATTCAAATTCCATTTGAACCTAATTTAACCCCTAATTGCAATAGAAACCTTAGAGCTAAATTTTACAATTTTTTATCAGTTTTTGGTGCCAAAAAGATAGAGAGAAGTCCAAGAGGAGATACAATTTTGGTGAAGATTTATGAAGAGATTGGTGCTACAATTCAAAAGATTGATTGCATTTATTCTCATTTATTTATTAATTTTTATGTCTTTATTATTGAAAAATATGAGATTTATGAATACAATCATGTTTAGCTAATTTATTAATCTAGCGACTTTTTGAACCCAATTTTTTACATATGATGATCTAATATTTTTACCTCAATTATGATTTCAGTTAGATTATATTATTTAATCTGATTTTTATGCTATTAATTGTTTATCCTTAATTGATCTATAGAGACAATCAAATACATTTAAGAGAATTATTTAATTGTGTATCTTGATTAAATACATGTATAGTTTATAAGCATAGATGTATGATTCTTATGTATGTAATCTATAATTGATGAACTTAATAAGTAATATGTAATTTAACTAACATGAGAGTGAGATTAGGTTAATTACTATATGGTGTATAGTATACTTAAGAGATGAATACATACTAGGCTAGATTCAATTGATTATATAATTGATTAGTAATTATATTGGAGGGATTTTAGTGATTCATATGCTTAGGAAATTAGGGGATTAAGTATTCCTAGATATTTTCTTATGTATCTTCTTAGTTGATAATTTTGACTTTATTAATTACTTGCTATTTACTTTTCGTTCTTTTAATTTTGCCTTCTCAAAACACAATAAATTGATCTTTACTTTTTAGTTTTAAAATTAGTTTCTAATAACATAATCTCAATGGGAACAATCTTTTCTTATCATTATATTACTTGTCTGTAATACGTATACTTGCGTACCCATTACATAAAATTCGAGCAATCTGTATCTCCTTAACCTAATTGTGTATCCAACTTAGATTCCTTCTTTGTAGTTATGCATGATCAGATTGTGTTAATATAATCCGCCATTTATCTACATGTGAGTTGGTATGAGTCTCCAAAGAGTTTGTATCTCTTTACCCTGAAATTGTACCAAGTGTCAGACTATTTATTATGGTTTTCTCTATATGTTTAATTGCATGCTGTGAGAGTACAATAATCATTTACCAAATATGGTCCCATATATGAGGTCTTAAAACGATTGGTGATCCTTTCAACTTTTTAGAATGTATGCATGTATCATAAGCTATGTATTGTTTACCATGTATGCTTATTGCTAGTCAGGATAAGAGCTTGTGAGGCACACCATCCCTAGTATGGTTTCTGCACATTATTATTATTTTTTATATGTTAAATGTTTATTTGTGTGTTGTATTGACCATGTAATTTTGTACTCCTACTATGTAATTTGTTTAATTCACGTTTGTGAGGCCTACTTAGCTGAATTGGTATAGAGCTCACGAAAAGATTTCATGAGTTGGCATTTGCATGCCTCATTTAGGTCCCGATTACCTATTTGAGTCAAAAGAAAAATGGATGTTTGTGCAACTGTTCCTACGTATGGAAATCTTCAAATGGTATCAGAGTGGGTTATCCCTGTTTAGGCTTAACCGGTGGGTGCTTGATCCTAGATCTCTATCTTCACATACATGCACCTTGTATGTGTGTGCCTTTTGTCTCAATAGAGTGGGATATTGTGGTGCTGTGATGTTGTTTATCTCCATGAACTTTTTTGTTTGAATGTTCCTTATTTTCTTATTCATGCATATCTCTTTCTCACTACTTCTTATCTTGCACAATATGTTAATTGTCATTAGTTCTTATACGTAATTGTTTGATCATTTACTACTTTCTCCCCTACTAGTTGCTTTAACATGCTCTTTATGCATGAGCATCACACCATGTTAATTGCATCTCTTATGTACCACTAGGTTGTTCTTTCTTGTACCTAGTATGTTGAGTGTTGGTTCACTATTTATCTCATATTGATTATTGCTCTTCCTTTGCCATATTTTCTTTTTCTTGTGCTGTAAATGTCATTTTGGAGAAAACTATGGTGTGTTACAAGCTTTTGTACATGAGTTCTTCTCTTTTCTCTATATTTTACTTGTATAGGTTTCCCTTGTGCATCCTTATTCCAAATAGATTATTTACCTATCGTTAGGAATCTTAACTTATATGCATTGTTGTGTCTAGACTTGTGTGTATAGCTGGAATTCATGGTGTTTGGGGTGTTCTCCCAATCTAAGCATGTCTTTTGTTTTTGCGTTGGAACTTGAACCTTTCTCACATGCTTAGATGTTTTATCAGTATCCCTTATTTCTTCTCTCTCTTAAGGATGTTCCTTATGTTGCTTACTAGTTAGTCAGTTTCATTCATTCTCTTGACTAGTGATGATGCGAGTGTTACCGATGATCTCTTTTGAGGAAATTGTGTGTAATTTGTTGCCATTCCTTTCTTTCCTTCTCTTTCGAGGATAATTTTGTACATTTTTCTGTCCAAGTAACTTATTGCATGTGAAATGAATTTAATAGGGACCAATGATGATATATAGTTGGCATGCATTTGACTTGAATTGAAATGTAGTTGTTTTGACATATGTATTCCTTGAGCATATGCATGATTAATTTGTTGTATTTTATTTGAAATGGACTTTTTCTCATGCACATGCCAAAATTATGTTAATTTTTATGTATATTTTGAGAACTTAGTAGGGATTTTATGCTTTTGATGATTTGTATGTCTCTAACAAGCTCTAGAATCCATTTTAGTGTCTCTTAAGGCGAAATCCTAGGTGCTACTTATATAGATATATGATTTAGGCTTTCTTTGGATCGTTTGAACATTTTAAGCCACTATTGATTATTTATGTTCTCCAGTTACCCTTTTTAAGCCTTTATATTAATCATTCTTTTCTTTGCACTATATATTAACCTTTCCCAAATGTTTAATCTCATTTACCTTGTACATCTTTTGTTGAGCATGTATGTTCTGGGAATGTCTATTTTACTTTCTTGGTTCCAATTAAAAAAAAGAATGAAATAATGATGATGTTAAAATAATAATAAATAAATATGGCAGAAGTAAGGAGGGTATATTTGTTATTAAATTTGATGTGCAATTCTCATAAAATTATGCTTGTGAATGAATATTGGGAATTTAAGAGAAAATAACCCATGTTTGAGGGTATAATATTTATGGACATGAACTCTTTGATTTGTTTTTGAAGTGTAAAATGTGTGTTTGAGCCTAAATCTCATCTCCCCTACCCATACCTTAGCCTATCATTTCAAGCTTTGAAAGACCTATTGATTTCATCTAAGAGTGGAGAGAAAAGCTAAATGTGGACTTATAAAGTTTGATTCTACTTGAGTCTATATCTCTAATTGCTTAGTTCGCATAAACATATTTTGATGGCATATAGAGTTAAAAAATTTAGCATATCACATACAATGCATATTATCAAAAAATTTAGTCATACCCTTGCATGAATGCATAATGGATATTTAAGTTGAGTGTATCAATTAATATAAGGACCCTCTAGTTCTTTGAATATGCTTAGTTTGCTTCCCTCTTTCTCTATTACTTGTTTTCTACTGTGTTTAGATACTTCTATTTTAGGGGAGTTTTGAGAGTAGGATGCATAACATATTTATTACCTCACATTCATACATTTAGGAGGAGAATGTGTGTAAAATGCATATTGGCAAGGGGAGTATTACGTTTGTTTTGCATCCTTATTATTTGTCTTGTTTATGTTATGTTGTGATTTTTTATTCTTCTTGACATCATTTTGTATGAACCATGCATAAATAAGACTATTAGTATGACTTGTTGCATGCATTTTTTACAATCTCTTGCTTCACATGTCTTCCTATGTGTTTATCTACTTTCCTATTGTATTGAGTTTATACATGTTTCTCGCATATAGTTAGTAGACTAGTATTTGTTGTTGCAATGCATGATACATGTTTTCTTTGGTAGATTGGGATGTATTTTTATATGTATATACTTAGTATAAAGTGAGGTTGTAAGATTGAATACACCCAAGTGTTGTTGGAGGAAGACAACTGAATCACTAGGAATGTGTCAACTTGGAATATAGTTGGACTCCTCGTTAACTTCTTCTTAGGGATTTGCTCACACATCTATATGGTGTTGATGTTTGGGAAAAGATAGTTGAGTCACTAGAAGTATGTCAACTTGGAAGATAGTTGGACTCTTATTCAACTTCTTCTTACAAATCTACTGACATATCTATGTAGCATTGATGGTCAACCACCCAAATTGTCGATGTGATGTAATCACATTACGAAGCCCCTTATTCCCTCACAGCTAATAACTCTATGAAAGTAGAGTCATCGGTGCACTTTTTTGCTTAATATTGTTTATTTTTTACTTAATATTTATTTGCTTTATTCAATAAGTAGTACTTTTAGGGTTAAAAATATTAAAATATGAGCTTTCTAATAAAAAGGAATGAAAATATATATTTTTGGAATTTTCTAGAATTTTTATGGAATTTTATGTCTCTTTTAATACAGGACCAATAAGGATAGGATGCATGGATACTATGATGAGTGCTCAAAAAGCACTAAAATAACCATGATTTTATGTACATTAATTGATTAAAAATATATATATATATTTATATGTTTTATCATATATTTATATAAATTTGTCTTTTTCGGAATCACGGGTATTTTTATTGTTTTTCAGGTATTTTGGCTTAAAAACGCAATTTAGAAACTCAAAGAAGAATACTTGAAGCAATACATCACAAATATATTAATAAATAAGTGGTAAAAGGTCAACAAATATGGAAAAATTGGACAAAATGGGTCGAAAAAGGTCAAAAATGTCAAAACGAAAATCGCTACCCGTAGCAACCCATCCAATGACGCCAACACGGCCAGCTGCGGCGCTACTCTTCATCCGCGCAAAGCCGCATCGTTCATCCGCGCACAATCGGCGTGGTCTTGTTCATCCGCTACTTTCTCGCGCCCAACACGTTGCCCATTTTCCACGTGCGGCCGCTTATGACGTCATCGACGTCATTGATGACCTCAGGATTTCCTTTACACGTTTTTTCATTTTTTCACATTTTTTTAACATTTTTTTACTCATTTTTTCTCTCCATCTTAACCTATAAATACCCCCTTTCCCTTTACTTCAAAACACACTTCTCTCTTCTTTCTTTCTCTCAATTTCTTAGTTTTTAGTTTTTTTTAGTTTTTCTTATGTTTTAGCTAGTTTTTCTTATGTTTTAGCTAGTTTCTCTTAGTTTTAGAGTTCTTTCCTCTTTGGGAAGAACTAGTTATGTTTTTTTGTAATTTATTAGCTTTTTGATTCAATAAATGGGAGTGCAAATTCCGCTTGGAGGTTTTCTAGCAACGGGAATTGCATCGAAGTACTGTAAGGATTTTATTTTCTTTGTAGTTATTTTTTATGCTTTATTCTTACATGTTATATTTAATTTGTCTGTGATTAAATTTAATTGTGCTAGTTGTTTGTAAACATGATATAATAATAACGTTGTTATGCTTGCGAAATATTAAATAGGTAAAAATCTATAAAATGAATTGATTTTATTTTTATTCAAGATTTTATATTAAGAATGTTAGAGAGAAATATATTATTTTTCATTACAAACTTAAATCTGAAAATTAGATTTTAAGGTTTAGTTATCCGGTCTGATTTAGAGTTGTGCTCTTTTATTTGTTGGTACAATCGCCCGGTAGTTAGAGTGAAGCTCTATTTCAAAAGTTTTTATAAGAATTATTATCTGAAAATGTATTGACAACACGTTTTCAGTAGTGGTTTTAAAACTTGAAAGTTAGTACTCGGATAACTAAATTCTTAAGTTTAATTTGGACACCTTGAATAAAGTTTAAACTGTCTAACCCCACCAAAGGTGGCATTTAAATGGTTCATTTTCAATCTCTTAGAAAAAGGAATTAATTTAATTAACCAAATTAGTTATCAACCCCACCCATAGGTGTTAATTGATTTGTTTAGTTAACAAAGAATATCTAACCCCACCAAAAGTGGTATTCATACAAAAAGGGAGAATCAATAAATATCAATTCATATCTTTAATAACCTAAATAAACGAGCAAGCATAATTAACTTAGTTATTATATCCATAAATACTCCACTATTTATAAAAGATAAAATTTGCATGAATGTTTATTGAATCTATGTTTAATTTTCTGTAATTAGATTAAAAACACAAAAACCCCAAAATATCGTGACAGGATGTTTAGGATTTAATTTCATTTTTAAAAGTTTGAATAATAAATTAAAAACCACATACATTCCTTCCTTAGATCGACCTTGGGAGTATACTTATCATTTTCTACGAAATGATTCGTGCACTTGCGAGAGTTTTATAAATATAAAACTAAAGTATTGGCAGGATCGGCGATGCCGGTTTTCGTTCATCAAGTTTCCGTTCATCAAAGTATTTGGCGATCACGATTCTGCTCATCATACTACATAAGCGAAGTGAAACCAATCGGAGCATGACACATGAACTAATTGATGTAGTCATTGCCACTTGTTGTCACAACTTTCACTTCGAGGTTTTGTCAAACAATCAACAAAATGCCACATGTCATCATAGGATTTTCTCATTCTTTCCACCAAATCTCCTTGCAATTTGAATCAACGAATCCCAGAGCGCCACTTATCACTAACGTATCTCGCTTTGATCAGTAAAATTCTACCTTGCTATGCATCACGTGCTGATTCATTCTATGTTCTTCACTTGTCATATGTCGTGATCCAACTGTTCATCACTGTTTACTTTTTCCATTTCATCTCAACCTTTGATTTGAAACTTATCTGAATGTCTACATTCCATTTGAGTATAATTTAACCCAATAATTTCCTAAAAAACAACCCAACCATTTTTTGCATATTTTTTTATCAAATTTTAGAACTCCCAAGAAATGAGAGGAGTTCAAGAAGAGATACAATTTGGTAGAGATTCAAGAGAATATTGGTTTCTACAATTCAAGAGATTGATAATATTATTTCTTCTTTTCCTTCTTTATTAATTTGTATGTGTTTCTTATTGAAAAATATGAGATTTATGAATTTAATCATGTCTAGCTAATTTATTAATCCAGGGGTCTTATGAACCTAATTTTCTATATGTGATGATTCACCTTATGCTTTATAATTAGCTAATTTACCCTGATTATGATTTGAATTTAATTATATTATTTAATCTGATTTTTATGTTTTATAATTAATCTATACCAGTAATTAAATAGATTTTAAAAAATTATTTAATGTTTTTGTGTTTATTAAATAACATACACAGTTTATAGGCAAAGATGTATGATTATTAGGTATATGATCTATAATTGATGAATTTAATAAGTAATTTGTAATTTAATTGACATAAGAGTGTGATTAGGTTAATTACTATATGATGTGTAGTTTACTTGAGAGAGGAATACATGCTAGGTTAGATTCAATTGATCATGTAATTGATTTGTAATTATATTGGAAAATTTTAGTGATTCACATGCTTAGAAAATTGGGGGATTAAGTATTCTTAAATTGTTTCCCATATATTTTCTTAGTTGATAATTTTAAGTTAATTAGTTATTTGTTATTCATTTTTAGTTCTTTAATTTTGTTTTCTCAAAACACAATAAATTGATCTTTACTTTTCAGTTTTAAAATTAGTTTTTAATAATATAATCTCCATGAAAATGTCTTATCATTATATTACTTATTTGCGATACGTATATTTGCATACCCATTGCATATAGTTTGAGCAATCAAACTTTTGGTGCCATTGTGAGGGATTATAAACATCAAAAATTAATTTTTATATTATTTTATTTTTGTTATTTATTTTTCTTTATTATTTGTAATTTTAATTTTAATTTATTTAGTTATTTATTTTTAATTTTTTGGACATCATCTTTAATGCTATTAGAAACATATTTGGCTCTATTGTATGAACAAATTTCATAAGGGAGAAATTTTGCTTTTATATCTCGAAATCGAGCATATTTTAAGATTAATAAGAAAATAATAAGTTGTCACCCAAGTAGAAGAAATGAAAAATCCATTAGAAATAAACAATAATGATCTAAATTTGAACAAGTATATAGCTTTAATGGATAATAGAGATAGAGCTAGTAATGAATATGCATTATCTATGATGGAATGAATGAATCCAAGTATTACAAGGCCAAACATTCAAGCTAATCAATTTGAACTTAAACCATTGATGTTTTAAATACTACAAACACTTGGACAATTCAGCAGATTACCTTAAGAGGGTCCTCATTTACATCTCAGATTGTTTATTAAAGTTGGAGATTCATTCAAGTTCAGTGGTATGACCGAGGAGGCATTTAAGCTTAGATTTTTCCCTTACTCTTTGTGAAACCGTGTTTGATCTTTGATAAAATATTTTCCACCTGATTCCATTACAACTTCGAATGATATGGTTGAGAAATTCTTGATGAACTATTTCCCACAGCAAAAAATACCAAGCTTAAAAATGACATTATCTCCTACCAATAAATTGAAGGGGAATATTTATATGAAGCATGGGAAAGATTCAAAGAATTTCAAAGGAAGTGTCCTCACCATGGTATCCCTCATTGGATCCAAATAGATACTTTCTACAATGGTCTCAATGCTGAAATAAGAACCATTGTTAATGCATCTGCTAATGGAGCTTTATTTGCCAAATCTTACAATTAAACTTATGATGTTCTCAAGAAAATGCTAGCAATAATATCAATGGCCAATGGATAGAATAACAACCACAAGAAGAGTAACTAGAGTGCATAATGTAAATGATATCATGGTATTTACAGCTCAAGTGTCATCTTTGGTGAATCTTTTGAAAGCTCAAACCTTGCCAGTGAGTATAAACTAGGTAAAAGATTCATGGGTGTCTTATGTGTTTTATGGTGGAGTTAATTTGTTTGATAATTATCCACATAATATTGAATCAGCATGCAATGTGGGTAATATGAACCAAAATAATAATCTATACTCAAATACATATAACTCAGGATGGAGACAACATCCAAATTTCTCTTGGAGTAATAACAACAAGCAAATCAACCATCAATCACTTCCACCACCTAGTTTTCAATAACCATAACAATCACAAGCTCAAGATAAGAAGCCACCTACTAAGGATGACACAAGTGTTTTAAAGGAATTGATGAAAGATTTCATTCAATCAGTAAATACAAAAGTGGATCACCTAGAGTCCACTTAATGGGCTTCTCCCAGGCTATAAGTCTCAAGGTAACCTTTCAAATGACACACTTATAAACCCAAAAAGAGAAGGTAATAAGAATTATAAAGCCATAGCCTTAAGGAGTAATAAAAATTTAGATAGTCTAAAAAGGATGAGGAGAAACATGAAACTAACAAAGATGGAGCTCTGTGCTATGTATCACATTTAGAAGATGTTTTATGTCTACACTTTTCTTGTTTGTTTGTGAATTTAGTTTCTTTCTTGTTGCATGCTTTTACCTTAATATTGTCTTAGTGTTATTCTTTGTCTTTTTGCATGACTACATGTGTCACTTCTTATTGTATTTTTTATAATCTTATCTATTATGGTGCATGATTGTTAGGATTATTACATTTCTATTTCACTCCTCTATTTCATATGACTATTAGGATTATTGCATTTTTGTTTCACTTCTCTCTTTCATATAGATGTGTGGTATGTTGTATACTATGTGTATGTTTTCGTTGACTCTTGCTTTAAGAACTACTCCCTAATATTCTTGTGAAGTATCTGTTTCAATTATCATCTTATCATCTGATCTTGGATGGTATAAAGTTGGTAAATTTTTTACCTTTGCTTTTACTCTATCCATATATAGAGTATCTTCTTCTGTCCATTTCCAAATATGATATTTTTTCAATTTTGCTTGTAATGGTTTTCTCATTTATGCAAATTTCTTAATATATGCTTATGCATATTTAAACATTCTAAAAATCTTTGTAATTGATTTTTATCTTTTAATTCACTAGGAAAACCTTGAATATTATTTAGTATATGGGGTTGTAGATTATGTTTTCTATCTTCAATTTCCAACCCTTAATATTTAATTTTTTGTTGAGCAAGTACTGCTTTCTTTTCAAAAAGTACAATGCCTTATTTCCTACATTCTTATAGAATATTGATAATATCCAAATAATGTTTATTTAATTCATTATTGAAAACCAAAATATCATCCATGTAAACATAGTAAATATCTTGTAATTTATTAAAAATGTTGTCTATATATCTTTGAAAAATACATGGAGCTTGTTTTAATCCAAATAGTATAACTGTCCATTGGAATTGTCCTTGGGGACAACTAAATGCTGTTAATTTTTGAGATTCTTCATCCAGTCTTATTTGCCAAAATTCATTTTTGCAATCAAAACTTGAGAAGTATTTCTTTCCTTTTATTAATGATAGTAGTTCTTCCTTTTTTGGAATTAAGTATCCATCGTCAATGGTTTCTTTATTCAATGCTTTAAAGTTTATTACCATTATCTTTTTTCCTCTTCTTTTCTCAGTTTCTTTTTCAACTAAGAATGCTGGACTAGAGTGAGGTGAATTACTTGGTATTATGACTTTTAATTCCAAAAGTTCTTGAATTTGTTTTCCAAATTCAATCATGTCTTCTGGAGTATAAATCATTGGTTTTACTCTTATGATCTTGTTAGGATCTCTTAATTTTATGTTGACTATTGTTTTAGATTTATTTATTTTTGGATCCAAAGGATTTTCTGAACTGACTATTTTTAATAGTTTTCTAATGCCTGTTAGGGCTTTGTCTTCTTGTATTTCATTGAGAAAAGAGTTTTGTTTTTTATCTATATCTAATGAAATATTTTTTAATTAAGGTTTTTTTAGTCTTCTATCTCACCACATTTTCGCTTTTTATGTTTTTACATAAAAGTTGGGTTTGAGACAGTTAAAGATTTTCTTACTTTAGAAACATAAATGGTATCTCCTTCTAAGGTTGTGAGACTTATTTTGTCGGAATTTTGCGTGAAAAGTTTATATAAGTTTAGGAAATTATTTCCTATTAACAAATCTACTCCTATTTCTTGTTGATATATGGTAGGAATGTGAAAGTTTTCTTCTCCTATCATTATATCAGTATCATTGAATACCTGATTGAGTTTTATTGTAGTATTATTAGCAATTCTAACAATTAAATCTTTTGGTGCTTGTTTCCAGTTGTCTTATGGAAATACATATCTACTGGCTACGCACATACTAGTTCCTATATCTATATATGAATGTAAATGATAAGTGTTATAGCCATTAAATTTTAGTCCTACTTTAATGTAAGTACTATTTGGATTTGTAATACTATACAAATCATTCATCTTCTAATGAAGAATATTCATAATTTAAGTGTTCATATTCTGAGTCAGTTATTTCTCCCTCAGCTATTTCCAATAGATAGATACTATAAGTATCATCTATATCAGATTCCTCAATTGGTTCTAATTCCATTTTGAAAGCTTCTTATAATATTTTTGTTTTTTGTGGAAATTTCTTTTTAAATTATTTTTTATGTTGAAGTTTGCTTGGACATTCGTTAGCATAATGTCCTTCCTCATTACACATCCAACATTTTCATTTTTTTCTTTCCTGAAGGGCAATAATTCCTCTTTTCAGAAGGTTTATAAATCTTTCTTCTAAAATATCTTTTCTTGTAGTTTTCTCTATTAAATTTCTTTTTATATTTCTGAATATGTTTTTCCCTAAATTTATATTTTTTAAATCTTTTATATTTTTTATATTTATATTTTTGTTTATAAAATTTTATATTACATCCATATTTTCCTGGTATTCTAAAATCTCTTGTATCACAGTAGATTTTATCATTTTCTCTTATTTGTTTGTATTCTTTTCTTTCTTGGCATTTAATAATGATCCAATCTTTAAGGCTTCTTATTCTTCCTCCTAGAGTATCTGGTATAGTTTCTCTATTCCTTTATTCCCAATTTTCTGTTAAGGTTTTAAATAATATTACAGGTAATTTTTGAAAAAAAACATCTCTTTATATGTTGTTTGCTTAGAGGGTGATAATTTATGATAATACATTTCATATTCACAAATAAAAGAATCTATGTAACACATGTTACAAATTTCCATATTTTTTAGATGCCATTTAGCTTGATTGATTTCATTTTTACTGGATTCAATGATAGTCCTTCATTTATCTTCTCCAATAAATTCTTTGTATATTTCGTTTATTACTGTATCCAAGTATTCTCTTTCTGTGAAAGCATTTTCTTGCATTAACAAATTTTGTTGATATATTAAGTTTGAAAACCAAACTTTAACATTTCTTGTCATTTTATGTGCTATAAGCACTCTACAGGTTGAAGAATTTGTTTGGGTAGTTATGAGCACACTCATTCCACTAGCCTATTCATATAAGACTTTTTTTCTATCTCTTATACAATCTAAATCTAGAAATTCAGATTTATAATTATCATGGAGTTTGAACTCTAGTGGAATACTATCTCTAGTTTCCCAATGCAATCATTCCTCCATTTTAGGTGGTTATCTTCTTCTATATGTAGTATCAGGTTGTTCTTATCTTTGCCTATTTCTTTCTCCCTTATGTGGATCAGATGTTTCTTCTTGGTAAGGGATTGGTAATGAAATTGGTTTCATATGACCTTTTGAGGTCATATTTTCTAGTTCAGCATCAATTTAACTAATTATTGTTATATCATCCTCTTCTTTGTAAGTACCAAGTTTTCCATTATAATATTCTTCTATTTCTTCATTTTTTAATGTCAATAAACTGACCAATGTTTCTATATCTCTATTTTCAAGGTCTATGAATTTTCTTTCTAATTCTTTTCTATATTCCATTAAGTTGGAAGTATCCCTTTATTCTTAAATTGTTCCTCATTTTTCCTTTTCTCATTTTTAGGAATGAGGAAATCTAATCTCCTTGGTGGTTCTTCTTTTAATCCTTCTAAGGGATCATATTTATAACATATTATTTCATTATTCTTATTTATGTTGTATACATCTTTTCTTAGTTCTAAAAATTCTTTGTGCATATCTTGTTGTAGTTTATTATAACTACATTCCTTTATTTTATTTAGTAATTCTTTTTATATATCTATTATTTCCTGTAAATATTTTTTGTTCAATTCTTAGACTATATCTATTTCCTCTGTTAATAATTGTACAGTTTCAAATAATGTTGCTTGATTTTTTGCTACACCTATTAGGCTTCCATTCATTTCTAAATGCATATTTTTTATTTTATCTTAAACATTATTTTTCCCTAATATGCAATCATGAGCTAATACCTTCATTATTTTAACTTCATTTTCTAGTTTTTTAACTTCTTCTTGGTTAGAAGTTTCTCCTTCATGGTCTATAAAAATAAATCTTGGTATACTATTAGTTTTAATAACATTACTATTTCTTCATATTATTAAGGGTTTTTTAATATCTAATTTCCATTCTTTTGGTATCCTAAATTATCATGGATCATTCCTAATAAGGCATCTTGCCTATTTATTATTCTGTTATCTAATAATACTATTTTTATTGTTGTATCTATTATTTCTCTAAAATGAGCTTTTATTAATATTTGATTTTTTCCTAAATGGATGTATCCAATTTTTTCTTTATCTTTATGAGGAATTTTTGATAGCTTGTTTAGTATAGTTTCTTTATCAATTAATGGTATATTATATCTTCCTTTTGCATCTGTAATCTTAATACTCATTTCTTTATTACTTATGCCATAATAGATTATATTTTTTCTAGGGAATAATTTTCTTAATAAAAATTATTAGTCTTTAAATCCATCTCCTTCTTTAAGATTTAATTTTGCGTTTTGAATTTCTTCAAATTTCTTTTTACTTATTACTATTTCTTGTGAAAAATATCCTTAGATGTCTTCTGTGTCTATGTCTATTATTTCTTGGTTTATTTTTTCTTCTTCCATTTTGTGAATGTTTTTTTTATTACAACCTTGGGGGTATTTATGATATTTTTCTGAAAAAAGATATGTGCATTACATTTATTGCATTGTTTCAATATTACTACCATTATTCACAATTTTAATACTTTTGAAAAAAATTGGCTTTTAGACTTTTTATTTCGATCGATAAACATAATTGTTAGGATTATGAGTATTGGTTATTTTCGTTAAAAAAATATTTACCTGTAAAACTTATTTTTAGGCCAACTATCAAGAAAATTCGAACAAATGCTTAAGTTATAGATAATGATACTTGAGGTATATCTTTTATAACTACGACACATAAGATTGCATTCACGTATTTAATAGCACATGTTCATGAATCTAAATTTAATTTTGGTGCTAAAATATTTATTTAAACTTCAATCAATTTATGAAATTATCAATTAGTTATCTATTAGATAGTTGTATTTAAATATTTTTAGATGTATCTTAATTTTTTTAAGATGTGTTTTACAAAATATTTTTTTATAATATAAAAGTTTTTAATCGACTTTGAAAAATTAAACCTAAAACATATTTAACTCTAATACTACTAGATCATTATTATTATCTATATATATATATATATAGACACATTAGGGTTGAACAAGAACATGTGTAAAAATATGCCGAAACAAAAAAAAATTAAGAATGTAGCATAGATATAAAGTTAATATATATATATAAACGAATTGATAACGCACCAGAAACCAACAGTAGCGAAATTTGTTAATATATATATATATATAAATTTATTTGATATGTTTTATTTTTATATAACTTTTTTTATTAGATTTTACATGTTCAAATTAGATAATTTTATGTATAATCATAATTATTTGATTTGATTATTAAAGTTCAAAGAATCTATTTTTATTGAATTTGTACTTAATTTTTTTATTCTTGGATTTTCTAGCTGATTTAATTTAAGTGACATATGCTTTTAATCATCTATTTAGGATTATTTATTGTTAAATTCATCCTAAAACACACACGGACACTTGTGTTTTTGTGCCAACCATTTTGCAGTTTGATGAGCAAAATCGGCATCGCCGATCCTACCAATACTTTGGTTTTATATTTATCAAAATCTCGCAAGTGCACGAATCAGTTCATAGAAAATGATAAGTATACTCCCAATGTCGATCTAAGGAAGGAATATATGTGATTTTTAATTTATTATTCAAACTTTTAAAAACGAAATTAAATCCTAAACATCTTGTCACGATAGTTTGAGTTTTTGTGTTTTTAATCTAATAACATAAATACTGATTCAATAAACATTTATACAAATTTTATCATTTATAATAGTGGAGTATTTATGGATATAATAACTAAGTTAATTATACTTGTTCATTTTATTTAGGTTATTAAAGATATAAATTGATATTTATTGATTCTCTTTATATATATATATATATATATATATATATATATATATATATATATATATATATATATATATATATATATATATATATATCAACTTTGGTGGGGTTAGATATTCTTTGTTAATTAAACAAATCAATTAACATCTATGGGCGGGGTCGATAACTAATTTGGTTAATTAAATTAATTTTTTTTCTAAGAGATTGAAAATGAATCATTTAAATATCACATTTTGTGGTGTTAGACGATTTACACTTTATTCAAGGTGTTCAAATTAAACCCAATAATCTAGTTATCCGAGTACTAACTTTCAAGTTTTAAAACCATTACTGAAAACATGTTATCAATAAATTTTCAGATAATAATTCTTATAAAACTTTTAAAATAAAGCTTCACTCTAACTACTAGGCGATTGTATAAACAAATAAAAGAGTACTACTCTAAATCAGACCGGATAACTAAACCTTAAAATCTAATTTTTAGATTTAAGTTTTTAATGAAAAATAATATATTTCCCTCTAATATTCTTAATATAAAATCTTAAATAAAAACAAAATCATTTCATTTTAGAGATTTTTACCTAATACTATATATATATAGACACATTAGGGTTGAATAAGAGTTGTGCTTAAAAATAACAATCTACTGAAACAAACAAATTTGAGAATGCACGTGAGATATGAAGTTAATATATATATAATGTATTTATTAATAAATACATTTGATTATTAAATTTCAAAAAAACTATTTTTATTGAATTTGTGTTTTATCTTTTTACTCTAGAATTTGCTTGTTGATTTAATTTAAATGACATATGTTTTGAATCATCTAGTTAGGATTATTCATTGTTAAATCCATCCTAGAACACACACGGACACTTGTGTTTTTGTACTAACCATTTTGCAGCTAATTCAAAAACGTATCTAATTGGCGGGAAACTTATTCGAACGTTAGTTTGGAAACTACTCACGCTAATTTTAGAAACTGTGAAAACAGAGCAAGGGCTCATAAGTAAAGTAAATTGGGACAGTATCCTAAGGAGGGTAGCATAAGAGTGAGTTTGTACTTGAAAATTTGATTTTCATACTGGAAAGTTGGTGGTCCGATGGACCGATGGTTTTCCTCTTAGGTCATGGTTATGGCCTAGGTTGTTTCCACCTAAAATTAATATGTGTTATTCTCTTATTTCCGCACTTTATTTATACATACGATTGCATGCTTGATTACTTTGTTTAGGTTATTAAATTATAAATTGATAAAAATTAATATTAATCTATTCACCGTCTAGGTTAATTAGGTCCGTAATTTATAAACTTTCAATTAGTATCAGAGTGAACACTAGACACACTTAGTGAGTTTGATCCTTATGGACACACAGTTATACTTATGGACCAAATGAAAGAAGGTGGGTCATCTGTTAGAACCCCACTCTTTGATGGGTTTAATTGCCCTTATTGGAAGGCTCATATGCAAACCTTTCTCAAATAAGATGAAAAAGTCTGGGATGTTATTCTTGATGGTTGGGAACCACTTTCAATAATGAAAGATGGTGTAACAATCATAAAACCAAGAAGAGACTAGACCACTGAAGAACACACCTTTAATGGGGAAAACCAAAAAGATCTAAGCTCAATATTTGCTACAGTGTCAATGGATAAGTTCCATCACATATCCAACTGTGAGACTGTTAAAGATGCATGGAATGTACTTGCTCTTACTCATGAAGGAACTTCCCATATAAAACAAACAAAATTGAGATTGGTAACATTTGAGTTTGATTCTATTAAAATGAGCAACACTAAAATTTTTGGTCAATTCTATGCTCGCTTTTGTGATATCATTAATACATGTTTTAACCTTGGTGAGAAAATTCCACAACCAATACAAGTACACAAACTCCTAAGCTCTTTAACGGTAGACTACAAGATGAAAGTTACAACAATGGAGGAAAGTAAGAACATGGATAGACTAAACATTGATGAACTTATCGATTCAATCCAAACCTATGAGCTTACTCTTGATTATCCCAAGAAAATCAAGTATGTGACATTCAAAAGCTCTAAAACGGACATCTCTAATAGTGATGAGGATATGAATGATGAGTCATTAGTCTTACTAGCACAAAAATTGAAGAAGTTCCTGAAAAATAAGGATCAATAGAATAATCAATCTAATAAGGGACAATCTAGTTGTTTGAGGGACTGAAAGTCAAGGGAAATCAAGCCTCCTAACTCTGATGGTAAAAAAACTAAGCTCACTAGTCCTCAATGCTATACTTGTGGGGGGCTTTGGTCATATTTCTATAAATTGTGCAAACAATAAAAAGAAATTTGGAAAATAATTTAATGCTACACTTAGTGACACGGAAAGTAAGCAGGATAATGCTAGTAACTCAAAAGATGATGACACTAACTATCGTGCCTTCACGACAACTAGCTCAGATGAATAAAATGAGGAAGTAAACTCTTCTTTATTATTGTCTAAGTTTAATGTATCGAGTTATGAGGAACTATTCATGGATTGTCTTGGTTCTAGGGAAGAGAAGGATAAACTACTTATGAAAGTAACTAAACTTAATGATATCATCAATGTTCACAAAACAAATTCCTCTAGCCTAGAGAAAGTTAAAAAGGAATTTTATGAAAATATTAATGTTTTGAATCTGAGACTTGTTGAAACCACTGCAAAAAGCAAAAATCTTAGGCAAGAATGTAATATTGATAAAGAAACAGTGAGGAATTTGACCATAGGTGCTGAAAAATTGACCAAAGTCCTAGACTATGAAAAGCTACATGGAGATAAGAGAGGTCTTGGATACATAGATGAATACTCAACATCTTCAATATCGAAGAGCACATTTGTAAGGTCCTTAAACTCTATTCCTACTATTAGTACTTATGCACAAATAACTATTACACTTGTGGTAGAAAAATTTATTAAGTTTGTGTATGTCTGTCATCATTGTGGTAGGAAAGGTCATATAAGACCAAAATGTAAATTTTTGATGAATGAGCCTGAATTTAATCAATTTTTTTTCCATGTTTCACATAATAGGACCTATAAGCATTATCCATATGTACATGCTACATCATATTCAAGGATGAATGGAAATTATAATAATATGTTCAAAAAATTTAGTAAGAAGCATAAAGTCTTAGGTTCAAAGAGGCAAGTAAAATTTAGTATTTTTAAAGCTATGACTTATTATCATCATCCTACTATGCATACTGCATCTTCATTTAGGATAAGTGAGAAAATTATAGCTAAATCCAAGAACACACCTTGAAACCTAAGTTTGTTAAGTCCCAACCCAATGATATAGAGAACCCAAAATACAAGAAAATATGGGTTAGGAAAGGTTGTTTTTTCCTAGTCACCTAGCCGTCTTTTATTCCTTGATCTAGGTTTTTTTGTTAGAGTGTTTAAATGACCCTAGGTGAGTAATTTTTATTGTCTTTCTTTTATTTATTAGTTAAACTAAAAAAAAAGAGATAGAGAAGTAGAATCCATATCTGGCCAACATGGTATTGAGCTTATTCTACACTTACAAACATATAAACTTATTTTTGATGACTTAATTCACCTTAATAATTATTGTATAAATTATTCTACAATTTTGACTTATGCACACACATATTCTTTTACATGTGATGATCGATGTTGACATGAACTTATTCACACTCTCACAAACACACATATATGTTATGCTTGAAGTTTATGCATTCTCTTAAAAGACTCTAGAACTTCAACTAATCTTGATTGTAAAATTGTGTTGAGTTCTATTTATTGCTTCATAAAATTTTACCGTATAGAGGCACCTAATATTCAGAGGGCTACCTACTATGATGTGTGAACCTACCGTAGTGAGCAGAGAGGGTTACCTTATAACTAGTGTTAAAGTCATCATGCTAAGTTTATGGCTCGTGAAAAAAAAAAGATTATGCAAAAAGAGACTACTTATAAATCTTGTACTTGGAATGCACAAAAAGAAAGAGCTAATAGAGGTTAAAAAAATAAAAAATAATAACATTTACCTTATTTATAAAATAAAGAAAAAAATTAAGTCCTTTTTTAGTAGATATATTTTATTTTGTGAGATTGAAGACTCGATATAATTTTACATGATAGGTGATATTTTTTTCTTTTGAGTCTTTTTTTATTGAACTTAAATGAATTAATTAGTATATTTGTGGAGTTTCAACATATACACTACTTTTAAGTAAATGTCAATATGTCATTATATGTGCTTGTGTGCCACGCCTTCTCTACTCTACTTGCTTATTTATATGATAAATAATCAAAATTTACTTTAAAAAATGATGAGTTCTCAATTGGTTGTGTGCTCGTTTGTGATTAAATGAGTTTAATACCTTATGTAACTATTTTTGAAAATTAAAAAAAAATAAATTTTTTTATTTACATCTTCTTTTCATTTATTACCTTTTTAATTGGTTTCTAAGTTAACAAGTCATAGAAGTTAGGGAGAGTTTACAACACATTGCACTTTTGCATTACTCTAATTTTACATTGATATATCTTTAGGAGGTGTTTAGCTTCTTTGCTTTGTCTAATTCTTTGTCCTTCTCATATGTTAAAAAAGGGGAGAGAATAATGTGTTTTACTTCCTATGTTTTTATTTTTTTATGCATATAAGGGGAGAACATATTTACTTAGGCTTATGTAAAGCTTGATTGGTATGAATGCATGTACTACATAACTACTCTTTACACTTAGCTTATTTCTATGTAAATTGAACTAATGTACAATGAGGCTTTTAAGCTAAATTGTCATATTCTTTGTTTATGTCATTTCAATTACTCAATAAGCTTGTCAAGTTGCAACGAAGATAGATTCATCGGACCATAGGATAGTTCCACTATGGATTCTGGGACATCATTGTATTTTTATCTTATTTTTATGTGTCATGTAGTGAGTGAGATGTTTTGTCACACGAAAATGCCAAAGGGGGAGTTTTTTGGGACTATGAGTGTTAATTATTTTTGTGGACATAATATTTACCTGTAAAAATTGTTTTTAGGCCAACTATCGAGTCTATCAAGAAAAGTCGAACAAATGCTCGAGTTACATATAGTGATACTTCAGGTATATCTTTTATAACTACGACACATAGAATTACATTCATGTATTTAATAGAACATGTTCATGAATCTAAAATTATTTTTGGTGCTAAAATATTTATTTAAACTTTAATCAATTTATGAAATTATCAATTAGTTATCTCTTAGATAGATGTGTTTAAATATTTTTAGATGTGTCTTAATTTTTTTAAGATGTGTTTTAAAAAATAATTTTTTATAATATTAAGGTTTTAATAGACTTTGAATAATTAAACCTAAAATATATTTAACTCTAATACTACTAGATAATTATTATTATCTATATACTTAGACACATTAGGGTTGAACAAGATTATCTATAACAATCTGCCGAAACAAAAAAAATTGAGAATGCAGTAGAGATATAAAGTTAATATATATATATTTATATATAAAAGAATTGAGAACGCAGCAGAAACCAACAGTAGCGAAATTTGTTAATATATATATAAATTTATTTGATAAGTTTTATTTTTATATAACATTTTTTATTAGATTTTACATGTTTAAATTAGATAATTTTATGTATGATCATAATTATTTGATTTGATTATTAAAGTTCAAAGAATCTAATTTTATTGAATTTGTACTTAATTTTTTTATTCTAAGATTTTCTAGCTGATTTAATTTAATTGACATATGCTTTTAATCATCTATTTAGGATTATTTATTGTTAAATTCATCCTAAAACACACACGGACACTTGTGTTTTTGTGCCAACCATTTTGCAGTTTGATAAGCAAAATCGGCATCGTCGATCCTACCAATACTTTGGTTTTATATTTATCAAAATCTCGCAAGTGCACGAACGAGTTCATAGAAAATGATAAGTATACTCCCAAGGTTGATCTAAGGAAGGAATATATATGGTTTTTAATTTATTATTCAAACTTTTAAAAACGAAATTAAATCCTAAACATCTTGTCACGATAGTTTGGGTTTTTGTGTTTTTAATCTAATAACATAAATACTGATTCAATAAACATTTATACAAATTTTATCATTTATAATAGTGGAGTATTTATGAATATAATAACTAAGTTAATTATACTTGTTCATTTTATTTAGGTTATTAAAGATATAAATTGATATTTATTGATTCTCTTTATATATATATATATAAATATCAACTTTGATGGGATTAGATATTCTTTGTTAATTAAACAAATCAATTAACATCTATGGGCATGGTCGATAACTAATTTGGTTAATTAAATTAATTTTCTTTCTAAGAGATTGAAAATTAATCATTTAAATATCACATTTTGTGGTGTTAGACGATTTAAACTCTATTCAAGGTGTTCAAATTAAACCCAATAATCTAGTTATCCGAGTACTAACTTTCAAGTTTTAAAACCATTATTGAAAACATGTTGTCAATATATTTTCAGATAATAACTCTTATAAAACTTTTAAAATAGAGTTTCACTCTAACTACTATGCGATTGTATAAACAAATAAAAAAGCACTACTCTAAATCTGACAGGATAACTAAACCTTAAAATCTAATCTTTAGATTTAAGTTTGTAATGAAAAATAATATATTTCCCTATAATATTCTTAATATAAAATCTTAAATAAAAACAAAATCAATTCATTTTAGGGATTTTTACATATTTAATATTTTGCAAGCATAACAACATTATTATTATATCATGTTTACAAACAACCAATAATGTTAAATTTAATCACAAATAAATTAAATATAACATATAAGAATAAAACATAAAAAATAACTGCAAAGAAAATAAAATCCTTACAGTACTTTGATATTAATTGATTGTATAAACAAATAAAAGAACACTACTCTAAATCAGACCGGATAACTAAACCTTAAAATCTAATTGATGAGTGCTCAAAAAGCACTAAAATAACCATGATTTTATGCACTTTAATTGATTAAAAATATATATATTTATATGTTTTATCATATATTTATATAAATTTGTCTTTTTCGGAATCACGGGTATTTTTATTGTTTTTCAGGTATTTTGGCTTAAAAATGCAACTTAAAGACTTTAAAGAGGAATCTTTTGGAAGCAATACATCACAAATATATTAATAAATAAATGCGTAAAGGTCGACAAATATGGAAAAATTGGACAAAATGGGTCAAAAAGGTCAAAAATGTCAAAAGGAGAAAAACGCTGGCCGCGCGCCGCTTAGGCCGGCCCGGCTCGGCTAGCTAACTCCGGCTTCTGTGCCGGCTCTTGTTTCATCCGCGGTCACTTGTTCATCCACGGTCTCTTGTTCATCCGCGACAGCGTTCATCCGTAGTCCGTTCATCCGCGAAGATGCTTGTTCATCCGTAGTCTTGTTCATCGCTGACCTTTGTTCATCGTAGCGTCTTGTTCATCGCGACTGCTGTTCATCAGCGTTACTTGTTCATCCGCGGCGGTCACTTGTTCATCCGATCTTGTCACCGCCGCCCCTTGTCATCTTGACGTCATTGATGACGTCAGCAATCACTAATCCGCGTTTTTACATTTTTTTAACATTTTTTTCTCTATTTTTTCTCTCCATCCTCACCTATAAATACCCCCCTTCCCTTCACTTCAAAACACACCTTCAAACACCTCAAAAACCACACTTCTCTCTTCTTTCTTTCTCTCATTTCTTAGTTTTTAGTTTTTTTTTAGTTTTTCTTATGTTTTAGCTAGTTTTTCTTAGTTTTTCTCTTAGTTTTTAGTTCAATTGTCTTAGGTTTAGAGTTCTTCTCTTTTTGAGAGGAACTTGTAATGTTTTTGTAATAATTTAGATTTTTGATTCAATAAATGGAAGTGCAAATTCCGCTTGGAGGTTTTCTAGCAACGGGAATAGCGTCGAAGTACTGTAAGGATTTTATTTTCTTCTGATTATTTTTTATGCTTTATTCTTACATGTTATATTTAATTTGTACGTGATTAAATTTAACTGCTAGTACATTGTTATAATCATGATATAATAATAACGTTGTTATGCTTCGAGAAATATTAAATAGGTGAAAATTTCTAAAAATGAATTGATTTTATTTTTATTCAAGATTTTATATTAAGGATGTTAGAGAGAAATACATTATTTTTCATTACAAACTTAAATACGAAAATTAGATTTTAAGGTTTAGTTATCCGGTCTAATTTAGAGTAGTGCTCTTTTATTTGTTGGTACAATCGCCTAGGTAGTTAGAGTGAAGCTCTATTTCAAAAGTTTTTATAAGAATTATTATCTGAAAATGAATTGACGACATGTTTTCGGTAGTGGTTTTAAAACTTGAAAGTTAGTACTCGGATAACTAAAGTCTTAGGTTTAATTTGGACACCTTGAATAAAGTTTAAAAGTGTCTAACCCCACCAAAGGTGGCATTTAAATGGTTCATTTTCAATCTCTTAGAAAAAGGAATTAATTTAATTAACCAGATTAGTTATCAGCCCCACCCATTGGTGTTGATTGATTTGTTTAGTTAAGAAAGAATCTCTAACCCAGCCAAAGGTGGTATTCATACAAAAAAGGGAGAATCAATAAATATCAATTCATATCTTTAATAACCTAGATAATACGAGCAAGCGTAATTAACTTAGTTATTATATCCATAAATACTCCACTATTTATAAAAGATAAAATTTGCATGAATGTTTATTGAATCTATGTTTAATTTTCTGTTATTAGATTAAAAACACAAAACCCCAAAATATCGTGACAGGATGTTTAGGATTTAATTTCGTTTTTTTAAAAGTTTGAATAATAAATTAAAAACCACATACATTCCTTCCTTAGATCGACCTTGGGAGTATACTTATCATTTTCTACGAAATGATTCGTGCACTTGCGAGAGTTTTACAAATATTAAAACCAAAGTATTTGCGAGAATTGGCGATGCCGGTTTTCGTTCATCACTAATCTTTAGATTTATGTTTGTAATGAAAAATAATATATTTCCCTATAATATTCTTAATATAAAATCTTAAATAAAACAAAATCAATTCATTTTAGGGATTTTTACATATTTAATATTTTGCAAGCATAACAACATTATTATTATATCATGTTTACAAACAACCAATAAGGTTAAATTTAATCCTAGACAAATTAAATATAATATATAAGAATAAAACATAAAAAATAACTGCAAAGAAAATGAAATCCTTACAGTACTTTGATGCTAATTCTGTTGTTGGAAAACCTCCAAACGAAATTGCATTTCCATTTATTGAATCAAAAAACTAATAAATTATAAAAACATAATTAGTTCTTCTCATAAAGAGAAGAACTCTAAAACTAAGAAATGAAGAGAAAGAGAGAGAGAAGAAAATGTTTTTGAAGTGTTTTTAGGTGTGTTTTGGTGTGGAGGTAATGGAAGTATTTATAGGTGAGAAGAGGATGAAAAAGTGGGGAAAAATGATAAAAAGTAGGAAAAACACTTATTAGGTGAATGATGATGTCATCGTCGATGTAATCGATATGTGGGGTGTAGCAGCGCGCGCAGATGGGGCAAATAGGTGTAGGGATGCGCACGGACTGGACGTAGATAGGCACGCGAAATGGGGTAGATGCGTGCGCGACTTTGATGTTGTGCGCGCGTAGACTTCGACGTTTCTTCGGCTGGTGCTCGGTGTGCTTTGTGCGTTACTGCGTGCATTTCTCGGCGTGGTTGAGCAGCTAGGTGCGCGATTTTGTCTTTTTTGATATTTTTGACCCATTTTGTCCAATTTTTTCATCTTTTTTTATTCTCATTTATTTTATCAATATATTTGTGATGTATTGCCTCTAATATTTTTTTGAGTCTTTAAGTTACTTTTTTAAACGAAAATACCTGAAAAACAATAAAAATACCCGTGATTTCGAAAAGATAGATTTATATAAAAATATGATAAAATCATATAAATATATATCTTTTTAATCAATTAAACTGCATAAAATCATGGTAATTTTTTGCTTTTTGAGCACTCATCATAGTTAATTCGGGAACATATCTAATTAGCGAGAAGCTTATTGGAACGTTAGTTTGGAAACCGCTCACGATAATGTTAAAAATTGTGAAAATAGTGCAAGGGTTCGTAAGTAAAATACATTGGGGCAATATCCTAGGGAGGGTAGCATAAGACCGAGTTTGTACTTGAATATTTGATTTTCATAGTGGAAAGTTAGGTGGTCTGATGGACGAGTGATTTTATTCTTAGGTTATGGTTATAGTCTAAGTTGTTTCCACCTAAAAATATCGTGTATCATTCTCTTATTTCCATACTTTATTTATACACACGATTACATGTCTGGTCGTTTTGTTTAGTTTATTAAATTATAAATTGGTAAAAATTAAAATTAATCTATTCAATCTCCTTAAGTTAATTAAGTCTGTAATTTATACTTTCAATAATAATAAGGAAACTTCAAAGAAAAATATTATACAGTTTAAATTAAATCAATAGTTATTTTTCTCCGTAATAAAAAACTTCAATTCTTTAATTTATAAAAAAAACCAATTTTTAAAGATTAAAATTCGAATATTAGATATCCGAACCCAAAAAAGTTTTCCAGCCCTTAGATTTAAGCCCAATATAATAAAATTAGATAATAAATAATAAATCAAGAAAAATAAAATTGGTTGCAGAAAATCACAAGATCAAAATGATAAAAGCAGTCAACAAGCATACCCTTCATTTATAGTTAGAAAACACACTTTTTGAGCTTAGTTATTCACATACTAACTCACAAACACAAACATAAAAAAGAGGTGCTGAAGAATAAGAATAACACACAAAATGTATGTAACAACTCACACCCAAACATAAAAAAAACACTATATATTCACACCTAACATAGTTAATTTTCAGCAAATCAAGATGAGTATTCAGAAATTTCTTTTAGCTTTGTTTCTATCTTCCATTGTTCTCTTTCCATTTTCTACCTTTTCACAAGACACCAACTCCTCAAACCCAACAGTTATCCAATGTACCCAAACCCTACTTCCTTTGGCTTCATGTGCTCCATTTGTTCAAGGCATTGTTCAGACACCATCTCTATCATGTTGTGATAATCTTAACCAACTCTATACCCAACAGCCTCAATGTCTTTGCCTTTTACTTAGTACCAGTAACGTAAGTCCATTTATCATTAACACTACACTAGCTTTTCAGCTGCCTATTCTTTGCAAACTCAAGATTGATATCTCTGCTTGTTCAGGTAAAATTTCTTTAATTTTTTTTTATCAATTTAGGTTTAATTTATTATTAAACTTATTTGTGTTACTTTTTTTTATTTTTTATTTGGTATTGATGAAGGGGTACTACAAGGGCCTTCTATTAATCCTCCTGCAGGTTCTCAAGTTTCTACTCCCAATTCTACTGCTACTAACTCTACTGTTGTAGCTTGTATGTAAAATCCTTGTATCTTTTATCTATCAGTTTAATTTATCATTTCCTAATTATTTGTAATTACAATTCTAGGTCTGGGCTAGAATGTTGTGGTTGTGAATACCAAAATGTCTTTCCCTAATTATTTGTAATCACAAAAATGACCCTTCATACAAAATATAATTTAAAAATGGGTCAGAGTACTTTAGTTGTGTTTGACAATTACCAAGACAAGTGTTTTAAAAAAAAAATTAGAAGCATTATTAGTGTTTTTTGATCAAGTAAATAATCTTATTTTGAAAAAATAAATTTGGTTAATTTTTTTTCTTCTTAAAATTGATAATTGGGAATTGAAATGATTATCAAAAGAATCTTTAGATTATTTTTAGTAAGTTTTGTTAAGTCTGACTTCATTTTGTGTCTTCAATTCCATTTGAACTTAGCCACACCAATGGTTCAACCAGCACCAAGACCCAGTATCATGGGACTACCATTTTCCAGAAGTGCGGGCATCAACTTGAAGAAGACTGGTGGTGCTATCACTCTGTTTGTGATATCTATGATTCCCAATTATCTGCTGGCACTTCATGATGATTAAAGTCATAGACACTTCATGAATGAACCTTTATTAGGTTTTCAGTAATATATATACAACTTGGATGGACTAATATGAAATTGTTATTAGTTATGAAATTTGCTACTTTAATTTGATAAAGTTTTTTGCTATTGTTCTTTTTTCTTAAAAAAAAAAAACCTTTTTTCTGCAACAAAATATATGAAAATAACATCCTGATAAATTCCTAGCTGCCACAACCAATTGCTCTTTGACATTGAAAATCAAAGAGGCCAAAGTGGCAGACCACATTTCAACTATATTCTCAAGCAATGCCCAAGTAAATTAAGCATAAACTAGAAAATTGAGGGAGCAAAATAATTGTGTTGAAATACTACTAAAAGTTTCCTAGGGTTTGGACTGAGGTTCTATAGACCTTGGTCAGGTTGTGTTAAGTCGCCGTTTATATGCTACTAAAAGTTTCCTTCGGTTTGGACTGAGATGCTAGACCTTGGTCACATAGAGTCAAGTCTGGTTCTAGAATGCAGCTGTAGGGAAAGAGCCTGTAGTTCACACTATAGGACCAGGAAAGAGTATCCCTCGGTCTCGTATCCAAAGCATGACAACATTCAGGTTAAAAATCTAGTTACAACTATGAGAAAACATCAGACAGACAGTAGCAATGATGATTTGCTTCTCAGATAAAATACTTATGAGTTACTCTGTAATCTGTATCAAGCCAAGAAAAGTTAAATATTAGAATACTAAAGGAAACATGACCTTACAAATTTAGGCTCCACCCTGCTTTGGAATTTTTGTCCCAGTGGCTTGAATTATATTACATAATAGAAGTAATGGTTATAGGTTCTTTGTATAAAAAGTTAATCCAAACTAGGAGCCACCTCTGTTGGGTTGGATTCAAAGACATCTGGGTTAGATGCCTCAGGTTCTTCTAAAAGATCTCGGGATTGGACTGATTCCTTGTAGGCGGGAGTCGCCTTAAAATCTGTTGCCCCTTCGTTGTAAGAAGTAGCAGCTAGCAGACAAGCAATTACCTGTGGACAAAAAAAGAAAGCACACATTAGACCTACTTCCTTAGGTGACAATTTGAGGGGAAATAGAAACTTTTAGTAGGAAAGAAGAGAACATTTGCCCTTACATATTTCTACATTTTGAATGAGTATTGTGTTTTTATGTTGTGGTGAAGGGTCTCGGTGAAACCCTAAAAGGACTTTGTTCCACTATTTTAAGCTTTATCTTCATATCAATAAGATTCATTTTAGTTTGATTGAAAAAAAAAATATTAAAAGAATGCCAAGATAAAAGGTGGCTTCTAAGAGATGATTTTTCCATTTGATCTTCTTCATTCTCTCTCTCTTTCTTTTTTCTTTTTGGGGTTGTTCAAGAGAACATGAAGCTCTATTGATACTAATTATCATTGTCTTCTACAACATAATTATACGGATAATTCATCCCAATCGACACCAAGTAGCTGAACAAAACTGCTTGTAGCAAAAACGTCAGCTACTCCATAAGTAGATATAGTGAAGCATTTAGTACCAATACACTGACGAATATGTAAATTGGTTTAAAATATCTTCCTTATCAAATGTACTTCCTTGAGCAATTATCCAACAGCTCTCCAGCCACACAGTTGCTAATGCTTATAAGCTATAACTCATGTCTAATGCACTTCAGAGTGGTCATATAACAAATTTACTACACTGGTCACAAGCAAAAAACTTGGAAAGACCACACCTTAGACCCTTTTTTTCCTGGGATCAACCCATCAACTTCTAAGAACATAAGTTAGATGGAAGAATACACCTTATTGCAATCCAAAATTGATCCTTCGTTTGCTCCAGCAATCTAAATGTCAGCCTTCACGACAGGGAACCTACCATTGTATATTAAGCACAAATCGCACAAATGATCCATAACTGGAAGAGTGATGTTAAAGATGATTTATGAGTGTGTGCATTAGGTGTCTAACACTAGGTGTCTTAGTGGTGTGAGTTGTGTATTAGGTGTCTTAGTGGTGTATTAGGTGTATGTCACCTAAGATTGTTTCTATCTTTGTATATAAATAGGTAGTGTCTTTGAATGATAATAATAAAAGAGAATTCTGCTTTTACATGGTATCAGAGCATTTGGGTTACAAAATTTGAGAAATTTTTTCTTTCCCGTTCAAATTTGGGGCAGAATTTGGGTAAACACAAATTAGGATTTGGTGCATTTTTGAGTTCCAACTCGGAACACCCTTTTGGAGTGCATTTTTTTTCTCACCGCCAGCACAGGGAGGAAGAACAGCCGCAGGCCAGCCAAACCCCGACGTCCGGCCACCATACAAGCCGCGAGTGGGCCACACGCGCCACCGCGACTTTCTGTGAAAATTTCCACACGTCTCACCGCCGGCACAGGGGGGAAGAACAGCCGCCGACCGACCAAACCCCAAAGTCCAGTCACCAGACGAGCCGCGAGTGGGCCACACGCACCACCGCGACTTTCTGTCAAATTTCACGCACCGGCGCGTGACAGCACGTCCGTGTAGAATTCTTCTCCGACAAACCCCGCGCCGCTCTCCTCCGTCCGCCTGTGTCATCTGTGGTGGTTTGGCACTCATCACTTGTGATTGTTCAGGTTTGCGTTTTTCCAATTTTGTGTTCTTGTTCGCTGCGTGTTTCGTCGCTGCTGTTGTTGGATTTTGTTTGTTCGTTTGCTCGCTGTCTTGTTGTTTGTACGAGTTATGGCTGAAAAGAAATCTAATGTTGTAACGGATATGGTGCCTGTGATGTCTAAAATCACGGACCATAAGCTTAATGGCTTGAATTATTTGGCTTGGAGTAAGACTATTCGAATTTATTTGAGAAGTATCGAAAAAGATAGTCATTTGACTAATGATCCTCCTAAAGATGATTCAAAGTAGACATGGCTTAGAGACGATGCTCGCTTATTTCTGCAGATTCGAAATTCTATTGAAAGCAATGTAATTGACTTGATCAATCACTGTGAATTCGTTAAGGAATTAATGGATTATTTGGATTATTTGGATTTCTTATATTCTGGTAAGGGAAATCTTTCTCGCATATATGAGGTATGCAAAGCATTTTACCGTGCAGACAAACAAGATCAATCACTCGCAAATTATTTTATGGAATTTAAAAGGACTTATGAGGAGCTCAATAGTTTGATGCCTTTTAGCCCTGATGTCAAGGTTCAACAAAGTCAACGGGAACAAATGGCGATCATGAGTTTTCTTGCCGGTCTTCCCTCTACTTTTGAGACTGCTAAGTCCCAGGTTCTTTTTGGTTCTGAGATCTCCTCTTTACAAGAGGTGTTTAGTCGAGTACTTCGTACAGAAGGCATTCCACCTCCACCTCCACCTGCTCAATTAAACGGTGCTTTGGTCAGCCGAAGTAATAATTATGAGCATGGACGGTCAATTTATATGAACAGAAATAAAGGAGACGGCTCATACGGGTTTGAAACTCGACCACAGGACCTCGGAGGTATTGTATGTCACTATTGTCACAAACCAGGACATACGAAACATGAATGTAGAAAGCTTCAGTACAAACATCAGAAAGGTCACTCGGCTCATATTGCATCCACTTCTGATACTTCTGAAAAATCGATTCTTATCTCTGCAGATGAATTTACCAAGTTCTCACAGTATCAAGAATCACTAAGGTCTTCAACACCCTCTGTCACAGCT
The DNA here is from genome assembly GCA_033030585.1 of Hippophae rhamnoides. Taxonomy (NCBI): domain Eukaryota; kingdom Viridiplantae; phylum Streptophyta; class Magnoliopsida; order Rosales; family Elaeagnaceae; genus Hippophae; species Hippophae rhamnoides. The sequence goes on along the minus strand of CM065436.1, from coordinate 43,004,402 downwards.
ATTGTTGATTAAGGTAAATCAAATGCGTGTCTCATTTCTTCATCTTCCAAATGGGTTATTGATTATGGTGCCACAGATCATATGATAGGTAATTCTAATCTCTTTTCTACTTTTCAGTCACACACTTCTACCTCTACTGTTACCTTAGCCGATGGGTCACCATCTCGTGTTCTTGGGTCTGGCACAATTACTCCCACTCCTTTGCTTCCTTTGTCGTCTGTCTTACATTTACCTAGCATATCCTTTAATTTGATATCTATAAGTCAGCTTACTCGTAATCTTAACTGTTGTATCTTATTTTTTCCTGATCGTTGTTTATTTCAGGATCTTATGACGAAGAAGACTATTGGTAAAGGACATGAGTCTGGAGGCCTCTATATTCTTGACACACCGATACCAAAATCTGTTGCTTGCTCTAGTGTAACCTCACCCTTCGAGACACATTGTAGATTGGGTCATCCATCTCTTCCTTTACTGAAGAAACTTTGTCCTCAATTTAGTAAGGTGTCTTCGTTAGATTGTGAGTCTTGTCAGTTTGCAAAACACCATCGTCTTAGTTCAAATCCAAGAGTTAATAAACGTGCTAGTGTTCCTTTTGAATTAGTTCATTCTGATGTTTGGAGTCCTTGTCCTATTTTGTCTAAACCTAGCTTTAAGTATTTTGTTACTTTTGTGGATGATTATTCTCGTGTAACTTGATTATATTTAATGAAGAATCGTTCTGAATTGTTTTCTATTTTTTGTGCATTTTGTGTTGAGATTAAAACTCAATTTAATGTTTCAATTTGTACTTTACGAAGTGATAATGCCAAATTCATACATCAGCTTTGTTTCAATCTTATATGGTTCAAAATGGCATGCTTCATGAAACTTCGTGTGTTGATACTCCATCTCAAAATGGAGTGGCCGAACGTAAGAATAGCCATCTTCTCGAAACTGCACGTGCCTTATTATTTCAAATGAATGTTTCTAAACCTTTTTGGGCCGATGCAGTTTCAACCGCATGTTTTCTTATTAATCGCATGCCCTCATCTGTTCTTCATGATGAGATTCCTTACAAAATTTTGTTTCCTAATAAATCACTATTTCTGGTTGACCCTAGGATATTTGGTAGCATTTGTTTTGTTCGGGATGTTCGTCCACATGTTACTAAATTAGATCCCAAGTCTTTGAAGTGTATCTTCCTTGGTTATTCTCGTCTCCAAAAAGGTTATAGATGTTATTGTCCTAGTCTTAACAAATATCTTGTCTCCATTAATGTTACCTTCATGGAAGACATACCCTATTTTTCGTCTTCTCCCCCTCCTGCATGTCAGGGGGAGGATGACGATTTGTTAGTCTATTCTATCACATCATCTGAGCTTGTCTCTGATCCAGCTCCTGTTAGGTTTCCTATAACTCAAGTCTACTCCAGACATAGACCTTCTGATTCATGTCATGCACCTGCTCCTTCGTCATCAGATCCTGTCCTGAACGATGATCTTCCTATTGCATTACGCAAAGGTAAACATCAATGTACTTATCCTATTTCTTCTTTTGTTTCGTATAATTGCTTGTCGTCTTCCTCTTGCTCTTTTATTGATTCTCTTGATTCTATTTCTATCCCTAAAACTGTTCATGAAGCCATATCTCATCATGGTTGGCATAATGCAATGATCGAGGAAATGAATGCGTTGGATGACAATGGTACTTGGGACTTGGTTGATTTACCTTCAGGGAAACGGGCTATCGGATGCAAATGGATGTTCACAGTTAAGGTCAATCCAGATGGGTCAGTTTCTCGATTAAAGGCCCGTCTTGTTGCTAAGGGATATGCTCAAACCTATGGAGTGGACTATTCTGACACTTTCTCTCCTGTTGCTAAATTGACATCTGTTCGGTTGTTTATTTCTATGGCAGCTACTCACCATTGGCCTTTGCATCAATTGGATATCAAGAATGCTTTTCTTCATGGTGATCTTCAAGAGGAGGTGTTTATGGAGCAACCTCCTGGTTTTGTTGCTCAGGGGGAGTCTAGGCACGTTTGTCGTCTCTGCAAATCTTTGTATGGTTTGAAACAGAGTCCTCGTGCTTGGTTTGGAAAATTTAGTCAAGCTATAGAAATGTTTGGTATGATAAAAAGCAAGTCTGACCATTCTGTGTTCTACAAACAATCAGAAGCTGGTATCATTCTTTTAGTTGTGTATGTAGATGACATTGTTATTACTGGAAGTGATACTACGTGAATTTCATCTCTTAAGTTTTTCCTACATACTCATTTTCACACGAAGGATTTGAGGATGCTAAAGTATTTCTTGGGTGTTGAAGTCACAAGGAGTAAAAAAAGGTATATTTCTATCTCAAAGAAAATATGTCCTGGACTTATTAACTGAGATAGGAAAATTAGGAACAAAACCTTGTAGTGCTCCAATGACTCCGAACATCCACCTTACAGGAGATGGAGAACCCTTTAAAGATTTTGAGAGATATCGAAGGGTGGTTGGAAAGCTGAATTACCTTACCGTGACTCGTCCAGATATTGCATATTCAGGCAGTTTTGTTAGCCAATTTATGTCATCCCCAACAGTTCATCATTGGGCAGCGTTAGAGCAAATTTTGTGTTACTTAACAGGAACACCTGGACGTGGCATCTTGTATGCAAATCATGGACATACTAATATTGAATGTTTTTCATATGCAAATTAGGCAGGTTTCAAAGTGGATAGAAGATCCACATCAGGCTATTGTATTTTCATTGGAGGAAATTTGGTCTCATGGAAAAGTAAGAAGCAGAATGTTGTGTCACGATCGAGTGCAGAGTCAGAATATAGGGTTATGGCACAATCTGCGTCTGAGATAATATGGATATATCAGCTCTTGGATTAAGTTGGTCTTAAAACTTCGCAGCGAAATTGTGGTGTGATAACCAAGTTGCTCTTCATATTGCTTCTAACCCTGTGTTTCATGAGCGAACTAAACACATTGAAATTGATTGTCATTTTGTTCGCGAGAAAATTCAGCAAGGGTTGATTTCTACAGGATATATGAAAACTGGAGAACAACTAGGATATCTTCACGAAAGCTTTAAGTGGGGTTCGGATTGATTATTTTTGTAACAAGTTGAGCATGATTAATATCTATGCTACAACTTGAGGGGGAGTGTTAAAGATGATTTATGAGTGTGTCTATTAGGTGTCTAACACTAGGTGTCTTAGTGGTGTGAGTTGTGTATTAGGTGTCTTAGTGGTGTATTAGGTGTATGTCACCTAAGATTGTTTCTATCTTTGTATATAAATAGGTAGTGTCTTTGAATGATAATAATAAGAGAGAATTCTGCTTTTACAAGTGAACTATAGTCAACATCTCCTCTAACTTAGCTCACAACCTTGATAATCACCAAAAGTGCCATTCAATCAGGGGGAACTCTAAGAGTCTATATCCAGATGGGAACAACAAAAAACCATCAAGAATAGGAATATATATACAACTAACTTTTTCAATATGATCTACTGTGAGTGATCCATTTTAACTCCATGGAGATCATTTCTCAACCATTTTGGCAGTCTTAAAATCCTCTGAATCTAAAGATGAATATATTTCTAAATACTACTACTACCTTCACTCTCCGCTTTGCTACTCCCCTATTTTTCATGAAATGAATCTACCTTGAAGTTAAACTCACTGGCTCAGGGAATGGCAGTTTCCATGCCAAATGTAGGTCCTCTGCCTTTGCAGTACTTTGAATCACATCCTCTAAATCTACAATAAACAGCATATTCGACGAACAGCATCTAAACTCTCCATTGGCAACGTCATTAACCACATACCCGTAACCAGAAAGCATATAGGAATCCCAAAGCAGGCCTCGACAATCAAATAAAGATAGGGAGCTAGAATCAACAATACTCACCAACCTCTCCAAAATACAACATAAATAGGAACAACACAAAATCCAGAAGATAACTTTTCGTCAATGAATATATCTCAAAAAGAGAAAAGAACAATTGGAACAGAAAGAAAACCAATCACGAACTAGGTTAGGAAAAAAAATACAAGTAACTGGAAAGATTTGACATGAAAGTCAAAGAGGAACTCCCCACATGGTTTGTTAGCTCATACGCTAGACGAACGCAAGGAACTGAACTATCCATCAAAGCAATATGATTTTCAACCTTTAAATGCTTCACTGTTAAGTTTGATTAGAATTCCCCTTTATTTTTAACTAGAACTGCCAATTCCTCTTTATGTTCATCAATTTGATAAACATCTTGACTACTAAATTGAACCCTTTCTCTCTTTTAGGTACAAGTTTCACTATTGTGTCTCTCAACTTCTTAATCATTGTTGCAAGATTGTCGTTAATATTCTGTCTTCCCTCTTTCAAAATATGTAATGAGCTACATAGAAAATACTCTTACCCATACTCCTGAATCATGATCCTTCAGCACAAGATCCATCCCATTTCACTCTCTTAGAATTGTACAGAAAACTATTCAACAACTGAATGACACAAATTCTTATCCATAAATGCAAACTATAAGATAATATTTGACCAACCAATTAAAGAGGTGGCAAAATTATCTACCAAATTTGATGCCAATTTTTACAGTTTGCAACTTGTTGGGAATGGTATCTCAAAAGCCACATTGAAAAGAAGAAAAAAACAGTTTTTGGTAGTTAAAGAGTAAAATTCATATCGATTAATATTGAATTTTGATGTCTCTTGAAGGAAGAGAAAATGAAAGGTTATTGTAATGAGATCGTATGGCATATTAACTCTCAAAGGAATATGTAAAAGTTAGTAAAGTGATCTTTGGGTTGCCTTAAGTTAATTACACACTTAATATATATATGTGTCATTAGATGATTATAAGGAGTAACAAACACACAAGTTATGTGAAGGGTTTGTTGCATGGCTAAAGCTAAAAATAAAGAACATTATGGATATTTTGGGTTCTTTATTTTAGCTTTATGTGTATGAGAGATTTTGGGCATAATGGAGCTTTAGATTTGAGTGTTATTTTTTATTCCTAATATTATTCTTGAGATACAGATTGTATTGGGCATTGGATTAAGACTTTTGTATGAAAAAGTGATATTAGTGAATTTATTTTTGACATTGGGTGTAGATTAGGCTAATTTGTCAAACCATATAAATTTTTTGTGTTCTTATTTTCTTGTTGATCTTATTTATTTTTTGCACTTCCGCTTTGTCCAACAACTAGTATCAAAGCTAATGGTTGGGAAATCCTATTTTATAAAAGATATGACAACAAAAAGGTTTGAGACACATAATATAATAATATTAAGAGTATATGGGTACAAAAGGGCTTCTTAAGGTGCATTTGAAGAAGCAATTATATACCTTAAAGATGGATGAAGGTGGTGATGTTAGAAGCCATGTGAATAAATTCAAATGATATGTTTCTGAATTATTAGTGTTGATGTGAAGACATAAGATAAAGATCAGACAATGATTTTATTATCTTCACTGCTTGATTCATACGATGTATTGATTTCTTCACTACTTAAGGGAAATACTACATTAACAATGGATGAGATGTTAACAAATTTCTTGAAAACTGGTCTTAAGAAGCAACTGGCTAATTCTTTGAGTTATGGAGATTGTCTTGCCACAGACGGTGATTCAAAAACAATCTCAAATAATGAAAGAAACAAAGATATTCAAGTAGAGATGAAAACTGGTTCAAGCCTCATCAAATATGTGATATTGAGTGTTTCTACTATCACAAGAAAGGACACATCAAAAGGTATTACAAAGAAAGATTAAAGGCCATAAAAAACCTTAATGAGAAGAAACAACATGGTGCTAGATGGGTAAAGGTAATTGAAACTTGTGATATCAAAAATTATCTAATTTGTGTGACAAGTTGTGATGTTTTTCAAGACAATTGAATTTTGAATTCTACTTACTCATTTCACATGTATGCAAATGGGGAGTTATTTGATAGGTACAAACCTTATGATACAAGTGATGTTGTGATGGCTATTGGTTCAAGGAGCAAGGTTATTGATATGTGTACTGTTTGATGGAGTTGTCCAAACATTAAGTGATGCAAGGCACGTACCCAGCATGAGGAAGAATTTGGTTTTGTTGAGTAGGTCGGATACCTTAGTTAATGATTTTTCTAAAAGGAATGAATTTATGGAAGTTGGTAAAGGTTCATTGGTTATTATTTATACAAGTTGATAGGGTATCTTGCTGGAGGTGGAGTTACAACCGCCTTTAAAGATAAGGTAAATATTGGTGAAAAGTTGAACTTAAAATCTTACAAGAATCATGGTAATATGAAGCAAGAAAAATGTATCAACTTCAATGAAGAGGCAATGGCTTTTGGGGGTAAAACTATAGTATTAAAGAGTTTCTCTAAAGGTGAAGCAAATTCGAATATGGTTGTTGTTGAGACTCTATATCTTACAGAGAGAGATTAGAGAGAGATGAATGTAAAGGACTGAATCTGTGGATCCTCTTGAGTGGTCCATCTATTTATAACACATTTATAGGTACATGTGTCAGCTATACAATGTGTACATATAAGCACGTGTCAGGAGGGCATAATTAACCTAAAGTACAATGTGTCAGAGATCCAGGTCGAGTTTTACTCGTGCTGTCCACGAGCTCGTACTATACTCGAGCTCGTGCTGTTCTTGGGCTCGGTCTTATTGAGGCTCGAGCTACCATTGGGCTCGGTTTGTATAAGGCTCGAGCTGCCATTAGGTCCCCTTTATCCAAGAAATTATAGATCGAAGTGTACCATGTGGTAAAGAGAGTGTCTACGCATCCGATCCTTCTTTCAGCCTCTTCCAGAGACGCCTGTGCCAGCACCATAATTGATACTACCCGATCTTGCTTGGTCTTTCTTATTGACGCCAAATTGCTAAGGCATCGACGTATTTGTTCTCATTTCGTGCTATTTGTTTAATCTTGAACTTTGAGAATTTGGAGCACTCTCGTTTTAGTCTCTCCAAGTACTTCTTCGTTTTTCCGTCCCTTGCTTCAAACGTTCCCAGAAACTGATTGAACACGAGCCTGGAGTCACTATGTAGAGTAATTCTATCTACCCTTAACTTTTTCGTGGTCATGACTCCGAATATGATAGCTTCATACTCTGTGATGTTGTTGGTTGCCTGAAAATCAAGCCTGACTGCATATTCAAAGCAGTTTTCGTCCTTATCTATTATAACCACCCTTAGTCCTCCGCCATTAAAGTTGTGTGTTCCATCTACAAATACTTGCCAAGTTAGTGCATTTGTTCGGTCTACTCTGCATACCTCCACAGTCTCTGTTGTGTTAACGACCTCGGGACCATTAGTGAACTCGGCCACAGCCTACCCTTTGATGGCCATAGCCATGTATTTAATGTCATACTCCCAGTTCTACGGCAATTTGGGCCAGTCTTCCTGCAACCTCGGGTTTTGTCAATACATTTTTGAGAGAGTGTAAGGTGAATACTATAATTATGTGCGAGCCAAAATAATGCCTAAACTTTCGTGCAGTAATTTTGAAAGCAAAGGCAAATTTGTCTATGGTGGGATATTTGCTTTAGGCCTCTGTTAAAATTTGGCAATTTGGCTGACATAGTAGATGGGTTGTTGAATTTTGTTCCTTTCTGTTATCAGTATGACACTGCATGTCTGGTGTGTGACAGCCAAATATAGATAAAGAATCTCCCCTGGAAATGGGTTGACTAGGATAGGGGGATTACTAAGGTATTTTTTGATTTCTTCAAAGGCCATGCTGCAGTCCTCATTCCAAAAGCCAATCGTGTTCTTTCTCAGCATCTTGAAGAAGGGCATACACTTGTCTATGCATTTAGCAATGAATCTGCTCAACGCCCCTATCCTTCCATTCAGTTGTTGTATACCCCCGAGACTACTAGGTGGTTTCATGTTCATCAATGCCTGTATTTTTTCAAGATTGGCCTCAAATCCTCTTGCTGATACGAGATACCCCAAGAATTTTTTTACATCCACACCAAAAATGCATTTTTTGGGATTAAGTTTCATGTCATACCTTCGTATCACCTCAAATATCTCCTGTAGATCTCTGATATGGTTCAGGGGTTGAGCTAACTTAACCACCATGTCGTCAATGTATGCTTCCAGGTTCCAAACCAACTAACTTTCGAACATTTTGTTGACGAGGCATTGATATGTTGCACCCGCGTTTTTCAATCCAAATGGCATTCTTGTGTAGCAGAACATTCCTTCTTCTGCTATGAAAGAAGTTTTTTCTTCATCTTCAGGGTGCATTTTGATTTGATGATACCCAGAACATGCGTCTAAGAAGCTCATCAACCCAAACCTAGAAGAGGCATCTACCAACTAATCAATGCTTGGGAAGGTGAAGCAGTCTTTGGGGCATGCCATGTTTAGATCAGTGAAGGCTACGCACATACGAGATGCACCGCACGCCTTTTTTACTAGTACCACATTTGAGAGCCATGAGGGATACTTGACTTCCCTAATGGTCCCTGCCTCTTTGAAGGCAGCTACATGTTATTTGATTACCTCATTTTTTTCTATCTAGGGAACTTTCTTTTACGTTGTTGAATGGGTTTAGCTTCTGCTCCGACGTTTAGTCAGTAGGTTATGACTCGTGAATCAATTCCTGATATGTCCATAGGGGTCCACGCAAAGATGTCTGCATTGGTTTTTAGAAATAACGAGAGCTCTTCCTTGAGTTATGTTGTTAAGTAGTCACCAATTTTCACCGTGTGGCCCTTTCCCTTCTCATCAGTTAGGAAGTCTTTTACCTTATTCAAAAAAACTGACCTCGTTATGCTTTTATTCCATGTTCGCTTTGGAGGGAGGCCTCTCGGTGATTGCTATTTGGGAGTAGTTCCCTTCATTGTGGCATTATAACAACGCCTGGCGTTCTCTTGATCTCCTCTCACCTCCTCGGAGCCTTCAATCGTAGAGAATTTGATTACTTGATGGAAGGTGGATGGGACTGCTTTCATGTTGTGTATCCAAGGTCTTCCGAGGATGGCATTGTAATGTGTCAGGGCGTCAATGATGGCGAAATTGGTCATTATTATCACCCCTTTTGCCATGATGGGTAGGATCACCGTTCCTCTTGCATAGGTGGTGCTGTCGTTGAATCCTACGAGAGGAAGCTCTGTTTTGACGATGTCTGTGTCTCCTAGCCCAAAGGCCCAGAGAGTTGTTAGGAAAATGAGGTCTACTAAACTCCCAATGTCAATCATTACTCGTCGGACGTCACAAGACCCGATCCTCAGGGTTATCACCAAAGGGTCCTCGTGATGGGATGCAATCTCATCCTTCTCCGTGAAAGTTATTTTCATAAGGAGTCTTGCTTTATCCAAAACGTATACGTGGGGTGCGTTGTACAACTCCCTTGCAAATCTTTTGCGAGCATTGTTAGAGACCCCGCTGACTCTTGACCCTCCATGTATGGTGTGGATGGTTTTAATGTTGGGCCCCCCACGAGGCTCTTTTCCAGTGCTTGATGAGTATGTTGGTCGAAACATTCTTCGTTCGCCTTAGTAGCCTCCTCTTCTATCTTCATTTGTTGTGACGAGGTCTTTGCAACATCCTCTAGCCAACAATGCCTCCAATTCTCTTTTGAAGTTTCTGCAATCTCTCGTCTCGTGGCCTATATCTTTGTGAAAAGCATACCATTTCGACGCATCTCTCCCTAGAGTATTCATCTTAGGTGGCCACCTAGTCTCGGGCTCCCTTTCCATTCTTTGTACAATTTGGGTTAAATCGACTTTTAAAGGAGGACCCTTGATGGGAGATAATGCTCTTCCCCAAGTTTCCCTATTTTTCGGCTAGCTTTTATTTACCGCCCCGTTTCTGTTTACTGACCATTGCCCTACTTGCCTGTTGCCTACAACAAATCATTTGTTTTTGTAAGTTTGGTGTGTTTGGTCCGGGCTCATTCTCTTTTATTCTTTGTTTGGTGTCGAGATCAACTCTCCTCCCATTCGACAATCCTAGGCTAGGCTAATGTCACGTCCCGCCCAAACTGCCCCTAAAAATCCAAATGTTGGCTGCCTAAAGGATCTAGACACATGGAAAGTTCTAGAGTTGCCTAGAGAAGTCTAGAAAAGGCTAGAGTTGGACGGACTCAACTCAAGCTTGAAAACCCTAGAATGTTCTAGAGCACGCTGGAGAGTGCTAGAGTGGGTTGGAATATTCTAGAACATACCGGATGGTTCGGGAAGGATGTAGAAGCCGCTGGAAACTTACGGAACATCCCGGAACGTGCATGAAGGAACTAGACAAACCTAGAAGACTCTAGAGTTGGATAGAAGGTCCTAGAACCTTGTGGCATATTGTACATAGAACTCTCTTGTATATTCTAGAGCTAGAAGGATCTAGAAAAATGTGGCATACTCCTAGGCTTGTTGCCACACTATAAATAGACTTATTGGTCTTCATTTGTAATCATCCTTGGGAATTCTTAGCATTTGTAACATAAACTCTCTCTAGAGCAATACAAAGCATTCTTTGCAAACTCTTTCTATTCTCTTTGGAGTTACATTTTCGGATTCAAATGCAAGCTTAGTGCAACGGACGGTGCTAAGTGCCGCACGATCGATACTTGAAAGATTAAGGTCGTGACAGTTGGTATCAGAGCTTTGGGTTGAAGCAATCTTACTCTTGGCATAATGAAGAACGTTGCTCCATCTACACCAAGCGTTGATGTTCCACCTATGGAACGTGGACGTGAGGAAACCCGGAAAGCATCGAAGGAATCTCGAGCCAAGTCGAAAGACATGCTTTCTAGCTTGGAGGCACGAGTTGGGAGTGCGCAGGACAGTTTAGGGGAGCTTTTTGACCGAGTGAACAACTTAGAGGAGCGTTGCAATGGCTTGGAGGCCGAGGATGTGGAGATCCATGCAACGGTTAAGATGTCACTCAACGAGCTAGATGGTGGGTTAAAGCAAGAGATTGATGAGTTGAAAGCTGAACTTGCCAAGGTAAGAGATCTCGTCCAAAGAGAACTCGCAAATGTCTTGCTTAGAGTTGAGGATATGGGTGGTGATCTAGCTCTATGTAAGCGGGCTATGGCCGCGGGAACTAGCACAACCACCGTCATTGAAGCTAAGAGGGTGGATGTTCCCAAGCCTAAGACCTTCAATGGTGTTAGGAATGCTAGGGAAGTGGAGAACTTCCTATGGGGGCTGGAACAATACTTTGAGGCTACTGGCATAACGGACCATGCCAGCAAGATCCGAACTGCTGCCATGTACTTGATTGACACTGCTATGTTGTGGTGGAGAAGGAGACATGGTGATGTGCAACGAGGGGTGTGCACAATTGACACCTTTGAAGATTTCAAAAGGGAGTTCAAAATGCAGTTCTTCCCCGTAAATGCTGAAGAGGAGGCAAGGGGCCGATTGCGACGATTGAAGCAAACAGGTAGCATAAGGGACTATGTGAAGGAGTTCACAACCTTGTTGCTAGAAGTCCCCAACACATCTGAAAAGGATGCCCTATTCTTATTCATGGATGGTCTCCAATCATGGGCTAATCTGGAGCTCAAGCGACGTGGTGTCCAAGACTTGTCTTCGGCCATCGCAACTGCAGAAAGCTTTATTGACTACTCCACAAACAAAGAAAGCTCCAAAGCCACAGATAAGAAGTTTGTTGGAGGAAAGAGTGGGGGAAGCCATGGTAAAAGTCAGGGACCTAAGAACCACAAAGACAACTCCTCGTTCAAGCCATGGGACAAGGGGAAGGAAAAGGAGGATCGTGGTACCTCAAAGCCCCGTGTGACGTGCTTCATTTGCGACGAACCGCATTGGGCACGCGAATGTCCGAAGAGGAAGGCCTTGAGTGCCTTAGTTGCTTCCACTCATGAGCAGGATGGAGGCGAGTCGGACGGAGGTGCAAAGATGGGTTCTTTGCGCCTACTTGGTGCATTATAGAACGCCCCAAAGACCCCTAAAGGTTTGATGTACGTGGGTGCCACCATTAACGGGAAGGTTACCAAAGCATTGGTCGACACAGGTGCATCGCATAACTTTGTTTCAATGGAAGAAGCAAAGAGACTTGGCCTGAAGGTTGTCAACGGAGGGGGTTCTCTCAAAGCAGTTAACTCAACAGCACTACCATTACATGGAGTCGCTCGAGGAGTTAAGGTCAGTCTTGGTGCATGGACTGGCAAAGTGGACTTATCTGTAGCGCCTATGGATGACTTCACAGTTGTATTCGGCATGGAGTTTTTGGACCAGCTAAGAGCTTTCTTGGTGCCATGCTCAAACTCTATGTGTATCATGGATGGTACGAAGGCGTGTGTGGTGCCGACGGAAAGGACCAGCAAACCTACTATCCAAGCTCTCTCAGCACTTCAATTCAAGAAGGGATTGAAGAGGGACGAAGAGAGTTACTTGGCCATCTTAAAAGAATACGACGATGAGGAGACATCACCAAAGCCGAGCTTGCCAACGGAAGTGCAAGCTGTCTTAGATAAGTTCCAAGATGTAATGCCGGAAGCATTACCCAAACGGTTACCTCCAAGGAGGGAGGTAGACCATGAAATAGAACTGGAACCCGGCACCAGGCCACCAGCAATGAGCCCATATCGGATGGCAAACTCAGAGTTGGTAGAATTGCAGAAGCAACTCGACGAATTGCTGGATGCTAGCTTCATAAGGCCCTCCAAAGCCCCATTTGGTGCCCCGGTGCTCTTTCAAAAGAAGAAGGATGGCTCGCTGCGAATGTGCATCGACTATAGAGCTCTAAACAAGATCACAGTCAAAAACAAGTATCCTATCCCTCTTATTGCTGATTTGTTCGATCAACTAGGGAGTGCTAGATACTTCACAAAATTGGACTTGCGATCGGGATACTACCAGGTACGCATAGCCAAGGGAGATGAGCCCAAGACTACTTGTGTAACCAAGTATGGTGCCTATGAGTTCCTTGTTATGCCATTCGGCCTCACAAATGCACCAGCCACCTTCTGCACTTTGATGAACAAGATTTTTCATCCCTACCTCTAACGGTTCGTTGTAGTATATCTTGACGACATTGTGATCTATAGCCGGACTATGGAAGAACATCTAGAGCATTTGAAGAAGGTGTTCGAGGTCCTAAGGGAAAATGATCTATACGTCAAGAAGGAGAAATGTTCATTTGCCCAAGATGAGGTGATGTTCCTAGGGCATAGGATAAAGGATGGAAAACTGATGATGGATGGAGCTAAGGTGAAAGCCATTCAAGAATGGGAACCTCCTACCAAGGTTCCCGAGTTAAGATCTTTCCTCGGACTTGTGAACTACTATAGAAGGTTTATCAAGTCCTACTCAGCGAAAACAGCCCCACTCACTAACTTACTCAAAAAGAACAAGGCTTGGGAATGGACAAGTGAATGCCAAGCCTCGTTTGAAGACTTGAAGAAGGTCGTTAGTGAAGAACCGGTGCTTTGCCTACCAGACCCTTCCAAGAGGTACGAGCTGCATACGGATGCATCAGATTTTGCCATTGGAGGAGTATTGATGCAAGAAGGGCGTCCGATAGCTTATGAGAGCCGCAAGCTAAATGACACCGAACGTCGCTACATCGTACAAGAGAAGGAAATGACCACTGTCATTCATTGTCTAAGGGTGTGGCGACACTACTTATTGGGCTCTCGTTTTGTAATTATGACGGACAATGTTGCAACAAGCTATTTCCAGACTCAAAAGAAGTTGAGTCCCAAGCAAGCTCGATGGCAGGATTTCTTGGCAGAGTTTGACTACAGGTTGGAGTACAAGCCCGGCAAAGCTAATGTGGTGGCTGATGCGTTGAGCCAAAAGACGGAGCTAGCAGCCTTAAGTAGGCCAAGTAGCCCTTTACTGGAAAGGATCAAAGAAGGGTTAGAGCATGATGCCCTTGCTCAAAATCTCCTTGCCCTCATCAAGGAAGGAAAGACGAGACGATTTTGGCTGAGTGACGGACTACTCTATGCCAAGCAGAGTCGTATCTTCGTGCCAAAATGGGGGAGCTTAAGGAAAGAGCTTATCAAGGAATGCCATGATTCCTTATGGGTTGGACACCCAAGAATGAGACACACCTTTGCTTTGATCAAATCCATCTACTATTGGCCTCAACTACGGGACGATGTTGAAGCTTATGTGAAGACTTGTCTTGTATGCCAACAGGACAAGATTGAACAGCATGCGCCCGGAGGTTTGCTAGAGCCGTTACCTATTCCAGAGAGACCATGGGAGAGTGTCTCTATGGATTTCACCACTTGCTTGCCAAAATCAGAGGGCTTTGGCAGCATTATTGTGGTAATTGATCGCTTCAGCAAGTATGCAACATTCATCCCTGCCTCAACGGATTGCACGGCAGATGAGACGGCACGCTTGTTCCTTAAACATGTTGTGAAGCATTGGGGGATTCCATCCAATATAGTGAGTGATCGAGACCCAAGATTCACAGGGAAATTTTGGACGGAATTGTTCAAGTTGTTGGGATCAGACTTGAACTTCTCTACCAGTTTTCATCCCCAAAGTGACGGACAGACGGAGCGTGCCAATGCATTGCTAGAGTTGTATCTTAGGCACTTTGTGAGTGCTAATCAACGGGATTGGGCGAAGCTGTTGGATGTAGCCCAATTTTCGTATAATCTGCAAAGAAGCGAGTCCACCGCAAAGAGTCCCTTTGAGATTGTCATGGGGCAGCAACCCATGACTCCCCATGCCTTGGCCACGAGTTATGAAGGGAAGAGCCCTGCTGCCTTCAAGTTTGCCAAGGCGTGGCATGAACAAGCGGAGTTGGCCCGAGCCTACCTGAATAAGGCGTCTAAGAAGATGAAGAAATGGGCTGACAAGAAGAGGAGGATGGTGGAGTTTCAGGAAGGTGATTTGGTCCTGGTGAAACTATTGCCCCAACAATTCAAGTCCTTGCGGAAGGTTCATAAGGGGTTGGTGCGGAAATATGAGGGACCATTTCCTGTCCTCAAGAAAGTCGGAAAGGTGTCATACAAACTGCAACTCCCTCCAAAGCTTAAAATCTATCCGGTCTTTCATGTAAGTATGCTTAAACCCTTTCATGGAGACAAGGAAGACATGAGTAAGGGAGAATCCATGAGGGGGCCTACCACAGTGGTAACCTCCTTTGACAGGGAAGTGGACTCGATTTTGGCAGACCGCTTGATCCGAAGAAGAGGCTTACCAAGTTATAAGGAATACTTGGTCAAATGGAAAAACGCCCCAAAAGAAGAGACAAGTTGGGAACCTTAGGATTCCTTGTGGCAATTCAGAGATGCAATAGAGAGGTTTCAACTTGAAGGCGCGAAGAGGGCGTCGCAAACTTGAGTGGGGGAGGGTGTCACGTCCCGTCCAAACTGCCCCTAAAAATCCAAATGTTGGCTGCTTAAAGGATCTAGACACATGAAAAGTTCTAGTGTTGCCTAGAGAAGTCTAGAAAGGGCTAGAGTTGGACGGACTCAACTCAAGCTTGAAAACCCTAGAATGTTCTAGAGCACACTGGAGAGTGCTAGAGTGGGTTGGAATATTCTAGAACATGCCGGATGGTTCGAGAAGGATGTAGAAGCCGCTGGAAGCTTACGGAACATCTCGGAATGTGCATGAAGGAACTAGACAAACCTAGAAGACTCTAGAGTTGGATAGAAGGTCCTAAAACCTTGTGGCATATTGTACATAGAACTCTCTTGTATATTCTAGAGCTAGAAGGATCTAGAAAAATGTGGCATACTCCTAGGCTTGTTGCCACATTATAAATAGACCTATTGGTCTTCATTTGTAATCATTCTTGGGAATTCTTAGCATTTGTAACATAAACTCTCTCTAGAGCAATACAAAGCATTCTTTGCAAACTCTTTCTATTCTCTTTGGAGTCACATTTTCGGATTCAAAGGCAGGCTTAGTGCAACGGACGGTGCTAAGTGCCGCACGATCGATACTTGAAAGATTAAGGTCGTGACACTAAGCTCCCTTTCTAAGTTGACGAATTTCTTGGCCTCCTCATAAGCTTCCTTCAACATACGTGATACAGATTTAGTCAATTCCATGAATAGGTTGAAATTTCTTAGCAAGCCTCGCCTGAAGGCCTCTATAGCAATAGAACTAGGGCAGTCAGTGATTTTCAATTTTTCTTCTCTGAATTGCTTCATGTGCCCTTCAATGGGTTCCTTTTC
Source organism: Hippophae rhamnoides (assembly GCA_033030585.1). NCBI lineage: Eukaryota > Viridiplantae > Streptophyta > Magnoliopsida > Rosales > Elaeagnaceae > Hippophae > Hippophae rhamnoides. The sequence goes on along the minus strand of CM065436.1, from coordinate 42,988,279 downwards.
CCCTTGTATAATTGAAAAGAGGTGATGAGATTCTTTTCTCAAGGGTTTGTTGTAGGCGTAGTTGGTGATAAATAATTTGGCGAACTATGGGAAGGAGGCTATGGACCTAGTAGGTAGATTGTTGAACCATTTCTGTGCACCATCGTAGAGGGTGACGACGAACAGCTTGCACATCATCGCGTCTCTCTTTGCTTGGGTGAGACTCATGGATGCCATGGCTGTTTTGAAATATTGTACGTGAGTCACCGGATCCTTCGTCCCAAAATAGTCAGGGCATATGGGAGCATTGAACTTAGGTGGAGGCTCATCATTTTCAATTGCATTTGAGAAGGGGGAGATGTACAATTGTTCGCAATCTCTATCCATCTCGTAGGGGGCTTTTCCCTTTTCCTATTTATCACTTGCTTCTTTCAAGGCCTCATCTTGCCTCTTATTGTTCTCCTCTAAGGCTTGAAGCAGTGTTTCCCAACTTCGTTTTTCTTGGAGCCATTGTTCCTCATCGAGACGAGCCGAGTTGGAGAGGGGGTTCTCTCAACTTCATGCTCGATAAATTGGAGCTCGGATTGATCGCGTCCCGTTGCCTCTCCGTTGACCAGTTCGACAGTAGGGTTTTCTGGGATCCTTTCCTCTGCCTGAGATCGTAGAGCTCTATTTTCTCTTTGGGTTTCGTCGAGCTCTTTCCTAAGCTTGAGCAATTGGCGAGATAACTCTTGATAGAGGGTGATGTCTTCTGCCCTAGTCTCATTGGTTGCCAGTGGTGTGTTTCCTTGAGCAGCCAATGTTTCGAGATCAGTCGAATTTGACCATCTTTCAGAGCGAGTTATAGCCATGATTTTTTGAATTGCGAGTAGTGTGCGATGGACCTTCCTAATTTCTCTCTAAGATTGAGGTGAGTCCCTATAGGATATGGGGTCAAAAACTTGTGATTGACCTCAGAATCTGAGCCCCATGGTGGGCGCCAAAATGTTGAGACCCTGTATCTTATAGAGCGAGATGAATGTAAAGGGCTGAATGTGTGGATCTTCATGAGTGATCTATTTATTTATAGCACATTTATGGGTACATGTGTCAACTATACAATGTGTACATATAACTACGTATCAGGAGGGCATAATTAGCCTAAAGTACAACGTGCCAGAAATCCAGGTCGAGTTTTACTCTTGCTATCTATGAGCTCGTACTATACTCAAGCTCGTGCTGTTCTTGGGCTCGATCTTACTGAGGCTTGAGTTGTCATTGGGCTCGATTTGCATAAGGCTCGAGCTGCCATTGGGCTCGATTTGTATAAGACTCGAGCTACCATTGGGCTCGGTCTGTCTCATGGGTGGGATGTCTAGGGTACTTCATCTTCTGTCTTGAGCTGGACATGGCTTAGGTAGGTTACAATGTCCGATCTTTAGGTCGGTCCAGATGTCCAAACAGCTGTCTTTTGTTGAAAATGAATTGGTGGGTGCACCCTACCCTTAAATGAGGTGCAATAAGGGAGAGTGTGTGTGGACATACCATAAAATGTAGCTTGTTGGTAGCTTTTGAGCTAAGGTGAAAATTGTTGGGAATGATATCTCAAAAGCCATATTGAAGAGAAGAAAAAAAATAGTTATTGGAAGTTGGAGAGAAATTCATATTGATTAATGGTAACTTTTGATGTCTTTTTAAGGAAGAGAAAATGAAAGGTTATTGTAATGAGATCTTATGACATATTTATTCTCATAGGAACATGTAAGAGTTGGTAAAGTGTGATCTTTGGGTAGCCTTGAGGTATTGACACTCTCTTATATATATATGACATTAGATGACTATAAGGAGTAACGAACACACAAATTAGTGAAGGGTTTGATGTATGACTAAAGCTAAAAATAAATAATATTATGGATATTTTGGATTGTTCGTTTTAGGTTTATTTGTGTGTGAGTTTTTGAGTGGAACGGGATTTTGAATTTGAGTGTTATTTTGGGTTTTTAATATCATTATTGGGATAGAAGGTATATTTGGTATTGGGTATTGGATATTAAGTCAAAACTCTTGTATCAAGAAATGGTATTGGTGGATTTATTTATAACATTGGGTGTGGATAAGGCTAATTTACTCGAAAACTTAAATTTCTTGTGTCATTATTATCTTGTTCATCTTGTTTATATTTTGTGGTTCCGTTGTGACCAACACAACTATATATCATAGGGTTCAATCAGCAACAGAAACTAATTCAGTGCAGAAATACACAAATAGAAAGACACAAAATTTAACTAAAATCTAATAATTCAAACATGGGAAACCCATAAAAATTAGAAGAAAAAAAAGAAAACAGAAGCAGAAACCCAAGTTGAATATAAGTTTGAAAAATTGAATTCAGAAACACATACCGCGAAAATTAAACCAAAAGCCCACAAATACTCCACAAAAAATCCAAGAGCATCCATCTGAGGACCTTCCCAGAAGTCAGGTTCATCACCAGGAAGCCTAGGCAAGACAAACCCATCATCAACATCTTCAACAGCAACACCAGCAGAACTATTAACATCACCAAAGTTTTGAAGACGATCAATATCAGAATCTTGAAGTTCAGAATCTTTAGTAGTGATGTTACTCTTCCTGTTTTTTCCGTCTAACCTTCCTGTTCTGGGCTGAAACCTCTTGGCGGAGACTACGTGAAGATTTCTGGATGAGAGTGGAAAGAAAACGGGACGGGAATTGATGACGTGGGTATATGGATGTCTTCTGGTGGAGCGACCATAGGAGATCCCTGCACCACCATAACTACCTCCTCCACCGTTGGCTATGGTTAATGCCATGAGTGGATAAGACTGTGTTTTGAGCAGAGAGAGGAGCGGACAGTCTCGTTACTTTGTTCTATATTTGGCTCGTACGTGAGGCCGTGAGGTGATGGAAAGAGTGACACTTCAAACTCTTTATTATATGGATTTTTTTTCTTTTTACTTGAATATGAAAAAACAATATTTTATATATATATATTAATAATATTTTTTTAAAATTATCAAGACATTGTATAAAAGTTTTTTTCCTCTTATATGCATAAATATATGTGTCCGTAAATTATTAATTTTTTCACTTTTTTAGGAAATAATACAACCACAAATCCCCTAATTGCACCGGAACACTTTTAAATATATAAAAAAAATCAATATTATTAAATATATAAAAAAAATATAGAATAAATCTCTCCATAGAATCTTAATTAAATTTATTATTAAAATCTGAATAAATAAAAAATATTATGAATAATATTGCATTTCACCAACACGTAGTTATAAAAATACTAAGAAAATAAAACTAATTAAATTATGAAATATAAATAATAGTATGTAATATACTGTGATAAAAATTATTTTTATTAAAAAAATATTATTCAAAATTTCGATAAAAAATATTATTATCATGTATATTTATTATAATGTAGTGACATCCAAATCTTAATTTTATTAGGTGTGAATTATATAATAATGTTATTTAAATAAATAAAAAAATTCATTGTATTTATGTTTTTCGTATACAAAACATAATATCTATTTTATTTTATTTAATATTTTTATCTTTTTTTATTTATATAAAATTGGTTATCGTGTATTAGTAATTTTCAAATACACGTAATTAGATACATTTTGTATATAAACATGTTTATTAACAGAATATTTTTCTCTTTTACATACATGTAACAAATCTATTAAAATAATAATAATAAATAAATATGCTTCACTTTCAAGTTAAAAATGAATTTAATTAAAACTGCACTTTTTACTAATGTCCTGAAAATGATAAATGACAATAGTAGTTTGTTATAATAATAATAATAGGAACTTTAAATCTGCTGTTATTTAGTTGTACAGTCTGGTTACTACTCATAAAAGAGCCACCTATATTCATTGGATAATTTTATAACAAATTTTAAAGTGTAAAATTGATATTTATAATAACATTTATTATTTATCAAAAATGACACCCATAAATATCTAAATAATTATATTTTGTTGATAATTACATCATAGTTTATCTTCTTCCATGAATAGTATACGTAATTTTTTATTTATTTGTTATTTGTTATTTTAAATTATTTATTTAAATAAATATATGAATAATTTATAAATTTGTTATTATTATTTTATTCTAACATATGGGCGCTTTCGTATTATTAATGAAGAGAGCTTTTTAATATTTAGCATGATGAATCATTTCAATGTTTCTATTATGTAATCTATTTTATATTTTTTTATGCTTTCAAAGATGATTTATCATAAATTTTCTTCATTTTATCGTTCTAATGTTGAATTTTATTTTTCATAAATCTTGAAGAAGATTATCATTTGTTTTTCAATTTACCGTCAGATATGGTGTATCATTTTTTGATATCATCGACATCCAATTAAGAAAAATATTCAATTATACCTTTAGTTATTAAACTTTATTAGATTTAATACTTCATTCTCTTAATTTTTTTTAATATTATGTCCACTATTTTTTTAAATTTAACACATTTAATCTACGATTAAAAATTAGACTAAGTTATATGTAATAATTAGAATTAATATGTTAAGAATACTTATTTTTGCATTATACAATCTCTTATCTTTTAAAGTTTAACATATTTAATTTATTATCTTTAATTTTGAATTAAAATTGTTAAATTTAAAAAAATAATCAACCTAATATTATGAAAAAATATTAAGAGATCAAAATGTTAAATAAAATAACCTAATATGGAAATGAATGTATAATGAACAGAATTATAAAAAATATGATCACCTCTAAAACTTATAACAATAAAATTATAATCAACCTATTATTTTTATTTTTATTGTTATTTCGTTCAACAAAGATTATTAGTTTACTATTAATCAATCTTGTAAAATTATAAAAAATAATAACTCTAAAACTTATAACAATAAAAATAGTACACTAATAATATTAAATAGAATCTAATTAGATGTCGCAAAAAAAATGAAATGATTTTAATAATAAAAATGTATGAAACAAACATAAATGATACTATTTTTTATAGTTATAAGTTTAATAATGTTATTTTTGTTATTTTCCCTTTAATCTTTTATTTTGGGAAAAACGTTAATTCTAAAAACCTGAATCTGGATTACCAAATTTCATAATTTATCTCGATATAAAAATTCTTCTTTTAAATACAACCATTCAAACCATATATTTAGACTCTCCATTAGATAATTAAATATTTATGTATTATCTTTCGAAATTTCAATATGATGTATTACCATTATTTTCCAAACAAAATTCTTTTATATATATATATATATATATATATATATATATATATATATATATATATTAATATAAGTGAAGATAATTGTTTTTGACAACTACTTTGGAACAAAATAGATAGGTTTAATGTAATTTTCCAAAACCAAATGTCTTATTTTGTTTTCCATACTAATATTATGTAAAAAAAAATTAAATTTAATACTTTTGTCAATTTTATTACAATTGACTAGTTATGTTATTACAATATCTTTCAATCAACTATTTCATTCAAAATTTAAAAGAAATCATAACATTCATGTTGGGATCATCCGAATTCTAGATAGAGAACTTAGAGAAAAGCTAGAAAAAATGATTCAATGTGTAGATTTCTTAAAGTACCCATATATTTATAGGGCTTTACATATACAAGTGACAAATTTATAAGGTGGATACACGAGAATACGTCAAAAAAGGCATAAAAGTAAAAGTACACTGATGGATAGGGGTCGACTACCTAAGGTTCGATCAGGTGGGTGACCCTATATATACAATAGAGGGTAGGACTATCCCTCAAGCTCGGGCTACCACCGTGCTCAACTTGGGTTGTCATCCTGGTTCGAGATGGCGTATTGTCTTGAGCTATTGTTACGACCAGGGCTATCACTTACTCCATATATCCAAATATCAAGTCCCTTTATTCTTTCAACTCGAGCTTTATGCTCAGGTGGAAGAGTAAAACTCAGGCAATGGATTTGAATTGTTGAGCTTCCCTACTAAATGTTTGTCAATTGATTGGAGAGAGAAAACTGAGGGTCTCTATATAAGGGGTGCTTGGCCTGAGACTTTTTCATCATATCTTACATATCAGACAAAAAGTAAGAGAAAAAAAGTTTGAGCCATAAAAAAGTTCAGTTCGATGGTAAAGAATTAGCTTGACATATAGCCTTTTAGCTCTCATTTTAAGAGTACAACACTTTGAGTTGAACACTTATCTACTTTCTTTTTAGGTTAGTTTTTAAAGAGTCTTTTCCTTTATTTTTCGAACTCGACCCTAGGTAATCTTTCTTTCTTGTGTCTTACCCCTTCCTTTATATTTTGTAGCCATTATGTGTAGAGAAGAGACCTCGGGCTCAGGCTCTTGGGAAAGCCCCTAGTATCCCACCGTTAGTGATGACATGGGGTCCTCTATTGAGATAAGCTCTTCAAGCAATAGAGGGTAATCTCATCCCCAACCTTCTACCTCTGCCCCTTCTTAAGTCGTTTCTACTATTAGGCTAAATGTTCCTTAGGCACAAATATCAGTGGCTATGACATGGAGGAAAAAAGGATAGGAACATAGGGGCTGGGGAACCCATAGGTCGTATTATAGGATGGTCAACCCTAGTTAGTACCAGTGGTTTGTCACTACTGGACGAGGAGAGACTGAGGAAAACATATAACATTTCCTCCTCGGTCGACATAAGGATTCCAATGGCTAGTGCTTATGATAGTGACCTTCCCCAATCTGGGTGGACGGTATTTCATGATAGGGTTTTATAGTTAGTGATAAGAGCTAAATTATTGCATTTTTGTTATGATTTAAATGTTGATATTTGTGTGAAAATTGTGTTTATTTGATTATTTAATCCACAAATGTCATTTCACGGGTATTTCGTATTTAAAGTGCAATTTCAGGTAAAATCATGATTTTGGAGAAGTTAGGGACAAAGTACAATGATCGGGATTGAATGAAAATAAAAAGAGAACAAAATTTCAAAATTTCAAAATTTGGAATTTCGCCGCCGGCGAGAGTATTATCGCCGCCGGCGAAAACCTTACGGAGAAAATGTTGAAAATCATGCAGGAAGCACGGATTTTGGCCAAGTGAATCTCGCCGCCGGCCAAAGTACTCTTGCCGCCGGCCAAAGTGTCTCGCCGCCGGCCATATTTATCTCGCCGCCGGCTAAAATCTTGGCAAAAATCTTCCCGAGAGCACAAATTTTGGTAAACTCATCTCGCCGCCGACCAAATAATTCTAGCTGCCGGCCACATTGAATTGGCCGTCGGCCAAATAATCTAGCCGCCGGCCACATTAATTTGGCCGCCGGCCAAAATTAGGAAAACAAAATTTAAATTGCCAGAAATCTCGCCGCGGCGAGAATAATGTCGCCGTCGGTGAGTTTCGTCCGAAAACAAAATTTTTTGTTGTTTTGTTCCAAAATTGCCCCCCAAACCCTAGATCTATATATACATTATGATGGAGAAAGAGGGGGACGGCAGAGAGAGCATAATTGAGTTATTTTTGCAGGAGAAAAGGAAATTTTGGAGAGAAAGGTTGGAGAAGCTTGAAGGATCATCACCATTGTTGCTACCAAGTCTTCCTCTTCAAGAGTTTTTCATCTCTTCTCCTTAGCTTTTATTTTCTACATTTTATTCAGATTGTTTGTTCATGGATTCAATTGAGAATATGTTTGTTCTTATTTTCGTTATGAACTAATTCGTTTTTGCTAAGGCTATGATGTAGTTGAATCATGAAAATATGATTTCTTGTGTTATCGTTATATGAATTCGTTGTTTTCAAGTTGAGTATTTATTTCCATGCTTAATGCTTTTAAATTTCTGATCAAGATTTAAATGATTTGTTGCATTATATTGAGACCGAGAGGAGATGTGTAATGAATGCTTCTTATGATAAATACCGTATGTTGAATGCGAGTTTGACACCTAATGCATGATGTATGTGGTTATTCTAGAAATTCCATAAATCGTAATGTGCTTATTTGTGATTAAATCTTCATAGAAATATAGTTAGTTTTCATAGATAAGTAATTCTAATATAACTCGAGAGAGAGTATTAGATAAGTTTGGGTTTTTCAACCATCACTTTTAACTTTGATTTTCATATAACATGACTTGAAATCGGATTGAATTGATTTAGCGAAATCAAATGCCTTAGCGTTTTTAATCATTTGTGAACAACATTAAATTTTGTTATTTGCGTTTAGTTTTAAGTTAATTTACTTTTTAAACAAATTCAAAAATTCGGTTTTCAAATAAAATTAGGGTTAGTCAATTTCGGTACTTAGTAACGCCATTCCTTGTGGGTTCGATATCCGTACTTTTGTACACTTTATTACTTGAACGATTCGTACACTTATGAAATTACACATCAGTTAGCGGTTAGGTTCCTCCTATACCCTCTTATTAGGAGGTTTCTGGAAGAGGAATTAGTTCGCGCCAGGTGAGTTAATGCCAAATAGATAAAAGTATTTGCTTTGCCTCACAATGATATGCCAGGAGCTCAACATGGATTTAGAGATGCCCAAGGAGAGTGTATATGTCTACAAAACAAGATAGAGGGATAAACGTGGCCCTGCCTAAGAATGAGAAGAACTAGAAAGAATACTTCTTCTGTCTTAGGCCAGTGTGAGTCTCCAACCAACGACACTAGGCTAATCAGGAGCGCTTGGAATGACACTAAGGTCATGATAAGGAATACAACCATGTCATTGGATGCAAAGTAACACATGGCTGACATTCAGAACTATCTCTCGAAAAAGACCCCGTAAAGGGATCTTTTGAATACCTCGCGCTTTGTCGCATGTGGGTTGATGAGACATGGTGCTATGGAGCCCCCTCTCCAGATCATTCGTAAGCCTGAGGCTCCTCCTAATCATAAGACCCTTCCCATAGATTATGGATTCAATAAACAATAATTTAAATTTTTATCATTCATAACAATGAAATATTTATGGATATAATAATTAAGTTAATTAAGTTAATTATATCTACTTATATTATTTAAGTTATTAAAAATATAAATTGATATTTGTTGATTTTTTTCTTTTTGGTATAAAAGTGTCCTTAAGTGGGGTCCAAACTCTTTTTTTAATATTAATTAACTAATATCCTTAGACACCCCTATTAATTAATTAAGTATTAAATTTTAACTTTATTTATAAGAAAATAGCAAACTATTTAATTACAATTTTAAGTGAAATCAATTAATTAGACTTTATTTAAGGTGTCCAAATTAAACCTAATAATTTAATTATTCGAATACTAACTTTCAAGTTTTAAAACTATTATTGAAAATATTTTATCAATACATTTTCAAACAATAGTTCTTATAAAAACTTTTGAAATATAGCTTCACTTTAACTACCGACTGATTGTAACAATAAATAAAAGAACATTACTCTAAATCAAATCGGATAATTAAAACTTAGAATCTAATTTTCAGATTTAAGTTTGTAAGGAAAAATAATATATTTCTCTATAACATCCTTAATATAAAATCTTGCATAAAAATAAAATCAATTTATTTTATATAAATGTTTTACATAGTTAATATTTCACAAACATAACAACGTTATTATTATATCATATTTACAAATAACCAATCATGTTAAACTTAATCATAGAAAAATTAAACATAACATATAAGAATAAAACATAAAATATAACTATAAATAATTCATTTTAAAATTATACCTCAAAAAAATCTTTACAGAACTTTAATGTTAATTCTGTTGGTGGAAAACCTCCAAACAGATTTACATTTCCATTTAATAAATCAAAAATTAGAAATCTATAAAAGCATAACTAGTTCTTCTTAAAAAGTGAAGAACTTTAAAACTAAAAAAACTAAGAATTAGAGAGAGAGAAGAGAGATTTTGAGGGATGATTTTTACAACGGAGGAGATAATCCTTTTCATAGGTAATGAAAAGGCCAAAAAAATTGGAAAAATATTTCAAAAATTGATTTTAGATGTGTTTGAATAGGTTGGCACACGTGTAAGGGGCAAGATTTGCGGTATTTAGGCATTGGCATGCATGGGCACACGAGAGCGTATGCTGGGTGAGTGAAAGCAGGACTCGACGAGGGCGAGACTTTGCATTTTTGATCATTTTGTCCAATTTTTCTCAACATATTTGTGATGTATTGCCTTCAGTATTTTTCTTCAAGTCTTTAAGTTATTCTTGAACAAAAATACCTGTAAAATAATAAAAATACCCGTGATTCTAAAAAGAAAAATTTATATAAAAATATGATAAAATCATACAAATATAAATCTATTTAATCAATTAAAGTACATTAAATCATGATAATTTTAGTATTTTTTAAGCACTTATCAGGTAGGTTCGAGGTGGTCGCTGACAATGGTGAACTAGTCCTCAGACTTTGTTTTTGTTGATGGGATCTCGTTGTATTAACATATCTCCTCTTGATTTTGTAGATCACATGAATTTTGATGTTGATGTGCTTTTGGCCCATCTTAAGGGACGGGTTCCCTCTCAGGGGGCTATCTCTCAAAAAAGGTACACCTTTGAACGTGAGGAAGGGGAGCAAAGAGGGGCACTCCTCTTCATAAAAGAAGAAGAAAGTAATGGTGGAAGAGTCCACACTCGGGCTTGAGCCTTTGAACGTGTTCGAGCCCTCACCAACCTCCCCCGGGCAACATGTTTCATCTCCTCCAGCTACTGCCCCATCCGTAAGAGATGCCCAAAAAGGGGAAAATGTGGTGAATGATTTGACAATTGATGTGAATAGGGTGGCTCTGTGTCGGAGTATGGCACTAGAATAGCTAGACCATTACCTGAAACATCTCCCATTCATAGCACATGAGAAGCAACTCGATGCCATGTGTGAGGCGAGAATTCAGAGGCCATGGTCGACCGCTTGCTATACCAGGTATGATCGTTCTTGTGTGTGCACGCTTTTATTTGATGTAAACTTGTATTTGCAATGTTTGACCTCACATTATCTGTATTTTTCATGCACTACTACTTTCTGGGCTAAATAGGGCCCATGGTATGAAGAGCTTAAAGCGTGATCTTTCTCTAGAGAAGGAGAATCACAACTCGGCCCTGTCAAAGCATGCGTTGCTGTTGGCCAAAGCCACCAAGTGGGAAGGGTAGGCCATAGATAAGTGATAAAATTTGGCCAAGGCCGTGTCCGAGGTTAATGGCTTCGCCCAGTGCATGGAGGAACTGGAAGAGAACAAGAGAAAGGTTGAGGCTGTATTAGAGGCTAGTAGTCTCAGAGTAGCCGAGCTTGATCACCGAGTGGCCAAACTAGAAGGGGCTAATGAAAAGGCGAAGGGCGAGCTCGATGCAATGGTTGATTAGCTCACCTCGAGTGTAAAGATATGATATGGGCTAGCCATGGACTTTTTCAAAAAGAAGGCCAAGAAAAGAGATTGGGCAAGTATTATTATTGTATTTTAGACATCTCGATCATCCTCCATGTGAGCCCATCCAATCCTAGGAAAGGGATGAGGAAGAAGATTCTGACTCGAGTGAAAGTGGTGATGACACCGAGGTAATTGGTGCCTAGGGTGAGGCCAAGGGCTATTGTATTAAAGTCTTTCCTTTTGTTATGAGCTTGACGCCATATTTGTTTTGTGTGGTCGCGGGCTAGATCATGTATTTTTTTTTGAATTTATTAATGAAAATTTGTGTTTTTTTAATAATGTGTTGATTGGTTGGTAGTGCATTTAAATCCTTTTATACTATAGTTTACGATGTTGACCCATCCTCTCATTTAGGGACATGTGTCTATAATTTTTCTGACACCATACCCTATAAAATGGGGTTAGGTCATTTGTTGAATTCAGACAATTTTGTCAAAATATTTTCAACTCTTTCTCCATCTTTTTTGCTCATGCCTAATGGAATCTGATCGTTCAATCAGGCATTCAGTTCGAGCCCTAAGACTAAAAAATGTAAGGCTAGAAGTTGAGGTGCAAAGATTGTCTAGGCTCGAGGAAAGGTTGAGTGCTCAAGAAGAGACCAAGTCTAGTCTTGAGGAAAAGCTTGAGGGAAGGTTGAAGCTTCACGAAGAGGCCAAGTGAGAGCTAGTGTCTTGTAAAGAACAACTTTCTTAGGCTTTAACATGAGAAAAAAGGACCATGACAAAAATGGTTGCTCTCGTGGACAAAGAGTCTTATTGGGCGAGCTTTTATATGAAACGATATGAAGGGTTCTTTCTCAAGGTGGTGGAAATTGTTGAAGGGCTAGAGCGTTTTGTCCTTGCATTGGACTAGACCCCTTCTGAAGGAATGATGGATATTCATAAGAAAATTATCAGGATTCAAGCTGAGTTATTACCTTTGGTGAAGGAGATTGATAATCCAAACACAAGTCATGTATCTAAACGTTTTAGGAATTCTTAATTATTTGAGAGGTCGAGCCTTATCTAAAGGGCGGCACTGTGCATACATGTATTCTTCAAAGTTGTAATTTCAAATAAAAATATCCTTGATAGGGTGCAGTGGAAATGCTCGAACATTGTTTATATACTATTATTTTAACCAAAGCTTTTTACTTGAAATGATTAACTCATGATATATCGTAGTAGGAAAATGAGTTCTACCTGGTTCTTAACTTAAGTGTTCAACTCCTTTCATTATTAGAGCGCCAGTCCGGTTCCTAACCAAGGTGGTCAACTCGTGATATTTGCAAGTGCTAGGGCGGTCTACTTGGTTCTTAACCGAGGTGATCAACATGTGGCCTATAATAGTAGGAGATTGAGCTTTACTTGTTTCCTAACCGAGGTGCTCAACTCTTCTGTCATTATCAGAATGCCAACACGATTCCTGACTGAAATGGTCAACACGTCAAGGCGATCTACATGATTCTTAACCGAGGTGATTAGCCTGTAGCTTATAATAGTAGGAGAGAGAGCTTTACTTGGTTCCTGACTAAGGCTGTCAACTCTTCTTTCATTATCAAAGCGCCAACCCAATTCCTGGTCGAGGTGGTCAACTCGTGATATTTGTAAGTACCAGGGCACTCTACCTGGTTCTTAACCGAGGTGATCAGCCTGTGGCCTATAATAGTAGGGACTTCTGTGAGAGAACCATTTGTTGAAGAAGGTCACTTCATAGGTATACATACAACCATAGTACTTGAAAGTAATAAATTAATGTGCATTATAAATGACATTTTTTCAAGTGCCTGACATTCCAACTTGTGATATCCTCAATTCCTTCAATGCTTCTCAATAAGTAAGCTCTTCCTAGGTTGTCTTAATTATTTGATAATGTCCTTATCAATTTGACCCATTTTTTTTGGCTATCCATTCCTTCTTATTGGGGAAGACTTGTCTAAGTATCCAATCATCCGGGGCAAATAGCTTGAAACGAACAACCTTATTGTAATAGCCCGACACCTTTCTCTTTTGATCAATTATCCTTCTTAGAGCCTCATTTCTTTTTTCCTCAATAAAGGTCAATTCAATGATCCTATTTTCCTCGTTCTGTTTTTCCGTTAAGGTTGACCTGATAGTAGGTACGACCACCTCATTTGGTATTACTACCTCAATGCCATTTACCAAAAAGAAGAGGGTCTCGTTAGTGCTTTCACGGGGTTAGTCCTGATAGCTCATAATGCTCCAGGCAACTCTTCCACCCATTTCCCCTTTACACTTGCCAATCTTTTCTTTAATAAGTTCATGATTACTTTGTTGGAATATTCTACTTATCTATTGGCTTATCGATAATAAGGTGTTGAGTGGCATATTTTAATGTTATATTTAGTGGCAAATTCCCTGATATTGTGCCTTGTGAATTACCTCCCATTATCTATAACGAGCTCTTTCGGTAGACTGAACCGGTAGATTATGGACTTCCAAATAAATTTAATGACCTCCTCCTCTCGTATCCTTCCTGAAGGCTCTACTTCCACCCATTTGGAAAAGTAATATGTGGCAACCAATAGAAACTTCCTCTGACCCGTGGCTAGGGGTAAAGGCCCTATGATGTCAAGCCCTTACTTGTAGATGGGTCAAGGACTTATCACCCCCTTCATGGTGTCGGGCAGCACGTGTGACAATGGGGGAAACCTTTGGCACTTATCGCAATTCTGAGTGTATTTTGTATAATCTGTGGACCAACAATAATCTTGCCTTATGATTCATTAAGACAACCTTCTTCCATATGAATGAGAGCCACATTTGCCCTCATGTGCTTCAAACACTAATCTTTTAGTTCCTTCTTGGCTATACACAAGAGTCTGGGTCCGAGTGCGATCCTTCTGTATAACCTTCATGCCTTGATCATGTAACTTCCTGCCTTTGTGTTGATTTCTTTTACAAGTTTGAGATCTCTGGGCATGTCTTTCTCTTCTAGAAACTTAAAGATTGGGGTGAACCATAAGTAGGTAGGGGCATCCACATAGCCCACCATCCTTTCAACTTCTTCCAAGCTAGCCTTTGCCAATATCGTCACTGACACTACTTTGTCGAGATTGGTTTCATGTACGGAAGCCAGCGTGGCCAATGCATCAGCATGACCATTCTCATTTTGGGCTATTTGCTTGATCTTAAACTTGGAAAATTTATAACATTCCTGTTTTAACCTTTCCACATACCCCTACATTTTTCCATCCCTAGCTTCGAATGTTCCCAAGAACTTGTAAACCACTAGCCTGGAGTCACTGTGCAAGGTGATTTCATTTGCCCCTAGTTTCTTTGAAGTCGTGACCTTAAATATGGTTGCTTCATATTCGGCATCATTGTTAGTTGCCTGAAAATCAAGTCTACCTACGTACTCAAAATAGTTGTTGTCGTGATCTACTATGACTACCCCCAATCTGGCACCGTTGAAGTCGTGTGCTTCATCTACAAATACCTTCCAAGCAGCTTTATCTTTTTGGTCAACCTTACACACCTCTTACTCATCCTCATCGTTGACGACCTCTTGTGTTTCACTAAAATCTACCACAAACTCAACCATAGCTTGCCCTTTTATGGCTGTTCTAGCCATGTATTTGATATCATATTCTCCCAACTCTATGGCGATCTATGCCAATCTTCCTAACACCTTTAGTTGTATAAAAACACTTTTGAGTGGATGAGAGTTGAGTACCATAATTGTGTGTGAGCCAAAGTAATGTCTGAGTTTTTACGCACTGACTTTGAGAGCGAAGGCCAACTTGTCCATAGTTAGATATTTGCTTTGAACATTTTTCAAGATTTGACAGACGTAGTAAATAGGGTGTTGGATCTCATCTCTTTCGACTATGAGCATGATGCTGCATGTGTTGGGGTGCCAAAGCCAAATACAAATAAAGAATCTGACCTGTGAGGGGGCTGACCAAGACATGTGGGTTACTCAAGTATCTTTTAATTTCCTTAAAAGCTCTCTCATAGTCCTCATTCCAAAAGACTGATGTGTTTTTCCTCATCATTTTGAAGAAGGGCATACACTTTTCTGTGCATTTAGAAATAAATTTGTTTAGCACCACTATTCTTCCATTTAACTATTGGATTCCCTTGAGATTGGTAGGTGGCTTCATATTCACCAAAGCTTGTATCTTATTTGGGTTGGCCTCAATCCCTCTGGCTAATACAAGATACCCTAGGAATTTTTCTACAACAACACCAAAGATACATTTCTTGGGGTTAAGTCTCACGCCATACCTTCGAATTACCAAAAACACATCCTCTAGGTCTTTGTTGTGGTTCAAGGGTTGAGCTAATTTTACTACTATGTCGTCCATGTATGCCTCTAGGTTTCTCCCCAACTGATCTTCAAACATTTTTTTGACAAGACGTTGTTATGTGGCGCATGCATTTTTCAATCCAAATGGCATCCTGGTATAACAAAAGATCCCCTCCTCTGTGATGAAAGATGTTTTCTCCTCATCCTCGAGGTGCATTCTAATTTGGTGGTAACTAGAGTATACATCCAAAAAAACTCATCAACTAAACCCGACAAAGGAATCTACTAGCTGATCGATATTGGGGAGAGAAAAGCAATCTTTGGGACATGCTTCATTTAGATCTGTGAAGGCCACACACATACGAGATGACATGTATACCTTCTTTACCAATACCACATTTGACAACCATGGGGGGTAGCTGACCTCCCTAATAACTCTAGCTTCCTTAAGGGCACTTGATGCTTGATCACCTCATTCTTTTCCCTTGTGAACTTCCTTTTTCTTTGTTGAATAGGTATGGCACCTGGATTAAGATTTAGGCAGTGTGTTATGACTTTTGGGTCAATCTCGAGCATATCTGTCAGGGTCCATGCAAAGATATCTGAATTTGTCTTGAGGAATTGAGAAAGTTGCTCCTCTAGTTCTATCGTCAAAACTTCTCCCATCTTCAAGGGGTGGCTCCCACCCTGATCTCCTATTAGGAAATCCCTCACCTTGTTAAGATTAACGAACCTTGCCAGTCATTTGCCCTCTGCCTTCTTTTGAGGGAGACCCATATGTGATTGCTACTTACGACTAACCTCTTTCAAGGTGGTATTGTAACAACTTTTGGCTTTTTCCTAGTCTCATCTTATCTCACTCGGACCCTCGTCAGTAGGGAATTTGATTACCTGATGAAAAGTGGATGAGATTGACCTCATTTTTTGTATCCATGGCCTACCTAATATGCATTGTAGTGGGTCGAGACATCAATGACTATGAAGTTGGTCATTACTATTGTTCCTTTTGCCATGACTGGTAACACCACTGTTCCTATTGCATAGGTGGTACTGCTATTGAACCCTATTAGAGGGAGCTTTACCTTAACAATATCAAATTCCTTCACTCCTAGAGCCTTGGCGGTAGTCAAAAACAGGAGATCTATCGTTCCTATATTGATCATTATTCGGTAGACATCATAAGATCCTATCCTCAAGGTAATTACTAAAGGATCTTCGTGAAGGGATAAGATCTCGTCTTACCCAAGGCATATACATGGGGGCATTATGTAGCTCTCTTGCAAACCTTTTACGCAAGTTATATGAGATCTCATTGATCCTAGGTCCTCCGTGTATGGTTTGTATAGTTCTAATATTTGGCTCATTGTTGTGCTCTCTTCCATTGTTCGAGGGGTTCACTGGTTTTGGTGCCTCAAGGACAAGGTCTTGTCTTACCCAAGGCATATACATGGGGGGCATTACGTAGCTCTCTTTTAAACCTTTTACGCAAGTTATATGAAATCCTACTGATCCCAGGTCCTCCGTGTATGGTGTGCATAGTTCTAATATTTGGCTCATTGTTGTGCTCTCTTCCACTGTTCGAGAGGTTCACTGGTTTTGGTGACTGTCGTCTATTTTGACGGTTTCCTTGTTCCCCGTTTCATACGACGAGGTCCTTCAGATATCCCCTTACTAGCAACTCTTCTATTTTCTTTTTCGTGTGTTTACAGTCTCTTGTTTTATGGCCCACGTCTTTAAGAAAATCATACCATTTAGATGTCTCTAAGTAGGGATTTCATCTTCGAAGGCCACCTGACATCAGGTTCCTCCTCCATCCTTGGTATAGCCTGGGCTAGATCTACTCTCAAAGGAGGCTCTCTAAAAGGAGAGAGTGACCTCCCCCAAGGTCCCTTATCCTTCATTCACTGCCTACCTCCCCTGTTATTCGGTGCGAAGCGTTTGTTTATGTTATATTTGAGGTATATTGTTTGGGCTTATCCTCATATTCTCTTTATCTGGTACCACCTCTATGTTGGTTTGATGGCCCTTAACCAAACATAACTCCTCAAGATTGGCGAACTTTCTGGCCTCTTTGTACGCTTTCTTTAGAGTAGGGGAACTATTTTAGTAAGTTCTACGAACAAGGCAGAGTTCTTTAAGAGACCTTTTATGAGGGCTTCTATAGCAATAGAGTTTGGGCAATCAAAGATTTCCAATTTCTCTTCCCTGAACCATTTCATGTTTTCCTCTATGAATTGACCTCTTTCTTGAACGATTGAGAAAAGGTGATGTGATTCTTTCATAGGGGCTTGTTGTAGGCATAATTTGTGATGAGTAGTCTAGCAAATTACGAGAATGAGGTGATGGAGCGAGGTGCCAAGTTGTTAAACCACTTCTGTGCATCTTCACAGAGGGTGGCAGCGAACAACTTACACATTATGTCATCTTTCTTCCCCAGAGTTAGGCTCATAAGGGCCATGGGTGTTTTGAAATGTTGCATATGTGTTACGGGATCTTTGGTTCCAAAATAATCGGGGCATTTAAGGCATTGAACTTGGCCGGTGGCTCATCATTTTCTATCTCGTCAGCAATGGGGACACACATAATTGTTCATAGTCCCCATCTACATCATAAAGATCTTTCCCTTTCACCTGCCTCTTGTTGGCCTCCTTTAAAGCTTGGTGTTGTTTGTTATTAGCCTCTTCCATTGCTTTAAACCAAGCCTCCCAATTTTTTCTTTCATGAATCCATTACTCAGCACTAGGTCTCGCCGAACTAGAAATGGGGGTTCCCCTTAACCTCATGCTCAACCTGGGTAGGTTCTGGTAAGACGCACTCTAGCCGATTCCTATTGATCAGGTAGGTGGTTCGATCATCAAAGGCCCCTCATCTTGATTGGGATAGTAGTGATCTATTTTCTCTCATTATCTCCTCGAGTTCTCTTCTTAACACGAGAAGTTGGCAAGCTAACTCCTGATGAATGTTGACCTCTGCTATGGTTTCGTTATGCACTGCTGAAGTGTTCCCCTATGTTACTATTGCTTCTTCGTTGGCTAGCCTTAACCGCTCTTCAGTACGGGTTCCTACCATGATGTTATAGAACAGGTGATTTGATTGTAAATGTTTGATTTCCCAAGTTTCTCTCAAAGCTCAGGGTGAATTTATTGAAATATAGGGTTAAAAACTTAAGCCTGACCTCAAAATTTAAGCTTCATGATGGGCGCCAAAATGTTGAGATCGTCCAAATTCTAGAGAGAGAACTTAGAGAAAAGCTGAAACAAATGATGCAATGTGTATATTTCTTGAGGTACCCACATGTTTATAAGGCTTTGCATATACATGTGTCATATTTATAGGGCGGATACATGAAAATACGTCAAAAAGGGCGTAAAAGTAAAATTACACTGATAAATAGGAGTCAACCACCTAAGGCTCGTTAGGCAGGAGACCCCATATATACAATAGAGAGTAGGAATATCCTTTAAGCTCGGGTTGCCACCGTGCTCTCTAGCTCAGGTTACCACCGTGCTCTCCAACTCGGGTTGTTATCTAGCTTGGGTTGTCATCTAGATCGGGTTGTTATCTAGCTTAGGTTGTCATCCTAATTCAAGCTGGCATATTGTATTGAGCTGTTGTTACGTCCAAACAATTCATATAATTTCTCATTCAAATAGAGATATAGGTTTTAAAACTTTAGATGAATGTTATGATTTGAGTTATAGTAAAAAAAGTATGGAAAGAGGAAAAATAATTTTTAAACTTTTGAAAGAAATGGTTTATTAAAAAATTATAATAACATAAATACTCAATTGTAATAAAAAATAACAAAAAATATAAATTAAACCTTTTTAAATAATATAAATGCTAAAAAGAACATTTGACCTTTATTTTTAGTTATTTGTTCTCATTTAAAAAGAAATATATTATTTAAAATTGCATGACTTCTTAGAACAGTGATCACCAAACATTGTATCATTTTAATTTAATATATTCTTTTACATATATAGGTATTGGGTCATTCATGTCCTACACTATGTAATTTATACACTTGATTTCTATAACTTTTTATGTGAGTTTTATTAATTCTGTAATTTAAAAGTGTGATCAATTAAGTCAAAATTTTTAAATATTTAGATTTTTTCAAGACTAAAATGAGAATTATATATTATATTGATAAAAAATATTAGAAAAAAGGAAAAAAAAAACATCCCCTCTCCTATCCATTATTTTTTATTTTTATTAATAAAATAATTATGAAAGAAAGAAAAGAGAGAAAAAATGAATGGAATAACCTAAACCTAAGAAGCAAAAAATTTCTCCAAAGTGGTATCTAAAACTTGGTCATATAAACCTTGATTGGATTCAAAGACTAATAAAGAATGGTCTTTTGAGAGAACTAAGTGTTACTTCTCTTCTAATTTGTGAAACTTATCTAGAAGGCAAGATGTATTTTGTGATGTTTAATTACTCAAGATACAAGTACATTTATCAAATGCAATAAAAGTCAAAAACTTTTGAAATGTTTCAAGAATTTTGTACTTAAGCTTTGAAGTAAGTAGGTAAGTCATTAAAAAAATTATGATTGGATCATGGCAAGGAATACCTTAACACGGAATTCAAGGGCCACTTGCTTAAACACGAGATAGTCTCGCAACTCACGACACCTGATACATCATAGCATAATAGTATTGCAAAAAGAAAAAAAAAGGATATTGTTTAAGATGGATAGGTCAAAGATTAGCTACGCATTATTGCCTATATCGTTTTAGGAATATGCCCACAAACAACGATATACTTATTCAAAGTAATTCCTTCTAAGATTATCCCTGAAACTACCATAGAATTATGGATGGGATGCAAACCTAATTTGCATCACATCCGCACCTGGAGATGTCCAGCACACGTGCTTAAAGAGCAAAACTTTATCACTTGTAAGAAAAAAAGAAAAAAATTAGAAAGACTAGTTTTCATTTGAGAAACAAAAGTCCGAACTACTCGTCAGAATATAGACCAACATTAAAATGTTCAGTACAAATGTAGTACTGAGACTTTATGCTACAGTCTATAAATACTGATACCCAAAAAAAAGTCCATTGGAGTGGATCGAAACAGTAGAAGAAGTTACTCATAAAGGACTTGAATTGGAAGCCATTAGCTGGTCCATACTGCATTCATCACAAAAAGCTACTTCGCATACTAGAGCAAGATGATCGCTGCCCCATTTCTGTCCAGAAATATTAGGATATCGAATTAAATAGAATGTGAATGTATGAGATGAGCACATAGATAATGTACATGACAAGTCATAAAAATAATACAAGTACTGATAATATAAGGTAACCTTGCTAGGGAGTCCTCCAGTTCTTTCCAAAATATCAATGGGTAATGTCTCAAGAACTCTAAGAGGAACAAGTTCCTTTGTATGCCTAATTCACTCGTTAATATTAATAACTACTCAATATAAATACTCAATTTACTAAGTGTAGATAATATAATTCTTAAATTAAGTAACCAACCAAATATAATCAACAGTTCCCATGAACTTGGAGTGGTAAGATGTTGCCAGAGGTTCTCCATAGTTATCACGTGTTTTACAGTTTCCCTGCAAAATTTAACCGCAACAATTCAGAAACAAATAAATGAAATGACGTTGAATGGCACAAAATCAGTGGTACTTGATGTTAGATGGGATTAGCATCTCACGTCCCTCTTCTATCTAGAAACAACCTTCATATTCGCCAGGGGAGTTATTCGAAGAAGTTAATAGATATAGCAAACTACATGTATAACAAGTGCAGATGGATTAGTAAAAATAAAGTTTCATCTTACAGGGACCCCATGATACGCACTGCAAAGCTTTAAAGGGTGCTGAAGATGGGTAACTCCTTCATTGCCAGCTGCAAGTCTTAGTTCTTCTGCACTCCAACTATATGAGGGTGGCCTTGACATAGATGTAGAGAAGCTGCATTTTAAAGCAAGCCATAAAAAAAATGAAAAATAAAAACATGGAAAATTATCTCAAATAACACCTAGCTTCATTACAGAAAAAAAAAACCACCCCGTTAACATTAAACGGATCTAATTGGTCGGAGTTCAACTTGAATAGCATCCAACTCATCAGTGTTCAATGCGAAATGTCTATACTGGATTTTCTCTTTGTAGTAAAAATATTTGAGCTGGACACAAGGGTGATATTTTTGTAGTAACATGTTTTAAGGGGTATTATAAATGTTTTCCAAAAAACATACATGCAACAGAGATAAGACACTATTTTCAATCTTTCATAAACAGAAAAATATTGAGCAATGATAACAGATTCCATTTATTATACAGACACAAACTAGCAGGTATCGGGAACAAAGTTTCAAACAACCTGCGATCTCTCTCTTTCTGAGATCTGAAGACTCCCAACTCTGATTCAAATTCAACCTGTCCAGAAATTTTCCGGCGGTCATGTTGCTGAATGTCTAGCTGCAACAAATGCAAATGAAGAATTTTCCATGAACCCAACAAGACACCAAAAAAATAATAAAGTAAAAAACAAACGCTTCATACAGTAACAAAACTGAAAATCACCTGGGATGAAGCCAGGAACTGATATATTGGACTCTGGTTCCATAGAGGGAAAAGTTAGTTATGAAGTGACAGTGGTATGCTATTAATCCTAATGTTGTCACATGTTATAATTTTGAGCTTTTAATCCTAATGTCATGACTGTATCTCACCTGTGGTATGCTATTTAAGTCACCACTAATCATAACAGGGATGCAGCCCCAATCCTGGGCTAGCTTGTAGGCTTTCTCAAGCAATATACGCACCTATTCCATTGTTGTCACATGTTATGTCCATATAAGCAACAACTTAAGGACAACCATTAGTTAAAGTTCTACTTCTACCAAAAGAGACAAATAAAAAAACATTGAATCCCCAAACTCAGAGGTAAGAAAAGAAATGGTGTACACCGCCAGCTTAACTATGCAGGAATGCAGACAACTAATTAGTTGAACAAGTTCTCACTTTGATATGCCTATCATCATAATGC
This sequence comes from Hippophae rhamnoides, assembly GCA_033030585.1. Lineage (NCBI taxonomy): Eukaryota > Viridiplantae > Streptophyta > Magnoliopsida > Rosales > Elaeagnaceae > Hippophae > Hippophae rhamnoides. The sequence continues at coordinate 42,965,611 of CM065436.1, read as the reverse complement.
AAGATTTACAATGACTACGAAGGATCAGTCGAGAGAATACCTGACCTAGCTTAACATCTCCACGATTTGGATTGAAAAGGACATGCACATTTCCAATCACAAAGCTTCTGCTTTGGTTGGGTGTAGTCCTACAACAACATATAAATAGACACATGAACTACTAGTGCAACCACTGATACCAATCTAACAGCCACAATGGACAGGAAGATGTTTGTCTCGTGAGTAAATACAGATAGATACAGACATTAACAGATGCATTTTACCCATGAGCAAAAGACTAAATACAGTTTACCAAAGAATTTTTCATAAACGAATTTAGCACTAAAGTCATAACCAAACATCCCTGATTTTACAACCAGTAACAAAAGTCAGAAATCTTGGTTATTATCAAAGACCTACTTTTCCCTTTGTACTTTATGAGCATTTTAACATGTAATGTGTCATTATACAATAATAAATGCACCCTATCATTAGGAAACTCTTTCATTAACTAAGCACTTATGAGATTTGAAACAGCTGGGTATCCCAAAGGCTAACAGTTTTTTATAGCATAAAGCAAAATTGGATCACACTGTACCCTGCAGAATATGTATGAATACAGTTACTTACATTGATGCTTGAGCAGGTGCATCCAACTCCACATGATTTTGGTTCATCTGCATGTGTAAGAAATGAGAAAGCCAATGTGAACCTCCCAGTAGAAAGGTAGCCCAAAAAAATTAAGAATACAATGATAAATTGTGAGGTAATGAGCTCTCTGCCAACTTATGAAATTATAACTATCAGCAAATATGCACAGACAAAAAATTACTACAGGATTAAATTATTAACATAGCAAAAGCTTATAGTTGACACATAATTCTCTAGTACATGAAAAGATTGATTATCAAACCACTGATACTAAACCAACTCGTACAAACAAATATTATCCCAAGTTTGAATGAATTCCAGTACAAAAAGTAACTCAGATTGCAATACAAAATCCAGTGCATACCTTAAAAACACATAATTGAGCAACATTGTTACGAAGGCCAAAACTGTGGAACTCTATATGCTCTTGATGCAAAAGGGTGAATCTGTGTTCAAAAGTTAATACAGAAAAAGCACGAACATAGAAACAAATAAATTTGCAAACATAATAAATCAAAGTATAACCTCATAGAAAACAACATGCCAAGCCCCAAGCCCTGAGCCTTAAGTGCAGAATTATTAAGGCAACATAACATGAATGGAAATTCGAAGGTAAAGTTTTCCACATAACATGTGTTTTCTACCAAGTCCAGAGTAAGGGTGAGAGTGAGAGATGTACAAGTAGTCAATTTCGTAGACAAATACAGTTTGCGTAATATTCAGATTTTAGGAATGGCGTAACATCGATCTTCTTTGATTCAAGTATGTTTCAAGATGCACCATTATTAAAGCCTCAAAAGCTCTACATTTTAAGGTAAAAATGTTTCCCTTCACATACACTTTACATAGATTTCTCATTGGAGTGTGGTGCAGTCAAAGTCACTATGCATATCTCATATCATTTAGGAAACTAAGTGGTGAGGTATTCTAAAGAGGTGGCCCTCTCTAATGGTATGACGCATTTTGGGTTTACCCACAAACAAAATCGTGAAGGCCTGCTAAACTAGTGAGTCATGGTCATGGGTCCACTGAATTCGTAGTTATGGTCTAAAGTAGAAAATATCATACCGTGGAACATAGGCTTCTTGTATCGGAGTGAATCTAATATACGATTCAAAAATTACGTGCATTTTAAGTTTGAGGAATCTATCCCGCTTTTAGAGGGATTGATCCCTTATTTATAGACCAATCTTCAACCGATCCTTATTCAATTCTATTAATTTACATACTTTTTGAAAAGTGGATCTGAAGAGAGGGATTTATCCTCACCATAGAGGGATCAACTCCTTGTCTCATATACGTAACTCTTATCTGTGAAAGATCGATCCTTCAGAGCAAGATGGATCCCGCTAACTTTTTTTCGCAATTTCTGCTTCGTTGTTCGCATTTTTTAAGTTCAATCAATACCCAATAACCACTATTTTAATATCACATCATATTGTGACTTTTTTCAATTAGGTTTCACTAAATTTTGGGAGTTTTATTGTAAGGTCATAACTTTATTATGCCTTTAACCCACATTTTATACAAGCACAAAGAAATTGCATATCTACACTCTTACACATCTAGGTAGATTATTTCATATTCTTCTATGTTTATATAACTTCTTCATAATTAGGATTTTTTTATGTTTGTATCAATTAAACATCAATGAGGTCATAATTTATTGACTTAAGTGTCAAGTTTTCAATAAGCTATTTTTATTAAATTTGAGCTTAATTTTTTATTCTAGGATTTGCTAGTTGCTCTTTGATAATTGATTCATATTTTGCAACCAATAGTTTATGGTTATTTCCTATAGAACCAATTCTAGGATATACCTTATACTTGTGTTATTTTTGCTAACGTTTCAAGTGCTAAGATTGGCATGTTCGGTGGCTTGTAGACTCGAATTGATCGAAATTCTTATATAAAATAAAGATCTTTAATAAAGGAAATTAGTTGAAGAATAAATAAAAAGTTTATATAGAAATCTCTATAATTAAGAAAATAATATACGATTGTATATATTGAATCAACAATCTCTGAAATTACAAACTCTCTTCTCTAGTTATATCTCTTTCTTCTCTCTCCTTTCTTGGTTTCTTAAATTACATCCAAACTTTATATGTATATATAGTAGAGTTGTTACCTATATATAAAATTACTACTAAATTATCTTCTTAATTTGCCATCACTATTATTAGTAAAGATAATGTTAACATTCATTCATATGAGGTCTTTATCAATTCAAGTCACATCACACAACAATTCTCCACCTCAGCTTGAATTCTCCAGTTTTTTACCAATCATTTTATGTCAATCACAGTTGTTGCACTACATGCTTCCAAAATAAATGAACATCCACATATACCAACCAAACCAAAACAAAGTTTGAATTTTACCGATGGGATAACCTTTGTCATCGTATCTGTTGGATTATATGAAGTAGCAATCTTCTCCACCAACACATCACATTGTGTTGTGATATCACGAACAAAGTGCATCCTCATATCAATGTGATTTTACCTTTCATGATACGTCTGATTATTAGTTAAGTGAATTGCGCTTTAACTTTTACAAAACACATTAAAACCCTTTTGACTCTTACCAAGATCACCAACTAGACGTTTAAGCCACAAAACTTCTTTTATTAATTCTGCAGGCAACAGTGGACTATAGCATCGCACACCAATTATAGTACTACCTCCATATGTGAAAATAAAACTTGTCAAGGAACTCTTATGATCAAGATCACGAGCATAGTCTGAATAAAAAAATCCAGTAATACAACTAATAACTTTATTAGTTCCTCTACCAAATACAAGACCAACATCTGTTGAGCCTCTCTGCTATCTAAGAATCCACTTCACAGCTTGCAAATGAGCCTTCACTAGGTTAGCCATGTATAAACTAACAACACACACTGCATGTGTAATATATGGTCTAGTACATATCATGACATACATAAGACTCCCAACTTGACTTGAGTAAGGTACTCGAAACATAAGCTCCTCTTCCTCCTCCGTCTGTAGTGATATTTTTGCAGATAACTTAAAATGAGTAGTAAAGAGTACTAACTAGCTTTACATTATGTATTCCAAATCTAGCAAGAACTTTCTCAATGCAACTCTTTTGAGATAAGCACAACCTTCTAGCTTTCCGATTTCATATGATCTCCATACCAAGTATTCTTTTAACAAGATCCAAATCTTTCATCTCAAACTCACCACTCAACTGTGCCTTTTCTTGTTGATCTTGGTTACAAGCTTACAAGCAAGTAAGATGTCATCAACATAAAAAAACAAGTTAATATAAGAGCCATTAGAGAGTTGTGTATAGTAGACGCAACTATCATACTCACTTCATATGTGCCTAATACTAATCATAAATGAGTCAAACTGTTTATATTATTGTCTTAGTGTCTGCTTTAAGCCATACAATGACTTTTTAAGCAAACAAACATAGTTTTCTTTTCCTTGTACAAGAGACCCTTCATGTTATTACATATAAATCCTTTCTTCCATATCACCATGGAGAAAGGCTATCTTCACATCTATTGCTCTAACTCCAAATCATGTAGAGACACAAAAGCAAACAGCACATGAAAAAAACTATGCTTTACCACAGGAGAAAAACTTCATTAGTGTCAACATCTTCTCGTCATGTAAATCTCTTTGCTATAAGCCTTGCTTTGAACCTCATTCCATTTTTCTTCTTGAACACTCACTTACAACCCACAACCTTTTGATCAACTACCTTCTTTACAAGCTCCCAAGTCTGATTCTTGTGAAGGATTCAAGTTCTTCTTTCATGGAACCTATCCACTGTGATGCTTTCATCAAAAGTAACTACCTCGCAGAATGGACTTGGTTCTTATTCTTCAATGCTCTCTGGCTCTCTGCCATGCTGAGTGCAAAAGCAACAAAATCAACATACTATTGTGGTGGTTAGATTTGTCTTCTCAACCTATCTATAGCTAATGTATATTCGGGGTCTGTTCATCTTCACGTATCTCTTTCAATTCTTGCTTAGGAACTTCAATCTCAAGCTTCACCTTTCTGTTAGCTCTATGAACTTCAACTTTCTTGTTATGGTCTTGGGTTAAGTATGGTTGTCTCATCGAAAGTCATGTATCTAATGAACATGAGTCTCGACTCCTTAGGGTCCCATAGCCCGTATCCTTTAACACCATCTTGATAACCCAAAAGTATGCATTTTATGACTATTGGCTCTAACTTTCTCTCATTAACATGAGCATAATGTCACGTCCCGCTCAGAATGTCCCTAAAAATCCAAATGTTGGCTGCCTAAAGGATCTAGACACATGGAAAGTTCTAAAGTTGCCTAGAGAAGTCTAGAAAGGGCTAGAGTTGGACGGACTCAACTCAAGCTTGAAGACCCTAGAATGTTCTAGAGCACGCTGGAGAGTGCTAAAATGGGCTGGAATATTCTAGAACATGCCGGATGGTTCGGGAAGGATGTAGAAACCGCTGGAAGCTTACGGAACATCCCGGAACGTGCATGAAGGAACTAGACAAACCTAGAAGACTCTAGAGTTGGATAGAAGGTCCTAGAACCTTGTGGCATATTGTACATAGAACTCTCTTGTATATTCTAGAGTTAGAAGGATCTAGAAAAATGTGGCATACTCCTAGGCTTGTTGTCACACTATAAATAGACCTACTGGTCTTCATTTGTAATCATCCTTGGGAATTCTTAGCATTTGTAACATAAACTCTCTCTAGAGCAATATAAAGCATTCTTTGCAAACTCTTTCCATTCTCTTTGGAGTTACATTTCGGATTCAAAGGCAGGCTTAGTGCAACGGACGGTGCTAAGTGCCGCACGATCGATACTTGAAAGATTAAGGTCGTGACAATAAGCTAGACACCCAAATACATGCAAAATTGAATAATTTACCATAGAGCCAGACCACATCTCCTCGAGTCTTACATTCATTAGCTATAGAAGGATACTCGTTCACCAAATAGCATGCAGTGTTAACTTCCTTTGGCAAACTTGGACATCTTGCATGATAGAACATGCACTGGGCTCTCTTAAGCAACGTTATGTTCATTCGTTCTACCACACCATTATGTTGTAGTGGATGCCTTACAGTTTTATGGAAAGCTATACCTTCATTTGTACAGAACTCATTGAACTCATTGCTGCATAAATCTAACCTGTTATTAGTTCTGAGTTGCTTGACTTTCTACTCCGTTTGTTTTTCAACATGAGCTTTCTATTGCTTGATCTTAAGGAATACATCACTCTTTTGTTTCAAGACATATATCCAAACTATTCTTGAATAATCATCAACAAAAGTTAGCATGCACCTCACTACACCATGAGAAGAAAAACTTCAAGGGCCCCACAGGTCTAAATGGATGTAATCAAAAGTCCCTTGCATTCTGTGAACTCCAATACTGAACTTTGCTCTATTTCCCACGAACACAATGCTCAGAGAAACCAACTTCCTAGTCCTATGTCTACCGAGCAAACCTCTCTTGCTAAGCTTATATAGTCCTCACTCACAGGTTTGGTCATAACAAAAAAAATAGAAGAAAACAAGGCTGCACCTACCATCATGCTACCTTGCAAGATATACAATCCATTTTTCAATTTTCATTTCATAACTATCAAATCATTCTTAAAAGCTCTTCAGACTCCAACTTTAACTGGATATGAATAACTAAGAACGTTTAGAGTGCTCAACGAAATCAAATTCTTCCAAAGTTCTGGCATATACCTCACATCAGTTAACGTTCTCACAACACCATCGTTCATCTTAATTTTTATTGTACCCTTACCAGCTATGCTACAAGCTCTATCATTTCCCATTAGAACTTTCACACCATCAACCTCTTGGAATGTAGCAAATCAATCTCTGTTGGGCGTAATGTGGAAAGTACATATCTAATCAAGAATCAAGTCATCATAATTATCATTAGATGAGACAAGAACATTTATACTGTCTGACTCGTTTGAGACAATAGTTGCTCAACCAAACTCTCTCACTTTGTCTTTCTTGAGCTCCGGACAGTTTCTCTTCAAGTAACCTTCTTTTTAACACATATGACATCTATTGTTCTTTCTATATTTATTGCTTGATTTTGATCAATTTCTTTGGTAGTTTTTCTTCCTTTTTTATGTTCTACCTTGAACCGACAAACCCTCACAGAGCTTCTCCAACAATATCATTCGTTGAGTCGTCTCTTCAATTCCTAAGATTGTAAGGTTGTCTTTACTTCCTATATGGATTGTGAACTCTTTCCAAAAATTATAGTGTTTGCAAAATTATCATAAGCTCTAGGCAAGGAACTAAAAAATAGAATAGTTTGATCCTCGTCATCTATTGTAACATCAATATTTTTTAAACTAAGAATAACTTGATTAAATTTATCAATATGTCTATGAATAGACTCATATTCCTACATCTAGAGGTTATATAATTGTTTCTTCAAACAAAGACGATTATGTAAAGATTTTGTCACATACCTACTCTCTAGCTTTTTCCATAGTTTGTCGACAGTCATTTTTGTTTAAACTTCTAGAATTCGTCACCCGACAATAATAAAAGTGTGTTATAAGCATTTTTCATTATCGCTTGTTTTTGTGTGGATGTTAGATCATTTGACAAATTCATTTCTCTTTCAAATGTCATCTCACATTCTTTATGTGTGAAAAGAGCATCTTCATTTGTCATAAGTTAAAATTATTCTTGCCTGTAAATTTTTTAATATCAAATTTTGTTGAAGCCATAGCTCTGATACCAATTGTTATATAAAATAAGAATCTTTAATAAAGAAAATTAGTTAAAGAATAAATAAAAAATTTATATGAAAATCTCTATAAATGAGAAAAAAATATGATTATATATATTGAACTTACAATCTCTAAAGTTGCAAACTTTTTTCTCCACTTTTCTTTCTTCTCTATGTCTCTTTCTTAGCTTACTAAATGTCTAAATAGTTGAGTTACTTCCTAAATACAGAATGACTATTAAATTGTCTTCTTAATTTGCCATCAATATTATTAGTAAACTTAATATTAACGTTCCTTCGTATGTGGTCTTCGTCGATTCAAGCCACACCACACAACACAACAAAAATGTGGTCCAAATCAGCCACTCACTTTGGGATACTGTTGAGAAGAGCAATGACTCACTAGTAGAGTACATTAGTGCATTACTATTATGAGAGCAGTCTAAAACCTGCTTTGTAATGAATGTTTATTTTACAAAGTGGATAGGGTAAGTGGTTTGAGGACTAATGGTTTTATCTTAGATAGTGATGTTTTCACATAAATATTGTATGCTATATATTTATTTCTTGTATTTATTTTTATATGTGATTGCATGTCTGATCGCCATGGTAGTTAAAATTTTAATTTGTGAAATTTTCTTTAAAAACCTATTAACCGCCATCCACATTATTTAGGTTCACAATTTGGAGCTTACACAGAGATCAAGAGACTATAATCAATTTCATTTTATAATGTAATAAAGATATGACAAATACACCTAGGCATCACAAATGAAAAAAACCATAACATGTAATAAAGAGTAAGTTATCAGGAACTTCACAAGGTGCCAAGAGATCTTACAGTTCCTTTTTCCAGAATAAAGCACATCCATCATATGCATTGCCAGTGCGACCCTAGAAATAATAAGAAATAAGTTAATGTACTAACCAAAACTAACTAGAGAAAAAAGAGGAAAATATCAGCTAACTTATCTTTGTAAACTAATGTAAGCCATACCTTATAAACACCCTTAAACCCATCTTTTTGAAAAAGATACTTCAAATCATTGAAGCGATCCACCTCCTACATCATTAGGACTGAATTATAAGAGTGTATTCTAATGAGAAAGATCATTTGCAGTAGTACAAAATGAGATTAAGAAAATTAAAAAATGAATTTAAACTTACCAAAATAAATAAGACCTAAGGCTAAATCTATTCTCTTACATGGACTCTTCCTTTTTTCATGCTGTAATCATGTCAAACAAATATGATATGCATATGGATATGAGAACTTAACACCCAAATACGTGAAAACTTAATGAAAATTGTGGAAAATCGATGCTCAAAACCTGGATTACATAACTAAATCCCAAAATAGACATTCTAAATGAGTCTGACACAAGCAGATGTAACATAGATTATACTCCAAAGCTAGATAGTTGCATGCTTTGAGAATATTTGATGTAGGGGCATAATGTTATAGCTCTCTTATTCACAAAACATGCTTATTTACTTGTTTTATTTCTTTTGTTATTTGAAGTTTTGTTTTTTGTCATTTAGTATGAAGTTTGTTTTGTAATTTGTCATTGAGTGTGAGGTGGCCATTTGAGTGGTGATAGGTGTTAGCTAGTGCTCGTTATTTGAACATATAGATAAACCGGAAATCCGATCCAACTAACAACACGAGTTATCATACAAGTTAGCCTAGGAAGATATGCCTCTGCCTGCACCCACAACGACACCAGTAGTATGGGTTTGCCTACGCATAGTAATTCTGGTGTTGGAAGGCCAACTTCCAGGCGGAGCCATGGTGTGGTCGAACTTAAGCTTTAAATATATTTTCTTTTACTCTTGTACCCTTCTGACACGCTATAACGTGTATCCCCTATGTAATCAACACGTGTACATATAATGTTCTATATATACATGGACATTAGAAGAGATCCACACATTCTACAAAATTCTCCGATTTCTCTCTCTACAAATCGGATCAATTTCAACATTTTGGCGCCCATGTTGGGGCTCAAATTTGAAGGTCGAATTTTGGCTTCTGATTCCATATTTTCAAGGATTCACCCCGAATTCTGAGAGAGAGACTTAGTAAGCGAGCATAGTTCTCCAAAATCACGGCCATCATGGAAGGAACATGAGTTGAGGAACAATTGAGACTAGCGAACGAAGAAGCAACATCAACACAGGATCCTTTCTTACCAGCCCGTAATGAAGTTAGAATGGAGATTGATCCCCATCAAGAGCTGGCATGTCAACTTCTTAAGCTAAAAAGATATCTCAAGAAGACTAGGCAAGAAAACAAAGCACTACGATCGCAGTCAGGTCTAGATGCCCTTGAGGGTTGAGCCACTAACATGGTTGGTGGAATCGGACCAGATCATGTTGTGCCTGAGCCTACCCAGGACGAGAATACAACTGATGACGACCCCCCTCCTAGCTCGATAGGGCCTAGTAACGAGTAGTTGCTACAAGAGCAAAAAAGCTAGAAGGTACAATTTCGAGCATTAAAGGAAGCTAATAGAAAGCAAGGCCAAACCCTGAAAAGGGCCAATGAAAGGCAAGACAAGAGTAAGGCGCATTATGATCTGGATAGAGATTGTGAGCAACTGTATGTCTCCCCTTTTTTCTGATGAAATATAGCACAACTCGCCGAACTATGTTTAGTACTCCTAAGTGCCCGAACTACCAAGAGACTAAAGATCTAGTAACTCATGTGCAACACTTCAAGACAGCTATAGCCCCTGTGAGCCTCACTTAGGGCAAGAGAGACGCCATGATGTGTAAGTTGTTTGCTTCCACCCTATATGATGGCGCACAGAAGTGGTTCAATAACTTGGCGCCTTGTAGCATAACTTCCTTCTCATAGTTTGCTAGGTTGTTCATCTCCAATTATGCTTGCAACAAGTCCTTGAAGGAGTCTCACCACCTCTTCTCCATCACCCAAGGAAGGAGTGAGTCTACTAAAGAGTATATGAAAAGGTTCAAAGAGGAAAAGCTAAAGATATTAGATTGCCCCAGCTCTATTATGATAAAGGCTTTCAAGCGAGGTCTGCAAAGGAATTCTGATTTGTTTGTAGACCTGACCAAGACGATCTGACAAACTTTGGAGGAAGCCTATAGAGAGACGAGAAAATTCATCAATCTGGAAAGAGAGTTAAGTCTGGATAAGAGTAGTAAGGTAAATGTGGAAGCTGCGCCAAAAATAGAGAAAAGAAGGATAAGCCCAGAAAAGGCTACCCGAGACAAAATAATTAACAAAAAAATCGTTTCATGCCAAATCACAGGGCGAGTGGCCAATGGTGCGGGAATAGGGGGCCTTGGGGGAAGTCAGTGTCTCCTTTCAGGGGTCCATCCTTGAGAGTGAGTTTAGCTCAAGTAGTGTTGAGAATGGAGGAGGAACAGAATATCATATGGTCACCAAAAATAGGGGCTCCCCTTAGGGACACATCTAAGTGGTGTTCCTTTCACAAGGATGTGGGCCACGAGAAGAGAGTGCAAAAAGAAATAGAGGATATGGTGTCCAGGGGGTATTTAAGAGACCTCGTGGAAAGCAATAGTAGAGAAGGAGGGTGACAGCTCAAATGTGAAACATTGAGGTTACCTGCTCCGTCAGGTAGTGAGATAGACCAACACAATGAGGCCAATGTAAGGACTATCCATACCATACATGGAGGGCTCGAGCTCAATGGAACCTCCAATAACTTGCGTAAAAGGTACGCTAGGGACTTGCGCGGTTCACTGCATGTTTACAATCTAGAAAAAGTGAGGTACTTTGTTGAAATCACCTTCAAAGGGAAGGACGAGGCCTTGTCTCCCAACAAAGACCCTTTGGTAATCACCCTGAGAATAGGGTCCTGTGATGTTTTCCAGATCTTGATTGACACTGGGAGCTCCATCGACCTTTTTCTGTCGAAAACAAAGGCCCTAGGCATAAATGAATGCGACATCGTAAGAAGAGAACTACTCTTGGTAGTATTCAACAGTAACACCACCTATGAAATCAGAACCGTGGTGTTACCAATCATGGAAAAAGGATCTATAGTGATGACCAACTTTGTGATAATTAATGTCCCAGCTCACTACAATGCCATCCTAGGCAAACCGTATATACACAAGATAAAAGCGATTCCATCCTCCTTCCACCAAATCATCAAATACCCGACTGAGGAGGAAGGAGATAAAGGGAGACCAGGAAAAGACCAAAGGTTGTTATAATGCCATTATGAAAGAGGCCACTTCCAAGTAGCAACCACAACATAGGCCTTTTCAAAGGAAAAACTTTAAAAATACTCTTAAGGTTTAGAATATCTTCAGAAATACTCCTATGGTTTGAATAATATCATAAATGCCCTTCAGCATAATGTCGTTATGTCATCGTCTATTTGCAGAGGCAAAAAGGTAAACTCCCACAATGTGATGTTATGAGAATCCCATCTAGTTCCTCTTCACTCTTCAATTTCTCTATCTTCATCTCTCTCCACTGTCTTTCTCTATCTTCATCTCTCTCCACTGTCTCTCTGTAACTTTGTCAGATAAGTTTATGGTCTTAACTTTCTGAATATGAATGTCACTCTTCAACATTTTTGTTTGGTTACTCAGAAAGCAAAGGAAAATGTAAGGAAATGTAAAATTTTGTTAGTTTTTGGCCATTTTGAAATCAACGGGACATGAAATGGAAATGGGTGTTTGATATGATTGTACTTGTTTTTCTAACACTTAATTTGGTTTAATTTTGATATATTTCCATGTTAATTTGAAATATTTTCTAGGTTTTTCTTCCATTCTTATTTTCAAAGGATGGTGAAATTGCTTTTCCCTTTTGGTAAGTAATTATTTGATTTTTGTGTTTTGCCATTTTTATTTGCTTCTTCTCATTCTAAACTTTATATGCGATTTCAACATATGAGAATAAAAACTTATGGGAACCTATATGTGCTGTTATGACCATTTTTATTACTGTCATTCACGAGGCATAGGGGCAAAATAGTATTTGGTGTAACAGTGCTGTGATTTTTCATAAATTTTATAATGTTTGCTATATATTAAGGGCATTTTTGAAGATACCTCAAAAGTTAGGAGTATTGTAGCTTTTTTTGTAAACATGGGTATTTCTAAAGGTATTATAAACCTTAGGGGTATTTTTGTTATTTCCTCCTTCTAAAAAAAGATCGGGAGGTGGATATCTAACAAAGTCTGTCAACTCAAATGAGATGCGAGATCTACCAATTGGAGACAAGGAGGAGGACCACTCTCTAAAACTGAGCACAGACTAGACAATAGATGTTAGGAAGCAACTCTTTTGATTCCTAAAGGCGAACTCTGACGTCTTCACATAGAGGCCTGCAAACAAGCCCAGGATTGACCCAGAGATCATAATCCACGAGTTAAAATGTCGATCGGAAAGCTAGACCTATCAAGTAAAGAAAAAAGAAATTCCCTAAAGAAAAGAATGAGGAGATTAAAAGTCATGTCACCACCCTTAAAGAGACGAAGATTATTAGATAGGTAAACTACCCCACCTGGTTGTTAATGTGGTGCTGGTGAAAAAGGCTTGCGGATCACCTCATATGTGTGTGACGCATGTCAAAAAGATTGTTTTCTCCTCCCAAGTATTGATCAGTTGGTTGATGTGACCGCCGATTTTGGCTTGATGAGTTTCCTAGATGCATATTCTGGTTTCCATCAGATCAGAGTGCACCCAGAGGATGAGAAAAAAACATCTTTTATTACTGAGGAAAGGACCTTATGTTATACTAGAATGCCATTTGGGTTGAAGAATGCGAAGGCCACATATCAACGCCTTGCAATAAGATATTTGTTGACCATCTAGGAAGAAATCTAGAGGCATATGTAGATGACATAGTGCTAAAGTCAGCATAGTCAGTAAACCACGTCAAAGACTTGGAAGAAATATTTTCTGTAATTCGAAGGTATAGTATGAGACTTAACCCTAAAAAATGTGTTTTTGGTGTTGCTTCAGAAAAATTCTTAAAGTATCTTATATCTACTCGAGGAATTGAGGCCAACCCAGACAAGATACAAGCCCTAGTCAACATGAAGCATCTTATCAATCTGAAGGGGATTCAACAATTGAATGAAAGAATAGTGGCACAAAACTGATTCATTTCCAAATACACGGACAAGTGTTTGTCATTCTTCAAAATGCTAAGGAAGAACACGTCAGTTTTCTAAAGCAAACCTCCTACCTTAGTTAGCCCTCTCCTAGAAGAAACACTTTATTTGTATTTAGTCGTTGCCCCTCAGACTTGCAGTACCGTACTCCTAGCTAAAAGAAACAAGGTCCAACACCCCATGTATTACATCAGTCAAATCCTAACATATGCCTAAAGTAGGTACCCAACGATTGATAAGTTGACTTTTGCCCTAAAAATGATGGCATGGAAGCTCAAACATTACTTTGGCTCGCACACACTGGTAGTACTTACCTCGCAGACACTCAAGAACGTATTGACAAGGCCAGAGGTCATAGGGAGATTGGCACAAATTGCCACAGAGTTAGGAGAGTAAGATATCAAGTATATATCTAGAACCTCTATTAAGGGACAAGTGGTGGCAGAGTTTGTCGTTGAGTTTAGTGAGTCACCATAGGTCACCAATGATGAGGTAGAAGAGGAAGAATGTGGCGTGGATAAAAGAGAAATGCCAGCCTGGCAGGTATTCGTCGATGGCGGGCACCACTTCAATGGCGTTGGGCTAGAGGTGGTCATAATTGATCATGATGAAAACTTTTCGAGTATGCTATCAAGATGGATTTCCAAGCAACTAATAATGTCGTAGAGTATAAGGCAGCTATATTTGGAGCCATGACGGAAAAGAAGCTCGGAGCGAATAGCGTCACCTTGCATAGTGACTCACGATTGGTGATCAACTAGTACTTGGGCACATTTGAGGCTAAAGATAGTAAGATGAGGACATATCTGGGGAGACTAAGAAAGGAGTGCTCTAAATTTGCCAACTTTGACATCAAGCAAATATCCAGAAATAAGATTGGTCATGTTGACGCCTTAGCCACACTAGCCTCTGTGCATGAGGCTAACCGCACTCGGGTGGTGTTAGTAACAATCCTGACAGAGGCCAGTTTGGAAGAGGGCAAAAAAATAGTTGGGAGTGTGGATGCTGCCACAAGCCCATGCTTCACCCCAATCTTTGACTTCCTGAAAAAGGGAGACTTACCCTAAGACTAGAAGCTTACGAAAGAAATCAAGGCTAAGGCAGGTCGATACATTATAGAAAAAATAAATTATACAGAAAGATTGCACTTGGACTCGAGCTCTTGTGCATAGCTAGTGCGAGGTCCTAAAGAATTATGTTTGAAGCCCACAAAGGAGAGTGCGGCTCTCATTTGGGTGGAAGGAGGCTATCCCAACGAATTATGAGATAGGGGCACTATTGGCCCACTATGCTAGAAGATTGCACGAGGTACACCTAGGCGTGCGATACGTGTCAAAGATTCGCCCCATTATCACACGCATCACCAACCACCAGATAGGGATAATTAACCCATGGCCCTTCTACAAATAGGGGCTAGATGTAGTAGGACCCTTGCTCCAAGCAAAGGGCCAAAAGAAGTTTTTATTGGTCGCCACAAATTATTTTTCCAAGAGGATTGAGGCGAAATCTCTGGAAAGGATACAGGAAAAGGAAATGATTCGATTTATCTAGAAATCCATAATTTTTCGCTTCAGCCTACCCAAGGAACTTGTTACCGATAATAGAAGACAGTTTACGAGCCATAACATCAAAAAGTTTGTCATCAAGTACAACATCAAGATGTACCATTCAACACCATATTATCCACAAGCCAACGATCAGGTAGAGTCTTCTAACAAGTTGATAATCAACCTACTAAAGAAAAGGTTAGAGGGTGCTAAAGGAAGATGATTGAGCAGTTACCAGGGGCATTGTAGGCTATCAGGACTAGTCCCTAAGGGAGCACTAACGAGGTGCCTTTCTCGCTAGTATATGGAATTGAGGTTGTGATACCAACGGAGATCACAGTGCCCACTGTGAAATCAACCCTAACTGAGGACCAGAACGCCAGAAGTAGAGCAATTGAACTCACCCTCATAGAAGAAAAAAGGGATGAAGCCTTAGGAAGGATAGTGGAGCAAACAAGGAGAGTAAAAGATTATTATAACAAGGCCGGGCATTTCAAAACTTTCGCCATAAGTGATTGGATGGCTGGTATGTTAGGTGCAAATTGGGAGAGCTCATACCAAATAGTCGAGATGACACCAGGAAGGGTCTACTTATATAGAAACATTCAAGGAGCCGAGGATAGCACAAGTTGGAATGCTCGACACTTAAAGTACCACTTCTAATTGTACTTTGATTTACTATCTTGATGAACCATTTTATATATATATAAGGTGACTTTTTGCAAGCAATGACTCCCTTTTAATATTACATGTCACGAGTAAATCATCTCGGTCAAGAACCAAGTAGAGTCCTCTGACACTAAAAGAAAGTTGATCACCTCGGTCATAGACCAGATAGAATGCTTTTCCCCAATATTACATGTTACGAGTTGATCATCTTGATCAAGAACCAGGTAAAGCGCTCTGACATTAAGAGGGTATTGATCATCTCGGTCACAGACCAGATAGAACGCTCTCCCCCAATATTACATGTCACGAGTTGATCACCTCGATCAAGAACCACATAGAGCAATCTAACACTAAGAGAGAGTTGATCACCTCGGTCAAGAACCATGTAGAGTGCTCTGTTATTAAGAGAGTTGATCACCTCGATCAAAAACTAGATGGAGTGCTCTGACAATAAGAGAGTTGATCATCTCGATCAAGAACCAAGTAGAGCACTCTGACATAAAGGGAGGGTTAATCACCTCGATCACACACCAGGTAGAACGCTTATCACCTCAGTCAAGATCCAGGTAGAGCACTCTAGGACTAAGAGAGAGTTGATCACCTTGGTCAAAAACCAGGTAGAGCACTCTAACACTAAGAGAGAGAGTTGATCACCTCGATCAAGAACCAGGTAGAACACTCTGACACTTATGAGTGGATGGTTATTCCCTTTTAAGTGTGTAATGCCCCTAGCACATTCATGAGATTGACGTATCAGGTTCTAAAACCATCCACCAATCAATTTGTAGTTGTGTATTTTGATAATATCTTGATATATGGCAAGAGCCTTGAAGAACATACAAATCATCTTAGGGTTCTTAAAGAAGTTCTATGGTAGAACAAGTTATTTGCTTTTAACAAGAACTTTTTTTTAAATAACAAAATTTGATCTTTTAAAGAAAAGATAGAAGGATATGATTTTGTTTAAGAAAACAAAATTGATCTGATACCAAATTGATGTAGATTGAGAAGATATATGAGAGAGAAATAAACAAAAGGGGGGAGAATTTAAATAAATTTAAGGTTAGGGATTAGACGAATAAAGATAGGGAAGAAATACACACAAACAAAACAATTGGGGGAGAAATATTATTCAATTCATAATCTCAATCTGAATCTGAATGTACAATGATGGGTTAGTACATGATTGATAACTAAATACAATAATTTAAAACATAATAAATCTAATTTGAAATTCAAAATATGATAAAACAAATCCTAATCATATAATAATCTAATTTGAATAATTTTTAAATGCTATTGATATAGTTATCCTAATTCCCATCACTAGACTTTCTAGTTAAGTTTCTGTCCTTTGACAAAAATATATACTAGAGAGATGAGAACCCTAGTTGGATTGCAATGATCTTTAGATGTTACTATTATTATCCAGATATAGAAGGGAATCCAGATCCATGATTGACAAGAGCAAGAGCAAATATGTAACTTCTCTCCCACTCGTATGAGCTTATGACATATCACCACATCTATTGATAAAATTTAGACCTTTTTATATTTATCAACTACTTGGTTGCAAAATAGAATTCAATTCATTATTGAATAACAAGAAGGGTGAAAACATAAAGGAAAAAAAAATCATCCCAGAACCATAGTCCATAAAGGCATTGCAATACACAGTTAAGTAGAAAAAAAATGAACAAAATATGTACCTGGAGGCATAAGATTCCTGCATTGTAGCGAAGAATTTCTTCACGGATACACTTCATCCGCCTATCCCAATCCAAGTATTTGGGTGGAACCTTATAATACAAATCTGGGTGTCTTGATGCATTTTCAACACCCAATATATTATACGAAACAACTACTACCTTATCTACAAAACCCAATACAAAAACAACCAAAATTCATATGAACAAGTTGCAATTGTTGAATTTAATCCAAATACATACATGGTCTCCCTATTATAAGCTCACTAAGAATGACAAAGAAATAAAAAGAAAAAAAGGAAACAAAAGTAATGCTTCAACAACCAGATCCCAGTAACAGAAAATATGAAGAAAAAAGAAGTGAAAACTGGGTATTGAATCTGGTACCTTTATAGGAATTGGAAGAATGGTGGGAAGAGAAAACCCAATTTCTAGAGGTGTCGAAGTCTGAAGATAAGCTTCCACTAATATGGTCCCTTTGAGTTTTACTGGGCTTTCTACGCCTCTTCTTGCGATGAGTATGTGAATGTGATGGCTCTGGGTTGGCCAAATGTTTGCGTTTGGTGGAAGTGATGGAGCGTGAATGATCCATTGGTAGAACTGTGGGAGAGTGTTAAGTGTATCAGAGAAGAAAGACGAAAATCTACGCGTTAAATGTCTTACTAACTAGAGCAATCATTAAAGAAGCTTTTCGGCTAGATTGAAAAAAGTGATCGGCGGCACCATTCAAAAAGAGAAATCAGTTTGGTTCATTGGCGGCAGAGACATCCAACAGTTGAAGTGGTGCTGATTTCTCTCAATTCCAACATATGTTTAATTTTATAATTTTTAAATAAATTAATCTAGCTTAAATTTTAAAAAACAAAAAACATATTTTTAAGTATAAAATTGAATTTTTATTAAAAATAATATTTTATTTATATTACTCTTAAAAATTAAATTAAAAACTAAAAAATGATACTCAAATAAAATAACTTTCAATGTCTATTTTCCTTTCAAAAAATAAAAATTAAATTTATAATATTAATATTAATATAAATAAATTAAAAATATATAAATCCAATAAAATAAGATAGAAAAAGAAGAAAGAGAGATAATAAGATGACAAAAAATTAAAAGAAAATCAAATGAGATAAATTGAGATAAAATATTAAAAAATTAATATTTTTAGTAATGAAATATAATTATTTTTATTTTTAAGTGAAATTCAATTTTATCTTTGAAAAGATACAATTTTTAAAAAATTTGGACTAATATAACACAAAACTTGCATAATTTAAAAAAAAAGGATTAAAATGTCCTTAACAAAGAGTTAAGGGTTATTTAAACCCTAATTCTAATCTTATTCATACTGGTATTTTCTTTCATCTTTTGTTATTTTCTTACTTGATTTTTTTATGTCTAGGGTTTTGTCTCTTAATTATGACAACCCGAACCCTACTTCAAGTAATTATTTGAGACATGTAGATATGTTTAAGTCACATGCTTCTACGTGTGTACGAACTCAACCTCTAAAAAATTATGTTCACGTTATTGGTGACACCTCTTCAAACTTACTTATTGAATCATGTAGAACGCCTACACAAAAGAATTGAGATATTATTTGCGTTACCCTGGACTAACAAGTCTACCAAACTTGCCTGGATTTATGTAATTTTTTTTTGTTATTGGTCAACTTATCCTATCTAAAAGAGACAAGTCTTATAATCAAGGCGACCTAAAAACCTGATTGACCTCGATTTGGAATTTTCCCTTTACTTAGAGACTTATTTTCCTCAGTCGCGTTACTACTACATTTTATTGAACTCCCTTAAATAGTGTGCCAAAGTTCAGGCTGACACCCCTATTAATGTTAAACCTGAAATTTTTTGAATTCATTTACCTATGCTTAAGTGTGTGTTCGATTCTACAACTTAGCTTTGGAATTTTGGGATAAGTAGATCCTCGTACAAATTCCATAGACCATTGGCGTTCTACTAAAAATTGAATATGCCACCATCAATGATAAGCTAGGCTAGTATGCTAGACCCTTGATCGACATAGATCTCGCTTGTAAACTTAATGGGCAGGTTATGGTGGAAATGGTTGACTTAAGATCATTGTTGACCTACACTATGAAATGTGCCTAACTTTTACAATCTCTACTTCTCTGTGGGCCATGCCGCTTATAAATGTAAAAAAATGATATTGCCTCAACTAAAGAGCCCAATGAGACTTACCCAATTAGGCCTCAGGCACAAACCTACCCACAACAACTTTACAGGCCTAAGGTAACCATTATTGATAATGTTGTTTAGGTAAGAAATACTTTCTTTGCCTTCCATGCCTTGGGTATTGAGGCTCTTACCCCCACTTGTATAACCCCATATTCTCTTGCTATATCTGTAGACTCAACCATTACAACAACTAGGTCAATAATTGATAACACTGTTCTTACCCCTATTTTGATGACTTACCCTTAAAGATGAATGTCTTTTAAACATGTTATTTGTATGTAGCGGTTGCTGATATCCCCACTGGTGTTATAACCTCCATGACTTCTCATGTCTCAACTACTATTGCCCTGGATATATAAGGCTTCATTGCTTCTACTCTTTCCACTTCCAATACCTCCAACATTGGATCTTTACCTCTTCTCATCGCACCAAGGCTCACTTTTCCTGCTTTTACTATCCCACCCCTTTTTCATCTCAATGGCTACGTTTAGTGCATGTATACATAAACTAAAAAATGATCAATTGAAAGATATCAAGAATAAAGGCTAGAAATTAATAACCAAAAAAAATAGACAAACTAAATCTATTAGCCCCCGTTTTTAGCCACTGAGATTTATATCCTTGATAAGGGTCTCACACAATAGCTTATCATGATAGTTTTATACTGGAATTACAAATGCATCTTGAACAAGGATAACTTATATACTTCAGGAAATCTTTGTAGAAAACAATGACCTAATTTATTTTATGTATAACAGAACTTGTGTCAGATCTTAACCCTCTGGATGATCGCTTATGGTGAAATCTTGGCTACATTTTTTTAATGCTAACTCCACGTCAGTAAGTAAGCTTTGGCTTTTCTCGGCCTCGTTAGTGGTAAATGATACTACTACTATTTTACAACATCGAAAGCAATGACTACTTACAATGCTAATGCCAAAATCCATCTTTTAACCTTTGTTTATGGTAGTGGCATCTATGTTAATCAAAGTGAGCTTTAATACTATATGATGTCCCTTTTGGATCTTCAATCCCTCTAGCTAGTGATAAGGGATTTCAATGCGGTTCTTGTATCTCATGAATCTATAGTTTTATTTGTAAGGTTTATAAGTGTTGGTTATTTTCAAACATTTGCCTGTAAACTTTTTTCTAGGCTCATGTCAAGTCTAACAAGAAAAGTTGAACATCAAAGTTCCAGATAATCATAAATCAAATATATATTTTATAACTCACATATAGTATTGTACTCATGAATTTACTAGCACATGTTCACAATACTTTAAATTATTTTGTGTGTTAAATTTTGTGTTAGTTGATCAATTAACTAAATGTATTGATTGATAGAGATGTTAGATCAATTGAGTTTTGCTCAACTTCAAACAAGTACCCTCTAGTAAAAATTAAGTACACAAATTATTGTTGATCAATCGATCGTGCCCCAAGTCGATCAATCGAGCTCGAGATTTTGTTTTCTAAAATATTTATTTAAACTTGAGCTAATTTCTAAAATTATCATTTAGCTTTTTCTTTAATGTATTTTAATGTCTTTAAGGTATTTCAATGTCTTTAAAATGTGTCCCAAAAATTAATTTTTCCCTTATTAAAATTTTTAAAAAATTTTTGGTAATTAAACTCAAAAAGAATTAACCTAAATGGTACTAGATTATCATTATCATTTATATATATATATATAGGAAAATTCTACCTACATCTCACATATCTAACTAAATACATACTCCAAATATTTTAAATCATTTAAAATATATTAAAAACAATATTTATATTCTACCAAATACATCTCACACTTCTCCTTCAAACTAAAAAACCTTTCTTATCTCCATCACCACCACCACCTCCTCTTCCAATCCTATTTTCAAATCATATAACTAATATATATTTTACTTAATTTAAAATGAAAAACTTAAACCCTCAAATACTGAAAGATTAAAGAGGAATCAAAAGAGGTATATTGTAATTTTCATTATATCTTTAGAAGGTTTTTTTTTTGAATTTATATATGTTCAATGAATTAGGATTGTACTTAATAAAAACATTTGATAACATACACTGAACATATAACAAAAAATAGCCAAAAATATGCCCAACATTTATATTGTATATAAACAAATTAATATATGTTAGGTAATCCTTAAAGTACTTTTAAAATATGTCCAATGATCTTTTTCGAACATTTTAAAAACGTTTAAACACTTTTGTCGAACCTTTGTCATTTGTATTTGAATTCACTAATGACTCTTGACATGATTTGTTATTTTTTATATAAATATTCTCTTTTTATAGTGATCATCAACCTTTATATGTTGATTTCAACAATTTATTTTACACAAATAGAGTGAATATATGTCATTTAAATTATTTAAATTAAATTAAATTAATTTAAAAAATAATTTTGTTAATGTAAGCATTTGTTATAGGTTTTCTCATTAAAGGAAGACTTAATTGAGTGGACAAAAGTTATTGAAAAAAATAGAGTGGTTATTGTAATGAAAACATTGGATTTAGGTTCGAAACGTAGAAGACCAAGGATAGATTTTGGTTTTGAAAGAAGTGGGCTTTATATGGTAATGAAAAAACCTTCGGAACCACCAAATAAGAAGAAAAAAACTTGCCAAACACATTGGGATGAAAGGAAGAATGAGACATAAAGGTAATGAATGGACAGTAAAAGTTATTTGTGGTGGTCATAACCATTCTTTATTACAACACTTTGAGGGAAACACATTTATTGGAAGACTTACGTGTTCAGAGCTAGATTTGGTAATTGAAATGTCAAAGTGCAATGTGAGACCTAAATATATTTTATATAGAATCAAACAACATGATGAAAATAATGCCACTACAATAAAGCATATTTATAATGCACGCTCAAAGTATAAAGTCAATAACAAGCAAGAGGTCTATATAGCAATAGTTGTTGCATAAATTACAGGAACATAGATACATAAAGTGGCATAGAAATAATGATAGGGATAATGTCATTATAGTTCAACATTATTTTAAACCACCATGGTTGCTTAGTGAGTTAAGAGGCTTTGTCTCTTCGTATGAAATGGAGACAATTTTGAAAGAAGCAAAAAGGGCAAAGCATAGATGGGTTGATGTCGTAACGTGTGGTTGTGTGAAGCATCAAACTCATAGATTACCTTGTGCTCGTGAGATTTTAAAATATAAACGAAGTTAGATTGTACACCCTTATCAAAGGCTTTCAAATAATGTTTTAATTCAAGTGATGAGAATACAAAAATGAAAATGAAAAATATACAATCATTTTAGTTAGGCAAAACCAAGCACCACATAATTAGATGAGTTACTTATAAAGATTAACAATCAGGGTTACCTTTCAAAGATACTTTAACACGTTGAGATCCTTCTACATTTTGAGTATGATTTAGCTAAAAATGCACTTGATTGTACTTTATCTATAGCAAATGTGGTTCCAAGAGTCCCAAAGTTGAAACTTAAGGTGTAATTTTCAAAAGCTTTGAAGTCTCTTTATCATACACTGGTCAAAGGCCTATTACAATTATTAATGTTAAGGAAGATGGTAATTATGGATTCAGAGTAGTAACAATTGCATTTGGAAATGGTGAGGATCAATGTGATCAAGTGAGGATTAATATGCTTCAAGAATTAAGAATACGTTATAATGATTACACATACATGTTTAGAGATGTTGAAATAGTCAACGATCTCTACCAAAATCCTACAAATTATAAGAAGTGAATGACATTACCTAACAGGGGTCATATTATTATTACTAAATATAATACTATGGTGGCCACATTTAGCATGCATGCATCATGGATATTTCTTTCCCTTTGGTCTGAGATGACACAACCCCATATATTGATTATTATAGGTTTTGTTAATAATGACCATTTTATGTGGGTAACAAATGTTTTACACTACACCAATGTAGAATAATTTGCTAAATTTAAATGGTCTTATATAAAAATATATGTTTATATAGAGTTACAAAGAGAATGTTTAATGCAACCACTAGTCATCAGTGGGATGCATTTCATCATACTTGTACAAATGGATGGGTCTTACCGTACATCAAAAAAATTAAACTTTTTGAGGCAATGAAACTCTCTTGTAACTCAAAGGAAAATGTGTTATATTAAACTAGATATTTGATGTGACATTAGAGACAAAGGAAACAATTTGGCTTATTGAATATGTAAATAAGCGTTCAAAAAGGTGTTTTGAACATATACAATGTTTAAGCATTGTTGTCAAACATAAGTAAAATATTCATATAGGTATGTTGAACATCTATGAAAAGTTCATATGGGTATGCCAGACATCAAAGTGTTCATATTAATATGCCGAACATCAATAAAATGTTCATAATGTGTCGAACATCAATCAAACATTCATATAGGTATGCCAAACATCAATCATATATGTATATCGAACATATTGTAAAATAGTCTTCTAACTCTAAAGCGATTATATATAGTTATAGAATAATTAACCTGTTTGAAAAAAAACAAATAAAAAGATAGGAACTAACCATATATGTAAATATCACCAAATTAAACAAAGTTAAGTATAATATCAAGTACATTGTTAAAAAACTTATATAAAATTGTATAATGTTAAACAAAATTTAAAATTCAAATTAAACATCAATGTGCTACGTCTCCTACATTCAAATGGATATATTGCATTTGTTGAAGAACTACTTATACATCTTAGTAAGATTTTTTCAACCTTTTAAAGATTTTTCAATGATGTTACTAACATGTGTTGAGCTACTCTCAATGGTTTTGGCACACTCTGACCAAAAATACTCTTTATGTTAATTACAATAATAATATTATCATCCTAAATAAAAAATATAATTTTTTAGATGATGTTTAACTTACTAGATCCTTTTGTAATTGATGTTGCTCAAACATGTTGTGGAATTATAGAATTCACATGTACAAAATTTTATAGACGATCATGTGAAATGAATTGATACCACTCCATATACTCTGGAACACACTCAAAAGGATGAGAAACTACACTCCCATAAGCATGCTCTGATAACAAGTGATTGTCCCAATTATCCCAATATTAGTACAAAACCTCAAACCTTAATGTGTATTGGGATGCATTGGGTCCTCTTATTACTCAAGATGGAGAAATTGGATTGGGTGGTATGGTTTGAACATGTCATAATTGAAGTAAAACTCGATGACTATGGTTCAGCTCAACAACATTAATAAATTTTATGCATCCATGGAAGAATGTCATATATGATAAGTCAATGTGTTTATAAGGATCACGAATAACCTCCAAAACAAATTAAAAATAACATAAAATTAATTATGGTAATAACTTAAAGTGAACATTAGGTTTGAATTATATTTGACTCATATCTATTAGACATAAATCATTTAACTCCTCCATATGGGCTATAAGTAAACATCATGAATGCTAACTCATTTATGTATCAACCAATGATGAACATGTGGTTGACAATCACTATAGTTTAGATTAAAAGAAAGACTACAACATGGGAAATGTTCATATATCTATGACTGTAATAAGGTTATGTATCCAATAACTTGCCTTGAACCATGTCAAATAGATGTACCAAATTTTTGATACAAATTAGTGCCCCTATCCCCCATACATATTCATTTACCCTACCTAAATCTATAAGGAGTGTCAAATAATTTTTTTGTAGAAAATCACTCATCTTATCAACAAATAATGTGTATCTGAGTAGGTATAATAAGAATGCTTGAGCTACACAATCAATAAAGTCAACATCATTCATCGTGACTAAGTTATTGAACTTTTTCTCAACCATTCTAGCTTAATAGTTTGTCCTCTATCACTCATTCATTTTTTTTTGCTTCCTCCTCATCAATTATAAAAGCATTCATGAAAAGGCATATAGCATCACCTCTCTTCAAATTTTCATTAGGCCCAATGCAAGCCTGACCTATAATGCAAAGATCTAAAAGGCATTCGACATCATGTAATGTAATAATCATCTCTCCAAATGGCATATAAAATGTATTTGTCTTAAAATGCCATCATTTAATAAATATCGACACTAAAACCTTATAAACTTGCTCATATGTTATACTTACCAAATGTATAAGGCCAAAGCAAGCTATGCGATCTTTAAATCTAAAATTGTTACAATTTTGATAATCTCAAGCTCTTAGTTTATTTGAGTGATCAATAACTTATGTAAATCTTGATCCTAAAAATTTATAAGTCATGGAATCAATTTAAATATATAGTTATACAAAAAATTAAAAAAAGTATTTCATTATATACATTACACTCACCTTATTATCCCATATTTTGGATGTTATGTGAGTGTTATAACTCTTCAATATTGTTAGCTTATGTGGACCACCTGGAAATGATGCATGTTACTTAGGTCTCTCATCATCCCCTTGTTCATTATGTATATGTTCAATTATGAATAAATTCTCATCGTTTATAGTAAGATCTTCTACCTACCCAATTTCATAAATACTATGGGGCAATACTTTTGGTGGAGCCTTGATCGCCCCTTGATATTGAGGTGGTATTTCTATGGTGCTTGTTTTCTTACTATTTTTTCATAAAAACATTCCTTCCATTTTATACCTTTCTTTATTCATTTTTTGAATATAAATTGTTTATGGTTGTCTTGAAATATTTATAAAATATGTTTCAAAAATAAATACCGAAGACTTTGAAGGGAAACAAGTTGAAGTGAGCCTAAAAAATATGTAAATAATTATAAATCCCAAAAACCATGTAAACAAAGAGTTTCATATTTTGAATTGCATTAGAATTTACATATTAGAAATAGACATAATGAATTAATTCAAGAAATGTTAAAGCTAAACTTGTATGCCAAATAAGTAAAAATTTCTACCAACACTTTTTACATAACTCAAAAGAATTTTCAAATAAGGATCTCGGCTAGAAAAATATGAAGAAAAGCTATCATTTTTTGTCCTCAAAATAGTTTAAATTGTATGTAAGTTACATATATGATTTAATTTGTAAGTTATTTGTCTAGCTTATTTCTAGTTGGTGATAATGCAGGAGCAAATATAACTTACCATTTGACAACAATGCTAAGTTCCTATAATAACAAATTTTTGAAGCCATTTTGTTTAAAAGGTATCATTTTAAATCAACTTTTCTTTAGTGGAGAAGCAAGAATTAGTTCTAAGAAACATTCCAACTAAATACTAAATTGTGCTCTAACTTTATCAACTTCTGATACATATTGAAGGCTGTCTTTGCCTTTAAGGGCTAATCAAGACATTTTATAATGTAACCGTTTAGCAAATGGTGTGAAAAAATTTGAACTTAAATGTTGTTAAAAAATAACAAGCCTGAAATTTGGGAGAGAAGAAGGCATGCCTCACTAGTAGAATTAAAGCCTCCCAAACCAACAAAAGAGAATTTTCTTCAAGAACACATTTAAATGATAGACTTGATAAGTTACAAGAAAAGGTTGAGAAAATCGAGGCTTATCAAATACAACAGCAATAATGGCTTAATGGATACATACATTATCAAGTGAATTATATGAACACTATTTACGAGATGCAATAGTTACAACTCACCCAATCTAGATACAATTGTAATCAACCAAGGGAAGCACTTGAGTATCTGAGTGATATGTTTGTCTTTAGGCCACCAAAAGCCGCTGAAAAAGGTGCACTAGAGGACATGGAGGACTAGAGCTCCACGACCATAGATTTTTCTTTGTTTTTTTCTAGTTTGTGGGTTTAGTTTGTCTTTCTATTTTTTTATTTTCATTTTTTATTATTTGATGTAATTTTTCTTTTAATTTGGAATTTTGTTATGCATTTTGTTGAACATCTGAACATTATGACTTTGTTGGTGATGTATTATTTGTGAGGTAAACTTAAATTCTCAATGCATGTTAGAACTGATACATATGATGGAATGAGAATGTAAACCTAATGCTCAGAGTAGTCATAATTCACTACTGTAATTAGGATAAATGTTCTCTTTCTCTCTTTTCTTTAGATGCATTGGAATATTGGGGATAATATATATTTTACGTCAAGGTGGGAAAAGTCTCTTTTGTACTTTTGTTGAAAGTTCAAATAAAATTTTTCAAAATTTTTATTTTGTTTTAAGTCAGTTGTTACTTGTTTTATTTGAGTATTTAGAGTCAACTTATAAATTAATAATAGGAATGTGATTGTGATAACTTTAATATTTAGAGAACTCTAAGTTTTACTTCAATTAAGAAGTGATTTGAATGTGAATTTAACCTAGTGTGAAACTCTTATGGTTGATGGAAAGAACAATTGAGTAATTTAAGTACTTATGATTGTTTTGTGTGTGAATGTTTGATAGACATATTTAAGGTCTCAAAAAACTCTATAACTTACTTCGATTAATACTCAAGGAAAAATTATAGAATACATAGTACTTAAGAGATGATTTAGGCTATTTTTGAAACGTTTGACCCTCTGTAAGCCCACCACTTATTTATGTGTCATTAGTAACCCTTTGAGCCTATAAAGTAAACATGTAGCCTTTTATCCTTTTAGATTATTATACCCACCTCTTTTATGAGCCAAAAAAAATTATCCTACCTTTTTAATTCCTAAGAGAACTTATCATGAACACATTTACTACGAACCTTCCATAGAAAAGAAAGACTAGTAATGAGAGGAGAGAAAAAAAGATTACAATCCTATATGGAAAACAATATGTTAGAGGTTGTAAAAATTTTTGTTGGATTCCAAAAAGATGAGACATTATGGCATGTGATGTTTTATACTATGTGTATACTCTGAATTTTTAGATTAAAAAAATAATAAAACATTAGTAATATTTGGAGTCAAAGGATGTGATATATGAAATAAGTAAAGTGGGTAGTACATTAATTGTAAATGAAAATTTAAATTATGATTTAATGAGTGAGTGATACTTGAAGTTAACTCTGTACTTAAAATAAAATAGTTGGGTTTGAGTTCTCTTGTTTTGTGACTTACCTTCAATTTTTTTCATAACCTCACACTTTGGCCTAATGTTATAATAACTTTGATAAGGACCCATTGATCTAAAATAGTGTAACTATTCTATATTAGTGGAGAGTGAATTGAAAGGTAAGCCAATTGGATATATGACTATTATGCACAAACATCATATTTGCATAATCTAGAGACAAAACATTTTGTTCTACGAATATCATGCATAAGATTATCCACTATGAAGGTTATAGGTTTGTGGTTAGATAGATGTTTAAGAGTTGATCATGAAAGTGAAATTATTATTTGAATTAGTTTTTGATGAAGAAGGAGACTTGGATAATCTATACTTAGATAATCTATGTATTGAATGATATAGCCATCTTTGAGGCAAATGTATAATTGATTCGATATTTAATGTATTTGTTTATTTTTCTATGTTAATTTCTTTGAATCATTTTAATTTATTTTAGTTGTGATGTTTTTGGGTATCATCATTGAAAATCCTTATAAGACTATAATTGATCCACTATGGCACCCAAGGGTAAAGGCTTATTACATACTAAATACAACCGTATCAATCTACATAAATGATTTAATTAAGTTAGGTTAGGGTAGGTTGATTTACTCTTCTTTTGAAAGCAACTTTGATTATTTATCTTTCTTGGGACTAGCCAAAAGTTGGCATGCCTAAAAAACATGTATATGTTGTGATTTATCGAGGCTAAAAGAATAAATTAGGTTTTAATATAACATTTTTACCTAAATATTTTATAAACTATATTTTCAGAATCACATGGTATGTTTTATTATATTTTAGGTACTTTTAGATGTTAAAAGATGCAATTAACAAAGGACCAAACAAGTATTCATAATTAAGAGGCATAATTGTCATACATTGGAAGATTTAAATGCAAACATTTGTACAGAAGACATCAAGGAGGGATCAAAATGTTAAAGTGGCAAAAATAAGGGTCATCACGGCATAAGTATATGTGTCATAGTATAAGCCTCTTGGATGGAATTCCACATAATTGGAAATAATATAATGCTACAATATGAGTCTATGCATGCCATGTTCAGTGCCCTCAGATTTTCTTTACAACACCAAATTTTCATCACATCATTATCCTAATTATTCTAAATTTTCTATATTATAATTTTAATTATTTTAGACCTCTACAATCCTAATCTTAATTTTGTAACTCTGTTACTATAAATATATAGCTTGGGTTAATAACAAGGGTGAATATATTGTAGACACAGAAATTTATAGAAAATATACAAGTTTGTAGAGAATTTGAAGGCTAGAGACAATATATCAATTAAATAGGCAATTAAAGTGTTAGAGATCAACCACATACATTACTCCTTAGTTATTTTTTCTTCCTTTTCTTCTTAATTTTTTATGATTTTAATTATGATTCTTTCATAATCCACGCCTAGCTAATTTATTAATATGATTATTCAAAATATGTTTAGAATCTTCTAGTTAGGATTTTTTTTTGTTATTGAAATTCATCTAGAACACACACAAACACTTTTATTTTTTATGCTAATCATGTTTGAATTTTGATCCATAAACATGTTTGATTTATGAGTAGCTAATCAAAATGTTGTCAGAATCTGCTCACGCTAATCTTAAAGGCTATGAAAATAGAGTAGTGACTCATAAGTAAAGTACATTGGAACATTATCCTAGGGAGGGTAGTATAAGGCTAAGTTTATACTTGAACATTAAATTTCTATAGTGGATAGATTAGGTGGTTCGTTGGACTGGTAGTTTCCTCTTAGGTTATATTATGGCCTAGGTTATTTTTAGTTAAAAATCTTATGTTATTTTTAACTTAACACTTTATTATTTTCATGCAATTACATGCCTATCTATTGTGATTATATTACATTTATAATTTGATAAAATTAAAAATAACCTAGTTACCCTCTCCAAGTCTATTTAGTCTGTTTTAGAAATTTTAGTCTCGTAGTACGATCTCAATTGAGAAATTTAACACTATGGTCTCTTATTTTAATTTGGTTGAAATTGATACTAGAAGGGAATTTTATACTTACTCCAAAGGTGGGCTCTCTCACATCTAATCTTAATTAGATCGTGGGTTGTATTCTAAGTCATTTCAAGACACTTGGTCCACTATCTCTTATTAGATATCTCATGACATCACTCTAACCATCACCCATTCTTACTTTTTGCCTCTATGGCAAGGCCTGAGGGTCCAAGGGCATTCTAGTTTCATATGTGGCTTGAGCATCCTAGTTTTATTGACTTAGTACATGCCACCTAGTCGATCCTTGTTCAGGCTAGTCCCATGAGGATTATTATTGGTACACTTAAGGATCTTAAGTTGGCTCTTAAGGTCTGGAACAAAAAGGTTTTTGGTAATTTAAATTGGAATATTTCAAGCCTCGGCTACCCTTAAGGACATACAAAAAATGACACAATGATGACTCCTTTTTTATGAGCTTCTTAAATTAGAGTTTAATGACTATGCTAACTTGGATAGATTATTGCATCAACAAGATACCTTATTAAGGTAAAAGATCATATTAAAATGGCAGAAGGGTGGTGATAGAAACTATACTTTTTCCACTCGTTCCTTCAATGTTTAGAGGTCCAAAAGACTCTAACTTACTTGAAAATCAATGGAGAGATTACACATGACCTAAAAATGATAGCTAGTAATATATTGGGATACTATAAGCAACTCTTCTCAACTCAGATGGTTGACATATGTCTTCTCAACTCACTAGTACTCAAAGGGGTGATCTAATTGGCCATTTTTGCTTACATGGAATCCACGTGGTGACATGTAGTCAGTTCCCATGCTTGCATGGCGTCCATGATGAGTCTTGTGATTGGTCTTGAATTAAAAATTCATAAAACATCTATAAAAATTTCAAAAAAAAAAAATAAAATAAAAATATATATCTTCATTCCTTTTCATTAGAAAATTCATATTTTAATATTTTTAACCTCAAAAGTACTATGTAATACGAGCAACTCATAATTACTTTAAAAGGATTGGCCCCAGATTGAATTCAAATTTCTTAATCCTTATATCTAAAAATGTGAAGGAAAATACTATTGATCAACATCGGCCAATGGTATCAGGGAACTTTATGTTCAAGCTAATAACAAAGATTATTGTTGGGTGTCTAAAAGACATATGTTCTCACATTTTTTCCCAAAATCAGTTTGGATTCATTCTAGGCCAAAATATTAATGATTGTATGGCAGATTCTTCTAAATGTTTTAATGTGATGCAACTCCCTTGACAAGGGGGTAATCTTGCTCTCAAAATTGACATCCGTAAGGATTTTCATACCATCATTATTATTTTCCTAATATGACATTATGAACTAATGCTTTCATTACTTGGACTTCAACCATTAGTTTTTTAACTTCTTATTGGTTAGAGGTTTCTCCTGAATGATCTATAAAAGTAAATCTTGGTATATTATTATTTTTAACATTACTTTTTCTTCCTATTATCAGGGGTTTTTCCTTGATATCTAAGTGTCATTCATCTGATATTTAAAAGTCTGTTAGTATTTTTGCTTTTATTATTTGTCAAAGTTCTTGAAAGGATTTCTCTATTTTTATAAATTCATTTTATCCATTTATTGAACTATTATGGCTATTTGTTAAAGCATACCTTACTAGATAGTATATTAAAAATAAATGATTTTTTTCTTTCATTAAATCTCCTTTTTCAAATTCATAAGCTAGACTTAATACTTCGTTTAAGTTTTTATAATGGATATTAATAGCAAACCTAGGGTATGTTGTAAATTTTAGCTTTTGGTATTCTAAGTTACCATAGATCATTCTTAATAAAACATCTTTCATATTTATTATTATGTTATCTAGTAGTGCTATTTTTATTGGTGTGTTTATTATTTCTCTGAAATGAATCTGTATTAATATTTGAATTTCTCCTAAATGAATGTATCCAATTTTTTCTTTATCCTTTTGAAAAATTTCAGATAGTTTATTCAATATAGTTTCTTTTTTTAATTAATGGTATATTATACTTTTCTTTTATATTTGTGATATTAATGCTAATTTTTTATTACTTATTCCATAATAAATTATATATTTCCTTGGGAATAATTTTCTTAAATATGTAAATGACGGGTCCTTAAATCAATCTCTTTCTTTAAGATTTAATTTTTCTTTTTGAATTTCTTCAAATTTCTTTTTTATTTATTACTATTTCCTGTAAAATAAACATCATGAGATATCATTTATATCTAATTCTACTATTACTTGATTTTTACTTATTTCTTGATTTTCTACCTTGAGGATATTTATGATTATATCTTAAAACTTGAGGATATTTTTGATATTTAACCAAATAACACAACTCGGTACAATTTTCTTCTATTCTTTAACTCTCTAGTTTTTCACTTACTTTTATATCATGTTATTAGCACGAAAGATATAATATCTTTCAAGGTTGTTAGTACAAACTCATTTATTTTGTATATGCATATTTCTACTTGTTATTTTGCTTGATATTAACCTACCAATGCCTACCTATATTGTCATCTATATTTCATCAATTTTTAATTTTTTGCATGCTAATTACAAATAATTTTAACAAGTCCCACACGAGACTTTTTCATAGTTAATATATAATCATAGTCCATAGAATTATCTTTTAGTATTTTGAATATTTGACTTACTCTTCTAAAATTTAATTTATTTTATTCATCAAATATATTGATTAATTAAGACATAATTATCATTTATGTATTTTGCTATAATTTGTGATTACCGTATTAATTGTTATCTCCATCTTTTGAAAGGTATGTTATTATTGCTAATTCCTCCTCCCTCCCCCATCAATTTTTAATTTTTTTCATGCTAATTACAAATAATTTTAACAAGTCCCACACGAGACTTTTTCATAGTTAATATATAATCATAGTCCATAGAATTATCTTTTAGTATTTTGAATATTTGACTTACTCTTCTAAAATTTAATTTATTTTATTCATTAAATATATTGATTAATTAAGACATAATTATCATTTATGTATTTTGCTATAATTTGTGATTACCGTATTAATTATTATCTCCATCTTTTGAAAGGTATGTTATTATTGCTAATTCCTCCTCCCCCCAATAAATTATCATGATCATTGGTGTTAGAAAGAACATTTTCTTTTAAATATTTATTTATTTAAATCATTGCATTGAAATTAGATATTCACGTTGATTTTTTACATTAAAAATTATTTTTTACATCAATTTGATCAAATCGATGCAAATTTTGACACACCAAATTATGCATTGGTTTGTAAAAATCAACGCAAATTTGAGTCAATTTTTGTTCAAATTATGCGGTTTCTATTTTTAAAACTAGAATTTACATTATATATCATATAAATTTCTTAATTCAACATCAAGCACATTTATATAGTACACGGGAATTTCAAAAGCTATGTCACATTTTAATACTAAGTTCAAAAACAAGTTACAAAATGTTATAATTACAAGAGTCATATATATATATATATATTATATATATATATACCTAACTAAATAACCCAAGAGAATGCATTTACACTCAATCTTCATTTTCATTATCAACTATGAACGATATCATGTATTTTGACAATGTCTCTTGCAATTTATCCAAAGATATGTACGTATGCAGCGTCTACTTTATTCTGATATAATTGAGAAAGAATTAATATTCAATATATAGTTGATGTAATTTATAAAATATTGTTAAAATGAAGATAAGCAAATGTAAAGCTTACATGTAAATCTGTAATAGGTGTTGATAAATTGTGTATGATTTCGTTCATAAATTTTCTGACATATAAAATTAATTTATGTTATTTAAATATTAATTAATTATTTAATAAAAAGTATTAACAAAATTAATTAAATATGAAATATATATAAGCTTATATTCGATTCCAACGCTTTACATATGCACATAAACACATGGTCTAGTTTAGTCTTAAGATTGTCCTTAGTTTTTTCAAAAGGGTCAAGCAAAGTGCCAATTATGCTATCACACACTTTTTTTTCAATATACATCACATCTAAACAATGGCTTACATGTAAGCTCTTTTAATAAGGTAACTCCTAAAAAATGGATTTCTTTTTCCAACATTTGATGTCTACATCGCTTATTTAAATCAATTATAGTTTTTACTTTCACATTTTTCTCATTTACAAATTTCATACTTTTTCTTTTCCTCTTACAATTTTTGGTATTGCAACCTACATCTTTACTTTTAGCAACATTTTTAATTTGGGTTTGATTAATTATTTTTTTAGCGACTCTTTTCTTTTCATGTATATTAAATGTCATTACTTCAATTTCATGCAATATTTCTGATCCTCGTTTGATTCTAAGAGCTAAAAAATGGAATTAACTTCCATCAAAAGATTTCTTTTGAAATCTAAATTTTTGTGTAATAGGCAAGAATCTTTTATGTCTTGTATTAATCATTTTCCTTTCATATCAGAGATAATCTACACAATTATCATAACTACAAATTGGACGAGCTTTATATTCATGAGTTGCATATCCTAATAAATTATTATATGTCAAAAAATCATTAATTGTAGATAAAGTCATTGCTCTTAATATGAAGCACTCACTTCTAAATGCATCATAAAACCTTTCCTAAGACACCTTTCTTCATATTTTCTTCAAAAGTCATCTTCTACCTTGAGTTTTCACAAATTGGGCAACTTGATAGATCCATATTTTTTTTTATAAAGAATGCAACCAATTGGAAAAGCATGAATATTCTTATATATCATGCCAAGACTATTTAAAGTCTTCTTAACTTCATACATGGATGAGGACAATTCATTTCCATTAGATAGCAAGTTTATAACCACATTCAACATTTCAATAAATCTAGTATTAGTTATACATCTATATCAATGCAGAAAACTTAGTATTTGTTTTGTACAATTTGGATAGAGTGGTTTCTCTACATCTTCAAACATTGTTTTAAATACGTTAGGATTTTCAACAAACTCATCTTCCACATCATAGACCATTTCATCCATTTCTTCATTATCAACATCAACTTTAAATATTGTTTCCTCCTTGATTGATAGAACGTTTCATTATCACTATCCAAATTGATCTCTTATCTATGAAAAAAACTAATTATCATAACTTGTTAAAATGTCCTTATAAACTCTACATGGTTCTTTATGTCCTTCATAAGAAAAATTTTAAATTATTACACTTAAATCAAGGGCATCGAATCACATCCTCAATGTTCACATTTTTATGAATATATTCTATAAAAAATAACTCATTCTAAGTATTATTTAGAAAGCCTAAGTTATTGCATCCAAGACTTCCATTCTATATAAACATAGTTAGCATTTCAATATAAATTTTTTATTATATTATACATATATATACATCTATTTACTCATGAGAAACAAACATAATATGATTTGTTAAATCAATAAAATACCTAATAACATATGCTTTACACTAGCAATAAATACCTACAAATATCATATCATTATATGTTAACTTTAAAGTATAAAGTAACAAAATGCAATACATAAAATTACACAAATTTTATGCTAATACTATTATAAAATTAAAAACCCTAATAAAAACTTAGAATAAAAGAGTAATTTGGATTTAATAAAAAAAATACTACATATTAAAAAAAATATTTTATACAAAACTTATCATGTATAACATTATTTGAACTTAATATTAATGTTTCGTAAATAAGAAAATAAATTATATATTTTTTTAATAAATTCAAAATTTATTAAAAAATAGCATGAATGGCCTAAATGGTTACTTTGTTTAGGTTAAATGTGTTGTTTAGTCCATTTGTTTAGAAAACAAATCTTTAAATCCATTTATTTGTGAAAAAAGTGTCATTGAAGTCCCTTTATTTGTAAATAGGTGTCAAATAAGGATAAAGTTAACTTTTCATCTAATTTTCTATTAAATATAACAAAATATTATATTTATTACATGTATGTTTATATTTTTGATAGATATATACATAAAAATTTAAAATTTAATTAAAAAATTATTCAAAACTTTTCTTTCAAAATTAAAAAAATGTATTGTCTAATATCCAAAATCACACATTAGACAATAAAATTTATTTAAGTTGATCAAAAATTTGCTAAAAATGATAACTAATTTTTTTAATTAAAAATTACTTCATTATATATATCTATATCAAAAAATAAAAGTATGCATATTTCACAATATCATTTTATATATTTAATTAATATTTTATGAAAAATTAATTTTATCTTAACACCTTTTTTTACAAACAAACAAAGGGACTTAAAAATATATTCTAAACAAATGGTCTAAACAACTTGTAAGATCTAAACAAAAGTTATTTTCATGGTCTTTTTTCCTAAAAAATATATAAAAATAATAATTTAAAATATTACAATAATAATAATATTTTATTTAATCAAGTGGTTTATAATATTATTTGTGAGTAAAAATAGTATTTAGCAAGTGAGGAGTGATAAAAAAATAGAAAACAAATACATACAAAAATTGTGCGCAGGTACTTGGCAACAGGTTGGACTAACAACGGTGACGACAAATGAGAACAAGATGGGGTAATGACAACGTAGGGTTGGGTTGGCAGAGAAAATTGAGGAGAAAGAAAATAGATCTAAGAGTGATGTTGGGAAAATAAGCTAGGTTTAGTGGCTTATAAATCATTTTGCATCAGTTTTTTGAAAAAAGTGGCGCAAAATTTATTACATTATGTGTAGATTTTTTCAAAAAATGGACACAAAAAAGTATTTTTTTATTTTTTAAATTGTTTTATGTTCATGTGTTATTAATAAAAAATGTTGCAAAAATAAATTTTTTAAAAAATTGATTATTTGCATCGGTTATTAACGAGAACCAATCATTAATATAAAAGTATAAATGACTTATTTGTTGCAAGCAAACCTTTTTAACCATTTATTGAAGTGATACATATCATTTTATCATCACATAATATTTTTCTATTGACAAGTATTCTATAATTAAGACTTGATTAATAATTTAATGGATAAACATAAAAGTTCTATAATTTAATATTTCTATTACCATTTTATTTCTTTATAAACATTATTATTTTTACAACTACATGAGTAAATCTAGCTATTGACAAATTTGAAATATTAATAAATTTTTTAATCAACCAAGAGAAAAGACATTAATAATTGAATATGTATAAGGAATGAATTTTTTTACATTTAATTATTTTCTTAGCAATGTTGGTGAACATGAAATAAATTATAAAATAATTTTTTACTATAAATGAATTAATATATATGATATAATAATTTGTTTCAAATGTAAACCTTTTCTTAACAAATAATAATAACAACATTCATGTAATTTACCATTTCAATATTCACTTAATAAATACAATCAATCATTCTTATATTTACTTAGCTATAAATATATCTTTCTTTTATATCTTTATTATTATTGTAAGAATTATAAGTGTTGGTTATTTTCGTGGATAAAATATTTACCTATAAACTTATTTTTAAGCTCGTTATCAAGTCTATCAAACAATATTGAAGAAATGACAAAATTTTTGATAGTCGTACTTCAGGTATATCTGTTATAACTACAACACATAGGATTGCACTCACGTATTTAATAGCACATATTCATAAATCTGGAATTATTTTTGTTGCTAAACTATAGAATAAGATATATGCTAAAATATTAGATAAGATATACTCTAAATTATAACTTAAATCTTTAGCCTAAAAGATAGCATAAAATATACTTTAAAATAACTCTTTGTTAAATATGAATCTTCGTGATTAATGAGTCTATTTTAAAAGAACTTTTCTTTAAATAGAAGTCTTCTTAATTAGTGAATATTATTAATCTTATTTGTAATAAAAAAGATATTTATCAATCATATATGAGTCTTCTTTATTAATTAGTATTACTAATTCTATTCGAAATAGAAAAAAGATATTTATCAATTACATGGGATTAAGGGTTTTAATTTTTCCTATAAATAAAACTCATTGCTCATTGTTTCAATCAACTACAAAATAACATTATTCTATTCTTCTTAATTTCTCTCTCTTATTTTACAAATATAAGATCATAATTCTTTAGGTTTGTTTATTTAATTAATCTATCAAATATTGGTGGTTATGTTTGATTGATTAATAAGCCTAATTAGTTTATGATATTTTGATAATATGTTATTATGGCTTCTTCTTTATTTTTGTTCTTAAATTGTTAGATCAAATAATTGTTTTTGTCATAACACAGTTATTTGATTTGATTAGTAATCTTTAAAGAAGCAATTTTTATTGAATTTGTGCTTGATCTTTTTGCTTTAAGATTTGCTGGTGATTTAAGTGACATATGTTTTGAATCATGTAGTTAGAATTATTCATTATTAAATCCGTTCTAGAATACACACGAGCACTTGTGTTTTTGGGCTAATCATTTTGTAGTTAATTCGGGAACATATCTAATTGGCGGGAAGCTTATTGGAACGTTGGTCTGTAAACCGCTCACATTAATATTAAAAATTATGAAAACATAGCAGGGGCTCATAAGTAAGGTACATTGGGATAGTATCTTAAGGATGGTAGCATAAGACCGAGTTTGTACTTGAACATTTATTTTTCATAGTGGAAAGTTAGGTAGTTCGGTGGACCGGTGATTTTCCTTTTAGGTCATGGTTGTGGCCTAGGTTGTTTTTACTTAAAAATATCGTGTGTTATTCTTTTATTTTCGCACTTTATTTTTACACAAGATTGCATGCTTGACCGCTTTGTTTAGGTTATTAAATTATAAATTGGTAAGACTTAAAAATAACCTATTCATTCCCTCTAGGTTAATTAGGTACATATCTTATAAACATTCAATTATTCTTGCAATAAAATATTTTTTTTTTGCTTGTTATTTTTTCTAAATATAAAATTGTATTAACAATGAAAAATTTGACATTCATTGAATTTACTACTCTTGACATATATAGGAAAAATTATTTATGTTGGGTCCTTGATGTTGAGTTTTAAAAGAAGGAAATGCAATGTCCTAGTAGGATTGCGCAAAAAGAATGATATTTTTGAGGCATCACCTCGATGAAGGATTAAAGGCTCAACACTAGACTATTAAACATCCACTCACACTTTGGAAGAGTTTGAAGGAATGATGTGACCATCAAAAGATGATAATTCTCCTAAAGAATCATTTTGATGGGATATATCTACACTTACAAGACAATAAGTGAGTACAATTTCGCACTATCTAAGATCACTACAACATTAAAACTATGCAGATAATAGATTACAGAAGATGAGATGCTAAAGAAGACCTTCTTCACCACCATGCCTTGAATGTGCTATTGCAATAGCAATATCGAGAGAGAATGTTCAAAAAGTACTCAAAATAATGAGCTTCTAATGAAGAATCATCAATCATGACCCACTGAAGTGATTGTTACTTCTTTTAACATTCCTAAAGAAGTCGAAGTCATTGTTATGGTTGGGATCGTGGTCATGACCGTGGGGGCAGTTGGAATGAGAAGCCTAATGTTGTGTGTTTTTGCAACACACAGAAATCGTGCAAGTATACACGGTCACAAGTAATAAAGATTTGTAAGTAAAGATCGTTCCCACGAGGATTTGTTACTATAGTTTGTTGAGTACTAAAATTGTATCTCTCTGATTTTATCCAAAATAATCGTTGATATGGAAAAAGGTAACAAAAAAAAAGAGAACTCTAGGATTGCAATTTTTCACCAAACTAATCCACTCCAATCATATTATTTTCTTTGGATTTATATTGTTTTAGTACATTTAATTTGTCAACCGAAAACTTTTTTTTTTTATTCATACATCTCTTCCGAGCTCCGTACGAACATACCCCGTTAAATTAATTCACTATATCTCTATGAGAATTAAATTCACCAAGATTCATTAAGTTCTAAGTTTTCAATTGGTCACACATACAATTAGGGTATATTCATATCCTTCATCATACATGTCATTCTATTTACGAGCAATATACACAAAAATGCATTTCTCAAGTTTATTTTTATGCTATCAATCGTTTTGATAAAATTCGTAAATAATCAAAAAGCATTAAGCACAAAATAGAACGAACAAATCGAACGTCTTATAAATCTATCAAAAATAATTAAAATCAAAACTTCATAAATTTAGATCAAATGCAACCCTAGAAAAATTAAATTACTTCATTAATTAAAAATTAAAATTACAACAGATGCAGAAAAATTAGAAGAACAAGAAGAAAAATTAAAACATCAAGTAACTAAAATCTTTATACACGAAACACAACAAAAGCCAAAAAATGAAGCCTGCGTGTTCTACAGTCCAAAACCGAGCACCACAAAAATTCTAAACTAAAAAAGACTCCTCAACTCTATCATAATATCAGCTATTTATAGCTAAAAAAATACATATAAAATATTACATTTTTATTTTATTTTTTTTATAAAAAACGCGTAATAATTTTTATCGAAAAACAAAAATCACGCGTATCGATTTTCGTATCAAAAAATCTTATTTAATTCACGCGTGAGACAGGGGCACCGATTCTGCAATTTTTTAATTCTTAATGCATGCCACGTGTCAGCGTCTGATTCGCTAAAACAAATATTGGGACACGTGGCCGCATCTCATGCGTTGAAAGGAACGGACGCACGCGTAAATCAAGCACGGGATTGGGGCGCCGAGAAAGTGAGGCAACTGGAACGAGGCGAGATTACGTGCATTCACATTCATTGTAAATAGCCACGTGCCCGGAACATGATTCGCTTAAATATTAGTGGGACACGTGGCGTATTCTTATTCTCGTAAAAGCCGAGGATGCACGCCGCTTCCATAACCCGCGTCACACACGATTGTTACACGAATGGTTCGGTGCGCATACTGCTTGGTTCCACGCGCTTCAATCCGGGACCGTTCGAGAGATCCAACGGTCGGCGATGCGCCTCGTGGGAAATCTACGCAACCGACGCGCGGGTCCCACTCGACGCCGCCAAGCGCGACAGTGGGGCCCGCCGGCACCCGAGCCGCGCGAAGAAAGATCTACGTGCCCACTTCTCCAGTCGGCTTGATGAACACGCGCAACCGATCCGTTGATCCTTTGATCCGGACGTCCACGTCAGCGTTTGGAATAAGTGCGCGTGGGCCTTCTTCTCTCTCGCGCGTAGAATTTAAACTTTTATTAATTATATTTTGACCCACAAATATATTTCAATTTACATTTTCAACTTTTTTTAATTGCAATACTGCCCTTTTGGTAATTTAAATTAAATTTTAAACTTTTAATAATTGAAATTAAGCCCGATTTTAATTTAAATTATATTTTCAACTTTTTTTAAATTGCAATTAATAACTCTTTTATTTGAAATTATATTTTTGGACAAAAAATGAAATTAAGTACATTTTCGATACAAATTATTTAATTTTATTAAAAATTTATTTTTAGCACATAAAAGGAAAATATTAATTTATTTAACAAAAATTAACTAAATATTAAAAGAACATAGCAATTATCATTACTAAAATTGATGAAAATAACTATATAAAATACAGTTATCACCTAACAATGGGTACAAAAATTTCAAGAAAACCACATAACACCACCAAAAGTGTAAGGCTAATGGAAACAAATATGAAAATTACAAAGGAAAAACTCAAAAATCTAAACAATTAAAAAATGAAAACGTGAGATAGAATGGGTATATATTTTTAAATTATATTATTAAGAAAATTTAAAATACTTTTTAATAAATTTCTATTAAATTTGGGATGTACCTATTTAGATACAGGTTTTATCAAAATTATTTAATTTTGAAAACAACAATACATTATAAGAAAATATTGAGAGAATAGTTTTACATAAGTCTCAACAATGTCTCCAAAAATTACAAGACATTTAATGAAAGAGATAGATAAAAATAAACATGTACTTTACTTCTTCTTCAATGTTGACTCACGAATCGGCTTATCAAGACTTAATAAGGAGAATAGTAGAGGAAAATAGGGTGAGTTACGACTAACTTATTAGGAATCTATTCAATTAATATCATAACAAATAATATGATGCATGCTAAATATTAATAAAATTCATTAATAGAAATAACATCATCATTAGTATAATGTGGGGAGAATTTTATTTATAAAATTCTAAATATCTATACTTCCTTACTTTTGAATCTGGATGGAGTGTATATTCCAAGTATCTCATGCATGCTTATGCGACATAAATATGACATGTCAAGTTTAAAATCCATATGCATGGTATGCAACTTTCATATATATTGGTCAACTCCAAAATACATGAGCACATACATGATCAACCTCTAAGATGCACATGGGTTTACCTCTGACTCCATGTATGGTTATACTCCAAGATACTTATTGCACATCTATTGGTCAAAGCCCTTGTCATATGGGCAACCAACGTCTTCATCATATGAGTGGTCCACTACCAAACACAATGGGGGTCCAAATCCAAGACCCATGTACAGTCAAACTCCAAGACCCATAGACGGAAAACTTTGAGACCCATAGATGGACAAACTTCAAGACCCATAGATGGACAAACTTCAAGACACATGTGAATATAATGTATACCGGTAGTCCATCAAAAATTAATCTACTGTAATCAATAGCCCATGGGTGCCATACTCCGTAAGACATTCATACAATTATACTCCCTATGAAAATTATTTTCATGATGCATGTATAAAATCTTTGATGCCATGTTTAATATTTTTAATACTTGTTTCATAAAAAAAATTCATGTATGCATATAAAAATATTTATAACGAGTATTTCATTATGACAACTTTTATAACATTTCTCATAAAAATCATACCATCTATTTTTCCTTATTCGTAATATATGATGCATGACAATTTCAAAAAATAATGTATGAATAAAAAGTTAGAGTAAGAACCCTACCTAAAAAATTGTCCGTCCACGCACCTAAATCCTACTGCTAACTCCTTTTTTTTCCTTTTAACAAAAACTAAACACAAGTATATAATTTCACATAAGAATTATTAATATTCTTTATATATTTACGTAATATAAATTTAACATTTAAAGGAATAATTTTGCCTTTTTAAACTCAAACTTTTGAATAATTTATCTTGAATCATTCTCAAAAATTTATCGAAACCATAAAAACTCAGAGAGAAAGTTTTAGAGAGAGAAATGAGATGAGATTTTTTCAATATGAGAAAAATGGGTGATTTGTGATAACTTATAGA
The DNA here is from genome assembly GCA_033030585.1 of Hippophae rhamnoides. NCBI lineage: Eukaryota > Viridiplantae > Streptophyta > Magnoliopsida > Rosales > Elaeagnaceae > Hippophae > Hippophae rhamnoides. The sequence goes on along the minus strand of CM065436.1, from coordinate 42,921,684 downwards.
CCCAATTGGTACTCACCCATCACCCTATCTGACTTACGGCCGTGAGGCCTCGATAAGTACCCAACGATGGTTGAAAAATGCTTCAAAATCACACTCTTCAACCATCCGTTAACCTCTCATCGACTATTCACCGGCCTATTATAGAGAGCTCATCCATAAAATTAGATTTTTTTTGAAAATTTGATTTTTCGCATAGAAATTCTCGATACGTTGCTATACTTTAAATGTTAATAAAAAAAGTATTTTCCTCAAACTTTTATAACTAATTACAAATTCAGGAGGTATCATAATCATGTTATAGTGTGGTGGAAAGGGAATTGGTCATATACTTGTCATACACTTGCACACCTCGTGTTCCTTTATCAAGCCTCCATCTAAAGGAAAAGAAAATAAGGTAGTGACAAACTTTTTCAATCAAACTAATCCATTGGACACAACTACTAACATGCAAAGAACTTAATCCAATGGATTTTAATAGCCGGTCAGATGTGGTAGATTTTATTGAAGACCCCACGAGATGGCTTTGAAATAGAATAAACATAAATTGAGCATTAGCCAATTTATAAATTAAATTAAATAGCTTGTATTTTATTTTGGGGGAATCCCCAAATTAAAACAAAACATATTGAGCTTTAAAGATATTTGTAGCAAGGGATGTCATATTATTAAGACCAAAAATGAAATAATATTGAATATTTCTATATTATATCAGATGTATTAAGCCAGAAGCTTATTTTATAAAGACTCTCCATGTATTCTCCCCTGATTTATATTATACTATCACCAATAAAATTGAATCAAATGCTATGGAAAACTGGAAATTTTCTGACTCTAATATCTTCATGTTATGGCATGACTCATTAGGGTACCCAGGCTCCATAATAATGCGTAGGATCATTGAGAATTTAGATGGACACCCATTGAAAAGTCAAAGGATTTAATTACTTGGTGATTATCTTTGCACTCCTTGTTCTCAAGGAAAATTAATTAAATTGTCATTAACCAAAGTCAATATTGAAACATCTGCATTTTTGGAAAGGATTGAAGTCGAAATTTTGGACCTATTGATCCCCCGTATATATGGTCTATTTCAATACTTTACAGTGCCTCAACACGTTGGTCTCATGTCAAATTACTATCAACTCATAACACTACATTTGCTAAACTTCTTGCTCAAATAATCGGATTACAAGAACATTTTTCAGAGCACCATGCTAAGAAAATACGTTTGGATAATGCTGGAGAATTTACATCCCAAGAATTTAATGACTATTGTGTGTCTCTTGTGATTAATGTTGAACACTCTATCCCACATGTTGATACTCAAAATGGTTTAACTGAATCTTTTATCAAGCGTTTCCAACAAATAGTTAAACCATTAATCATGAGAATAAAACTTCCTATTTTTGTGTGGGGACATGCTATATTACATGAAGCTGCTTTGGTTTAAATTTGACCAACAACTTATCAAAGGCATTTTACATTGCAAGTTTCCTTTGGACAACAACCTAATGTTTCTCACTAGAATATTTTTAGTTGTGAAGTATATGTCCCAATTGCAACACCACAACGCACAAAAATAGGCCCTCAAAGAAAGCTACGAATATATGTTCACTTTGAATCACCATCAATAATTAAATACTTAGGGCCTTTGATAGGTGATTTCTTTATTGCATGATCATTTTGATGAGACTAATTTCCTGACATTAGGTAGAGGAAAATCACAACCAAATGAATGTTGTGAAATTTTATGAATTACATCATCATTGGCCCACCTTGACCAATGTACAAGTCAATGTGAGCTTGAAGTTCAAAAAATTGTTCACTTACAAAGGGTCGCTAATGAATTACTTGATGCATTTACTAATTCAAAGGTAGTAAATAAGTTTCATGTTACAGTTATAAATTCTCCAGCTAAAATTGATGTCCTAAAAAGAGAGTTTACTAAATCTGCAAATGAACTAAGAGTTCAACTAAAAGGTGGTTGACATGTCGGTGTGAAAGATAAAAACCCTCGAAAAAGAAAGAAACAAGTCACTATAATCGATCATCCATTTAAACTCTAACTTTCATTTCTATTTTTCTATAATGAATCACTTAATAATCCAAACGTTTCTGTCATTGAAGAGCTCGTCTGTTATGACTGAAGCTGGTAACGATGTTGATGCTTTGATGGGAAATATGATTATAAAAGGGGTGTTATGGTCCTTAATCTCAACACACAATTCTAGTACAATATACCATCTATTTGAATGATGTTAAGAGCTTAGAAGTTTCTAATACAGAGAGAAAATCAATATTGGTCAGTTTGGAGCTTTAAGAACAATTTCAATGACTGGAGGTAAGATCTTTGCTTTACTTGTTTTTCGATTCCTTTAATTTGTTTATTCCGCATTTGGTTCGATTAATTTATGCTTACATTTGGTATCAGAGTACATATTACTTCTGTCTTGATCAGTTTTAAATGATATTTGTTTTGCTCTGTTTTACCAAGCACCTTGAAATTGGGTTTTTTGAAAGACTCGGTTAGCATATGAAAATTATAAATGATTTCAGTATTGATTTTCCAATAATTATGTGAATTAAAATATGAAAAATTATGAAGAACATCATTCCAATTCGCTATTCGCATTCATTGGAATGTATTAATTAACTTTTTATTTAAAATGACATTTTTGATTCAAACTGAGACCATGAATCACTTGAAAATTCAATTATGAGAATTTTAATGAAAAAAACGCCAATTTTCATCACCAAAATTGAGAGAAACGTCGGGGGCTCCAATCGGGTCATAATGACCCAGATAGAAGTTGAAGATGACTTGCCAAAAATAAAGTGTTGTTTGCAGGACTTGAACCCGAGTCTCCTAAACTTGAGTCTCCTAAGAAAGTGTTAAGTGACTAAACCACTGGGACACAACACATATTGTGTTATAATATGTACGTGGTTTATTATTATATGTATTCAGAATTTAATTTTTATTAAAAAAAATTCAAATATAATTTTAATGTGATTAATTATTTAACTTAGATTTGTCATATCTAGAATATTTATTATACATGTGACATTTATTTAAATAATTTTTGGCACATTAAAATTTATGTTTAAATTCATTATGCTTAAATTATTTGTTTTGGTATTTGTATGTATAAATTTTGTAATTTATTATACATATGAAATTTGGTTAAATAATTTATGCATAATGGAATTAATTGTTAATGGCTCTTTATGGATTTAATTAATGCTTATATTATTTAGTTTTATTGTATAGTTTATTATCATTTATTTATACATGCAATCTTAAGATAAATAATATTTGTACTTTAGAATTAAATTAATATTGCTTATAATTTTATGCAATAATTGACCCTAAGGATTTAGTTAATGTTTAAATGATTCATATAGTTTAATTAATCAAAGAGTAGCTACAACATCTTTAATTAATTAAAACTATAATGAGGTTTATTTAGGATCACATTTAGAAAATAAACATTAATTATGATTAATCATATGTGATATAATAAATCTTATCCCATAAGAATTTTTATTTTATTTGTATGTGAGTAATTATGATAGAATATGAAATTATATTTTCTAATTTATCCATAGAGATTAGGAAAAATAACATAATTTGATAGTTTTATCGTAAATTTAAGATGAATATAATTGAATTAGAACTTTAGCCCACATGCAAGTTTTATGACACTAGATTTATATTTTTCATTATTTATATTGGTAAAGAATGACTTTAATTTAGGTCACAAACTTTAATAAGCATAAATTCTTTCATTGTAGCTTCACAATGTATGAATTTCTTTGATATTCGTTGTGACATTCCCAAATTAAAAAGAGATAATTATAAAGTATGGAAGGAAGGGATTCTCCTTCATCTAGGGTGGATGGATATTGACTATGCTATTAAGAAAAATGAACCATCTAAAGTTATTGAAACCAACACTCCAATGAATACCACGCTTTATGAATAATGGGAGTGATCTAATCACCTTAGGGTGATGTTCATTAAGACTAAGATCTCTGCTGGTTTTTGTGGTTCTACTAATCAGCATAACAATGTTCGGGACTTGCTAAAGGCCATTGATGATCAATTCGTCACTTCAGATAAGGCTTTAGCAAGCACCCTTATTATGAAGTTCTCTTCCTTAAGACTCACTAGTGTGAAATGTGTGAGCAAGTACATTATGCAAATGAGGGATATTGTGGCTCAACTTAAGAATCTTGAGGTTAAAATGTTAGAATCCTTCATGGTGCACTATATCCTTGACACTCTCCCATAACAGTACATGTCGTTCAAAATCTCATACAACACACATAAAGATAAATGGTCAATTAATGAACTAATAACCATGTGTATTCAAGAGGAAGGAAGGCTTGTTATGGATCTTGGTGAAAGTGAAATGTTGGCTACAACACGTTGGAAAGGAAAATCTTAAAACAAACATAAAGGGAAAGGGATAGTTCCAGCTCAAGCTGATATTAAGAAAGAATCCAAATGTTTATTCTATAAAAAGAAGGGACATATAAAGAAGGAATGTATCAAACTCTAGAAATGGCTTGATGGTAAAGGTAATCCAACCTCATTTGTTTATTATGAATCTAATATGGTTAATGTTAATCTTAACACCTGGTGGATTGATTCTGGATCTACAATCCATGTTACAAACTCATTATAGGGTATGTGAAACCTAAGGAAGCCAATGGGCAGTGAGTAATACATCTTATTCGGTAACAAGATGGGCTCATATGTGGAGGCTGTAGGAACATGCATTTTGATTTTAAGTAGTGGTTTTGTTTTAGAATTAGAACATATCGTTTATGTTCCAAGTTTTCCTAAAAACTTGATTTCGATTTCAAGACTTGTACCTTCTGGTTATTCTTTTCACTTTTTGAAAAAATCTTTCATTTTATTTAATAAATCTGATTGTGTTGGGAATGATATTTTGTTTGATGGTCTTTATTGCATTAATTTACAAAATAATACCACTCATAACGCTATGTATGTTCAAGCTGGCACTAAAAGGTGTATTATTGACGAGAACTCTTCTACGTTATGGCATAGGAGATTAGGACATATCTCCAAGAAAAATTAAAAGATTAGTAAAATATGGGGTACTAAGTACTCTATATTTTACTGATTTTGAGATATGTATGGACTACAATAAGGGAAAAGTAGATTAATAAGCAAAGAAAGGTTCCAATAGGAGTTCCGGCATATTAGAGATCATACATACTAATATATGGGCATATAAGGTTAGAAATATTTTATTACCTTTATTGATTATTTTTCTCGATATATGTATCTCTACATGCTTCATAATAAGAGCGAAGTATTAGATGCCTTTAAAAATTTTAAGGCTAAAGTAGAGAAGCAATGTAGAAAGTAAATAAAGCTTATGAGATCATAGAGAGGTGGTGAATATTATGGTAGATATACTGAGAATGGACAAGCGCTAGGTTTATTTGCTAAGTTTCTTCAAGAGCATGATATATTTTCCCAATACACTATGCCTGGTTCACCGTATCAAATTGGTGTAGTAGAAAGGAGAAACCGAACATTATTGGACATGGTACAGAGTATGCTTAGTTATTCCAATCTTCCTAAATCTTTGTGGAATGAAACTTTAAAGATGGTTATGTATGTATTAAATCGAGTTCCAACCAAGGCTATCTCAAAGACGCCATTTCAATTATGGAAAAGTTGGAAACCGATTTTATGACATATATGCGTTTGGGGATGCCCGTCTGAAGTGAGGATTTATAATCCACAAGAGAAGAAGCTATACCCAGGACCATTAATGGTTATTTCGTTGGATATGCCAAAAGGTATAAGGGATATAGGTTTTATTGTCCATCTCATAACACTAGGTTTGTGGAATCAAGAAATGAAAAATTTCTTGAGAATGACTTGATTAATTGGAGCGATTGATCCCAATGCATTCTTCTCGAGAAATATCATTTAGATGCTCAATATGTCACTTCAAGAAATGGACTAATCATTGTTCTTAATAATATGCCTCGAGTACAAATCCTTGTTGAAGAATCAGTCCTGGAAGTACCACAAGCTGTTGATCCTGATCTAGTAGATGATGAAGTTCAATAGATGCCTGAAGCTATTGAAGAACCAGCTGAACAACATGATCCTACTCCTTAGGAGAATTTTGAAGCAAAATTTAGAAAATCTACTAGAGTAAGATAATCGACGATTCCTAGTGATTATGTTGTGTATCTACAAGAGTATGATTATAATGTTGGATCCAAAAATGATCCTAAGACGTTTTCACATGCCATGAATTCTAAGGCTTCAAACTTTGAACGATGCCATGAAGGAAGAAATGGATTCTATGGCATCTAACTGAATTTGGGATCTCGTCAAGTTGCTTGATGGTGTAATAGCCATTGGATGTAAATGGGTCTTTAAGACAAAGAAAGACTCATAAGGAAACATTGAGAGACATAAGGTAAAACTCATTACCAAAGGATTCACTCAAAGGGAAGGAATCGACTACACGGAGAAATTCTTTCCTATATCTAAGAAAGATTCACTTCGTGTGAACATGGAATTGGATGCCCATTTGGATTTGGATTTGCATTAAATGGATTTGAAAATAACTTTCCATAATGGTAACCTAGATAAAGAGGTTTATATGAAACAATGTGAAGGATTCTTCTCTAGTGATGGTGAGCATTTGGTTTGTAAGCTTAATAAATCCATATATGGATTGTAACAAGCTTCCCGTCAATGGTATTTGAAATTCCATAACGTCATCACTTCATTTGGTTTTGAAGAGAACGTCATGGATCAATGTATATACCAAAAGGTTAGTGGGAGTAAGATTTGTTTTTTGGTGCTATATGTGGATGATATTTTGCTTGCAACCAATGATAAGGATTTTCTACATGAGGTAAAATAATTCCTCTCTAAAAATTTCTATATAAATGATATGGGTGAGGCATCTTATGTCATTAGCATTAAGATCCATAGAGATAGACTTCGAGGCGTCTTGGGTTTATCTTAAAAAACCTATATAAATAAAGTTTTAGAGAGATTTTGAATGAAAGCTTATTCACCAAGTGTTGCTCCCATTGTGAAGGGCGATAAGTTCAATTTGGATACTTCGATATTTGAGAGGCACATCTAATTTTGGTTTAGTATATGATGGAAATTCTAATACCAGTTGAAGTGTTATTGGTTATGTGGACTCCGATTATACTAGTGATTTGGATAGAAGAAGATATCTAACAGGTTATGCCTTCACTCTTTCTCATTGTGCCATTATTTGGGAAGGCTACTTTATAGTCTATAATTGCTTTGTCTACCAGAGAGGCAAAATATATAGCAACAATAGAAGCAATGAAAGAAGTCATTTGGCTTAGAGGTTTGGTTTATGATTTGAGTTTGCAGCAGAATACGTCTATTGTATTTTGTGATAGCCAAAGTGCGATACACTTGACCAAGAATACTATGTATCATGAAAGAGCCAAATATATTGATATTAGATATCACTTCGTTCGTGACATTATGTCTCAGGGTGCTATTGTTGTCAACAAGATAGTTACTACAAAGAATCCAGTTGATATGTTAACCAAACCAGTTTCATTTAACAAGTTCAAGCATTGTTTGGACTTAATTGGTGTTTGTAGTAGGTGATCATCCTTCACAGTTTTGGATGACGATTATTTGGTAATTCGAAGAATTTCATATTTGATGAACTTGCTTTCATTTTAAGCCAAGGCGAAGATTTGTTAAATAAGGTGGCCCAAAACTTAAGTCTAGCCCAAAGCCCAATAATTTTAGAAACCCTTCTATTGCATATATATGTGTGTGTGTGTGTGTTTTTTTTGTTCCTGCCGAATGTTTTGCTGCTAGAAAAACTAAAAAAAAATAAAAGGATAGAAAGCTGCCGACCAAATCCCAAAAAAAAAACCATTCGACCATCAGGGAAAAATCATCTTTCTCAACTCCATCTTCAACTATAACTTCCTTTTGCTATTTCATTTGTTTTTTTGCTGAGTGAAGATATATATTTAAAGGCTGTCAAATAGAAGAAAATAGGAGAAATCAGCCTCAAAGATAAGTTGTCTATTTCTCTTGCCATTAGTGGAGTTTTCTCTCATTTGTATGGTAATATTTGATTTAATATCAAGTTTGTTAATTTATTTTGTTATATATATTACCAATAAATTAAAGGAAGTTATTTTGTGGGTGTATTTGGGTTTTCTTGGTATATTTTGTAAAACTCTCTGAATATTGGTATTTGTATCTCTATTTGATAATTAGTTGATTTTCCTCGATGTGTCATCGTCTGTGGAGTAGACTTTTCACATTGAAAAGTTAAATAACTTAAATCATTATGTGTCATTTATTTTCTTACTTATTATTTTACTATTACTCATAATTATTTATTTGTGCAATTAAATTGGACCCAAATTTTCTTTTCACAAATCATAATTTATAACAAACTATTAGAATGATTATTTGGGTTACTATGTGGTACGAGATTCCTAATTATATTGATACCAACGAGAATCTCATGCCACGAGCCTTCACTGTGTTACACTATTTTATCGTGTTTCCCTACACTCTTAAGGTTTGTTTTGCTACACTGGCCTACAATATCAGTCAATCATAATATCCTCTACAAAATGGCCTGATTAATTATTTCTTATAATGTTCCGAACTATTGCCAAAGACTTCTCAGTTCAACTTCAAATATGACGGATCTAATAATGTCATTTGGTCATTATTTAGTGTCTTTATTTATGTCTTATTTAATTTTTTTTTTAAATTATCTGAAGTTGTTCATGGATAATATTTACGTACAGTACCGAAAAAATGATGCATAATAAAATATTTATATTTAATTTCCTTAAATATTTGGCCTAATTTACCCGGAAGCCAAATAAGCAGTAATACACTATTATCAAAATGCTCGTAATAAGTACAAGAGTTATTCGGAGTCAGACTCCTGAAAGCATAATAACAAAGTCAAAGTAGTACCTTGAATAATTATTATACCCATTTGAGCAAGTAGGAAACACAAGTCATTCAGATTCATTAACCTCAACCTTAGGACCTAAAACAATGCGAAATTTCAGCGGAAAATAAAATCCCATTTTGAGGATTGAAGGGACCAAAATGGGTATTTAAGAAAAAAGAGCGAGAGAGAGACCATGGAAAGAAGGATGACGACCGTCCTTGCCACAACCGATACCACTAGTTGAATCGAGATATTGCTCGATAAAATGGCGACATTTCTGAAGATGATTAATACCTTCAATGCAATACCACCATTTGAGCTTTTCCCTCATGATCTTGGCCTTCTCAATGTCGATCCACTTCTCTCTGACGATATGTTCTCTCATCTCTAGCATCGCCACCGGATCTTTGTACGGATTCTCCACATCGAAATCGTCTGGTGGTGATTCATCGAATTCCACTCCCTTCTTCCTCCCCATTTCAAACCCTACCTTTTTTATTTGTTTCTTCAAGACTTCACTTTCTTCTTCGTTGGCCGGTAAAGACATCAGACTTTCGTAGATACACGTACATGTATATGAGATGTCATGTTAACGAGAATTACACATTAATTTTTTAAAACTTATGTATATCATTTAATTTTTAATAAAATAAAATAATAATAAGATAATATTAATTATAATATGGTATTTATTTATAATAAATTTAAATGATACAATGTAAATGAGATAAATTAAAAATATAAAAATAATAAAAAATATAATACGTGATTATTTATAACGTAAGTTTAATATAAAAATTGATACAATAAATATTTAATTTTATTCTTATTATGACTACAATTTAAATAAAATAAAATATGATTGATATAAATATTATTTACAACCAATAGCAAAATAGGAAAAAAAAAAGTATTAATAATTAGAATTTATATTTTAAATAAAAAAAATATTAACTTACCAATTATATCCCTTTATTAATCGCTAAACTCTAAACTTTAAACTTTAAATCTTAAACTAAAATCATAATCTTAAACTTAAACTCTTAACTATTAATTTAAGGTTATATATATATATATATATTTTAAATTATGCATTTTAATTATTAAATATTTTTTTATCATATTTATTGTTAGGTAAGAATACTTATCGGATCTTTTATCCAATAATACTATATTATAAATTTTTAAAGAAAATAAATAAAATATAAAATAAGATGAGAAAGTTAATTTTATATTCTAGATATATTATTGATAAGCATGTAAAACTAGAACTTTTTGACCTAAATAGTAGCCCATACTCAATTCTACCCATTTTTCTTCAATAATGTTAGAATTTTTTTAATAACTTAGGTCACGTTTAATTCGTAAAATAAAAATATAATAAGAACTATAATAATAATATGAATGAAATTCAGTAAAAACAATATTAATATTACTATGTTTATTTAAACAATTGAATCAAAATAATTATATTATTAAAATAAAATTTATAAAATTATAAATAAAATAAAATTTAAGAAATTAACTTTTTGACTTCTAAATGAGATGAAATAAGAAAAATAATAAATTTTTATATAAATTTTCAAAGAAAATAAAACATTATCCATATTCTTGAGGGGTATGAGAAAAATAAGTATTCATTCTATTATTGGAATGATTTACATTACATTATAGGTTAACAATTAAACTAAATAATAGAATACCCAAAATCATTCTCGTCATTATTCATTTTATTCTCAACCAAAAGTGACCTTAATTTTTAATAAATTTATCAATTTTTCACGAATAAAAAATAAATCATCTCAAAACTAGACAAAAATGCATTATTTGATAATTTCAATAAAATGGTATCAAGGTCATACCCTATTACATCTCCAAGCATGTTGGTTTTGCTTTTAAACATTTTAAATAAAAATCAAACCTTTTTGCACAAAAATTATGAAAGTTTACGATGTTGTGCAATAAAAATTTTCTTGATAAAATTGTTATGATATTTATAATTTAATCATAAAAATAGAAAAAAGATCAATATACTCTTGTAGTGTGTGAATAATGGTTGGAACATTTGGGCTTCTAAATCTTATCTTCCAACGAAAATAAATGGGATATATAGGTTTCTTTGTAATCTCTAAATTGATAAAAAATTTGTTCAAAGTCATTGACTTGAACCCATATGAGTGAAGAACAAGATTGTTTCAAGAACAACCTGATACGAGCAACAATTGCTGGAACTGTTTATGGGCAGAGCGCTGCATGAGAGAGGACCACGAATAGCGCAGGAATGCAGGTAATGTGCATGAGCAAGGGACCACCAATTCGGTTAAGAATGTCATAATTAGTTAGAATCATTACCTAGTAATTTTGTGCATACAAGGCTATATAAAGCCTCAATAAATTTAGGAAGGATATCAAATATTACACAAAAATCAGTTCCTCACCTCTATTTTCTTTCTCTCTTTTACCTCTCTGAAATTAACCATAACAATGGTATCAAAGTCGGCTCCATCCATGGACAACCAGAACCAATCCAACTCAGAGTTTCTCAACGAGGTATCTGACACCTTAGCATGACCTAAGTCCAGCTTTGAGCGAAGGGGTGCTGCCTTACAAGCGGTGTTGCTCGAGTTGTGAGCTCTTCGCACCACCCACAGCTCACCGGAACCTCATCCAATTGCACAGGATAAACCTTTGCACTCACATATTTCTCGCCCTAATAGTGATTATCTTCACCAACATCTTAGGCTATCTTTCCCCAAATTTTCTAGTAATAACCTAATCGGTTGGATTTATGAGGCTGAATGGTACTTCCGATTCATGAATATTGCACCAAATCAACATGTGCAGCTGGCTTCCTTCCATCTAGAAGGCATCGCCCTATAATGGCACAAATGGCTAGCAAAGTTTTGTGGACCACTCATCTAGAGTGAGTTCACCAAGGAGACACAACAGAGGTTTGGTCCAACCAACTATGAAGACCCTTCAAATAACCCAAGGCTAGCACCACTACTACCAACTCTTTCTCTTAACATTTTGATGAGTGATTCGTCTGAGATCTTCGAGAAATTTAAAGTTTCAACCACTGGATCCTTCACCTCCAGTGCTTATTCTGAGTACACTATGAGGGAATCCCAACCTATAGAGAACCGTTTGATTCCTGGGATACCCGAAGAAATGGTGGTGGCTTATTCAAACAACAAGATATAGTCATTTTTCAATAGGCCACCACCACTTGGGCTCCTAGGACTAGCCCATGAATCAAGCCCACCTTGTAATGGTTGTTTTCCTCCTTCAACTGAACTCCCTCATAACAAAACGGTACATGCAAACACAACAAATCAGAGGTGAAATATAGAGCTTAGAAAACACATTATATTTAAAACATCTATCTAGATTTTTTGTAGAGAGAATATTTAATCCTTTAAAATATACAAGGAATAGATATATTTAGTCATTAAATGAACCTAGGAAACTATGTGCTGCATTGCCCACTCTGGACCAAATTCTTCTACCTATGAGCTTTAAGTTATTAGCAGGTGCATCATGAATTGAGTAAAACTGCAACAGATAACCCGAACAATGAAAAAATGATTCAAGAGAAGTTGCTTTGTGGGAGGGAGGAGAGAGGGAGAGAGAGAGATGCTACTGAAACACAATGAACAAGACAGATGCATGCAATACTAGAATTAGATTATTAGCAAACAACAATATCTTTATCTATCTGTACCCAAAAAAATCATAAAGCTCCACCACTTGAAGAAAAAAAAGACAAAAGAATGAGATGTAAGCAAGAAAAGAGTCAGGAAAACAGGGAAAAATACATTTCAATTGTTCATATCTAAGATGCTATCAGACAAACCTTGTCCTGCAACCATTGCATGCAAAGCGCACCAAGCTTTTCATAAAAAACTCCTACACCTAATTAAATCGCCAATAAATATATATACTCTATGATTGCAAGACGAACTTTCCAATGTCTATCCTATGCAAGCTCAACAATGGCAGGTAACAAGGATTGAGATAGTAGATCAATCCCAATAACCTGCAAGAATTGCTTCTCATCTTTTAGATAGCATAAGCACAAAAAGTAAAATAAACATTTTAGGAAAAATAGTATAAATGAAATGTTGGCCCAAGTACAATCAGCTTAAGCTTTTGGACAATAACTCATATAGATAAGTTAAATATGTGCACAGCTTTACTGATGCAACACATTATGCATAATGTTATTTTTCCACTAGGTCAAAGGATATAGACTCCACAAATTGAGATAAGTTAACTCCAAGGATTTAATACCATAGTTTTACATACTTGATTAGCTTGATCAAGTTTGTTGATAATATTAAGATGCACATCAGGAAATTCATCCTTCAGAAGAGAGAGAAAAATTGGAAGTAACTACTCTATTATAGCATCCTACATTAACCACCACCAATTAGATATCGACTCGAAGCACATGACAATAAAATGCTTCTAGACTATACATATATAAATGAGATTCATCAAAAGTAAGCTAGGACCACAATAATCTAAACCAAAATGTTATGGAACTTGTGAAAATGATAAACAGTGAATTGTTTAAAAGCACCTCATTGTCTAAACAGATACAATCTTCAAGGCAACCCATTCATTGAAATATCCAGTGAGTTAATGTTCCATTGATGCAAACACAAGAAACCCACATTAAAGATGAAGATGATGTAGTTAATTCAGTTACATTCCTCAAAAAATTGCACCTTGGAATGAATATGTCTAAAGACAAAAGCTGCTCTCCAACAATGTAATCAATATCACTGAAGAAATAAAAAGCACCAAATACAGTTCCCATGAGATTTAAGTAAGAATCTCAATGAAATGATATCAGTGAAAGTTGTCAATTTTGATAACCAAGCTATACCAATTGGTCAGAAAAATTTGAAACTAAATTTATCAGTAAGAGTAGTAGAATGCATGCAATGTCAACTTTGTTAAAATAAAAAATTGAATTCAAGCTAAATCCAATGACTTACTATTAATGAAATCAACACATCAATAAAGTACAAGTGTTTGTCCAAAAAAGGTACTAATAGCCACAAGCCCACAACAGATCAATATAAAGGAAATAATATCAAGGTGAAAACTGTGGCACCTATCATGGATGTAAAAAAGTCTGGTATTACAAATACTCTTCCTACATGCCCTGTACTTTTCTCAAACAACTTAATGAATAAAATGAAGGTAGAAAATTTGTTCATCTCTAATACTCGATTAGCTAAGACCATGCATTCATTTGTAATTGAAGTACACACCATATCTGCACCTTGATTGGTTTGTCAGACATAACTTTATTAAAAAAAATAAAAAAACCAGAACTTCAGTGGCAACTTCTATCATAAAAGCATATCTCAATGGTAAATTTCTTTACTATAGCAGAATGCAACAAAAGGCATTACTTAATATATGTATCTTTCCTAAGACAGGGGCCATTCCTATTATAATTGAAGCCAAAGTAGAACGAACATGTTGCTATGAGTCTGATGGTAGTTCCTGCTAAGATAATTATAGAGTAAGATAGTTCATATTTAAGAATGCATTAGAAAGGTAAAAATAAAATAGTTATAAGGTAACTGAGTTTATAAATGAAATTTAATTAGCTAATGCACCTTCACATATGGTAAAATGTGCTAAATTGCAAGCTCTGGACTCAAAATTGGGCAAAACTCAATGAGCAACTTCAGATCCAACTTTTCCAAACCCCATGAAAGTAAGTGTCTTTCCATCAAGGGATACACCAACATATTTTACCCTTAGCCATTTACCTGGATTGACCATATCATGCATTCAGCAAGACATTTTAGTTTACATTTATAAATGGCCAAATCAGAACTAATCATAGGAGAAGCTATGACATTTATAATAACAATAGAAAAAAGAAAAAAATCATAACAATGCCAAGTTTGTTGTTACACAAGAAAAGAGCTTTGATTCTTCTTAAATTTGTTCCAAGTTGTGGTTGGGAGCTCAAGCAGTTACACAACAATAGATGAGCTCCATACTGTTGTGTTGCTATAACTCTACTCATACCCACCATCACAACTTCAAACAAACAAAAATTTGATTAACATAGCATCTCGTTCATCTTCATAAATATTTGAAAATGAAAAAGCTTTTATCATGAGTAAAAAAGCAAGAAAAACATAGACTTTCACTCCTAGTAAAGATCATTCTAAACCTTAGGAGTCAGGTCTACTAACTTTGTTACAGCTTTGAGTAGAACAATTTATAGCATTTCTTCCCTATTTTAATATTGTAAAATCAATGAATCAAAAACTAAGATAAAACAAGATTTGACAAAACTCCAAACATTTAAGTGAGACTAATATTAGCTTAAAGTGGATTCCATGCTTTAACTAAAAAAACGACTTTTGAAAATTTTAAATGTGACCTTAGGGAATCTAAAACTAGAACTAGAACCTATAGCATTATAGAGTGAGATCTTGGTACATAACTCTTTAGGAGTCAAATTATATGAACAATCCACATTGGCAAAACCTTTCAAAACTCAAGCCCAACCTTTCCTAGTTTCTCAACTACGAGAACTGTCGGCTTGGTATCAAGAGATGACACTGATACCACTACTACCAATGGCTAGGCTTGACGACTAGAGTCGTTAAAGCTGACAGTGAAGGAACCACCTCCAGATTCTCAAAAACTTCGAGGATAGTTACTAGTTTTCCCTCTAACCATGAGTGATTTGCTCGATGTGAATGACCCACTTGTGATGATAGACCTGGAAAACTGTCATGACCCTTGTATGTACCTCGAACCACCTAAACCTCATCGTCCTTGTGATGATTGGTGGAGAGGGGGGCGCTCATTGACCCTTGGAAATTTTTGCTGAGATATGGTTTTGGGACGATTGGAGATCGAATGTTGAGGAGTGAAAAAAAAGGAAAAAGGAGAGAGAGTTGAGGGAAAAAATAAATTGTAATAATTAATATTAGTTAGGAGTGAAGAGAGAGAGAGAGAGAGTTGGGGGAAAAAGGGAAAAAAGAAGAAGGGAAAATGAAAAAAAGAGGAGAGAAAATGAAAAAAAAGGAAGGAAAAAGAAAAACAATGATAGAAAAATTTAGTGTTTGATGTAAGAGAAAATAGATAACATATGTCTATGACCTCGGTTTTTTTAAAACCGAAGTTATAGTGTTTTTACCTCAACTTTTTAAAAAAATGAGGCTAAATTTTCGAGACCATATATATGTATTATAGTAGTAAGTATATATACTAATATACTAAGTTTTAAGCATACAAGAATAATTATGGATTTAGTAATAAGTTATTCAAAGAATATAATAATACATTTAAATAAATGAAATGTTCTTTTTATTTATTCTAATTTCAATATAGTTTAAATAAAAACTCATTTATATTTAGAGTTCTATCCTAACATTTTTTGGTTTTCTTAGAAACGTTTTTGATAATAATCAAATATTTATTACAAAAATTTCATAAGTTTTTGATATTAAGTAAAAAAAAAATTTTGTCAAACAAGATCTTTGTGATATTTATTATTTAATCATAAAAATATAACAAAAATATTATTCCTTTATAGTGTGTAAATAATAGTTGGATTCTTCATACTTTTAAATCTTGTCTCCAAACGAGAATAAATGTGACATATAAGTATCCTTGCAATCTCTTAATTGATCAAAAATTTGTTCAAATTCTTTAACTTGGATTCCTTCTTTGCGTGAAGAACTTGTTCTCCAAGAACAAGATTATTTCAAAAACAACCATTTTGAACGATGACTTTATGTTGAATTTTGTGAGACAAAACTGCTTTCAATTAAGTATGAAAATTTTCTCACAAATTTCCTTGGGTTGCTATAGGAGGGAACAATGGTCTTTAAATTATCTCTAATTTAACCTAATTTGATTTGGAGTAAAACTCTTACATCATCTCCAAAAGTAATCACACACATAAATTGTATGTTAGTGTTCCCACTCTATTGTACCGTTCACTCCACTTTAGTGAGTCTTACTCCTAATTATGTATTACAATTTAATTTAATTTAATTGTATTATAAATCAAAATATCAAATCCAATTTTATATTTATCAAAATATATTTACTTGCTCCACAAGTATTTAAATATCCATCAAATATTTAATTTTCATTGTAATATAATTAATTAATTTAAATAATTATTTAATTTAATTAAAAAATATTTAATTAATTACATTATTTAAATAATCATGTTAAATTATTATTTTATTTTTACATATTTATTTGATATTTATATTATTTATAAAATATTTTTATTAATAAATATAAATGATAATTTAAATAATTAATTCTAAATTAATTATTTAAATTAAAGGCAACATCTTTCATGCTTGTTATAAAACAAATTTAAGTATTAATATAACTGTGATTTTAAATTTAAATTAAACATTCCTACATCAATTAATCCCTTATATATATATATATTATTCTCATAAACAATCAAGTGCAAACGAAGATAATCCAAATTTTCATATTTCTTACCCAAAGAAGTTTGATCATTTTCTTTGTTCTTGACTCTCTGCTTCCATATGTCTTATCCTTCTCAACAGTTCAAGAATTACGTGCTCTTGGACAAATTTAAGCATCATACCATTCAAAATAATGAGAAGCACTTGTTGACTTTCAATTAGAAAAACAAAATAAAAAAATTAATTCTAAAATATACAGATTGAGTAGAAAAATTTCGAATTAATATTTTACAAAAGCAACGCCATTGATGAACAGCTTGCACACTGGGTTGAAGAAAATTAGGGATTTAGAGATTTTGAAGAGAGTATGGTTATGGTCTGATCTGAGATGGATTTCGTGCACTAATTATGCCCTAATTCAATCTTTTAACGAATTAAGGGATTGGATTTTTGAAATATCAATTTTACCCTCCAAAAAATCTACATGTAATCCTATGTTCTTAAAATCTAATTATATTAATGAAAATTATTTATAAAGATATTTATATAACCTAGACTAAAATGTTTTCAAAAATTAGAGGTAGATTTGTAACGGACAGAATAGGAACATAAATTTTATATTATTTTTATATCATTAAATATTATAAAAATATCATTTATAATTTGTTGATAACTTTCTTTAATTGATTGATTTCGATGACATATTTATATAATTTATAAAATTTAATAGTATAAAAATAACAAAAAAAAATTGTAACATATGTACAATTTAATAATATAGAATTAATATAAAATTGATAATATTTTCTTCACCATTTCTAAAATTTGTAGAATTTTTTATATATATATAAAATTTATAGATATACATACGCATGAAAATTACGATTTCCTTTAAAGTATTTTCTTAAATTAATGCATGGTATCTCATATTTGTGTTTTCTTTAATAAATTATGAATATAAACCCACGTACTAAGAAATTTAATGGTATAGTTGGGATGACGAAGATAGAACTTTTATTAATGCATAAAATTATATTTATTTTTATACACATTAAATTATATTATAACACATGTAATAATTATTTTTAAAGAAGGAATAATTATTTTTTAAAATAATATTTTTATATGTCACAATATATATATATATATATGTATGATGGGTAAACAAATGCATCTAGATTTGTATTTGGTTATAGCATATGTCATTTGCATAGATTATTATGGTTAATTTCTACTGCTTTCTAGAAGGTTGAAGGAATAATTGGCTGTCTTTTTTGTTTAGCCAATATCTATAACGAAACGCAAATTTCCACAGTATAGATTATCTGTATATAAAGTAAAAAAAATATTTTATTAATGATAATTCTATCAAATATTAAAAATAAAATAAATATTTAATATATTTTTATTATAACAATAATAAAAATTATGTGATATTATTATATATATATATGGGGAAGAAAGTACAACATAGAAGATATATATTGGTTATCTAGGATTGAATTCATGGGAAAGGCTTCCAAGACAATTTGTAAAAATATTAATATTGGGTAGCAGCAGATATAAATAGTCATATAAGTAGGTTGGAGACCATTGTAACCACTCCTAACCACACCGTGCTGAAAATATTAACATGCTTAATTATTAATTACTATACCTACTTAGAACTTTGCCAATCGTCAAAACATTAAATCAAACCAACACAACATTAATTCTTTACACGTGCAGTTTCTATTTTAATTAATTATAACCTTAAATTTCTCATAATCTTTATTTAAATATTATTTTTTTAGCAAATCGTTTTCTATTTCATGCATAGAGATTATATGCAACATGAATATTTTGTTTGGAGAAGATCTCATATTTAGAGCAAGAATTATGTAATAATTGATAGTATATTCTTTAATGTCTTTGATATTTATATTACAATATATATAATAGTTGAATGTATCATGTTAACTAATACTTGTATTATTATTTTTTATGCTAACACAACTTATTCGTATTTTTGCAAGTGTACGAATCATTCAAGTAATAAAGTGTACAAAAGTACGGATATCGAACCCACAAGGAATGGCGTTACTAAATACCGAAATTGACTAACCCTAATTTTATTTGAAAACCGAATTGTTGAAATTGTTTTAAAAGCAAATTAACCTAAAACTAAAGCAAATAACAAAATTTAACGTTGTTCACAAATGATTAAAAAACGCTAAGGCATTTGATTTCGCTAAATCAATTCAATCCGATTTCAAGTCATGTTATATGAAAATCAAAAATAAAAGTGATGGTTGAAAAACCCAAACTTATCTAATACTCTTTCTCAAGTTATATTAGAATTACTTATCTATGAAAACCGACTATATTTCTATGAAGATTTAATCACAAATAAGCACATTACGATTTATGGAATTTCTGGAATAACCACATACATCATGCATTAGGTGTCAAACTTGCATTCAACATACGGTATTTATCACAAGAAGCATTCATTACACATCTCTTCTCGGTCTCAATATAATGCAACAAATCATCTAAATCTTGATCAGAAATTTAAAAGCATTAAGCATGGAAATAAATACTCGACTTGAAAACAATGAATTCATATAACCATAACAAAAGAAATCAGATTTTCATGATTCAACTACATCATAGCCTTAGCAAAAACGAATTAGTTCATAAATCTAAAATAAGAACAAACATTATTTCAATTGAATCCATTAACAAACAATCCGAATAAAATGCAGTAAAATAAAAGCTAGAGTAAGAGATGAAAAACTCTCAAGAGGAAGACTCGTAGCAACAACGGTGATGATCCTTCAAGCTTCTCCAACCTTTCTCTCCAAAATTTCCTTTTCTCCGCAAAAATAAATCAATTTCGCTTCTCTCGCCGTGGCCTCCTTCTTCATCATAATGTATATATAGGTCTAGGGTTTGGAGGCAATTTTGGAACAAAACAAAGATAAAAAAATGTTTTCAACGAAATCACGGCGGCTTAAGGTTATTCTCGCCGCGGCGAGATTTCTCGAAAACTTACGATTTTGCCCGCTAACCCGCGGCGGCGGGATTATTTGGCCGGCGACGATTTAGATGCACTCGTCGGCCAAGTAGATGTATTTGGTCAAGCATGTAGATGTACTTGGTCACGGCCAGATCGTTTGCCAAAATTCAGGTTTCCTGGGAAGATTTTCAACATTTTCTCCGTAGTTTTCGCCACAAGGCGAGAATATTCTCGCCATGCGAAATTCCAAATTTTGAAATTTTGTTTTCTTTTTCTTTGATTCAATCCCGATCATCAGATTTTGTCCCTAACTTCTCCAAAATCACAACATTTTACCTCAAATTTCACTTTAAACACGAAATACCCGTGGAAATGACATTTCAGGGATTAAATAATCAAATAAACACAATTTTCACACAAATATCAACATTTAAATCATAACAAAAATGCAATAATTTTGCTCTTATCAACAACCTCCTGAATCCTTGCTAATCTCTAGCAAGAAAAGCGATCTATTTAATAAATTCAAAGGAGACATTAAGAGAAACTTCAAAGGAAATTTATTCTATTTACAACATTACATTAAGCCGTATGCAATAAGCCTTTAAACCCCTGTGCCCTAGTAGGACGCAGTTGTAGTCTCGTGAGGCTTCCAAAGCTGATTTACACCCACAAACATCTTACCTATAACTATCCTAACTTAAAACAATAACATAACATAAAAAATAATTTGCACAAATGTCTCAAAAATTGTAAATAACAGCCAACATATACAATAATTAAATGTCACCTAAGTTTTAGGAAGTCTCAAATACGAACTTCACTTTGGTTATCGACTCTTAAACATCCATCAAACCACAAACCAATAGCCATAATGCCCAGATAATATTATGCATACCATCCACAAACAAAAAAAAAGAAAACTCAAACTCCATAGGCTCACTCTTCAAAACTCTCTCCACCAATGGAGAAAAAAACACCACCTCTGATCAAAAAGACCTATTAGGCCTGTAATGTTAAAGCTTAGGTATTTGGTTAAGAAAGAACGGGAAGTATCAAAATACAAATAATAGCACTTATTAGATTAAACACAACCAATTAAGTAAAAGAGTAACACCATTTAACCCAAATTGTTTCTTCTGATCATAACCCATTTTTCCAAAGATAAACAATAATTCTTCCTCAATCTTTAACCTCAGAACATCCATTACTAACACTCTTTTATTTACTAGAGTGCTAAGGCCCTTTTTTTTAAACATAACTCCCCAACCAATTTCTTCCAATATATGGAAGATGTCTAATTTTTCTCTTTTTTTTATTATTATTCCATCCTTACTCCAATTGCTCTTGAAAAGTTTCATGTTCAAAATTAAGTGCTTTTAACAAATAAGGTAGAATTATATATATATATATTTTTGGCTCAAGAAAAGGTAGGTTATAAGGCAAAAAAGAAAGAAAAATAAGGCTAACAATATATTTAAATAGGCTCAAAGAGGTAACTAGTGATATAAGGATAACAAGGTAGGCTTAAAATGGCACAATCGATCCAAAAATTGCCTACATCATCTCCTAAATAGTGCAATCCCAAATTATTTCGCCTCAAGATGTTTTCAAATGAGTTCTAGAGTTTGTTGAGATCACAAAAATGTCCATGAAAAATTTGCACATAAGACTTCTCTAAGCATTTAGACTAATCAACCAAATCATACCACATACCAAAAGAGTCGCCAACTAGGTAAAATCAACATTTGAAATTATCTTTAAATCGAAGCAAAATTTAATGTCTTCTAAAAGCTACTTGTTATCACAATCACATTATTATCATCAACGTGCAAATTAAAATAAGTAAAATGCAAATAAAATAAAAAATAAAAATAAAATAAATTAAATCAAAATGCAGAAAAATAAATGGAAAATCAAAATTAAACACAAATAAACACACAAATAAAACTAATAAAAATGAAGGGAAGAAAAGATTTACCGCTTACCGCACTTAACTAAAACCTTACATTGTCCTCAATGTAAGAAAGAAAAACTCAGAATGGCTTTTTTTACCCGCAAGACAAATAAAATAAGCAAATTTAATTAAAAATAAAATTATCATAAAATGAAGTGCAGTAATTTAAAATTTCTAAAATAAAATGAGATAAAAGATAAGAAAACAAATCACGATGGGTTGCCTCCCATTAAGCGCTTTAAGTTATAGTCATTAGCTAGACTTTTATGTTATCTTTCTCGCTGTTGAATTCTCCGTTAATATATGGCCTCAATCATGTCCATTTACCTTGAAAGTTCCCTTTGTTTCATGACTGATCTCAATTGTTCCATAAGGAAACACCTTGGTTACTAGAAAAGGTCCCGACGAACGAGATTTTAGTTTTCTTGGAAAAAGTCCGAGACGGATTTATAAAGCAAAGACTTTTTGTCCCACCTCAAAGTTTTGCCTCAAAATGTGCTTATCATGCCAAACCTTCATCTTGTCCTTGTATATTCGGTCATTCTCATAAGCATCATTCCTCATTTCATCCATCTCATTTGTCACAGATTTCACAAGGCAAGCTTCTAGTAGAAGAATGGAGTTCTCTCCTCAAAAGTTTCCGAAATTAACTTGTCAAGAAAGTGTTAATTTGAAAACAAGAATGTACCTCACTTGGAAATTTCATTGCTTCAAAAACATCAAAAGTCACTTGTTCATCTTGCACCCGTAGAATGAGCTTTCCTTTGCCGAACATCAATCAATGTTCTTCCGCTTGCAAGGAACGGTCTCCCAATATCAACTGCATCTTCTCATCTTCCTCCATGTCAAGCACCACGAAATCTATATAGGAAAATAAATTTGTCAACTTTAATTAAAACATCCTCAATTACCCCTAGAGGATATTTCACCGATCGATCCGCTAATTGTAGAGAGATCGTTGGTTTTTACTTCTCCCAAATTTCTAGTTTTCTTAAAATAGAAAGCAGCATCAAATTAATGCTTCGTCCTAAATCACATAGACTTTATCAAAATTGCAACTTCCTATAGTACAAGGTATAGTAAAACTCCCGGGTCTTTCAATTTCGTGGCGCTTTCTTTGAAGAATCTGCATCAGCACTCCTCATTTAGCATTTACGCTTCATAATCTCCTACCTTCCTCTTCTTTGATAGAATTTCCTTCATGAATTTTGCATACTGGGCATTTGTTCCAACATTTCTCGCAAAAGGAATGTTAATATGCAATTTCTTAAAAATATCCAAAAATTTATCAAATTGATTATCAATCTTTTTCTTATTCAATCTTTCGAGGATACGGATGCGAGGCTCATATTTCGTATTCTGGGAAGGCCGAACATCTGGGATGCTGATCACGGCTTTTCTTTAGATTTTTCCATCATTTTCTCTCGATTTCCCTTGCCATTCAAGTTCTTTACCGCTTCTCAATGTGATAGCCTTTACATGCTCTTAGGGATTTATTGTGTCACTAGGCAATGATCCTCGAGATCTTTCTCTCGCACCGCTTTCGAAAGTCGCCCTAGTTGGTTTTCGATGTCCCTATTGATCGCTTTCTCGATTTATGAAATTTGTTCTTGTCTCCTCAATGAACTTTCCAAAAATTCCTTCCAAATCTATTTGTTTCTTCTCTTGGGGTTGGTAGGAAGATGATGACGGCTTGAATCCCCTTGGTTATTTCCCCCATGACAAATTTGGATGATTTCTCCAACCTGGATTGTAGTGTTCGAATACGGGTTATTTTGAGGTTTTTGGAAATTCTGAAACATAATTTGCTTGCTCGAATTTGGGAAGCAAATGGATTTCAAATTGGCACTCAATACTAGCATGATTTCCACCACATAAATCACATTGTACGCTTGGTTTGGATTCGAATTTGGATGACAAAGAATCCATCTTTCTTGAAAGAAAGAGAACTCGAGCCGACAAAGCATTCACCGAATCAATTTCATGCACCGTCCGCTGGTCTTTTTGCAATTACCCGCTCCGAATTCCACTGATTGGTTGTTTTCCGCCATGATCTCTAATAACTCATGAAAGCATCCTCCGGTGTTTTTCCCATTAAAGACCCCTCAAGCTGCAAAGATCAATCATCGCACGATAGTTTGAAACCAACCCATTATAAAATGTAGTAGACTTGCAGCCAAATTGGTATACCATGATGCTGGGCACTTCCTCAACATTTCTTTTGAATCTTTCCCAAGCTTCATACAATGATTCTTGGTCATAATGTAAAAGATGTGATTTCATTCCTCAATTTTGCTGTCTTTGAAGCGAGGAAAGAACTTAGACAAGAATTTCGAACCAACTCATTCCACGTTGTAATTGATCCCTGCTGGTAATGAATTTAGCCTCCTCGCTTTATCCTGAAGTGAAAAAGGAAAACCTCAATCTTATAAAGCATCTTCTAGACACACCATTTATCTTGTAAAGATCACACACCTCCGTAAAGTAAGCAATATGCATATTTGGATCATCCTTCGACATTCCCACAAACCGATTTTGATTGAACCATTCGATAAAGGATAGTTTTATCTCAAAGTTATTTGCTTCAATTAGCTTGGCCTCCTTATACCCGAAGTAGTTCCAAAGAACATTAGCACAAAGATAATCCCTCAAAGCTCTATGATTTCCACCTCCCTCAACAAATGGTGGATCCATAGTTGATTGTCTATTCAGGCGTGAGATTGAACGCCTTCTTTCTCGGTTTAGACGCCTAAATGTTCTATCAATCTCTGGATCAAAAGGAAATTGGTTAAGGCTTCTTGTACGTCTCATACAACAATCCTACAACCAGAAAATTAACTAGTACAAAAACAACACAAAGTTACCTTTTTTTAAGCAAAATTAAAAATGAAACAATGATAAAGCAAATTAACTTCAAATTAAAACTAAGATTAGGTAGTATCGATATTAATAAAATCAAACCATTCCCCGGCAACGGTGCCAAAAACTTGATGCGTATTTTCGCAAGTGTACGAATCATTCAAGTAATAAAGTGTACAAAAGTACGGATATCGAACCCACAAGGAATGGCGTTACTAAGTACCGAAATTGACTAACCCTAATTTTATTTGAAAACCGAATTGTTGAAATTGTTTTAAAAGCAAATTAACATAAAACTAAAGAAAATAAAAAAATTAATGTTGTTCACAAATGATTAAAAAACGCTAAGGCATTTGATTTCGCTAAATCAATTCAATCCGATTTCAAGTCATGTTATATGAAAATCAAAGCTAAAAGTTATGGTTGAAAAACCCAAACTTATCTAATACTCTTTCTCAAGTTATATTAGAATTACTTATCTATGAAAACCGACTATATTTCTATGAAGATTTAATCACAAATAAGCACATTACGATTTATGGAATTTCTGGAATAACCACATACATCATGCGACAGTGTCAAACTTGCATTCAACATACGGTATTTATCACAAGAAGCATTCATTACACATCTCTTCTGCCTCAATATAATGCAACAAATCATCTAAATCTGATCGTAAATTTAAAAGCATTAAGCATGGAAATAAATACTCGACTTGAAAACAATGAATTCATATAACCATAACAAAAGAAATCAGATTTTCATGATTCAACTACATCATAGCCTTAGCAAAAACGAATTAGTTCATAACGAAAATAAGAACAAACATTATCCAATTGAATCCATGAACAAACAATCTGAATAAAATGCAGAAAATAAAAGCTAGGAGAAGAGATGAAAAACTCTTGAAGAGGAAGACTTGGTAGCAACAATGGTGATGATCCTTCAAGCTTCTCCAACCTTTCTCTCCAAAATTTCCTTTTCTCCTGCAAAAATTAATCAATTCTGCTCTCTCTGCCGTGGCCTCCTTCTTAATCATAATGTATATATAGGTCTAGGGTTTTGGAGGGCAATTTTGGAACAAAACAGCATAAAAAAATGTTTTCGAACGAAACTTCTACGGCGGCGGTTATTCTCGCCGTGGCGAGATTTCTGAAAACTTACGATTTCTTGCTCGCTTAATTCGCCAAGGCTGGATTATCATGGCCGGCGGGCGAGATGCACTTGGCTGCGGGCGATATGTATTTGGCCGGCGGCGAGATTGCTTTGCCAAAATCCGTGTTCTCGGGAAGATTTTCAACATTTTCTCCGTAAGGTTTTCGCTGGCGGCGAGAATATTCTAGCCGACGGTGAAATTCCAAATTTTGAAATTTTGTTTTCTTTTTCTTTGATTCAATCCCGATCATTATACTTTGTCCCTAACTTCTCCAAAATCATGATTTGACCTGAAATTGCACTTTAAACATGAAATACCCGTGAAATGACATTTGTGGATTAAATAATCAAATAAACACAATTTTCACACAAATATCAACATTTAAATAATAACAAAAATGCAATAATTTAGCTCTTATCAACAACAAACATACCTAGATATTGTTAAGGTGAGAATTTCGTGGTATGAATTCACTTTACTTATTTTTTTTATCTATAGATATTGAGAATGCTACGAAGATATCAATAACTTAATGGTGCACTTAATAATATCTATCATATACTATCTACATTTAAAATATTAAAATGCACATACTAATCTTGTTGTATTTTGAAAAAAAATAAAATTAGTCTCATATATATATATAATATTGCAAAAATTATTTTTTTTATTAGCATAACAAAAATATTTAAACTGTGTATTATATTTTTATTATTAATTATATTTAAATATCATAATTATTAATAAATGTATTATATTTTTATTATTAATTATATTTAAATATCATAATTATTAATAAATTATTTTTGTGATAATAAAAAAACAAACTGTAATAATATCACTAAAAAAAATTAACAAAAAATGTGGATAATATTTTTTACGATATTCACTTATCAAAGTATGTAATATGTGTATGATATAACAAATTTAATTTTAGGCTTTACGATTTTATACAGGGTGGGCTAGTATAAAATTTTACTATTTATTTACTTTTTATTGAATAAAAATGTTATATATTTTATTTGAAGGTAATATAATCAATTTAATTCATATAAATTTTAAATACATTTAATTGTATTCATAATAAATTTTAAATATATTTAACTTAATTTATAATAAATTTTTGAATAATAAATGTTTAAAATTTAATATCTAAAAGACACATTTTCATTCTATATATAGTTTTATTTTAGATTGTTAAGTATCCTTATCCCACATCGGTTAAGAACAAAGTAGCAATGCTGCTTATAAGCTTGGGCAACCCTTTGTTGGGTTAAGTTAAACCTGAGTTTCTAACATGATATCAGAGCTCTATTCTTGGTCTTTATGTGCTTAGACCTTGGAATCTACCATAATCTCACAATGACACTTATGTCTACTTTTGTCCGTCGTGTGGAGGGGGGTTGTTAAATATCTTTGTCCCACATCAGCTAGGAGTAAGGTAACAATGCTGCTTATAAGCTTGAACAACCCTTAACTCGATGAGATCTTATTGAATTAAGTTAGGTTTGAGTTTCTAACATGATATCAGAGCTATGCTCTTGGCGTCTATGTGTTTGGACCTTGGACTCTACAACAGTCTCACCATAGCGTTTATGTCTACCTTTGTTCGCCATGTGGAGGAGACTATTAAGTATTCTTATCCCATATCGACTAGAAATAAGGCAATAATACTGCTTATAAACTTGGACAATTCTTAACTTAATGAGATTTTATTAGGTTAATTTAATCCTGAGTTTCTAACATAAATAATATATCAATTTAATTCTTTTTTGCTAGGTGACTTCAAATATAAAAAGAAATTATAGATAAAGTTTACTTATTACAATAAAATAACTAAAAAAATTATCTTAAATTATTTTTCAAAAGGTTTTCTATAATCAGGGGACACGAACACGACTACGTCCCCCGCCACTTCTACTATACATGGTAAGTACGTACAATGTAAGAAATGTTATTAAGACTATTTCAATTGGTAGGGGTGTATACAGTATGTCACATTTTGAATTTTATAAAATTTAAATAAATAAGATTAAATTATTGATTTGTATTAAATTAAAATAAATTGGACAAGTAAAACTAGTTTCGCTATTTTTATAATATAGACACTAAATATATATAAAAAATATTTTATATTATCACAAATCTTATTCGTTGTTTTTTGTTATATTCTTAACCTCTTTTACCCTAGTTAAAAACATGAATACTCCAATAATAATAACATATTTATAATTGTTAACATAAAACAATAAAAAAATTAACTTAAAAACAGTATGTTAAATAATAATTTATTTGTAAAATATAAACTATAAATATAACAGTGATCTGTTAAAACATAAACAATTTAGATCTTTTATAAGATAGATATGAATAAATCAATTAACAAATCAAATTGAATTATGCAAAAAAATCCAAATTTATCGTTCAGTTAAATTTATCAATTTTTAGATCTATCCTTAATTTCTGCACTCTTTTAGATACTAGGCTCTCCTGTCATTTTAATTTTATTTGTTATGTCACTATTACAATATGTACCTATGGCCTCGGTTATTAACCGTGAACATAGATCTATGGCCACGGTTACAAGAACCGAGACCTAAGTGAGAGAGACCATAGGTAACAACCTATGGTCTCAGTTTTTTAACCGAGGTCATATGGTATACCTATAACCTCGGTTTCTTATTAATAGAGGCCATAGGTAACAACCTATGGCCACAGTTTTGATTAGAAACGAGGCCTAAGTGAGTGACATATGGTCTCGGTTTTATAATAACCGAGGTCATAGGGTTAAACTATTGCCTCGGTTTTGAGAATAACCGGGGCTATAAGTTGTTACCTATGACCTTCGTTTTTCTGATAACCGAGGCCATAGGAGGTAACTATGGTCACGGTGGTTTAATAACCGTGGCCATAGGTATACCTTATGGCCACAATTGTTAACAACCGAGGTCATAGGCTTGAAATCAAAATTATATATATATATATATATATATATATATATATATATATATATTATTTTAGTTACAATATTTAAATCGTGATTATATAAATATCAATTAAGCTAAATTTTAAATATAAATTAAAAAAACTAAATTAATTATATTACATTTAAAAGAGATATTACACTTATAAGAGTTTAATAGTTCGATACAATAAAACATATATAATAAAAACTAGTTAATTAAAGTGTTCAAAAAATATAAAAATATACATTAAAAAACTTTAATGCTACTAACTAATCAAATTATCTACGATGTAAATCAATCTAAAAATATTTTGTCCCATTGTAATGTTGTTCTTCAAAATCTTTGTCCTTGACAGAATGCATTAATTTTCTCATAAAAAAACATCCTCTAGTATGATCGAGCACACCAACATCTAGATTCCATTAATATAATCCTGCATATAGAACACAAGAACAAATGGTCCATAATTCAATGAAATCAGTACTACCCATATCAATAATAATAACAACATTATTATTTAGTACTACCGATATCAATAACAACAACATTATTATTTAGTATTATCCATATCAATGACAATAACATTATTATTTAGTATTATCCATATCAATTACGCACAACAGAGTGACAGAGAAAAAATCCTTGCAACGTTGGACAATACATGTGAATATAAGAATCTACTATATATGAGCATACCAACATCCAGATTATATGAATATAGCATGCATATACAACATGAACAAGAAATTCCAAATTTTCGTTTAAAAAACCAATCATGAACATCCCACATCATTCACCTTAGCGTTTTATTTGACTATATGGTGAGTTATAACTGTAAGAATCGATTTGTGAATTCTGCCCACTCATTCCGCATCTCATCAACTTCAGTATCGGTGTAAGTTCCTTCATGATTAAGCTGTAATGTACACACATTTTAACATATTGTTAGCTAATTCACCACCTATTTTGATTAATTAATTGAAATCATGAATAAAATAAGAAATGAAAATGCACAAAATTACTTAAATTATTACCAAGTCAATAATAGAAACAAGTTGATTGACAATAATTATCCTCATAAACATAAGGACATAATACCCACATGTTACCAAATCATCTTGCTTAGGACACTGTAAATTAGAACGAAAATTGAGTTGTAAGCTTAATATATATTATCTAATTAAAAATATATTAATTTATTAAACCATGCATTTATAACTTACTCTCATTCTATATCATATTGGTAAACCTTGAGACCTTCGATTTTGATGACTATTGAACATAATATGAACTCTATATAAAGAAGGAAAAATAAGTAAGAGTTACTTGTGAAGATACATAAGAAAAATAAATAAGAGTTACTTGTGAAGATACATTGAACTTAATGTTTACAAGAACATCAAATTTTATTTTGAAAATAGAACTTACTCATTCATGATGTTTTCAATATCAGAGAACACTTCACCCCACATTGAATCCAAATAATAAATGGTATTTATGAATGGCTCGTACACAATTAAGACCCAATGGTACCTACATCAATTTATAGTAAGATATATATTGGTAAATGCATTTGATTACATAACATAATTTTTCGTAAATGTTATACAACTAATATCCACTTACCTTCCATTATATGGAATAATCCACTTATCGTCTATAGCATTCAACCAAGCAAAATTCAAAAATGATTCTACTCCTTCTAAATAATCTTGTGAAACTCTTGGCTTATGCATCCAAGACTTATCCATTCTAAATGACACAACACATGTATTGGTTAGAAAAACATATTAGAAGGAAAAATACAAGTATACACTTGGAATGAAAAGATTATGGCAATCAAATAAATGTTTTATGCATCTTAATATGCTACCCTACCTTAACAGCTTGAAAACTTTGAAATTACAAGCAATCACAACCTAATTAAATAATTAATAACAATAATTGCTAGTTTTGCACATATTATATGTGTGTGTATATATATATATATAATTTTTAAAATCAATTATGTAGATGAGATTGCTTTAAAAAATCTAATGGTTGATAAGTGTTAGATGTATATTATAGGAGGTGTATGATGGAATCTATTAAACTAAATATGATATTGGTCTTTTAGTGCCCTGTTTGAGAACTTTTTTCTTTTTCCATTTTTTTGGTTTCGTTTCTTCTTTCCAAGAAACATGAAAACAGAGAAAGCATATATCAAGTAGCTCAAACCTAAACAAAGAAATAATTAAAAAAAATGAATTACTGGAGCTTTTTAAAATAATATATACACACTTACACTCACACAAACACACATATAGTTTAAACCCAAATCTATATATATCATTATACTTTAAGATAATTGACAAAAAAAAAATTAAAAAAACTGTATTTTATAAGAAAAAATTGAACATTAAAATAGACTAAAGTTGTATTTATTATTGAACAAAAATAAAATTTAGCGATATACAAATTTCTTATCATTTGTAACTATGAAGAATTGTTAGGTATATAATGTGTGCCAAACAAAGAGATGAACTTTTCCTTTACTTTTATAATATGTATTTTAGCATTTTTTTTGTTTTGCCACTGAGATAACTTTTTAATGAAAATCATCACAATGTATTCGTAGTTTCTTATTAATTTGAACATGTAATTCAATTTAGCGATATACAAATTTCTTGTCATTTCTTATATAACAAACAAATTTTTTCAACAATTCTGCTTGTCAGGACTGAGTTAAAGTAAAAAATTTTATTTGATAACACAATTTGTTCAACAAGTCTTCTTGTCAGGACCAAATTAAAGAAGAGAATATGAACAGAAACAAGTCAGAGAAGAGGAGAAGAGAGGTTATACTTACCTGAAGCTAAATCGCCAACAACGACAGGGTCGAGCGTTGAGTTGCGAAGAGGAGAATATGAACAGAAACAAGTCAGAGAGAAAAGAAGAAGAGAGGTTAGAGGAGTTCGTCGACAATATCTTGAGACGCGGCGTGGCGCGGCGTGGGGTGCTCTCAGAGAAATCAATTAACGCGAGCTGGTTATGAGACGCCGATTTAGAAAAATGATTATGGAAGATTAGGGCTCGCTGGATCTGAGACTGAGACGCGGATTTAGAAAAATGATTATGGAATTAGTGCTCGGGAAATTGAATGAGAAGGTAATATATTAACTAATATTATATATATATATATATATATATATATTATAACTTAACGCAGCTGGCAATATTATATATACATATATATATATATATTAATTAATGGGAGTAATTAATAATATATATATTGGTAATTAATATTATATATATATATATATATATATATATATATATATATATATATATATTAGCTCGAGAATTTTATTAATATTATATATATATATATATATATTTTTAAGTCGGTAATTAATATTATATATATATATATATATATATATTACTTATATATTAGTGGGGATTTAATGTTATATATATATATATATATATATATATATATTACTTAATTAGTGTAATATTAAAATTAGAAAAAAATGTAAAAAAAAAAGATAGGAAAAAAAAGAGAGTAAAAAAATAAAGAGTGCAAAAAATTTTGATGTAAAAATTTAATATATATATGTATGATAAAAGAAAAAAAGATTAATAATAAAGAAAAATAAAAAAATTATAAAATAATTTTTGTATTTTTTTAAATGAATTACATAATATTTTAATATTGTAAACTCTATATTATTTTAAATTTAATCATAGTTATTTAATAATTTTGCTATATAAATGTTTTTATATATATTTAAATATAGTTTTTGTAAATTAACTTATAGCCACGGTTATTGATAAAACCGAGGCTATATGTATACACTATAACCTCGTTTTTTATCAAACCGTGGCCAAAATCCTATGACCTCGGTTTTTAAAATAACCGAGTTTAAAATTCCGAGACTAAAAGCATACATTGTAGTAGTGTGTTAAAGAAACTACAATTTGAAATAAAATAACGAATGACATTAAAGGAGTTAGAAGGGTTCATAAAGAAAAATATGTGTTCATTATTAGACTTGCCTGTGGTGCAACCGGGTAATTTCTAATACATAAGTAACGTGATAGACATACAAGATTAAATATTTAATAAAAACTATCATATAAATAATTTATATTGTGATAAATATGAGATTGTAACTCATTATATTATATGGAAATCATAAAATTGTCCATCAATATTTTATTAGAAATTTCACAAATGAATGTTTCATTGCGACGAGCAGTTTGACTATAAAATTATATGATGATGTTGATTTTTGCTAATATTATGTAAAATTGTCTTATGGAGATCTATGAGATGAAACAAATCTTATGACCTCAGACCACAATGAGGGTGGTGGTCTTTGATCCTCCGATACTTTAGTCGATAATGGGAGGATAGAGCTAGAGAAGATTTAGATCTCTCTTTGTGATTAAGAGAAAATATAATATTTAGTTGTGATTCTAGATAATGAGATCCAACTTATATGTATAGCTGTGAATATATATAGGAAAATGAGTTAACTTAATACATATTTCTTACCCATATAAAGCGATTCTTTACAGCATTTGGGTCCATATCTGTAATTATCTCTTCAGGATAATTAGGAAATAATTATGAACCTTTTATCTCTTTATTGAGATCATCCTATGGTCTTGTTTATATGATAACTTAGTTCTTATTGTGCTTGGCTCATAAGACTTTTATTGACTAGGAAACATATCTACTTTTCATTTAGGATGTATTAAATTACATCCAATATCACCCCCAAGACCTTCTAGGCAATTGATCAAATGGGCGAGAAGGTCTGATTGTAGTTATTTCGATATGAGAGAGATTTCGTGTCATTCCTAGCCATTCAAAACATTCATGGTGGCTTCCTATTGTTAGCGATGTTTTCAAATTTTCAATCAAATTTCTGGTTAAGGAGTTATGTCGAAGTAAACGTTGGCACTTATGAAGTTAACCCTGAGGTTACATGGTGTCTTTCACTTTCTATATTATTGATTATGCCTGCCAAACTCTTTAAGTCTGAGTAGAAATGTGTGAATGAAATGACTCTTCTGAGCCTCTAAAGTCTCATCCTTAACTGTCTTCCATCCTTCTAGAAATTAGAAGTTGTACTTGGATATTTTTCCTACCACTAAGGATAGATCTATAAGCCATGAGTGTGTGCTGGGATGGAGATGGATTGAGGGAGTTCACATGGTATGGGGACGAAGTAGAGACCAGATAAAGGTGTGATCAATGATCTCTTGTATGGTGAAGTTTTATCCAAAGAAGTCCTGAAAGACGAAAATTTGGCCAACAAAGTCCTAGTTAATGAAGTCATGGCCAACGAAGTCCTAACAAAGTCCTAGTGAACAAAGTCTTGGCCATCCTAGCCAATGAAGTCCTAGCCAATGAAGCCTTGGCCGATGAATTCTGGGTCAAAAACGTCCTAGATGATCCATCCCTAGCTAGTGACCTCCTAGCTCATAGTCATTTGGCCGGCGATCCTTTAGCAAGTAGTGGTTTATCTAACACATCTTTGGCTGGTACAGTTTCAATTGGGAATGTCCATTGATAACTGTATTTTATACAGTTATTTTTACCAATTTTAGTAATGATAATTGCTATGTTCGTTTAATAATCATTTAATTTTTGTTAAATAAATTAATGTTTTCCGTTTATGTGCAAAAAAATACATTTTTAATAAAATTGTATAATTTGTATCGAAAATGTACTTAATTTCATATTTTTGTCCACAAATATAATTTCAAATAATATAATGCTTAATTACAATTTATAAGAATTGAAAATATAATTTAAATTAAATTTGGGCTTAATTATAATTATTAAAAGTTTAAAAATTTAATTTAAAATTAGAAAAGGGCTAAAGTGTAATTTAAGAAAGTACAAAAAATGTAATTTGGATTAAATTTGTGGGTAAAAGTATAATTTATAAAATTTTGAATATTGCAACGCGAGTGGAGATGAAGAACGCGCATCATCACACTCGCTTTCGCCGGCGATGGGCCCGGGTCCGATCACGGATCAACGGCTCGGTCGCGCGTGTCCATCAAACCCGACCAAGGAGATTGGGGACAGAGATATTCGTTTTGCGCGGTGGCGTGTCGGTGGGACCGCGTGTCGCGCGTCCCGAGTGGGCCGCGTTCCCCGAGTTTGGCCGTAATTCCCCGGCGATCGGCGGCGTTGGATCGAGATCAGCGGTCCCGGTCATTGGCGCCGCGTCCATCAGGCGCTCGCGCGCGAGCCGCTCGTGTTGCAATCTGGCCAGCGCGGTCCACGTAGCGGCGTGCATCTTCGATTTAACGAGAATAAGAATCGCCACGTGTCCATCAAATATTGCGGCGAATCAAAGTCCAGGCACGTGGCTGTTTACCACGCGCGCGCCTTGTCTGGATCACGCCCTGTTTCCGGCCGTTGCCTCGGCTCTTTCGGCGCGCCAATCCGGTCTTGCGCCGTTCCTACGTGCGGCCGGTTTGTTCGCCCGATGACGTCTTTGCCGTGGCAAGAGGGAATCTTTCGGCCGAATCGTACGGTGACACGTGGCATGCACTTTTGAATTAAAAAAAAAATCGTAATCGGCAGACTTATCACGCGTAAATTAAAATAATAATATCGAAAATCGATACGCGTCGATTCTATTTTCGATACAAAAATATTCCTTACGCGTTTTAAAAAAATAAAATAAAAATGTAATATTTTAGATGTATTTTTTAGCTATAAATAGGAGATAGTTTTTAGTTGTAAAAAAAGTTTTTTTGGTTGGAGAAGAGTTTTTGTGTAGTTTAGAAATTTTGTAGTGTTCGGTTTTGGACAGTAGAACACGCAGAAGCCATTTTTTGGCTTTTGTTGTGTTCTGCGTGTGCCAAATATTTTCGTTTCTTGATGTTTTAATTTTCCTTATTTTTCATCTTATTTTTCAGAATCTGTTGTAATTTTAATTTTAATTTTATGAAGTAATTTCATTTTTCTAGGGTTGCATTTGATTCAAATTTATGAAGCTTTGATTTTAATTATTTTTGATAGATTTATAAGACGTTTGATTTGTTCGTTTTATCTTGCGCTTAATGCTTTTTGATTATTTACGAATTTTATCAAAACGATTTGTGGCATAAAAATAAACTTGAGAAAGGCATTTTTGTGTATATTGCTCGTAAATAGAATGACATATATGATGAAGGATAGGAATATACCCTAATTGTATGTGTGGCCGTTTGAGAACTTAGAACTTAATGAATCTTGGTGAATTTAATTCTCATAGAGATATAGTGAATTAATTTAACGAGGTGTGTTTGTGCGGAGCTCGGAAGAGATGTATGAATAAAAAAAGAAGTTTTCGGTTGACAAATTAAATGTACAAAAAAATATAAATCCAAAGAAAATAATATGATTGTAGTGGATTAGTTTGGTGAAGAATTGCAATCCTAGAGTTCTTTTATTTTCTTTTTACCTTTTTCATATAAACGATTATTTTGGATAAAATCGAGAGAGAAACAATTTTAGTACTCGAACAAACTATAGTAACAAATCTCCGTGGGATCGATCTTTACTTATAAATGTTATTACTATGACCGTGTATACTTGCGAGTTAGGTGTGTTGAAAAACACGCAACAAGTTTTTAAGCGCCCGTTCTGGGATTTGTTTTACTATTTTCATTGTTGATATTAATACCAATCAATCTGGTTTTAGTTCAAAAAAAAAAAAAAAAATTTGTTTTTTTTTTATTGTTGCTTGTTTAATTTATTTTTCAATTTTCTCGTGCGTTGAGATTTTGTTTGACACACAAAATTTTAGCTCACATAAAGAAAAATAAATATATTTTTATTTTTTTTTTATTTTTTTTTTTATTGTTTTTTGTTTAGTTTATTTTGCAATTTTCTAGTGCGTTGAGATTTTGTTTGACACACAAATCTTAACACACAAAAAGAAAAAAAGAAAAAAATAGAAAAAAATTATTTATTATTTATGCTTGCTTAATTTATTTTTCAATTTTCTCGTAAGTTGAGATTTTGTTTGACACACAAATCTTAACTTACAAAAAGAAAAACAAATTGAGAAGTCAAGCTGAAGACTATAAAACAAGCGCTTCTTGGGAGGCAACCCATGTGTTTTATTTTTTATTTTATTTTTTCGCATTTATTAGTTTTTGTATTTTGTTATGTTGTTATTTTATTTCATTTTTTTTCGTAGGTGCAAATGGAGGTAATAAAGCTATTTTGGCTTAACCAATCAAACAAACCAGGAAGTTTCTTAAACCCATCTGAAATGTTCTTTAACTTTCACACATTGAGGACAATGTGTATATTAAGTTTGGGGGTGGTGGATATATTGAACCGAATTAAAATACTTTCTGGATGTGATTGCTTGTGAAATTTTTTTTTTTTTTTTTTTTTTTTGTTTGGTTGATTGAAGATATGTTGCTATGAATAGTGATTTAGTTTTGTTTTTTCGATTTAAATGATGCATATCTCTTTGAAAAATATGAATGTTGTCTAAGTGATGATTAATTTTTACGTATATTTCATTTTTACAAGAATAGATATTCATGAGCACTAGTCTTGATTTTTGATTTTCTATGATAATTTAGAGAATGTTTATGTGAGTATTGAATTCGATTGGTTTTTGTGGTGCCACAGTTCTTAGAATTTGTTTGATTTTCTCTCGAGGCGAAATTATAGATAACATTTAACTAAGAAAATGATTTAGGCCATCTTTGGATCGTTTGAGCCTTTCTATCTACCTCACATGCATTATCCATAGTATACCCCATTTGAGCTTCAAAGTTTATATATATATATATATATATATGTCTCATTTCAAAAGCCTATCTAAAAAGTATATATATATTTGTTTAGATATACATATTGTTCTTATTCAACTAACATGTACAATTGTTAGTAAAAGTTGAAGGATATATCGGAAAAAAAGGGGTTACTAAAAAAAAAAAAGCTGAAAAGAAAAAAAAAAGATTCTAAAAAAAAGAAAAAAAAAAAAGAAAAAGAGCAGAAATAAAAAAAAACAAATATGGTGTATGTGATGATAAATCCCAAATTGGGTTGTAATTATTGTGATGATAGAATTATCTTGTTCAATCCTGAAATGTTATGCTCGGGAAAAGTTTTAAGCTAAATATTGTCCTTCATTCCTTCCTTTACCTAAGCCATACATTACAAGCTTTATAAAGTCCTATTGATTTGGTGTTTTGTGTTTGTCTACATTAGTGGAGAGAGAAATGAAAAATAGACTATGAGATTTGTGATTTCATGATAATTTGTTTGATTTTATATTTGTATAAAGCGATCAGGATTGCATGTGATAAAATTTGAAAAGACTTCACACACTACACACTTAAAAGTTCATTGTAAAAAGGTTATATGCTTTTAAATTGATTTTGATGCTTAGATAAAATTCTTTTATTTCTTTGAGTTATGTTATATGGAATGTTTAAAAAGAAATATTTTGAAAATCACTATTTTAAATGCGAGTTATCTTTGTTTTATTTTCTTCCTTTTGCTCGAGGACTAGCAAAAACTTACGTTTGGGGGTGTTGATAGCTGTATTTTATACAGTTATTTTTACCAATTTTAGTAATGATAATTGCTATGTTCGTTTAATAATCATTTAATTTTTGTTAAATAAATTAATGTTTTCCGTTTATGTGCAAAAAATACATTTTTAATAAAATTGTATAATTTGTATCGAAAATGTACTTAATTTCATATTTTTGTCCACAAATATAATTTCAAATAATATAATGCTTAATTACAATTTATAAGAATTGAAAATATAATTTAAATTAAATTTGGGCTTAATTATAATTATTAAAAAGTTTAAAAATTTAATTTAAAATTAGAAAAGGGCTAAAGTGTAATTTAAGAAAGTACAAAAAATGTAATTTGGATTAAATTTGTGGGTAAAAAGTATAATTTATAAAATTTTGAATATTAACGAGGAGATGAAGACGCGCCTTCAGTCATCCCTCGCCGGCGTGGACCGTCCAGATCACGCGGGATCAACGGCCTTTGCGCGTGTCCATCAAACCCGACCAAGGAGATGGGGAGACGAGAGATATTCGTTTTGCGCAGGGAGCGTGTCGGTGGGACCAGCGTGTCGCGGCCGGCGTCAGTGGGCCCGCATCGGTGTAATTCCCGGCGATCGGCGGCCGGGTTGGATCGGATCAACGGTCCCGGATTGGCCGCGTCCATCAGGCGTCGCGACCGGCGCTTCGTGTTGCAATCCTGTGTGACGCGGTCCCATGGCCGGCGTGCATCTTCGGTTTTAACAGAATAAGAATCTCGCCACGTGTCCATCAAATATTGCAGCGAATCAAAGTCCGACACGTGGCTATTTACCACGCGCGG
Organism: Hippophae rhamnoides; assembly: GCA_033030585.1. Classification (NCBI taxonomy): domain Eukaryota; kingdom Viridiplantae; phylum Streptophyta; class Magnoliopsida; order Rosales; family Elaeagnaceae; genus Hippophae; species Hippophae rhamnoides. The sequence continues at coordinate 42,881,927 of CM065436.1, read as the reverse complement.
CCGCGCATGTTGGATCACGCCACTGTTTCCGGCCCGTTGCCTCGCTCTTTCGGGCGCGCCAATCCGGCGCGCCGTTCCTACGTGTGGGTTTGTTCGCCCATAGCGTGCGCCATGCGGCGATAGGGAATCTTTCAGCGAATCGGGCAATACGCCGACACGTGGCATGCACTTTGAATTAAAAAAATCGAAACGGCGCAACGTATCACGCGTAAATTAAAATAATAATATCGAAAATCGATACGCGTCGATTCTATTTTCGATACAAAAATATTCCTTACGCGTTTTAAAAAAATAAAATAAAAATGTAATATTTTAGATGTATTTTTTAGCTATAAATAGGAGATAGTTTTTAGTTGTAAAAAAAGTTTTTTTGGTTGGAGAAGAGTTTTTGTGTAGTTTAGAAATTTTGTAGTGTTCGGTTTTGGACAGTAGAACACGCAGAAGCCATTTTTTGGCTTTTGTTGTGTTCTGCGTGTGCCAGTTTTTTTAGTTTGTTGATGTATTAATTTTTCATATATTTCATCATATTTTTCAGAATCTGTTGTAATTTTAATTTTAATTTTATGAAGTAATTTCATTTTTCTAGGGTTGCATTTGATTCAAATTTATGAAGCTTTGATTTTAATTATTTTTGATAGATTTATAAGACGTTTGATTTGTTCGTTTTATCTTGCGCTTAATGCTTTTTGATTATTTACGAATTTTATCAAAACGATTTGTGGCATAAAAATAAACTTGAGAAAGGCATTTTTGTGTATATTGCTCGTAAATAGAATGACATATATGATGAAGGATAGGAATATACCCTAATTGTATGTGTGGCCGTTTGAGAACTTAGAACTTAATGAATCTTGGTGAATTTAATTCTCATAGAGATATAGTGAATTAATTTAACGAGGTGTGTTTGTACGGAGCTCGGAAGAGATGTATGAATAAAAAAAGAAGTTTTCGGTTGACAAATTAAATGTACAAAAAAATATAAATCCAAAGAAAATAATATGATTGTAGTGGATTAGTTTGGTGAAGAATTGCAATCCTAGAGTTCTTTTATTTTCTTTTTACCTTTTTTCATATAAACGATTATTTTGGATAAAATCAGAGAGAAACAATTTTAGTACTCAACAAACTATAGTAACAAATCTCCGTGGGATCGATCTTTACTTATAAATGTTATTACTTGCGACCGTGTATACTTGCACGAGTTCGTGTGTTGAAAAACACGCAACATCCATACCAAGTGATGGGTTCGGTCATTTCAAGCAATGTGATCATTTTAGTTATGTATGCAATGACATTTATGGGTTCCTTATAGGATCTATGGATGATATGTCTTTCTTCTATCTAGAAGGATTTGTGTAAGTGTAAGAAGCACTAATACTATTCATTTGGGTATCCTCATTCTCGTACACTTGGGATTTTCTTTATAACCCTTTTATAACTTATGCACTCCTATTTCTCATTGGAATTAAGTGAGGTTGATGAACAAAAGGCTTGACATTGAAATGGGGGATCATATCTTGACCACCTCAAGTTGTAGTAGGACTAGTATCTTGGTATAATTAATAAATTATTTGCTTAACTTATGCTTGTACTTTTTCTAGTATGTATACATATGGTTAAACCTTTATGAAGGTATTTGACAAAGAATGATGCACTAAGATGCATCCCAATGGGTGTATATTCTCTAGGAGGACACATACATAGCCTGGAAAGGTAGTGGACAAAGATTTGTGACCTGTTAGGTAAAAGTGTCTCGTGTGGCTTGTCTTAACATGTTAGGGCAGTTCATCTTCTCTTCCCAATGTATTTTTTCACCACTTTGTCGGATACTTATGGTCTCATTGCTAAAATCCTACATATCAGTGATAAAAATCATGTTAAGCTATTCTTCACATTAGTTGTAGTATCAAGAACATAGATTATGGTTAGGGTGTGTCCTATTTGTAACATAATGCACTAGATTTTGAGGACCATTCAATGACTTGGGCACTAAAAGTACTGAGCTCACCCATTGAGATGCTTCTTATTCACTTTGACCACACTTTGTATGATCTTATCCTATCAGGTCATTGACACTTTAGTTCGATGTTTAGGTGATCTTTGACTTGTGTACTCATGGCCTTGTTTTCTATCCAATCCTTATTATATTTGAGTGAAAGTTTTCTAAGTTAAAGTGATTTTTTGGTACAAGTCTTGCTTGGCTAAGCCCTCGGTCTATTAGCCTCTATTCTTGGAATGTTTGAACTTGTCAAGTGATTTAAACATGTGATATCTTTCAACTTAGAAAAATAATTATCATTGAGTTTGATGAGCTTTTCCGCTATTATGGGGTGTTGAATAATGAAGTCCCAAACTTCAAGATTGGACGAATATACTCTAAATGATGAAGGCATTCTACACAATCTATCATTTGGGATCGTATAGTCTATTTTATGGCACATTATCTTTGGTGTGGCCTAATAGGTGGTGTTCTAGAATAATTTGACTAAAATGTTAAAGTATAGTTAGCAGTCTATTGGGTAACAGTAATGTAGACATCATTTACTTGAATGTGTCAAGGTGGATTACACGGCCTCATAGGCAATAGTCTAGACTATGCAAGCTGTAAGTGGATGATATTGCTCTCTGGGCATAGGGAGATGTCGTAGGGAGTTAATGAAAATCTAAGTTAATTAAAAAGTTAAGTTAATTTAAGTTAATTAAAAATCTAAATTAATTAAGTTAGTAAAAACCTAAGTTAATTAAGTTAAATTAAAATTAAGAAATAAAGAAAAAAAAAGTTAAATAGAGAAAAAAAATTAAAATTTAAATAAAAAAATAAAATTGAATAAAAATAAAATAAAATTGAAAAAAAGTAAAATAAAATAAAATAAAATAAAATTGAAAAAGGTAAAAGAAAATAAAATAAAAATTTTATTATATTAAAAAAAATTAAAACTAAGATCCTAATAAATAAAATAAAAAAAATTAAATTAAATGAAAATTAAAAATTAAGTTTTTATTTTTTTTTATTTTTTTTTTTATTTTTTTTATTTTTTTTATTTTTTTTATTTTTTTTATTTTTTTAATTTTTAATTTTTAATTTTTTTAATTTTTTAATTTTTAATTTTTTTATTTAAAATTTATTTAAGTTTTTTTTTAAATTTTAAATTTCAAAATTATTTTACTATTAACGCTATAATTTTTTATTTTTTTATTTTTTTTAAATATTTTCTTTTTATTTTTTTGAAATTTAAAATTTTTATTTTTATTTATTTATTCATTAAGAAATTTAAAAAAAATTATTTTTATTTTTTACTATTAATGAATGGTAAGTTTTTTTTACAATTCATGAATAGTAAATTTTTTTACTTCTAATTTCAAATTTCTAAATTATTTTATTATTTTTTTTATTTTATTATTTTATTATTTTATTTTTTTATTTCTTATGAAATTTGAAATTTGAAATTTGATTAAATTTTTTTATTTTTTATTTTTTTACAGAAACAAAAAATCACAATTATTAACAGCACAAAAATATTTTTAAAATTTTGATAAATAAATTAAAAACGCTATTCCTTCCCCAGCAACGACGCCAAAAACTTGATGAGCAGAATCAGGATTGCCAAAAACTTTGATGCCATCCCCGGCAACGGCGCCAAAAACTTGTTGTGTATTTTGCAAAACACAGAAATCGTGCAAGTATACACGGTCATAAGTAATAAAGATTTGTAAGTAAAGTATCGTTCTCACGGAGATTTGTTACTATAGTTTGTTGATTACTAAAATTGTATCGCTCTGATTTTATCCAAAACAATCGTTGATTTAGAAAAATAAGAAAAGAGTTAACAAAATAAAAGAAATCTAGGATTGCAATTTTTCACCAAACTAATCCACTCAAATCATGTTATTTTCTTTTGATTTATATTTTTTAGTACATTTAATTTGTCAACCGAAAACTTCTATTTTTATCCATACATCTCTTCCGAGCTCCGTATAGACACACCTCGTTAAATTAATTCCCTATATCTCTATGAGAATTAAATTCAATAAGATTCATTACGTTCTAAGTTTTCAAAAGGCCACACATACAATTAGGGTATATTCCTACCCGTCATCATACATGTCATTCTATCTACGAGCAATATACACAAAAATGCCTCTCTCAAGTTTATTAATGTGCCACAAATCGTTTTGATAAAATTCGTAAATAATCAAAAAGCATTAAGCAGAGGATAGAGTGAACAAATCGAACGTCTTATAAATCTATCAAAAAATAATTAAAATCAAAGCTTCATAAATTTAGATCAAATGCAACCCTAGAAAAATTAAATTACTTCATAAAATTAAAATTTAAAATTACAACAGATATAGAAAAATAAGATGAAGAAGAAAGAAAATTAAAACATTTTGGGATCGTAAATATTTGGCACATGTAGAACACAACAGAAGCCAAAAATGGCTTCTGCGTGTTCCACTGTCCAGCCCCAAACACTACAGAAAATCCAAAACTAAACTCTCCAAAAAGCTTCTTTAACTCTATCATCTTATCTCCTATTTATAGCTAAAAAATACATAAAAAAATATTAAAATTTAATCCACGCGGGGGACAGGAAAGTGTGGCGAAAATAATAAATTACACGCGTGGAGAACAAAAATTGTATCGAAAATGGAATCGAAAGTGGAGATGCTGCGCGTTTCTGTTTTATTTTCCTTCCACGCTGCCACGTGTCGCGTTATGATTCGTGGAAAAAATTAGTGGGACACGTGGCAACATCTCATTCGTTGAAGGGAATGGGCGCACGCAGAACTTGTCGCACGGAATTGGGGCACGTGAAACGTGAGGCAACAGATGGAACGAGGGCGAGATTCTATGCTTTTGCGTTCACTGATATGTGCCACGCGTCCTCTGATGATTCGTTCAAGGGGAAATCGGGACACGTGGAAGACTTTGATTCGCTAGAAGAACGATTGCACGTGGTTCAGCCGCACAGAACAACGCCCTTTGGCAGACGTGTAACGGACACATGGGTCCCACCCTGTATAAAATACAGTTATCATGGCCTAATAGGTGGTGTTCTGGAATAATTTGACTAAAATGTTAAAGTATAGTTAGTAGTCTATTGGGCAACAATAATGTAGACATCATTTACTTGAATGTGTCAAGGTGGATTACACGGCCTCATAGGCAATAGTCTAGACTATACAAGCTGTAAGTGGATGATATTGCTCTCTGGGCATAGGGAGATGTCGTAGGGAGTTCTTATTGATGGAAAATGATTACATGTATTATAGCTCAAAAAGATGCTCAAGAATGGTCTAGAGTGTGTCCTTTATATATGAAGGTGGAAAAACGATAACATCCTTTGAAGTTTTTCATGTGCTCAAAGGGATCATTAGTATCACCTTAGGTGCCAGTGTTGGGCATCTTGAACTTGTAAGAGTGTGGAGCAACCATAGTTTCTGGTATAAAAGGGGACTTGATCAAGACAGTTAAGTTTGTGGGTCAACCTCAATTTAACCTTTATTTTACTTTTTGTAATTTCATACAAATCGATCAATAGTTGAATGGATGACCATCATTACCTCATATTGGTGATGATTTATGAGAAAACCATTAACCATTGAGACCAAATGGTCAATGTGGTTGGCTTGGATAGAGATGCTTGTATAGATCATGTTTGGATGGAAATTGTTTAGTTTGGTCCTAACCAGTCTAGGATGGATGGTTGGAGGAACGGTGCCTAGGTATCCACGAATGGATGACTCTATACTTTATGGGTAGACTCTATTTGGATGGTAGTGGAAGCATGGTTTCTGTTATAGTGGGCCACATAATTAATCGGACCTCGTCTAACTACAAGTAAAATCTATACACTACAGACATCAAAAGATGCCATATGGACATTTATTTGGGATGGGAAGTAGCCTAGGAGCTTACATATTTGAGAGGCATTCCAAGATGACATGGAGTGCTATCTCCATCCTATTAAGATGAATGTTGGTTTTCGCTCAGCCTTATCAACTGTGAGTCAGTCAAGCCCATTCTTGGTGAGTTGTAGTAGGTGCGGGCTCTGCCACTCAAGTAGGTCGTGAGAGCACTAGATAGACTAATGAGATGTTAGGCCGCGTTAGAACTCGTTAATTATTGTATTATTTTGAGAAGGACCATTGATCTCTTTTTTAAAGATCCATTAAATGAAGATGACCAAGAGAATAGGTGATCTTTTCCCAAGTATTTTGTAGATGCCTTGAAAGAATGGAAGAGTGGACTATCATTTTTTTTTACAAATTTGACTAAATTGGATGGATTAATGATCTTTCCATATACCCATTTTTACAACCTTTTTTGTACATACGCAAGTATACATATTATAACAAGTAATATAATGATAAGAAAAGATCATTCTCACAGAGATTATTTTATTATAAACTAATTTTTAAAACTAAAAAAAATAAAAATCGATTTTTTTGTGTTTTATATTTTAAGGAAGCAAAATTAAAATAACTAAAAGTAAATAGAAGTAATTAATTAACTCAGATTTGATAACTAAGAAAATATATGAGAAAATATATAGAAATATTTAATCCTCTAATTTTTTAAACATGCGAGTCGCTAAAATCCCCCCAATATAATTATGAGCTAACTATATGATTAATTGAATCTAACCTAGTATGTATTCCTCTCTCAAGGAAACTACACACCATATAGTAATTAATTTAATCACACTCTCATACCAATTAAATTACATACTACTCATTAAGTTCATCAATTATTGATTACATACATAAGAATGATACATCTCTGCCTAGAAACTATGCATATTATTTAATCAAGACAAACAATTAAATAATTCTCTCAAATCTTTTTAATTCCTTTTATAGATAAATTGTTGGCCAAACAACTAATAGCATAAGAATCAGATTAAACAATATAATTAAATTATAATTATAATTGGGGTAAAATATTAGATCATCACATGGTGAAAATGGGTTAAAAAGATCCCTATATTAATAAATTAACTACATATAATTGTGTTCCTAAAACTCATATTTTTCATAAAGAAAGACATAAAAATTGATAAAGAAAAGAGTAGAAGAATAAATACTATCAATCCCTTGAATTGTAGTGCTAATTTCCTCATGAATCTCCACCAAAATTGTATCCCCTCTTGAATTTCTCTATATTTTTCTCTCTTTTTAGCTCTAAACATTGATCAAAAGTATGCTAATGATGACCACTTAGGGTTTTTGGGGTGATTAGGGGCATAAATATAGCTCAGTTGTGATCTGGACCATCATATCAGCTTTAGATCAAAGGCTGAGATCAAAACAAGCAAAAATGACAACGAAATCCAATCACTGTGTGACACGTGGCACATGGAATTCATTGGGTGAATTAGAGTGTGATGTGTGGTAGGGGAGAATGGTCCAAGTCAATACCCATTGAGTCAGCACCACATGGTGCAACATGATTCACGGTAACAGATGGCTTGGTGCACTGGTAGAATGCGCGTGATGACACATGGTAGTACTATTTGACCTATCTCCAAACTCAGATTGAATGTTGTGCTAGCGTGTGGCATGAGGTTTGTCTTTTTCACACGTAGTAGTTTACGATTTTTTGTCTCTACTTGCGTAGCGTCCACGTGGCTTGCCTAGTCAACTCCTCTACTTGCGTGGTGAGTTACGTGGTAGGCCACGTGGAAGCTCCTAACTGGCTCCAAGAATACTATTTATTGAATAAAATAAGTAAATATTAAGTAAAAAATTATGCCAATGACTCTACTTTTATAATCATCAAACCCATAAACTTAATTATTCGCTTGTCCTCAAGTAAAGCCAAGTATGACTAAATAAAATAACATGGGTAGTATATTCATTAATATATTTCTATTAGTACATGCATATTTCACGAAAACTATATCTCTCAAAAGTGATACAATCCTATTATAAGGAGGTTCAAGTATTCATCAATCAACGTTTTATCAATACAAGGATATGCATGGTTTTTGACAAATTGATTCATATATGTGTGTTGCATATGATAGCTTCCAATGCACTTATGAATTCAACTTATATGAGCATGCTAATCAATTCTTTCAAATCCCTCTCTGCTAATATAAATATGCACTTAGCTCAAGATCAATAATGGCTTTACATGGTTGTAATGTAAAGCTTGGGAAGACACTTAGGCTCTTTCCACATCTTAGCTTTCTTTTTGTTCATCATGCACTTTTTAACTATAATTGAGCTTTAACTTTATATTTCAGTGAACCATTTTTTTCATATTCTTTTATTCCATATCTCTTTTCTCTCTTTTTTTTGTAACTTCACAACACCCCCAAACTTATTTTCATTTTCTTTAGAGGGATAATTGTGTTATGATTTTTGCTTCTTCTTTTTTTCTTTTTTCTAATAGGATGCATTAAATTTCACCTTACTCTACAGCATAACACATGAGTGCATTTTTTTTCCTTTTCATACAAGCTAAGGATGCAAGGATAAAGGTAATGCTTATTGGTTAGGCATAAAATGTGGCTTAAAGATACAAATGTTTCTTTGTTAGGCTCAAATGGGTGACTAAAGATATTAACAATGGTTAGCTTGAAATGATCAATCAATCATAGATGATCAAATAGATTCTAAAACCTAGTGGATCTCATCAACTCGTACAACTCACTACAAATTTTCTGTCAATAAGCATACTAAAATCAATCATGAACATATGTATAAGAATTTGAATTAATTTAATCAAAACTAGCAAGCATATCACATGATTAATGTAAATATCTTAACAAATATGTTACATTCTTATCCTAATCATGATAACCAATTTTTATCATTGAGTTCATATGTTTCATATTAAGCATGCATGCATTTATTTTCCATATATTTATCAATTTTTACCCAAATCATGATTAAAAATATCCTAACAAAAAAATTTAATAAAAATTTAAAATGCATACTTAATATTGATGTAGAGAATGAAGTTCCCTCCCCCAAACTTAAATTACACATTGTCCTCAATGTGCACATATAAATATGAAAAGGTAAAATAAAATAAAACTCCATTAATCATGGCACACCACACGTATCTCTGAAATGCTCATTCTTGTTATGCCATTACTCTCCACATTTATTCACCTACAAAACAAAAAAAAAATGAAAATATAAGTAAAATAATGTTGGGTTGCCTCCCAAGCAGCGTCATGTTTAACGTCCTTAACTAGACACTCATATCAAGTCCTAAGGCATATCTCTTTGTGTCCAATACTTTTGAGTTTGTCTAGAAATAGTTTAATTCTTGATTTGTTCAATAATACTTTATGTTCTGGCTCGATTCTTGTCTCATACCATATTTTTGTTTTCCTTTTGAACTTTTTGGCATTCTTATAAGCATTCCACCGTAACTCATCAAATTTATGTATTTCTAACAGATTTTTCACCTCTCTATTGGACTCTTTCACTTTCATACTTGACCAGGGATAAGAGGGTAAAAGTGTAGGATCTAAACTTGGTGTCTCTTCAATTTATGATTTGAGCTTTGATCCTATCTCAAAATTCTCCATAATCTCCTTTGATACACACATGAAAGGTGCATCCTTCAAGAAGTTCACACAGTCCACAATATCAACCTTTGATTCCATACTTTCAACGTTAAAATAGGTTAAGTTGTTTTCTGGTGAGTTTATGTCCTTGTTCATAGCATCATGTGTAACAGTCTTAAGTATGGGTGACTCAACATATTCTTTTAAGTTGTCCCCATATTCAGTAACATTTATCCTTAAGCATTCATTCGCACTATCAATGTTAGGGGGTTCAGATGCTTTAAAAACTTTATGTTTATCTTTCACTCTTATTGTAAGTTCACCTTTTTGTACATCAATGAGTGCTCTTCCAGTTGTTAAGAATGGACGACCAAATATGATAGGAATGTCATGGTCCTCTTTCATGTCTAGCACAATGAAGTCTACCGAAAAGATGAATTTGTCTACTTTTACTAGCAAATATTTTACCATAACTTGAGGTCTCTTAATTGATCTATTTTCCATTTGTAATGTTACTAAAGTGGGTTTGGCTTTACGAACCTATAATCTCTTGAAGACCGATATAGTGCCTTACCAAAACGGATGTTACCAATAGTACAAGAGATGTCAAAACTACTTGGATCTATCAGTTTTTGTGCTAGTTTTCTATCAAGGATGGCACTACAACCTTTATTTAAGGTTATTATTTCATCGTCTTCAAGCCTCATTTTCATAGACAAGATGTTATTTAGAAATTTGGCATAAAAAGGCATTGTTCAAGTGTATCTACAAATGATATGTTTATGCGCAACTTCTTGAAGACTTCCAGAAATTTTGAAAACTACATATCTGAATTTTTCTTTTGCAGTCTTTGAGGGAAAGGAATAATGGATTTATAGAGGTTGCTCTTTTTTGGCTGAATTATTTCTTTTTCATTACTCTCTTTATCCTCTAATTCCTTCTCATCCTTTTTAGTTTCTAGTTCCTCTTTATTCTTTTGGGTCCTATGTTCCTCCTCTAAAGTTTTACCACTTCTCAAGTCTATAGCATTGCAATGGTCCTTACATTCTCTTCTTGGGTTTACAATTGTGTCACTTGGAAGGTTACCTTTAGGTCTTCGACTTATAGCCTCAGTAAGTTGCCTCATTTGGTTCTACAAATTTCAAATTGAAGCTTCTTGAGTTGACACTTTTGTATTAAATGATTGGATGAAGTCTTTCATCATCCCCATTAGGACATTTGTATTGTCCTTAGTAGATGTCTTCTTTTCTTGGGCTTGTAATTGTTGTAGTTGTTGGAAATGATTGATGATTGAATTGATTACCACTCTGATTATAGTTATTCCAAGAGAAATTTGGATGTTGTCTCCATCTTGGATTATATTTGTTTGAATATGGATTATTATTTTAGTTCACATTACCCACACAAAAGACCGATTCAGGATTATGTGGACAATTATCAAACAAATGGGCTCTATCACAAAACACACAAAACACCCTTGAATCTTGGACATGGTTTACATTTATTGGTGAGTTTTGAACCTTCAAAAGATTTACCAAAAATGATACTTGAGTTGTAAGTGTTATGACATCATTTACCTTATGCATTCTACCTATACTTCTTGCGGCTATCATTTTGTCCATTGACCATTGATAATTATTGTTAATCATTTTCTACTTTATGCTTCTAGTAACACTAAATGATGTGTCTAAATTAAAAATAAAAAATAAAAATAAACAACTAAATAAATAAACTAAAGTAAAAAATAAATAAAAGAAATTAACAAAAATAAATAAATAAATAAGTTAGTAAAAGAAAACAATTAAATTAAAATTAAATTAAAGAAAATTAAATTATGAAAAATAAAAAAATAAAAAAAAATTAATTTATAATATTTATAATCCCTAGCAACGGTGCCAAAAACTTGATTGCTACACAAATTGTGTGTGCAATGAATATGCAAGTATACGTATCACAACAAGTAATATAATGATAAGAAAAAATTGTTCCCACAGAGATTATTTTATTATAAACTAATTTTTAAAACTTAAAAAAATAAAAAATCAATGTTTTTTTGTGTTTTCATATTTTAAAGAAGCAAAATTAAAATAAATAAAAGAAAATAGCAATAATTAATTAACTCAGATTTGGTAAGAAAATATAAGAGAAAATATCTAAAAATACTTAATGCCCCAATTTTCTAAACATACGAATCGCTGAAATTCCCCCAATATAATTATTAACTAATTACATGATCAATGGAATCTAACCTAACATATATTCCTCTCTCAACGAAACTATACATCATATGGTAATTAATTTAATCACACTTTCATGCCAATTAAATTGCATACTACTCACAAGTATATCAATTATTGATCACATACATAAGAATCATACATCTATATCTAGAAACTATGCATGTTATTTAACCAAGACAAACAATTAAATAATTCTCTCAAATCTGTTTAATTATCTCTATAGATAAATTGTTGGCCAAACAACTAATAATATAAAAATTAGATTAAACAATATAATTAAATTATAATTATAATTGGGGTAAAATATTAGATCATCGCATGGTGAAGATTGAGTTCACAAGATCCTTAGATTAATAAATTAATTACACATAATTGTGTTCATAAAGCTCATATTTTTCATAAAAAAAGACATCAAAATTGATAAAAAAAGACATCAAAATTGATAAAGAAAAAAATAGAAGAAAAAATACAATCAATCTCTTGAATTGTAGTGATAATCTTGTTTTTAATCTCCACCAAAATTGTATTCCCTCTTGAATTTCTCGGTATTTTTCTCTCTTTTTAGCTCCAAAAACTGACCAAAAGTATGCTAATGATGACCCCTTAGGGTTCATGGGTGATTAGGGGCTTAAATATAGCTCATGTGTAATCTGGACTATCAAATAAGCTTTAGATCAAGGGTTGAGATCAAAATAAGCAAAATTGGTAGTGCTAGCTAATCACAGCATGACACATGGCACACAAAATTCATTGGGAAAATTATAAAGTGAGACTGGTACAAGTCAATGACCATTGAGTCAATGCCATGTGGTGCAACATGATTCTTAGTTATGGATGGCTTGGCACACAGGTGGAACAGGGGGTGCAATCGAGTGGCGACACATGGTATTGTTGTTTGATCGATCTCCGAACTCAGATTGAATGTTGTGTTGACACATGGCACACATTCCATCTTCCTCACACACTATGGTTTACGATTCATTGTCCCTACTTGCATATCATCCATGTGGCTTGCCCAGTCAGCTCCTTTGCTTGCATGGCATGCCATGTGGTAGCTTCTGATCAGCTCTACGTTAAAATTTCATAAAAAATCCTAAAAAAATCCAATATTTATACTAAAACATTTATATTTTAATATTTTTTACCTTAAAAAATACTATTTATTGAATAAAACAAGTAAATATTATGTAAAAAAGTGTGCTTATGACTCGACTTTTATAGAGTTATCAAAAAGAAAATTGTAAGAATCATCTTATTACAAGGTTTATTTGATCGATTTTATTTTCCTCATAACTAATTTGGAAGCAAGTGAACTTGGCATGAACCAAGCTTTGCCTCTATATGAAAAGCTAGAGCATTTTTGATAAGTTTTCACACAACATTGTTCTAGCCGGTGGCCACTCGCACTGGCAGTGCATGAGGCTTTGTTTGGGTTGCAGCATCATGGCTAAATGGTTGGGATTTTCTTTCCAATGGTCGAGGAAGCCTTATTTACTAGTGGCGTCAAAAATGGAACCACCATTTAACTATGATGATCATGGTGCATGTACACCTGGCTTGTTGATCAGAGTATAGCATGTACTAATATTTCCTAGACTTCATTAGGATTGAAGCCTTAAAACTTATAAATTTATCCGTTTTTTGTTGGAATCATAGAAGGTTCGTCTTATCGAGACCATGGAAAACTCTAGTTTGGATTCTAGGACATGTGTCCGCTCAACTGGTATATATTTAAGAACATGCCTCTTTTAGAGGTCAAGTTCCTGCTCAAGAATAATAGAGGATGGCACGTTGTGTAGTAGTAGTATCTTGAGCTCATTGTACATGACAAAATATTTTTGACCAACGGTGGTTATGTAGTAAGGTTCTACTTAGCCTATGATTCTAGTCCAACTTTCTCCTCACCAACGACACTTGTTATGGATAATAACTCTTAGCCAACCACATCCTAACCAATGACAAAAAGAGGATCCCCAATAGCCAAAGACAAGAAATTTGTATGAGAAAACATAAGTAAAAGAGCCTTTGCCTGAGCATCCAAAGATAAAGGTATATGAACAAACATTTGATCTCCATCAAATTATATATTGAGTCCCTTACAAACTAATGGATGTAAACAACTAGCATGTCCCTTTACTAAAATGGGTTGGAAGGCCTGTATACCTAATATATACATAATGGGAGCTCTATTCAGCAATGCATGATGCCTTTGTATAACTTCCTAGAGTATTTCCCATACAATTTGTTCTTTTTTCCAAATTTTACTTGGTCTAGGTAATACATACTAGCCAGTTATTTCGTGGTCAGTGGTGCTTAGCTTGGGCAACACCTCCTAGTTAATGGTGCTTGGCCTAGGTGATAGTTCTTGATTGGTCTTGGGACTCAGGTTTCATTGTGGTTGGTTACCTTACCGACCAAACCATTCTTGATTGTGGGTCTAACGTTGCGCAATCGAGGAATTGAAGTATATCGTAGGGACATTTTCTAGGGTAGGATTGACTTTGAAAGCTACTGGCTCTATTAGGCATCCTAGGATAACCTATAGCACATTTTCCATCATGTCCAAATGGGCTTTGGCCTTGGATTTCTTTCTCTGGAACTATCGAGTCTATTACAGGCAGACAAGTACATGTGTAGGATTTACATTCCTAGTAGGTCGTGGCGGAGCTGGAAGAACTAGTGGATGGATGGCTTGCTAGTTGGTAGGCTTGACCTCATAATTGTTAGCCTAGATTTGAGCGATGGAGCTAGTTGATTGGTTTGTGGTCCTTTTAAAATTCCAGGGGGTTGGGTTGGTATTTATGGTAGACTAGATGAATATAAGGCCTTTTTTTGGAAAACATTGCTACTCTTTAATATCTTTTCAAAGACCTATATGTAATTTTTTTTCTTTTTTTTATGAAAAACTAGAGAAGGTTTAGAAGTCCTACAATTTATGATTTTTTCATCCTATTAATTTTTTTCCCTACAGAAGGCCCAAAATGTTGATGCCCATTTCTGTTAACAATAAGTAGGATTATCCTCCGTGGAATTGCAATATGAAATAGACTATTAAGACCTTAAACCACCGATACTTAAGTTAGTATTGAGATGATTAAGCTAGATGTGATCTAGTGTTTAGTTGTGATTCTATATAATGAGGTCCAACTTATCTATGAATATGTACAGTTGTGAATATATATAGAAAAAAGAGTTAATGTGATAAATATCCTTTAACCATATAGATAGACTTATTGTAGTATTTATCACCACACAAATTGTGTGCAATGAATACGTAAATATACGTATCATAACAAGTAATATAATGATAAAAAAATATCGTTCCTACAGAGATTATTTTATTATAAACTAATTTTTAAAATTAAAAAAAAATAAAAATTAATTTTTTTTGTATTTTTATATTTTAAGGAAGTAAAATTAAAATAACTAAAAGTAAATAACAATAATTAATTAAATGAGATTTGGTTACTAAGAAGATATATGATAAAATATCTAGGAAAACTTAATCCTCCAATTTTTTAAATATGTGAATAATTAAAATCCCTCCAATATAATTATCAATTAATTACATAATCAATTGAGTCTAACTTAGCATGTATTACTCTTTTAAGTAAAATACACACCATATTATAATTATTTTAATCACACTCTTATGCCAATTAAATTGCATACTACTCATTAAGTTCATCAATTATGGATCACATACATAAGAATCATACAACTCTACCTATAAACTATGCATGTTATTTAATCAAGACAAAAAATTAAATAATTCTCTCAAATCTATTTAATTGTCTCTGTAAACAAATTGTTGGCCAAATAACTGATAGCATAAAAATCAAATTAAATAATATAATTAAATTATAATTATAATTGGGGTAAAATATTAGATCATCACATGGTGAAAATCGAGTTCATAAGATCACTAAATTGATAAATTAACTACACATAATTGTGTTCATAAAACTCATATTTTTCATAAAGAAAGACATAAAAATTGATAAATAAAAGAGTAGAAGAAGAATTACAATCAATCTCTTGAGTTGTAGTGCTAATCTCCTATTGAATCTGTACCAAAATTGTATCTCCTTTTCAATTTTTCTATATTTTTCTCTCTTTTTAGCTCCAAAAATTGACCAAATTAAATTATGCTAATGACAGCTCCTTAAGGTTTATCAGGTGCAATCTGTACTGTCAGATCAGGTTCAGATCAAGGGTTGAGATCAAAACAAGAAAAACTAACAGTGCTAGTCAATCACAACACAACACGTGGCATACAAAATTTACTGAGTGAATTAGAGCGTAATGCGTTGTAGGGGAGGCCGGTCTGAGTAAACACTTGCTAAGTCTAGCACCACACGTTGAACATGATTTACAGTAACAGATGGCGTGGCACATTGGTGGAACGTAGAGAGCAATCGTATGACGACACATGGCGTGAAGGTTTGATCGCTCTCCGAACTCAAATTGAATGTCGTGTTGACATATGTCACGTGTTGGTTTGCTCCTCACACGCGGCGATTTACAATTCATTGTGTCTACTTACATTTTAATATTTTTAATCCAAAATATTATTTATTGAATAAAATAAATACTCTATTTTCATAGAGTCATCAAGTATCATAGGTCTTTTATCATAATTATCTCTTTAGGATAATTAGGAATTAATAATAGGTTTTTTTTTATTTTTTTATTAAAATTATCTAGTAATCATGTTTATAGGATGAATTTATACTTACTTGAATTAACCTATATAAAACTTTTTTTTTATCGGAACCACTATTTACTTCTTATGTACAATGTACTAAATCATACGCATGATTATATACAGTAAATCATATAATTCATGTTACGATCAACCTTGAAATTTCTGAAGATATTTACTGAGAAATTAATAATTATGATCTAAAAAGTAAAGGATTAAAACAACAAAACCCGAAAATAAGAGACGAGAATTTGACAGCTTTATTCTTGCAAGTTGCAACAAGATATATTGGATTTTGGTGAGTTTGGCTAGACTTGGGTGGGTAGAAATGGTTGAAGGTGGTTGGTCTGGATAGTTGAAGAAGCAGCATTTCCAAATTCCACGTACTATGTACACAAGCAAATTGCCAATGCAAAGAGTCCACATCTTTATTAAATTGTCTATTTCTTCTATGCTCTTCAAATAAAAAATGACCATATGTAATTTTTTTCTTTTACATCACACAATTTTACTTATTATCTATTAATTTATTACACCTTTCTATTAATCTACAATATTTATTTATTAAAAGAAAAGAAAAATACGACAAAAACTGAAGAGAGACAATTTGGAACATATATCAAGACTCCTATGCAAACTAATTAATTAATATAAATTAATTCTTTTTAGGGTGAGTAACATAAATAGTCCCATATTTTTTAAAATATTAACTTTAATTTTGTAATTTTTTTCATTAGGTATTATTAGTCATATGGATATAAAAATTCAATATATATAATCTTATAATTATCAAAAATTATCACTTTAAATCCTATAATTATTTTAAAAAATACACATACAGAGTTATATTATGGAGACAAATTTTTACATTAAATTGTCAAATTTTCATAAATAGCATAACTAGAAGTACCAAATCCATAAATTATAAATTTAAAGTGTATTTTTATACTTAATAACAAGAAGAAATTTTTCCTTTTTTTTAATATCTTTTTTTTACATTATTCTTTCTCTTACATGCATGCTAGTAAATGCAACAATATATCAATTAATGTGTTTTTTTAATTAATTACAATAAATATAGTAATATATATATTTATATGAATTTAATAGAAACCATATCTTGACTTAAGAAAATTAATTCCAGTTACTCATAGTACATATTTTGGCAATTAAATACATAAATTTCATTAAATTTATAACAATTATTTTATATATATTAATAAACTAGATAAATATTATGATAATCATTTAGAATGGGCTGAAGTTTGACATAGTTTGTGCAGCATGTGATAATAATAATAATAATAATAATAATAATAATAATAATAATAATAATAATAATAATAATAATAATAATAATAATAATAATAATAATAATAAATTACACAACCGTATAAAATTCACATATGTAACACAAATTTACCATTATATAAGTATGTAAGAAAAATTAAAAAAAGAAAATTTATGAACAGTAGATCAAAATATGTCGTATAATATAAATAATTTATACTAGGTCATGAATATTAGTATAATTGGAACCTTCTGAGTGTATACCCATATTAATATTAATAGCTATTAATTTACAATACTGCCATGCATGCATTTTCTTTGTCAAAGGGTTAGATGATCAATTTCTATAAATCTTATATATATATATATAAAAAAAAAAGAGATTAGACATGCATGGAAGCTTCTAGCTTGTCGGAGTTAATTATAAAACTCTTAAACAGCGTTAATAAATGATAGCTAGTGATTCTATTTGAGCTTAATTAGAAGCTTTATTATTCTCTGCACTTAATTTATATATATGCCCTTTAGTAGATCACAAGCTTTTGTGATTTGAAGAGCCAAATAGGCAATAGAGAGAGAGAGAGAGAGAGAGTAGTAATGGAAGAAAATCTACCACCTGGGTTTAGATTCCATCCAACAGATGAAGAGTTGATAACATATTATCTAACTCAAAAGGTTTCTGATTCTACTTTCACTTCAAAAGCAATAGGAGTTGTTGATCTTAACAAGTGTGAACCTTGGGACCTCCCAGGTATATATATGCTTTTAACTTTGATATTTCAATATTGATTAATTCATTTTTTCTAGCTAATTCTTTTTGCATGTATATACATAAATAGTACTGGGTTTTGGCATTAATAAGATCAGAAATCAATTGTTTTAATTTCCTCGTTTGAAATTAATTAGTTGATTGTGAAATCGTGAATTATGATAATTTAATTAATTTTAAAGTGACATAAATTGAATGTTTTATATATGACGTACGTACGTTTAGGGAAGGCTTCAATGGGAGAGAAAGAATGGTACTTTTTCAGCTTGAGAGATAGAAAATACCCAACAGGACTAAGAACAAACAGAGCCACAGAAGCTGGATATTGGAAAACAACAGGGAAAGACAAGGAAATATATAAAGGAGGTCATCATGTTCTTGTTGGGATGAAGAAAACACTTGTGTTTTACAAAGGCAGAGCTCCTAGGGGAGAGAAAAGTAATTGGGTTATGCATGAATATAGGCTTCACAATAAATATCTTTTCAAGCCCTCTAAGGTATATACACATGCTAGCTTATTAATTAATTTCCTTAATTTCATCTTCATTTTTTATCAGAGATCATTTTTCCATTTTAACCCTATACATTACTTTTCATTATTTTAATTTCATCCACTGGTCATTTTTAAATATATCAAAGATGACATGTATAAGTAAAATGCCCATGGGGTTTTGTGTTTCTTTACGAATACTCAATTTTTAAAAATATTGACTATGATATTCGATTTTAATGTAAGTTAATAACAAATTTTCATTTTTAACGATGATATTTAATTATAATTATCTCATTTTTTAAATAAAATCTTCGTTTATTATAAATACATAATCTATTTTTTTTAATGCAGTATGTAATTTTTTAAATATGTTATTAAGTTTTAAAAGTATATTTTTAATTTTTATAAGAGATAGTAAGAAAAATTAAAAATATTTTTCTCAATAAATGTTAACAATAAGAGAAAATTTTGAAAAATATAGTAAAAAATATAAATACTTTTAAAAAATTAAGATCGAGAGACAGACGAAGGGATACATGTGAGGAAAGAAAGCAATTAGATCAAATTTTTAGGACTATTTTTAATTTTAATAAGCTTTTATATTTATTTTTATTTCTTTAGATAGTTTAAATTTTTATTTTTTAACTATTACAAACATAGTAAATATGCAAAGACTTTTTTTAATTTATATTATTTTTAAAGTGTATTTTAATAACTTAGAAAAAATTGAAAAAATATGTATGAGATATATTAATGGATGGAAAAATAATTAACATTCTTACATATGAAGATATTTTTCGTAATATATTTAATCTTATCGTTATTAAAAACATTTTTTCAGTGTTAATAACAGTTGTAAAAGAAAACAAACCCCAAAGTCATCATTGATTTGTTCCCCGTCTAAAAAATTAGCTTACTACTTATTTCCACAAATTTCGACTATTTTTATTGAAAATTATTTAAAAATTATCGTAAATAACATCTTAAAATTTATAATAATAAAAATAATCTTTCAATAATATTAAATTTAATTTATCTAATTAGAGTTTAATATTGAAAGATTTTTAATTGATCGAAGTTAAATGAATTGAATTTTTTACTTTATTAAAAATATATAAACTATAATTTTTTGTAAATATGTACAAGTTTTAATATAAGAGTACATTTTTTTAATAACTTAATCTTTTCATATAAATTAATGAGTAATAACTTATAATAATATCATATGAGCATAGAATTGGTGTTTGTAACTTAAAGCGTGTAGTAGAGCTTTTTCTCTATATAGTATATCTAGTTTGCACAACTAACGAAGATTAAAAATAAGTAAATAAAGTTTATTTTTCAATCAAGCAGATGTAAAGTTTTTTCTGCTTTCACTGCACAAATTTAAAAATGTCTAAATAAAGTTTATTTTTCAATTAAATTCTAAATTGTGATTTGACAAGTGAGAAGATTAATCAACTATTTTGAATGACTTTTTTTAAATTTGTAGGAAGAATGGGTGGTTTGCAGGGTTTTCCATAAGAACAGTACAATAAGCATGAAAAAACCTCAACAAGCAGCACCATCATCTACTCATGAGCTATCAACTGAGTCACAATGCGATACCAACTCGATTGCGAACGAGTTAGGAGACATTGAGTTACCAAATCTTAACAACATGACAAATTCAACTAGTGGTCTAAGCCATAACATTTCAACACAAAGTTATAATAGTCTCAATAATGACAATAATAATAATAATCTTAACAGTATGAGCTTATTGAACATGAATTGGGATGCAAATACAAGTAGTAATAATCTTCAAACACATTCATCATGGCCTTCAAGTTTATTAAACCCAAGTTTTTCAGTTAATTCTCTTCTTCTTCTTAAGGCATTACAGCTAAGAAGTAGTAGTAATTATAGTAATCAATTACCAAGAGATAATGCTACAACAGGTACTATAGACTATTCCTCTTATAATAATAATAATATGATACAAGAAAACATTATTTCTCCATTTGGCCAAGATTTAAGTTCAACTTCTCAAGCTTCTTCATCTAAGATTAATAATGACATTTTAGTAGATACTATGCCACAACATCAACAAGATCAACCACCATTCAATTATGAATCAATCTGGTGAACACTTTTTTCTATTTTTATCTCAAACTGTAAAGCTATCTAATGTTAATTATATATGCTTGTAAACTACTTGCCTTAATTTGTTAAATTTTAAGGCAGAAATTCTATTAAGTTAGAACAGGGTCTTAGGATAAGTTATTCGTTCAACTATATGCTCGGTTTGCTCCTCTTGCTTATTCTATGTGGAACTTGTTCGTATGCTGTTTAATTAGTTGGTATATGTTAATGTCAAATAATTTGGGAATTAAGTTTCCATGTCCCTTTTTTTATGTTTTTTAATGTTCTATATTATATTACACTAATCATTAATGTTGATGTAAAAGTCCCAATGAAGGAAAATCCTTTGTTGTTGGAACATTCTGTATATGAAAATATTAAGGAATTCTTGCTAAGGAGTTCTTTTTTTCCTTTGAGTTTTCAAATACTGCAATCTTCCACAAATTACAAAAATTTCTAAATTTCTTCGAAATAATTGTTACCCAAATTTCAAAAATATTTCTACTACATGTCATTATTGTGCAGGGGTATACATATTTAATAAAAATTATACATTACAATTTACAATTTACAAGTAAAATAAAATAACTATGCTATTAGGATTCGTCACACCAAATGCCAATTTTTTTAAATGAACACTTAAGTCATATATTATTAGGTTGAGTAGCAATTCTATTCTTTATAAAATCATAATTTAATCCAGAAATGTTCAGAAAATCATATGAATGCAAAATTTAAATACAGTGGAAATAAAAATAGATTGAAAACATATCTCATGTCGTTGATCAACGTTTAGCACTTACATGAGAATTCTTATGGATTTTTGATTTGATGCTCGTACTGGTTTCTCACACTTATGCTCTGCGTTTTGATGGTGTATATGAATAAATAAGTGAGTAGTAAAAGGATCCGATGTCTTTATAAAGGTTCTCCCATCAAGAACCTCGTATGGTTTCATAACCGACGTACGGTTCTGAAAAAACCGAACCGTTACCACCGTTCACCATTGCGTTGCACCACTTTGATGTTACATTATCCTACTTGATGCAAACATTAAGTTAAATTCTCTTGAGTAACAAAATACACAAATCATGGCGATAGGTCCTCTAAGAGCGAATATTATCTTTCATATATTATAATGTATTTAGTTTCTCAAGTATTATACTTTATGTGGTAATGAAACTTAATGAATAAATCCTATATTTATTCTTGGTCCAACAAAATATATATTTTCTTAAATAAATTAAGGTGCACATGAATATGAGAAAATATCACAATAAGAGTTTCATTAATAAATTGTATATATATACATTTACAAAGTGGAACCAATTTCCACTTTCTCTATATCATCCTTAAATTTCATTGGTGGCATGCCTTTAGTCAAAGGATCAGCAATCATCAACTCAGTGCTAGCGTGATCAATGACTACTTTCTTTTCCTTAACACATTCTCTTATGACCAAATATTGAATATCGATGTGCTTACTACGACTACCACTTTTGTTGTTCTTAGCCATAAACACGACAGCTAAGTTGTCACAATACAATCTTAATGGCTTACAAATAGAGTCAACTACTTTAAGCCCGGAAATGAAACTATTCAACCATACACCATGTGATGTGGGCTCAAAACATGACACAAACTCGGCCTTCATAGTGGAAGTAGTAATCAAGGACTGCTTCGCACTCCTCCAAGATATGCCTCCACCGGCAAGCATGAAAATGTAACCAGATGTTGATTTTTTGTGAATCAACATAGCCAGCGAAGTCCTCAAAGGAGTAGTCAATAACTTCCAAATCATTGGTTCGTCTATACATGAGCATATAATCCTTGGTTCCTTACAGTTACATCATCACTTTCTTTGTAGTTTTCTAGTGGCTAACACCTTGGTTACTCTGATATCTTCCTAGCATCTCAACAAAAAATGCAATGTCAGGTCTGGTGTAAACCTGAGCATACATCAGGCTTCCAATGACTGAAGCATATGGAATGGTTTTCATCTGTTCTCTTTCAAAATCATTCTTTGGGCATTGGTTCAAATTGAACTTATCTCCCTTCACAATGAGAGAAACACTTGGTGAATAATCTTTCATCTAAAATCTCTCTAAAACTTTATTGATATAGGTTTCCTGAGATAAACCTAAGACGGATCGAAGTCTATCTCTATGGATCTTAATGCCAATGACATAAGAAGCCTCACCCATATCCTTCATATCAAAATTTTTAAAGAGGAATGGTTTTACCTAATGTAGTAAACCTTTATCATTGGCTACAAGAAAAATATCATCCACATATAGAACTCCCCAAAAAATCTTACTCCCACTAACCTTCTGGTATATACATTGATCCATGACATTCTCTTCAAAACCAAATGAAGTGATGACGTTATGGAATTTTAAATACCATTGACGGGAAGCTTGTTTTCATCCATATATGGATTTATTAAGCTTACAAACTAAATACTCACCATCAGTAGAGAAGAATCCTTCAAGTTGTTTCATATAAACCTCTTCCTTTAGGTTACCATTAAGGAAAAACATTTTCACATCCATTTGATGCAAATCCAAATCAAAATGGGCAACCAATGCCATGATCACACGAAGTGAATCTTTCTTAGATACAAGAGAAAATGTCTCCGTGTAGTCGATTCCCTCCTTTTGAGTGAATCCTTTGGCAACAAGTCTTGCCTTACGTCTCTCAATGTTTCCTTGTGAGTCTTTCTTTGTCTTGAAGACCCATTTACATCCAATGGCTTTCACACTATCAAGCAACTCGATGAGATCCCAAACTCGGTTAGACGTCATAGAATCCATCTCTTATTTCATGGCATTGTACCATAAGTTCGAAAACTCAGAACTCATTTTCAGCTCTAACATTATAGTCACATTCTTGTAGATACACAACATAATCACTAGGAATCGCTGATTTACTTACTTTAGTAGATCTTTTTAATACTGCGTCAACATTCTCCTGAGAAGCAGGAGCATGTTGTTCAATAGTTGCAGGCATCTATTGATCTTCAACATCTACTAGATCAAGATCAATAGCTTTTGGTACTTCCAAGACTGGTTCTTCAACACACGTTTGTACTCGAGGCGTGTTGTTAACAATAACAATCAATCCATTACTTGATGTGGCATATTGAGCAACTGAATGATCTTTCTCAAGACCAATGCCCTAGGATCGATCACTCCCACTAATAAAGTAATTCTCAAGAAATTTTTCATTTCTTGATTCCACAAACCTAGTGCTATAAGATGGACAATAAAACCTATATCCCTTAGACCTTTCGGCATATCCAATGAAATACCCACTTATGGTCCTTGAGTCCAAATTCTTTTCTTGTGGATTATAAATCCACACTTTAGACTGGCATCCCCAAACACGCATATGTCGCAAACTTGGTTTCCAACCTTTTCATAATTCAAATGGGGTCTTTGAGACAGCCTTAGTTGGAACTCGGTTTAATATATACATATTCATCTTTAAAGCTTCAATCCACAAGGATTTAGAAAGATTGGAGTTGCTAAGCATACTCCACACCATGTCTAATAATGTTTGGTTTCTCCTTTCTAATACATCATTCTGGTTTGGTGAACCAGGCATAGTGTATTGGGCAACTATCCCATGTTCTTGAAGAAACTTAGCAAATGGACCAGGCACTTGTCCATTCTTAGTGTATTTATCATAATATTCACCACATCTATATGATCTCATGATCTTTATTTGCTTTCCACATTGTTTCTCTACTTCAACCTTAAAGCTCTTGAAGGCATCTAATGCTTCGCTCTTATTTTGAAGCATGTAAAGATACATATATCAAGCATGTAAAGATACATATATCCACAAAAATCATCAATAAAGGTGATAAAATATTTCTAACCTTGGATGTCCATTTTTGGACAACATATATCCATATATATGATTTCTAATATGCTTGAACTTCTATTAGCACCTTTCTTTGGCTTGTTAGTCTGCTTTCCCTTAATGCAGTCCATACATGTCTCAAAATCAGTAAAATCAATAAAATGTAGAGTACTAAGTACCTCATCTTTCACTAATCTTTTAATTCGATCTATGGAGATATGTCCTAATCTCCTATGCCATAATGTAGAAGAGTCATTGTCAATACCTTTTAGTGCCAACTTGAACATGCATAGTGTTATAAGTGGCATTATTTCGTAAATTAATGAAATAAAGACCATCAGACAAAATACCATTCCCAACACAATCAGATTTATTAAATAAATTGAAAGATGTTTTTGAAAAGTGAAAGGAATAACCAAAATGTACAAGTCTTGAAATTGAAATCAAGTTTCTAGAGAAACTTGGAACATAAAAAGGTCTTTTCTAATTCTAAAATAAAACTACAACTTAAAATCAAACTGCATGTCCCTACAGCCTCCACATGTGAGCCCATCTTGTTACCAGATAAGATGTATTGCTCATTTCCCACTAGCTTCCTTAGATTTTGCATACCCTATAAGGAGTTTGCAACATAGATTGTAGATCCGGAATCAATCCACCATATGTTAATATTAACATTAACCACATTAGATTCATAACAAACAAACGAGGTTGGATTACTTTTATTCTCAAGCCATTTCTGGAATTTGATACAATCCTTCTTCATGTGCCCCTTCTTTTTACAAAAGAAACACTTAGATTCTTTCTTAATATCAGCCTGAGGTGGAATTATCCCTTTTCCTTTATGCTTGTATTGAGATTTTCCTTTCCCGTATGTTGTAGCCAACATTGTACTTTCACCAAATTTCCATTACAAGCCTCCCTTCCTCTTGAAGACACATGGTCATTAGTTCATTGATTGACCATTTATCCTTATGTGTATTGTACGAGATTTTTTATGGCCCATATTGATATGGGATAGTGTTAAGGATATAATGCACTAGGAAGGATTCTGACATCTCAACCTCGAGATGCTTAAGTTGAGCCGTAATGTCCCTCATTTTCATAATGTGCTCACACACACCTTTCACATTGGTAAGTCTTATGGAAGAGAACTTCATAATAAGGGTGCTTGCTAAAGCCTTATCTAAAGTGACGAACTGATCATCAATGGCCTTTAGCAAGTCTTGAACATTGTTATGCTGATCAATAGAACCACGAATACCAACAAAGATTTTAGTCTTAATGAACATCATGCTAAGGCGATTAGATTTCTCACATTGTTCATAAAGCATGATATTCTCTAGAGTGCTGGTTTGAGTAATTTTAAGTGGTTTATTTTTCCTAATAGCATAGTCAATATCTATCCACCCTAGATGAAGGAGAATTCTTTCCTTCCATATTTTATAATTATCCTTTTTCAGATCGGAAATGTCACAGCAGATATCAGAGAAATTTACAGGTTGAGAAGCTGCAATTAAAGATTATTTGCTTATTAAAATTTAAGACCTAAATTAAAGTCATTCTTTACCAATGTAAATCATGAAAAATATGAATCTAGTGACATAAAACTTGTTTGTGGACTAAAATTCTAATTCAATTAGATTCATTTTAACTTTACGATAAAACTATCAAACTATGTTCTTTTTCCTAATCCTTATGGGTAAATCAGAAAATATAATTTGATATTTTATCATTATTAATCACACAAAAATATAATAAAAATTCTCGTGGGATAAGATTTATTATATCACATATGACTAATTACAATTAATATTTATTTTATAAATGTAATCATAAATAAACCTTATTATAGTTTTAATTAATTAAAGATGATGTGGCTACTCCTTAATTAATTAAATTATATGAATCACTTAAATATTAGCTAAATCTTTAGGCTCAATTATTGCATAAAATCATAAGCAATATTAATTTAATTTCAAATATGCAAATATTATCTATCTTAAGATTGCATATATGACAATAAATTATACAAGTAGAAATAAATAATATAAGCACTAATTAAATCCATAAAAAGTCATTAACAATTAATTTCATTATACATAAATTATTTAACCAAATTTGCATATGTATAATTAATTACAAAATTTATACATACAAATACCAAAACAAATAATTTAAGCATACTATATTTAAATAAATTTTAATGTGCCCAAAAATTATTTAAATAAATGTCACATATACAATAAATATTCTACATATGACACAACTAAGTTAAATAATTAATCACATTAAAATTATATTTGAAATTATTTTATCTATTTATTTATAACAATTAAATACCGAATATAAAAAACTTTGTACATAAAATTTAATGTAGTCTAATGGTTAGAATGTTGGACTCTCTGCCTTGAGACAAAGGTTTGAGGCCTAGCAATGTCAAAGTTTATATTTTAATAAAACTAAATTCAGAATCTATAAAAACATGCCTGATACATTTCAAACATCATATTCATTGCAGTCCAGTGGAGAGCGTGCTTATTACCAATCGCGAGACCTTGGGTTCGAATCTAGACAGTAGCAAGATTTTTTTAGGGTCATCTTCAACCTCCAACCAGGTCAAGCTTACCCAGTTTTGACCCTAATAGAATTCTAAGGACTAAATCTAGTGTTCATTTGATCAAAATTCTCAAAATTTGATTTTTGATTGATTCATGGTTTCAGTTTGAATCAAAAACGTCATTTTAAATAAAAGGTTAATTAATGATTCAAATGAATAGCCACAGTAAATTGGATTTATTTTCTTCATTGTTTTTCAAATTTAAATTCACAAAATCACTCTAAAATAAATATTGAAATAATTTATAATTTTCATATGCATAAAAAACAAGCAAAATAAAAAACCCAAAATCTCAGTTACTCGTGAAATAGAACAAAATAGAGATGTTTTCAAAAATGGCTCTAATACCAAATGTAAGATCATAATTCAATTCAAAAATGTTCATGAAACCATATGAACACAAAATTTAAATACAAAGAAAACAAAAATGGATTGAAAACATACCTCCTGCCATTGATCAAATTTCAACACTTACACGGGAATTCCAATGGATTTTTGATTTGATGCTCTCATTGGGTTCTCTCACTTACTCTTTGTGTTTTGATGGTGTATATGAATGAATCAGTGAGTAGTGAGAGACCCGATACTTTTATAAAGGTTCTCCCATAAAGGACCTCATATGGTTTCGTAACCGACATGCAGTTTCGACAAAACCGAACTGTCACCATCATTCACCATTGTGTTGCACCACTTTGATGCTTCATTTTTAAAAAAACAGTAATTTAATGTAAAAGTTAGTCTTTTTGTTAGACTAGAAGCTTTTTTTCATAATTAAGGATTAATTATCCTTATATTTTACAATAACATCTAGAAATCTTCCACATAAGAATATTAGAACTAAAGTACTTATTTTTATAAAACATCAAAACCTATGAACCCTTTTTCCTATTTTGTTAAAAAGTGTTGATTACTTTTACTGTGAAATATGCAAGATGTCGATAAGGCCAATGGCACCTAAGCGAATACAAAAATTTAGTTTTTAAACCGAATATATTTTGAATCTAGCAAGATGCAAAAACATCACATAGAAATAAACAATATTCTGCACCAGTAATTCTTTTTTATAAAAATAAACCTATTAGATATTACAACTATTGAACATTCCTAAGCATAAAGCAAATATTTAAGGAAACACCCAAAGATATTTCAACAAATACACTATTAAGTACTATAAATGGATATCAATAATAATGAAAATTTAAAGCTAGAAGAATAAAGCAAAAAAGAAACTAATATTATAGTGGTTCAATTCAATTAATGTGATGAGTCTATTCCACTTCTTTACCTCTTCAATAAAAATAAGTTCCACTAACTTCAATGTTGGAGAATAGAAATATAATAGAAGAAAATAGTTGAAGAGTAACACTCACTCAAGAACAAGCACTCAAGAAAATCTCTCAAAGCTCTCAAACCCTCAACAATGGTGATAACAGTTCACTATCTTTTCTAGCACTTCTCGAGGACACAATTGAACTCTTTTAATGTTATTGGGCACAAATGAGTGTTATAAACCATCTCAAAATAACATTTACAATAATACTCAACCAAAATTGAGCTTAATAGTATGAATCCCATTCCCATTTTGGTTATTTTACGAACATTTTAAGTCTTCCACTATGATGCTCTATCGGTCGAGCCTTTTATGTCAACACACCATTTTTCAACAAAACTTACTCGCGTAAAGATTGATTGAAGCTCGATTTATTGACACCATAGGGTGGTCGATCCCTCAAAAGGGAGGATCGCTCCCTCATCTTATGTAGCCTTATAAATCCAATGCACCATTCAAGCTCCAAGTCACTTTCCTTGTTGCCTAAATTTATCATGTCCATTTTCCACACTGGTAATACTCATAGTCCAACCTTTGATGCTTGATCACTCATAATCATTTTCAAACTTTCCCATTAATTTTCATCACATAATTACAATTCTCATCTTCTTGTCAATTCTTGAAACTCACTCTTATGGGTTAAATCCCACCATTTCACCATCATTTATATAGGATGGTCACCTTGATCAAAGTTTAACACTTCCTTTTCCAAGGAAACCAGTTTTGTTGCTATATGTTGAGAAGGCAACAAATCAATAGTATCGCATCTGAAAAACTTGACTTGGGAGTTTTGTGAGCTTCATCATGATAACCTACCTAAAAATGTAATAGCCAAATAATATGGAGCATGTAAATAATCATACAAGCCTAAAACTATGTAGCATTAATGAGATATAGTGACCGATATTTCCTCTTTCATTAGTAATTTGCAAAAGTTAATAAACTTAGTGATTGTCTTGAATAAACAATTAACAATCTATATAATGAAAAAGAAAATTAAGGTTAAGACCAATTCTAATAAATAATCATGTTTACCTATACATGAATTAGGAGTTCATAGTTATCTTGATATGAACCTACATATGTGTTAATTTATAATATAAATACATGGAATTGGAGTTAAATAAGCATCGAGGGAACACAAATTGATTAAAAACACTAATAAATACTATGAATATTAGGATTTATCCTCTAATCAAGAAATAATTTTGAAGTGATTCATGAATAACCAAAGGTCCCAATGATAATATTACTTTAACAAATCATATAATTAATGCATGAAATATAAAAGAAAACATTGACACAATTTCTCTATTGTAACTTGTAAGCATATCTTGTGCTTGCTCACTGAGCATCAATGAACATTTTTGTATTATCCTACGTTTAGTTTTTAAAGTCATAATAGATGTCCACCTCCAAGGTCCCTTTAATTTTGGATCGTTCACCTCCAATACTCGTTCTCATGGACCTAATACTTAATAATACACAAAGTTTCGTACTACAAGAAGTGGTTTGTGTCAAAATTTAGTTAAAACTTTCCTTTTTGTGCGAACAATACCACCAGACTTTAGGTGGTCTTCCTTGTTTTTTAGAAATTTCATTTTGTATATGTATTTATTCAATAAAGTCTGAAGCGAAGACCACCATATTGGTCTTTTCTTAAATAAATAAGTCCATTTGTGGAAGCATAATGCTCTCTCTAATGTGGTCTTCTCTTAAATAAATTAGTCCATTTATGAAGCATCTGTCAATATATTTATCGTATATTTTGCATCTAATATCTAATTGAGACAAAATAAATTACGATACAAATCTGACTTAATGGGCTACAATATTTGCATTTTCATAATTTGAAAGTTTACTAGGGTAAAAATAGATTTCAATCAATGCCTAAGAATCTGTCAAATTACTACCTTTCTTAGTTGCATAGTTTATTTAATAGGTATAATATTTACTTTATTTTATAGGATTTTATATTCAATTTCTAGTATTAATTTAGAGTTTTATATTTATTTTTTATTAGCTAGATTTTATATTAAGTTTTAGTCAATAAATACCTATGTAAGGTCTTAATTAAAATTAATTAACTTTGATTATAATTTTAATGAGAGTGTTTCCCTTTAGTTTCTTGGATAACTTTATCCGAACTTATCAAGAGAAATCTTTTGGCGAATCTTAGACTTGTCACTCACATCTCCCTCTATTCTGGAGTGTGTCGTCTAAAATACCATTCTTTGATACCAAGGTTTCTATCTCGTTATAGATAACGGGTCATGATCCTTATTTTTTATCTTTTCAACCTGATTTAAAACGTTCATAATAAAGAGATTAACATTGATCTTCGGGTCTCACTTGTTTAGGTGAAGTTTGTATCATTAGTATAAAAAGGATAGAGCGTTAGAAAAAAAGATTGAGTTGCAGAAAGTGTGTGATAAAAAGAAAAAAAATTCGTTTACAACAAGAGAATGATAAAAAAAGAGATAATGAGCTAAGATAGAGAGGAAGTTGAAAAAAAGAGTGATTTAAAAAAAAGTATCAAGTTGCAAAAAAGCGTGATATAAAAAATAATTTTAGTTCCAACAAGAGAATGAAAAAGAAGAAGATTGAGTTACAAAGAAAGTGTAAGCTAAAAAAAGAAATTGATTTACAAAAAAATGTGCTAAAAAAAGAGGGAGTCAACAAAGGAGAATGAAAAGAAAAAAGAGTGTAATCCACATGAAAAGGAGAATAATAAAAAGAGCGAAGAAAATATATACTTGATAAGAAAGATATGAAAGAGAGAGAGAGGACTAAAATTTCAGCTAATAAAAATAATTTTACTTTGCTTGGTGTTATTTCTCTTTTGTAGAACTTGGAACTTATATGAAAGGTAGATTTTATTGGAATTGAGAAACATATTGGTGTCATAAGGGTCAAGCATAAACTATATTATATACTTGGGCCTATAATTTCAAAGATGCTAGGAGAGATATTACTAGATTATGCATTTAAATCATCCTTTGTGACAAAGGTAGTCCCTAACATTATAGCAAAGATTCGAAGACGAAGAATCTTTTTGAGGAAAAGGGGAATGATACGGATCAAGAAGCATCACCAAAGATTCTATGGTACATTTCAAGTTGGTCAATTAATTAAGAATAACTCAATTAGCTACGAAGCAAGTATGGACATGATTACAAGTTATTTAGACTGTTTGGACATGAAGTAAAATGAATGCCCAAGTAAAATCTAAAATTGGAAAGTTTCATTGAGCATCTATCAGTATATTTGTCATATGTTTTTCATCCAATATCCAATTGAGGTGAAACAAATTACGATACAAAGCTGACTCAATGGGCCACAACAATAGTATTTTCGTAACTTCAAAGTTTATTAGGTCAAAAATGGATTTTAATCAACGTCTAAGAATCTACCAAATATTTACCTTTCTTAGTTTCATATTTTATTTGTTAGGTCTAATATATATTTTATTTTATAGGATTTTATATTCAATTTTCAAAAATAATTTAAAGTTTTATATTTATGTTTTATTAGCTAGGATTTATGTTATGTTTTAGAGTTTATAAATACCTAGGTAAGGTTTTAATCGTAATCAATCAATTATGAATATAATTTTAATGAGTGTTTTTCTTTAGTTCTTAGGAGAATATTCAAACTTATCAAGAGCAATCTTGTCGTTCATCCTAGATTTATCATTTACATTTTCCCGCTTATTCTTGAGTGTGGTGTTTAAAACACCATTCTTTGATACCAAGGCTCATATCTCATCATAGATAACAACTCACGGTTCTCGTTTTGTTTATCTTTCCGACCTAATTTAGAATGTTCCTAGTTAAGAGAACAATATTGTTTGGCTCTCACTACTTCTTTAATTGAGGTTTGGATCAAGATCCATTAGAATTTGCAAGACCTCCACATTAAGCATTATATTATGGGCCTCTAATATTGTTAAGTACCCTGATGGGGTCTTCCTAATATGGAAACAGAAGTACATATACAGCTACCTTCTTTTTATAATTCCCATTGGTGGGAAAAAGAAACCATGACCAAGCAAATAACATGTGCCTACGTGGAATACTTGAGAGTTCTGATTAGTAGAATCCTATAATTTATTCCTTAATGTACTTTAATTTTCTCAGTACAATCTGGAGTGAATTAAAGAAATGAAGCTACCTATATTGAAGTTATGACACAAACAACAATCTCACTTAAACGAAAACATGCTCCCACTTTGGTTTAATACCTAAATCCAATATTCACTTAGTAATTCTATGAAACAGAAGTGGCAATTTCTTTCAACAAATAGAAACATGGAACCAACTACAAAAAACTAGAGTTTCTTTTCAAACCTCAACACTAGTTAACAAAGATAATTAAATGACAATGAAAAGAGATATATGGAATCATGAAAAGAACATTACACCTTCACAAAGACTCATCTCTCAAATAACACAACTTGTAACATTGCTACAAGTTGTAATGAACATATTTACTCTACGCACACTTCTGTACGAATTAACACTTTCACTTTTCCCTAATAATTTTAAGAATAAAATCATAAGAAGGAGGACGGTTGGAAAATCTGTTAACAAATACACAATTAACAATACAAATAAACAACTTTTAGAATAATTAGTGTCCCATGGGAAAGTGACCAAAAGATCCGCATACTTTTACTACATATGGTGCTAATATATACAACACATCATACAAAGTGATGAAACAACTTACTTTCCATTTCTAGAATAATTCCTTTTCATTAATTAAACGAGATGAATCAATGAGAAGGAAATCAATCAAATTAGATAACGTTACCAATGATCATATAAGAACAAATGTTAAAGCTAAAGATAAACAATAAAATATCTACACATTCAAGACTTAATTGGTACATTCATCAAGCACTTAGAATGAGCACTATGAGAATCAAATATTAACATCACAAATTGTGTGATACGCTCGTTTTTCCTCTTAATAGTAACTCATTCAACAAATGAGAAATCATCATTAAATGATCACTTAGAAAATAGTATGATTCATTTAGTTAAATCATTGAAGTTTTTAGATGAATAACAATAAGGAAGGAACTCAAGAGAGAACTTCCCTGTTAAATGGTCGTAGAATAAAGCACCTTTCTTCATGGAGCTACCATCAAAGCTCAAAGACCCCCAAAAATTGTTTTCCTAGTATGATCCATAATGATGGAGCTTACTTGCATTCTCAAGGTCAAACGAGATGGTTTGTCGAGATTCCATGGATGGTTGGACGATGGCAAAGAAAATGATGTTGGATGGTGGCAAAGAAGATGATGTTGGATGTCCTGAAAGGCACCGATGGACGCATTAAGGTCTTCAATGAAACCGAAGATAATGCTTATCACCAATGAAAGATGGAGCACAGATTGAAGAACAAGGTAAAGGGTCTTGAACATACCTGGATAACCAGTTAAACAGAAGAGGCTCACGATGGGCGCCAAATGTTGAGAATGCAACGTTTCCACTGTTCATATTAGCAATGGGTACGATTACTGACAGAGATGATTATTGATATAACGGTCCCCGAATCGAATTATAAAATCTGTACTCGAAACTGCCCAAAAACCGTTATGATTCAAAGATGATTTTTTACCTGCTGGTAACGGTTCGAGACAGTTATTAAAAAAATACCTAAAAAAATTATTTTTTCTAAAACTTTTTTAAAATTTCTATATACCTATGCAAAAAATCAATAAACTCTAATTATTAATTAATATATAAATTAATTAAATAAATATATAAATTAATTAAATAAATATAATTAATTTTGGGTACGAACAAGTATAGTTATCAGTATAACCATACTCATTGCTTCATGTTCAATTTTTACCCGAAATAGTGCCCGTTTCTAAAATTTATCAGATAAAACCCGAACCGACAGTGCAAATAATCGTGGATAACTGAACCTACAGTTTTTTTTTCCTATTCCTACCTTAGACAGATCCATAGTGTCATCTTTGGAAAATTGAGTTAAGGGTTTTTGTGAGCTTTCCCTAATCAATGAAATAAAGGTAATTATATATAGCAACATAATCTCCTTGATGGGCTTGAGCCTAATGTGTGGGATATAAACATAAAGATGGGCATGGCCCCAAAAATTGGGCTAGTATAATAAATACATATACAAATATTATGTCTATTGAGTTATCATCTGTGTAAAGTGTCACCACCTCTACCTCACGTTGTTCCATAATCTTTCATATAAAGTGTAGCCTAACATCTATACGTTTTATACAATCATGAAAGTGAGGATTTTGAGTCAAGTAAATTGTACCTTAATTGTTACAATAAACTATGACTCAAACTCAAATTCACTAGCCAAACACTTCAACAACATAGATCATCGCTTCTATTGCGACAAAAAACTCCACCTTCATAAAAGCCAATGTCACCGTTGATTGTAAATTGGCCTTCTCCCACAAGGCAAGTGGTCTAAACCAAGTTTGGCTAATAATCCTACTCTAATTTGACTTCTTTTCTTCTTCTTTTTTCCTTTTGAATTTAGAGGAAACATTGTTCCACAAAATAAAAGCAAAAACTATAATTGAAGGTCTCCTTGTTAATAATCTTGAGCTACTTCTAGACTATTTCAACCCCAATTATTATTATTTTGTTTTGCTTCTACACTATTTTTAAGAAACAAAAATAAGCGTAACGAACATTTACAATACATTGAGTTCTTCTGTATATAAATCATAATTCTATCTTTTATTTTAGATAAAAAATTTATAAAAATTCCACTTTTACAACAACATAAATATAAGTGTGATAAAGAATTTGTGCCAAGTAAGTGTTGTAATCATACATTATCCACCAACCAATTAGAAAAAAAAACTCATTAGTTATATAAAATTTTAAAAGAAAATTTTAGTGAAAACCCATTAAAACTTTGGTCAAATCCAAAATATCATATTTTAAAATTACGTGACCCTAATGTAATTATTCAATTTAAAACCAATGATCTACACTAGATAGGATATAGATGAATTTGATATTCAAATAAATGAATTATTAAATAAAAAATTAATTGAATAAACAAAAAGGCTACATTAGAGTCCAACTTTCATGGTAAGAATCCATAGTGAAATAAAAAAGGGGAAAACTTGAATGGGTTCTTAATTATAAAAGTTTAAATGACTATTTAAAGTTTGATGGATACTTTATTCCTAGAAAAGATGTGTTAGTTTATCAAACTAAAGAAGCTAAATTTTTTAATAAGTTTGATTGTAAATCTGAATTTTGGCAAATTAAATTAACAGAAGAGTCAAAATCATTAACAGCCTTTAGCACACCAAAAAGACATTATCAATGGAATGTATTGCCTTTTGAATTAAATATAACCTCACAAGTCTATCAAAGGTAGATAGATAACATCTTTAAAGACTTTAAAAAATTTTGTGTCGTATATATTGATGATATTCTTGTTTCTCTAAAACAATAGAAGAACACAAAAAAAAACATTTAAAATCATTATGTAAAAAGTTCCAAAAATATAGAATAATTCTATCTCTAAAAAAAATAGAAATAGAAAAAACATTTATTGAATTTTTAGGGATAATTTTAAATCAATCAGGAATAAAACTTTAAGAACATATTATATCAAAAGTAAAAGAATTCCCAAAAGATACTAAATTCTCATGGAACGAAAAAGATAAACAAATCTTAAAAGAAATACAACATCTTCTAAAAGTTTATTTTCCTAAATAAAGTGATAAATTAATCTTAGCAACAGGTTCTTTAGAATTTTATTGAGGATGTGTGTTAAAAGTTATACCAGTAGAGAAGTGGGAGGAAAAAGACCGTTAAGTTTATGTAATAGAGTTGTAACCTCTAGAAAAGCTCATATACCTAAAACTTCAAAAAGAAGAACTAATTTGTAGATATAATTCTGAAAAATTTAAACCAAATTAAATAAATTACATTACATTTGAGAAATATTATTGACAATAAAACTTGCTATTAAACAATTTCATATTTATTTAGCTTTAGAAAATTTTATTATTAGAACTGATAATCAAGTAATTAAAGATATTTTTGTAGTAAAAGAAATGGTGGAACAAATAAATGTTTAAAAAAGCAAAAATATTATGTTGTATTTAGAGGGAATCACCTTGGGATATATACGTCTTGGAATGCCTGCTATTACCAAATAAATAAAGTAAAAAATGATTGTTATCAAGCATATAACTCGTTTAAAGAAACTAAACAAGCTTTTGAAGCATATAAAGTAGAATTTAATCTTGCTCATTTTATGTCTAAACAAGACATCAAAATTTTTTATAATCTTGGTATTCCAAATAACATCTATGAGAAATTTAATCATGATTTATGGCACATTGAAGATATTGATCGGAGAATTACTAATTAAGTAATTTTTCAAAGTCTTAATATGATGGAATTAATATAATTTCCAATGATAATCAAATCCATAGTATATCATTATGCAAAAAATTATAAATGATCAAGATATTTAACATTTTGGATTACCAACACAATTGGATAGAGAAAGAGAAAAATTATTTCAACCATATCAAATATTGTGATTAACATTAATTGAAGAAAAAGAATTTGAACTATAACTCCTTGAGACTCTAAAGATTTAATTCAAATTCAGTATAGAAGAATATTGGATGCAAAACTTCATACATACATCTCAAATGGTTAAAAATATATTATCCATACTAAAGGATAAAAGACTATTAATCATGGTTACAAATGATAGAAGAGTTTTTGTTACAAAACTCCTCATCAATTATAATATGTTTGAAGAACAGACAAAAGAGGCAGAGAGGATTTTGAAAAATCTTGCCAGAAAAATAATTTAGATGTACCATTTGAACTCACTCTATACTAAAGTTATGAAATCTATTGATCAAAATACCCATAGTCCACTAAGCATTGTCGACAAAGAGCTCCATAATATAATAAATACTATAGAAGCATAGTGAGCTCAATACTTAAAAAAAAGAGTGAAAAACGTGGAAGAATTCAAGCAAAATGGTAAGATAAAGATCAAGTCACTTTCAATACCAGAAGAACATGGCAAAGATAAGGATGCAATCACCATCAAACTAGAGAATTCAGATGGATTTGACGCCTCTGAAATCCAAAAACCATACACTATAAATAGAAGCCTTCAATAGTTCATTAAAAACATAAGGAAAGATAGAACATCTCTTGGAATAGCTTTCAATAAGAGTAGTTCTCTTTGTAAAATAGTCCTATTGTAATATCAGTTTAGTTTGAATATCAATAAAAAAGATTAGTTTCTATATTTTTATGCAAGTTCTTTATTCCTATGATATTAGAATGATATCTTTTAATTCTAATAGAATTTAATAGTTATATATGTTTATTGTTCTCCTGCCTTATTAAAAGTTACAATTAGGTAATCCTATACTACTATTAGAGCCAATGATAAGTTGGTTGCATTATAATTGAATTTACGAACTATATTATATTGTTGTTCTTATTCATAGGTTTTTGAAAAACCTATTTATCTATTACTGTTTCAAATCACATAATTTCTTACCTTTAAATCTTACTATGGTTGTTATAAAGGAAAACTTTTGATTTTAGGCATCAGAAATATTAAAGTAAGAGAAGGTTTTAAGTACCATCAAAAACTTTATGGATAATGACTATCAATTTAATATAGAGTACATTAGTTCTTGGATACAAAAAGAATAATCTGAATTTAGACATATTTCATATAGCTAAAAAATAATAAACTAATCTAAGTAATATTAATAGAGTTATAAGTTCGATAATAGACATGTTAGGAAGTTGGTTAAAAAGATTAGAAAAGAATTAAATGATTAATCAAAATCACTTAGAAAAAAAATTTGATACTCTAGAACTTAATATGCAAAAAGTTGAAAACCAATTAACCCATATATAGCAAATTGAAAATCTTAAGTTAAAGACAAAATAAGATTGAATCATTACTAGAAAAAATAGATGAAAACATATATTATCAACATAGCATGAATAGTTCTAAAAGTAATACAACTCCAATATTATTTAATGGAATTGAAGAACTTAAAACCTTTCAAACTCATAAATATAATAAAACATAATATAATAACATTGTCTAAATCCTTAATTATTGGAGACATTTTTATAAAGATCCAACACTAAGAATAAAAGAGAGACAACGATTACTAAAACAAATTCAAGCAACATATCTTGAATATAAATCATTATTGTCATACTTTGATTATCAAATCAACTTATTATTCTCCGACGATGAACCCACATCTAACTCTGGATCAAAATTTGATACTCCATATGCAGCCAACGTGGTGAGCGATCACAAAACTAAATCTGAAAACTCTTCAGATACTCATAAAAAGAGAAAACCTGAAGAACCATTAAAAGAATTCTTAAACCAAGAATAATTTGAAGAATATCTAGAACGAACTCAAGATGAATACTATATTGATGTAAATGAAGCTTCACCTGGTAGAACAAAACTAGAAGATGAACCAACTCCATCTTATACTAAGAGAGATGATTTAGGTAAACAACTAATATCATAACATAATACCTTTTTAAACCTTACTAATGTATTATTTAAAGATAAAAAAACTATAGAATAATAGGCACAATCTATGATGATCTTTATTCTACTTAACTATAGTACTTAAACAAACAAATTTTTTTAGATTATATTGCATGAACCTTACAAGATGATGCTCTACAATGGTTAAAACATAGAAAAAAACCACAAGATGTAGAAAACAAAAATTATCCTTATTATCAACTTTCCTAAAGCATGATGATATATTAAGAGAATTTATAAACATAGTAAAAGAAAATCTATTATGATCTATCAAAATTAAAATTATATAATATTTATCAATTCGAAGATTACGTAAAATTATTTAAAAATTATTATTTTCTTGTGGAACCTCTTTAAGATATATATTCAATTTTTTTATTAGCCATTAAAAGATATTCAGAATGATTAAAAAAGTCAAATAAAACAGACAACTTAGATTTTAGGATTAATTATGTCCTTAGAATAATAAATGAACAATGTTTATGGTTAAAGAAAAAAATAAGTTAAAAATCAAATTAGTAATACAAAATATGGTCAACAATGTTCTGATAGAATCTTAAAAGAAATTGGAAGATAAGATATCCTATACCAAAAAATTGGAAATATTATAGGGAAAAAAATTCAAATGAAAACATTAAAAGAAAAAAACAAACTTTTCTAAAAAATATATTAAAAAACAAAAACCTAAATCAAAACCATATTCAAAAAGAAAATACAAATGTTACATTTGTAATGAAGAAGATCATTATGCACCAGAATATCCCAAAAAGGGAAAGAAAAAAAGTACAAAAAATATGATTTAGACCTTAGAAACAAATGAATTAGAAATTCTATACAGAGAAAAAATTTCTAATATAGAAAAAATAATATATGAAATAAAAAGTGAAGAAGAATCATCTAAAGAAAAAACAGAGATGACATTTATAATAAAAAAAATAATCAAATTCTACAATAAAAATAAATAAAGATTCTATTAAAGAACTACAAAATATAAAATTAAAAGATATAATGGAAGAAAAACAATTTATACTCAAGAACAACTTGAAAAAATTGAACGAATCAAACAAAAAACTAAAAAAGAAATATCTATTAAATGTCTAAATTTAAAATTTTTTAAGCAAGATTTTTTGAACAATTTGTTGGAAACTCTGATACTAAATGTATAGAAGATGGACCAGCTTAAATACATCCTTTTGATAAAATGAAAAAAAAAACCCATAAATTAAATATGTTCATATAGGTCTAATACAGATTTCAATAACAGGTTTATTCAGACAAGGAATAAACACACCATTACTTTCACTAATTTTAGATATAAGAATAAAACATCCATTACAATCAATAATATATGGTGTCCAATCAAGTTTAGTAAATGAAATTGTATGATTTAACAGAAGACCAAATTTTTTGACATCTATAAGAGATATAATACAAATAATTCAGTAAAAATTAACTTAAAGTTTAGTTATTCAATGAAAAATTATCCATAAATTAACAAAGTTTTTTGAAACTTCAACAAAAGAAGTTGATAAGAGCTTTATAGAATTATTTGAATCAATACCTTCCGAAACGAAAATTCAACCATGGCTAATTAATTAGAAAGACTAGAAATACCAAAACAATGGTTATCTACAAATCTCATAGATAACCCTAGAAAAAAAAAATCCTTCAACAGTGAAAATGCAAGTCTCAAGAAATCAAGTATATTTTAAAAATAAAAATTCAATCAACAAAGATTGATAAACTTCATATTTTAAAAATAAAAATTCAATCAACAAAGATTGATAAACTTCATATCCCAAACAAGATTGGAAAAATTTTAAACAAAAAGGCAAGAATCAATGAATCATCTTCCAAATCTAAAGATAATCATGATAAAATTATTGCTCTTAAAAATGTTCAAGTTCTAATATTACCCAGAACTAACCGAGGTGGACCACTTTTGGTTTTTATTTCCAAATGCCATGTAACACTTCAAATATTGCAAAGGTCGGAGAATCCATGTCATCATCACCTGAAAGGTGCCCTCTCGAATGGTTATTTCCCAAAATAAGGTCACTTTACTATTATAAATTGAACACATTACTTTAAACCGGTGCATTTTAGTCACCTTCTTATTATATTTGTAAACATTTAATCATTTTTGACCATTTTTTGTCATTTCACGCTTTATTTTTCATTGTTTGGAACATTTTCTTCATCAAAATCTACAACCCCTGTTAGTAAGCTTCAAATCGAACCTACTTAAGATTTTACCACAAAAGAACTAAAATTGGTAAAAAATGACTAATTTGACAAAAGACTAATATGCCAAATTTGTGAGTAAATTTAGCAGAATATCATACTACCCTTCACCAAAAACACACATCCCCTTATTTTTTTAGTGCCAAATACTTGCCTTAAAACTGATCATGCTTTTAGCATTTGTCCTGAAATACTTGAATGCTGCTATGGTTTTGATATTTGTCATTGAAAATCACTCTCATCATCGCTATCTTCACCATCTGAATCCACAAAAGAAGCTTCTCCTTCGTTCTGCGGACAAAAATTGGATAAACTATTCTTTACAATGCTGGATAGAGAAAAAAAATATAATAAACAAAACCAACTATGCAGCAAATTAAACCCTGCGTATGCGTGAGTCTTAAAGTATAGTAACTAGGAAGAGGATACTAATTGGTGAACATTGACAAAAGAATTAAACTGCATTATAATGAACCTCTGCGTCATTCTCTGAGATAAAGCTATCCTTATCTTCTGCATTTTGAGAAATACCCTGCGGATAATCTCACCATTATGTGTCAGAAAATGCAAAATCCAATTAAGCAACACAATTACAAAAACAATAAACATGTCTAGTACCGATCAAAAGACAGGCTGATATTTATGCCCCACATTTATATGCACAGGAAAAATTGTGGTGATTTTTAAATTCAGAAGAATCCAGTACCGTGTTTATGAAGAAAAAATATTTTTTGCTAGGAAGAGGTCCAGTGAGTAGATGCACAAAAAGCAATATAATGATCAGATACATTAATTAACATTGTATCAAAAGCCCAATCATTAACATACAAATTTGAAAATATTTATCTAGTCGCAGCAAAAAAATAAAAAATAAAAAAAGTACTAACAATTTTTAACTGGACAAACACAATCTCACAGTTAATATATCCATATGATGCATTTCTATGTTCATATTTCTCGTACATGGGACCCTTGAGAAGACTTTTATGGTAATGTTCATCCTTTAGGTCTACAGGAAGGAAAAAATTGGTTATTTTACTCCATCTCAACATTTTACAAGAATTGGCAGCTTCCAAGAATCAAACTCATGCCTTTACACTTTAACCCTCACACTTCTGTCATTATTCTGGTACTAAAATGTCAGCAGATCTCTGCTTATAGAAAAGAATCTCGAATATGACCACAATATTTGGAATAGGTGCACCAATTAAACTCTGATTGCCACAACTTATGCCTCCCTTCTCCAGTTAAAAATACAGAGAAATCTTGATAATTACTTTTTCATTATCAGTCTTTTAAATAAAAGCCGAAGGATAACTGAAAGCTATTGTATTTTAATTTCATTTAGGCACAATAACTTCTAAGAGAGAGGTGGAAACAAGACATTGCCACTTACGAGCTCATCTCTCATTTGCTCTATGGTCCTCTCCAATTCAGATATATGCTGACTCAGAGCCTACATGCAAAATTCAGTACCCAGAGTGAAATTCGGAACTTAAGCAAATGACAGAGATGTAACAGTAACTATTTTTATACAAAATTAGGGCAGAGATGATAAAACCTCATGCCGCTGCATGGCCACAGAACGCTTTAGTGCTTTTGCCTTTGTTAGAAGGTTCCTTGGTCTCATGCTAATAGGTCGCCGATAATTCTTCCCACGGTAGTAAATAAGAGCATATCCTTTGGGTATTCTATCTATTGCAACCAATATCCCACCACTCTCAAACTCCAGTAACCTAGCTGTATCTTCCACAAAAGCAAGTGTCTTTTGTTTCGATATCAGCTTCACAAGTTCTCTGTGCTTCCAATGCAAATGCATGTTCTCTATGACACCATCAAATACACCACGTATACCTGGAACACCGTGACATGTAGACTATCAGTCTGCAACTAAAAACTATATGTGTATTTAAAGCAAGAATTATGCCTTTAGAATGAATGAGGGAACAAAGAGCAAATTACATACCAAGGGGCAAGTATGCTTTCATTCTTAAACCAACCCTTCGAAACATAACTCTTTCTTCATCAGTTATTGTTTCCTGGTCATAATCAGGACCAGCAGGAACCATGGATGCTTCTATCTTAGCTAAGAGTCTCTCTGCCCTAAGTTTTTTCGCCTGGGCCTATAGAAAAATATCAATAAATTAACAAAGTCAGTCTTTGTATACATTGGTAAGTAATTTCCTCTCAAGTCTTTCTGCTTTTCTAGATACTACTTTACACCAAGTCTGTGCAGGGGATTACTAGTGGAAACGTCATTTTCAAGATTAAAACCAAACCATACTTACAACAGCTAGTTTGTTTTCAATTCGTTTCACGAGCCTAGCATGTTTGGCCATAGAATCTTTTTTGATCATCTGCTCACGTTCTTCAGGAGATATTTCTCTTCCCCATCTAGCTTGGGCCTCATAAAACTCAGCCAACGTACCTGCAAGTGGAGGCACCTGTTTTTCTTCTACATCTGAAGTAA
Organism: Hippophae rhamnoides; assembly: GCA_033030585.1. Lineage (NCBI taxonomy): Eukaryota > Viridiplantae > Streptophyta > Magnoliopsida > Rosales > Elaeagnaceae > Hippophae > Hippophae rhamnoides. Next base: position 42,837,646 of record CM065436.1, on the reverse strand, counting down.
CGGTACCAACTGGCCCACACTGTAGTGCTGCATGAATGCATACTTTATCCTCTACATCTGAAGTAACTGCATTGACTGGTCCACCCTGTACTTTCTGGGCAACTTGAATGCGTACATTCTCCTCAACATCTTGAACCTGCTTCATCAATGCCTGTCTTTGAGCCAAAGCAGCAGCTACACTTGTTGGGAGAAAGTCCTTTCCACGGAACATAACAATGTAATACTTGTTTCTGAGAAGTAAAACACCACCTGTTAAATTCTGCCCAAAAAGCAGAAGAAAATATATCATCATTGTTAATCAGAATGCGTAACACTATACACAAGGATGTGGCATCCACAAAACATACACAAAAACATACAACTTCTGTTCATAGAACTTGACTGACATTTATTTTAATGATTTTCTTTTGATCAGAAAAAACTGTATGAGCAATTAGTCATTTTACAATTGACTGGAAGAACTTATCTTCTTCTCAAGCAGTTGCTTCGTCCCAGGCAAAATAATAGTAACAATATAATACATTTTTTTATTTGATAAAATGTATTTTCTTAATAGATACAAATAAGTAAAATATTGAACTAGGAATCATGTAGAGCGGACCTTTAGCTCCTCAGCCATCAATTTGTTGTTTGTATTTTGGATACCACGTTTAACTGCAATCTTCACCACTGAGCTTTTCTCCCATAGCTTGATTATAGCAGCTGCCAACCCTTGATGGTTTCTGTTTCTCCCTTCATGAATAATTCAATGCAGTGATTTGACGTCAGAGATGTAATTAGTTTCCTTAGCCAAAGAAAAGCAATAATAGGACATGAGAGTTACCAAGAGCAAAATGGCAAGGAAGTGATTTCGCAAGTTTCCGTAAATTGGTAATCTCTGCATTGGTCAACCGTGAACGCATTCCAGTAGGAAGAAGCCTAAAAGGGGTTTTATAACCCGGAACTTTCGGAGGAAGTAAATCAGCATCAATAGGAAGCACACCTATGCCCCACCATTCAACAAAACGAGGACCTAAACCATCCAATAGGCTGTTAAATTCAGCTTCCTCTTCTGTCATGTTCTGAAGGAAGTAAGGATTTCTTGCAGCTGACTTGCTCTTGTGTGGACTTGGTGTTACAGAATCGGTGCTTCCATCTAGTAGATTTTCTGCTAATGAAACATCTGGAATAAAAAGAGCATCTCTTTCCCCATTAACAGGTTGAGTTCTAGAGGGCCCTTCATAGTTACATCCCCTGTACACCACCATAACACTTCCTGACCTCCATATAACTAAGCCTCCTGTCCGACGCTGACATCATTAGAACCAGTCAGTAACAGGGTAACATGTCCCATTATTTTTTTATTCACTTAACATTAAAAGAGGATAAACTGGCATTAAGTAATATAGCTACTATTCACATAATCTAATAAGTAATAACTATTCAAGATGAGAAAAAAAAAAGATCACAAAAGGATTGCCAACTGTATTTCCTGAGATATTAGTTTAGACTTAGGCAGGGAATGATGGAGTAATTTTCTCAATGAATATCAAATTTGTCACAATTCCATTTTTCTGTAACAGAATATATTTGCAAATAAAAGTATACAAACACTATACAACCAAACAATGACAACTAAGAACTAATACATATTCAATAAACTTTCAACAAACCTCAACAATCTCATGTGCTGTCTTCATATCATGGGCAAGCACCTCATGAAACTTAAGCCTCACAAGCTCTTCCTTCCTCCACTTATCATGAACCTTCTCAAGAACAGCCTGAGTAATCCCAGCTTTCGGGACATTAATCCTCTCCCTCAAAAACATTCCCCTACTCCTCAACCTCCTCAATTCCTCGTCCTCAATAGTCAACTCAGCCAATGTGGGTGCTTTCCCTCTTCTCTTCCTCTCCCTACTTCCTTCTTGACCATCACTCTCTTGATCACTTCTCTCCCATGGCAATGCCGTTTCATCATCGTCATTCCTCATCTCCTCAGCCAATACGTAATCAGGCCGTACCCATTCCCGCCGGAGTAAGTCACCCAATTTCTCGTCTCCGGTTGCCGGTTTCACATCCCGACCGTCCAATCCAATACCCCCATCCTCCTCTTCATCCTCGTCGTCCGAACCCAATCCCAAATTGCGTAACCTTAGAACGATTCTATCAATTGCACTCTGACCTCTATCTTTATCAACATACCGAGATTGATTACTGTTCGATTCTACCTGAGAGGGCAAGCTGTTGAGTGCTCTAGTATTGTAAGAGGGTTTAGGGTTGTGGTCAGCTTCTTTCGAGGAAAAATACAACGGCCTGAGAATATGAAATGAGCGTTTTGAAGCTGAGAAGAGGAGATTGAGAGAAGGTGAATGAGAGGTGATTGAAAGGGAGTTCCTTAGTCGAATTTCGGAGAATTTCGCGGTAGTAGTTAAGGCCATTTTTCTGGTTATAGCTACTTCAATGTGCAGATGTTTAATGTTTACTGTTTGCTGTTCCGGTTATGAATTACTACTTTCCTAGACTTAGACCCATTGTTTGGATGCCGGGAAAGTTTTTGCGGATAGAGATTGGGGAAACAATCTCATGTGGAACATTAGATATCACAAATCACAGTGGGAAGAGTGCATCAAAATCTTTAAATGTACTTTTTAGATAATTTTAAGTAAGGAGCTAAATTATTTTTTTTTATCCTTTTATTATCCAAATATGAGATAGATTTGTTGGGATTAGAGTATAAATAGTTTTTAAAATTTTTTGATGAAATGTTTTAATCCTATTTCTTTTGAATAAGTAAATTTAATTATATAATTTTTAAATAGAATTAATCTATTTTAAGAAATCTAACTTTTTAAAAAATAAATTTGTGATTTTATTAAAAATAACATTTTATTAGTAATATTCTTAAAAATAACATTAAGAATAAAAAAATATATATTTTTTCTCATTTATTTACAAATATAAATAATTTATCAAACTATCTCTTTTCTTTTTTCTTATAATTTATAAATTCAAAAAACTTTAAAATAAAACTAGTTTTTTTATTATTATTACTATTCAAACATGTGTTATATTAAAATTTTAAACAGTATCCTTCAAAGATATTGCATCATATTTTATAACATCCAACAAAAACGATGAAAAACTAGACTTTCAATTCACCCTCTTCAACAATTTCACAGCATGCGCAGCAGCAACATGAGCATAAGAATTTGCAATCTTGGGTCGATACTAGAAAAAAAAAATTCTCCCTACCTACCTCAATTTCTAAATTTCATGTACTAAAACACCATCAGGAGCCTAACATTCAACCAGCATATTAATTAAAGCAATGGCTTGTGCATTATTCGACTCAAAGCATACATTTATACACCTTCTATCGAACACAAGCTAACAAGCCATAACCAAAGCCTGTAACTCAGCAGATAAAGGAGATAGCAATCCTTGCATTGGTTTTGCAGCAGCCCAAACTACATCTCCATCATTTTTTCTAGCAACCAAACCCAATCCTACCCTGTACATTTCTTTTCTTATAGCATCATCAATATTTGTTTTGAGCCATCCCACTTTAGGTCTTTCCCATCTCTTATTCAAATTAGAAGATTGCCTCAGATTATCACATACCATACCATCGTTACTTATAACTCGAGATTTAATAAATTCCCCAGTTACATATTTGCCCAACTAAGAACACCATCTGCATTTCTTCCCTTCTTCCCGTGCATCACCTCATTTATGTTATACCATGTGACCAAAGCTAAATAACAAAATGACTTACTGTTTAAGAAGAGCACATCATCCTAGTATGATTCCATTTATCAACAAAGCTTATCACATCATTCCCTCCAAGCAAGCTCTGAAATATTGAATACTTCCACACTTCTACAGCTCTATCACAGCTTCACAAAGCATGTACATCATTCTCAAAGCTGCCATTACACACAACCAGCACCAAGGAACATGCCTACCTTTATTTTCTATACAAATGAGCAAAGGTTGGGAGAGTGCCATTACAAGCTTTCCAAATGAAAGACTTCACTTTATTTGAAATAGTGAGGCTCTAAATTGTTGAAAAATTACGCAAATTCTCAATAAGTTAGATTTATGAAAAAGCAAATATAGATAAAAAAAATAACGCACAAATTTGATAACGGAGTTCGGCCAATTTTGTTTACATCTTCAGACTTACTGCAGATCTTTTACTGAAAGGGAGAAATTATACAAAGTGTTTACAACACTCATAACTCAATTATACCTAAAAATATTCTCTCAATTTTCTCTCACTAAAGCTTTTTTTCTCTAAGTTTTTCTCTCAATTGGATTTTGATAACTTAATTGATGAATTCATTACAATTATACATCTATTTATATGAAAATTTATTCTTTGAATTACTCCTTAAATTTCAAAGGGTTTTTTGAATTGTTCCTTGAATTAAGCTTTGATTTACTCCTTAATTTTCTTCTTAAATTAAGGTCAATTATTCAACAATCTCCCATTCCAATCTGTTTTCACACCTGAATCAATGCATCAGCTTTTTGATGAGCGAAAACCGGCATCGCCGATTCTCGCAAATACTTTGGTTTTAATATTTGTAAAACTCTCGCAAGTGCACGAATCATTTCGTAGAAAATGATAAGTATACTCCCAATTCCATCTAAGGAAGGAATGTATGTGGTTCTTAATTTATTATTCAAACTTTTAAAAAGCTAAATTAAATCCTAAACATCCCGTCACGATATTTTGGGTTTTGTGTTTTTAATCTAATTACTAAAATTAAACATAGATTGATAAACATTCATGCAAATTTTATCTTTTATAAATAGTGGAGTATTTATGGATATAACTAAGTTAATTACGTCATTGTATTATTTAGGTTATTAAAGATATGAATTGATATTTATTGATTCTCCCTTTTTGTATGAATACCACGCTTTGGGCGGGTTAGATATTCTTTGTTAACTAAACAAATCAATTAACACTATGGGTGGGGTTGATAACTAATTTGGTTAATTAAATTAATTCCTTTTCTAAGAGATTGAAAATGAACCATTTAAATGCCACCTTTGCGGGGTTAGGCATACTTTAAACTTTATTCAAGGTGTCCAAATTAAACCTAAGAATTTAGTTATCCAGTACTAACTTTCAAGTTTTAAAACCACTACCGAAAACATGTCGTCAATACATTTTCGGATAATAATTCTTATAAAAACTTTTGAAATAGAGCATTCACTCTGACTACCTAGGCGATTGTACCATCAAATAAAAGATTACTCTCTAAATCGAATAGGATAACTAAACCTTAAAATTTAATTTTCTGGTTTAAGTTTGTAATGAAAAATAATATATTTCACTCTATCATTCTTAATATAAAATCATGAATAAAAATAAAATCAATTCATTTTAGAAATTTTCACCTATTTAATATTTCAGCATAACAACATTATTATTATATCATGATTATAACAATTAATACAGTTAAATTTAATCACGGACAAATTAAATATAACATGTAAGAATAAAGCATAAAAATAATCAGAAAGAAAATAAAATCCTTACAGAACTTGTGACGCTATTCTAAGAAAACCTCCAAGTGGAATTTGACTTCCATTTATTGAATCAAAAATCTAAATTATTACAAAAACATAACTAGTTCTTCCTAAAAAGGGAAGAACTCTAAACTAAGAAAAACTAGGCTAAAACATAAGAAAAACTAGCTAAAACATAAGAAAAACTTAAAAAAAACTAAAAACTAAGAAATGGAGAGAAAGAAAGAAAGAGAAGTGTGGTTTTTGAGGTGTTTTGAAAGGTGAAGGGAAGGGGGTATTTATAGGTGAGGATGGAGAGAAAAATAGAGAAAAAAAATGTTAAAAAAATGTAAAAACGCCGGATTATGATTGCCGACGTCATTGATGGCGTCGGCGTAACAGGGCGGCATTTACGGTCCATGCGATGAAACGATACGCGATGAACAAGACGCGATGAACAAAGACGTCTGTATGATGAAACGATCTGTAGCGGATGAAAGACTACGTGATGAACAATGCAGTCATGCAGTCACCATGAAGTTAGCTGCCAAGCCATGCGCGTAGCGCGATTTTCTCCTTTCGACATTTTTGACCTTTTTGACCCATTTTGTCCAATTTTTCCTTATTTGTTGACCTTTCCCCATTTATTTATTAATATATTTGTGATGTATTGCTTCTAGTATTTCTCTTTTTAAGTTGCGTTTTTAAGCCAAAATACCCGAAAAACAATAAAAAATACCCGTGATTCGAAAAGACAAATTTATATAAATATATGATAAAGCATATAAATATATATATTTTTAATCAATTAATGAGCATAAAATCATGGTAATTTTAGTGCTTTTGAGCACTCATCACAACCTCAACTACTTGCTAGTCCCTTAGCAAGAAAGCGATAAAAACTAAAAATTAAACTATCCTAAATAACTTCCGTGGATTGACACGGTTGCATTTAGCTGTCTGCAACAAGCCTTTAAACCCCTAGGTTGCTCGAGTGGACGAGTTTGAGTCTCGTGAGGGTTTTCAAGATAATGATACCCATGGCATTGCACTAAATGTAAAAACAAAAGAAACAATAAAAACAAACAACTTAAAAATTAAATTTACAACAAAATCACAAATTATCAACATCTCACAAAAATGTCTCATACTTTTTAATCTCCTTTAAGATCATAATTAAAATCTCAAGCATAAGTTATTTTAATCTCTTTAAACAATCATGATTTATTATAATAATTAGTCGAAAATCATTTTCATATTTCATATCAAAAATGTATCAATTTAATTTCACCCAATTTCAGTGTCATGAATCGAATTCGTACTCTATTCCTCACAAGTCAATACTCTCAAAACACTCGAATCCACATGGGTTCAAACAACTCATACTAATTTATATGCGAAAGAGTTGATGTATAGAAATGAACTAATATGTTCGCATATGTATAAAGAATAAAGGCTCAAAGTGTTATTTTAACATTGATCTCATGAAAGGAATCAAATGTATAAATTATAAAGATATCATATATAAAAATTATTTTCATGCATAAATCAAACTCATTAAGAAAGAATTTCAAGATATATGCCTTTTACAAATGAAGAAATTGCAATGACTTTTTAGGAAATTACTTCTTATATCTTTCTTTTGTAATTAGCCTTTACTCACAACTTTGTAGGCAATGCGGGTTATAGTATGTAGATGATACTATTTTTATCTCTCTCTTTTTTTTACGTAGATATTTTTCAATACGTGTATTTTTGTAGAGAGTCAACCCGTATGTAGATTGTGACATTTTTTTTGGATTTTGGTGAGTGGTTAATTTTGTGTTTTTGTTTGATCTTGGTTTAGGTAACCCCGGATATGTCTTTTGTTTTTGTAGTAGTCATGCATAAATGAGATATAAGCATATACTATCAATTTCTACTCAAATCATTTAATCTAAGCAAAAATAATAATCAAAAATATATGATACTCTATTAAGATGAAAAAAATTCATACATTCAATGCTAATACCTATAGATCATCTAAAAATTTGAAGAAATAAGAAATGTGTTTGGAGTAGAAAAAATATATATTTTTCTGAATAAAGGAAATTATGCTCAAATTATATCTCTCAAAGGTAGTCTCCGCTAAAAAACTCATAAACACCGTTTTTGGGTTTAATATAATTTCTACATCTTATCAAGAAATACTAATTATGACAAAAACTAACTAATTATCAAAAATAGTTACAAAATATTTCATGATATGTTTTCAAAAATTAATCTAACAAGACTGAAAAGACTTAACTATTTACTTAAATTTGATTTAAAGAAAAGATAAAGTTTTGTGAATTTTTTTTTATATATTCCAAAAATTACTGAATCACACAAAATAGAAATAAAACCAAACACACAAAAAAAAAATTTTATTTTTTTTTTATTTTTTTATTTTTTTTTTTAAGCATGGTAACTTTTCACCACCCCCAACCTAGAACTTACATTGTCCTCAATGTAACAACTGTAAATTAAAGATAAAGAGAAAAGAGAAGAAAGATTACCTATTTCTTGAGAAAGTGCAAGTAGTAATGGAAAATGCGCATCCATCATATTCATCATTAAAGACAGATACGTACGGATCATTGTGAACTTCTAACATCTCAACAAATATTTTTAGTTTTAAAAATTATTCACATGTAAATAAAAGAAATAAAAGAAAATTACCTAAAATGATGGGTTACTCATCCAACGTTTTAGTTTAACGTCTTAGCAAGACGTAAGTTGGGATTGCATTTTAAGTAAACTCAATGTCCTCATCATCGTAGTCAATCAAACTCCAGAAAAGACAAGGTTGTCTACCTATACTTTTTCGATCATGCCTTATTGATTTTGATTTCTTTACGTACTTAAAACTAGAGGCATATTTTGAGTTTTAGATAACCCACATCTAGGTACAAATCAAATAATTAAGGCATAAATACCCAATTGTACCTAGATTAAACAAAGAAACTAGCTCCTTAGATTGTAATTAAAACTTTAAAATTTTGGAGATAGTTAAAAAGTTTTTTTTTTTTTTTTGTTTTGTTTTGTTTTTTTTTTTTTGTTTTTTTTTTTTGTTTTTTATAAATAACATAGCAAGATATTAACCAAGAGTGCTCCCAGGAAAGAATGGTGGTCTGACCATGGTGCCCTTAAAAACCATCCTCCTGTATTAACAACGCGTTCCAGGGAAAGACTAGTGTACAAAAGGCTTCCAAGAACTAGTCTCCTAGACATTAACTCCCTTAGATCTTTACTTTTCACGCTATTAAGTTAATTAAATTAAGTTAAGTAAAATCTAAGTTAATGAAAATCTAAGTAAAAAAAAAAAAGTTAATTAAGTTAAACTGAAGGAAAACAAATCTAAGATAACTAAGTTAAGCTAAAAAAAACAAAATCTAAGTTAATTAAGTTGTTAAAAAAATCTAAGTTAATTAAGTTAAGTTAAAAATCTAAGTTGATTAAGTTAAGTTAAATAAAATCTAAGCTAATTAAGTTAGTAAGAAAAAATTAGTTAATCTAAGTGAAGTAAATAATCTAAGTTAATTAAGTTAAGTGAAAAAAAAAATTAATTAAGTTAAGTGAAAAAAATCTAAGTTAATTAAGTTAAGTGAAGTAAAAAAAAATTAAGTTAATTAAGTTAATGAAAATTTATGTAAAAACCTAAGTTAATGTTAAAAAAAATCTAAGTTAATTAAGTTAGTAAAAAAACTAAGTTAAGTAGGGTAACTAAAAATCAAGAAGAAAAAAAATAGCTAAAGAAAGAAAAATAAAAAATAATATAAAAATTGAAAAAGGTAAAAGAAAAAGAAAAAGAAAAATTAAAATTATGATTTAAAATAAATAAAAAAATAGTAAAAATTAAACTCAAAAAATTAAAAAATTTTTTTATTTTTTATTTTTATTTTTTTTATTTTTATTTTTATTTTTTTAAATTTTTTTTTAAATTTTTTTTAAATTTTTTTTAATTTTTTTTAATTTTTATTTAAAATTTATTAAAAAAAATTTTATTTTTTTATTTTTTATTATTTCTTATGAAATTTAAAATTTGAATTTTTTTTATTTTTATTTTTTTACAAAAACAAAAAAAATCACAATTATTTACAGCACAAAAATATTTTTAAAATTTTGATAAAAAAAATAAAAACGCTATTCCTTCAAGAACAGCGGCCAAAACTGATGCCATCTCAACGGGCGCCAAAAAGCTTGATGAGTAAAATCGGCATCGCCATTCTCGTAAATACTTTGGTTTTAATATTTGTAAAACTCTCATAGAATGTACCTAATCATTTCGTAGAAAATGATAAGTATACTCCGAGTCGATCTAAGGAAGGAATGTATGTGGTTCTTAATTTATTATTCAAACTTTTAAAAACGTAAATTAAATCCTAAACATCATCACGATATTTTGGGTTTTGTGTTTTTAATCTAATTACGTAGAAAATTAAACATAGATTCAATAAACATTCACAAATTTTATCTTTTATAAATAGTGGAGTATTTATGGATATAATAACTAAGTTAATTATGCTTCCTTGTATTATTTAGGTTATTAAAGATATGAATTGATATTTATTGATTCTCCTTTTTTGTATGAATACCGCTTTGGTGGGTTAGATATTCTTCGTTAACTAAACAAATCAATTAACACCTATGGGTGGGGTTGATAACTAATTTGGTTAATTAAATTAATTCCTTTTTCTAAGAGATTGAAAATGAACCATTTAAATGCCACCTTTGGTGAGGTTAGGCGATTTAAACTTTATTCAAGGTGTCCAAATTAAACCTAAGAATTTAGTTATCCGAAGATTACTAACTTTCAAGTTTTAAAACCACTACCGAAAACATGTCGTCAATACATTTTCGGATAATAATTCTTATAAAAACTTTTGAAATAGAGCTTCACTCTAACTAGGGCGATTGTACCATCAAATAAAGAGCACTACTCTAAATCGTATCGATAACTAAACCTTAAAATCTAATTTTCGGGTTTAAGTTTGTAATGAAAAATAATATATATTTCTCTAACATTCTTAATATAAAATCATGAATAAAAATAAAATCAATTCATTTTAGAAATTTTCACCTATTTAATATTTATGGCTTATAACAACATTATTATTATATCATGATTATAAACAGGCTAGCTTAAATTTAATCACAGACAAATTAAATATAACATGTAAGAATAAAGTAAAAATATAGCGTAAAGAAAATAAAATCCTTACAGTAACTTTGACGCTATTCCCGTGCTAGAAAACCTCCAAGTGGAATTTGCACTTCCATTTATTGAATCAAAAATCTAAATTATTACAAAAACATAACTAGTTCTTCAAAAAAGGGAAGAACTCTAAAACATAAGAAAAACTAGCTAAAACATAAGAAAAACTAGCTAAAACATAAGAAAAACTTAAAAAAACTAAAAACTAAGAAATGGAGAGAAAGAAAGAAGAGAGAAGTGTGGTTTTGAGGTGTTTTGAAGGTGAAGGGAAGGTATTTATAGGTGAGGATGGAGAGAAAAAATAGAGAAAAAATGTTAAAAAAAATGTAAAAACGCGGATTTAGTGATTCTTGGCGACGTCATGGTCGACGACACAAGATGTTACGCGTGCACAGACAAAGTGTCATGGATGAACAAAGATACCGGATGAACGGTCTGTAGCGGATGAACAAGTACGCGGATGAACAAGACCAGGATGAACAAGTGTTGCGTGCAGTCACTGGGCGAGTTGCCAGGCTGCGCTATTAGCCAGCAAGGCCGCGATTTTCTCCTTTCTGACATTTTTGACCTTTTTGACCCATTTTGTCCAATTTTTCCTTATTTGTTGACCTTTCCCCATTTATTTATTAATATATTTGTGATGTATTGCTTCTAGTATTTCTCTTTTTTTTAAGTTGCGTTTTTAAGCCAAAATACCTGAAAAACAATAAAAATACCCGTGATTCCGAAAAAGACAAATTTATATAAATATATGATAAAGCATATAAATATATATATTTTTAATCAATTAATGAGCATAAAATCATGGTAATTTTAGTGCTTTTTGAGCACTCATCACTTTTCTAGTCTTATTACTCTAGCATATCAACTAAAGTTGAGCACAACTTCAATTTGTCAATAGTCATCACTTTTGTCAATATATCTGCTGGATTTTTTCTTCCTTGAATCTTCTCTAGTATTAATATATCATCTTCTAATAGAGATCTGATGAAGTGATAACGAAGCCCAATATGCCTGGTTCTAGAATGAAATGTTGAATTCTTCACCAAGTGTATTGCATTTTGACTATCACTGTGCAGAACATTCTTCTCCTATTTGAATCCCAACTCAGTTAACAAACCTTGAAGTCATATCATCTCTTACTAGCTTCAGTCACTGCTACATACTCAACCTCTATAGTGGATAGAGTAACAATCTTTTATATCTATGACATCCAACTAACAGTTGTAGTTCTAACAGTGAATATATAACTGATGGTGCTTCTTCGGTAATCAAATTCACCTCCATGGTCTACGTCTATGTATCCTTATACTTTTAACTCTCTTTTAATAAAGTACAAACACATCTTTGTGGTGCCTCATAGATACCTTAAAATCCACTTGACTACTTCCAAATGAGTTTTCCCTAGATTTGACATAAATCTGCTAACAACTACCACTGCATGGATAATGTTTGGTCTTGTACAGACCATTGCGTACATCAAACTTCCAATGGCTAAGGCATAAGGAAGCTTAGCCATGAATTCTCTCTCTTCCTCGATCTGAGGGGACTGATCCTTGGATAGGCGAAAGTGATTGGCCAAGGGTGTGCTAACTAGCTTAGCGTCGCCCATGTTGAATCTTTGTAAAACACGATTGATGTACTTTGCTTGAGATAACTATAAGGATCATTTCTTCTTATTTATTATGATTTGTATTCCTAGAATCTTCTTTGTTGGACCCAATTCTTTCATGTCAAACTCTTTTGACAATTGCTGCTTTAACCTTCTGATATCATACATATTTGAACCTGATACAAACATATCATCAACATAAAGTAGTAAAATGATATAACTAGACCTATATCTCTTGAAGTAGCAATAGTGGTCGGCATTGCACTTCTAGAAACCTTCCTTGTGCATGAAGCTGTCAAACTTTATGTACCACTGCTTCGAGGCTTGTTTCAAGCCATACAAACTCTTCTTAAGTCTACACACAATATTCTTCTTCCTTTTTCTGAGAAACCTTTTGATGGTACATGTATAACTCTTCATCTAAGTTTCGTGAAGGAATGCAATCTTCACATCCAATTGTTCAAGATGAAGATCTTCAATGGCTACAATACTCAACATTGATCTGATAGTATTGAGCTTTACAACAAGAGCAAAAATATCAATGTAGTCAACTCATTCCTTCTGCTGAAATCCTTTGATAGCTAGTAGTGCTTTGTATCTCTTAGAACCATTATACTCCTCTTTCACCTGGTACACCCATTTGTTGTGAAGTTCCTTCTTCCCTATGGGTAACTCAACTAGTTCCCATGTTTGGTTAGAGATGAAAGATTCCATTTCTTCTTTCATGGAAAGCTCCCACTTGCTAGAATCTCGAGTCTGACAAGCTTCATCATAGCATTTAGGTTCCCCTCTATCAGTCAACAATATATAGTTCATGTATCTCCTATTAGGCACATGAGGTTGAGAAGACCTTCCCAATACAAGAGCTAGAGTATGAGGCTATGGTGTGTCGGACTGTTGTGTACTACTTTTTCCAACAAGTTCTTCTTGATGAAGACTTGTTACAATTGGTTCTGTTATGAAACTATTTGGGATATCATCTGCATCTACAAATATTGACTCATTCTTCTCTGAGCCGTTGGCGTCTGTTTTATGCATGTCCCTATATGTCATCCTTTCGTTGAAAATCATATCTCCACTACAGATCACTTTCTTGTTTTGGTTATCCCAAATGAGGTAGCCAAACTCATCCTCACCATATACGATGAAGGTGCATTTCTTAGATTTGGGATCAAGCTTATTCTTGCCTTTATCACTGATATGCACAAATTCTACATAGTTGAAAGCTTTTAGATGTGATAGCTTTCCTCTTTTCTACTCCATACCTCATCTGGTATTCTATGCTCCAATGGAACAGATGGGCCTTGATTGATCAAATATGTTACCGTGTTGACTACTTTTTCAGAGAACTACTTTGGTAGGCCTGATTGTATATGAATTCTTCTAGCTCTTTTTGTCAATTTTCGGTTCATACGCTCAGCTACACCATTATTTTGAGGTGTGCCTAGCACAATTCTTTCCATTCTGGTCCCATGCTCATAGTAGAAATTTTTGAATCTGGTGTCTTCATATTCACCACCATTGTCAATTTTGAGCTTTTTGATCTTCAAACCTGTCTCATTTTCAACTATAGCTTTTCATCTTCTGAAAGCCTCAAATACTTCATATTTATGCTTTAGTAAGCAAACCCACACCTTCTGAGAGTGATCATAAATGAAAGTCACGAAGTAGTGTTTCCCACCAATGGATGAGACGATTGTTGGTCCCCAAACATCAGAGTGAATGAGCTCTAGCCTTTCTTTCTTTGGGGTTCTGTCACTTGTTTGAATTTTGACTCTCTTTTACTTTCTAAGTATGCAATCTTCGCACATGTCTATCTGCACAGACTATAGACCTGGAAGTTTTCCCTTTGAGTGCATAATTTTCATCCCCTTTTGACTCATGTGGCCTAGTCTCTAGTACCACAGATTTGGTGTTTGACTGCCACACAAATTGTGTGTGCAATGAATACGCAAGTATACGTATCACAACAAATAATATAATGATAAAAACATATCGTTCCCACGGAGATTATTTTATTAGAAACTAATTTTTAAAACTAAAAATAATAAAAATCAATTTTTTTGTGTTTTTATATTTTAAGAAAGCAAAATTAAAATAACTAAAAGTAAATAGAAATAATTAATTAAATCATATTTGGTAACTAAAAAGATATATGAGAAAATATATAGGAATACTTAATCCTCCAATTTTCTAAACATGTTAATCGCTAAAATCACCCCAATATAATTATCAATTAAATTACATAATCAATTGAATCTAACCTTGCATGTATTCCTCTCTCAAGTAAACTACACATCATATAGTAATTAATTTAATCACACTCTCATGCCAATTAAATTGCATACTACTCATTAAGCTCATCAATTATGGATCATATAGATTCGAATCATACATCTATGCCTAGAAACTATGCATGTTATTTAATAAAGACAAACAATTAAATAATTCTCTCAAATCTATTTAATTTCCTCTATAGATAAATTGTTGACCAAAAATTTAATAGCATACAAATCAGATTAAATAATATAATTAAATTAAAATTATAATGGGGTAAAATATTATATTATCATATGGCGAAAATTGGGTTCATAAGATCCCTAGATTAATAAATTAACTACACATAATTGTGTTCATAAAGTTCATATTTTTCATAAAGAAAGACATAAAAATTGATAAAAAAACAGTAGAAGAAGAAATACAATCAATCTCTTGAATTGTAATGATAATCTCATTTTGAATCTCCACCAAAATTGTGTTCTCTCTTAAATTTTTCTCTCTCTTTAGCTCTGAACATTGACCAAATTATGCTACTTACAGCCCCTTTGGGTTTATGGGGTGATTAGGGGCTTAAATATAGCTCAAATGTGATCTAGACTGTTAGATTAGCTTCAGATCAAGAGCTAAGATCAGAACAAGCAAAAACTAACAATGTTAGCCAATCATAGAGCGACACATGGCATAAGAATTCACTAGGTGAACCAGAGAGCGACACGTGGTAAGGGAGACAGGTCATAGTCAGCGACATCCAGCGTAGCATAATTTGCGAAAACGAATGGCGTGGCACAGGTGGAACACATGGAACAAGGGTATAACGACTTATGGAAACACGGTTTGACCGAGCCTGAACTCAAATTGAATGATGTTCTGACATGTGCTTGCATGGCATCCGCGTGGCTTGCCCTATCAACTCCCCTGCTTACATGGCTAGCCACGTGGTAGCTTCTGATTGGTCATGCGTTAAAAATTCATAAAAAATGCTTAAAAATTCTAGAAAAATCCCAAAAAAATTCAAAAATTATATTTTAATCCCTTTTCATTATAAAGTTTATATTTTAATATTTGTTTTCCATAAAAATACTATTTATTAAATAAAACAAGTAAATATTAAGTAAAAAAATGCGTCAATAAGTCTACTTTAATAGAGTCATCAGTGTTTCTTTTCCTACTACAACTATGATCGAACAACGTTCCCCTGATGTCATGTAAAGATGGCCAATTTTCTTGCCTTGAGCAACCGTCATTGCACCCTTTGAAATCTTCCAATCATCACCATGGAAAATCGTAGTGTAGCTTTCACTAGCCAACTGCCCTACTGAGATTAAGTTCCTTCTTATGTTGAGAATATGCATGACATCCTTCAATTCCCAAACAGACCCGTTCAATTTAATCCTCACTACACCTTTACCAATAATAACACACATTTGATCATCACTAAGATATACCTTTTTAAGGTTTCTAGGGACATATTTATTAAAGAATTCTTTTTGTGAAGTAGCATGGAACAATGCTCCATAATCTAGCACCTAAGATTCTTCCTTAGTCTCCAAAGAGCTTATCAATGCATCATCTCCTCCTTGGATGGAAGTAACATTTGACTCTACCTTCACTTATTAGTTTTTTGGTGCACTCTTGCACTAATTTTTGTAGTGCTCGGTTCTCCCACAATTCCAACACTAGATAGTCTTCGAGCTATGGGAATTATTAGGATTCCTAGATTTTGACCTTCTGGCATTTGATCTACCTCGGTAGTTTGTTCTGTCACGTCTATTCCTTCTGGTTGAATTTCTTCCTCTTGACTCTATATGCAAAGCCGAAAAGGTTGACAATTTACCCGACTCTCTACGTCGGATCTCTTCACTGAGAAACAAATCACGAACATCATCAAATTTCAACTTATTGCTTCAAGATGAGCTACTCACAACCGTGACAGTAGCATTCTAGATTTCTAGTAGAGAAGACAAAAGTATTAATGCTCGTACTTCTTTATCGAATTCAATTTCAACTCAACTCAGTTGGCTTGTGACTATCTTGAGTTCATTGAGATGTTGAACTATCGATGCGCCTTCAGTCATCCACAAATTGAACAAACGCCTCATCAGGTGCACTTTATTTGAGGCCGATGGCTTCTCATACATATTGGAGAGAGCTTCCATAAGACTTATCGTGGTTTTTTCCTTCACTATGTTTAAAGCAACATTGCGGGATAGTGTCAATCAAATAACTTCGAGGGCTTGTCTATCTAGAAGATTCCAATCTTCTTCCTTTATAGCCTCTGGCTTCTTCCCTGAGAGAGGCTTATATAGATTCCCTACCAACCACCGTGTATTAGAATACCTCCGTTAATAAACCAATATCGTCGACAAAGTTACTATTCATATGAATAGTAACATTGTAGAAAATTGACATAAATCATCACAATAGCTCTGATACCAATTGTTGGAAAATTATGCAAATTCCTAATAAGCTAGATTTATAAGAAAGCAAATATAGACAAAAAATTAACACACAAATTTGATAACGGATTTTGACCAATTTTACTTACGTTTCTGAACCTGGTGCAAATCTTTTATAGAAAAAGATAAATTATATGAAGTGTTTATAACACTCACAACTCACAACTCATAACTCATAACTCATAACTCAATTACACTCAAGAAAATTTCTCTCACTAAAGCTTTTTTTTCTCTAAGCTTTTCTCTCAATTGGATTTTGATAATTTGATTGATGAATTAATTACAATTATACATCTATTTATAGGGAGATTCACTCTTTGAATTACTCCTAAAATTTCAAAAGGTTGCTTGAATTGCTTCTTGAATTAAGCCTTTATTTGCTCATTGAATTAAGGTCAATTATTCAACAAAAATATGCTTCCATTGGGTTTGATCACTCATATACTACAACTAGCTCTATAATCATCCTGTGTCTATAATCTTTTTTTCCCTCAGATAATTAATACACACTTTTCACTAAAAAGTTTCATTATCAGCTCTTCCCCAAATAAGTCTATTCTCATGATTAATAACAATCAAAGGGATCCTTAATATATCCTTAAAAACTTTCTCCATAAAATTTTCCCTAATTAAGAATTTATCATATAGAGCAACTTTGTTAATCAAATTAGCCACTTATGTGCTTGTGAGAAGTACCCTAGAAAAGATGAGTTTAAAAGGTGTAGAAAAATGAAGTATAGGATCCTTATACACAAACACTTTATCCTCGTTACCGATCCTCCACTTAAGCCTATCCTTACATAGCTCTCTTCCCAATATCACATTCTTTAACAAATAAGAGGAAAAATTAGGTATAGCAATTTTTAGAACATCTCTATTGGGGAAATACTTATTTCTCAAAATTATAGCCACCAAACTCTAACCACCCTGTAACAGCCTCTAATAATGCTTTGAGACAAGAACTTGATTAAATGAAGTAAGATTCCTAAAACCAATCCCACCTAAAACCTTTGGCTTACAAAATTTATCCCAAGTCATCCGATGGATGGTTTTCTTTCCCAAGTCTTACCCCCACCAGAACTTTACTATCAAGCTTTGCATCTCAAAACCCAAGCTTAAAGGCAATTTAAAACAGCTCATTACATAAGTATGAATATCTTGTACCACATACTTAAGTGGCACCTCTTTTCCCACCATATATAAACCCTTCTCTTTCCAACTATTTAATTTTTCCACACCCAGTCTTTAATTTCATTAAAAAGCCATTTTTTTCTTCCCAATTATAGCCGAAAATCCTAGGTATTTTTTATGGCAATTAACTAAAGGAATACTGAGGATATCCAATGAAAGAGTACCAATACATAGTTTTCTCAAAGGATCATCCTTTACAAGTTTTTAAATTCTCTCAAATTTGAAGTGACCTAGCCCTAGATACTACAAATGGGTATCGTCACTAGTAAAACGTTTTTACTTTATAGATTTAGGTTGTTCTACTCAAAACATTTCAGAGTTGTGAGTGTCGTTTCGAGCTTAGTGTATAAAGTTCACTTTTCAAAAGTGTAATACAAATATTTCTTTCATTTTTGTGAAAAGAGTAGTCATTCTATTATTCTTGAAAGAAACCTTATATTCTTGTTTGTACAACCTTGAAACATAAATCGAATTTCTAGTAAATCCAAAAATATAATACCTATTGTTCATAACAAGGTATTTATTTTCCTTAAAGAGAAATCTAACTTCTCCTACTATAATAGCTAAAACAACATCCATATTGCTCACTCATATGGTGAGTTCTTGATCCTTTTATTTGAACGATTGAACTAATCGACGATAAAGAAGAACATGCATGATTAATCATACTTGCATCAGCTATCCAAAGTGACATATCATTTTTATTAAATAAGTTTTTAGAACAAGTAAATCATATTTACTCTCCACTCTCATTTTAATGGATTTTGGGACATATTGAGAACTTACTCTCACATTGGTCCCAATGTTTTTGCAATGGAAATAATTTTCATGAGCACATTTCTTCTCTTTTCCCTTCATGTTCTTATTGTTATCTCATTCTCCATGAGAAAACTATATTTTCTCTCTTTAACATTCGCATAAACCTTTTATATGGTCAAGTTGTGATAGGTCGATTACACCTTATGTGATGTCATTTTGTTCTCTTGCATGGATTCTATCGTATCATCTATACATAGTAAATGATTTATGTATGCATGCAATATAATTGTATATGTTACTATGATAGTGATTATTCAACTCTCAAGAAACTTATATAATGGCTCCATGTCGGTCATTAAATTTCCCAATTGAACGAGACTTTCTCACTTAACGAAATTACCCAATATCCCTATATTGGTAAATCATTTATAATGCTATGTTTTGGTCCAAATAATTAACTCCTTAATTATATTTGTTGAGTATAATCCAATATTTTGAGACCTACTACTTATTCCAAAGATTCCCTTTGAGAGTCACCTTTTATAGTGTTTCTATATCAAACTTAGAAGTCACGATTGCTACTAACCTCAATTGAACACCTTTTCTTGGGAGTACACTCTATGACATCACAAGGCCTTAATCAATTTTTAGGTATGTATTAATGGTGGAGATCATTAGAAGATTATCAATCCTCTCAACTTCCACTTAATATTCTAAATGATTTAATTTAACTTTGAAAAAACATCCTATATTTATTATTTGACGATATAAACTATTTTAATTTTTAATAACTTTTAATTCAAATTAATTTTCTATTCAACCTAAACCATTTTAAATTATCTTTTATAATTTAGTTTAATCATGCAAAATTATTTATGTGGTCTACTTTATCAATTTAGTCTCATTAAATCAACATAGTATAGATTAATAATCGCAAAATTTATTTTACAAAATTTTAACCATGCACCTGCATGTGACTTATATTTAATTCAACTAAATTGACTCCTATAGATATACACTTTAAATCTATATGACATGTCATATACATGTCAATATTATCAATGTCATGAACTATTTATATTTTTAAAAAAATAACATACAAGATATAAAAAAATATTAAGTTATTTATGATTGGGTTCTTTTTGGTTAAAAATAAATAAATAAAATTGGTTAAATGTTTATTTTCATTTGGACATATCCAATTCTTTACTTCATGGGTCTCGCACAGTCAATTTTCAAATAAATAAAAAACTTTTTTCGTCCAAAATTATCTTATTTTAAAATGAAATCAAATTCTATCAAAAATCAAGATCGAACCTAAATGAACAAGGAAATCGAAAGACCTACTCGAGTAGGCCTGACTCAAGGTAACCCTTACACCAGCCACCGTATGGAAAGATCTTATCACAATAGTTCTGTTGCCATTAGTCTCTTATTTTTTATTTGTGTAGCCCAAGTTTCTAAAATAACAAGTCTACAATTTCGATCGAAACGTAATATAATAAACTTTCCAAAATATTCCATAAAAATTACAAAAAATCAAAAATATTGAAAAAATAATATTTACAAATTCTTAAACCCTCATTTGAGTGTACATCAAATTTTTATTGTAAGAACCCAAAATAACCATATAATTAATGATAATAAATAATTTGATTCAATAAATAAATAATTTATATATACAAATTACATCATATGTAATTTAGTTCCTACACTAATCATGTATGGCCATATATAATTAAATTATAATATCGTTAGTTGATTTTGATACAAAATACATCATATGTAATTTAGTTCCTACACTAATTATGTATTCACATATATAATTAAATTATAATATCGTTAGTTGATTTTGATACAAATTATTGGTTTTGAAAATTCTTTTTCAATAATAATCTAATTTTTAGCAATCAAAATTTTGGAAGCAATTAGTATTGGGCAACACAAATTTTCCCAAAAGAATCTTATAATATTAATAATTTAATTATAATAAAATAAAATAAGAAACATACTTTATAGCTTCTGGATAAATGGTTGGATTCTTTGGGCTTTCAAGCCTTATCTTCCAACAAGTAAGAACGAGATTGGTGGGAATTCATGTAAATTTTAATTTGATCAAAACTTGCCTAATTCTTCAATTTGAACCTCTTATTGTGTGAAATCTATTGTTAAAGAACAATAATTTAATCAAGAATATCTTCTTGAATCATTATAACTTTGATTTGAATTTTATTTTATCAAAAAATTTTCAATTAAGTGATACAAAATTATCTCAATTTTGCTACGTAAATTGCCTTCATACGAGGGGAAAATAAAGTGCATTTAAATTATCTTTATTTGATCTAGGTTGATTTGAATTAAGATTTTTAAATTATCTTCGATTAAAAATCATACACATAATTAAATTGTGTGCTTTAATGAGAATCTTATTCCTATTATTTCAGCCTTATTCGCATCACATGTAGGAGTCATGCTTCTAATTGTGTGATAAAATTTAATTTCAAATTAATTTTGCTTCAAAAATTAATCCAAAATCAAATATAATTTGATAATTAAAAAAAATAATTCTTGTATCACAAGTATTTAAATGACTACAAAACATTTAAATTTTACAGTTTTAATATTTTAATTAATTTAAATAAATATTTAGTCCAACTAAATATTATTTAATTAATTATTTAGGTTAATTTGATTATTCAAATTACCATTTTATTCTTACATATATATTTCAAATTTATAATTCGCTTAAAACTATTTGAGCTTCTCGGATAGGTAAGCACTTTAACCATGGTCTGCCATAATTTCTTGCTTTTCTCATGACCTTGCATGCCTCATCTTTATTCTCTATTAGGGTATCATGAATGAGATATTCCAAGTATGGAGCCAACTAAGAGGTGTGAATCGAGGTGTTGGTGCTCGATTGACTTTTATCCTTGCCTTAATCCCCCATTATGCTTGGCCCTAACAAATATGATACAAGGACCACCCTTTTCAATTTTGATATCATCGTTGATGCTAGAGTAGCTAGGGAGTCCAAGTGTGTGTTTCCCCCTCGGTATTTGTTTGATCTCAAATGTTTCAAAAGCTGTTCTTTCTTTTTTCACCTCTTGCACATAAAGCTTCATCCTTTCTTCCTTGGCCTAAAATTCATTATTAACTTGGTTTACCACAAGCCATGAGTCGATATGAACCGACACCCTTTTAGTTCCTAATCTTGTCAATTAACATAAAGTTATGAGCAATGCCTCATATTCAACAACATTGTTGATTGCCTGGAAAGTGATACGGAGACATTGCTTTATTAAGCCTCTAGATAGAGTTAATATTACTATTCAAATCCCCTCTTCTCTCAAATTTCTTGCCCCATCAACGTATACCTTCTAGAGATCTGGAGTAGGTACTATCATGATAGACACTAACACCATAAAATCTTGCTCAAATGTGGAGTCTTGAGGCCATTTAGTGTTAAAATCAACGAGAGCATGCCTCTTGACTATTGACAAGAGCCTATAAATGTATCTCGAATTAGCTCAACTCAATAGAAATTTGATGTGACATGAGGATGACTATCTTATATGCTCCAAAGTAGTGTATAAGCTTGTGTGCCGCCATTCTTATGGTAAACACTACCTTATCCAATGGAGGCTACAATCATTGTGCTTCTATCAAGGAGTGGCTCACATAGTATATAAGGTGTTGTTTTCCTTCCCTATCGACTACCAGTACAATACTAGTATCTTTTTTCTATGAAAGCCATGTACATATATAGATCTTGCTTGTAATAGGATTAGCTAGAAAAGGCATCTTCCCTAAGTAGTCATTGATCGACTGAATAGCTTGTTCCTAGTTTGCATCCTATATATATTTCTTACTTTTCTTTAACAATTGAAAAAATGGTAAGCACTTCTCCGTGCACTTAGAAACGAAACAGAAAAGTGTAGTTGTACGATTATTCAACTGTTAGACCTTCTTAATATAGCATAGAGATCTCATGTTTATCAAGGACGAGATATTGTTAGTATTAAATTTTATCCCCTTGACGATACTAAATAACCTAAGAAATTCCCTGAGGTTACTCCAACAACACACTTCTTTGAGTTGAGCCATATCTTGTAGGTTTTTATTATGGCAAAAACTTTCTCTAGATTGAAGATATGGTTTATGGCACACTTTATTTTAACCATCATGTCGTCCACATACACTTTCATATTTCGGCCTATCTGATTCTCAAACATTTTATTGACCAGCTTTTGGTAAGTAGCTCCAACATTATTTAGATTAAAGGGCATCCTTGTATAGCAATAAGTCCTTTTTTTGTGGTGAAAGTCATTTTTTCTTCATCTTTATGATGCATTTGGATCTAATGTTAGGCTGAATATGCCTCTATAAAGCTTACCATTTCAAAGCTAGTCGTGGCATCGACCAATTAATTAATGTTTGGAAATGAGAAGTAATCCTTTAGTGTCACACTATTAAGGTCCGTAAAATCAATGCACATTCTATGCTCTCCCCTAGCTTTATTTTCCAACACCGCGTTCGATAGGAAAGTTGGGTAATATACCTTGCTAATACAGCTTACACTTTTTAAGAAGTTGACATTCTTTTTGATGATATCACTTTTATCTCAAGCAAACCTCCATTTTTGTTATTAAACTGGTTTTGTGATGTGATCGACACACAATTCATAAGAAATTATGTCAAGATCAATGCTAGGTATGTCTTCTAGTTTCCATGCAAAAAGGTTGATATTGTCCTTTAAGAATTCAATGAGTGAAGCTCTCAACTTGTAGGCTAGCTTAGAACTAATTTTTATGAATTTATCCACTCATAAGTCCTCTATGTAAATTATTTCTTGATCATCGGGAGTTATAACTATGGTCTATCTCCCCACTCGTGGCATCATCCCCTAATTTGAATGGTTTTCGTTCTTTGATTGCTACTACGATACTAAGGGTAATGCACTTTTCATGGAAAAATATTAAGAACCCCTTACCTTGTCATGCTCTCTCCTTATCTCCCTTATCCCTTCAACAATAGGATACTTAATGAGCTGATGATATGTGGAGGGGATTGCTTTAATCTTATGGATCCAAGGTCTACCTAAAATTATGTTGTAAGATGTGGGGTATTCAACACCATAAAATTTGTTAGGATGATTGCTCCTTCCACAAAGAATGATAAATTCATGGTTCCTATTAACATGGTCACTTTTCCATTAAAACCTATCAACGGCATCTTCTGTTGCATTATCTCTTTGGTATCTATTCCTATATCTAACACTATAGATAAATACAACAAATTCGAAGAGGTATCATTATCCACCAGAATCCTACGCACCTAACAGTGTGCGATTTTGACATTGATAACCAAAGGATCATCATGGGATGGCAGAACCTTTTGTCTTTCAAAGATGATAGGATTGATAGGTCCCTCATGTTTCAGATTTTATACTAGTCATTTCGTGTCTCTAGCTTCTTGGGCATACCTCTTTCTTGAATTTTTGAAATAACCAGACATGGTTGGCCCACCATGTATAGTATGGATTATGCCAACATCTCTTCATGAAGGTTGATTGGGCCTATTTTCACCCCTAGGATAAACAGTTCTATTCTGTGACAATATATACCGTGTTTCATGTAAGATTATTTATTAAAATATATGTATGTAATTTATTTTGAGTCAATATTTTTTTATTTTTTATTCAATGTACAATTAATAATCTACGTAAACGTGGACATAACTATTTGAAAAAAATGAATAAAATAATAGAAAAGTGACTTTAATTACGAATATATTAAAATTTTATTGTTAGGACATACAATAATACGCATAAAATAAAAAAAAGTGGGTCTATTCAACTAATTTTTTGTGAAAAATTCAACCGTGACTATAACCACGTCTAGCCCTTACATAGCTCCATTCTTAAAAATGGATGTTTATCGTTTGAAATAATTTCTTTTAAACAATATACTCATTTGTTATATCACGTAGGTTTGAGTTAGAAGTTGTTGGCATATCACTAAACTAGAAAAGCATTTCATTGTTTTTTTTCATTAGATTCTTTATCAATATTTTTTTAAAAGTCAAGTTTGGTCTCTTTTTTGGTATGGTGGTTGATTTTCTCTCTCACACACCAGAGAGATTGGTGAATTTTTTGTATCGATTTGTAATGATTTTTTTCCGTTCTGTTTTATTTTGAAGACTATTAACTCAAGAGTGAAGCCAAATGAGGAAATTACGCATCAATAATACTTGGGATTTATAATTAGTTTCACTCTTTTGTTACTCTTAATTAATTAGTTTTCCTCACTTAGACTTCAAGTATTAGTATCTTTAATATATTTGTTCTATGACATATATCTATTAAAATTATTATCAATTTGAACATGACATTTATCCTTTGAATATTTTGTATGAAGTCAAAGATGGTAATTGATTAATATCAATTTTCTCCCTCAATAATTATTATATTTGTTATACATACCTTGCCTTGCTTTATTTGAATCTATAAGTATAGTTTAATTGTTTATTGTTTTAAGGAGAATATTTACGGTAGATAATCAAATATTTTGAGTAATTAATATTCTCATCATCTTTCATTCTGATATAAACTAAATATTTAAAAAAGGGTTGAAAGCAACATCCATTATTTGTTGTAGATATGCAAAAGGACAACATTCATGACTTGTTGTAGAATGATATAAATGACAGCAATGAGCAGCATATCATAAAATATTAAATAACCACATACATTACATGTTGTAAAAGCTACATTAACAAATATTGTTGCTCTTTACAACAATGCTTTCTATTTAATAGACAACATTCAAGGAACGTTGTAATAGGTTCAGCACTTTTAACAAAATACTGATCAACAACATCTCCATGTTTGTTGTAAAAACCATTTGATAACGTACAAAACTTGTCGTTAAAAGATAGTTTTCTTGTAGTGATAGACAAGGTACTATATGCATCAACGGTTGAAAGTATGATGTATACCATGTTGTGTACTGGGCTTTACATTTGCTATGCCATTTGAGATAGTTAGTTGATATCAATCCCACCTAGAATTAGATTGTTGAATTACAATCAAATGCATCTTCAAGTATCTTAGAAGAATGAAAAATTATATGTTGGTATACTTTGGTAGTGATTTGATTCCATCAGAATACACATACCTTAAATTTCAAGCAAATATATTTTCAAAAATCAATGTATGAGTCAATGTTTACCTTCGGTGAAAGAGTGTGAAGCAAGACTGTACAGTCCATTTCACAATGGAAGTTGAATATGTTGCATCTTGTGAAGCAATAAAGAAATACTAATGGTTCTGTAAGTATCATTTAATCTGAGAGATTATGCATCAAGAAGAAGTAAGAGTCATAAAGCTAACTTTAGAGAACAACCTTATTAACTGTTTTACCAAGATGATACCTATCAAAAGTTTTGAATATCACCTAGTAAGGATGAGATCAATGGAGGATTTTTAGGGTAGGAACTCCAATGTGAATGTGTTTGTATTTATGTTGAAATTAGAATAAATAAAGTATATTTCATTTATTTGCATTATTTTTCAAATAAATTATGAAATTTTTCTGATTACTTATGTTTGCTTGAACTTAGTATATTAGCGTATTTATAAGAAAGATTAAGTTTAAGCAAAATAATCAAAATAATTTATACTATTAATTAAAAGCTTCTAAGGATTTTTTTAGTTACATCACTAATATAACACATATTTATTGAGAATGAAATGATCTTTATTTGGGATAATTGATATAGAGATATATATATTTAAATTTACTTTAGTTTTGTTTAATAGACTATACACCTGTCGACTATATACCTTGAGATATGGCTTTTCTAGAAGGAACAATTCTATACATGTTAGTAAAGGTTATTTAGCTATTATGAGAGAGAGAGATAAAGAGATTGTATAAGATGATTGGAGATCCTGTTCAAAGTGTAATTGCAACTACCATTAAGAGTAAAACGAGTATTGGATCAAAATTAATGTTAAAATCTTGCATTAATGATGGCAATATAAGATAAGAGAAATAAGTAGGTTTTAATGAATAAGTTATGATTTTTGGTAGAGATGGTACAATATTAAAAAGTTGCTTTCAAGGTAATATAAACATGAATGAATAAGATTATATTTGGTTGAACATAAAGTGTTGGGTGCATTATATCCATAAATTGGTGCAATAAGGGTTTATAGCAAATGATGTAGTAATTGATTTTCATAGATTTTTTAATTAATGCATAAATTATTGGAATTAATAGTTAAATTATTATTATATTTTTTTAAAGGGTGAGAGTGGTGAAGTATAATTAGATTGCCTTTCATGTTTATGTGTTTTGGAAGATAGAAGGTGATGGGATAATATTAATCAATCTGCGACTATTTAAGTTTTTAAGTTGGACGTTATAAAATAAATCTCTAATTTTATTTTGCATAAGTTAAAAATTATACGTACGAAAGGAGAGCAATGGGATATGTAAAGAGCAGCTAAAACATAAATAGCAATATGGATATTTTTTGATTCTTTGTTTTGGGTATGTGTATGTTAGATCTTTTAAGTAAATTGAGATTTCAAATTTTAGTGTTATTTTGTGATTATAATATTATTTTTGGGATATAAGGTATATTGGATGGTGGAAAAATGATTTTAAGTTCTAAAATAATATTAATAAATTTATTTCAGACTTGGGTGTATACTATACTCTGCATTTGTTTGGTTGTATTTGATATTTTTGCACTTTGTTAACCCAAGATGTCATTTGTGTTAATCGGGATCTGCCATTCATCAGCGGTGAGGGAGAGGAAGATATTGTTATATATTGCTCCTTAGTGAGAAAATTAGAAAAGTCCCACATTGGTTAGGAATGAAGATGGGTGTTGGATTTGGGGCTATAAATAAAGCCCTCCTTCACCATTTGTAAACATCCCAAAATTTGTAAATCTTCCTCTCTTTTGTAAGGGTAATTGATTAGCTCAATTTTGCCCAATTAGTTGTAATCTTGAAGTTCATTCATTTGAAGATAGTGGAAGTGGTCGACGGCCTTGGGGACTTTAGGTAACATTTATCTTAGAACCTCGTTAAATTTACGGTGTTATTATTTTTACTGCTTTAATATTTACTGTTTCAATATCTGTTTTAGTTTATTTTAGCATTATATTTCCAATAGCATTATTTTGTCGGGTTAGTTTGAGTTCTATTCATTTAAATCATAAGTGAATAGTAACTACTTAGAATAGGAAAAATATACAGATTTTCCCGACAATTGGTATCGAGCTAGAAGGTTTTCTACCTAGGAATTTGTTTGTATTCCGTTTGTTTGCTATTGGAATATAGTTGCTAGTTGTTGTAATTTGAAGAAATGGCGGAAGAAAAATTTCTTTCAAACAAAGGCCGGTCATCCACGTCAAGAGAACTATGGTGATGACCTTGAGGTTCGAGGTGGAGAAGTTTGATGGAGCAGGTCATTTCGGCATGTGGCAAGGCGAAGTTCTAGATGCTCTGTTTCAACAAGGTCTGAACATCGCCGTTGAAGAAGAAAACGAGATGGAGCGAGATGAAGTAGAGGTGGAAAAATATCAACCGATTGGCATGTGGTACAATCCAGTTCGTGTCTCTCGAGAAACAAAAGTACACGTTCGTGAAAGAGACATCCATGAGTAAGTTGTGGAAGGCGTTGGAGAACAAGTTCATGAAAAAGAGTGGACAAAATCGGCTCTATTTGAAGAAGAAGTTGTTCGGTTTGAATACCTTCCGAATTACTTACAATAAACGACCACATTCTTGCTTTTAATCAGTGTGTGATTTGTTAAATATGGATGAAACTTTTAAAGATGAAGATTTAGCCTTGATGTTGTTAGCCTCACTTCTGCGATGAGTTTGATCATCTTGTGCGAGCTTACTCGTTGGGAAGGATAAAGTGTCTTTTGAGGAAGTTTGTCTTGCTTTGTATAGTTATGAAATTAGAAAGAAAGATAAAAGAAAGCGAGGAATGGGCAATGAGAGGCATTTATGCAGTAAGAGGGCGTCCATGAGCTCAACATAAAGGATTGTGAGGTTGATCTCTCTCCAAAGTAAGACTTCGTAAATATGAATGTGCCTTTTGTCATGAGAAAGGCCATTGGAAGAAAAATTGTCAGAAGTTGCAAAAGAAAGGAAAAGGCATGCTGTCGATGCATGTGTGTGAAAGCAATTCAGTTCAGATTTTGCATTGGTTGGTTCGTCAACATCATCTCATCCTGGTGATTGGTTTTGATTTAGCATGTACTTTCCATATGTCTCCTAACGAGGAGTGGTTCTTTAACTTTGAAGAAGCTAGACAGTGGAGTTGTTTTCATGGGTAATGATTATCCATGCAATTTTTGGGAATCGGTACAATTCGTTTGAAGAATCAGATGGTTGACCCGGGGTCTTGACAGATGTTCATTATGTTCCCGGATATGAAGAAGAATCTCATTCTTGCTATGGGAGTCTTAGAATCAAAGGCTTCTTTGTGACCATACAAAATGGGGCATTGAAGGTTACTTACAGGCACTTGTGGCGATGAAAGGTGTTCGGAAGAATAACTGTACTACTACCTTAGTAGTACGGTTATTAGGAGACGGCATCGACGTGACGGTTTGAGATGAAGAAAGAGATTTAGAAACTACGAGTTGTGGCATATGCGTTTGGGACATCTTTGGTGAAAAAGCTTTACAAATTCTAGTAAAGCGAGGCACATTAAAAGGTGCGAGAACACACGAGTTGGTCTGTGAGCATTGTGTATTGGGGAGAGCGAGAAAAGAGTAAGCTTTGGCACTCTTGCTCTTCATAATACAAGGGCATTTTGGATTACATCCATCTTGATGTATGGGGGCCAGCAAGAACTCCGTCCATGAGTGGCAAACATTGTTTTGTCTCTTGCGTTGATGACTTCTCCAGAAGAGTTTGGGTGTATCTCATGAAGAAAAAAGGATGAAGTGTTAGGTATTTTTCTTAAGTGGAAGAAGATGATCGAGACTCAGACTGGTAAAAAGATCAAGCATGCGGTCGATGTGTGAGTACACAAATGATCCATTTATGAAAGTTTGTGAAGAAAGAAGGAATAGTGCGACACTTCGCTATTAGAAAAACACCCTGACAAAGCGGAGTTGCGAGAACGTATGAGCCGGACTTTGTTGGAAAAGGTTCGGTGTATGTTGTCAAATCTTTGGTTTAGGCAAGCGGTATTGGTGAGGTATGACATATGCATGTCATCTCGTCGTCTACCAAATGCACTCTTGAAGGCAAAACGCCTATGGAGGTATGGTCTGGAAAACCTGCTAGAATTACGATTTCTTACATGTGTTTGGTTCAATTGCATACTACCGTGCCAGGAATCAAAGTTGGACCCGAGCGAAAGCCATTTTTTGGGATCCCTTACGGTTCTAAGGGATATCGACTATGGTGCCTTGAAACGAAAAAGATAATCTTTAGCGAGAGATGTTACCTTTGATGAATGCATTGTTGAGAAAGGTAACTAAGAAGATTGATGGCACTTTAGAGCGAGGTGGAGCAAACTCGAAACAAGTGGAGTTTGAAAGCAAAATTGTTAATCCGGTTAGTGAAGATAAGGCCAGAAGTTGATCCTCCGTTGTGAAGATGAATCGGATGAAGAGGTTTTAACGAGAACCTCTTGTGACAAGAAAGCTGCAGGTTGATAGGCCACGGCGACAAAATGTCGATGGTGCACTGCTCGATACAAGGATTTTGAAGACTTACACCACTCGGTTTAAGAATACGGTGGCACTGTGCACTTCGGTTGTGCATGATGATGTTCCTTCCATATATAAAGAAAGCAATCGAAGCACGAAGTTGAAAGATGGAAGGAAGCCATGGATGAAGAACTTTTGTCCACTTCAAGAATAAAACATGGAAGTTGACCTGACTACCTAAAGGCAAGAAGGCAATTGGATGCAAATGGGTGTATGCAAGAAAGATGGATTTCCTAACAAAGATGGTATTATTTCTGAGGCAAGGTTGGTGGCTAAGGGCTACGCTCGAAAGGAAGGAATTGATTATAATGAGGTATTTTCTCCGGTCGTAAAACATTCTTCTATTAGAATTTTGTTGGCCTTGGTAGCACAATTTGATTTGGAACTAGTTCAACTTGATGTAGCTGCGTTTTTACACGGTGACTTAGAAGAGGAAATCTATATGTCTCGACCCGGAAAGGGTTTATTGTTCTTTGGTAAAGAGAATTGGGTTTGTATGTGAACAAATCATTGTATGGATTGAAGCAATCTCCCGAGGCGGTGGTACAAACGATTTGATCGGTTTATGTTGCAACAAAAGTATACCCAGGAAACACACGATCATTGTGTGTATTTTATAGCTTCTGAAAATGAGTCTTTCGTCTATCTCTGTTATGCGTCGATAATATGTTGATTGCGTCGAAGAACGGACGAGAAATTGAAAAGTTGAAGGCTCGACTAAGTCGGGAGTTCGAGATGAAAGATTTGGGAGAAGCGAAGATTCTCGGTATGGAGATAGCGAGAGACGGGGAAGAGGGAAGGCTTAGTTTGACCCGAGTCAATATTTGAAGCGGATACTACAACGTTTTGGTATGAATGACAGAGACAAAACTGTAAGGTACTCCATTAGTTCCTCGATTTAAGCTTAGTGCTCGATTCTCTCCCTCGAATGATACGAACGAGAATATATGGCAAAGTACCATATGCGAAATGCGATTGGTAGCTTGATGTATGCAATGGTGTGTCTGAGACCTGACATTTCACATGCGGTTGGTGTTGTAGCGAATGCATGCGTGATCACTGGTAAGGACATTGGTTGGTTGTGAAATGGATTCTACGGTATATTATAAATCGTAAATGTTGGTTTAGTATTTGTGAGGATAATACCATTGGTCGATAATATGATCGGATATTGTGATTGACTATACCAGGAGATTTAGATAAGCGTCGGTCAATTCTAGGTTATGTGTTTACTCTTGCTAGAGCACCGATCAGTTGGAAGTCTACCTTACGATCCACGCGATTGCTTTGTACACTCTGAGAGCGAGTATATGGCGATTCTGGAGAAATTTGTGAAGGAAGCTATTTAGGTTCTGAGGTTTGCTTGAAGACTTGGGAGTTGGTCAAAAGCATATCAAGGTGTTTTGTGATAGTCGAGTCTTGTCGTTTAGCAAAGAACCAAGTCTACCATGCCACGTGCAATATACGTTGGCGTTGATTCGTTATCATTTCATGCGAGAGATTATTGAAGAAGGTGGAGTACTAGTTGAGGAAGATTAGTGCGACGGAGAATCCATGAGATATGATGACGAGGTGTAGCCAATCAATAAGTTCAAACATTATGCGGACTTGATTAACATCACAAATCTGAATTAGCGTTGGCGTCGTTGATCTAGCAATTGAAGAAATCATTTAAAACCAGCAAGTCGCTAAGGTGGAGATTTGTTATATATTGCTCCTTAGTGAGAAAATTAGAAAAGTCACGTTGGTTAGGAATGAAGATGGGTGTTGGATTTAGGAAATTTATAAATAAAGCGCTCATTAACCGTTTATGCTTGTCCCAAATTTGTAAATCTTATCTCTTTTGTAAGGGTAATTGATTAGCTTTCGATTTTGCCCGATTAGTTGTAATCTTGAAGTTCATTCATTTGAAGATAGTGGAAGTGGTTGACGGCCTTGGGGCACTAGGTAACATTTATCTCTGAAAACCTCGTTAAATTTAGTGTTATTATTTTTCTGCTTTAATATTTCTGTTTCAATATCTGTTTTAGTTTATTTTAACATTATATTTCCAATAGCATTATTTTGTCAGGTTAGTTTGAGTTCTATTTATTTAAATCATAAGTGAATAGTAACTACTTAGAATAGGGAAAATATATGATATACAAATATCAAAAAACATCACTAAAGGGTATAATCATAAAATGACAGACGATATCGTATAGCGTTTTTTTGTCAAAATGACGGTTCAGTCTTAGAAACTCTCGTTGGTAAAAAACTAAAAAAGCGCCTTAGAAAAGCCTTTCTAGTTATAAATACCTTCTTCCTTTCCCGGCAAAACGACAGATCCTCTTCGTGAAAGAGGGTTCAAATTCGATCATTCTCCGCTTTTACATTTCAGTGGTGATGTCGTCGACCGAGGGAGCTTCTTCTTTGCGATTGCGTCTGCATGAATTCCTCATGGAATCTGCTGAAGTGAGCATTCAATCTCCCCTTTTCTTTCCAATTGTTTACTCTAATTGCTGAAATTCGTATCAAATTCCATGGTCGCTCATTCATTTGGTTTCTCTTTCGGACAACAAAAGCGGCTCCAAGTCACTCCAATTGTCAAATACAGTGCATTGTCACTTTTCGCTGATAGATTCTACTATTGTTTTCTCAGGTAGTTTTTTCTTTTTCTTGTTTTTCAGTTTTTTTTTAAAACTCTCGTTGTTCTTTAAATACACATTTCTTTTAATTTTTAAGCTTGTTTTTTTTTTCAATTTAGATATTAGTTAACTTGTAATTTGTCATTACTCATTAGCTTTTTGTAATCATGCTTTGACCATGGTTTCCATATTTTTGCGGTGAATTCACATGGACTATATACAATTGATGGAAATCACCCATATAGGGTTTAGTTTTAGCATATTTCACAAAAGTCTGATTTAAGAGAATTTTTTAATGTACAATTTGGGTATATGAAATTTTCATATACAATTTGGGTGTGAAATTTTCACATACCCATACTCATGTGAAAAGGAAAGTTAAAAGGGTGTGTAAAGATGACCGTGAAAATTACACGCACATTAAAGTGTGTAATTTTCGTACAGATATGTGCTAGTTTTGTGGAAACGAAAATTGAGAAAATGAACAATAACATGAATAACGACATACTAACTCAAACTAGATTGTAAATATTAATATAACTCAACACTATTTTGTAAGCTTCCTCTAAAATGATAATTGGTTTTCATTTTTGGTTGTTAATGCTCACCAGTGGTTCTGTTATCTCCTTTTTCCTCTGCAACCTTGCACTTTTTATTTTATGAGAGATTCATTTTGTATTTGAGGTTTGCTTGTGAAATTGTTTCATATGATTTTCTTTTTCCTTAGCTCTGATTGATGTTATAATCATATCTATCCAGTTTAGAAGTAACTGATTTGTACGATGGCCGACTAAAGTGATTACATCTGTCTCAGTTACCATAATCTTTAGCTTTTTGCTACCTAGTGTTGAATCCTTTTGAGCATTATCTACTGACTAATAATAGCAAGTATATGAGGCCTTAGTGGCCTTTTAAACCTGGCATCCTTATTTTCTGTTCTTTTTCATCAGTATCTGATTCAGAGTTTTCATCTACATCATAACATGTCCCTGTTAGTTTTATTTGACAAGCTCAGTCATCTAGGTTTTCTAACATAAAAAAAAGAGGCTCTAATCTCTCCAATTCACAACCAGTAATGTCCCTGAATAAACGCTGGTCAATTCTGATTTATATTCATGCTTGCTTTGTCAATCTAAGTTCATATTTATCAGGTGGTTCTTATCTAATTTATGCTATAATTTGTGGCCTGTATTCACAGGCTTCAACCAGACAGTTATATTGCGAACAGGCTTTTACAACCCATGACGGAGAGCAACTTGCAGTTATTTGCTCTTGTTTCGATATGGATTTCAAGCAAAGTGGGTTTTTTTTATATAATGTAATGGAATTTCTGCTCGTCTTTTTTTACTTTACGCACATGTTTTCTACAATATGGTACTATGGTTGGGTTTCAGATGCACAATTCCCCTGCTTTGTCTGTGAAATACTTCAAGTGTTTTGGAGACAAGGTTATCGAGGAACAACATTTTACGACGAGAGATTTCTTTGAAGCAGTAAGATATTTGTCATTTCTAATGGTTGAAAAAAATTTATATTTTCTCCTTTGTGGCTGACAAGGGCTTCAGTAGGAGTTGATCTTCATGCAGGTAAAGGTTAATATTTATGAAAATCCCACTATTCAGGTGCAATAAGGTGATATATATGCTTGAATTTTTATTGGAAGGCCTTGAATTATGAGATTGGTACGGGAAATATTGCTTATATATTCCTTGAAGAGCTTTTATTTCAACTCAAGTAAGTTTCCGATTTCATACAATCTTTGGTTTCTTTCATAATGGATTGTAGAATAAAGGTGTGAACTCGCTCTGTCTCTTCTGAGAAATAACTAGTTTATTCTCTATATACTCTGGTTTTAGGAGTGTAGCAATAGTTGGAGACCTTCTGAAGGTTGAAGCATGTATGGACACAATGGATCTCCTTTATGAAAAGGAGGAAATGATGGTTCTATTTAGTTCTCCTCGTTCCCTTGCTGCCTCAATTTTGGTATGTCAGTCGGTGAATTTAAGTCTTTATTTTTTATTTTTTTCATATTTGATCTTTACTATTATTGTTGTTGTTGTTATGGGTTAAGTTCCCACATGGTCACTTTGTTTAGGTTAAAGGTGTTGTTTAATCCCTTTGTTTACAAAAAATAGCTTTTAAGTTCTTTTGTTCGTGAAAAATCTATCATTTAAGTTCTTTTGTGAAAAAAATGTTAGGTAAGGAAAAGTTAACTTTTCATCCAATTTTTTATAAAATATAACGGAATAGTACATGTGTCACATACATGTTTATATATTTTGATAGGTATATACGTAAAAATTTATTGGACTTTGTTAGTATTATTGAGGTGCTATTTTATTGTTATAAATTTTAGGGGTGTTATTTTTTCGTATTGTAACTTATATTCCCCACTCAAACTTTTTTGTAGGTTGCTTCATATGTCATCACCATTCCAAGACAAAGGTGGGAGTTTCCCATCCTTTCTTGGGGTAAGAGTTTTGTTGCCTCTCCTTATATTTTTTCGATTTGAGGTTTTAAAATAACATGTATAGTTTGTACATAATCAAATCAATCTTATAGTAGTATACAACTATTACATAGCTTTTAGATAGGTACACATATGGTTATATGAATAGACTTTACATACATACATTAGTTTATGTACCACGTCTACATATAACTAGACATATATATACGCATAAAATATACAAACTAACATGCTATTTTGTGACCAATTCGATTATATGAAGCCCTTAACCAATAATATTCAAATTTGTTTAAAAATTGACCATTAAAGAGACTAAGATGTTTCATAAAACTATTGGTAATTTGTAGGTGTCTGTTATTACTGTTTGCTCTTTCTAGATAGAAGAGCTCAGCTTTGGATTATCTGTTCCATTGTTGTAAAATCCTTAATCTAGGCTACGAAGTTGTCCTACAATTGGAGAGATTTTTTGTTCGATTTTTTTTTTCTTTCTAATGCTTGATCTTAGTGACTGTCTTTTTATATTAGATCTCTTACATTGGCTTCTATTAGAAGTTTTTGGGAAATCAACTCTCCCAAAAACTTAAGGTATTAGGAGAATTGGTTTTCTAACAATTTCTAATTTGATATTAGAGCTGGAGGTTATATATTCAAATCCTAGTAATCCCAATTGTTTAATCACAAGTGTTTGGCACTTCATAGTGCACAGAGCCAACACTTTTGGGGGAATGATAAATGCATAAAATTATTTTTGACCTTTTTTTCAATAACTTAAACTTTTAGAAAAATTGGTTTCCTAGCAACTTCTTATTAGAAACTCATGCTTATCTTATAATTGATTGTGAAGAGCTTATTTTTCATGGAGTATATATACACATATATGAGCAAGTCCTAATTAAAGGACTGTTTAGTTTTAATTATTAACAAACTAATATTAATTTAGCACCATAAGCTAAACAAAATTGTAAATATACCAGATACATATTAACTCTAATGATTGCACTAGAGGCCCTAAACTGGTGTCACACTTAGTTTCTAATTAAATGATAGATAATGTTTGTTCCTTACAAGATTAAGCATATCAAAGTTTTAATTTTTCCCTTTCAATAACCTACCATGTATAAGATCTTCTAGAAAACTTTTCAGAAACCTACTTTAGATCTATGGGTCTGTCTAAAGATATTATAATTTTGTTTCCCTTTATCTGCCCCCTGTACTAGGGGTGGACATTGGGTGGGATATGCAAACATTTGGGCCAACCCCGTCAGAGTGCCTCTACCCTGTGTCAATATTACTTTCCCCTCTGTGCATATCTTGGACAATCTTGATTCTATTGTGTTGGTCAATGACGAGTTAAGAGTACAAACAATGAGGTAGATTTGCACAAGTGATAAGAAATTTGGACACAATTTTCATAGTTTTGAGCAGGTGGTATCAGTTGGATTAAAATGTCATAATGCAACTAGATGGTGATGTCATCACCCACTTTGAATTTGCAGATGAAGACGTCATCAGCTAGATGAAGACTTATTCTGTTGTAATATCTTTTTGTTTACGAATCATGGCTTAAAATTTGTTTTATAAGCTAAGGGTGTGGCTTCGGATTGGTCCACTAACTTTTACTTATTACCCAAAGTCTGTTAAGTTTAAAAAATAGGACACCAAAATTCTATGTAGTCGTTTGACTGACATTGATGAACGTTGACTTTTTTGAACAACACCTTCGTCCTCCCGTGACAGCAATATTGATGATCTTATAAAGCTCTTGGAGAGGTGGTGGCTGGTTTGATGACAAGTGAGTCTCTAAACAATGAAATTGAGGGTGGCTGTAGTGGTGGCAAAATATTTTCGGCATCCTTGATTTTTTTCATTTGGAGACATGTCTATCAGCAAACCCACCACCACTTAACTGTTTTTGTGGAGAGCTTTCAATCTCCACCGATATCATGGCTGCTGGAGATGCCAATCAAAGGTCAACTACTTCAAAGCTAAAGCTAGTGGAGTTGAGTTCTGCCAAGTTGGGCATAGTTAGAAAAGGTCTACAAAATTAGACTTTCCTCCTCCTGATATTTTTCCCAAATGCATTGTGTTTTTGTTGTTTTGCTAAAATCAAAATGCATTGTTTTCCTTCAAATACTTCTTTCTTTCTAGTTTGAGGAACTTCATGGAAACGAGGTTCCTATTTTCTTAGAACCTCAATATTTATTCCTGTCAGGGGCTTAATAAATTTCTTATTACAATTCTTAGCTGTGAAATAATGGATACTGATTTGTGGGATATTTGTTACAGTCAAGTTTATGACAGCGTGCAATGAAGAGGAAATATTTCAAAATGTCAGAGAAATCCTTAAGCATGCACT
This sequence comes from Hippophae rhamnoides, assembly GCA_033030585.1. NCBI lineage: Eukaryota > Viridiplantae > Streptophyta > Magnoliopsida > Rosales > Elaeagnaceae > Hippophae > Hippophae rhamnoides. The sequence continues at coordinate 42,799,402 of CM065436.1, read as the reverse complement.
CAATCCTCCTTGCCAAGGTACAAAGTAGACGCTGAGGTCCTCGGGCAAATTCTTTGAATAGAATCCATTGCTTGGCTCTGTATACCAAAGCTAGTGTCTAGCAAGGAGACAGAAACAGATGAGATTAGTTATCACTTTCCCCTCATAATATCATGTACAAGTACATATGAAATTGGCATTCAAATATTTGTAAGTTGTACATAACATGTATATATGTATGCCGCATGTATATTATATACGGTGTGTACGTATTACATATATGCATACTGTATGCAACCGACATGTTATTTTAGGATCAATTCGATTATTTGTTACATGTTATATGAGACCTTAACTCTTTTTTGTGTTTTTGGAAAAACGTATGATGACGATTTACGAAATTGATTTACATTTATGTAAGATATGTGGACTCTACCACATGGCTATTTGAACTCATTGAAGAGATTGAGGTGAACCTTCGTTCCATTTCTTTGTGAGAACCAGTCAAGGAACGAAGGCAGTGGCCCAATTGTATAGCCATCAATAATGTCATCTGGGAAATTTTAAATGAATAGATATAGGGCCAATTCTAATAACATCCTAGAAAGCCTCCAAATACTACCCCAATATGTAAAATTATTAGGGTTATGTATTTTAGAGGTATGTATTTTGAAGATTTTGTAGGATTATGTAGAATTTTTCTAGATATAGCTCTATCTAATTTGCCTGATTGCCACATGAAATGTATAAGGGATCAAATGCATCATTGATCCTTATACTATTCAACTTTAACCTATTTGATTGCTGTACAAATTTTTCATTCACTTTAATCATTAAACAATTGATATTGTATCAAATTAGGTCTAAAATGACGAATCTTTTCAAAAACCTATTTCATTCAACTTAAAGTCAACGTTTTTTTAAAAATAAAATAAGGGTAATAATCATAAAGCTATAAAACTTTCTTTCTTGCGTTATTTTTTTGCTATTTTTTTTCATAAATATAGAAACTTGAGTCAATAGTTTTTTTGTAAATTTTTTTTATAAAAACAAGGGAGTCACTACAAAGTTAGGTTTTATATTTATTTTAAAAATAACATTTAAGTCTTATATTTTTTGTTGTGATTGTTTAGTCTTAATGTTAAAAAAAGTGACCATAGAAAGACAAATGATTAGTTTTTAGGTTATTTATTTATTTATTTATTTTTGTTTAATTTTTTTTCAATTCTTTTAATTACAATTTATACAAGTTAAAATAATATATATTCAATGCAGTTAAAAAAAATAAAAAAAATACAAAAGCAATTATATTGTTTTTGTGTGGTCAATTTTTAATAACAATATGATTAAATTATTATAAAAAATAAGTATATGATTTAAGTATCATTTTTATAATAAATATAAAACTCTATGATTAGTTTTTAGGTTATTTATTTTTATTTTTGTTTAATTTTTCTTCAATTCTTTTAATTACAGTTTATACAAATTAAAATAATATATATCCAATGCAGTTAAAAAAATAAAAAATACAAAAACAATTACTCTACCTTTGTGTGGTCAATTTTTAATAATAATAAGATTAAATTATTATAAAAAATAAGTATATGATTTAAGTATCATTTTTATAATAAATATAAAACTCGGTATTTATGTACAAATTTCAATCAACTTAAGTCAATGATGTTTTTAGAAGAAAATAAGTCACCAAATTTATTTTTTCTTTGTTTGTTAATAATTTTTATTTCTGAAAATAAACTTGAATAATAATAATAATAATAATAGCAAAATATTGTGGAAAAGCTTGCTTTTATATTATTGTTAATATATTATTTTGAAATATTTTAATAAAAATGGGGAAAAATATTGGTTTTTAAATTTAGAGATAAATAGGGTCCTATATTTATTATAAAAATAATGCTTAAGTCATATACTTATTTTTGTAACAATTTAGTCATATATTTATTTTTTATAATAGTTTAGTCTTATTGTTATTAAAAAGTAATTACACAGGGACAAAATAATTTTTTATTTTATTTTTTGATTTTTTTAGTTGCTAATAATAAAGATTATTGTAACTTGAATAAACCATAACTAAAATAATCGAAGAAAAACTAAATAAAAATAAATAAATAAAAACATAAAAAATGGGATAAGAGAATTCTTGCTATTATTTAGTATTCTCTATTTCTTTTTTTAATTGAAGAAATAGTTAGAAAATCAAACAACAAGTACAAAAATGAGTAATAAACACTAGTAGAGTCCGATACGATTCAATTAAACATTTTTTCTATTCAGGTTTGATTGTGTCATAGCTCTATAATTTGGATCAGGTTTATCGTTGGATGAACTGTATTGTTAATATTGATCCCAAGGAAAAAATGGCATTGAAGAAAAAATAAATAAAAACATAAAAATGATTAGTTGTCTTTATGTAGTCACTTTTTCATAATAATAAGACTAAATTGTCACAAAAATTAAGTATATAATTTAAATATTATTTTCAGAATAAACGCTGGACCTATACGTTCATTATCATTGTTATTGTTTTCTTTTCCACAAAACGATTTACTTAATTTGAGTCATATTAGTTTTTGAAAAAAAAAATATAGAGAGAGATGTTTTAGACCAAATTTAGATTATATATTAATAGTTTAAAGATTAAATTTGATGAAAATTATATAGGCACAAAATTAGACGGTTTTAGAGAATATGAGTACTATTTGTGTATATTAATTATGTATTCCATTAATTAGCAGGAAAATTAGTATTGTGTTTTTTCTGTTTTTTTTGCTCTCTTTAATATCCACATTATTCATACATTTATGATTGGGATTTTAATCTCTAAATTTTTTACTTACTTAAATAGGCCATATGTCGTTTAGACAGAAGCTCGTTTATTGCAGCTCTAATTAGTATTATTGGAAAGCCAAAAAATGAGTAATGTCTCCCTTAAGATTTGTAATCTTTAAGTTGTTTATAATTTTACTTCTGCACGTGTGTAAATGCACATATAATAATATATTAATTGACATTGTACAAAGTTTTTTTCTTGTTCTAAATTAGGTAGAAATTTGATTAAAAAACAACATTAATATGATACACTTTACCAGTAATTAGATGTTAATTACGAATAGAACGTAATAATAGAAATAAGAAGCTAATGAGTCGTTTTTTAGAAAATCAAATTACTTTCCATATTAACTATCTTATTAAGTAAATATTATAACACAACTTGATTCGTTGTAGATACATGGATAAGACATCGAAGCTGAATGGATGGAAAAATTGATATTTTTGGTTTTTGATAAAGTCGCTTCCTTATGTTTCAAGTTTCTCAACTAAGAAATGACTTTATCTGTGTAAATCAATTAATGGTTTTTATTTGTCCGGATGTAATATTGGTTGCAACTTATTACCTCTCAATATCTAAAAAAGAGTTATCTTAATTAACAAAAACAATTATGAATTAATTCATTAAGAGTTGTTATCAATTAAAATGCTAATAATTATCCCGTAATTATTTAAAAGAAATAATTATAGAAAAATAATTACGACACTACAACAAGTCTAACTACATAGATAAGGAATATGTATGAGGTTATTTCTTCTCCGTATGTGTATTTAATATTATACATATTCATGCATAACTTGAAAATAAGATTTCATAACAAAGAACTACAATCAAACATTATCTTTCCTCTTCATCATAAAGTGAGACCTAGATCGTCTCTACGTTCACCAAATCTCATTATTGATTTAAGTATCGGAGGACCAAAAGCCATAATCCTCTTACGGTAGTCCGAGATCCTAACTATGGGTTTGAAAATTCTTTTCAATAAAAATAAAATTTTTAATAACAAAAATTGTGGAAGCTATTGATATTGGGTAACAAAAATTTGCCCAGCAACAACAAATATCTTATGATATGAATAATTTAATTATAATAAAGTAGAGCAAGAAATATGCTTTTATAGCTTGTAAATAAACAGTTACAATCTTCAGGCTTTCAAGTCTTGTCTCTCAATGAGTAAGAACGCGATAGATGGGAATCTTTGCAAACTCTAAGTTGATTAAAACTTGTTTCTAGTTCACTTATAAGAACCTCTTATTATTGAAGAACAATGATTTTCTATTAAAAACACCTTCTTAAGAATCTTAGGTAAATATATATATATATATATATATATGTATATATATGTATGTATATATATGTATATATATATATATATATATATATATGTATGTATATATATATATGTATGTATATATATGTATATGTATGTATATATATGTATATTGGCCGGTCATACAAGGGGGAATATAATGTATTTAAATGTTTTTATTGGACCTAGTTTGAGTTGGATTAAGATCCTAAAAATATCTCCAATTAAGAATCTTACACAGAATCAAATTGTGTGCTTTAACGAGAATCTTTTTCCTATTATCTTAGTCCACTTTCATGCCAATGACTCCCATTCCAATTGATGTGCTACAATTTAATTATATAATTAATTAAAAATCAAATTTGTAAGTTATGTTATACTCATGTTTGTGTGTTAATTTTCTATTTACAAAATACGTTGTTTGTTATTTTACTTAGTGTCTTTATCTTCCCCTGTTTAAGGTTAGTTACTACTAGGCGTGTCTATAAACCGAATCGGACCGGACTGAACGATTTTATAAATCAAACGGTCTGGTCCAATTTGTATTAATTAAAACCATTTTTTAAACGATCCGGTCTGGTTATATTAATTTTTAAACCAGACGAACCGGACCGGTTTAATAATATATTAAAATTTTTGTTGAAAAAACAAGAAATAACTCTACACAAAAGAGCTCTTATTATTTTCTTCATGTTTTCATTACAATTGTATAGCTATTTATAAGGAAATTTTACTCCTTCAATTACTCTTTGAATTAAGCATCCCTTGATTTACTCATTGAATTAAGGATTCCTTGTTTTACTCCTTGAATTAAGGATTCCTTGTTTTACTCCTTGAATTAAGGATTCCTTGTTTTACTCCTTGAATTAAGCTCCTTGTTTTGCTCCTTGAATTAAGGTCCTTGTTTTATTCCTTGAATTAAGAGCTAATATCCAATACTCCCCCTCAAGCTGGATCCAAAAGGTTTATGGATCCAAGCTTGGACAAAAGTCGTTGAAACTGATGAGAAGCCAAGGGCTTGGTGAAGATGTCAGCCAGTTGGTCGAAGCTTCTTGTATAATGTGTCTGAATCACTTGTGATTGAACTTGTTCACGAATGTAATGACAATCAACTTCAATGTGTTTCGTCCTCTCGTGAAACATTGGGTTTGATGCTATATGCATGGCTGCCTGATTGTCACAAAATAAGGACATAGGAAGAGTTGTAGGAACACCTAAATCACATAGAAGACCTTTAAGCCATATCAACTCACACGTAGTTGAAGCCATTGCACGATACTCAGCTTCAGCACTTGATCTAGCGATGACAGTTTGCTTCTTACTCTTCCATGTGACCAAGTTTCCACCGACAAATGTACAGTAGCCAGTGGTGGACTTGCGATCGATTGTATTCCTTGCCCAATCAGCATCACAATACCCTATGATTTGTGTGTTGTCATTCTTCTTCATGATGATACCACGACCCACTGATCCTTTTAAATAGCGTAAGATCCTTTTAACAAGGGTCAAATGCTCAAGTGTTGGGGAGTGCATGAATTGGCTCACAATACTTACAGAATATGCGATGTTAGGTCTGGTGATTATTAGGTAGATCAACTTACCAACCAGTCGCTGGTAATAACTTATATCTGTGAGTGGCGTGCCCTTCAAGCTAGGTTTGAGCTTGCTGTCAAGAGGGGTAATGGCTGGTTTAGCATCACTCATGTTAGCTTCCTTGAGCAAATCTAGGACATATTTCCTTTGGTTAAGAAAGAGTCCCTTGTGCGAGGTTGCCATTTCTATACCAAGAAAGTACTTCAATATCCCAAGGTCTTTAATTGCAAACCTTTGTCTGAGGGACTGTTTGAGGTTGAAAATCTCGTCAGCATTATCACCTGTAATTATCAGATCATCTACATAAATCAGCACAACCAATTTTCCCATAGTTCCTGTGCGAACAAATAGTGAAGAATCAGCATTGCTGCTTTTGAAACCAACACTAGTGAGAACTGAGCTTAGCTTGGCATACCAAGCTCGTGGGGACTGTTTCAAACCATAAATGGATTTGTGCAATTTTCACACTAAATCCAGTTCATTGCTTTGAGGATGCCCGGGTGGCAATTTCATATAGACTTCTTCTTTGAGATCACCATGCAAGAATGCATTCTTCACATCCATTTGGTACATGGACCACCCCTTGTTTATAGCCACAGACAGTAGCACTCTTACTGTGTTCATTTTTGCAACAGGTGCAAATGTTTCTTTGTAATCCACCTTGAATGTTTGAGTGAATCCCCGAGCCACCAATCTTGCTTTATACCTCTCAATTGATCCATCTGACTTGAATTTTAGCTTATAAATCCATTTGCAACCTACGACTTTCTTGCCTTTTGGAAGTTTGGTGATGCTCCATGTGTTGTGTTGATCTAGGGCTTTAAGTTCTTCTTGCATGGCTTCCTTCCACACCTCTTGGCTATTGGCCTCATGAAAGTTTTGAGGCTCATTGTAACTCGATATAGTGCTGAGGAATGCGGCATGGGTTGGTGTCACTCTCTTATATGACACATAATTTGAGATGGGATGTGTGGGTTTGTAGGTGACAAAGTCTTGAAGTCTTGTGGGAGGTTGCCTAACACGCATTGGATTACGTCGTGGAGCAGGAGGAGTTATCTCACACTCGTTCACATCTTGTACCATATTGTGAGGATCATCTTGATTATCACCATCTTCATGCAATGTACCATTAAGAAGAGACCCTTCATTGTTACTTTCAGTGAGAGATGTATCAATGTTGACATGGCTGGGATCTTGTTGTTGTAGAGCCTCAAGTTTGATTCTTGGTAATGGAAACACATCCAAGATGTCATCCCTTTGACTTGTGATTTCATGTGACTTGTTGAAAAAATGGTTAGTTTCATAAAATCGAACATCTTTAGACACAATTAATCTCCTAAGTTGGGGATCATAACACTTATATCCCTTTTGTGTAGATGAATAACCAAGAAAAATACATTTAATGACTCTAGGATCCAATTTATCTCGATGATGAGATTGAATATGTACAAAGCAGTCTGACAAAGACTCTACAGGTGTGAGAGATTAATTTTCCTTCCTTTCATGACCTACAGGGAGACTTGAAATCCAAGACTTCGGTTGGGTAATCTATTGATGATGTAAGCTTTGTGATAACCCTTGGGACCAGAATCTCTTTGGTACATTCATTTGTAGCATTAATGCTCTAGTTTTTCAAGTAAGTTCCGGTTTTTGCGTTCAGCTACACCATTTTGTTGAGGTGTGCCAACACAACTTGTTTGATGCATAATGCCATGAATGCTCAAATATTGTTTCATGATATGGGACATGTATTCGGTGCCATTGTCAGACCTTAAGGTTTGAATTTTAGAGGAGAAATGATTTTTAACAAGGTTATGAAAGTCCTTAAATACTTCCATAACTTCATTCTTAGACTTTAAAAGATATAACCATGTGACTCGAGAAAAATCATCAACAAAAATCACAAAATACTTATAACCATCAAAAGATTCATTAGTTGGTCCCCATACATCTGAATGAACTAGTTCAAAACATTTACTAGCCCTAGACAAGGAAGAATTAAAAGGCAATCTAGTGGTTTTAGACAAGTGGCAAGTTTCACATGCAATTGCATCATTTCCTAAGTTTGGAAATAAAGTTGACAAAATTGGTGGAGAAGGGTGAGCTAAACGTTGATGCCACGATTGATTATCTTGGATAGGGTTAAACTTGGCTTGAAACCTGCAGGGATTGCTCTTGGATATGTAATAGAGACCATCTAAGTAAAACCCTTCACCAATCGTCTTTTTGGTGGCACAATCCTGAAAAATGACATTGTGAGGAGAAAAAATGGCTAAGCAATTCAAGGTATTTGTGATTTTTCCTACAGACAGAAGTTGGAAGGGAAAGAAAGGTACATATAAAACCGCCGACTCGATTTCATCTGACATTAATTTTATTTTTTCCTTTCCTAAAACCTTTACATTCTCACCATTTGCAATTGAAACTTGAGAAGGATTTGCTAATTTTTCAAACTTATGAGACTTTGACACATGGTTTGTCATATGATCAATGGCACCTGAATCTACAACCCAAAAATCATGCAACATATTTATTTTAAGAGCAGTTTTAAAGGCTTTTATGATACCTTGCATGTCCTCTTGTGGTATGAGTTTTGTATCTGCCAAGAAACCTGCAAACTTGCCTAGCAATGCTGTCGAGTTTCCTTCTTCTATGCTATCCACACAGTCAATTCTAACTCCTCCTGTCTTGTTTTGAAGATACAACATAAACTCATTCATAAGTTCAGCTGGATTCGTTGTGAAGTTTTTGAATGGATCAGACCCATTAGAGGTAGAGGCAGAAGCATGATTTGCACGATGTGCAGTACGATTCACTTTCTGTAAACCCTTATCCTTTATAAAATCAGGTTTTAATTCTGGATGTAGAATCCAACATGTGTCCTTAATATGGCCCGTATAGTTGCAGTGTTGACACTTCAAGTTTGGATGCTTCCCTTTGTACTTTCTCTCGTTGGTTAGATAGGCTCTTGCCTCAGGTGCACTAACCATTGTATCCTTGTTCATGACTTTTCTCCTTACTTCTTCACGTTGAATTGTCGCACATACATTGGTGAAGGAAGGAAGTTCAGTATTCATGAGTATGTGGCATCGTATATCTTCATATGTTGAATCGAGACTGGACAGAAGTTGAAATATCTTATCTTCTTCCGCTCTTTTTCGTAGCAGAGCTACATCGGTTGTATGAGGACGATATATTTCTAACTCATTCCACATGCTTTTCATGCTTCCTAAGAGTTGTACAAAAGGCTTACCATCTTGTTGCAGATTTGAGATGTCCTTCTTTAATTGAAAAACTCGTGCAGCATTGTTTTGACTGCCATACATTTCCTTGACCGTCTCCTATAGTTGGTATCTGATTCGAGTAATGGCGAATATTTCAGCTAATTTACGTTCCATGGAATTTAGGAGCCATGACATAACCAGCTGATCCTTACTAAGCCAAGATTCATAGGTTGGTGAGGAAACATCAGGTACTTCGATGCTTCCATTTATGAACCCCAACTTGGACCTTCCACCTAGAGCCAGAGACACTGCTCTTGACCAAGGCAAGTAATTAAACTCATTCAATAAGACTGAGCTTAATCTTTGATTTGGGTTGACATCCACCTCATGCATATTCATGAAGGAAAGCACCGATGAACTTTCAGCTTCTGATCCTAGCGGCTTGTCTTCCGTCATTTCAAAGATTGAAGATGCTAAGATAATAATAAAGCAGAAGCAAGTTAATTTTCCTGCTCTGATACCATGTTGAAAAAACAAGAAATAACTCTACACAAAAGAGCTCTTATTATTTTCTTCATGTTTTCATTACAATTGTATAGCTATTTATAAGGAAATTTTACTCCTTCAATTACTCTTTGAATTAAGCATCCCTTGATTTACTCCTTGAATTAAGGATTCCTTGTTTTACTCCTTGAATTAAGGATTCCTTGTTTTACTCCTTGAATTAAGCTCCTTGTTTTGCTCCTTGAATTAAGGTCCTTGTTTTATTCCTTGAATTAAGAGCTAATATCCAATAATTTTCATATTATTTCTCATTAGAGGTGTCCAAAAACCGGACTCGACCAAACGGTTTTATAAATCAAATGGTTCGGTCCGAGTAATATAAATGGTCCGGTCCGATTAAATTGCTTTTCCCAAAACTGGACCGAATCGGATCAGTGGCACCCCTAGTTACTACAGATTAGTAATTCACACATGTGCATAGTTAAATGTACATTGTATGTGAGCATGTTTACACACACCACATGGTTGGTTTTCATAGTGTACTTGTTAGGATGAGAGTGTTGGCTTTTGACAAGCGAGTCGACGTTGTCACTTGTGTTTGGTTCATTTCAAGTGTAGATATTTATAAAGTTTACTCGGTAATTTATGGGAAAAAGTGACTTTTTAGCACCTCGCCAACTATCTCATGACCACCTTTGCTACCACCCTTGGCGAGGTGATTGGCGAGATCATTGATGAGGTGGCCGATGAGGTAGCCAAATCAAGCCCTATAAATACCTCACTCATTTCTCTCTTCTTTACTCGTTGTTCAAGAGTTGAAATTATGCCAAAATACACCGAGATTTATATCTGATTTTAAAATTATTTTAGAGAGATTATATTTAAGAGTAGGTCATTTTTCTAAGTTTAGTAATCAAATCATATTCTGTTTGAGTATGTGGTTTGATTGTGTATCTCCTACACACGATTTGATATTAGTAGTGGATTGTGTGTCCGTGAGGTTATGAGTTGATATGCTTACTGTTATTGATCATAGGTTTCTAATCATATCACATTAGGTGGTGTTGGTTGTGAAAGATGGTTAGGTTTTAGCATTGAATCAAACAATTATAGAAGCAGTAACTGAAGAGTAGCAGTAGGCGATTTGGATAGAGGTCCTGACTGATAGAGGTAATAGTGATTTTACTGTCTATTAGTGTTATAACCTGTCTACTATTTAGTGAATTATAAGTTGTCGAATGGTTGCCTTAAGCAACTCGAGGATGCTACCATATAGATACAATCTCTATATGAGTTTATCTTATCATATCAATTGTTATGCATGATCTGATTTTGTGTTAGTACAATCCAGTTTAAGGTGTATTTGTTTCAACATACTATTAGCTTAAACTTTGGATACGAAAGCATTTGCTATTTATCTGCTTTCTATTTGACATATAATATCTATTATTAAAGTTTTTTACTTTTGATGTTATATTATTTGTGCTTCTCCTATATGAATTGTATAAGTGTTATAGTGTTCTATTCCTTGCGAGTTAGGGATGGGTCCTTTAGGAGTATGTATCTCCTTACACTGGTCATATATTGGGTCGTGGACTTTTTTAATTGGTGTCAAAGTTGGTGCACCTTTTTAGGCTTAGCCGCTTTGGTGTTGATAGTGTTAACTCGCATTTTTGTACACGCATTTTCTTTGATGGAGTCAGAAGGAGGAGGTAATATAGGTAGACCTCCACTTTTCAATGGGCTGAACTATGTCTATTGGAAATCACAAATAAAAGCCTTTTTATGGTCCCAAGGTGATCGTGTGTGGTTCCTTGTCAAAAATGGCTAGACGTATCCCACCAAAACCCTACCTGATAATACTATGATTCCTAAACCCATGATTGAGTGGACCAAAGATAAGAGTAAGGAACCAAAATGGAATAAATAGCAAGAGTCTTTATGCAACCATCAAGGATGTTTTTCCATATGAATACCAAAGAATTCATAGATGTACTTCTTCAAAACAAAAAGCATGGAACATCTTGGAGACCACTCACGAAGGTACTTTAGCAATAAAAAGATCCATAATTCTAAAGTTGAATAGAGATTTTGAACTCTTTATCATGCAAGAGAATGAAACCCTTGACTAATTATATGCTCACTTTTCCAACATTGTTAACTGTTTATACAACTTGGGTAAATCTATTAGTGAGGACAAGTAGATTGAGAAAATCATCGCAAGCCTACCCTATCAGTTTCACTCCAAAGTTACTGTGCTTAAGTCCATGTACAAGCCAGGTGAACTTACTATTGATGAGCTAGTAGGTGACTTGTAAGCCATCAAACTACATCACCTTTTACCAATACAATAGCATATTACTTCTAAATGGGAAAAGCTTAGCCTTCAAGATGACTAAGGGAAGTGAAACAATCAAATATGTGTGTATGATAGGTTGTGATAATAAGGATTTTGACCCTGATGAAGAGAAAATGAAATTCCTTGCTTAGAGATTTATCAATTTTTTTAAGAAGAAGAAACCTTCTTTTGGGACTACTGAAAAAGATACTTCTAGTTCCAAAACCTCAAGATCTATTAGAGATGATGAAGACTTAGAAAATGGTTTTGAGAAACCAAGTAAAGGTCAATTAAATAAAATAAGGTGCTTTAAATGTGGAAAGTAAGGACACATTGCTGCTCAATGCTTTCAGAAACTAAAACGCATAAACAAACGTGCAATGAAAGTTGGGATTGCGGTTTCAAACAGTACCAGTAGTGATGATGAGGATGATACTAACTTTATGGCCTTTGTTTCCTTTAGTAGTATCATTGATCCTTTGAATGTTACCTCAAAAATTCAAGAAGAGATTATTGAAGATTATAAAGTCAAAAATGAAAAAGAAGAATTGCTCGTTTCTTACGATGCTATACTTTTGGAGCATATTTAGTTTGAAAAGGATAAGAGAAAGGTATGGAGAGCCTTGGGGAAAAATAATGTGAGATTAGCACGTTGAAAAAAACTCTAAAAGAAAGGAAGTCCTTTATTAATGAACAACAACATGATTTCACAAGCAGATGTAAGTTCATTCCAAAAAAGTAAGATAATTTGCTGGAAATTTTTTATGCAAATCATGAGGAAGCTGAAACGCTTAAGGAAAAGTTAATGGTTCCTACTTGTGGTAAAGCTACTCAATCTTTGGTTGCCTACTCTTGTATGCATATGGCCCTCTTTTGATAAGGTTATTTCTGCTCGGAAAGGAGAGTTTGAAACTGGATATGAGAGAGGTGGGCAGACCCGCGAACCTGTTCAACTTGCAAAAACTTTGGGTGTTACGAAGCTGGTTTTTGTTGTGAATAAGATGGACGATCCAACTGTGAATTGGTCTAAAGAAAGGTGTTCTGTCTAATCTCTCGTATGGTTTGCTTGCAGCTGCTCACATGTAATACAACATACTTATGCTATTATTATTGTGCAGATATGATGAAATCGAGTCTAAAATGGTTCCTTTTTTGAAGTCATCAGGTTACAATGTGAAAAGAGGTAACCAATTATTTTTGAAGAATTTTTTTTTTTAAGTTTTACTTGATAATTCTAAATTATTTCCGTGGTTTTATTTGGCTTCTTGAACGGATCCCAGACACCTGTTTATCTTTCAATGTAGTGATTTTAACTATTTAAAGCAATTTGTTTCGGTTCTCAATTAACTAAATCCAATTTCCCTTGAGTTGTCTACTTGCAAGCCTGCTCATATCTAGTGGCTTATGATCAGGATGGATTATCTTTGTAAATAAGGAATTATATATTTTTTGCATTGAAATTTGGAATTGCATTGTTATGGCATGAGTGCAGTGGATGTGATTGTTTGGTAAGGATCTCAGCATTGATCTTTCACCCTTTTTTTTGTGTGGAGAAAATCTTGCTATTATTTTGATAACCAGAAAGCGAATAATGTTTACCGTCTTTTAATAGGAAAGTTGATGGTCAGGAAGATATCTTTTAGTATATTTTAGTAATTGCTTTCCAACGGTACTATCTTATATAAGATATAACTATATTTGTTTAGTCTTGCACACTTTAATTATGCTTTGGTATTATAGATGTTTTGTTCCTACCGATCTCTGGTCTCTTTGGCACAAACATGAAAACCAGAATGGATAAGAAAATATGCACTTGGTGGGATGGTCCTTGTCTTTTTGAAACTCTTGATTCTATCGAAGTTCCTCAACGTGATCCTAAAGCTCCATTCAGGTATATTTTGTAAACTTTTTTTTTTAATGAAATTGTATTAGTCTATTTCCTTGCTCGTTTTCTATTTAATCTGTGCTTTTCTCCACATCTATTTTGAACTTGTTTTTCTTTACTGTATCTCACTTCATGTTATCTTTTGTAGTCCAGTCTGTTCTGAGTTCGTATGATGTAATTTGTGGCATATGCTTTCACTTTATTTTAATTTCATTATGAACTTGTTTTCACTATTTATAGAATTGGGCTGTGTTGTATTTTTTTTTTGTTTTCATTTTATTATGAACTATGAATTAGGCACTTCAACTGTAATGACCTATCAGTTTTGAAGCTGAAATTGTTTTTCTTAACGTGCATCATCCAATGAATTTTTCATTGGTTACTAATTTTACTTTTCTCAATTGAAATGTTCTCTGAAACCTTTGGAATGGTTTAGCTGCTGTAGCACTTGCAGCTTATCTTTTCTGCTTCAAATCCAATATGTTTATGCACATGCTAGGGTACTTGTAATCTGTTTTGTGTTACGAAGTTTCACTATGTTGTAAGTGCCATGCATATTGCCATAGTAAACCCCTGGATGTTTCCTATATAATTACATCAATTTCATTGAAACTGTTTATTTATATAGCTCTTGGAGCCTATTTTTCTGCACCAAATTCAATGTGTTTATATTGAAATCCTTATTGTTTATTGTTTATTGTCAAATTATTCTAGCATTTTGGGAATGATTAGGAATTAATGAATTAGCTTCCTTTTAGTCTTTCAAATTGTATTATAAATAGAACCTAAGCTCTGTACATGAAATATACAAAATAATAATAAAGTTTTACAATATTTCAATTCTCAGTTCTTTTTTCTAGATGGTATCAAAGTTCGGTTCTTCCTAACCTAGCATTTCCATGACTGAAACAGTTTCCAGCCAAAAATCAGTCATCTACTGAAACTGTTCATACTATGAATCCTAGTTATTGGACAAACAATCTATAAAATTGATCGTCAATGGTAAGGAAAAAATGGTATACCTAACTAGAGAAACGAGAAAACCCAATTTGATCAACTTTGGTATACGATTTTCATACATTGGCCTCATTAAAGCATTAGAGCTCTTTATATTTTTCAGCACTGCCAATCATTTACCCCGATGATAAGTCATGAAAAACATAATGAGATAAAAAAAACCTAGCTGAGATTTGTGATATTTTCATCAATTTTCACCTAAAGGTTCAAACCCAATTTCAAGTACAAATCTAAATTCTCAAGATAGAGAATGGCTCATAGTACTTTAACCGCACCTTAAGTCACTATCTCCAAAAACATGGGATAATACAACAAAACTCGTGTTCACATTCCACTACAAAATTTGACAGTTGAACGAAAAAATAGACATCTTTTTAAGGTAGCTCGAGCTTTAATCTTCACCACAAACATGTCAAAAACTTTTTGCAGGGATGCAGTTTTAACCGTAACCTATGTTATCAACTGAATGTTCTCATTCCGAACACCAATTCAAAAGTTCCAAAAAACATTTCTAGCATCCCACCTTCAGTTTGGCCTCTCCTTTAGAGTGTTCGGTTGTACTATTTTTACTTACATTCCTGCTAATAATAGGTCCAAGTTAGACTCAAAAGTAACCAAATGTTGGTTACAAGTGCTATGATTACTCCACAAAAAAGGATTATTGCTAGTCACAATTTTACTTTTTTCAAAGACACCTTACCTTCAAAAGCCTTCTTTTCAGGGGGAGAAAATGAGTGAAGAGAGCCCTTCTGGCCAACACTTGGACCTAAGTCTTAGCTTTTGTGAATTCCCAACCACCACCACAAAAATTGCACCACCTAATCCAAACAATGAACCTACTACCTCATCTGGTTCTATTTGTCACCAAAAGTGGGAAACTCAAGCCAAGAAAAAGATACAGAAAAACCAAAAAACAAAGAGGTGATTATTTACTCGCGTAGGTCTAAATTAAAGGACAAAGAACTTCACACTTGATGCACCTAGAGAGTTAGAACCTTTGATAGGTCAAAATATCCACTAGTCTATCTCAAACCCAAGTAACTCTAAATCTCCTAAGTTTTGTGATTTACTTATTGCTCTTAGAAAGCCAACTTGATCTTGTACACTTCATTCTATTTTTAGATTTATTTCATATAATACTTTTTCTACTGGGTTTTGTGCTTTTACCACTAACCTTGATAGAACAGAAATTGCAAAGAAGTCCATGGGGCTTTAAAAATCTCCGAATGGAGAGAAGCTGTTATGGAAGAAATAAGGGCACTAGAAAAGAGGGTAATAGGTTTTGGAGGTCCTATAATTTTTACCAAATGAGTATATTAGCCCTATAATTAATGGGTTAAGTACCAGAGGTCCTATAATTTTTCAGAATGAACACTTTAGTCCTGTAATTTATGAGTTTAGCACTACCAATCCTGTTATTATGAAAAATAAACACTTTTAGTCTTAAAATTTATTAAAATTAGCACTTTTAATTTATCAAAAGTATTAAAAGGGTACTTATAATGCCTGATTTTCATAATTAACGTAACTTCAGATGCCCAACTCAAAAATTATGGGAGTAAAGGTCTCATTTGCACATAATAATTAGACTAATGTGACCTTCTTTACAAAAATTTACAAAAAATTATGGGAGCTCTCGTACCCAATGCAATAATTACGGGATTAAATCACTTAAAATTAAACAATTATGGGATCTTTAAGGCTAGCTTCCTAGAAAAAAATGGATTTAGGATGTAACATACTTATCGAAAGAAAAGACACCAATTGGTTGTAAATGGTTATTCACAATAAAATACAAAGTTGATGGGACGATAGAGTGGTACAAAGCTTGTATGGTTGCAAAAAGGTTTACACAAACCTATGGAGTTGATTACATAGTAACATCTACACTAGTGGCTAAATTGAATATAATAAGGGTGCTCCTATCATTAGCAACAAATCTAGACTGGTTGCATAAATGGCTGGATATTCAAAATGCATTTCTAAATGGAGAATTAGAAGAAGTTTTTATGACCATGTCATTAGAATTCGGTAAAGAAAATGCAAACGTGGTTTGCATATTGAAAAAATCGTTGTATGAGCTTAAACAATTACCAAGAGCATGGTTCGATAGGTTTGCAAAAGTGATGAGAAAACAAGGATATCAACAGAGACAATCAAATCATACGATATTTTTTCGATTGTGTTAGTTGATGATAATGCTTACTAGAGATAACTTGGAAGAAACTGGCAGACTAAAAAAGAACTTGGCGTAGAATTTGAAGTTAAAGATATGGGAAACATGCGATAATTCTTAGAAATGAAAGTTGCAAGATCAAAAAAAGGAATCAACATCTCTCAACTTAAATACATTCTCGATCTCTTTATTGAAACAGGCATACTTGGTTGTAAACTAAGTGATAATCCCATTGAAGTAGGAAAGAATTCAGAAAATTTGGGAAAGTTAGTTGATAGAGAAAGATACTAGAGACTAGTAGGAAAATTGATATACCTGTCCCACTCTAGACCTAACTTTGCATTTGCGTTTAGTGTAGTAAGTTGACACATGCACTCTCCAAAGGAGGACCATTTGGAATCAGTTTATACAACTTAGGTATCTCAAAGGGTTTCTAAGCAGATGATTGTTCTTCAAGAAAAGTAAGATTAATGATATAGAAGTTTTTATTGATGCAGACTAGGCTGGTTTAGTAGAAGATAGAAAATCCAACACTAGGTATTGTACTTTTTTTTTTTTTGGAACTTATAAACTTGGAGAAGTAAGAAACAAAATGTAGTGGTCAGAAACAGTGTTGAAGTAGAGTATAGAGTAGTTGTATGCAGAATTTGTGTAGCTTTATGGTTAAGAGAACCCTTGAACGGACTTCAAACTGAAGTAAGTTCTCTAACTAAATTTTACTGTGACAGCAAAACCGTTATCAATATCTCTCTTAATCTAGTTTAAAATTGACAAGATCAACCATGTTGAAGTGGATAGATATTTCATAAAAAAGAAGGTTAAAGATGAGACTATTTGCATGATTTATGTTCCCACAAAGGAACGAACGACATTTGTATTTATCAAAGGACTTCCCATACCAAATTTAAATGATTTTGTTTGTAAGTTGGATATGATCAATTTTTATGGTCAGACTTTTGGGGGAGTTTTGAAATCCTTATCTTTAATGTAATCCAATTTCAGCATGTAATTATGTCATTATTCTGGCAGTTTAGTAAAGATTAGGAATTAATTAATTAGCTTCCTTTTAGGCTTTCAAATTGTATTATAAATAGGACCTAAACTTTGCACATGAAATATATAAAATAATAATGAAGTTTTACAATATTTCAATGCCCTATTCTTTTTTAAGACTCCACATGCTACGGTACTTGTAATTTGTTTTGTGTTCTGGTGATGCATTTGTGATGGTCAAAATGGCACAGATACTGCCAAGGAAACCCCTACACCTGTCCTATATAACATATTTTTCCTTAGAAACTCATTTTACCATTGAGATTCTTATCCACCTTTTTGTTTTTGAAGCTTCTTCCATAGTAAGATATACCAGATAAGTAATGTTGAAAATTCAATCTGTAGGATGCCTATTATAGACAAATTCAAAGACATGGGAACTGTTTTAATGGGAAAAGTAGAATCTGGCAGCGTGCGTGAAGGTGACCACTTGATGGTTATGCCAAACAAAGTGTTATTCTATTCCATCTCTTGCTTATACCTGTATACATTCATTGTTGCATAGATTGATATTTTAGATGCTAATCACCAGGATCCCGTTAAAGTTCTTGCTATATTTGCTGATGAAGATAGAGTCAAACGTGCTGGGCCTGGTGAAAATCTAAGGATTAGATTATCGGGTATTGAGGAAGAGGATATATCGGCTGGTTTTGTTTTATCGAGTGTTGGTATGTGCTTTTGGTATTGTTGCATCTTGGTGCAAATTATTTTCTAATTTCTTTTATTAACGGTAGAATCATGGTCACAGGATACCCAATTACTCTCATTTTCCCCCTTTTTTGTGTGGGAGTATGTCAGGGGATACATCATTTCATTTCATTTTTCAATAGTGAACTTGCTACTGGTGACTTTTTGTTGGGGGCAGGGTTTGGAATTCTAGGCAGAGTTTATTTTAAGTTCATCTGTGCTTTTGGTTTTCTGACTTGATACGGTAGATGAATCTTCAAAGAGAGAGATGGAACAAGAGCAACAAAATGTTTGAAAGGATATTTATTTATTTTGTTGCATGTAATCCTTGGTGTCTTTTCTCAAGCCTTTAATAGGGAACTTATCCCCCTACTGGACCCAACCAAACATCTCTTTTTGCTATTTTCTCAATTTTGAAGCCTTGTCAGTTTGAGTCCTCTGGTCTACAGCTTTATTTGGGAGTTATCCTGTATTTGTTGCATCTGTTCTTCCCTGATTGTATCATCATGGCTTATTTTCTTGTAAGTCATATGTTTCTGTTTTCTGTATTAAATTTGTGGCTTGCTTATTTTCTCTTCATGCAGCAAACACGATACCTGCCGTCACTGAGTTCGTCGCCCAGTTGCAGATCCTCGAGTTGTTGGATAATGTGCGAACAGATAAGCTTTTTTGCTATCTTATGGAATTTATCAAATATGTAGTGTTTTATTGATTTAGTTACCTAAATACTGCACATGTTGGTTTGTGTAGGCAATTTTTACGGCTGGTTACAAGGCTATCTTGCACATCCATTCTGTTGTTGAAGAGTGTGAAATTCTTGAATTGCTCCAGCAAATTGATCCCAAGACAAAGAAACCTTTGAAAAAGAAAATACTATTTGTAAAGAATGGTGCTTTTGTTGTTTGCCGAATTCAGGTTAGCTTCAGTTTAAGTCCTGAGCACCTCAATGTTCTGTTTATTTTGTCTTGATGACATAAATGCCTGAAAAGGGTGTTTAACCAAACTCTAAGTCCAAGGAATACTGAAACAGTTTTAATGAACGAGTTGTTTTTCTAGGTAGTACATTATCTGCCAACTTGTACTTGACAGCAACTGCAGATATTTGCAAAGTTTTATTGATGTCCCTCTTCTTTTTGGCCTATAATAGTGGATACTCTTTCTACTACCACTACTATTTCTTGAGCTTGATGTCTAAAGTTCTGACGGATTTGGTCCACATATACATACTGCAGAGTCCAAACATGTTTTGCTTGCCGCCAGCACGTATTGAATAAAGATATATTAAAGTGCTTATATATTTCCATTCTGTCTATTTGGATCTCCTCACAGGTGAACAACATGATATGCATTGAGAAGTTCTCAGAGTTTCCACAACTGGGAAGGTTCACACTTCTTACTGAAGGTGATGAAACAGACTGCCATTTTCTTTTCTGATGTGTTTATAACTTATGGCCTCTCATTATAGAGTATTTAATTTTATTTACAGGAAAAACGGTAGCTGTGGGGAAAGTCACCGATCTTTCTTCAATGAGCACCTAAAAACGTTTTTGAGGAGTAGGTTAGAATTTCTATATGCTTCAGTTTTGTTTTTTCTTTGTAAATTTAATTTTTCTCGATATTACTTTTGTTATCTTTGCTGGGCTGGCTGTGTCATATTTTTAGTCGTGATCTTTTCCCGGGAAGCTTGAACTTCAATAGAATTTCTCCTTTAAAGTTTGTGTTAATTATACTATGAATTGCAGGAGTCTGGCTCTGGCATGAGTACTTTGCAACTTGTAAATTTTAAAACGTTTTATAATGCTATTAAAAATTACTCTGGCTGAGATATGTTCGATTGCCATTAACCTAACCTTTAAATTTGCCTTTTGTTTTAGGGGGATCTACTTTGGCCTTGCAATAAGTTTTAGTTCTCAAATGAAAATGAAGTAGGCCTTTGTTGTATATAATGTCATCTGCATGTTTTTATTGCATAATTTCCCATACTATGATATAATAGTTAAGTTAAAGATATCATCTACGAGTTTTAGGGTAAAGATTGGTTACTGTCCATTACATTTACTCGTTAAAGACGGGGGACTACTAGCTTTAGTATAATCATGTTTGGGTCTTAGAAATCATCCATCTTTTGGCTTGATTCCCATTCATGTGCATTCTCTGCATGGAAAATGCATATTCCATATATGTGACTATAAAGATGGTTTTGTGCCTTCGTGATTTACTTTGATATAGAAGTGCCTTGGTGATTCGATTTTGTATTTCATTTAAAATCTTGTTAATGCTTCTTACGTCTAGGTAATTTTCTGGCAGACAAGAAATATCAGGACAAACTTTATTTAAGAGAAATTCCAATGGCAACATTAGTCTGTTGTAGTGGAAGATTCCTTGTTCATGGAGCTGTATTGATTCTTATATTGCCTGGAGTATATTATGAATATTGCTACTGCCAGTGTGTTTACTTTTTTTTTTCAAACCGAGTAATTTATTTTATTGCAGTTTCTGGGGACAGAGCTCGTAATTCATCCATTGTCATCTTGATCTTGTTCCTAGTTATATGATGGTTCTGTTAGGCCTACTTAATTGTAGTGATGCCCACCGGTTTTGTTTTGGTCAATTGATGCCCACTGGTTTAACCATATGAATTTCACTATGAGAATTGAGAAGTTAAAAGGGAAAAATTAATTATATGCTATATATACTTATATGCCCACTTTTTAGCACAAGCACAACTATTTCCTTTTATGCTCCCGTTATATACCCAATATACACTTTACAACGAGTTGTATGCTTCTATAACTCGAGTGTATTTGCTTGTGATAGTAAGTGGGTTGTATAGCAATCTTCATCCTTAATTTTGCATGTTACTTATAATCATCCTGTGTATTTGGTTTTTTATTCTTTAAAGTGATCATCTTATTATAAAATGATGAATTAGTTTTAGTTAATAACTTTACTAATTACTAGGAATTATTTACATAGTTTTATAGGATTGAGTCTTAAATCGTATGATTTAAAATTTTAAGGGTTTATATATGAAAATTTTAAAATTGAGAATCAAATAGCACATTTTAGAAGTTCGGAGATTTTTGTATGAATTTAACAAAAGTTTGAATCAATGTATAATTTAACAAGTTTACTAATTTTATTAAAATAATTATATTTATTAGTTATTTATCGGATAAATAAACACTTGTATTTAAAGTATATATTACTATTTTATTTTTATTATAAAAAACATTGTATACAATATGCAGTCGAACAAGAAAAGTTAGAGCTAGAAAGTTAACAACATAAGGATAATGAGTTGATCTATTTCGATGTCATATTTATTATTTATTAAATTGATCGTTATGTCAGACAAATTGTGTGCGATAAATACACAAATATATGTATCGTAACAAGTAATATAATGATAAGTAAATATCGTACCTACGAAGATTGTTTTATTATAAATTAATTTTTAAAACTAAAAATAATAAAAATTAATTTTTTTGGTGTTTTTATATTTTAAGAAAGTAAAATTAAAATAATTAAAAGTAAATAGCAATAATTAATTAAATTAGATTTTGTCATAAAAAATATATGAGAAAATATTTAGGAATATTTAATATCTCAATTTTTTAAACATGTGAATCGATAATTAATTTAATCACATTTTCATGTCAATTAAATTGCATACTATTCATTAAGTTCATCAATTATGGATCACATACATAAGAATCATACATCTATATGTAGTAGAAACTATGCATATTATTTATTCAAGACAAACAATTAAACAATTCTCTCAAATCTATTTAATTGCCTATATAAATAAATTGTTGGTCAAACAATTAATAGCATAAAAATTAGATTAAATAATATAATTAAATTAATATTATAATTGAGAAAAAATATTAGATCATCACATGGTGAAAATTAGGTTCATAAAATCCCTAGATTAATAAATTAATTATATATAATTGTATTCATAAAACTCATATTTTTCATAAAGAAAGACATAAAATTGATAAAGAAAAGAGTAGAAAAAGAAATATAATCAATCTATTGAATTGTAAAATTAATTTCCTCTTGAATCTCCACCAAAATTGTATCTTCTTTTAAATGTTTTGTATTTTTCTCTTTTTAGCTCTAAAAATTGATCAAAATTATGCTAATTAGGGTTTATGGAGTGATTAGAGGCTTAAATAAAGCTCAGGTGTGATCTGGACCGTTCAATTAGCTTCAGATCAAGGGCTACAGTCAAAACAAACAAAATTGACAGTTTCAACCAATCACAAAATGACATGTGATATCAGAAATTCATTGGGCGAATTAGGGAGCGATGCATGGCAGGTGAGACTGGTCAGAGTCAACGCTCATCGAGTCAGCAACACGGGGCGCGACATGATTTGCGGGAATGGATGGTGTGACGCAAGGGTGGAACGTGTAGAGTAATGGCATGGTGACACGTGGCATGACCCGTTGACCGATTTCTAAACTCGGATTGAATGCCGTGCTTACACGTGGCACGTGTTTGTCCTCCTCACATGAGGTGCGATGTGATTCGCTCTCCGTGCTTGCGTGGTGTCCGTGTGGCTTACCTTGTCAGCTTTTTTTGGTTGTGTGGCATGCCACTTGACAAATTCTGATTGGTCCTGCGTTAAAAATTCATAAAAATGCGAGAAAAATCTCAAAAAATTATATTTTCACCCTTTTTGGCCCTAAAAATATTATTTATTAAATAAAACAAATAAATATTAAGTAAAAAAGTGCGCTAATGACTCTATTTTCATAGAGTCATCACACCCCTAAACTTAAATCTTTGCTTGTCCTTAAGTAAAATTAAGTATAACTAAATAAAATAACTTGGGTACTATATTCATAAATATACTTATATTAGTACATGCATATTTCACGAAACTATTACTCTCAAAAGTCGTATAAGTCTATGATAAAGAGGTTCACATATTCACCAATCAACGTTCTACGAATACAGGATATGCAAGGTTTATAAAAAAATGATTCGTGTGTATATGATGCACATGATATCATCCAATGTACTCATGAAATCAACTTATATGAGCATGCTAATCAATTAAATCTTAGAACAAGTCTCTTAAGTCAATTTTTAACATCCCTTTCCACTAATATAAATACATACTTAGCTCAAGATCAATAATGACTTTACATGGTTGTAATGAAAGACTTAGGTAAGAGGTCGATAGATGAAGACATTTTAGGATCTTTCCACGCTGTAGCTTTTTTTCCATCATGCACTTTTTAACTACAATTGAGCTTTTACTTGATATTTTAGTACATCCTCTTTTGACATTCTTTTCATATTTTTTTTTATTCCATATCTCCTCTTTTTTTTTCTTTTTTTTAGTAACTTCACAACACCCCAAACTTATTTTCAATTCTATTTTCTTTTTCTTTAGAGGGATAATTGTGTTGTGAGTTTTACTTTTTTTATAGGATGCATTACATTTCACTTTATTCTAAAACATAACACATGATTGCATTTTTTTTCTTTTCATACAAGCTAAAGGTGTAAGGGTAAAGGTAATACTTATTAGTTAGGCATTAAATGTAGCTTACAGATATGAAATGTTATTTGTTAGACTCAAATGAGTGACTAAAGATATTAACAATGGTTAGCTTAAAAAACTCCATCGATCCAAATATGGCCTAAATCATTTCTCTTGCTAAATATATTTAGGATTTTGCCTCAAGAGATGATAAAATAGATTCTAAAACTTGGTAGATCTAATTGAATCGTATAACTCACTACAAATTTTCTCTCAATAAGCACACCAAAATCAATCATGAATATGTGAATAAAAATTTGAATCAATCCAATCAAAACTAGCAAGCATATCACATGATTAATGTAAATATCTTAACAAATATGTTACATTTCTTATCCTAGTCATGACAACCAATTTTTATCATTGAGTTCATATGTTTCATATCAAGCATGCATGCATTTAGTTTCCATATATTTATCAATTTTTACTCAAATCATGATTAAAAACAACCTAAAAATTAAAAAACATTCTCAAAAAATTTAAAATACATACTAAATGCTAATGTAGAGAATGAAGTTTCCTCCCCTAAACTTAAATTATACATTGTCCCCAATGTGCACATATAAATATGAAAATGTAAAAGGAAACAAACTTCCTTAGTCATGGCACACCACATCTGTCACTGAAATGCCCATTCTTGTTGTGCCATTGCTCTCCACATTTATTCACCTACAAAACAAAAACAATGGAAATATAAGTAAAATAGCATTAGGTTGCCTCCTAACCAGCGTCACGTTTAACATCTTTGACTAGACGATTATATCAAGTCCTAAGGTGCATCCACTAAGGTTATCACGAGTGTTTCATTTGATAATTGATCTTCATAATAGTGCTTCACCCTATGCCCATTAACCATAAATCACTCTTTATCTTTATTTTCTAATTCAATGGCTCCATGGTTGGTTACCTTAGTGATGATGAATAGTCCTGACTATCTATTCTTTAATTTGCCCGGAAACAATTTGAGTCTTGAGTTGTACAGTAACACTTTCTGACTCGGTTCAAAGATACGGTGCACAATTTTTTTTGTCATGCCATCATTTTGTCTTTTCTTTGTAAAGCTTGGCATTTTCATAAGCATTCCACCGTAATTCATCCAATTCATTTATTTAAAGCATTCTTTTCTCACTAGCTACATCTATGGACATATTCAACTGTTTCAATGCCCAATATGCTTTGTGCTTCAATTCTAATGGTAAGTGACAAGACTTTCCATAAACTAGCTTATATAGGGTGGTACCAATTGGTGTTTTAAATGCAGTTTTGTACGCCCATAAAGCATCATCCAACTTAGATGACCAATCATTCCTAGAGATGTTCACAATTTTCTCCAAAATTCTTTTCACTTCTCTATTAGATATCTCTACTTGCCGACTTGTTTGGGGATAGTAAGAGGTAGACACTTTATGCTTAATCCCATACTTAGACAATAAGGAATTAAATGCTTTATTGCAAAAGTGACTTCCTCCATCACTAATAATGATCCTAGGAGTTCCAAACCTAGTTAAAATATTTTTCTTAAGAAATTTCATGACAAATTTTGCATCACATTTGTTGTTAGCAATAACTTCTACCCACTTTGACACGTAGTCCACTCCTAGGAGTATGTATTGGTTGCCAAATGACGGAGGAAATGGTCCCATAAAGTCGATGTCTCACACATCAAACAATTCCACTTGAAATATACTGTTCAGAGACATCTCATCTCTTTTTGAAATATTACCTATCTTTTGACATCTACCACATATCTTTACATAATTGTAAGCATATTTAAATAATGTAGGCAAAAAATAACTAGATTGAAGTACTTTAGCTACTGTTTTTGAGCTCCCAAAGTGACCTTCATAGTCTGAGCTATGGTAATGGTAAATGATACTTTCAACTTCATCATTAGGGACACACCTTCTCAAAATACCATCACCACAGAGGTAAGGGTCATCCCAAAAATACTGTTTAAAGTCATGGAAAA
Organism: Hippophae rhamnoides; assembly: GCA_033030585.1. Taxonomy (NCBI): domain Eukaryota; kingdom Viridiplantae; phylum Streptophyta; class Magnoliopsida; order Rosales; family Elaeagnaceae; genus Hippophae; species Hippophae rhamnoides. The sequence goes on along the minus strand of CM065436.1, from coordinate 42,773,247 downwards.
ACTTCTTCTTTTGTTGTCATGTGAGGTTTAGTGGAAGAATGTTGGCGGCAAGAAAATTTGGAATGTCTCCATACCATGGAACTTCTGTTTGAGCTATAGAAAATAGTTGCTCATTTGGAAAAAATTTCCCAATTACCATATTATCATCCATTTTTGCTCCTCTCTCTAGTCTAGATAGATGGTCTGCTACCTGATTTTATGTTCCTTTTTTATCATGAATTTTCAAGTCAAATTCTTGAATAAGGAGCACTCATCTTATCAATCTTGGTTTTGCATCCTTCTTCGTCATGGGATACTTTATTATAGAATGATCTGTGTAAACAGTCACTTTGGTGCCAACCAAATAAGATCTGAATTTCTCAAAGGCATATACAATGGCTAGGAGCTCTTTCTCTGTAGTAGCATAATTCATTTAGGCCTCATTCAGTGTCTTGCTTACATAGTATATGGCACTGAAATTTTTGTCTCTTTGTTGTCCAAGAACAGCTCCAATAGCAAAATCACTTGCGTCACACATCAATTTAAAGGGCTTGTTCCAATTCGGTGTGACTATAACTGGTGTTGACACTAGTCAATCTTTAAGCACTTGAAATACTGTTAAACATTTATCATCAAACTTGAAAGGCATGTCCTTTTCCAAAAGATTACACAAGGGTTTGGAGATTTGGGAAAAGTCTTTTATGAATTTAAGATAAAAGCCTGCATGCCCAAGAAAACTTCTTACTCCTCGTACATTGGTAGGTGGTGGTATCAATCATTTCTATTTTAGCTCTATCTACCTCAATGCCATTAGCTGAGATTTGTGGCTCATGATGAGCGAAAACCGGCATCGCCAATTCTCGCAAATACTTTGGTTTTAATATTTGTAAAACTCTCGCAAGTGCACGAATCATTTCGTAGAAAATGATAAGTATACTCCCAAGGTCGATCTAAGGAAGGAATGTATGTGGTTTTTAATTTATTATTCAAACTTTTAAAAACGAAATTAAATCCTAAACATCCTGTCACGATATTTTGGGTTTTTTGTGTTTTTAATCTACTTACATAAAAATAAACATAGATTCAATAAACATTCATGCAAATTATGTTCGTTTATAATGGCGGAGTATTTATGGATATAATAACTAAGTTAATTATGCTTGCTCGTATTATTTAGGTTATTAAAGATATGAATTGATATTTATTGATTCTCCCTTTTTGTATGAATACCACCTTTGGTGGGGTTAGATATTCTTTGTTAACTAAACAAATCAATTAACACCTATGGGTGGGGTTGATAACTAATTTGGTTAATTAAATTAATTCCTTTTTCTAAGAGATTGAAAATGAACCATTTAAATGCCACCTTTGGTGGGGTTAGAGAGTTTAAACTTTATTCAAGGTGTCCAAATTAAACCTAAGAATTTAGTTATCCGAGTACTAACTTTCAAGTTTTAAAACCACTACCGAAAACATGTTGTCAATACATTTTCAGATAATAATTCTTATAAAAACTTTTGAAATAGAGCATCACTCTAACTAGGCGATTGTACCATCAAATAAAAGAGCACTACTCTAAATCGAGGATAACTAAACCTTAAAATCTAATTTTCGATTTAAGTTTGTAATGAAAAATAATATATTTCTCTCTAACATTCTTAATATAAAATCTTGAATAAAAATAAAATCAATTCATTTTAGAGATTTTCACCTATTTAATATTTCGCAAGCATAACAACGTTATTATTATATCATGTTTACAATAGCACTGATTAAATTTAATCACGGACAAATTAAATATAACATGTAAGAATAAAGTATAAAAAATAGCGCAAAGAAAATAAAATCCTTACAAGATTGACGCTATTCCCGTTGCTAGAAAACCTCCAAGCGGAATTTGCACTTCCATTTATTGAATCAAAAATCTAAAATATTACAAAAACATAACTAGTTCTTCCCAAAAAGGGAAGAACTCTAAATCTAAGAGAAACTAGCTAAAACATAAGAAAAACTAGCTAAAACATAAGAAAAACTAAGAAAAACTAAAAACTAAGAAATGAGAGAAAGAAAGAAGAGAGAAGTGTGGTTTTTTGAGGTGTTTGAAGGTGTATGGAAGGGGGGTATTTATAGGTGAGGATGGAGAGAAAAAATGAGTAAAAAAATGTTAAAAAAAATATTAAAAAAATAAAAAACGTGTTTTGGACCTGCTGAGGTCAACAATGACGCCAAGACGTGGCTGGGCGGGCCGCACGTGAAAAATGGGTCAAAAACGCGTTGGCGTACTGGCGCGCCGGCGCATGAACAGCGCTGCCAGCCGCGGCGCGCGAAGCGAGGATCAACGCCGCGCGGTGGCGGGAAATTTGCGGCGCGCGATTTTCCGTCTTTTGACATTTTTGACCTTTTCGACCCATTTTGTCCAATTTTTCCATGTTTGTTGACCTTTTTCCACTTATTTATTAATTTATTTGTGATGTATTGCTTCAAGTATTCTTCTTTGAGTCTTTACATTGCGTTTTTAGGCCAAAATTCCTGAAAAACAATAAAAATACCCGTGATTCCGAAAAAGACAAATTTATATAAATATATGATAAAACATATAAATATATATATTTTTAATCAATTAATGTGCATAAAATCATGGTTATTTTAGTGCTTTTTGAGCACTCATCAACTCAAGATTATACTTTCATGTACCATGAAATGACATTTCTCCCAGTTTAAAACCAAATTTGTTTCTTCACATCTTTGTAACACTAGGGAGAGATAGTGTAGACATTCATCAAATGAGTTTCCAAAGACCAAAAAATGATCCATGAAGATTTCTAGATGCTTCTCCACCATGTCTGAGAAAATGGCCATCATGCATCGTTGAAATGTAGCAGGTGCATTACATAATCCAAAAGGCATTCTCTTGAAAGCAAAAGTTCCATAAGGACATGTGAATGTGGTCTTTTCTTGGTCTTCAGGTGCCACAACAATCTGATTAGGGGCTTAAATAAAGCTCAGGTGCGATCTGGACCATCCGATCAACTTCAGATCAAGGGCTACGATCAAAACAAGCAAAACTAACAATTTTAGCCAATCACAGCGTGACACGTGGCATCAAAAAATTCATTAGGTAAATTAGGGAGTGACGCATGGCAGGGGAGACTGGTCAGAGTCAATGCTTGCCGAGTCAGCAATACGCAACGCGATGTGATTTGTGGGAACGAATGGCATGGCACAAGGGTGGAACGTGAGAAGTAATGGTGTGGTGACATGTGGCATGGTGACACCTGGCATGGTGCGTTGACTAATTTCCGAACTCGGATTGAATGCCGTGTTGACACGTGGCACATGTTTGTCCTCCTCACACGCGGCGCGATGTGATTTGCTCTCTGTGCTTGCGTGGTGTCCGCGTGGCTTGCCCTGTCAACTCTTCTACTTGCGTGGCATGTCATGTGACATCTTCTGATTAGTCTTGCGTTAAAAATTCATAAAAGTCCATAAAGATTCTAGAAAAGTCCCAAAAAATTCCAAAATTTATATTTTCACCCATTTTCACTAAAAAGTTTATATTTTAATTTTAATTTTTTTGACCATAAAAATATTATTTATTAAATAAAATAAGTAAATATTAAGTAAAAAAATACATTAATGACTATTTTCATAGATATCATAAACTCATTTTAATAGTAGTATAGCGACTTAAATCAGATTCTCACGTTTGGTTCTCCAACTTCATATAGCTAAATAGTTCTGATTGTTTGAATATGTTTACTAATTATCTATTGTTTTTTAAATTTAAATTTTTCATTGTTAGTCTTCTATGTTATGTTTATTATTATTTTGAAAAAAATTATTACATAAATATTTTAAATTAAATCATCTCTATCATTTAATCATTTAAATTATAAGTTATGTTATTTAGTTATTTAGTTTTAAAAAAATGAAATAAGTTTATTACTTTCATGTCTTATATTCAAATATTATTTAAAAATAATATTTAATAAAAATCATTAATATAATGTGATATATTTTTAATTAATTTTTTTAAAACAATAGGGTTAACTGATATTATTTTTAATTTAAAGAATCAAATTACACCAATCCCTACATGGAATTATATTATACCATTCTATTATTTTTAAATCTTTTGTTTGTAAAATACTGTTTTACTAGGGGGAAAACATTTGAAAAGTTCCCTTTGTGCAAGGCAGTATACCATTAATTCTCTTGTTTTTAGGTAATACACCGTCAATCCCTAGTTATTCAAATAGTATACATATGTTTAATTTTGTTTTGTTAGCAAAAAAGAAAAAAAAAGTGCACCTGCTCTCTATCAAAAACAAAATCTCTAACTCATTCAAAGACTCCATATTCACGAGCTGAATGATAACACTTTCTATTCATTAAATATAAACTTATAATTGAATTTTTATGCACATTTTCATAAAATAAGAAGTATATAACGTACCATTTGAAAATAAGTTAACTAAAATATACCTTTTATTGTAAGGATAGGGATATTTTACAAGTTCATAACTTACTATAAGCGTGAAAGTTTTGCAATTATTTTATGAACCTCAGTTTTGCGAGAACCGAGGTGTAATTCCTACGTTAGAGAGTAAGTTCCCTTGAATGAATTTCTTTTTCCGTTCACAACAATATGACTTTCATGCTTATAGTTACACGTCTTGCAATATAAAAAAGGAAAACAAATATACCATAGTGGTCTATTTTTTTTTAGTAAAAATATTATTTATTTATCTAATTTTAAAAAGTTATTCATTAATCTTTTTATTTACTTATGTTGAATCAAGTTTATAAAAACAGTGTAAGAACAATATTACCAATAACTTGAAAGTAACTGCTTGGGTTGAGTCGCGGACTAGGTCGCTCTCTTTAAGACGTTTTGCGGCTCTGCCCAATTTGTGCAAGCAAACACAGCCTCGTCCAGGATAAAACAACCGGAATCTTAATCTCTGTCTCGAACTTCATCGCACCGATGAAATGGAATGCTACACCTCAAATATTTGTTGCTCGGAAAACTAAAAAAAACTTAGAAATTGTAGAGAGAATTTTTTCCGTAGGCAGATGATTGTTGATTGTTGTGTATCAAATGAGAGCTGAAGCCCTCCTTTTATAGATTTTAGAAACCGTGTAGCAATTATGAATAAAACGGTAATGTATGGGATTTAAGAGCGTAACGGCAATTCTGAGTAATGAAGAGTAACGGATAACGGATATATTTTTATGAATAAATACAAGCAACGGATCTTTTTCTAAATAAATAAAACAAACGGCCATATTCTTAATAAAAGAAAATAACGGTCATTTTTTTCTGAAAAAAAAATATATATATATATAACAACCATTTTGTAAGTGAAAAAAAATTTCCTTAAAAAAATATTATACCAAAAAAGAAAATACCACCTCACCTCACACACACGCACTCGAACTCGGACTCGGCTCGGCTCGGCACGGCACGGCCGGCGGCGGCGCGCGCGTGCGCGCGTGTGGTATCACATTTGCCTAGGTCCTCTCCCCTTCCACAAAAGTGGGTGCCCCTTGGAGCCCAATCCCAATAGCCAACTCTTCACTATTTAAACCTCTTTAAAATAATGTAAAAAAGCAATGTGGGACAAGGCACATTTCCCAACAAATTTTTTTATTTAAATTTCATCTTTTCCAACAATCCCCCACTTGAATTTTATATAAAAATAATTTTTTTTATTCGATCTTCATGCGGTGAAGTTACGAGACGTAGATTAAGATTCTCGGGCCGTTTTATCACTGGGACGACGAGGTTGTGTTTGCTTGACAAATTAAGGGGCGTAGCCGCGAAACGTCTTAAAGAGAGCGACCTAGTCCGATACTCAACCCAAGTTACTTTCAAGTTATTGGTAATATTGTTCCTACAACCGTTTTTATAAACTTGATTCAACAATTTTAAGACGAATTCCATCCGCCATGTCTATCGAAATGATAGCTCATTGATCTAAACAAACCATTTAGTTTTGAGGGATTACACTTTAAAAGATGGAGACAAAAAATGTTGTTTTTCTTAACCATGAAAAAAGTCGCTTTACACTCTTACTACCGAAAAACCAATACGGTCCCAATCCTCCTACCGTGAAACTAAAGATTTAGATGCTGGATTGAAAATGATTTTCTATGCAAAAACTATATTCTTAATGGTTTAGGCGATGACTTGTATGATTATTATAATTGTGATAAGTACGCTAAGGAAATTTGGGAAGCACTTCAAAAGAAATACGACCTTGAGGAAGGCGGTACTAAGAAGTATCTGTTAGTAGATACATGAAGTTTCAAATGATTGATGGCAAATCGGTGGAAGCTCAATCACGTGAGCTAAAGTAAGATAGCACACGAAATAACTTCAAGGTATGGCTTTAGATGAACAATTTCAAGTAGTCATATAATAGATAAATTACCCCTCGCTTGGAAAGATTTTAAGAATACACTTAGGCATAAAACTAAGGAATTTTCTTTAGAAAGTCTTATAACCCGTTTAAGAATAGAAGAAGAAGTCGAAAACAAGACCAAAGAGATGAAGTACTCGTAGTCTCAAATAATAGTACCAATAAGAAACCTCATCTATAATTAAAACCTAAAGGTAGAAATATGAAAACTCCTAATCGTAGTAATAATCAAAACCGTAACCACCAAAATAGAAATAGAAACTATCCTCCCCAGAATGGACCTCAACCCCCCTTAAGGAATAACACATTCATGTGTTATAGTTGTAATAGACACTGCCACTTGGCTAGGAACCGCCGGAACAGAATCGTCACCGCCCCACGAACCTTACCGAAGATCAACTTATTACTATGATATCCGAAGTCAATTTTGTTGGTGGATCCGGGGGTGGGCGGATAGACACCGGTGCTTCTCGCCATGTTTGCTATGATCGAGACATGTTCAAATCCTATTCGATTCTCGAGGATAAGAAAGTGTTCCGGGTGACTCCCACTCCACTAAAGTTGCCGAAATCTGGTGAGGTGGTTTTGAAATTTACCTGGAAAGACCGTCATCTTGAAGGATGTCCTGCGTATACTCCGTAGAGATGAGAAGAATTTAGTTTCGGGATATCTTCTTAACAAAGTCAAGGGTTTACTCAAACTATGTGGCTGATTTATATACTATAACTAAAAATAATATATTTGTTGGGAAAGGGTACGCCGATGGCATGTTCAAATTAAATGTTGAAATTAATAAAACCTCTTCTTTATATGTTGAGTTCCTTTAATATTTGGCATGCTAGACTTTGTCATGTTAATAAACGCGTAATAAAACGTGAGTAGCTTAGAACTAATTCCTAAACTATCTTTAAATGATTTTGAAAAATGTGAATTTTGTAGTCAAGCTAAAATAACCAAAACTTCACATAAATCAAGAGTTAGAGAATCTGAACCTTTAGAATTAATTCATTCGATATACGTGAACTTGATGGAAATTTAACAAGAAATGGAAAACTTTATTTTATAACTTTTATAGATAATCGTTTCAGATTACACTTATGTATATCTAATGAAAAATAAAAGTGAAGCATTTGATATGTTTAAAAATATTTATGACCGAGATTGAAAATCAACTGAGAAAAATAAAAAGGTTTCGAAGTGATAGAGGCACCGAATATGATTCCAATATCTTCAATGACTTTTATAAAACTCATGGAATCATTCATGAAAAATCGCACCCTATTCTCCCGAAATGAATGGCAAAGTGAAATAAAAAATATAACTTTTCTTGAATGAGTTGTTGCAATTTTATTAAACTCTAAATGCATCTTATCGTTGGTGGGAGAAATTTTATTAATGCGCTATGTATAAATAGAGTGCCTAAATCTACAAATAAAATTTCACCCTATGAAATTTTGAAAAATAAGAAACCTAATTTAACTTATTTTAAAACTTGGGGTTGTTTAGCTCATGTTAGAATCCTCGATCCTAAAAGAAATAAACTTGCTAGTAGAGCATATGAATGTGTATTCATAGGATACTGTGAATAGTAAAGCTTATAAATTCTATGACTTAAAAGACCAGGTAGTTATAGAATCAAATGATCTTGACTTCTATGAATATAGGTTTCCACTTTAAATTTAAGAATAGTGTGGGCTCGTCTTAGTAGTTTACCTATAACTAGAACTAGTGAACAAACCGAAGAATTAAACACCGAAATTAGAAGAAGTAAAACGAGCTCGAACTTAAGGATTTTGGAGTCTCGATTTTTATGCTTATACCTTAGAGGAAGATCCCCAAACTATTAAAGAAGCATTATCTTCTTTAGATGCCAACTTATGGGAAGAAGCCATTAATGATGAAATGGACTCACTTGAGTATAATAAGACTTGGCATTTAGTTGACTTACCTCCCGGTTGTAAAACCATTGGATGTAAATGGATACTAAAAAGAAATTGAAACACGATGGTACTATTGAAAAATATAAAGCTCGTCTTGTAGTTAAAGGATATAGGCAAAGGGAAAATGTAGATTTCTTTGATACCTTTTCACCCATTACGAATAACTTCCATACGTGTACTTTTCTCTCTGTTGCTATCCATGATTTAGTAGTACATCAAATGGATGTTAAAAGCTGTTTTCTTAAATGGTGATTTAGAAGAAGAAATTTATATGGATCAACCCTGAAGGTTTTGTTATCCTGTGTCAAGAAAATAAAGTTTGTAAATTAGATAAATCTCTTTATGGTCTAAAACAAGCACCTAAGCAATGGCATGAAAAATTTGATAATCTAGTTATCTCACATGGATTCAAAATAAATGAAAGTGACAAATGCATTTATTATAAATTAGAAGATAATATTTGCACTATTATATGTTTATATGTGGATGACATGCTTATTTTTGGATCAAATATTTATGTTGTGAATAATGTCAAAATGTTGTTAAGAGCTAATTTTGATATGAAAGATCTTGGAGAAGCGAGTGTAATCCTTGGTATAAAAATAACTAGTTCTAAAGATGGAATTTCTCTAGATCAATCTCACTACATTGAGAAGATCTTAAAGAAATATAATTACTTTAATCAGAAGCATGTACTCCTTACGATCCTAGTGTAAAGTTGTTCAAGAACACAGGAGATAGTGTTAGACAACCGAGTACGCGAGCATCATCGGTAGCTTACGTTACACTCTTGATTGCACTAGACGAGACATAGCTTATGTTGTGGGACTACTATGTAGGTTTACCAAGAGACCTAGTATAGAGCATTGGAATGCTATTTAAAGAGTTATGAGATACCTTAAGAGAACTATGAACCTTGGATTACATTATAAAAAGTTTCCGCTATTTTAGAAGGATACATCGATGCAGATTGGAACACTTTATCGAAAGACTCCAAAGCAACTAGTGGCTATATTTTTAACATACCGGTGGAGTCAGTTTCCCGGAAGTCTAAGAAACAAACAATATTGGCTCAATCTACAATGGAGTACGAAATGATAGCACTAGCCACCGCTAGTGAAGAAGCCACTGGCTAAGAAGTTTGTTAGGCGAGATCCCTTTAAGGGAAAGACCGATACCGGCCTGTCTTGATCCACAGCGATAAATGCCGTGCTATTGCAAGATTCGAACCGTTACTACACGGTAAAGAGGCAGCAGATACGTCGTAAGCATAGTACTGTTAGAGAATTTCTCAACGGGAGCGGTAAGAGGATCAGCGTATGCGTTCGATGAAAATTTGGCAGATCCTTTGACGAAAGGATTACCAAGAGAGAAGGTTTTCAAAACCTTAAAAGGAATGGGATTAATGCCCTTAGAATGAAGAGTCACTTATGATGGTAACCCAAATTATAGACTGGAAATCCCAAGAAATAAGTTCAAAGGGTAATAACAAGTCATGAAGTGATATGAGATGTATCATGCTATTAATCAAATCTCATTCTATATTGTTAGAAGCATGAAGTCCTGAAGCGATAGAAGAGGATGAGTTATTTGTTAAACTCTTGTGAAGTTCTATACTACGTGTGGAGTGGAGCATAGCTGTCAGAGTACTTCGATAGACTCACGCTATGTGAATGTGGAAGTGTGGGTCGCTTTCCTATGAAAATTTTTTGGGCAAAATTTACTAGAGCGTTCACTATACTGGGATACACGTGTATGGCCGTAAAGCACGGGCTTTTTCGAACTACACCTTGGGAAGGTTGTGTGTGTGATGATTGTTAGAGATAGAGTTCAAAACTATGAGTTACTCTAGTATATTCTAAAGCATCAACACTATGCAAAGGTTCAAGTCGATAGACACCTTTTCGCTTATGCACAATCTTATAATTTTAATTGATCGGTTGCTCGATGAAAAAATTATTTTATTGTTGAATCAAGTTTATAAAAACAGTGTAGGAACAATATTACCAATAACTTGAAAGTAACTGCTTGGGTTGAGTCGTGGACTAGGTCTCTCTCTTTAAGACGTTTCGCGGCTCTGCCCAATTTGTGCAAGCAAACACAGCCTTGTCGTCCCCAGGATAAAACAGACCCGGAGATCTTAATCTGTCTCGAACTTCAACTGCCCGATGAAGACCGGAATGCTACACTGAAAAATTTGTTGCTCGGAAAACTAAAAAAAAATTAGAAATTGTAGAGAGAATTTTTTCCGCAGGGAGATGATTGCTGCTTGTTGTGTATCAAATGAGAGCCCAAGCCCTCCTTTTATAGTTTTTAGATACCGTGTAGGCAATTATGAATAAAACGGTAATGTATGGGATTTAAGAGCGTAACGGCAATTCTGAGTAATGAAGAGTAACGGATAACGGATATATTTTTATGAATAAATACGAGCAACGGCTCTTTTTCTGAATAAATAAAACAAACGGCCATATTCTTAATAAAAGAAAATAACGGTCATTTTTTTCTGAAATATATATATATATATATGTATAACAACCATTTTGTAAGTGAAAAAAAATTTCCTTAAAAAAATATTATACCAAAAAAGAAAATACCACCTCACCTCACACACACGGACTCGGACTCAGACTCGGCTCAGCTCGGAATGGCACGGCCGGTCGGTCGGACGGACGGCGGCGGCGGCGGCGCGCGGGTACGCATGTGTGGTATCACATTTGCCTAGGTCCTCTCCCCTTCCACAAAAGTGGGTGCCCCTTGGGGCCCAATCCCAATAGCCAACTCTTCACTATTTAAAACTCTTTAAAATAATGTAAAAAAGCAATGTGGGACAAGGCACATTTCCCAACAAATTTTTTTATTTAAATTTCATCTTTTCCAACAACTTATAAGAAGGTAATCATTGGTTCTTTTATTTATTAAAAATGTGCTTATTTTTCATTTTAATTATAAAAAATGAACCATAAAAAGTTTTTTATTGATAAAAAAACTTAAATAGATATTTGTGAGGAAATTTTCATCATTAATCTCTACTCTATCAAACTAAAAAAATTATAAACGTAATTGGTAAGAGTATTATCATCTTTTACCTTCATTCTATAATTGGAATATCTTTGATAATTTTTATTTATTTTTAAATAAATTTAAAATTACTAAATATTTCCTTTGGACATAATTTTTATATGTAAATGAATTAAATATCATAATTTCAAAGTTAAGAAACTAAATAACATATTTTATATAAATAATTGAAATATTTTATTCAATTAAAGGTCAAAACTTGATTTATCACTCACATTTCCTTCATGTTCCTAAGTGTGGCGTCTAACTTACCCTACCCTTCTTTGATACCAAGGTTTTTATCTCTTTGTAGAGAGTGGATTGTGATCCTTATTTTCTTCATCTACAGTCAAATTTAGAACATTCCTAATGAAAATCTCAATATTGATCTTCGAATCTTACTTCTTTAGATGAGGTTTGTATTATTTGGTATCAGAGTTAGATTTTAAGTCAGGTTAATTTATCTTTTTATTTTCATTTGTTATTATTGATTTTCGTTTTGTTATTTTATTTACTCCTAAAAACAAAAACAAAATATTTTACTACATTTAAAAAAAATTCATCAAATTGATCTTACTTTAATTGATACTTGCTACCCAAGTTTGATTCAAAAAAAGGACAAGTTGTGACGAAATTGATTATTTATTCCTTTTCTTATTCTTATTCTTATTGATACGAACCATACCAACCTGTGACGAAACCCGTAACAAAAATTAGTTCCTAGGACAATCCTATAGATTTGGATGGAAACCGTAACTCAACACCTATAAAGAGATGTGAATAGTGGTATAAGGAAGACGTCATAATCAAGGAATGAAGACTTGATTGATAAGTCTAGGTATGAACGCCACTGATAAACTCCTATAAGTTCAAAAAAGTTCTTCAAACAACCGAAGAGAAATTTTACTCTCTCAATTTTGATTCGAAATATTTTAATTTTATTGAATTGAAAAGGCCCATTTATAAGCTATTACTTGCCTTACATAATCATATAGGAAAGTGAAACTACCAAAAATAGAAAAAAGAAACATAAACTAAATGAAATGTTTAGGTTCTTCCCCCTTAAGCTACATGCCCAAATGGTAAAGAATACAACCAGATTTCTTCCTCTCAAAATCACATGCCTAAGATTAGAAAAAGGAAACTAAACTAAATGGAACATGCCTTATTTGTGTGATATACAAATTAAAAATAATCACACATATTATTCAAATTTAATCCACTTATTATTTCAAATTTACTTGTTGGATTATTCAAGAAGTTGTAGCATGTTGACACATCTTTTATGAACATGTGAGCCTTCCTCTATAAGCTTACATGAATTGCCTTAAGCCCAAACTTCTTGCATCAGCCCATTCAAAGCATCCTTGAATCTCTTTGCATGTGCTCTTGTAATTGGACCAAGTGGTACTTTAAGTGAGTCCACACTCCATTTGGTAGCCATAATTCCATTATTCCCCTTCTCTTGAAAATGATTTGTCCTCAAATCTTTACCTTACTTGTATCGGATGACATAGGGAAATGTTTCTATGAACTCCAGCCAACATGCATGTCTCTTGTTCAAGTTTTGTTGACTCTTCAAATGTGTCAATGACTCATGATTAGTGTGCATCACTAACTCCTTAGGCCAAAGATAGCGTTTCTATGTTTCCAAGGCCCGAACTAACGCATACAATTCCTTGTCATAAGTAGGATACTTTAAGGTAGCCTTACTTAGTTTCTCACTAAAGTATGTAATTGGCCGTCCTTCTTGCATAAGCACAACGCCAATACCTATACCGGAAACATCACATTCAATCTCAAAAGTTTTTACAAAGTTAGGTAAAGAAAATAAAGGAGTATGAGTCAATTTTTCCTTGAGCAGTTGGAATGCCTTTTCTTGGTCTTCTCCCTATTCGAACCCAATATTCTTTTTGATGAATTTGGTTATCGGTGCGGCTATGCTGCTAAAGTATTTCACAGATCTCCGATAAAAGCTAGCAAGTCCATGAAAACTTCGAACATTACTTACACTTGTTGGCCTTGGCCACTCCTGAATAGCACGAGTCTTTTCTTCATCAAACTATACTCCTTGTGCACTCACAATAGAACCTAGAAACACAAGCATGACATTGTTGATTTCTCGGAAGTCTACACACATCCTCCATGTCCCATCCTTCTTAGGAACTAAAATTACTAGAACAGTGTATGAACTAGTTTTACTTTTCCTGGTGTTGTTCCTCTTTTGCAAAACTTAGAAGTTATACCAAAGGTAGATTTTATTGGAATTGATAAGCACATTGATGTCATAGGGGTCAAGCATCCTCTATATTCTATACTTGGGCCAATAATTTAAAAGATACCAGCATAGATATTACTAGATTATGCACTTGAATTATCCTTCGTGATAGAGGCAATCTTCAACATTACAGTAAAGATTCAAGGACAAATCTTTTTAAAGAAATGGAGAATGATACAGATCAAGGAGCATCACTTAAGATTCCATAATACGTTCCAAGTAGGTCAATTCATCAATAATAACTCAATGGATCATGGAGCAAGCATGGGCATAATTATAAGTTATTTGGACTGCTTGGGCATGAAGTAAAATGAATAACCAAATAAATCCCCAAACAAGAAATATTCATTGAAAAACTGTCAGTAAATTTTCTATATCTTTTACATCCTATATTCAATTTAGGTAAAACAAATTGCATTACAAATATGAATCAATGGGCTACAATATATATAGAGATAGAATTTTCGTAATTCAAAAGTTTAATAGGTCAAAAACGACTTCCAATTAATGTCCAGGAATATGACAAATAATTAATTTTATTAATTTCATAGTTTGTTTAATATGTCTAATATTTACTTTATTTTATAAGATTTTATATTCAATTTCTAGTAATAATTTAGAATTTTATATTTATGTTTTATTAGCTAGGGTTTATGCTATGTTTACTTTGAATATAACTTTAACGAGAGCTTTTCTCTTTAATTCCTTTGAGAACTTCTATTGAATTTATCAAGAGCAATCTTGTAGCATTCAAAACTTGAATTATCACTCATACCTCTCTCATGTTCTTGAGTGTGACGTTTACCATACTTTTCTTTGATACCAAGGTTTCTATTTAGTTATAGATAGCGGATTACAGTCCTCATTTTCTTTATCTTTATAATATGATTTAAAATGTTTCTAGTGAAGATCTCAATATTAATCTTCGGGTCATAATTTTTTAGGTAAGGTTCATATAAGATGATTTCAATATAAATATTAGTCGATTATTTTCTTATTTGTTATAAATATAAAAAATGATGATTCAACATAAATATAATTTGCTTATAAATGAATTGATTATAAAAACACTTTGTTATTTATTAATGTACAAGAAAAACTAATAAAAACTAAAAAATAAAGAAAAAATGTGAAGAACGATCAAAATAATATATATTTTTAATATATAATTATTAAAAAAATTATTTATAAAAATATATTTATTATAAAAGGGTTTTGATATTTATTATTGTAAACAAAACCCTAAAATATGGAGAATGATCAAAGCTTATAAAGGTTTTTTATATATAAGATTGTATGACTATTTGGATTCAATTGAATGATTATAGTTTTTAAAAAGGAAACTTATAATTTGGGGTGGACATACATTCGGGATTCAATTGAATGATTATAGTTTTTTTTTAAATACTTAGAATTAGGGGTGGACATAATAACTAATAAATAGACCTAAATCGAGTCGAATCAAATTAATTTTATGTTTTATAGGTATAAATAAGTTGGTTTTGGTTTAAAAAAATGCAAAAAAATGACGTGTTAGGTTGATTAAGGTTTTAAATTTTACAAAGCAATACTTAATCAAACCGACCTATATATTATTAATATACATATTTATTTTTTTAATTTATACATTTATAATATATATATATATATTGTATATAATTATAATCATTTAATTTTAGTTAAAATTTTATATCATTTAAAAATTTAAAACAACATATATTCTTCTTCTTTTATATTCATTTAAAAAACATTACAACTAATAAAAAATCTAAATTATTTTTTTGTTCTCAATAATTTATTATGTCTTAAAAGTTATTCTTTACTTATTGATGTACAATTATATTTTAAATGTTAATATATAATTTTTTAATTAAATTGTTGATTAAACAATAAATATTATTTATTAATTTGATAATAACATAAAGGGAAATTATTTGAATTCACTTAAAAAAATAAGTATTCTAAATTATTTGAATTCAGTTAGTATTTTACGTCCACCCCTATTTATAATATCTTACTCTCTTTTAACACATGATGAATGTGGTGTGTTGTAGTGCGGCTTTCAATATTTTTAAAAATTGTTTGGACATTTTCCAAACACATCATTGTAGGTCGGTACGCAGTAGGATTGGACCCAAGTACGGTTATACTAATAACCGTACCCGCCCGTACCCGAATTTAATTATATTTATTTAAATAAATTATATATTAATTAAAATTTATTCATTTTTAACCTAATATATAAACCTAATTTATAACCTAAATCATAATCCCTACTCAGCAGCTCAGCGCCTCCTTTTTTTTCTTACTCTCATTTTCTTTCATTTTCCTTCCAAATCATAATCTTCCAAATTCGAAGAATTCTGGGGCGAGAGGTTTTCATTCCTAGAGAATTATACCGAGTTCATCAATCGTGAAAAACCCCTACCTTCCTGGTCCTCATCTGATGTCGAAGAATTCATTGCTTCTGATCCCGTTCATGGTCCCGTTGTGACTTGTGAGCTTCTCATTTTTCTCTCTGCCTAAACTTAGATATGTTAGGTTTTATCTTTTGGGTTTCATTGATGTGATGCTTTCTATAGTTCTTTCGATCTGTATATGCATATTGATTTGTTTTTCGATGTTCCTTGTTGGTTATTGATTTCTCTTTTTGATTTGGATGTTACATATATGTATTCGGGTAGTTGTGATTGCTTTTCCTTTTTCCCCAAGCTTGTTGAGGAATTTAGTTGTAGTTAGTGCTAATTTATGGTTTTATTTAATTCTTCTGTCATTATTATTGATTCGGATATTGGGGTAAAGATTATTGTCTATTATATCTAGGTGATATGGCCTCATGTATCTCAATTGATTATGTTGTCTGCTAGTAGCTTTCATGTGTTTACAGTGCATAGACAGTTATAGCTATATTATGCCTTTTGATGGCAAGGAAATTTGATGTGTGTTTTATTCAATTATGCATCATAAAAATCTTAGAGAAATTGCTATCAAAATGTCTACTTTTAATCTGGCATTAAAGCAGAGAGTAGATAACTCATTTTTCCTTCTTACTTCCATTGAGCCTTATCTTGTCAATTTATCACTTTTGCAGAAGGAACTGATTGCAAACCGTGTTTTGATGTCTGGTCGTATGAGCTTGTGGAATATACTGTTTCTTGTTTATGTTGGCATAGTTTGTTGGAATACTTTTTAAAAGCATCTCATACACAATTCCCTCACGCCCTTCACCCCTAAAAACAAAAAACACCTATGTACAAGTAGGCATGATGTGTCTGTATATATTTTTATATTTTTTATTGAGTAAAAATGATAAGATCACTTGCTTTAAGTTTCCAGTTGATAAAATCAAGATTGGAACATTTAATCACAAAGAGGCCAAAGTACAATCTAATGTCATAATTAGTCCTTACTTGAATTTAGCAAATTACATTATCAATTTTCAATAGTCTATTAGGTAGTTGTTCACTAAGTCATTCAACCTTAGCCAATGTATGCCAAGATCGTGAGACTTTTGCAGTGGAATTATTGACTATTATTGTTTACCTTTTGCAGCTCAAGAAGCTGCTAGGGAAAGCAACAAACTTTGCTCTTACAGGGAGTGCTATTGGAGCAGTGTCTACTGCAGGAATTGCTTTGAAGTACTCAAGGAGTTTGCATGGTAATCTACTGCCACTTATTTCCAATACCTGTGTTACCTTTTTATTTTTTCAAACACTGTTACTTTTGTAAGCTACTTCAAGTAATGTGTGAACGTCAGTAATATATTAGATTTATTTCTTTTTGTAACACAACTTAATTATTTTTTGTGAACTGGCAGGAATAGGGTGGAAATCTTGGAAAAAGCGGTGGTTTATCCTTACTCGCACTTCTTTGGTTTTAGTGTGCAGCCACGTTCCAGGATAAGGATCACTGGCATTAGAGGTTATCATATCAAGACTATCGAGAGATTTTAAATATCATGACAAATGAATATGTTGAAAAGGTAACTTGAGATAATAGAAAGTATAAGTATATATTTTTTACATATGAATTTACATTTTGAAAGTTATTTTTTGGTAATTGTTCACCATGATCATCTCAAGGAGTAAATGACATTGAACTTAATGTGGAGGTAACAAGTGGTGGAACTTCAAGTCTTAGATCAACATACAAATGTTCCTCTCCTTACATCAACCTCTTCACCTGAAAATACACAAAGTCAACCATCAAATGAATTTAGTGAGGAAGAAGATGGGAAGGCTAAATTAAAGTCTGAAGCATGGGTTCATTTTGATAGGAAGAAAATTAATGGAATATGGAAGGCAATATGTAATTATTGCGGAAAACGGTTAGGAGGTGATACAAGGAATGGGACATCTCATTTGAAAGCACATACAAAATGTTGTCCATTCAAACGTCAAGAAAGGGGTATCGGTCAATCATTGTTAAATCCTAACAAAAAAGGGATAGAATTGAATTAGGACATTGGAATTTTGATTCTCAAGTTTCTCGTGATAAATGTGCAAAGATGATGATTTTACACGAGTATCCTCTTAGTATTGTAGAACATCATGGATTTAGGGAATATTCACATTCATTACAACCAATATGGAAGCCTATTTCTTGGGCGACAGTTAAGAGAGACATTATAAAGATTTATGACGTTGAGAAAAAAAAATGATGGATATGTTGGAGAACAATAAAAGTCGTGTTGCAATCACGAGTGATATGTGGAAGTCAAGGAAATCAGAACAAAGGATTCATGGCTGTAACTTGTCATTTCATTGATGACAATTGGTATTTGCATAGTAAAATAATAAGGTAATTTTTAAGTTTATTGTTAAAATTTATACAATTCCTATTAAATATTTTTTTAGAGATTTGACATATTAAATGATTGTATATTAAAATTTATTGTTACTATATAATTTTTTGTAGGTTTATATATGTTCTGCTCACAATGCTATCAGCCGATTATTGGTCAAGAACTAATGAGTTGCTTTTTGGATTGGAACATTGATCGTAAGATTTCAACCTTAACTTTAGATAATTGTTCTACTAATGATTCAATGCTACGATCCGTTAGATTCATTAGATAGAACTTCAATGTTATTGTATGGAGATATTTTTCACGTACGTTGTCTTTGCTCACGTATTAAACTTGGTAGTGAAAGATGGGTTAAATCTAATTTCTCAATGCATTGTTAAAGTTAGAGATAGTGTTGCATATCGATGGCCAACACAAAAAGAGGAGGAAAAATTTAAAAAGATTGCATCTTAAGAGATAAAGTCTTCTTGTAAGAATTTATCTCTTGATTGTCAAACTCGTTGGAATTCTACTTTTATAATGCTTAAAAATGCATTGTTTTATGAGAAAGTGTTTCCTCGTTTAAAACAATTGGATAAGAATTATAATAATAGTCTTCCTGATGCATTGGATTGGAAAATGGCAAGTACAATTTGTGATAAGTTAGAAGTATATTACAAGGTTACTGAATTGATTTCTGGTTCGAACTATCCCACTATAAACATGTTATTTCCTCATATTTGTGACATCAAATTGTCATTATATAATTGGATTAATGATGAGGATGATTTGGTCAAGGGAATGTGATGAACGAAAACCGGCATCGCCAATTCTCGCAAATACTTTGGTTTTAATATTTGTAAAACTCTCGCAAGTGCACGAATCATTTCGTAGAAAATGATAAGTATACTCCCAAGGTCGATCTAAGGAAGGAATGTATGTGGTTTTTAATTTATTATTCAAACTTTTAAAAACGAAATTAAATCCTAAACATCCTGTCACGATATTTTGGTTTTTGTGTTCCTAATCTAATAACATTAAAATAAATATATATACAGATTAATTAAATATAATCTAAAAAGAATAAACATAGATACAAATTCAATAAGTAAAAAAAATAAATATAAATACAGATTCAATAAATATTCATGCAAATTTTATCATTTAAATTAGTGGAGTATTTATGGATATAATAACTAAATTAATTATGCTTGCTTTCATATTATCTAGGCTATTATTAAAGATATAAATTGATATTTTATTGATTCTCTCTTTTTTGTATGAATACCACCTTTGGTGGGGTTAGATATTCTTTGTTAACTAAACAAATCAATTAACACCTATGGGTGGGGTTGATAACTAATTTGGTTAATTAAATTAATTCCTTTTTCTAAGAGATTGAAAATGAACCATTTAAATGCCACCTTTGGTGAGTTAGAAACCGATTTAAACTTTATTCAAGGTGTCCAAATTAAACCTAAGAATTTAGTTATCCAGAGTACTAACTTTCAAGTTTTAAAACCACTTATTGAAAACATGTTGTCAATACATTTTCACATAATAATTCTTATAAAAACTTTTTGAAATAGAGCTTCACTCTAACTAATGCAAGGCGATTGTACCAACAAATAAAAGAGCACTACTCTAAATTAGGCAGGATAACTAAACCTTAAAGTCTAATCTTGATTTAAGTTTGTAATGAAAAATAATATATTTCTCTCTAACATCCTTAATATAAAATCTTGAATAAAAATAAAATCAATTCATTTTAGAAATTTTCACCTATTTAATATTTATGGCCAAGCATAACAACGTTATTATTATATCATGATTATAAGCTTGACTATACAGTTAATTTTAATCACAGAACCGAATCAAATATAACATGTAAGAATAAAGCATAAAAATAAGCTGTAAAGAAAATAAAATCCTTACGAACTTATTATTCGGGTGCTAGAAAACCTCAGCGGAATTTGCACTTCCATTTATTGAATCAAAAATCTAAATTATTACAAAAACATTACAAGTTCCTTTCAAAAGAGAAGAACTCTAAACCTAAGACAATTGAACTAAAAACTAAGAGAAAAACTAAGAAAAAGCTTAGAAACTAAGAAAGAAACTAAAGAAAACTCAAAAACTAAGAAATGAGAGAAAGAAGGAAGAGAGAAGAGAGGTTTTGAGGTGTTTGAAGGTGTGCTTTGAAGTGAATGGAAGAGGGGTATTTATAGGTGAGGATGGAGAGAAAAAATGAGTAAACAATGTTAAAAAAAATATAAAAAAAATAAAAAACGTGTATTGGACATCTTGAGGTCATCAATGACGTCGGCCAAGATGGCGTCACTTGCACGTGAAAAATGGGTCAAAACGCGTTGGTAGCGCGCGTAAGCGGCCGAACCGCTGCGTGGTGATAACCCTTGCGCGCTGTGCTGCGCGATGGCAGCAGAACAGCGCTGCGCAAAGGCCGCATGCGTAATAACTGTACCCCGCCTTGATCTTTAGCGCATGCATGAACTCTTTCAACAGCGCGATTTTAGAGCGGAGGAGTCTTGCGGTGGCCAGCGCTTGGCCAGCGTGTGCTTTTCTGCTTTGACATTTTTGACCTTTTTCGACCCATTTTGTCAATTTTTCCATGTTTGTTGACCTTTTTCCACTTATTTATTAATTTATTTGTGATGTATTGCTTCAAGTATTCTTCTTTGAGTCTTTAAATTGCGTTTTTAAGCCAAAATACTGAAAAACAATAAAAATACCCGTGATTCGAAAAAGATAAATTTATATAAATATATGATAAAACATATAAATATATATATTTTTAATCAATTAATGTGCATAAAATCATGGTTATTTTAGTGCTTTTGAGCACTCATCACAACTGACCGACTTCTTGCTAGTCCCTTAGCAAGAGAAGCGATAAAAACTAAAAATTAAACTATCCTAAATCACTTAGTGGATTGACACGTTGCATTTAACCTACGCAATACAAGCCTTTAAACCCCTAGGTTGCCACTGGTGGACGAGTTTGAGTCTCGTGAGGGTTTTCGATAATGATACCACAAACATTGTACTAAATGTAAAAACAAAAGAAACAATAAAAACAAACAACTTAAAAATTAAATTTACAACAAAATCACAAATTAACAACATTTCACAAAAATGTCTCGTACTATTTAATCTCTTTAAGATCATAATTAAAATCTCAAGCATAAGTTATCTTAATCTCTTTAAACAATCATGATTTATTATAATAATTGGTCGAAAATCATTTTCATATTTCATATCAAAAAATGTATCAATTTAATTTTACCCGAATTTCGATTGTCATGAATCGAAATTGCCGACTCTATTCCTCACAAGTCAATACTCTCAAAACACTTGAATCCTGTGGGTTCAAACACTTTCATACTAATTTATATGCGAAAGAGTTGATGTATAGAAATGAACTAATATGTTCGCATATGTATAAAGAATAAAGGCTCAAAGTGTTATTTTAACATTGATCTCGTGAAAGGAATCAAATGTATAAATTATAAAGATATCATATATAAAAATTATTTTCATGCGTAAATCAAACTTCATTAAGAAAGAATTTCAAGATATATGCCTTTTACAAATGAAGAAAATTGCAATGACTTTTTAGGGAATTACTTCTTATATCTTTCTTTTGTAATTAGCCTTTACTCACTGACTTTGTAGGCAATGCGGGTTATAGTATGTAGATGATACTATTTTTATCTCTCTTTTTTTTAACTGAGATATTTTTCAATATGTGTATTTTTTTCGAGAGTCAACCCATGTATGCGGATTGTACATTTTTTTTGGATTTTTAGTGAGTGGTTAATTTTGTGGCTTTTCTGTTTGATCTTGGTTTAGGTAACCCCGGATATGTTTTTTTGTAGTAGTCATGCATAAATGAGATATAAGCGTATACTATCAACTTACTTTCGAATCATTTAATCTAGCAAAAATAATAATCAAAAATATATGATGCTACTATTAAGATGAAAAAAAAATTCATACATTCAATGCTAATACCTATAGAGATCATCTAAAAATTTGAAGAAATAAGAAATGTGTTTGGAGTAGAAAAAATATATATTTCACTCCGAATAAAAGGAAATTAGGCTCAATTATATCTCACTGAGTAGTCTCCACTAAAAAAATTCATAAACACCGATTTTGGGTTTAATATAATTTCTACATCTTATCAAGAAATACTAATTATGACAAAAACTAACTAATTATCAAAAATAATTACAAAATATTTCATGATGTGTTTTCAAAAATTAATCTAACGGTACAAGACCTTAACTATTTACTTAAATTTGATTTCAAGAAATGATAAATTTTTGTGAGAAAAGTTTTTTTATTCCAAAAATTACTAAATCACACAAAATAGAAATAAAACCAAACACCAAAAAAAATGAAAAAGTACATTTTTTTTATTTTTTTAATTAAGCATGGTAACTTTTCACCACCCCCGACCTAGAACTTACATTGTCCTCAATGTAACAACTGTAAATTAAAGATAAAGAGAGAAGAGAAGAAAGATTACCTATTTCCTGAGAATGTGCAAGTAGTAATGGAAAATGCAGGTGCATCCATCATATTCATCATTAAAGTGTATACAGACATATCGCTGTAAACTTCTAACATCTCAACAAATATTTTTAGTTTTAACAATTTAACAATTATTCACATGTAATTAAAATGAAATAAACAATAAAATTAAGTAAATAAAACAAATAACAAAATTTTTTTTTTATTTTTTATTTTTTTTTATATATTTTTTTATTTATTTATTTATTTATTTATTTATTTATTTTTTTTTTTGTTGTTTGTTTTTGTTTTTTACCTAAAATGATGGGTTGCCTCCCATCGGTAACAGTTTAACGTCTTGTAAAGGCGTATCTTTTGGTGCTAAGGGTTACTCGACCAAATGCAATCCATTTCAATGTTGTTTGGTTCTTCTAAATAAGGCTTGACCACGATGGCCATTGACTTTGAGCACGTTTTTGTGTGTCTTGGAGTCCAATAGTTCCACTACTCCATGTTCAAATACTTGAACTATTTTGAATGGTCCATCCGTCTTGATCTCGGCTTTCCTGGAAACAATCTCGAGAGTTAAATAAAAGAACTTTCATTCCAGGTGAAGAGTCTTAGGAACTAGCCTCTTGTCGTGATAGCGGCAATGCGGCTCCTTGTATAATTTGGCATTCTAGGATTCATTCCTAATTTCTTCCAACTTCGAAAGTAAGTCGTTTTTCACTGCTTTATCTAAATCTATGTTTAACTCTTTAATTGCCCGATAAGCTTTGTGTTCAAGTTCAATGGAAGGTGTACGCTTTCCCGAATCGGTAAGAGGCTCGTCGATAGGTGTTTTGTAAGCGGTGCGGTATGCCCATGGGGCATCATTTAAGCTTAAATGCCCAATCCTTCCTCGACGGACGTGCATTCCGGTATTCCCTTAATTTGCCTATTGCTCACTTCCACTAAACCAGGAGTTTGAGGATGATATGGAGTAGCTACTTTGTGTGTGATGTTGTACTTGTTTAGTACTCCATCAAAGAGTTTGTTACAAAAATGGCTACCTCCAATCACTTATTATAGCTACAGGCGTTCCGAGACTCTTTTGAATATGAAATCTTTCAAGAATTTCACAACAATATTAGCATCGTTGGTTTTGGTGGGGATAGCTTACACCCACTTGGACCACGTAATCCACAGTGACCAAAATGTATTGAAAACCATTAGATGGGGGAAAAGGACCGTGAAGTCAATCCCCATACATCGAAAAGAGTTCAACAACTAAATTAGATGTCAAAGGCATTTCATCTCTTTTGCTTATGTTTCCTGTGCTCTTTGACATACATCACGTTGTGCACTGAAAACATATGAGCATCTTTAAAAAGAGTGGGCCAAAAAGAATCCAGTGTAATATCTTACAATTTGTCTTTTCACCTCCAAAATGACCCATGATAAAGTTCATGACAAAAAGTCAGAATGCTCTTATGTTCTTATTACATCTCCGGATGACTTGATCTTGACCAATCTTGTATAAATAAAGGGTCATCCCAGAAATAGTCCTTAATAGTTTTAAAAAACCTTTTCTTGTCTTGATATGAAGTGTTAGGTCGCAAAACACCGGTGGCAAGATAGTTTACAATATCGAATACCGTAGGTTCGGACCTATGAAAAATAAGCGTTCATCGGAAAGGTTTCAACTATATCATCATTACTCTCATCTTTAAGAGAATTGAAGTCGAGAAATCAACCTAGACAAATGGTCGGCTACTAAGTTTTCTTTGCCTTTCTTATCCTTGATCTCTAGGTCAAATTCTTGTAAAGAGTAAGACCATTTGATTAATCTTGGCTTGGCATTTGGTTTACTTAATAGGTATCTTAAAGCGATGATCGAGAATGTACAATCACTTTAGATCTACTAAATAAGACCGAAAATTTGTCTAAAGAGAATACTATAGCCAATAATTCCTTTTCGGTGGTGGTGTAATTCATTTGGGCATCGTTGAGTGTTTCTAGCATAGTAGATGACATGGCGCTTATCCACTCTTTGTCCCAGGACTGCTCCTATTGCATAATGTCGAAGCATCACACGTTATCTCAAAAGGTAAAGACAGGTTTGGTGCCATTATAACGGGTAGATGTTAGTTTCTCTTTCAAGGTATTAAAGGAAATAAAGCGGTCGTTGTTGAAGTCAAATTGACATCTTTGGATAATAAGTTACATAAAGGGCGACTTATTTTAGAGAAATCTTTAATAAATCGTCTGTAAAATCCTGCATGTCCCCAAGAAGCTTCTTATCCTCTTCAGGATGTAGGGAGGTAGTTTGGATATCAATTCAACTTTTGCCTTATCAACTTCAATACCACTTGTTTGAAATTATATGTCCTAAAACTATCCCTTGTTGAACCATAAAATGACTTTTCTCCCAACTAAGGGTTAGATTGCATTCAATGCATCTTTCTAAAACCAAAGTCAATTTATGTAAGCAATCATCGAAATGAGTTCCCAAAGGCAGAGAAGTCGTCATGAAAATTTCAATGAATTCTCCACCGTATCGAGAAAATAGATATCATGCATCTCCGGAAAGTGGCGAGGGCATTGCATAACCCAAATGGCATTCTGCGAAAAAGCAAATGTCCCGAAAAGGACATGTAAATGTGGTCTTTTCCTGATCTTCTCGGTGCTATGGGTGTGATAATATCCAGGCAGTCCGTCCAAAAAAGCGGTAAAAAAATTAGGTACCCGGTAATCTTTCCAACATTTGATCAATGAATGGAAGAGGAAAGTGATCCTTTTTGTATATAAATTTAGTTTCCTAAAAAATCTATACACATTCTCCATCCAAAGATTATTCTAGTGGGCACTAATTCAACTTTTATCATTTTTAACAAATCTGTTATCCCGATTTCTTTTGGTACCATTACCTTTGGACTAACCCAGCTTCTTATCATGATAGGATAGATAATCCTCTTCTAATAGTTTAAGGATTTCCTTTTTAACTACCTCTTGCATGTGTTTGGGTTTAGTCTTCTTTGGGCCTCGCAAATGCGGGTTTAGCACCATCCTCCGAGTTGATCTTGTGCATACACGTTGTTGGACTAATGCCTCTTATATCCCCTTCTCCAAACCTATAGATTTCTTAAGCCCATGTTTAAGCAACTTTGATGAGTTCTTTTCTTGTGGTTTGGTCAAGTTGAAGAAATTATCCTTTCGGATATGTTTCTCCTTCTCCCAAAAACACATATTTTAAGTGCTCGGAGTAAGTCTTTGAGTTCAGTTCGGTGGATTGGCCTCTTTAACAGATGAAGAAGCCGGGTAGATTTAAAAGTGCACTAGATTTTGTCATCACTTCATTTCATTATTGTCTAGTTGTTCAAGGTACCAATTTCTTCATCTAAATCTTCTTCAACCTTTTTAAGTGTAAGAGAACTGAGTTTCAAGCTTGTCTTGATACGGTTTGGAAAAAGGTGTTTTGGACAAGATTATCCAAAGGATCAACTTGAATATTTCATCGATGGCGAGAAATAGAAGGGAAAGGTGAAGAATAAAAACTTTGAAATGAGCAGTCTCTCCTAAGACCCGTCATTGTCAAATTTCCATCTTGGACATCAATAATAGTTTTAGTAGTTGCCATAAATGGTCATAAGCAATATTGTATGCTTCTACATCCAATGCAGGATTTTCTTGCATATCTAGAACCTGAAAGTCAACGAGGTATTATCGGTTTGTCTGCACCTGTACCAAAACATCCTCAACTATTCCCTCTGGATATTTAAGAGATCTATACGCAAGTTGCGGGGACATAGTTGTGGGTTTTAAATCCCACAGATTGAAATTTGTGAGAATACAGAGTAGGGCATCAAATTTATACTAGCACCTAAATCAAGCATTGCTTTGTGACCTTCCTATCCCCGTAGTTATGTTTATAATAAAACTTCCGGGTCTTTCAACTTGAGGGGGTAATTTGTCTTTGAAGTCTGTGTTAGAAATTTACGACACTACTACTGCTCAGATTCATTCGTACCTCCTTTCTTAGTGTTGACTCTTTGAAAAACTTGGCATATGAGGGCACATTTAAGTCCGCTTCTAATAATGGTAAATTGATATTTACTTTAGAGAGCATATTAAAAAGATCATTGAATTGCTTATCTTGTTTGGATTCTTTCAATAGGTGGGGAAAAAGGTACTTGCGTCGTTAGTAGTCTTGTTGTTTTTGAATTTTGGGAGTGTCGGATGACCCCATGAGTTTTCGGAAAGGCTTGTTAATTTAACACTTGTTTCTCCTTTTGCGAGATTAGAATATCGCCTTAACATTTGTTACATGAACTACAAGGTAGTTTAGAGATTTAATTACTTGTGGTATTGACTACCTTACTACTTGAAGGAGTTCTAACATCTTTTGCTTGTGCAGTTGGTGGGCAACTTTCTGGTTCTTTCTTTTGCATTTGTTCGGCCCGGTTGCAACTTTACAGATTCAATTCTTTTAACCAAAGCCTATATAGTGTTCAACCTTTGATTAGTCATCGGTTGGTTGTCACGACTAACTTGAATAAAAGCATTCAAGCTATCTTGGGTTGGTTTAAAAGATTGGCTTGGTGGAAGTAAGGGTGGTTGTAGGTTGGGTGATTATAGGTGTTTGGATGATACTTTTGAAAATATTGGACTTCCTCATGGCATCGACACTAGAATCACAAGTATTTGAACAATTATGAGTACCATGCCCGATTGAACAACACTGCTCCACATTACCTCTTGATTTGAAATTTGGTGAGGCATTGAGGAATTTCACTTGTTTAGTCAATTGACAAGTTGCAAGGTTATCTCATTATCAAAGCCGACTTAGGTGACCTTTTGCTTTCTTCTACCATCTCTTTGTTGGGAATTAGAACCCGATAGCTCATAGAGGTTATAGGTTTCCTCTGGTCTTTTCTCTACAGCACACTCCAAGGCTGACATTATCAACCATGTATTGACTTTGTAGTGTCAATCCATCGTAAAAGAATTGGTTTTGTAGAAATGTAGTGGAAAGCTATGATTTTGACATTGAATGAAAAGGAGTTTGAATGGATTCCCGAAGCTTAAATGAAAGGGACTCTTCATTCATTTGAGAAAATGTTGCTATCTTTGTTCTTAGATCAACGGTCTTTTGATGGGAATAGAACCTACCCACGTAAAAATTTCATAAAGCGCCTCCCCGAGTTTTAAGAGAACATTGTGTAGAGTAATGAACCATGACCAAGCTTTATCTTTGAGAGTGTAAGGAAAACACCTCATCCTAAGTTGATCTTCGTTAATTGCATGTAGTGGAAAGGTTTGGATAATAGCATAGAATTCTCGAATGAAATGCAAAGGTCTTCATTAGGGATACCGTAAAAGGCAACAAAGAATAATGAATCTTTTTCAATTCATAATTCCTTGCGACTTCTTGCAATTGGATGCGGAAGTTACATTGCCAATGATTGGCATTGTATAGTCTTTCATCTTTTCCGCCTATCTTCGACATCTCCCGTGGTTGTTTGTAGTTGAAAATGATCCTCCTCCTATTGTGAATCGGTATTTTTGCTCTTAAAAACAATGGTAGATATCTCTAAAAAATGCAAGGAACCTAAATTATTTTTTTTTTTAATTTAAACGAAGGGACACAATTTTTTGAAACAAACGAATTTATTTTATTTGAAATATTTTTTTTTTTATTACTGAAACTAAAACAAAGGAAAATACAATAATGGGTGACCTCATGTAGGACTAAAATTTATCGTCTTAGTAAGGCGTTGCTTGAGATTGAGAATGAAAAACTCAATGTCTCTCTTCACGTTGAATTCATTTATGTTTCAATTTAGTCTTTGCCTTTTTGCAAATGTTCAACTAACTTGTTCAACTTGAACTTCCACCTTTTTGATAGAAGCTTCCCACGGAGTCCAACCCAGATTGATTGGTTTTAGATTGATTATCCCTACAAACTTGAATAAAAGAATTCAAGTTGTCCTCGAGGTTGGTTTATTTGGAATGCTTCTTGGAATAGGTGGGTGGAATTCTTGGCCGCGATTTGAGCTTTGAGGGAAAGGAGGGTTGTTTTGCCTCCAAGAGAAATTTGGATGACTTCTCCACCCAGGATTATAGGTATTTGAATTGGGATCAAACCTTGGTCTCTGTTGATATGCTCCCAACACATTAACCTGCTCAGGTCTAGTTGTATCTCCTTGATATGGACAGGCTTCAGTACCTTGTATTCACGCTATCTTATTTCTTATTAACTTATATTTTTTTTTTAAATTTAAATTTTTTTTTTTTACGAACGGTAATTTTATTTTACTATTCACGCTATCTTATTTCTTATTAACTTAAATTTGTTAAATTTTTTTTTTTACTATTTATTAACAGTAAAAACTTTTTACTTCAAATTTCAAATTTCTAAATTATTCTACTATTTATGCTATAATTAATTTTTTATTGTTCTATTTTTTTATTTATTTTTTTATTTTTTATTTATTTTTTTATTTTTATTTCTTATGAAATTTGAAATTTGAAATTTGATTAAATTTTTTATTTTTTTTATTTTAAAAAAAAAATCACAATTATTTACAACACAAAAATATTTTTAAAATTTTGATAAATAAATTAAAAACGCTATTCCTTCACGTGGCGCCAAAAGCTTGATGAGCAGCGAAACGTCGCCAATTCTCGCAAATACTTTGGTTTTAATATTTGTAAAACTCTCGCAAGTGCACGAATCATTTAAGTAGAAAATGATAAGTATACTCGGTCGATCTAAGGAAGGAATGTATGTGGTTTTTAATTTATTATTCAAACTTTTAAAAGCGAAATTAAATCCTAAACATCTGTCACGATATTTTGGTTTTTGTGTTCCTAATCTAATAACATTAAAATAAATATATATCTGATTAATTAAATATAATCTAAAAAGAATAAACATAGATACAAATTCAATAAGTAAAAAAAATAAATATAAATACTGATTCAATAAATATTCATGCAAATTTTATCATTTAAATTAGTGGAGTATTTATGGATATAATAACTAAATTAATTATGCTTGCTTTCATATTATCTAGGCTATTAAAGATATAAATTGATATTTTATTGATTCTCTTTTTTGTATGAATACCACCTTTGGTGAGTTAGATATTCTTTGTTAACTAAACAAATCAATTAACACATGGGTGGGGTTGATAACTAATTTGGTTAATTAAATTAATTCCTTTTTCTAAGAGATTGAAAATGAACCATTTAAATGCCACCTTTGGTGAGGTTGGAAACGATTTAAAACTTTATTCAAGGTGTCCAAATTAAACCTAAGAATTTAGTTATCAAGTACTAACTTTCAAGTTTTAAAACCACTATTGAAAACATGTTGTTAATACATTTTCACATAATAATTCTTATAAAAACTTTTGAAATAGAGCTTAACACTCTAACTACCAGGCGATTATGCAAACAAATAAAAGAGACTACTCTAAATTAGGCAGGATAACTAAACCTTAAAGTCTAATCTTGATTTAAGTTTGTAATGAAAAATAATATATTTCTCTCTAACATCCTTAATATAAAATCTTGAATAAAAATAAAATCAATTCATTTTAGAAATTTTCACCTATTTAATATTTAGCAAGCATAACAACGTTATTATTATATCATGATTATAAACACTAGCACAGTTAATTTTAATCTGAGACAAATCAAATATAACATGTAAGAATAAAGCATAAAAATAAGCTGTAAAGAAAATAAAATCCTTAGAACTTCGACGCTATTCCCGTTTGCTAGAAAACCTCCAGCGAATTTGCACTTCCATTTATTGAATCAAAAATCTAAATTATTACAAAAACATTACAAGTTCCTTTCAAAAAGAGAAGAACTCTAAACCTAAGACAATTGAACTAAAAACTAAGAGAAAAACTAAGAAAAGCTTAGAAACTAAGAAAGAAACTAAAGAAAACTCAAAAACTAAGAAATGAGAGAAAGAAAGAAGAGAAGTGAGGTTTTGAGGTGTTTGAAGGTGTGCTTTGAAGTGAATGGAAGAGGGGTATTTATAGGTGAGGATGGAGAGAAAAAATGAGTAAAAAATGTTAAAAAAATATAAAAATAAAAAAAACGTGTAGTGGACATGCCGAGGTCATCAATGACGTCGATGACGCTGGCGTCATGAAACTCTTTGCACGTGAAAAATGGGTCAAAAACGCGTTGGGCGCCGCGGCTGAGCGGTGGCAGGGCTAGCAAGGCGGCGCGTGAACAAGTAACCCGCGCGGTGATGTTGCGCGCATGAGCAGTAACCTCGCGCCTTTGATCTCGCGCATGAACAGTAACCATCGCCTTGATCTTCTTATGGCTGAAACAATAAATATGCCGATTTAGTTGAGTCGGAAATTGTGCGAGCTGGTAGCAAGGCGGGCCGCGTGTTTCCTACGCTTTTTGACATTTTGACCTTTTCGACCCATTTTGTCCAATTTTTCCATGTTTGTTGACCTTTTTCCACTTATTTATTAATTTATTTGTGATGTATTGCTTCAAGTATTCTTCTTTGAGTCTTTAAATTGCGTTTTTAAGCCAAAATACCTGAAAAACAATAAAAATACCCGTGATTCCGAAAAAGACAAATTTATATAAATATATGATAAAACATATAAATATATATATTTTTAATCAATTAATGTGCATAAAATCATGGTTATTTTAGTGCTTTTTGAGCACTCATCAGAATGGCGTCAAACATGCTTGTAAAATTTGATAAGTATTGGCAAGAAGTTAATATTGTCATGGCTATAGGAGTTGTTTTGGATCCTAGCTTTAAGATGAATTATATCGAATTCTATTTTCCAAGAATATATATGGAGAGAATGCCTTTTTTGAAATTGAAAAGGTGAGAACAAAATGTTATGATTTGATAAATATGTACCGAAATAAACGAATTTTAGAAAAGAGTCGAAAAATTGAATTTTCAACACGTTCCAATACATCTCAAAGTTCAAAAGGTACTAGTATTCTTAATCCTAGTGGTATAAATGAGTATAAACAATGGAAATTAATGCAAAATAAAGCTGGATCTTTGAAATCTGAGTTAGACTCTTATTTAGAGGGAGAATTTGATGTAGAAATTTCGGATGAAGAGTTTGATATATTGTCATGGTGGAAGTGTAATAAACATAAGTATCCAATAATGCATGATATGGCTAGAGATATCTTGGCTATTCCCAGTCGCCTGATTGCTTGAGTCTGCATTTAGTACAAGTGGTAGAGAAGAAAGCAAACATCGTAGTAGACTCAAAGAAAACACATTGGAAGCTTTGATGTGTACTCAAGATTGGTTATGGGCTAATATTCATAAACAAGGTATAAGTTTATATATTTAATACATATTATATTTTATTAACACTTGTTTTATGTATTATATATTAATTATTTAATTATGTATTTAAATATTTTATAATTTATTCGGATATGTTATCTCATGGTTCATCCGCCACTATTAATATTGCAGAAGATGATGTTGAGGTAAAAAAATTACATTATTTATTAATCAATTTATTATTTTGGTTTATAAAAGTGATTTTATATATTTGATTTTTGCAGGAAATGCGTACAGTTGATGAATAATTAGAAGAAAGAAGTTTTTATTTATTTAATTAGATTTCAATATTTGTATTAGTTTATAATATTTTATTTATATCTTGTGTTTCTTGTTTATATCATTATATGTATTTAATGTTATCTAGATTCATAGAAATATATATTATTAAATGTTAAATTTTTTTATTATAAACTCAAAATAATAAATTCAGATAATAAATTCAACCATTTGTTTTGGTTGAATTGTATTGCTAAAGGGGGCTCAATTGAATAGGATTTTGAAAAACGGTTTTTTTACGATTTTTTCAATAAGCATCCCGACTGTGCCATGGGTAAAAGCATCCCCGGCGCGGTTTCGGGCGGTGTCGGGAGACGGTTGCAGTCGGTTCGGGGACGGTTATATTCAAATCCGTCCCCGTGCCCATCCCTAGACCCAACTCAATACGAAATAATGTTGAAAAAAATATTGGTCGTAGGTCCCAATAAAATACTAATATCCCTATTTAATTAATAATTTTACCAAGTTGTACCAAATACCTAGATTATGCATAACAACACCATATGTGAGGAAGGCAGTACGAAACTAATAAAAAACCTTTACCTATGTTCTTCTTGGAAGCACGGTGTTAGGTACAGCTTCACCGATACCTACAACAAAGATTAAGTTAGATAAAACTACATAATTTCATAAGACTATGCCTTCTGAAATTGGAGGCTAAGGAATTGTAGAGCCCTATCTCTCTATTTAAGGACGGAGTGTGATGTAGACCTAGCAATCCCATGGTTGTCTGCGCCACCTACAATTCTTATGAGAATATAATTACTTTTTGTTCCAATTTTCTTTCTAATAGAGATTGGTATCTAAAATATCCCTCCCATTAATTATATGATATTTACCCAAACAAAAATCTATCTAAACTGTGAAGGTATTTGATAAGCAGTAGATATCTACTTGTAACCAAAATACAAGCCCCACCCACACATCCACGAGGCACATTTAGGCATGCCAATATGGCACCACATGTTGCTACGTGACGGTCCAACGTGACTACCACGTTGTTGGGGATGATATGAATTTAGAGAGAAGCGAGAGATAAGTAATAAACATGAGTGATGATATAGGGCTCATATCCTTTATTCCTTATATATAGGATCTTACAAATGCACGTGACATTTACATAGGAGGTACATGTAAGAACGTGTTAGAAAAAAGTATAATAAATTTTTTTAGATGCATCCTTATATAATATCCATGCTGTAGTCTGGTCTTTAATGTGGATTGATCTTTGCAACAAGAAATTGGACATGTTGTCATACTATACCTTATGATATGTCATAAATTATGCTCAAATATCAAGTATCCTTACTCTTTTAGTTTGGCTTAATATCAAGGTGAAAGAGTAATGATTTTATTATGTGTGCTGCTTAACTTTCCTCTATGATAGTCATTTCAACTTCCATTTTGAAGTTCAAAAATACCCTAATGAATGCTATAACTGTTGCCTTATTGGGGGAAAAATGCAAAGTTTATATAATAAGGGTGAGAGCTTCCGAGTGCTCAATCATTTAAAAAAATCCTCCTTCAACTTAATATTAATCGCTCTCTATCAATTTTAGCGTGTACCATATACTTTTATTGTTTTGGTAAGACCATCTCAACCTGTTACTTTAGATATCTTTGCTCAATTCTTATTATGCTCAGATTAGTTTTTCTTAAATTCCCTATCATCTTTTGTCTCTTTCTCTTTATCCAGGTAATTTTTCCATCACTATTTTTCCTTACTATTTTCTCCTTTACTCAAGGTAACCTGAATCACATAAGAAAAAACGAGTTGCAAATAAATTAGTAAATACGTACTTCATCCTATACTTTTTGAGACATCCAGTTTGCACGCAAGTC
Source organism: Hippophae rhamnoides (assembly GCA_033030585.1). Taxonomy (NCBI): domain Eukaryota; kingdom Viridiplantae; phylum Streptophyta; class Magnoliopsida; order Rosales; family Elaeagnaceae; genus Hippophae; species Hippophae rhamnoides. The sequence continues at coordinate 42,738,773 of CM065436.1, read as the reverse complement.
CACTGTTTGGACATCTGGACCAACCCAAAGCCCAGCTCTTGTAAACCATCCTAGATCAAGTCACCAGCCTAAGACGAAAGATGAAATACCCTAGACATCCCACAAGGGACAGACCGAGCCTAATGGTAGCATGAGCTCAAGTACAGTATGAGTAAAACTCGACCTGGATCTTTGACATATTGTACTTTAGGCCAATTATGCCCTCCTGACATGTAGTTACGTGTATACATTGTATAACTGACACCTGTATCCATAAATGTGCTATAAATAGATGGACCCCTCATGAGGATCCACACATTCAGCCCATTATACCAACTTCTCTCTAATCTCTCTATATAAAGCATTTAGTCTCAACATTTTGGCTCCTACTGTGGAGCTCAGATTCTAAGGTCAATCACAAGTTTCTAACCATGTATCCTATGGAGATTCACCTCATCCCTAGAGAGAAATTAGGAAGGTACATCGTGCACTACTCGCAACCCAAAAAATCATGGCAATAACTCAGTCTGAGAGATGGTCAAATTTGAGTGATCCCAAAACAACGATTACCCGAGGAAACACACCACCAGCCATCAATTAGGCCGGGACAGAGGACAATGCCCTCTATCAGGAATTATCTCACCAACTCCTCGAGCTAAGGAAAGAGCTTCACAAAAACAGACGAGAAAATAGGTCTTTACAATCTCAAAAAATCCTACCACTAAACCCACCAATGGAGAGGTAGTAAGATGCGATCAGTCCAAACCCCAAAAAATTGAGCATTAGGTTGAAAGAAATCCCCTCTCCAGCTCGGATCGTCCCGATGAGGAACAATGGCTCCAAGGAAAAAAAGAGCTGGGAGACACGGATACAAGCTTTAGAACCCTCTATAAGTGATGTAAATTAGGGAATTTGGGTTTGAAAATTGAAGTTCAATAGCAAGGCCTGCTCAAATAATGAGAATTGATACGAGTTTCAATATAATATGTTATAATAGTCATTCCCATACTCGAGTCAAAAGTTAGGAAAATTTAAAGTTACAACTCCGTTTGATCAAATGTTTGTTTTGAACTTTGAATAAGTGCAGTCCTATCTTTTTTTCTCATTTTTTTTGAAGGATCATGAAATTATTTGTATGATATTAAGAATCATTAGAATATATGTAAACATATTCTTAGTGGCACATCAATCTTCATTACAACTGTATTGAATAATACCGAAAGCAAGATAAACGAAAAATGTGCGACAAAAACTTTAAATCCTCTCTAAGTGATGTAAAAGATGGAATTTTGGTTTGAAAATTGAAGCTCTTAAGCCAGGCCTAATCGAATTATGGGAATCGATACGAGTTTCGATTTGATATACTATAATAGTCATTCTCATACCAGAGTCAAAAGGTAGGACTGTTTAAAGTTACAACTCCAATTTATCAAATGTTTATTTTAAACTAGGAAGAGTAGCACTCCTCTTTTTTTTCTTCTCATTTTTTGTAGGATCAAGAAAATAATTGTATGATATTGAGAATCATTAGAATATAAGTAAACATATTCTTAGTGGCACAACAATTTTCATTACAACTCTGTTGAATAATACCGAAAGCAAGCTAAACGGAAAATATGCAACAAAAACTTTAAACCGTCTCTAATTGATGTAAATTATGGAATTCGGGTTTGAAAGTTGAAGTTCTATAGCAAGGCTTGCTCCAATTATAAGAATCGATACGAGTTTTGATTTGATATATTATAATACTCATTCCTATACTCGAGTCAAAAGTTAGGACCGTTTAAAGTTACAACTCTGATTTATCAAATGTTTTTTTGTTAAACTATGAACAGGAGCACTCCTCTTTTTGTTCTCTTCCCATTTTTTTTAGGATCACGAAATTATTTGTATGATATTGAGAATCATTAGAATATATGTAAACATATTCTTAGTGGCACATCAATTTTCATTACAACTTTATTATATAATACCGAAAGCAAGCTAAACGGAAAATATGCGACAAAAAATATAAACCCTCTCTAAGTGACGTAAATTATGGAATTTGGGTTTGAAAATTGAAGTTTTTCTCATTTTTTTTGTAGGATCATGAAATTATTTGTATGCTATTGAGAATCATTAGAATATATGTAAACATATTCTTAGTGGCACATCAATCTTTCTTACAACTCTCTTGAATAATACAGAAAGCAAGCAAAACGGAAAATATGCGTCCAAAACTTTAAACACTCGATAAGTGATATAATGATGGAATTTGGGTTTAAAAATTGAAGTTCTTTTGCATGGAATGCTTGCATTATGGGAATTTATATGAGCATCGATTTGATATATTATAATAATCTTTCCTATACTCGAGTCAAAAGGTAGGGCCGTTTAAAATTACAACTCCGATTTATCAAATATTGTTTTTAAACTCTGAACAGGAGCACTCCTTTTTTTCTCATTTTTTTGTAGGATCATGAAATTATTTGTATGATATTAAGAATCATTAAAATATATGTAAACATATTCTTAGTGGCACATCAATCTTTCTAACAACTCTATTGAATAATACCGAAAGCAAGGAAAATGGAAAATTTGTGAGAAAACTTTAAACCATCTCTAAATGATGTAAATGATGGAATTTGGGTTTGAAAATTGAAGTTCTTTTGCAAGGCCTGCTTGAATTATAGGAATCGATACAATTTTTGATTTAATATATTATAATAGTCATTCCCATAATCGAGTCAAAAGTTAGAATCGTTTAAAGTTACAACTCCGATTTATTAAATGTTTTTTAAAACTTTGAATAGGAGCACTTCTCTTTTTTTCTCATTTTTTTGTAAGATCATGAAATTATTTGTATGATATTGAGAATAATTAGAATATGTGTAAACATATTCTTAATTGCACATGAATTTTCATTACAACTCTATTGAATAATAGCGAAAGCAAGCAAAACGAAAAATATGCCACAAAAACTTTAAATCCTCTCTAAGTGATGGAAAAGATGGAATTTTGGTTTGAAAATTGAAGTTCTTAAGCCAGGCCTAATTGAATTTTGGGAATCTATATGAGTTTCGAATTGATATATTATAATAGTCATTCCTATACTAGAGTCAAAAGGTAGGACTCTTTAAAGTTACAACTCCAATTTATCAAAAGTTTCTTTTAAACTATGAACAGGGGCACTCCTCTTTTTTTTTGTTCTCATTTTTTTTGTTGGATGAAGAAATTATTTGTATGATATTGAGAATCATTATAATATATGTAAACATATTATTAGTGTCACATCAATCTTTCTTACAAATCTCTTGAATAATATAGAAACTAAGCTAAACGGAAAATATGCGACAAAAACTTTAAACACTCAATAAGTGATGTAAATGATGGAATTTGGGATTGAAAATTGAAGTTCTTTTGCATGGTGTGCCTGAATTATGGGAATCATTACAAGATTCGATTTGATATATTATAATATTATTTCCTATACTCGAGTCAAAAGGTAGGACCGTTTAAATTACAACTCAGATTTATCAAATGTTTTTTTAAACTCTGAATAGGAGCACTGCTTTTATTTTCAGATTTTTTTTGTAGGATCATGAAATTATTTGAATGATATTAAGAATCATTAAAATATATTTAAACATATTCTTAATGGCGTATCAATCTTTCTTACAACTCTATTGACTAATACCGAAAGCAAGCAAAATGGAAAATATGCGACAAAAACTTTAAATCCTCTCTAAGTGATGTAAAAGATGGAATTTTGGTTTGAAAATTGAAGTTCTTAAGCCATGCCTAATTGAATTAGAGGAATCGATACGAGTTTCGATTTGATATATTATAATAGTCATTCCCATACTAGAGTCAAAAGGTAGGACCGTGTAAAGTTACAACTCCAATTTATCAAATGTTTCTTTTAAACTATGAACAGGGGCATTCCTCATTTTTTTGTAGGATCAAGAAATTGTTTGTATCATATTGAGAATTATTATAATATATGTAAACATATTCTTAGTGGCACATCAATTTTCATTACAACTCTGTTGAATAATACCGAAAGTAAGCTAAACGGAAAATATGCGACAAAAACTTTAAACCCTTTTTAATTGATGTATATTATGGAATTCGGGTTTGAAAGTTGAAGTTCTATAGCAATGCCTCCTCCAATTATGAGAATTGATACAAGTTTCGATTTGATATATTATAATAGTATTTCCCATACTCAAGTCAAAAGTTAGGACCGTTTAAAGTTACAACTCCAATTTATCAAATGTTTTTTTTAAACTCTGAACATGAGTACTCCTTTTTTTCTCATTTTTTTTGTAGGATCATGAAATTATTTGTATGATATTGAGAATCATTAAAATATATGTAAACATATTCTTAGTGGCACATAAATTTTCATTACCACTCTATTTTATAATACCGAAAGCAAGCTAAACGGAAAATATGCGATAAAAAATATAAACCCTCTCTAAGTGATGTAAATTATGGAATTTGGGTTTGAAAATTGAATTTCTAATGCAAGGCCTAATCAAATTATGGGAATCGATATGAGTTTCCATTTGATATATGATAATAGTCATTCCCATACTAGAGTCAAAAGGTAGGACTATTTAAAGTTACAACTTTGATTTTGAAATGTTTTTTTTAAACTATGAACATGAGCACTCCTCTTTTTGTTTTCTTCTCATTTTTTTCGTAGGATCATGAAATTATTTGTATGATATTGAGAATCATTATAATATATATAAAATATTCTTAGTGGCACATCAATTTTCATTACAACTCTCTTGAATAATACCGAAAGCAAGCTAAACGGAAAATATGCAACAAAAACTTTAAACCCTTTCTAATTGATGTAAATTATGGAATTCGTTTTTGAAAATTGAATTTCTATAGCAAGGCCTACTCCAATTATGATAATCGATCCGAGTTTCGATTTGATATATTATAGTAGTATTTCCAATACTCGAGTCAAAAGTTAGGACCGTTTAAAGTTACAACTCCGATTTATCAAATGTTTTTTTTAAACTCTGAACAAGAGCACTCCTTGTTTTTCTCATTTTTTTGTAGGATCAAGAAATTATTTGTATGATATTGAGAATGCTTAGAATATATGTAAACCAATTCTTAGTGGAAAAGTAATTTTCATTACACCTCTATTGAATAAAACTGAAAGCAAGCTAAACGGAAGATATGCGACAAAAACATTAAACCCTCTCTAATTGATGTAAATTATGGAATTTGGGTTTGATAATTGAAGTTCTATAGAAAGGCCTGCTCCAATTATGAGAATCAAGACAAGTTTGGATTTGATATATTATAATAGTAATTCCCATATTCGAGTCAAAAGTTAGGATCGTTTAAAGTTACAACTCTAATTTATCAAATGTTTTTTTTAACTATGAACAGGAGTACTCCTCTTTTTGTTCTCTTCCCATTTTTTTTGTAGGATCACGAAATTATTTGTATGATATTGAGAATCATTAGAATATAGGTAAACATATTCTTAGTGGCACATAAATCTTCATTACAACTTTATTGTATAATACCGAAAGTAAGATAAATGGAAAATATACGACAAAAAATATTAACCCTCTCTAAGTGATGTAAATTGTGGAATTTGGGTTTAAAAATTGAAGTTCTTATGCAAGGCTACTCGAATTATGGGAATCGATACGAGTTTCGATTTGATATATTATAATAGTCATTCCCATACTAGAGTCAAAAGGTAGGACCGTTTAAAGTTACAACTCTAATTTATCAAATGTTTTTTTAAACTATGAACAAGAACACTCCTCTTTTTTCTTCTTCTCATTTTTTTGTAGGATCATGAAATTATTTGTATGATAATGAGAATAATTAGAATATATGTAAACATATTATTATGGCACATCAATCATCATTAAAACTTTGTTGAATAATATTGAAAGCAAGCTCAACGGAAAATATGCGACAAAAACTTTAAACCCTCTCTAAGTGATGTAAATGATGGAATTTGTTTTTTAAAATTGAAGTTGTCAAGCAAGGCCTAAGCAAATTATGGGAATCGATACGAGTTTTGATTTGATATATTATAATAGTCATTCCCATACTAGAGTTAAAAGGTAGGACTGTTTAAAGTTACAACTCTCATTTATCAAACGTTTCTTTTAAACTATGAACATGAGCACTCCTCTTTTTTTTCTCATTTTTTTTGTAGGATAATGAAATTATTTGTATGATATTCAGAATCATTAGAATATATGTAATCATATTCTTAGTGGAAACGCAATTTTCATTACAACCCTGTGGCATAATACCGAAAGCAAGCAAAACGTAGAATATGCGACAAAAACTTTAAACCCACTCTAAGTGATGTAAATGATGGAATTTGGATTTTAAAATTGAAGTTCTTGCACAAGGCCTGCTCAAATTATGAGAATTGATATGAGTTTCGATTTCATATATTATAATACTCATTCCTATACTCGAGTCAAAAGTTATGACCGTTGTTTTTAAACTCTGAACATGAGCACTCTCCTTTTTTTTCTTCTCATTTTTTTGTAGGATCATGAAATTATTTGTATGATATTGAGAATCATTAGAATATATGTAAACATATTCTTAGGGGAAAATAAGTTTTCATTACAACTCTGTTTAATAAAACCGAAAGCAAGCTAAATGGAAGATATGCGACAAAAACTTTAAACCCTCTCTAATTGATGTAAATTATGGAATTTGGGTTTGATAATTGAAGTTCTATAGCAAGGCCTGATCCAATTATGAGAATCGAGATGAGTTTCGATTTGATATATTATAATAGTAATTCCCATATTCGAGTCAAAAGGTAGGATCGTTTAAAGTTACAACTCTAATTTATCAAATGTTTTTTTTAACTATGAACAGGAGCACTCCTCTTTTTGTTCTCTTCCCATTTTTTTTGTAGGATCACGAAATTATTTGTATGATATTGAGAATCATTAGAATATATGTAAACATATTCTTAGTGGCACATCAATTTTCATTACAACTCTATTGTATAATACCGAAAGTAAGCTAAACGGAAAATATGCGAAAACAAATATTAAACCTCTCTATGTGATGAAAATTGTGTAATTTGGGTTTGAAAATTGAAGTTCTTATGCAAGGCCTACTCGAATTATGGGAATCGATACGAGTTTCGATTTGATATATTATAATAGTCGTTCCCATACTAGAGTTAAAAGGTAGGACTGTTTAAAGTTACAACTCTGATTTATCAAACGTTTCTTTTAAACTATGAACAGGAGCACTCCTCTTTTTTTCTCATTTTTTTTGTAGGATAATGAAATTATTTGTATGATATTCAGAATCATTAGAATATATGTAAACATATTCTTAGTGGAAACGCAATTTTCATTACAACCCTGTGGAATAATACCGAAAGCAAGCAAAACGTAGAATATGCGACAAAAACTTTAAACCCACTCTAAGTGATGTAAATGATGGAATTTGGGTTTGAAAATTGAAGTTCTTGCACAAGGCCTACTCGAATTATGGGAATAGATATGATATTTGATTTGATATATTATAATACTCATTCCTATACTCGAGTCAAAAGTTAGGACCGTTTAAAGTTACAACTCCGATTTTTCAAATTTGTTTTTAAACTCTAAATAGGAGCACTCCCCTTTTTTTTCTTCTCATTTTTTTTGTAGGATCAAGAAATTATTTTTATGATATTGAGAATCATTAGAATATATGTAAACATATTCTTAGTGGAAAAGAAATTTTCATTACAACTCTGTTGAATAATACCAAAAGAAAGCTAAACGAAAAATATGTGACAAAAACTTTAAACCCTCTCTAATTGATGTAAATTATTGAATTTGGGTTTGATAATTGAAGTTCTTTAGCAAGGCTTGCTCCAATTATGAGAATGGAGACGAGTTTTGATTTGATATATTATAATAGTAATTCCCATATTCGAGTCAAAATTAAGGACTGTTTAAAGTTACAACTCTCATTTATCAAATGTTTTTTTTAAACTATGAACAGGAGCACTCCTCTTTTTGTTCTCTTCCCATTTTTTTTGTAGGATCACGAAATTATTTGTATGATATTGAGAATCATTGGAATATATGTAAATATATTTTTAGTGGCACATAAATTTTCATTACAACTCTATTTTATAATACCGAAAGCAAGCTAAACGGAAAATATGCGACAAAAAATATAAACCCTCTCTAGGTGATGTAAATTTTGGAATTTGGGTTTGAAAATTGAAGTTATTATGCAAGGCCTACTCGAATTATGGGAATCGATACGAGTTTCAATTTGATATATTATAATAGTCATTCCCATACTAGAGTCAAAAGTTAGGACCGTTTAAAGTTACAACTCCGATTTATCAAATGTTTTTTTAAACTCTGAACATGAGCACTCCTTTTTTTCTCATTTTTTTGTATTGTCATCAAATTATTTGTATGATATTGAGAATCATTAGAATATATGTAAACATATTATTAGTGGCACATCAATCATCATTACAACTCTGTTGAATAATACTGAAAGCAAGCAAAATGGAAAATATGCGACAAAAACTTTAAACCCTCTATAAGTGTTGTAAATGATGGAATTTGGGTTTGAAAATTGAAGTTCTACTGCATGGTATGCTCCAATTATGGGAATCGATATGAGGTTCAATTTAATATATTATAATTGATATTTCTATTCTCGAGTAAAAAGGTTGGATCGTTTAAAGTTACAACTCCGATTTATCAAATATGTTTTTGAAACTATGAAGAGGAGCACTCCTCTTTTTGTTTTCTTCTCATTATTTTTGTAGGATCACGAAATTATTTGTATGATATTGAGAATCATTAGAATATATGTAAACATATTCTTAATGGCACATCAATTTTCATTACTACTCTATTGAATAATACCAAAAGCAAGAAAAACGGAAAATATGCGACAAAAACTTTAAACCCTCTCTAGGTGATGTAAATAATGGAAATTGGGTTTGAAAATTGAAGTTCAATAGCAAGGCGTGCTCTAATTATGGGAATTGATATGAGTTTCGATTTGATATGTTATAATAGTCATTCCTATATTCGAGTCAAATGTTAGGGCCATTTGAAATTATAACTCCGATTTATCAAATCTTTTTTTTAAACTCTGAATAGTTGCACTCCTCTTTTTTTTCTCATTTTTTTTGCATGATCATCAAATTATTTGTATGATATTGAAAATCATTAGAATATATGTAAAAATATTATTAGTTGCACATCAATATTTCCTACAACTCTAATGAATAATACCGAAAGCAAGCAAAATGGAAAATGTGCGACAAAAACTTTAAACACTCGGTAAGTGATGTAAATGATGGAATTTGAGTGTGAAAATTGAAGTTCTTCTGCATGGTGTGCTTGAATTATGGGAATCGATACCAGCTTATATTTGATATATTATAATATTCATTCCTATAATCGAGTCAAAAGGTAGGACCGTTTAAAGTTACTACTCTGATTTATCAAATGTTTTTTTAAATTGTGAACAGGTGCACTCCTCCTTTGTTTTCTTCTCATTTTTTTTGTAAGATCACGAAATTATTTGTATGATATTGAGAATCATTAGAATGTATGTAAACATATTCTTAGTGGCACATCAATTTTCATTACAATTTAATTGAATAATACCAAAAGTAAGCAAAACGGAAAATATGTTACCAATATTTTAAACCCTCTGTAAGTGATGTAAATGTTGGAATTTGGGTTTGAAAATTGAAGTTCTTAAGCAAGGCCTACTCTAATTATGAGAATCGATACGAGTTTCGATTTGATATATTATAATAGTCATTCCTATACTCGAGTCAAAAGTTAAGACCGTTTAAAGTTACAACTCTTATTTATCAAATGTTTTTTTTTAATTTCTAAACAGGAGCTCCTCATTTTTTTTGTAGGATCACGAAATGATTTGTTTGATATTGAGAATCATTAGAATATATCTAAAGATATTCTTAGTGGCACATCAATCTTCATTACAACTGTTTAATAATACCGAAAGCAAGCAAAACCTAAAATATGGGATAAAAACATTAAACCCTCTCTTACTTATGTAAATGATGGAATTTGGGTTTGAAAATTGAAGTTCTTAAGCATGGCATGCTCGAATTATGGGAATCAATATGAGTTTTGATTTGATATATTATAATAGTCATTCCCATACTAGAGTCAAAAGGTAGGACCGTTTAAAGTTACAACTCCGATTTATCAAATGTTTCTTTTAAACTATGAATAGGAGCATTCCTCTTTTTTTTCTCATTTTTTTTTGTGGGATAATGAAATTATTTGTATGATATTGAGAATCATTAGAATATATGTAAACATATTCTTAGTGGCTCATCAATCTTCATTACAACTCCATTAAATAATACCAAAAGCAAGCATAATGGAAAATATACGACAAAAACTTTAAACCCTCTCTAAGTGATGTAAATGATAGAATTTGGGTATGAAAATTGAAGTTCTACTGCAAGGAGTTCTCAAATTATGGGAATCGATAGAAGCTTTGATTTGATATATTATAATAGTCATTCCTACACTCGAGTCAAAAGGTAGGACCGTTTAAAGTTACAACTCCGATTTATCAAATGTTTTTTTGAAACTTTGAACAGGAGCACTCCTCCTTTTTGTTTTCTTCTAATTTTTTTTGTAGGATCACGAAATTATTTGTATTATATTGAGAATCATTAGAATATATTTAAACATATTCTTAGTGGCACATCAATTTTCATTACAATTTAATTGAATAATACCAAAAGCAAGCAAAACGGAAAATATGTGTCAAAAAATTTAAACCCTCTCTAAGTGATGTAAATGATGGAATTTGGGTTTGAAAATTGAAGTTCTTAAGCAAGGCCTACTCGAATTATGAGAATTGATATGAGTTTCGATTTGATATATTATAATAGTACTTCCCATACTCGAGTCAAAAGTTAGGACCGTTTAAATTTACAACTCCGATTTATCAATTGTTTTTTTTAAACTCTAAACAGGAGCACTCCTCCTTTTTCTCATTTTTTTGTCGGATCATGAAATTATTTGTATGATATTGAGAATAATTAGAATATATGTTAACATATTCTTAGTGGCACATCAATATTTATTACAACTCTATTGAGTAATACCGAAAGCAAGCAAAACGGAAAATGTGTGACAAAAACTTTAAACACTCGGTAAGTGATGTAAATGATGGAATTTGGGTTTGAAAATTAAAGTTCCTCAGCATAGCATGCTATAATTATAGGAATCGATACGAGCTTCGATATTATATATTATAATAGTCATTCCTATACTCGAGTCAAAAGGTAGGACCGTTTAAAGTTACCACTCCGATTTATCAAATGTTTTTTTTAAACTATGAACACGGGCACTCCTCTTTTTTTTATTCTTCTTTTTTTGTAGGATCAAGAAATTATTTTTATAATATTAAGAATCATTAGAATATATTTAAACATATTCTTAGTGGCTCATCAATCTTTCTTAGAACTTTATTGAATAACACCGAAAGCAAGCAAAACGACCTCTCTAAGTGATGTAAATGATGGAATTTGGATTTGAAAATTGAAGTTCAAAAGCAAGGCCGACTCAAATTATGGGAATCGATACGAGTTTCGAGTCGATATACTATTATAGTCATTCCAATACTGGAGTTAAAAGTTACGACTGTTTAAAGTTACGACTCCGATTTATGAAAAACAATTTTAAACTCTGAACATAGCACTCCTCTTTTTTTTCCCCATTTTCTTTGTATGATCATGAAATTATTTGTATGATAATGAGAATCATTAGAATATATATAAACATATTCTTTGTGGCACATCAATTTTCATTACAACTCTGTTGAATAATACCGAAAGCAAGCATAATAGAAAATATGCGACAAAAACTTTAAACCCTCTCTAAGTGATGTAAATGATGGAATTTGGGTTCGAAAATTGAAGTTCGACCGCATTGCATTCTCGAATTATGGGAATCGATATGAACTTTGATTTGATATATTATAATAGTCATTCCTATACTCGAGTCAAAAGGTAGGACTGTGTAAAGTTACAACTTCGATTTATCAAATGTTTTTTTGAAACTATGAACATGAGCACTCCACTTTTTGTTTTCTTCTCATTTTTTTTGTAGGATCACGAAATTATTTGTATGATATTGAGAAGCATTAGAATATATGTAAACATATTCTTAGTGGCACATCAATTTTCATTACAATTTAATTGAATAATACCAAAAGCAAGCAAAATAGAAAATATGGGAAAAATATTTTAAACCCTCTCTAAGTGATGTAAATGATGGAATTTGGATTTGAAAATTGAAGTTCTTAAGCAAGGCCTACTCAAATTATGAGAATCGATACGATTTTCGATTTAATATATTATAATAGTCATTCCTATACTCGAGTCAAAAGGTAGGACCGTTTAAAGTTACAACTCTCATTTGTCAAATGTTTTTTTTAATTTCTAAACAGGAGCTCCTCATTTTTTTTCTTCTCATTTTTTTGTAGGTTCAGGAAATTATTTTTATGATATTGAGAATCATTAGAATATATGTAAACATATTCTTAGTGGCACATTCATTACAACTCTGTTGCATAATACCGAAAGCAAGAAAACCGAAAATATGGGACAAAAACTTTAAACCCTCTCTAACTTATGTAAATGATGGAATTTGGGTTTGAAAATTGAAGTTCTTAAGCAAGGCATGCTCAAATTATGGGAATCAATACAAGTTTCTATTTGATATATTATAATAGTCATTCCCAGACTAGAGTCAAAAGGTAGGACTGTTTAAAGTTACAACTCCGATTTATCAAATGTTTCTTTTAAACTATGAATAGGAGCACTCCTATTTTTTTCTCATTGTTTTTGTAGGATAATGAAATTATTTGTATGATATTGGGAATGATTAGAATATATGTAAACATATTCTTAGTGGAAAAGCAATTTTCATTACAACTCTACTGAATAATACCGAAAGCAAGCTAAATGGAAAATATGTGACAAAAACTTTAAACCCTCTCTAATTGATGTAAATTATGGAATTTGGGTTTGAAAATTGAAGTTCAATAGCAAGGCCAGCTTGAATTGTGGGAATCGATACGAGTTTCGATTTTATAAATTATAATAGTCATTCCCATACTAGAGTCAAAAGGTACAACCGTTTAAAGGTACGACTCCGATTTATGAAATGTTTTTTTTTACTCGGAACACGAGCACTCCTCTCTTTTTTTCTTCACATTTTTTTGTATGATCATGAAATTATTTTTATGATAATGAGAATCATTAGAATATATATAAAGATATTCTTTGTGGCACATCAATTTTCATTACAACTCTGTTGAATAATACCGAAAGCAAGCATAACAGAAAATATGGGACAAAAGCTTTAAACCCTCTCTATGTGATGTAAATAAAGGAATTTGGGTTTGAAAATTGAAGTTCGACGGCATTGCATGCTCGAATTATGGGAGTCGATACGAACTTTGATTTGATATATTATAATAGTCATTCCTATACTCGAGTCAAAAGGTAGGACCGTTTAAAGGTATAATCCGATTTATCAAATATATATGTTTTAAACTATGAACAATAGCACTCCTATTGTTTTTCCTTCTCATTTTTTTTGTTGGATCTTGAAATTAATTGTATGATATATAGGTTTTTAAGAATATTTATAAACATACTCTTGGTTGGCTCATCAATCTTCAATACAACTCTATTTAATAAAACCGAAAACAAGCAAAATGGAAAATATGCGACAAAAACATTAAACCCTCGGTAAGTGATGTGAACGATGGAATTTGGGTTCAAAATATAAAGTTCTGTATAGAGGCATACTCGTATTATGGGAATCGATATGAACTTCAGTATGATATATTATAATAGTCATTTTGATACCCCAATCAAAAGTTATAACCATTTATAGGTAAAACTCTGATTTATCAAATATTGTTTTTTTAAAATTGTGAACAGTAGCACTCTCTCTTTTTTTCGTCCTCATTTTTTTTGTAGGATCATGAAATTATTTGTATGATATTCAGATTCATTAGAATACTTTTAAACATATTCTTGGTCGGCTCATCAATCCTCGTTACAACTATATTAAATAAAACTGAAAGCAAGCAAAATGGGAAATATGTGACAAAAATGTTAAACACTCGATAAGTGATGTAAACGATGGAATTTGGGTTTGAAAATTGAAGTTCGACCGTATTGCATGCTCAAATTATGGGAATCGATACGAACTTTGATTTGATATATTATAATAGTCATTCCTATACTCGAGTCAAAAGGTAGGTCCGTTTAAAGGTATAATCCGATTTATCAAATATATATTTTTTAAACTATGAACAATAGCACTCCTATTTTTTTTCCTTCTCATTTTTTTGTTGGATCTTGAAATTAATTGTATGATATTGAGGTTTTTTAGAATATTTATAAACATACTCTTGGTCGGCTCATCAATCTTCAATACAACTCTATTTAATAAAACCGAAAACAAGCAAAATGGAAAATATGCGACAAAAACATTAAACCCTCGGTAAGTGATGTGAACGATGGAATTTGGGTTCAAAATATAAAGTTCTGTATAGAGGCATACTCGTATTATGGGAATCGATATGAACTTCAGTATGATATATTATAATAGTCGTTTTGATACCCCAATCAAAAGTTATAACCATTTATAGGTAAAACTCTAATTTATCAAATATTATTTTTTTAAAACTGTGAACAGTAGCACTCTCTCTTTTTTTCGTCCTCATTTTTTTTGTAGGATCATGAAATTATTTGTATGATATTCAGATTCATTAGAATACTTATAAAAATATTCTTGGTCGGCTCATCAATCCTCATTACAACTATATTAAATAAAACTGAAAGCAAGCAAAATGGGAAATATGTGACAAAAATGTTAAACACTCGATAAGTGATGTAAACGATGGAATTTGGGTTTGCAAAATGAAGTTCCTTGGCAAGGCCCTGTAGAATTATGTGAATTGATACAAGCTTCGATTTGATATATTATAATGGTCATTTCGATACCCGAGTCAAAAGTTATGACCATTTAAAGGGACAACTCTAATTTATCAAATATGTTTTTTAAATTTGTGAACAGTAGCACTCCTCTTTTTTTCCCTCCCATTATTTTTTGTAGGATCGTCAAATTATTTGTACGATATTGAGATTCATTAGAATATTTCTAAACATACTCTTGGTCGGCTCATCAATCTTTATTACAACTCTATTTAATAAAACCGAATGCAAGCAAAATAGAAAATATGCGACAAAAACATTAAACCATCGGAAATTGATGTAAACAATGGAATTTTGGTTCAAAAATAAAGGTCCATTTTAAGGCCCATTAGAATTATAGGAATCGATACGATTTTCAATTTGATATATTATCATAGTCGTTTAGATACCCGAGTGAAAAGTTATGACCGTTTATAGATATAACTTCGATTTATTAAATATTGTTTTCTAAAATTGTGAAAATTAACACTTCTCTTTTTTTTCCTTCTCTTTTTTTTGTAGGATCATGAAATTATTTGTATGATGTTGAGATTCATTAGAATATTTTCAAACGAATTCCTGGTCAACTCATCAATCTTCATTACAACTCTATTGAATAAAATCGAAAGCAAGCAAAATGGGAAATATAAGACAAAAACATTAAACCCTTATTAAGTGATGTAAATGCTGCAATTTGGGTTCGCAAAATGAAGTTCCTTATCAAGGCCCCGTCGAATTATGGGAATCGATAGGAGCTTCGATTTGATATATTATAATATTAGTTTCGATACCCGAGTCAAAAGTTATGATCTTTTAAAGGTACAACTCCGATTATCAAATATTTATTTTTAAAACTGCAAACAATAGCACACCTATTTTTTTCCTTCTCATGTTTTTTCATAGGATCAGGAAATTGTTTGTACTATATTGAGATACATTAGAATATTTTTAAACATACTCTTGGTTGACTCATCAATCTTCATTACAACCTTATTTAATAATACTAAAAGTAAGCAAAATGGAAAATATGCAACATAAACATTAAAACCTCAGGAAATTGATGTAAATGATGGAATTTTGGTTCAAAAAATAAATTTCCATTTTAAGGCCCGTTCGAATTATGGGAATCAATATGATATTCGATTTGATATATTATAATTTTTGTTCCGATACCCGAGTGAAAAGTTATGACCGTTTGTAGATACAACTCCGATTTATCAAATATTTTTCTAAAACTGTGAATAGTAGCACTTCTCTTTTTTTCCTTCTCATTTTTTTATAGGATCATGAAATTATTTGTCTGATATTGAGATTCATTAGAATATTTTTAAACATATTCTTAGTTGGCTCATCAATCCTCTTTACAACTCTATTGAATAATACTGAAAGCAAGCAAAATTTAAAATATACGACAAAAACTTTAAAACCTCAACAAGTGATGTAAATGATGGAATATGGGTTCACAAAATGAAGTTCTTATGTAAAGTCCCCTCGAATTATAGGAATCTAGATGAGGTATGATTTGATATATTATAATAGTCATTTTGATAACCGAGTCAAAAGTTATGACCGTATAGAGGTACATCTCCGATTTATTAAATATTTGTTTTTAAAACAATGAACAATAGCACTTCTCTTTTTTTTCCTTCTCATTTTTTTTGTAGGATCATGAAATTCTTTGTATGATATTGAGATTTATTAGAATATTTTTAAACATACTCTTGGTCGGCTCATCAATCCTCATTACAACTCCATTGAATAAAACCGAAAGCAAGCAAAATGGGAAATATGCGACAAAAACTTTAAACCGTTGGTAAGTGATGTAAACGATGGAATTTGGGTTTGCAAAATGATGTTCCTAAGCGAGTCCTCGTCGCGAGTCCCCGTCGAATTATGGGAATCGATACTAGTTTCGATTTGATATACTATAATAGCCATTTCGATACCCGAGCAAAAAGTTAGGACCGTTTAAAGGTACAACTCTGATTTACCAAAATATTGATTTTTAAAACTTTGAACAGTAGCACTACTCTTTTTTTCCTTCTCATTTTTTTTGTAGGATCCAGAAATTTTTTGTACGATATTAAGATTTATTAGAATATTTTTAAATATACTCTTGGTTAGCTCATCAATCTTTCTTACAATTCTATTTAATAAAACCAAAAGCAAGTGAAATGGAAAATATACGACAAAAACATTAAACCATGGGAAATTGATGTAAACGATGGAATTTCAGTTCGAAAAATAAAGTTCCATTTTAAGGCCCATTCGGATTATATGATTCAATACGATATTCGATTTGATATATTATAATAGTCATTTTGATACCCGAGTGAAAAATTATGATTTTTTATGGATACAACTCCGATTTATCATATATTTTTTTCTAAAACTCCTAATAGTAGCATTTCACTTTTTTTTCCTTCTCATTTTTTTTGTAAGTGCATGAAATGAGTTGTTTGATATTGAGATTCATTAGAATATTTTTAAACATATTCTTTATTGGCTCAGCAATCCTCATTACAACTCTATTGAATAATATCGAAAATAAGCAAAATTTAAAATACGCGACAAAAACTTTAAACCTTCGACAAGTGATGTAAACGATGGAATATGAGTTCGCAAAATGAAGTTCCTTTGTAAGGCCCCCTCGAATTATGGGAATTGATATGAGGTATGATTTGATATATTATAATAGTTGTTTTGATACCCAAGCTAAAAGTTATGATCGTATATATATACAACTCCGATGTATCAAATATTGTTTTTTAAAACTGTGAATAGTAGCACTCCTCTTTTTTTTCCTTCTCAATTTTTTTGAAGGATCATGAAATTATTTGTATGATATTGGGATTAATTAGAATATTTTTAAATATACTCTTTATTGGCTTAGCAATCCTCATTACAATTCTATTGAATAATATCGAAAGTAAGCAAAATTTAAAATACGCGACAAAAACTTTAAACCTTCGACAAGTGATGTAAACGATGGAATATGAGTTCGCAAAATGAAGTTCCTTTGTAAGGCCCCCTCGAATTATGGGAATTGATATGAGGTATGA
Organism: Hippophae rhamnoides; assembly: GCA_033030585.1. Taxonomy (NCBI): domain Eukaryota; kingdom Viridiplantae; phylum Streptophyta; class Magnoliopsida; order Rosales; family Elaeagnaceae; genus Hippophae; species Hippophae rhamnoides. The sequence goes on along the minus strand of CM065436.1, from coordinate 42,720,701 downwards.
TTTGATATATTATAATAGTTGTTTTGATACCCAAGCTAAAAGTTATGACCGTATACAGATACAACTCCGATTCATCAAATATTGTTTTTTAAAACTGTGAATAGTAGCACTCCTCTTTTATTTCCTTCTCAATTTTTTTGAAGGATCATGAAATTATTTGTATGATATTGGGATTCATTAGAATATTTTTAAATATACTCTTGGTTGGCTCATTAATATTCATTACAACTCTATTGATTAAAACCGAAAGCAAGCAAAATGGAAAATATTCGACAAAAACTTAAACTCTCGGTAATTGATGTAAATGATGGAATTTTGGATCAAAAAATAAAGTTCCTTAGTGAGGCCCACCTAGATTATGGGAATCCTAGATTATGGGAATCGTTAGGAGCTTCTATTTGATATATTAAAATTTTCGTTTTGATACTCAAGTCAAAATTTATGACCGTTTAAAGATATAACTCTGATTTACCAAATATATTTTATTTCAACTTTTAGTAGTAGCACTCCTCTTTTTTTTCCTTCTCAATTTTTTTTGTACGATCATGAAATTGTTTGTAAGATATTGAGATTGATTAGAATATTTTTAAACATACTCTTGGTTGGCTCATCAATCTTCACTACAATTCTATTTAATAAAACCGAAACAAGCTAAATGGAAAATATGCGAGAAAAACATTAAACCATCGGAAATTGATCTAAACGATGCAATTTCTATTCGAAAAATAAATTTTAAGGCCCATTCAAATTATTGGAATCGATACGATATTCAATTTTATATATTATAATAGTCATTTTGATACCCGAGTGAAAAGTTATGACCGATTATAGATACAACTCCGATTTATCAAATATGTTTTTCTAAAAATTTGAAGAGTAGCACTTCTCTTTTTTTCCTTCTCATTTTTTTGTAGGAACATGAAATTATTTTTATGATATTGAGATTCATTAGAATATTTTTAAATATACTCTTGGTTGGCTAATTAATATTCATTACAACTCTATTGAATAAAACCGAAAGCAAGCGAAACAGAAAATATTCGACAAAAACTTTAACCCTCGGTAATTGATATAAATGATGGAATTTGGGTTCAAAAAATAAATTTCCTTAGCATGGCCTACTCGGATTATTGGAATCAATACGAGCTTTGATTTGATATATTACAAAAATCGTTTCGATACCCGAGTCAAAACTTATGACCTTTTAAATGTACAACTCTGACTTACCAAATATTGTTTTTTAAAACTTTTAAGAGTAGCATTACTCTTTTTTTTCCTTCTCATTTTTTTTGTAGGATCATGAAATTGTTTGTACGATATTGAGATTCATTAGAATATTTTTAAACATATTCTTGGTCGGCTCATCAATCTTCATTACAATTCTATTGAATATAATCGAAACATGCAAAATGGAAAATATGTGACAAAAACATTTAACCATCGAAAATTGATGTAAACGATGGAATTTCTGTTCGAAAAATAAAGTTTCATATTAAGGCCCATTCGGATTATGAGAATAGATAAGATATTTTATTTGATATATTATAATAGTTATTTCGATACCTGAATGAAAAGTTATGCCCGTTTATAGATACAACTCCGATTTATCAAATATATTTTTTCTAAAACTATGAATAGTAGCACATCTCTTTTTTTTCCTTCCCATTTTTTTTGTAGGTGCATGAAATTATTTGTTTGATATTGAGATGCCTTAGAATATTTTTAAACATATTCTTGGTTGGATCATCAATCCTCATCACAACTCTATTGAATAAAACTGAAAACAAGCAAAATTTAAAATATGCGACAATAACTTTAAACCCTTGGCAAGTGATGTAAACGATGGAATATGGGTTTGCAAAATGAAGTTACTTGGAAAGGCCCCCTTGAATATTGGGAATCGATATGAGGTATGATTTGACATATTATAATAGTCATTTTGATACCCGAGTCAAAAGTTATGACTGTTTAAAGGTACAACTTCGATTTATCAAATATCTTTTTTTAAAATGGTGAACATTAGATCTCCTCTTTTTTTGTTTTTTTGCTTCTAATTTTTTTTGTAGGATCATGAAATTATTTGTATGATATTCTGATGCATTATAATATTTTCAAACATATTCATGGTTAGCTCATCAATCTTATTTTCATTATTATTGAATAAAACCGAAAGCTAGCAAAATGGGAAATATGCGACAAAAAAATTAAACCCTCTATAAGTGATGTAAACGATGGAATTTGGGTTCGCAAGATGAAGTTCTGACCAATGACATATCGAATAATGGGAATCGATACGAGCTTTGATTTGATATATTATAATAGTTATTTCGATACCCGAGTTAAAAGTTATGACCCTTTAAAGGTACAATTCGATTTATCAAATATATATTTTTTAAACTATGAACAGTAACACTCTTTTTTTCCTTCTCATTTCTTTTTGTAGGATCGTGAAATTGTTTGTACGATATTGAGATTCATTAGAATATTTTTAAACATACTCTTGGTCGGCTCATCCATCTACATTACAATTCTATTTAATAAAACCGAAACAAGCTAAATGGAAAATATGCGACAAAAGCATTAAACCATTGGAAATTGATCTAAACGATGGAATTTTTGTTCGAAAAATAAAGTTCCACTTTAAGGCCCACTAGGATTAAGGGAATTGATACAATATTCGCTTTAATATATTATAATAGTCGTTTTGATACCCGAGTGAAAAGTTATGACCGTTTTTTGATACAACTCTGATTTATCAAATATGTTTTTCTAAAACTTTGAATAGTAGCACATCTCTTTTTTTTTGTAGGATCGTGAAATTATTTGTACGATATAGAGATTCATTAGAATATTTTCAAACATACTCTTGGTCATCTCATAAATCTTCATTACAACTCTATTTAATAAAACTGAAAGCAAGTGAAATGGAAATATGCGACAAAAACATTAAACCATCAGAAATTGATGTAAACGATGGAATTTCATTTCGGAAAATAAAGTTCCGTTTTAAGGCCCATTCAGATTATGAGAATTGATACGATGTTCGATTAGATATATTATAATAGTCATTTCGATACCCGAGTGAATAGTTATGACAATTTATAGATACAACTCTGATTTATCAAATGTGTTTTTCTAAAACATTGAAGAGTAGAACTTCTCTTTTTTTTCTTCTCATTTTTTTTGTAGGATCATGAAACTATTTGTATGATATTTAGATTCATTAGAATATTTTTAAATATACTCTTGGTCAACTAATTAATATTCATTACAACTCTATTGAATAAAACCGAAAGCAAGCAAAATGGAAAATGTTGGACAAAAACTTTAACCCTCGGTTATTGATGTAAACGATGGAATTTAGGTTCGACAAATAAAGTTCCTTAGCATGGCCAGCTCAGATGTTTGGAATATTGGAATCAATACGAGCTTCGATTTGATATATTATAATAATAGTTTCGATACTCGAGTCAAAACTTATTACCGTTTATAAGTACAACTCTGACTTACCAAATATTGTTTTTTAAAACTTTTAAGAGTAGCACTCCTCTTTTTTTCCTTCTCATTTATCATGAAATTGTTTGTACGATATTGAGATTCATTATAATATATTTAAACATACTCTTGGTCGGCTCATCAATCTTCATTACAATTCTATTTAATAAAACCAAAACAAGTGAAATGCAAAATATTCGACAAAAACATTAAACCATCGAAAATTGATGTAAATGATGGAATTTCTGTTCGAAAAATAAAGTTCCATGTTAAGGCCCATTCGGATTATGGGAATCAATAAGATATTTGATTTGATATATTATAATAATCATTTTCGATACCCGAGTGAAAAGTTATGCCCGTTTATAGATACAACTCCAATTTATTAAATATTTTTTTTCTAAAACTGTGAAAAGTAGCACTTCTCTTTTTTTCCTTCCAATTTTTCTTGTAGGTACATAAAATTATTTGTTTGATATTGAGATGCAATAGAATATTTTTAAACATATTCTTGGTCGGCTCATCAATCCTCATCACAACTCTATTGAATAAAACCGAAAACAAGCAAAATTTAAAATATGCCACAAAACTTTAAACCCTTGGCAAGTGATGTAAACGATGGAATATGGGTTCGAAAAATGAAGTTCCTTTGCAAGGCCCCCTTGAATTATGGGAATCAATATGAGGTATGATTTGACATATTATAATAGTCGTTTCGATACCCGAGTCAAAAGTTAGGACCGTTTAGAGGTACAACTTCAATTTATCAAAAATGTTTTTTAAAACTATGAACAGTATCACTCATCTTTTTTTTTCTTCCTCATTTTTTTGCAGGATCATGAAATTGTTTTTATGATATTGAGATTCATTAGAATATTTTTAAACATATTCTTGGTCGGCTCATCTATCTTCATTACGAATCTATTGAATAAAACTGAAAGTAAGCAAAATGGAAAATATTCGACAAAAATTTTAAACCCTTGGTAATTGATGTAAATGATGGAATTTGGTTTTGAAAAAATACAGTTCCTTTACAAGGCCTTCTTGGATTATGGGAATCGATACGAGCTTTGATTTGATATATAATACTTGTCGTTTCGATACCCGAGTCAAAAGTTATAACCTTTTTTAAACTGTGAACATTAGCACTCCTCTTTTTTCCATCTATTTTTTTTGTAGGATCGTGAAATCATTTGTATGATATTTAGATTCATTAGAATATTTTCAAACATACACTTGGTTAAGTCATCAATCTTCATTACAACTCTATTTAATAAAACCGTCAGCAAGCGAAATGGAAAATATGCGACAAAAACATTAAACCATCGGAAATTGATGTAAATGATGGAATTTCTGTTCGAAAAATAAAGTTACGTTTTAAGGCCAATTTAGATTAAGGTAATTGATACGATCTTTGATTTGATATATTATAATAGTCGTTTCGATACCCGAGTAAAAATTTATGATCGTTTATAGATACAACTCTAATTTTTAAAATATTGTTTTCTAAAACTGTGAACAGTAGCACTTCTCTTTTTTTTCCTTCTCATTTTTTTGTAGGATCATGAAATTATTTGTATAATATTGAGATTCATAAGAATATTTTTAAACATACTCTTGGTCATCTCATCAATCTTCATTACAACCCTATTTAATAAAACCGAAAGTAAGCAAAATAGAAAATATGCGACAGAAGCATTAAAACATCAAAAAATTTATGTAAATGATGGAATTTCGGTTCGAAAAATAAAGTTCCATTTTAAGGCCCATTCAAATTATGGGAATCAATACGATATTCAATTTGATATATTATAATATTCGTTTTGATACCCGAGTGAAAAGTTATAACCGTTTATAGATACAACTCCGATTTATCAAATTTTTTTTCTAAACTGTGAATAGTAGCACTTCTCTTTTTTTTCCTTCTCATTTTTTTGTAGGATCATGAAATTTTTTGTCTGATATTGAGATTCATTAGAATATTTTTAAACATATTCTTGGTCTACTCATCAATTCTCATTACAACTCTATTAAATAATACCGAAAGCAAGCAAATTTTAAAATATGGGCAAAAACTTTAAACCCTCAACAAGTGATGTAAACTATGGAATATGGGTTCAGAAAATGAATTTATTTTGTGAGGCCCCCTCGAATTATAGGAATCTTGATTAGGTATGATTTGATATATTATAATAGTCGTTTCGATAACCGAGTTAAAAGTAATGACCGTATACAAGTACGACTCTGATTTATCAAATATTGTTTTTTAAAACTGTGAACATTAGCACTCCTCGTTTTTTTCCTTCTCATTTTTTTTGTCGGATCATGAAATTATTTGTATGATATTGAGATTCATTAGAAAATTTTCAAACATATTCTTGGTCTACTCATCAATCTTCAATACAACTCTATTGAATAAAACCAAAAGCAAGCAAAATGGCAAATATGTGACAAAAACTTTAAACCCTCGATAAGTGATGTAAACGATGAAATTTGGGTTTACAAAATGAAGTTCCATTGCAAGTCCCCGTCCAATTATGGGAATCAATACGAGTTTCCATTTGATATATTATAAAAGTCGTTTTGATACCCGAGTAAAAAGTTATGACCGTTTAAAGGTACAACTCTAATTTACCAAATCTTTTTTTTCAAAACTTTGAACAGTTGCACTCCTATTTGTTTTCCTTCTCATTTTTTTTAGGATCTTGACATTTTTTGTACAATATTTAGATTCATTAGAATATTTTTAAACATACTCTTGGTCGAATCAGAAATCTTCATTACAATTGTATTTAACAAAACCGAAAGCAAGTAAAATGAAAAATATGCGACATAAACATTAAACCATCAGAAATTGATGTAAACGATGGAATTGCGGTTCAAAAAATAAAGTTCCATTTTAAGGCCCATTCGGATTTTAGGAATCAATACGATATTCGATTTCATATATTATAATAGTAGTTTTGATACCCGAGTGAAAAGTTATGATCGTTTATGGATAACTCCGATTTATCAAAAAATATTTTCAAAAACTGTGAACAGTAGCATTTCACTTTTTTTTCCTTCTCATTTTTTTTAGGTCCATGAAATTAGTTGTTTGATATTGAGATTTATTTGAATATTTTTAAACATATTTTTGGTCGGCTCATCAATCCTCGTTACAACTCTATTTAGTAATACCAAAAGCAAGCAAATTTTAAAATATGCGGCAAAAACTTTAAACCCTTGGCAAGTGATATAAACGATGGAATATGGGTTCGCAAAATGAAGTTCCTTTACAAGGCCCCCTCGAATTATGGGAATCGATATAAGGTATGATTTGATATATTATAATAGTCGTTTCGATACCCAAGTCAAAAATTATGATTGTGAAATATTGTTTTTTAAAACTGTGAATAGTAGCACTCCTCTTTTTTTCCCTTCTCGTTTTTTTTGTAGGATCATGAAATTATTTGTATAATATTGAGATTCATTAGAATAGTTTTAGACATACTATTGGTCGGCTTATTAATATTTCTTACAACTCTATTGAATAAAATCGAAAGCAAGCAAAATGGAAAATATTCAACAAAAACTTTAAACCCTCAGTAATTGATGTAAATGATGGAATTTGGGTTCGACAAACAAAGTTCCTTAGAAAGGCCTAGTTGAATTATGGGAATCGATACGAGCTTCGATTTGATATATAATAATAGTCGTTTCGATACACTAGTCAAATGTTATGACCGTTTAAAGGTACAACTCTCATTTATCAAATATGTTTTTTTAAGCATTGATCATTAGCACTCCCCTTTTTTTTCCTTCTCATTTTTTTTGTAGGATCGTGAAATTGTTTGTACGTTATAGAGATTCACTATAATATTTTCAAACATACACTTGGTCATCTTATAAATCTTCATTACAACTCTATTTAAGAAAACCGAAAGCAAGTGAAATGGAAAATATGCGACAAAAACATTAAACCATCAGAAATTGATGTAAACGATGGAATTTTGTTTCGAAAAATAAAGTTCCGTATTAAGGCCCGTTTGATTTATGGAATTGATACGATCTATGATTTGATATATTATAATAGTAGTTTAGATACTCGAGTGAAAAGTTATGACCATTTATAGATACAACTCCGATTTATAAAATATGTTTTTCTAAAACTATGAACAATAACACTTCTCCTTTTTTTCCTACTCATTTTTTTTGTAGGATTATGAAATTGTTTGTATAATATTGAGATTCATTAGAATATTTTTAAACATACTCTTGGTTGGCTCAACAATCTTCATTACAATTCTATTTAATAAAACCGAAACAAGTAAAATGGAAAATATGTGACAAAAACTTTAAACCCTCAGCAAGTGAAGTAACTGATGGAATATGGGTTCGCAAAATAAAGTTCGTTTGTAAGGCCCCCTCGAATTATGGGAATTGATATGACGTATGATTTGATATATTATAATAGTCGTTTCGATACCCGAGTCAAAAATTATGACAGTATACAGGTACAACTCTGATTTATCAAATATTGTTTTTTAAAGCTGTGAATAGTAGCACTCCTCTTTTTTTTCCTTCTCATTTTTTTTGTAGGATCGTGAAATTGTTTGTACGTTATAGAGATTCACTAGAATATTTTCAAACATACACTTGGTCATCTTATAAATCTTCATTACAACTCTATTTAATAAAACCGAAAGCAAGTGAAATGGAAAATATGCGACAAAAACATTAAACCATCGGAAATTGATATAAACGATGGAATTTTGTTTCGAAAAATAAAGTTCCGTATTAAGGCCCGTTTGATTTAGGGAATCGATACGATCTATGATTTGATATATTATAATAGTAGTTTAGATACTCGAGTGAAAAGTTATGACCATTTATAGATACATCTCTGATTTATAAAATATGTTTCTCTAAAACTATGAACAATAGCACTTCTCCTTTTTTTCCTACTCATTTTTTTTTGTAGGATTATGAATTTTTTTGTATAATATTGAGATTCATTAGAATATTTTTAAACATACTCTTAGTTGGCTCAACAATCTTCATTACAATTCTATTCAATAAAACCGAAACAAGTAAAATGGAAAATATGCGACAAAAACTTTAAACCCTCAGAAGTGAAGTAAATGATGGAATATGGGTTCGCAAAATAAAGTTCGTTTGTAAGGCCCCCTCGAATTATGGGAATTGATATGACGTATGATTTGATATATTATAATAGTCGTTTCGATACCCGAGTCAAAAATTATGACCGTATACAGGTACAACTCCGATTTATCAAATATTGTTTTTTAAAGCTGTGAATAGTAGCACTCCTCTTTTTTTTCCTTCTCGTTTTTTTTGTAGGATCATGAAATTATTTGTATGATATTGAGATTCATTAGAATATTTTTAACCATACTTTTGGTCGGCTCATTAATATTCCTTACAACTCTATTGAATAAAATTGAAAGCAAGAAAAATGGAAAATATTCGACAAAAACTTTAAACCCTTGGTAATTGATGTAAACAATGAAATTTGGGATCGACAAACAAAGTTCCTTAGCAAGGTCTGCTCAGATTATGGGAATCGATACGATTTTCGATTTGATATATAATAATAGTCGTTTCGATACATGAGTCAAATGTTATGACCGTTTAAAGGTACAATTCCGATTTATCAAATATGTTTTTATTATATGTTGAACATTAGCACTCCTCTTTTTTTTCCTTCTCAATTTTTTGTAGGATCGTGAAATTATTTGTACGATATTGAGATTCATGAGAATATATTTAAACATACTCTTGGTCAGCTCATCAATCTTCATTACGACTCTATTTAATAAAACCGAAAGCAAGCAAAATGGAAAATATGCGACAAAAACATTAAACCATCGGAAATTGTTGTAAATGATGGAATTTTGTTTCAAAAAATAAAATTCCAATTTGAGGCCGGTTTGGATTATAGGAATCGATATGATCTGCGATTTGATATATTATAATACTAGTTTTGATACCCAAGTAAAAGGTTATGACCATTTATAGATACAATTACGATTTATAATATATGTTTTTCTAAAACTGTGAAGAGTAGCACTTCTCTTTTATTTCCTTCTCATTTTGTTTAGTAGGATCATGAAATTCTTTGAATGATATTGAGATTCATTAAAATATATTTAAACATACTCTTGGTCGACTCATCAATCTTCATTAAAACCCTATTTAATAAAACCAAAAGTAAGCAAAATGGAAAATATGCGACAGAAGCATTAATACATCAAAAACTTTATGTAAATGATGGAATTTTGGTTCGAAAAATAAAGTTCCATTTTAAGGCCCATTCCAATTATGGGAATCAATACGATAATCAATTTGATATATTATAATAGTCGTTTTCATACCTGAGTTAAAAGTTATAACCGTTTATAGATACAACTCCGATTTATCAATTTGTTTTTCTAAAACTATGAATAGTAGCACTTCTCTTTCTCTTCCTTCTCATTTTTTTTGTAGAATCATGAAATTATTTGTCTGATATTGAGATTCATTAGAATATTTTTAAACATATTCTTGGTTTGCTCATCAATCCTCATTACAACTCTATTGAATAATATCGAAAGCAAGCAAAATTTAAAATATGCGACAAAAACTTTAAATCCTCAACAAGTGATGTAAATGATAGAATATGGCTTCGAAAATTGTAGTTCCTTTGCATGGCCCCCTCGAATCATGGGAATTGATATGAGAATGATTTGATATATTATAATTTTCATTTTCATACCCTAGTCAAAAATTATGACCGTATACTGGTACAACTCTGATTTATCAAATATTATTTTTTAAAACTGTGAATAGTAGCCCTCCTATTTTTTTCCTTCTCATTTTTTTTGTAGGATCATGAAATTATTTATATGATTTTGAGATTTATTAGAATATTTTTAAACATACTCTTGGTAGGCTCATTAATATTCATTACAAATATATTGAATAAAACTGAAAGCAAGCAAAATGAAAAATATTCGATAAAAACTTTCAACCCTCGATAATTAATGTAAATGATGGAATTTGGGTTTGAAAAACTAATTTCTTTAGAAAGGTCCACTCAGATTATGGGAATCGATACGAGCTTCGATTTGATATATTATAATAGTCGTTTCGATACTCGAGTGAAAAGTTATGACCGTTTATGGATATAACTTCGATTTATAAAATATTTTTTCCTAAACCTATGAACAGTAGCACTTCTTCTTTTTTTCCTACTCATTTTCTTTGGTAGGATTATGAAATTGTTTGTACAATATTGAGTTCATTAGAATAGTTTTAAACACTCTTGGTCGGCTCAACAATCTTCATTACAATTCTATTTAATAAAACCGAAACAAGCGAAATGGAAAATATGCGACAAAAACTTTAAACCCTCGGCAAGTGATGTAAACGATGTAATATGGGTTTGCAAAATGAAGTTCCTTTACAAGGCCCACTCGAATATTGGGAATCGATATAAGGTATGAATTGTTATATTATAATAGTCATTTTGATACCTGATTCAAAAGTTATGACCGTATATAGATACAACTCCGATTTATCAAATATTATTTTTTTAAACTTTGAACAGTAACACTACTCGTTTTTTTCCTTCTCATTTTTTTTGAAGGATCATGAAATTATTTGTATGATATTGAGATTCATTAGAATATTTTTAAACATACTCTTGGTCGGCTCATTAATATTCAATACAACTCTATTGAATAAAACCGAAAGCAAGCCAAATGGAAAATATTCAACAAAAAACTTTAAAACCTCTATAATTGATGTAAATGATGTAATTTGGATTCGAAAAATAAAATTTCCTTAGCAAGGCCCGCTTGGATTATGGGAATTGGTACGAGCTTCAATTTAATATATTCTAATAGTCGTTCGATACCCGAGTCAAAAGTTATGATCGTTTAAAGGTACAACTCCGATTTACCAAATATTTTATTTTAAAACTTTGAACAATAGCACTCCTCTTTTTTTTTCTTCTCATTTTTTTGTAGGATCATGAAATTGTATGTACTATACTGAGATTCATTAGAATATTTTAAAATATATTCTTGGTGGGCTCATCAATCTTCATTACAATTCTATTTAATAAAACCGAAACAAGTGACATGGAAAATATGCGAAAAAACATTAAACCATCGAAAATTGATGTAAACGATGGAATTTTTGTTCGAAAAAAATGTTTCATTTTAAGGCCCATTCAGATAATGGGAATCGATACGATATTTTATTTGATATATTACAATAGTTGTTTCGATGACCGTTTATAGATACAACTCCGATTTATCAAATATTTTTTCCTAAAACTGTGAACATAAGCGTTTCTCTTTTTTTCCATCCCTTTTTTCTATAGCTACATGAAATTATTTATTTCATATTGAGATTCATTAGAATATTTTTAAAGATATTCTTGGTCGTCTCGTCAATCTTCATCACAACTATATTGAATAAAACCGAAAGCAAGCAAAATTTAAAATATGCGACAAAAACTTTAAACCCTCGGCAAGTGATGTAAACGATGGAATATGGGTTCGCAAAATGAAGTTCCGTTGCAAGGCTCCCTCGAATTATGGGAATCAATATGAGGTATGATATGATATATTATAATAGTCGTTTTGATACCGAAGTCAAAAATTATAATCGTATACAGGTACAACTCTGATTTATCAAATATTGTTTTGGAAAACTGTGAATAGTAGCACTCCTCTTTTTTTCCCTTATCTTGTTTTTTAGGATCCAAAAATTATTTGTATTATATTGAGATTCATTAGAATATTTTTAAACAAACTCTTGGTCGGCTCATCAATCTTCATTACAACTCTATTGAATAAAACCGAAGCAAGCAAAATGGAAAATATTAGACAAAAACTTTAAACCCTCGATAAGTGATGAAAACGATGGAATATGGGTTCACAAAATGAAGTTCCTTTGCAAGGTCCACTCGAATTATGGGAATCTATATGAGGTTCAATTTGATATATTATAATAGTTGTTTCTATACCCGAGTAAAAAGTTATGTTTGTTTAAAGGTACCACTCCGATTTATCAAATTTATTTTTTTAAAACTATGAACAATAACACTCCTCTTTTTTCCTTCTTATTTTTTTTTGTAGGATCATGAAATTATTTGTATGATTTTGAGATTCATTAGAATATTTGTAAACATATTCTTGGTCGGCTCATCATTACAACTCTATTGAATAAAATCAAAAGCATGCAAAATGGAAAATATTCGATAGAAACTTAAAACCCTCAGTAAGTGATGTAAACTATGGAATTTGGGATTGACAAATAAAGTTCCTTGGAAAGGCCTGCTCGGATTATGAGAATCAGTACGTACTTCGATTTTATATATTATAATATTTGTTTCCATACTCGAGTCAAAATTTATGACTGTTTAAAGGTACCACTCTGATTTATCAAATACTTTTTTTTAAACTGTGAACAATAGCACTCCTCTTTTTTTTCCTTCTTATTTTTTTTAAAGGATCGTGAAATTATTTTTATGATATTGAGATTCATTAGAATATTTTTAAGCATACTCTTGGTTAGCTCATCAATATTCATTACAACTCTATTGAATAAAATAGAAAGCAAGCAAAATGGAAAATATTTGAAAAAAAAAATTAAACCCTCGGTAATTGATGTCAACGGTGGAATTTTTCTTCGAAAAAAACTATTTCCTTAGAAAGGCCCACTCATATTATAGGAATAGATTTGAGCTTCAATTTTAATATATTATAATATTTGTTTTGATACCCGAGTCAAAAGTTATGACCGTTTAAAGGTACCACTATGATTTATCAAATAATTTTTAAAAAACTTTGAACATTAGCGTTCCTCTTTTTTTTCCTTCTCATTTTTTTTGTACGATCGTGAAATTATTTGTATGATATTGAGATTCATTAGAATATTTTTAAACATGCTCTTGGTCGGCTCATCAATCTTCATTAAAACTCTATTTGATAAAACATTAAACCCTCGGTAAGTGACGTGAACGATGGAATTTGGGTTTGAAAAAAAAAGTTCTGTATCGAGGCCTGATCCGATTATAGGAAAGGATATGATCTTCCATTTGATATATGATAATAATCGTTTTGATACCCGAGTAAAAAGTTATGATTATTTATAAGTAAAACTCATATTTATCAAAAAACAATTTTGAAATTGTGAAGAGTAGCACTCCTCTCTTTTTTTCCTAATCATTTTTTTGTAGGATCTAAAATTATTTGTATAATATTGAAATTCAATAGAATAATTTTAAACATATTCTTGGTTGGATTATCAATCCCCATTTCAACTCTATAGAATAATACCCAAAGCAAGCAAAATAGAATTTGGGTTCAAAAAATAAAACTCTATTTGATAAAACAATAAACCCTCGGTATGTGATGTAAACGATGGAATTTAGGTTCAAAAAATAAAGCTCCTTAGCAAGTACAGCTCGGATTATGAGAATCAATATGTGCTTTGATTTGATAATAGTATTCGTTTTGCTTCCCGAGTCAAAAGTTATGACTCTTTAAAGGTACAACTCCGATTTATCAAATATGTTTTTCTAGTTTTTTCCTTCTCATTTGTTTTGTAGGATAATGAAATTATTTGTATCATATTGAGATTTAGTAGAATATTTTGAAACATATTCTTGGTCAAGTCACCAATCTTCATTACAACTCTATTGAATAAAATTGTACGCAAGCAAAATGGAAAATATGCGACAAAAACATTAAACCCTCGGTAAGTGATGTGAATGATGGAATTTGGGTTCGAAAAATGAAGTTTGTCTGGAAGGCCACATATATGGGAATTTATATGGGCTTCGATTCGATATATTATAATAGTTGTTTCGATATCCGAATCAAAAGTAATGACCGTTTAAAGGTAAAACTCCAATTTATTAAAAACTTTATTTTAAAACTATGAACATTAGCACTCTTCTTTTTTTTCCTTCTCATTTTTTTTATAGGATCATGAAATTATTTGTATGATATTGACATTCATTAGAATATTTTCAAACATATTCTTGGTCAGCTCATCAATCTTCATTACAACTGTATTGAATAAATTCGAAAGCAAGCAAAATGGGAAATATGCCACGAAAACATTAAACCCTCGGTAAGTGATGAAAACGATGAAATTTGGGTTTGTAAAATGAATTTCCTCAGCCAAACGTGGTCTAATTATGGGAATCGATACGAGTTTAGATTTGATATATTATAATAGTTGTTTCGATACCCGAGTAAAAAGTTATGACCGTTTATATGTACAAATCCGATTTATGAAATATATTTTTTTAAACTGTGAACAGTAGCACTCCTCATTTTTTCCTTCAAACTTATTCTTGGTCGGCTCATAAATCCTCATTAAAACCCCTTAGAATAATACCAAAAGGAAGCAAAATGGAAAATATGCGACAAAAACTTCAAACACTAAAGAAGTGATGTAAACGATGGAATATGTGTTGGCAAAATGAGTTTCCTTTGCAAGGCTCCCTCTAATTATGTGAATCAATACGAGGTTCAATTTGATATATTATAATAGTCATTTTGATTCCCGAGTCAAGAGTTATGATTGTTTTTAATGGTACAACTCCGATTTATCAAATATTGTTTTCTAAAACTATGAATAGTAGCACTCCTCTAGTTTTTTCCTTCTCATTTTTTTTGTAGGATAATGAAATTATTTTTATGATATTGAGATTTAGTAGAATAGTTTTAAACATATTCTTGGTGGGCTCTTCAATCTTCATTACAACTCTATTGAATAAAACCGAAAGCAAGCAAAATGGAAAATATTCGACAGAAACTTTAAACCCTCGGTAAGTGATGTAAATGATGGAATTTGGGTTTGACAAATAAAGTTCCTTGTCAAGGCACATTTGGATTATAGGAATCAATATGACTTCGATTTGATATATTATAAAAGTAGATTCGATACCCAAGACAAAAGTTATGAACGTTTAAAAGTACAACTCCGATTTATCAAATCTTTTTTTTAAACTGTGAACAGTTGCACTCCTCTTTTTTTCCTTCTCATTTTTTTTGTAGTATCATGAAATTATTTTTATAATATTCAGATTCATTGGAATACTTTTAAACATATTCTTGTTCGGCTCATCAACCTTTATTACAACTCTATTGAATAACACCGAAAGCAAGCGAAATGGAAAATATGCCATAAAAACATTAAACCCTTGGAAAGTGATGTAAACGATGGAATTTGGGTTTCAAAAATAAAATTCTGTTGCAAGGCCCTCTCAGATTATGAGAATTGGTATATGTTTCGATTTGATATATTATAATATTTGTTTCAATACCCGAGTCAAAATTTATGACTCTTTAAAGGTACAACTCCGATTTATCAAATATTGTTTTCTAAAACTGTGAACATTAGCTCTCCTCTAGTTTTTTCCTTCTCATTTTTTTTGTAGGATAATGAAATTATTTGTATGATATTGAGATTCAGTAGAATATTTTTAAACATATTCTTGGTCGGCTAATCATTCTTCATTACAACTCTATTGAATAAAATTGAAGGGAAGTAAAATGGAAAATATGTGACATAAACATTAGACCCTTGGTAAGTGATGTGAACGATGGAATTTGGGTTCGACAAATGAAGTTTTTCAGCAAGGCCCCATCGAATTATAGGAATCGATATGAGCTTCAATTTGATATATTATAAAATTCGTTTTGATACCCAAGTCCAAAGTTATGACCGTTTATATGTACAACTCTAATTTATCAAATATTGTTTTCTAAAACTGTGAACAGTCGCATTCCTCTATTTTTTTACTTCTCAATTTTTTTGTAGGATGATGAAATTATTTGTATGATATTGAGATTGAGTAGAATATTTTTAAACATATTCTTGGTTGGCTCATTAATCTTCATGACAACTCTATTGAATAAAACTGAAAGTAAGCAAAATGGAACATATTCGACAAAAACATTATACCCTTAATAAATGATGTGAAAGATGGAATTTGGGTTCGAAAATTCGTCAGCATGGCCATATTAAATTATGGGAATCAATATGAGTTTCGATTTGATATATTATAATAGTCGTTTCGATACCCGAGTCAAAAGTTATGACTGTTTATATGTACAACTCTGATTTATCAAATATTGTTTTTAACACTATGAACAGTAGCACTACTCTTTTTTTTCCTGCTCATTCTTTTTTGTAGGATCGTGAAATTATTTGTATGATATTGAGATTCATTATAATATTTTTAAACATACTCTTAGTCGGCTCATTAATCTTCATTACAACTCTATTGAATAAAAGTGAAAGCAAGCAAAATGGGAAATATTCGACAAAAACTTTAAACCCTTGGTAAATGATGTAAATGATGAAATTTGGGTTTGTAAAATGTAGTGCCTCAGCCAAACCCGATTTAATTATAGGAATCGAAACGAGTTTCGATTTGATATATTATAATAGTCATTTCGATACCCGAGTAAAAACTTATGACGTTTATATGTACAAATCCGATTTATTAAATATTTTTTTATAAAATTATAGTAATTGATATGAGGTTTGATTTAATATAATTTAATAGTTGTTTCGATACCCAAGTGAAAAGTTATGACCATTTATAGGTAAAACTCCGATTTATCAAATATTGTTTTTTAAACATTGAAAAGTAGCACTCCTCTTTGTTTTCCTCCACACTTTCTTTTTGTAGGATCATGAAATTATTTGTATGATATTGAGATTCATTAGAATATTTTTAAACATATGCTTGGTCGGTTCATCAATCCCCATTACAACTCTATAGTATAATACTGAAAGCAAGCAAAATGAAAAATATGCGACAAAAACACTAAACCCTCGGTAAGTGATATGAATGATGAAATTTGGCTTCGAAAAATAAAGTTTTGTATCAAGGCCAGCTCAGATTATGGGAATCGATATGAGCTTTAATTTGATATATTATAATAGTCTTTCCAATACTAGAGTTAAAAGCTATGACCATTTAAAGGTACAACTCCTATTTATCAAATATATTTTTCTAAAAATATGAACAATAGCACTCCTCTATTTTTTATTTCTCAATTTTTATTGTAGGATCATGAAATTATTTGTAAGATATTGAGATTCATTAGAATATTTTGAAACATACTCTTGGTCAGCTCATCAATCTTCATTACAACTTTATTGAATAAAATTGAAAGCAAGCAAAATGGAAAATATGCCAAAAAAACATTAAACCCTTCGAAAGTAATGTAAATGATGGAATTTCAGTTCGACAAATAAAGTTCAGTTTGAAGGCCCTCTCAGATTATGAAAATCGATACGATCTTCGATTTTATATATTATAATATTCGTTTCGATACCCGAGTGAAAAGTTATGACCGTTAATAGGTAAAACTCAAATTTATCAAATATTGTTTTTAAACTATGAGGAGTAGCATTCCGCTTTTTTTCTCATTTTTTTTGTAGGATCATGAAATTATTTGTATGATATTCAGATTCATTAGAATATTTTGAAACATACTCTTGGTCGGCTAATCAATCTTCATTATAACTCTAGTGAATAAAACCGAAAGTAAGCAAAATGGAAAATATGAGAAAAAAACATTAAACCCTCGGAAAATGATGTAAATCATGGAATTTTGTTTCAAAAAATAAAGTTTAATTTGAAGGCCCACTCGGATTATGAAAATTGATACGATCTTGGATTTGATATATTATAATAATCGTTTCAATACCCGAGTAAAAAGTTATGACCGTTTATAGGTAAAACTCTCATTTATCAAATATTTCTTTTTAAAACTGTGAAGAGTAGCATTCCTCTTTTTTTTTGTTGGATCGTGAAATTATTTGTACGATATTGAGGTTCATTAGAATATTTGAAAACATACTTTTGGTCGGCTCATCAATCTTCATTCCATATCTATTGATTAAAACCGAAAGCAAGCAAAATGGAAATATATGAGAAAAAAACATTAAACCCTCGGAGAGTGATGTAAATAATGGAATTTTGGTTCGACAAAAGAGGTTCTGTTTCAAGGCCTGCTTGGATTAAGGGAATTGATATGATATTCTATTTGATATATTATAATAGTCCATTCGATACCCAAGTGAAAAAGTTATGACAATTTATAGGTAGAACTCTGATTTATCAAATATATATTTTTTAAACTATGAACAGTAGCATTCCTCTCTTTTTTTCCTCCTCATTTTTTTTGTAGGATCATGAAATTATTTGTATGATATTGATATTCATTAGAATATTTTTAAACATACTCTTGGTCAACTTGTTAATCTTCATAAAAACTCTATTGAATAAAACCCAAAGCATGCAAAATGGAAAATATGCGAAAAAAACATTAAACACTAGGAAAGTGATGTAAACGATGGAATTTAGGTTCGACAAAAAAGGTTCCATTTCAAGGCTTGTTTAGATTATGAAAATTGATACCATCTTTGATTTAATATATTATAATTGTCGTTTTGATACCCGAGTAAAAAGTTATGACCATTTAATGGTACAACTATGATTTATCAAATATGTTTTTCTAAAACTTTGAACAATAGCACTCCTCTATGTTCTCCTTCTCATTTTTTATTGTAGGATCATGAAATTATTTGTATGATATTGAGATTCATTAGAATATTTTGAAACATACTCTTAGTCAGCTCATCAATCTTCATTACAACTCTATTGAATAAAACTGAAAGCAAGGAAAATGGAAAATATACGAAAAAAACATTAAAGCCTCAGAAAGTGATATAAACGATGGAATTTTGGTTCGCAAATAAAGTTCAGTTTCAAGGCCCACTTGGATTATGAAAATTGATACGATCTTCAATTTAATATACTATCATAGTCATTTCGATACCCAAGTGAAAAGTTTTGACCTTTGATAGGTAAAACTCTAATTTATCAATTTTTTTTAAACTGTGAACAGTAGCATTCTTTTTTTTCTCCTCATTTTTTTGTAGGATCATGAAATTATTTGTACGATATTTAGATACATTAGAATATTTGAAACATACTTTTGGTCGGCTCATCAATCTTCATTACAACTCTATTGAATAAAACCGAAAGCAAGCAAAATGGAAAATATGAGAAAAAAACATTAAACCTTCGGAAAGTGATATAAATGGTGGAATTTGGTTCGAAAAATAAAGTTTATTTTCAAGGCCTACTCGGATTATGAAAATCGATACAATCTTTGATTTGATATATTATAATAGCCGTTTCGATACCCGAGTGAAAAGTTATAACAGTTTATAGGTAAAACTCTGATTTATAAAATATATATTTTTAAATTATGAATAGTAGCATTTCTTTTTTCTCCTCCTCATTTTTTTTGTAGGATCATGAAATTATTTGTACGAAATTGATATTCATTAGAATATTTTTATACATACTCTTGGTCGGCTCATTAATCTTCATTACAACTCTATTTAACAAAACCTAAAGCATGTAAAATGGAAAATATGTGCAAAAAACATTAAACCCTCGGAAAGTGATGTAAATGATGAAATTTCGGTTCGAAAAAAAAGTTCCATTTCAAGGCCCACTCGGATAATGAAAATCGATAGGATCTTCGATTTCATATATTATAATAGTCATTTCGATATCCGAGTGAAAAATCATGACCGTTTATAGGTAAAACCCAGATTTATCAAATATGTTTTGTAAAATTTGAAAAGTAGCACTCCTTTTTTTCCTCCTCGCTTAGTTTTTTGGAGGATCAGGAAATTATTTTTATGATATTGAGATTCATTAGAATATTTTTCAACATATTCTTGGTCGGCTCATCAATCCTCATTACAACTCTATAGAATAATACTGAAAGCAAGCAAAATGAAAAATATCTCACAAAAACATTAAACCCTTGATAAGGGATGTAAGCAATGGAATTTGGATTCAAAAAATAAAGTTCCATAGCAAGGCCTGCTCATATTAGTGGATTGGATACATACTTTAATTTGATATTTTATAATAGTAGGTTCGATTCCCGAGTCAAAAGTTATGACCATTTAATGGTACAACTCCGATTTATCAAATATTTGTTTCCAAAACTATGAACAATAGTACTTCTCTATTTAATCCTTCTCATTTTTTATTGTAGGATCATGAAATTATTTGTAAGATATTGAGATTCATTAGAATATTTTGAAACATACTTTTGGTGGGCTCATTAATCTTCATTACAACTCTATTGAATAAAATCTAAAGCAAACAAAATGGAAAATATGCGAAAAAAACATTAAACCCTCAGAAACTGATGTAAATGATGGAATTTTGGTTCGACAAATAAATTTCAGTTTCATGGCTCACTCGAATTATGAAAATAGATATGATCTTCCATTTGATATATTATAATAGTCATTTCGATACCCGAGTAAAAATTTATGATCGTTGATAGGTAAAACTCTAATTTATCAAATATTTTTTTTAAACTATCAATAGTAGCTTTCCTCCTTTTTTTCCCTTCTCATTTTTTTTGTAGGATCATTAAATTATTTGTACGATATTGAGATTCATTAGAATATTTTGAAACATACTCTTGGTCGGCTCATCAATCTTCATTACAACTGTATTGAATAAAACTGAAAGTAAGCAAAATGAAAAATATGAGAAAAAAACATTAAACCCTCGGAAAGTGATGTAAACGATGGAATTTCGGTTCAAAAATTAAAGTTCAGTTTCAAGGCCTGCTTGGATTATGAAAATCTATATGATCTTCGATTTGATATATTATAGTAGTCCTTTTGATACCCGAGTGAAAAGTTATGACAATTTATAGGTAAAACTCTGATTTATCAAATATATTTTTTTAAAACTGTCAAAAGTAGCATTCCACTTTTTTTCCTCATTTTTTTGTTAGGATCATGAAATTATTTGTACAATATTTAGATTCATTTGAATATTTGGAAACATACTTTTGGTCGACTCATCAATCTTCATTCCAACTCTATTGATTAAAACTGAAAGCAAGCAAAAAAGAAAATATGAGAAAAAAAGATTAAACCCTCGGAAAGTGATGTAAACGATGAAATTTTGGTTCAAAAAATAAATTTAGTTTGTAGGCCCGCTCGAATTATGGGAATCGATATGTGCTTCGATTTGATATATTATTATAGTTCTTTTGATACCCGATTGAAAAGTTATGACATGTTATAGGTAAAACTACGATTTATCAATTTGTTTTAAAAAATTATGAATAGTATCATTCCTCCTTTTTTTCTACCTCTTTTTTTTGTAGGATCATCAAATTATTTGTATGATATTGAGATTCATTAGATTATTTTTATCGTAAGTGATGCGAACGATGGAATTTGGGTTCAAAAAATAAATTTCAATTTTAAGGCCCGCTCGGATTATGAAAATCGATACAATCTTTGATTTGATATATTATAATAGTCTTTCCGATACCTGAGTGAAAAGTTATGACCATTTATAGGTAAAACTCTAAATTATCAAATATATATTTTTTAAACTGTGAATAGTAGCATTCCTCTTTTTTTTCCTCCTCATTTTTTTGAAGGATCATGAAATTATTTGTACGCTATTGATATTCATTAGAATATTTTTAAAAATACTCTTGGTCGGCTCATTAATCTTCATTACATCTCTATTGAAAAAAACCCAAAGCATACAAAATGGAAAATATGAGCAAAAAACATTAAGCCCTCGAAAGTGGTGTAAACGATGGAATTTTGGTTCGACAAATAAAGTTTCGCTTCAAGGACCGTTCGAATTATGAGAATCAATACGATCTTCGATTTAATATATTATAATATTCGTTTCAATACTGAAGTGAAAAGTTACGACCATTTATAGGTAAAACTCTAATTTATCTAATTCTTTTTTTTAAATTGTGAACAATAGCCTTCCTTTTTTTTCAACATCACTTTTTTTTGTAGGATCATGAAATTATTTGTATGATATTGATATTCATTACAATATTTTTAAACATACTCTTTGTCGGCTCATCAATCTTCCTTACAACTCTATTGAATAAAACCAAAAGCATGCAAATTGGAAAATAGGCGAAAAAAACATTAAATCCTCCGAAAGTGATGTAAACGATGGAATTTTGGTTCGACAAATAAAGTTTTGTTTCAAGGCCCCTCGGATTATGAGAATCGATACGAACTTCGATTTAATATATTATAATAGTCATTTCGATACCTGAGTGAAAGGTTATGATCGTTTATAGGTAAAACTCTGATTTATGAGATATTTTAAAAAAAACTATGAATAGTCGCACTCCTTTATTTTTCGTCCTCTTTTATTTTGTAGGATCATGAAATTATTTGTACAATATTGAGATTCATTAGAATATTTTTAAAAGTAATCTTGGTCGGCTCATCAATCCTCATTACAACTATATAGAATAATATTGAAAGCAAGCAAAATGGTAAATATGCGACAAAAACTTTAAACCCTCGGTAAGTGATGTAAACGATGGAATTTCAATTCAAAAAATAAAGTTTTGTTTCAAGGCACACTCGGATTATGAGAATCGATACAATCTTTGATTTTATATATTATAATAGTCGTTTCGATACCTGAGTGAAAAGTTATGATCGTTTATAGGTAAAACTCTGATTTATGAGATATTTTTTAAAAAAACTATGAATAGTCGCACTCCTTTATTTTTCGTCCTCTTTTGTTTTGTAGGATCATGAAATTATTTGTACAATATTGAGATTCATTAGAATATTTTTAAAAGTAATCTTGGTCGGCTCATCAATCCTCATTACAACTATATAGAATAATATTGAAAGCAAGCAAAATGGTAAATATGCGACAAAAACTTTAAACCCTCGGTAAGTGATGTAAACGATGGAATTTCAATTCAAAAAATAAAGTTTTGTTTCAAGGCACAATCGGATTATGAGAATCGATACAATCTTTGATTTTATATATTATAATAGTCGTTTCGATACCTAGGTAAAAACTTATGACCGTTTATAAGTAAAACTATGATTTATCAAATATTGTTTGTTACAACTGTGAAGAGTAGCACTCCTCTATTTTTTTCGTCCTCTTTTTTTTAGGATCATCAAATTATTTGTATGATATGGAGATTCATTTGAATATTTTTAAAAATATTCCTATTCGCCTCATCAATACTCATTACAACGCTTTAGAATAATACTGAAAGCAAGCAAAATGGAAAACATTAGCCAAAATTTTAAACCTTCGATAAGAAATGTAAATGATGGAATTTGGGTTCAAAAAATAAAATTACATAACAAGGCACGTTCAGATTATGGGAATCGATACGAGCTTCGATTTGATATATTATAATAGTTGTTTCGATACCCGAGTCAAATGTTTTGATCGTTTAAAGGTACAACTTCGATTTAACAAATATGTTTTTCTAAAACTGTGAACAATAGAACTCCTCGATTTTTTCCTTCTCTTTTTTGTAGGATTATGAAATTATATGTATGATATTGAGATTCATTAGAATATTTTTTAACAAATTCTTGGTTGGCTCAACAATCATCATCACCACTCTATTGAATAAAACCAAAAGCAAGCAAAATGGAAAATATGCGACAAAAACTTTAAACCCTCAGAAAGTGATGCAAACGATGAAATTTGGGTTCAAAAATTAAAGTACCATAGCTAGGCCCACTCATATTATGGGAATCGATATGATATATTATAATAGTCGTTTCGATACCCAAGTCAAAATGTACGGCCGTTTAAAGGTACAATTTTGATTTAACAAATATTCTTTTCTAAAACTGTCAATAGTAGCACTCCTCGATTTTTTCCTTCTCCTTTTTTTTGTAGGATTATGAAATTATATGTATGATATTGAGATTCATTGGAATAGTTTTTAACAAATTCTTGGTCGGCTCAACAATCATCATCACCACTCTATTGAATAAAACCAAAAGCAAGCAAAATGGAAAATATGCGACAAAAAATTAAACCCTTGGAAAGTGATGTAAATGATGGAATTTTAGTTCGAAAAATAAAGTTCCGTTACAAGGCCCTCTCTAAATATAGGAATTGATATGTGCTTCGATTTGATATATTATTAGAGTCCTTTCGATACCCGAGTCAAAGGTTATGACCATTAAAGGTATAACTTCAATTTATCAAATATGTTTTTCTAAATCTGTGAACAATATAACTCCTCTAATTTTTCCTTCTCATTTTTTATTGTAGGATCATGAAATTATTTTTATGATATTGAGATTCATTAGAATATTTTGAAACATCCTCTTGTTTGGCTCATCAATCTTCATTACAAATCTATTGAATAAAACCAAAAGCAAGCAAAATAGAAAGTATGCGAAAAAAACATTAAACCCTTGGAAAGTGAGGTAAATAATGGAATTTTGGTTCGACAAATAAATTTCTATTTCAAGGCCCGCTCAGATTTTGAAATCAATATGATCTTCGATTTGATATAATATAATAGTCTTTTCGATAACCAAGTCAAAAGTTAAGACCATTTATAGGTAAATCTATGATTTATAAATTGTTTTTTTAAAACTGTGAAAAGTAGCACTTTTTTTTTTAACCTCACTTTTTTTTGTAGGATAATGAAATTATTTGTATGATATTGATATTCATTAGAGTATTTTTAAACATACTCTTGGTAGGCTCATCAATCTTTATTACAACTCTATTGTATAAAACCAAAAGCATGCAAAATGGAAAATATGCAAAAAAAAAACATTAAATCCTCGGAAAGTGATGTAAACGATGGAGTTCGGTTCGACAAATAAATATTTGTTTCATGGCCCTCAGATTATGAGAATCGATACGATCTATGATTTAAAATTTTATAATAGTCGTTTCGATACCTGAGTGAAAAGTTATGACCGTTATAGGTAAAACTCTAATTTCTCAAATAATTTTAAAACAACTATGAATAGCAGTACTCCTTTTTTCATCCCCTTTTTTTTGTAGGATCATGAAATTATTTGTATGATATTGAGATTCATTAGAATATTTTTAAAAATAATCTTGGTTGGCTCATCAATCCTCATTACAACTCTATAGAATAGTACCGAAAGCTTGCAAAATGGAAAATATGTGACAAAAGGTTTAAACACTCGGTAACTGATGTAAATGATGGAATTTTGATTCAAAAAATAAAGTTTAGTTTCAAGGCCCGCTCGGATTATAGGATCTTCGATTTAATATATTATAATAGTCATTTCGATACTCGAGTGAAAACTTATGGCCATTTATAGGTAAAACTCCGATATATAAAAAAAATTAAAACTATGAACAGTTGCACTCCTTTTTTTTCACCCTGCTTTTTTTGTATGATCATGAACTTATTTATATGATATTGAGATTCATTTGAATATTTTTTTAAAATACTCTTGGTCTACTCATCAATTCTCATTCCAACGCTTTAGAATAATAAAGAAAGCAAGCAAAATGGAAAACATGCAACAAAAACTTTAAAACCTCGGAAAGTGATGTAAACGATGGAATTTGGATTCAAAAAATAAATTTCCATAGAAAGGCACACTTTGATTATGGGAATTGAAATGAGCTTCGATTTGATATATTATAATAGTCGTTTCGATACCCGAGTCAAAATTTACGGCCGTTTAAATGTAAAATTTCGATTTATCAAATATTTTATCTAAAACTGTGAAGAGTAGCACTCATCTATTTTTTCCTTCTCCTTTTTTTTCGTAGGATTATGAAATTATTTGTACAATATTGAGATTCATTAGAATATTTTGAAACATACTCTTGGTCAGTTCATCAATCTTCATTAAAACTCTATTGAATAAAATTGTAAGCAAGCAAACTCGAAAATATGCGACAAAAACATTAAACCATCAGCAATTGATGTAAACGATGGAATTTCGGTTCGAGAAATAAAGTGCAGTTTCAAGGCTTGCTCATATTTTAAAATGGATACAATCATTGATTTGATATATTATAATATTCGTTTTGATACTCGAGTGAAAAGTTATTACCATTTATAGGTAAAATTCTGATTTATTAAATATATTTTTTGAAAACTGTGAACAATAGCACTCCTCACTTTTTTTCCTCCTCATTTTTTTGTAGGATCAGGAAATTATTTGTACGATATGGAGACTCATTTGAATATTTTCAAACATACTCTTGGTCGGCTCATCAATCTTTATTACAACTCTATTGAATAAAACTGAAAGTAAGCAAAATAGAAAATATGCGAAGAAAACATTATACCCTCGGAAAGTGATGTAAATGATAGAATTTCGGTTCAAAAAATAAAGTTATGTTACAAGGCCATCTTTGATTATTAAAATCGATACGATCTTCGATTTGATACATTATAATAGTCATTTCGATACCCGAGTAAAAAGTTATTACCATTTATAGGTAAAACTCTGATTTATCAAATATATTTTTCTAAAACTCTCAACAATAGCACTCCATTTTTTCCTTCACATTTTTTATTCTAGGATCATGAAATTATTTGTATGATATTGAGATTCATTATAATAATTTGAAACATACTCTTGGACAGCTCATGAATTTTCATTACAACTCTATTGAATAAAAATGAAAGCAAGCATAATAAAAAATATGCGAAAAAAAATTAAACGCTCGAAAAGTGATGTAAACAATGGAATTTCGATTTGAAAAATAAAGTTTGGTTTCAAGGCATGCTCAAATTATGGAAATCAATACGTTCTTCGATTTGATATATTATAATAGTCCTTTTGACTGTTTATAGGTAAAAACATTGAATAGTAGCACTCCTTTTTGTTTCCTTCTCATTTTTTTTGTAGAATTATAAAATTATTTGTACGATATTGAGATTCATTAGAATATTTTGAAACATACTCTTGGTCGACTCATCAATATTCATTACAACTCTATTGAATAACACCGAAAGCAAGCAAAATGGAAAAAATGCGAAAAAAACATTAAACCTTTGGAAAGTGATGTAAACGATGGAATTTCGATTCGAAAAATAAAGTGCAGTTTCAAGGCCCGCTCGTATTATTAAAATTGATACGATCTTCGATATGATATCTTATAATAGTCGTTTTGATACTCGATTTAAAAAGTTATGACCGTTTATAGGTAAAATTCTGATTTATCAGATATATTTTTTTAAAACTGTGAACAGTACCACTCCTCTCTTTTTTTCCTCCTCATTTTTTTTGTAGGATCATGAAATTATTTGTACGATAATGAGATTCATTAGAATATTTTGAAACATACTCATGGTCACCTCATCAATCTTCATTACAACTCTATTAAATAAAACCGAAAGCAAGCAAAATAGAAAATATGCGTAAAAAACATTAAACCCCCGGAACTTGGTGTAAACGATGGAATGCGCTTCCAAAAATAAATTTTCATTTCAAGGCCCACTCAGATTATGAGAATTGATATGATCTTCCATTTAATATATTATACTAGTCATTTCGATACCCGAGTGAAAATTATAATTGTTTCTAGGTAAAACTCTAATTTATCAAATATATTTTTTTAAAACTGTAAACAACAGCACTCCTCTTTTTTTTTGTAGGATCATGAAATTATTTGTACGATATTGAGATTCATTAGAATATTTTGAAACATACTCTTGGTCAGCTCATCAATCTTTATTACCACTCTATTGAATAAAACCGCAAGCAAGCAAAATAGAAAATATGCGTAAAAAACATTAAACCCTTGGAAAGTGACATAAATGATGGAATTTTGGATAGAAAAATAAAGTGCAGTTTCAAGGCCCTCTCGAATTATTAAAATCGATATGATCTTCGATTTGATATATTATAATAGTCGTTTCGATACTCGAGTTAAAAAGTTTTGACCGTTTATAGGTAAAATTCTAATTTATCAAATATATTTTTTTAAAACTGTGAAAAGTAGCACTCCTCTCTTTTTTTCGTTCTCATTTCTTTTTGTAGGATCATGAAATTATTTGTACGATATAGAGATTCATTAGAATAGTTTGAAACATACTCTTGGTCAGCTCATCAATCTACTTTACAACTCCATTGAATAAAACCAGAAGCAAGCAAAATATAAAATATGCGAAAAAACATTAAACTCTCTCAAAGTGATGTAAACGACGGAATTTGGGTTTGAAAAATAAAGTTTAGTTTCAAGCCCCACTTAGATTATGAAAATTGATATGATCTTCGATTTGATATATTATAATATTCATTTTGATACCCGAGTCAAAAGTTATGACCGTTTAAAGGTACAACTCTGATTTTTCAAAATTGTTTTTCTAAAACTGTGATAGTAGCACTCCTCTATTATTTCCTTCTCCTTCTTTTTTATAGGATCATGAAATTATTTACATGATATTGAGATTCATTAGAATATTTTTAAACATATTCTTGGTCAACTCATCAATCATCATCACAACTCCATTGAATAAAATCGAAAGCAAGCAAAATGGAAAATATATGACAAAAACATTAAACCCTCGGTAAGTGATGTAAACGATGGAATTTTGGTTCGAAAAATAAATATCAGTTACAAGGCCCTCTCTGATTATGGGAATCGATACGTGCTTTGATTTGATATATTATAATAGTCCTTTTGATACCCGAGTTAAAAATTATGACCATTTATAGGTAAAACTACGATTTATAATTTTTTTTTAACTACGAAAAGTTGCACTCCTCTTTTTTTTTCCTCCACACTTTTTTTTTGTAGGATCATGAAACTATTTGTATGATATTGGGATTTATTAGGATATTTTTAAACATATTCTTGGTCGACTCATCAATCCTCATTACAACTCTATAGAATAATACCGAAAGTAAGCAAAATGAAAAAATATGTGACAAAAACATTAAACCCTCGATAAGTGATGTGAACGATGAAATTTGGTTTCAAAAAATAAAGTTCTGTATATAGGCCTACTCGGATTATGGGAATCAATACGAGCTTTGATTTGATATATTATAATAGTCGTTTGGATACCCGAGTCAAAAGTTATGACCATTTAAAAGTACAACTCCTATTTATCAAATATGTTTTTCTAAAAGTGTGAACAATAGCACTCTTCTATTTTTTCCTTCTCATTTTTTAATGTAGGATCATGAAATTATTTATATGATATTGAGATTCATTAGAATATTTTTAAATATATTCTTGGTCGGCTCATCAACCCTCATGACAACTCCATTGAATAATACCAAAAGCAAGCAAAATGGGAAATATGCGACGAAAACATTAAACCCTCAGTAAGTGATATAAAAGATGGAGTTTGTGTTCTAACAATAAATTTCTGTAGCAAGGCTCACTCAGATTATGGGAATCGATATGAGCTTTGATTTGATATGTTATAATAGTTATTTCGATACACGAGTCAAAAGTTATGACCGTTTAAAGATACAACTCCAATTTATCAATTAATTTTTAAAAAACTGTGAACAGTAGCACTCATCTTTTTTTTCCTTCTAATTTTTTTTGTAGGATCATGAAATTATTTGTAAGATATTGAGATTCATTAGAATATTTTTAAATATACTCTTGGTCAACTCATCAATCTTCATTACAATACTATTGAATAAAGCTGAAAGCAAACAAAATTGAAAATATGCGAAAAAAACATAAAACCCTCGGAAAAGTGATATAAACGATGGAATTTTGGTTTGACAAATAAATTTATGTTTCAAAGCACACTCAGATTGTGATAATCGATACGATCTTCAATTTGATATATTATAATAGTTGTTTCGATACCCAAGTGAAAAGTTATCACCGTTTAATAACTCCAATTTATCAAATATATTTTTCTAAAACTTTGAAGAGTAGCACTCCTCTATTTTTTCCTTCTCGTTTTTTTGTAGGATCTTGAAATTATTTGTATGATATTGAGATTCATTAGAATATTTTTAAAAATTTTCTTGGCCAGCTAATGAATCCTCATTACAACTTTATAGAATAATACCGGAAGCAAGCAAAATGGAAAATATTAGAAAAAAACTTTAAACCCTCGGTAAATGATGTAAACGATTTAATTTGTGTTTGAAAAATAATTTTCCTTAGCATGGCTCACTCGGATTATGGGAATCAATACGAGCTTCGATTTGATATATTATAATAGTTGTTTCGATACTTGAGTCAAAATTTTTGACCGTTTAAAGGTACAACTCCAATTTATCAATTTGTTTTTTAAACCGTGAATATTAGCACTTCTCTTTTTCTTCCCTCTCATTGTTTTTGTAGGATCATCAAATTATTTGTATGATATTGAGATTCGTTAGAAGATTTTGAAACATACTCTTGGTCATCTCATCAATCTTCATTACAATACTATTGAATAAAACCGAAAGCAAGCAAAATTGAAAATATGCGAAAATAACATTCAACCCTGAGAAAGTGTTGTAACCGATGGAATATGGGTTCGCAAAATAAAGTTTAGTAGCAAGGCCCTCTCGATTTAGGCGAATCGATACATGGTTTGATTTGATATATTATAATAATCGTTTCGATAACCAAGTAAAAAGTTATGACAGTTTATAGGTAAAACACTAATTTATCATATATTTTTTTAAACTGTGAATAGTAGCACTCCTCTTTTTTTTCCTTCTTATTTTTTTTGTAGTATCATGAAATTATTTTTATGATATTCAGATTCATTGGAATACTTTTAAACATATTCTCTTTTGGCTCATCAACCTTTATTACAACTCTATTGAATAACACCGAAAGCAAACAAAATGGAAAATATGCCATAAAAACATTAAACCCTTGGTAAGTGATGTAAACGAATGAATTTGGGTGCAAAAAATAAAGTTCCATTGGAAGGCCTGCTAGGCTTATAGGAATCAATACGAGCTTCGATTAATATATTATAATAATCGTTTCCATACCCAAGTCAAAAGTTATAACTGTTTAAAGGTACAACTCCGATTTATCAAATATTGTTTTCTAAAACTGTGAACAGTAGCACTACTCTATTTTTTCCTTCTCATTGTTTTTGTAGGATCATGAAATTATTTGTATGATATTGAGATTCAATAGAATATTTTTAAACATATTCTTGGTGGGCTCATCAATCCTCATTACAACTCTATTGAATATACCGAAAGGAAGCGAAATGGGAAATATGCGACAAACTCTTTAAACACTCGGTAAGTGATGTAAACGATGGAATATGGGTTCATAAAATAAAGTTCAGTATCAAGGCCCCCTCGAATTATGGGAATCGATATGAGGTTTGATTTGATATATAAGTAATAGTCATTTCGTTAACCAAGTGAAAAGTTATGACCGTTTATAGGTAATACTCTCATTTATCAAATTTTGTTTTTAAAACTGTGAACAGTAGCACTACACTTTGTTTTCCTCATTTTTTTGTAAGATCATTAAATTATTTGTATGATATTGAGATTCATTAGAATATTTTTAAAATATTCTTGGTCAACACATCAATCCTCATTACAACTCTATAGAATAATATTGAAAGCAAGCAAAATGGAAAATATGCGACAAAATTTTTAAACCATCGGTAAGTGATATAAATGATCGAATTTGGGTTCAAGAAATAAAGTTCCTTAGGAATTCCCACTTAGATTATGGGAATCAATATGAGCTTCAATTTAATATATCATAATAGTGGTTTCTATAGCCGAGTCAAAAGTTATAACCGTTTAAAGGTACAACTCCGATTTATCAAATATTGTTTTCTAAAACTGTGAACAGTAGCACTCCATTATATTTTCCTTCTCATTTTTTTTATAGGATCATAAAATTATTTGTGAGATATTGAGATTCATTAGAATATTTTTAAACAAATTCTTGGTCGGCTCATCAACCCTCATTACAACTCTATAGAATAATACCGGAAGCAAGCAAAATGGTAAATATTCGACAAAAATATAAACCCTCAGTAAGTGATATAAACTATGGAATTTATGTTCGAGAAATAAAGTTCAATAGAAAGTATCTTTCAGATTATGGAAATAGAGATGAGCTTCAATTTCATATATTATAATAGTCATTTCGATACATGAGTCAAAAGTTATGACCGTTTAAAGGTACAACTCCGATTTATCAATTATTATTTTTTAAAACTGTCAACAACAACACTCCTCTTTTTCTTCCTTCTCATTTTTTTGTAGGATCATAAAATTATTTGTATGATATTGAGATTGACTAGAATACTTTAAAACATACTCTTCGTCGTCTCATCAATCTTCATTACAACACTATTGAATAAAATCGAAAGCAAGCAAAATGGAAAATATGCGAAAAAACATTAAACTCTCATAAAGTGTTGTAAAGAATGGAATATGGGTTCGCAAAATAAATTTCAGTAGCAAGGCCCCCTCGAATTATGGGAATCAATACGAGGTTTGATTTGATATATTATAATAGTCATTTCAATATCTAATTGAAAAGTTATGACCGTTTATAGGTAAAACTCCGATTTATCAAAATTGTTTTTTTAAAACTGTGAATATTAGCACTCCTTTTTTTTCACCTTATTTTTTTTTGTAGGATCATGAAATTATTTGTATGATATTGAGATTCATTACAATATGTTTTAAAATATTCTTGGTCGGCTCATCAAACTTCATTACAACTCTATAGAATAATAATATCGAAAGCAAGAAAAATGGAAAATATACGACAAAAACTTTAAACCTTTGGTAAGTGATGTACACGATTGAATTTGGGTTCAAGAAATAAAGATCCCATCGAAAGCCCGATCTGATTATGGGAATCGATACGAGCTTTGATTTGATATATGAAAATAGTCGTTTTGATACCCAAATCAAAAGTTATGACCGTTTAAATGTACAACTCTCATTTATCAAATATTGTTTTCTAAAACTGTGAACAGTTGCACTCCTCTATTTTTTCCTTCCCATTTCTTTCTAGGATCATGAAATTATTTGTACGATATTGAGATTCAAGAGAATATTTTTAAACATATTCTTCGTCGGCTCATCAATCCTCTTTACAACTCTATTGAATAATACCGAAAGCAAGAAAAATGGGAAATATGCAACAAAAACTTTAAAATGTTGGTAGCTAATGTAAACGATGGATTATGGGTTCGCAAAATAAAGCTCAGTAGCAAGGCCCCCTCAAATTATGGGAATCGATACGAGATTTGATTTAATATATTATAGTAGTCATTTCGATACACAAGTGAAAAGTTATGACCGTTTATAGGTATAACTCCGATTTATCAAATATATTTTTTTAGTACTGTGAACAATTGCATTCCTCTTTTTTTTCCTCCTCATTTTTTTTGTAGCATCATGAAATTATTTGTATGATATACAGATTCATTAAAATATTTTTAAAAATATTATTGGTCAGCTAATCAATCCTCATTACAACTCTATAGAATAATACCGGAAGCAAGCAAAAAGGAAAATATTAGACAAACACTTTAAACCCTCGGTAAGTGATGTAAACGATGGAATATAGGTTCGCAAAATAAATTTCCGTAGCAAGGCCCCCCGGAATTATGGAAATTGATACGAGGTTTGATTCGATATATTATAATAGTTGTTTCAATACCTAAGTGAAATGGTATAACCGTTTATAGGTAAAATTCTCATTTATCATAATGTTTTTTTAAAACTGTGAATAGTAGCACTCATCTTTTTTTTCCTCCTCATTTTTTCTGTAGGATCATGAAATTATTCCTATGATATTGAGATTCATTAGAAAATTTTTTAAAATATTCTTGGTCAGCTCATCAATCCTCGGTACAACTCTATAGAATAATACCGAAAGCAAGCAAAATGGAAATTATGTGACAAAACTTTAAACCCTCGGTATGTGATGTAAACGATCGAATTTGGGTTAAAAAAACAAAGTTCCCAAGCAAGGCCCACTCGGATTATGGGAATCGATACGAGATTCGATTTGATATATTATAATAGTTGTTTTGATAGATGAGTCAAAAGTTATGACCGTTTAAAGGTACAACTCCAATTTATCAAATATTGTTTTCTAAAAGTGTGAGCAGTAGCACTCCTCTTTTTTTTGCTTCTCTTTATTTTTTTGTAGGATCATGAAATTATTTGTATGATATTAAGATTCAATAGAATAGTATTAAACATACTCTTGGTCAGCTCATTGATGAGCAAAAACCGGCATCGCTGATCCTACCAATACTTTGGTTTTATATTTATAAAACTCTCGCAACTGCACGAATCATTTCGTAGAAAATGATAAGTATACTCCCAAGGTCGATCTAAGTAGGGAATGTATGTGGTTTTTAATTTATTATTCAAACTTTTAAAAACGAAATTAAATCCTAAACATCCTGTCATGATATTTTGGGTTTTGTGTTTTTAATCTACTTACATAAAAATAAACATAGATTCAATAAATATTTATGCAAATTTTATCTTTTATAATAGTGGGGTATTTATGGATATAATAACTAAGTTAATTATGCTTGCTCATATTATTTAGGTTATTAAAGATATGAATTGATATTTATTGATTCTCCCTTTTTTGGATGAATACCACCTTTTAAGGGTTAGATATTCTTTATTAACTAAACAAATCAATTAACACCTATGGGTGGGGTTGATAACTAATTTGGTTAATTAAATTAATTCCTTTTTCTAAGAGATTGAAAATGAAACATTTAAATGCCACCTTTGGTGGGGTTAGACAGTTTAAACTTTATTCAAGATGTCCAAATTAAACCTAAGAATTTAATTATCCGAGTACTAACTTTCAAGTTTTAAAACCACTACTGAAAACATGTTGTCAATACATTTTCAGATAATAATTCTTATAAAAACTTTTGAAATAGAGCTTCACTCTAACTACCGGGTAATTGTACCAACAAATAAAAGAACACTACTCTAAATCAGACCGGATAACTAAACCTTAAAATCTAATTTTCATATTTAAGTTTGTAATGAAAAATAATATATTTCTCTCTAACATTCTTAATATAAAATCTTGAATAAAAATAAAATCAATTCATTTTAGAGATTTTCACCTATTTAATATTTCGCAAGCATAACAACGTTATTATTATATCATGTTTACAAGCGGCAGCAGCTTAAATTTAATCACGGACAAATTAAATATAACATGTAAGAATAAGCATAAAAAATAATCCCAAAGAAAATAAAATCCTTACGTAACTTCGATGCTATTCCCGTCGGAAAACCTCAGCGAGAATTTGCACTCCCATTTATTGAATCAAAAGCTAATAAATTACAAAAACATAACTAGTTCTTCCCGAAGGGAAGAACTCTAAAACTAAGAGAAATTAACTAAAACAAAGAAAAAAAACTAAAAAACTAAGAAATGGAAGAAAGAAAGAGAAGAGAATGTGTCTTGAGGTGTGTTATGAAGTGAAGAGAAGGAGGGTATTTATAGGTGAGAATGGGTAGAAAGCAGGTTGAGTGAAAAAATGTTAAAAATTGTGAAAAACGCGTAGGTGCAAATGTCTGAGATCATTGATGATGTCGATGACGTTATAAGAGCCGGCGAAAATGGGGCGAAAATGGGCATCGGGCGTGCAAGATGCGCCGGGTGCTGGCGTGAAGGAGGAAGCAATGCGCAGCGGGCGCGTGCTGTAGCCGGACCGTAGCGTTGTAAGCGCGGACATGGCGCTAACGCTACACATGGGCGTGGCCAAGGCGTGGCGGCGCGATTTTCTCTTTTTTAACATTTTTGACCTTTTTGACCCATTTTGTCCAATTTTTCCATATTTTTTTACCTTTCCTCATTTATTTATTAATATATTTGTGATGTATTGCTTCAAGTATTTATCTTTGAGTCTTTAAGTTGCATTTTAAGCCAAAATACCTGAAAAACAATAAAAATACCCGTGATTCCGAAAAAGACAAATTTATATAAATATATGATAAAACATATAAATATAAATATATATATATATATATATATATATATATATATATTTAATCAATTAATGTGCATAAAATCATGGTTATTATAGTACTTTTTGAGCACTCATCACTCATCAACCCTCATCATAACTCTATTGAATAATACCGAAAGTAAGCAAAATGGGAAATATGCGACAAAACATCAAACCCTCAATAAATGATATAAATGATGGAATTTGTATTTGATAAATAAATTTTAGTAGCTAGGCTCACTAGGATTATGGAATCTATACGAGCTTCGATTTGATATATTTTAATAGTTGTTTCGAGACGCGAGTCAAAAGTTATGACCGTTTAAAGGTATAACTCTGATTTATCGATTATTCTTTTTAAAACTGTGAAAAGTAGCACTCCTCTTTTTTTTCCTCTTCTTTTTTTTTGGATCATGAAATTATTTATATAATATTAAGATTCATTGGAATATTTTTTAAAATATTCTTGATTAGCTCATCAATCCTCCTTACAACTCTATAGAATAATATCGAAAGCAAGCAAAATGGAAAATATGTGACAAAAACTTTGAACCCTCAATAAGTAATGTAAACGATGGAATTTGGGTTCAAAAAATAAAGTTCATTTGGTAGGCCCGCTCGGATTATGGGAATCAATACGAGCTTCGATTTGATATATTATAATAGTTGTTTTCTAAAATTTTGAACAGTAGCAAACAAAATTGGAAATATGCGACAAAAACTTTAAACTCTCGATAAGTGATGTAAATGATGGAATATAGGTTCATAAAATAAAGTTCAGTGGCAAGGCCCCCTCAAATTATGGGAATCGATACGAGGTTTGATTTTATATATTATAATAGTCGTTTTGATACCTAAATGAAAAGATATGACCATTAATAGGTACAACTCCGATTTATCAAAAACAAAATTAAAACTATTAACAACAGCACTCGTCTTGTTTTTTTCCTTTTCTTTATTTTTTTGTAGGATGATGAAATTATATGTATGATATTGAGATTCATTTGATTATTTTTTAACAAACTCTTGGTCGACTCATCAATCCTCATTACAACTCTATTGAATACAACCAAAAGTAAGGAAAATGGAAAATATGCGAAAAAAAACATTAAACCCTTGGTAAGTGATGTAAACGACACAATTTGTGTTTGAAAAATAAAGTTCCTTAGGAAGGTTCTCTCGGATTATGGAAATCGATACGAGGTTCGATTTGATATATTATAATAGTCGTTTCAATACAGAGTCAAAATTTATAACCGGTTAAATGTACAACTCTAACTTATCAATTATTCTTTTTTAAAATTGTGAAAAATAGCACTCCTCTTTTTTTTCCTTCTCATTTTTTTTTGTTGGATCATGAAATTATTTGTACTATATTGAGATTCATTAGAATATTTTGTAACATACTCTTGGTCGGCTCATCAATATTCATTACAACTGTATTGGAAAACTAAAAGCCACCAAAATGGAAAATATTCGCATACACTTTAAACCCTCAGTAAGTGATGTAAAGGATCGAATTTGGGTTCAAAAATTAAAGGTCCTTAGGAATTCCAAATCGGATTATGGTAATCGATACGAGATTCGATTTAATATATTATAATAGTGGTTTCTATAACCGAGTCAAAAGTTATAACATTTAAAGGTACAACTCCGATTTATCAAATATTTCTTTCTTAAACTGTGAACAATAGCACTCCATTTTTTTGTAGGATCATGAAATTATTTGTATGATATTGAGATTCATTAGAATATTTTTAAATATCTTCTTGGTCAGTTCATCAACCCTCATTACAACTCTATTGAATAATACCGAAAGCAAGCAAAATGGAAATATGCGACAAAAAAAACCCCCTTAGTAAGTGATATAAACGAAGGAATTTGTGTTTGAAAAAATAATTCCTTAGCAAGGCTCACTCGAATTATGGGTATTGAAACGATCTTCGATTTCATATATTATAATAGTCATTTCAATACACGAGTCAAAATTTATTACTAATTAAAGGTACAACTCTCATTTATCAATTATTATTTTTCAACTGTGAAGAGTAGCACTCCTCTTTTTTTTCCTTCTCATTTTTTTTGTATGAGCATGAAATTATATGTACGATATTGAGATTCATTAGAAAATTTTAAAACACACTCTCGGTCGGCTCATCAATCTTCACTTCAACTCTATTAAATAAAACTGAAAGCAAGCAAAATGGAAAATATTCGACAAAAACTTTAAACCCTCGGTAAGTGATGTTAATGATGTAATTTCGGTTCGACGAATAAAGTTCCTTAGTAAGGCCAGTTCGGATTATGGGAATCGATACGATCTTCGATTTGGTTTATTATAAGTCATTTCGATACCCAAGACAAAAGTTATAACCGTTTAAAGGTACAACTCTAATTTATCAAATATTTTTTTTTAAATTGGGAACAATAGAACTCCTCTCTTTTTTCCTTCTCATTTTTTTTTTGTATGATCAGGAAATTATTTGTATAATATTGAGATTCATGAGAATATTTTGAAACATACTCTTGGTCAGCCCATCAATCTTCATTACAACACTATTGAATAAAATAGAAAGCAAGCAAAATTGAAAATATGCGAAAAAACATAAAACCCTCGGAAATTGATTTAATGATGGAATTTTGGTTGAAAAAATAAAATACCATTTCCAAGCCCGCTCAGATTATGAGAATCGATACGATCTTTGATTTGATATATTATAGGTAAAACTTTGATTTATCAAATTTGTTTTTTAAAACTATGAAGAGTAGCACTCTTCTTCTTTTTTCCTCCTCATTTTTTTTGTATTATCATGAAATTATTTGTATGATATTGAGATTCATTACAATATTTTTTAAAATATTCTTGGTCGGCTCATCAATCTTAATTACAACTCTATAGAATAATACCGAAAGCAAGAAAAATGAAAAATATGCGACAAAAACTTTGAACCTTTAGTAAGTTATGTAAACTATTGAATTTGGGTTCAAAAAATAAAGTTCCCTTGGAAAGCCCACTCCAATAATGGGAATCGATACGAGCTTCGATTTAATATATTAAAAAAGTTGTTTCGATACCCGAGTCAAAAGTTATGACCGTTTAAAGGTACAACTCCGATTTATCAAATATTGTTTTCTAAAACTGTGAACAGTAGCACTCCTCTATTTTTTTCCTTCCCATTTTATTTTGTAGGATCATGAAATTGTTGGTATGATATTGAGATTCAATAGAATATTTTTAAACATATTATTGGTCGGCTCATCGACCCTCATTACAACTCTATTGAATAATACCGAAAGCAAGCAAAATAAAAAATATGCGACAAAAACTTTAAACTGTTGGTAAGTGATGTAAACGATGGAATATGGGTTCACAAAATAAATCTTAGTAGCAAGGACCCCTCCAATTATGATAATAGATACGATGTTTGATTTAATATATTATAATAATCATTTCGATATCCAAGTGAAAAGTTATGACCGTTTCTAGGTATAAATCTGATTTATCAAATATTTTTTTAAATACTGTGAACAGTAGCACTCCTCTTATTTTTTTCCTCCTCATTTTTTTTCTTAGCATCATGAAATTATTTGTATGATATTGAGATTTATTAGAATATTTTTAAAAATATTATTGGTTAGGTGATCAATCCTCATTACAACTCTATAGAATAATATCGGAAGCATGCAAAATGGAAAATATGCGACAAAAACTTTAAACTCTCGAAAAGTGATGTAAAATATGGAATTTGGGTTTAAAAAATAAAGTTTCATGGCAAGGCTCACTCGGATTATGATAATCGATATGAGATTCTATTTGATATATTATAATAGTCGTTTCGATACCTGAGTCAAAAATTATGATCATTTAAAGGTACAACTCCGATTTATCAAATATTTTTTTCTAACACTATGAATAGTAGCACTCCTCCATTTTTTCCTTCTCATTTTTTTTGTAGGATCATGAAATTATTTGTATGATATTGATATTCAATAGAATATTTTTAACCTTGTATTCTTGGTCGGCTCATCACTCCTCATTACAACTCTATTGAATAATACCGAAAGTAAGCCAAATGGGAAATATGCGACAAAATCTTTAAACATTCGGTAAGTGATGTAAACGATGGATTATGGGTTCACAAAATAAAGCTCAATAGCAAGGCCCCCTCGAATTATGGGAATCGATACAAGGTTTGATTTAATATATTATAATAGTCGTTTTGATACCCAAGTGAAAAGTTAAGACCATTTATAGGCATCACTCCGACTTATCAAATATTTATTTTAATACTGTGAAGAGTAGCACTCCTCTTTTTTTTCCTCCTCATTTTTTTGGTAGCATCATGAAATTATTTGTATGATATTGAGATTCATTAGAATAGTTTTAAAAATATTATTGGTCAACTAATCAATCCTTATTACAACTCTGTAGAATAATACCGGAAGCAAACAAAATGGAAAATATTCGACAAAAAATTTAAACCCTCTATAAGTCATGTAAACGATGGAATTTGTATGTGTGGCCATTTTAGAACTTAGAAAGTAATGAATCTTGGTGAATTTAATTCTCATAGGAATATAGTGAATTAATTTAGCGAGATGTGTCTATACGGAGCTCGGAAGAGATGTATAGATAAAATTATAAGTTCTTGGTTGATAAATTAAATTTACTAAAAAATATAAATCAAGAGAAAATAATATAATTCGAGTGGATTAATTTGGTGAAAACTGCAATCCTAGAATTTTATTATTTATTGTTTACAAAAATTAGTTAATTTAAAATTTCATAAACTTTTGTTTGTTTTGGATAAAATCAGAGTAAAATAATTTTAGTACTCCACAAACTGTAGTAGCAAATCTCTGTGGGAACGATAATTTACTTATCAATTTTTATTACATGTGACCATGTATACTTGCACGATTTTTATGTTCTCTAAAACAGAAAACAACTACCTTTCTCATGACCCGTTCATATTATTGGAATCGATATGAACTTCGATTTGATAAGAGTCGTTTTGAGCCCCAAGATAAAACCTTATGACTATTTAAAGGTACAACTCGGATTTATCAAATATTTGTTTTCTAAAACTGTGAACAGTAGCACTCTTCTATTTTTTCCTTGGCATTTTTTTTGTAGGATTATGAAATTATTTGTATGATATTGAGATTCATTAGAATATTTTTAAACATATTCTTGGTCTGCTCATCAATCCTTATTACAACTCTATTGAATAATAACGAAAGCAAACAAAATGGGAAATATGCGACAAAAACTTTAAACCCTCTATAAGTGATGTAAAAGATGGAATATGGGTTCCCAAAATAAAGTTCAATAGCAAGGACCCCTTGAATTATGAGAATCAATACGATCTTTGATTTGACATATTATAATTGTCATTTCAATACCTAAGTGAAAAGTTATAATCGTTTATAGGTAAAACTCTGATTTATCAATTTTGTTTTTTAAAAACTATGAACAGTAGCACTCTTCTTTTTTTTTCTTCCTCATTTTTTTTTGTAGCATCATGAAAATATTTGTATGATATTGAGATTCATTATAATATTTTTTAAAATATTATTGGTCAGCTCATCAATCCTCAATATAACTCTATAGATTAATACCGAAAGCATGCAAAATGGAAAATAGGCAACAAAAACTTTAAATCCATGGTAAGTGATGTAAGCGATGATTTTTCTGTTTGAAAAATAAATTTACTTAGCAAGGCCCACTAGGATTTTGGGAATAGATAAGAGCTACAATTTGATATATTATAATAGTCGTTTTGATACCCGAGTCAAAAGTTATGACCGTTTAAAGGTACAACTCTCATTTATCAAATAATTTTTTCTAAAATTGTGAACAATAGCACTCTTCTATGTTTGCCTTCTCATTTTTTTTGTAAGATCATGAAATTATTTGTATGATATTGAGATTCATTAGAATATTTTTTAAAATATTATTGGTCAGCTCATCAATCATCATTACAACTATATAAATTAATATCGAAAGCATGCAAAATGGAAAATAGGCAACAAAAACTTTAAATCCATGGTAAGTGATGTAAACGATGGAATATCAGTTCGCAAAATAAAGTTAGTAGCAAGGCCCCCTCAAATTATAGGAATCAATACGAGCTATGATTTGATATATTATAATTGTAGTATCGATAGCCAAGTGAAAATTTATGACCGTTTATAGGTACACCTCCGGTTTATCAAATTTTGTTTTTCTAAAAACTGTGAACAATAACACCTATCTTTTTTTTTGAAGGATCATGAAATTATTTGCATAATATTGACATTCATTAGAATATTTTTAAAAATATTCTTGGTTAGCTCATCAATCCTCATTACAACTCTATAGAATAATACCAAAAACAAGCAAAATGGAAAATAAGCCACAAAAACTTTAAACTCTCGGTAAGTGATGTAAATGATGGAATTTGGGATCAAAAAATAAAGTTTCATAGCAAGGCCCTCTCGGATTATGGGAATCGATACGAGCTTCGATTTGATATTTTATATTAGTCGCTTTGACACCCGAGTCAAAAGTTATGATTGTTTAAAGCTACAACTTTGATTTATCAAATATGTTTTCTAAAACTATGAACAGTATCACTCCTCTATTTTTTCCTTCGCATTTATTTTGTTGGATCATGAAATTATTTGTATGATATTGAGATTCATTAGAATATTTTTAAAAATATTCTTTGTCAGCTCATAAATCCTCATTACAACTCTATTGAATAATACCGAAAGAAAGCAAAATGGAAAATATGAGACAAAAACTTTAAACCCTCGGTAAGTTATGTAAACGATTGAATATCAGTTCAAAAAATAAAGTTCAGTAGCAAAGCCCCCTCGAATTATTGGAATCGATACGAGGTTTGATTTGATATATTATAATTGTAGTTTTCATAGCCAAGTCAAAATTTATGACCGTTTATAGGTACAACTCTAATTTATCAAATATTTTTTTTCTAAAGCTATGAACAATACCACACATCTTTTTTTTTGTAAGATCGTGAAATTATTTGCATGATATTGAGATTCATTAGAATAGTTTAAAAAATATTCTTGGTCAGCTCATCAATCCTCATTACAACTCTATAGAATAATACCGAAAACAAGGAAAATGGAAAATAAGACTTTAAACTCTCAGTAAGTATGTAAA
The DNA here is from genome assembly GCA_033030585.1 of Hippophae rhamnoides. Classification (NCBI taxonomy): domain Eukaryota; kingdom Viridiplantae; phylum Streptophyta; class Magnoliopsida; order Rosales; family Elaeagnaceae; genus Hippophae; species Hippophae rhamnoides. The sequence goes on along the minus strand of CM065436.1, from coordinate 42,677,201 downwards.
CAATGGAATTTGGGTTCAAAAAATAAAGTTCCATATCAAGGCCTGCTCGGATTATGGGAGTCGATACGAGCTTCGACTTGATATATTATAATAGTCGCTTCGGTACCCGAGTCAAAAGTTATGATCGTTTAAAGCTACAACTTTGATTTATCAAATATGTTTTCTAAAACTATGAATAGTATCACTCCTCTATTTTTTCCTTCGCATTTTTTTTTTGTTGGATCATGAAATTATTTGTATGATATTGAGATTCATTAGAATATTTTTAAAAATATTCTTTGTCAGCTCATAAATCCTCATTACAACTCTATTGAATAATACCGAAAGCAAGCAAAATGGAAAATATGAGACAAAAAATTTAAACCCTCGGTAAGTTATGTAAATGATTGAATATCAGTTCGAAAAATAAAGTTTAGTAGCAAGGCCCCCTCGAATTATGGGAATCGATACAAGGTTTGATTTGATATATTATAATTATAGTTTTCGATAGCCAAGTGAAAATTTATGACCATTTATAGGTAAAACTCTGATTTATCAAATATTTGTTTTCTAAAACTATGAACACTACCACCTCTCTTTGTTTTTGTAGGATCATGAAATTATTTGCATGATATTGAAATTCATTAGAATATTTTTTAAAATATTCTTGGTCCGCTCATCAATCCTAATTACAACTCTATGAAATAATACCAAAAATAAAGAAAATGGAAAATAAGCGACAAAAACTTTAAACTCTCGATAAGTGATGTAAACGATGGAATTTGGTTTCAAAAAATAAAGTTCCATTGCAAGGCATGCTCGGATTATGGTAATCGATACAAGCTTCGATTTGATATATTATAATAGTTACTTCGATACCCAAGTCAAAAGTTATGATCATTTAAAGGTACAACTCCGATTTATCAAATATTGTTTTCTAAAACTATGAACAGTAGCACTACTCTATTTGTGCCTTCTCATTTTGTTTTTGTAGGATCATGAAATTATTTGTATGATATTGAGATTCATTAGAATATTTTTAAAAATATTCGTAGTCGGCTCATCAATCCTCATTACAACTCTATTGAATAGTACCGAAAGGAGGCAAAATGGGAAATATGAGACAAAAACTTTAAACCATCGGTAAGTTATGTAAATGATTGAATATCGGTTCGAAAAATAAAGTTCAGTAGTAAGGCCCCCTCGAAGTATGGGAATCAATACGAGGTTTGATTTGATATATTATTTTTGTAGTTTCAATAGCCAAGTGAAAATTTATGACCGTTTATAGGTACAACTCCAAGTTATCAAATATTTTTGTTCTAAAATTGTGAATAGAAGCACCCCTCTCTCTTTTTGTAGGATCATGAAATTGAGATTCATTAGAATATTTTAAAAATATTCTTGGTAAGCTCATCCATCCTCATTACAACTCTATAAAATAATATCGAAAACTAGCAAAATGGAAAATAAGCCACAAAAATTATAAACTCTCGGTAAGTGATGTAAACGATGGAATTTGGGTTCAAAAAATAAAGTTCCATAGCAAGGCCTGATCGGATTATGGGAATCGATACAAGCTTCAATTTGATATATTATAGTAGTCACTTCGATACCCAAGTCAAAAGTTATGATCGTTTAAAGGTACAACTCCGATTTATCAAATATTGTTTTCTAAAACTGTGAACTACTGCACTCTATTTTTTCCTTCTCTTTTTTTTTGTAGGATCATGAAATTATTTGCATGATTTTGAGATTCATTAGAATAGTTTTCAAAATATTCTTGGTCACCTCATCAATCCTCATAACAACTCTATTAAATAATATCGAAAGGAAGCAAAATGGGAAATATGAGACAAAAACTTTAAACCCTCGATAAGTTATGTAAACGATTGAATATCGGTTCGCAAAATAAAGCTCATTAGCAAGGCCTTCTTGGATTATGCAAATCGATACAAGCTTCGATTTGATATATTATAGTAGTCTCTTCAATACCCGAGTCAAAAGTTATGATCGTTTAAAGGTACAACTCTGATTTATCAAATATTATTTTTCTAAAATGTTAACAGTAGGACCACTCTTTTTTTTGTAGGATCATGAAATTATTTGCATGATATTGAGATTCATTAGAATATTTTTAAAGATATTCTTGGTTCGCTCATCCATCCTCATTACAACTCTATAGAATAATACCGAAAAAAAGAAAAATGGAAAATAAGCCACAAAAACTTTAAACTCTCGGTAAGTGATGTAAACGATGGAATTTGGGTTCAAAAAATAAAGTTCTATAGCAAGGATTGATCGGATTATGGGAATCGATACGAGCTTCGATTTGATATATTATAATAGTTGCTTCAATACTCTACTCAAAAGTTATGATCGTTTAAAGGTACAACTCCAATTTATCAAATATGTTTTTCTAAAACTTTGAAGAGTAGCACTCCTCTATTTTTTCCTTCTCGTTTTTTGTAGGGTCTTGAAATTATTTGTATGATATTGAGATTCATTAGAATATTTTTAAAAATATTTTTAAAAATATTCTTCGTCAGCTCATCAATCCTCATTACAATTCTATTGAATAATAACAAAAGCAAGCAAAATGGGAAATATAGGACAAAAATTCTAAACCCTCGGTAAGTTATGTAAACAATTAAATATCAGTTCGCAAAATAAAGTTCAGTAGCAAGGCTCCCTCGAATTATGGGAATTGATACGAGATTTGATTTATTATATTATAATTGTAGTTTCAATAGCCAAGTGAAAATTTATGACCGTTTATAGGTACAACTCCGATTTATCAAATATTGTTTTTCTAAAACTGTGAACAGTAGCACCCCTCTTTTTTTTGTAGGATCATGAAATTATTTGCATGATATTGAGATTCATTAGAATATTTTTTAAAATATTCTTGGTGCGCTCATCCATTCTCATTACAACTCTATTGAATAATATTGAAAACAAGCAAAATGGAAAATAAGCCATAAAAACTTTAAACTCTCGGTAAGTGATGTAAACGAAGGAATTTGGGTTCCAAAAATAAAGTTCCATAGCAAGGATTTCTCGGATTATGGGAATCGATATGAGCTTCGATTTGATATATTATAGTAGTCGATTCGATACTCGACTCAAAAGTTATGATCGTTTAAAAGTACAACTCCAATTTATCAAATATGTTTTTCTAAAACTGTGAACAGTAGCACTCCTCTATTTTTTCCTTCTCATTTGTTTTGTAAGATCTTGAAATTATTTGTATGATATTGAGATTCATTAGAATATTTTTAAAAATATTCTTTGTCGGCTCATCAATCCTCATTACATCTCTATTGAATAATACTGAAATGAAGCAAAATGGGAAATTTGCGAAAATAATTTAAACCCTTTGTAATTGATGTAAACTATGTAATTTGTGTTCGAAAAATAAATTTCCTTAGCAAGGCCCCCTCTAATTATGGGAATCTATATGAGGTTTGATTTGATATATTATAAAATTTGTTTTGATACCCGAATAAAAAGTTATGACTGTTTAATGGTATAACTTCGATTTATCAAATTTGTTTTTTTAAAACTGGGAAGAGTAGCACTCCTATTTTTTTTCCTTCTCATTTGTTTTTGTAGGATCATGAAATTATTTGTAAGATATTGATATTCATTAGAATATTTTTATACACTCTTGGTCGGCTCGTCTATCTTCATTACGACTCTATTGAATAAAACCCAAAGCAATCAAAATGGAAAATATATTCAACAAAAACTTTAAACCCTCGGTAAGTGATGCAAATGATGTAATTTGGGTTCGACAAATAAAGGTCCGTGGCAAGGCCCCCTCTAATTATGGGAATCGATAGGAGATTCAATTTGATATATTATAAAATTCGTTTCGATACCCGAGTCAAAAGTTAGGACCATTTATAAGTACAACTCCAATTTATCTAATATTGCTTTTAAAACTGTGAACCTTAGCACTCCTCTTTTTTTTTTCCTTCTCATTTTTTTTATGATCATGAAATTATTTGTACAATATTGAGATTCATAAGAATATTTTTAAACGCACTCTTGGTCTGCTCATATATCTTCATTACAACTCTATTGAATAAAATCGAAAGCAATCAAAATGGAAAATATTCGACAAAAACTTTAAACCATTTCTAAGTGATGTAAACGATGAAATTTGGGTTCGACAAATAAAATTCCTTTCTCAAGATCCATTTGGATTATTTGAATCGATATGAGCTTCAATTTGATATATTATAAAAGTCGTTTCGATACCGGAGGCAAAAGTTATGACCGTTTAAAGGTACAACTCCGATTTATCAAATAATTTTTTTCTAAAACTATGAACAGTAGCACTCCTCTATTTTTTCATTCTCATTTTTTTTGTAGGATTATGAAATTATTTGTATCATATTTAGAGTAATTACAATTGTTTTAAAGATATTCTTGGTCGGCTCATCAATCCTCATTACAACTCTATTGAATAATACCAAAGAAAGCAAAATGGAAAATATTCGAAAAAAACTGTAATTGCCTTAGCAAGGCGCCCTCTAATTATGGGAATCAATACGAGATTTGATTTGATACATTATAATACTCCTTTCAATACCCATGTCAAAAGTTATGATCGTTTAATGGTACAACCCTGATTTATCAAATATATTTTTTTAAAACTGTGAACAGTATCACTCCTCTATTTTTTCCTTCTCATTTTTTTATAGGATTATTAAATTATTTGTATGATATTCAAATTCATAGAATATTTTTAAACATATTCTTTGTCAGCTCATCAATCCTAATTACAACTCTATTGAATAATACCAAAAGTAAGCAAAATGGAAAATATGCAACAAAAACTTTAAGCCCTCTCTAAGTGATGTAAATGATGGAATATGGGTTTGCAAAATCAAATTCAATAGCCAGACCCCCTTGAATTATATGAATCAACATGAGGTTTGATTTTATATATTATAATAGTCGCTTTGATACCCAAGTCAAAAGTTACGACCGTTTAAAGGTACAACTCCGATTTATCAAATATGTTTTTCTAAAACTGTGAATAGTAGCACTCTTCTATTTTTTTTTGCTTCTCATTTTTTTTTGTAGAATCATGAAATTATTTGTATGATATTGAGATTCATTATAATACTTTTAAACATATTCGTTTTTGGCTTATCAATCATCATTACAACTCTATTGAATAATACCAAAAGCAAGCAAAATGGGAAATATGAGACAAAAATAGTAAACCCTCAGTAAGTGAAATAAATAATGGAATTTGTGTTTGACCATTAAAGTTACCTATCAAGGCTCATGCGGTTTATGGGAATCGATACGAGCTTCGATTTGATATATTATGATAGTCGTTTCGATACTTGAGTCAAAAGTTATGACCGTTTAATGGTACAACTACGATTTATCAATTATTATTTTTTAAAACTGTGAACAGTACCACTCCTCTTTTTTTTCCTTCTCATTTTTTTGTAGGATCATTAAATTATTTGTACGATATTGATATTCATTAGAATATTGTGAAACATAGTCTTGGTCGACTCATCAATCTTCTTTACAACTCTATTGAATGAAACAAAAGGCAAGCATAATGGAAAATATTCAACAAAAACTTTAAACCCTCGAAAAATAAATTTCCTCTTCAAGGTCTCTTCAGATTATTATAATCGATACGAGCTTTGATTTGATATATTATAAAAGTTGTTTCGATACCCGAGACAAAAGTTATGACCGTTTAAAGGCACAACTCCGATTTATCAAATATGTTTTTTAAAACTGTAAACAGTAGCACTCCTCTTTTTTTCCCTTCTCATTTGTTTTGTATGATCATGAAATTATTTGTATGATATTGAGATTCATTAGAATATTTTAAAAATTTATTCTTGGTCAGCTCATCAATCCTCATTACAACTCTATAGAATAATACCGGAAGCAAGCAAAATGGAAAATATACGACCAAAACTTTAAAACCTCGGTAAGTGATATAAACGATGGAGTTTGTGTTCGAAAAATAAAGTTCCTTGGCAAGGCTCAATCAGATTATTGAAATCAATATGAGCTTCGATTTGATATATTATAATTGTCATTTCAATACCCGAGACAAAAGTTATGACCATTTAAAGGTAGAACTGTGATTTATCAATTTCTTTTTCTTTAGACTATGAACAGTAGCACTCCTCTTTTTCTTCCTCCTCATTTTTTTGTAGGATCATGAAATTATTTGTATGATATTGAGATTCTTTAGAATATTTTGAAACATACTCTTGGTCCTCTCATCAATCTTCATTACAACACTATTGAATAAAACCGAAAGCAAGCAAAATGGAAAATATGCGAAAAAAACATTACATCCTTGGAAAATGATGTAAACAATGGAATTTTGTTTCAAAAAATAACGTTGCATTTCAAGGCCCACTTGGATTATAAGAATTGATATGATCTTTGATTTGATATATTATAATAATCATTTCGATATCCGAGTTAAAAGTTATGACCGTTTGTAGGAAAAACTCTTATTTATCAAATATATTTTTCTAAAACTGTGAACAATATCACTTCTCTTTTTTTTTCTTCTCATTTTTTTTATAGGATCATGAAATTATTTAAACGATTTTGAGATTCATTAGAATATTTTTAAACATATTCTTGTTCGGCTTATCAATCCTCATTACAACTCTATTGAATAATACCAAAGCAAGCAAAATAGAAAATATGCGACAAAAACTTTAAACCCTCGATAAGTGATGTAATTGATGGAATATGGGTTCGCAAAATGATGTTCCTTTGCAAAGCCCCCTCTAATTATGGGATTCGATTTGATATATTATAATAATCGTTTCGATAGCCGAGTCAAAAGTTATGATCGTTTAAAGGTACAACTCCAATTTATAAAATATTTAAAAAAAAACTGTAAATAGTAGCACATCTCTTTTTTTTCCTTCTCATTTTTTTTGTAGGATCATGAAATTATTTGAACTATTTTGAGATTCTTTAGAATAGTTTTAAACATATTCTTGTTCGGCTTATCAATCCTCATTACAACTCTATTGAATAATACCAAAGCAAGCAAAATGGAAAATATGCAACAAAACTTTAAACCCTTGTTAAGTGATGTAATCGATGGAATATGGGTTTGCAAAATGATGTTCCTTTGCTAAGCCCCCTTTAATTATGGGATTTGATTTGATATATTATAATAGTCGTTTCGATAGTTGAGTCAAAAGTTATGATCGTTTAAAAGTACAACTTCGATTTATCAAATATTTTTTTTAAAATTGTAAATAGTAGCACATCTCTTTTTTTTCCTTCTCATTTATTTTTTGTAGGATCATGAATTATTTGTACGATTTTGAGATTCTTTAGAATAGTTTTAAACATATTCTTGGTAGGCTTATCAATCCTCATTTGAATAATACCAAAGCAAGCAAAGTGGAAAATATGCGCCAAAAACTTTAAATCCACGATAAGTGATATAATCGATGGAATATGGGTTCGCAAAATGAAGTTCCTTTGCAAGGCACCCACTAATTATGGGAATTGATACGAGGTTCAATTTGATATATTATAATAGTCGTTTCGATACCTAAGTCAAAAGTTATGATCGTTTAAAAGTAAAACTCTGATTTATCAAATATTTTTTTTAAAATTGTAAACAGTAGCACACCTCTTTTTTTTGTAGGAATATGAAATTATTTGTACGATTATGAGATTCATTAGAATATTTTTAAACACACTCTTAGTCGGTACATCTATCTTCATTACAACTCTATTGAATAAAACCGAAAGCAAGCAAAATGCAAAATGTGCGAAAAAAACATTAAACCCTCAAAAAGTTATGTAAACGATGGAATTTCGGTTTGACAAATAAAGTTCATTTTCAAAGCACGCTCGATTAGGAAAATCTATACGAGCTTTGATTTAATATATTATAAAAATCATTTCGATACCCGTGTGAAAAGTTATGACCGTTTATAGGTAAAACTTCGATTCATCAAATATTGTTTTCTAAAACTGTGAACAATAACACTCCTCTTTTTTTTTCCTCATTTTTTTTGTAGGATCATAAAATTATTTGTACGTTATTGAGATTCATTAGAATATTTTGAAACATACTCTTGATCGACTCATAAATCTTCATTACAACTCTATTGAATAAAATCGAAAGAAAACAAAATAGAAAATATTCGACAAAAACTTTAAACCCATAATAAGTGATTTAAACGATAGAATATGGGTTCGCAAAATAAAGTTCAGTATCAAAACCCCCTTGAATTATGAAAATCGATACGATGTTTGATTTGATACATTATAATAGTTGTTTCAATACCCGTGTCAAAAGTTATGATCGTTTAATGGTATAATCCGTTTTATCAAATATTTTTTTTCTAAAATTGTGAACAGTAACACCTCTATTTTTTCCTTCTCATTTTTTTTTGTAGGATCATGAAATTGTTTATATGATATTGAGATTAATTAAAATATTTTTAAACATATTATTTTATCGCTTGCTGTGATTAAACCTATAATATTAACAGACACATACAATGGTACATTTAAAGTTCAGCTAAAAAGAAAGAAAGAAAGTGGCAAATATGAATTAACCCCAACACCGGACAGCTTTGTAGAGCATACTTTCTTTTTTTCTTTTCTTTTTTCCTTTTTTTTGTTTTTTGGCTTGAAGCTTTGTGTATTTTTGAGGCTCGCTATTCTTTTAGATTTGTTTATTCAGAAACTAGTGATTGAAGATGGAAGCTGATTATACCACTCACATAGTAGTTCTAATCCACAATCATTACATATTTATTGGCCTAAAAAAAATCCAAAGTAATCAGCCAACAATAATATATTTATGAAATGTATGCCCGTACAAGCATAACATATCTTGCTTACTTTCACTTCACTGATGCATGGAATGAAAAAGTTCCATTACCATGATGTAATCTGACTGGTAAAATGTATATTATCTTTCCTTCAAGCTGACCCAGAAGGCTAAAATGATTTAATATAAGAATACAATAACTAATGCAGTAAGTTAGAATGGAGGATAAAAATTCAGATCCAAGAAGAGATCAAAACTCAAATATTAATAAGATGAAGATTCTCAATGAACCTTTGAAAAAGCAGAGACTTCATTTTTAATGGCCGCTCTTCACTGAAAGCAATAATTCTGTCATCTCTATTGTTAAAAGACAATTTGAAGATAAATTCTCCCTGTATTGGAAAATTGAATTGCCTATACATATAGTCTACTATCAGAGTAACAAAATGTCACTGGTGTGATGTAGAGCAGTCGCTATTTTTGGTCTCACTCTTGATCACCCTGGTGTTATAAGATCCACAATACCCACACTTATGATATAGCCAGTGAAAACGTGCGGTGCCCTTTCGATCACAATCATTGCAGAGAATATCCTGAATTTTCATGCAAGGATTGATATTACAACTATTAAGAGAAATTTCCGGTTCTCCTTGAGACCTTCAACATTATGTAGTATCCAAACTTAGAAGAACGTAACTACTAATAACATGCATGATATGAGTTATTAGAGCTTATAAACTGAACAAATGATGCTTTTAGCAAAAATAAATACATGAACAAGACTTTAGTGACATACAAAATATCCTATTCAATTGATCATTTTTTTTTCCTTTTCCATTACCATTTTGTTCTTTTCCAAAGTTAATTGGCAATTCTAATAGACAAGCATAGAGCATATTATACTTCTAAATTATGAGATATGGAGTTTACATAATTCATTATTAAAAAAAATTGTGACTACGAAAAAAGAATTAATTAACGGATTATGCATATTGATCTAAACCAATGGACATATACAATACATCAGAATGGTTGTGATGTGCGGATAAGTTACGGATTATAAAATTCTAAATCTATATGGATCATATCGGAATGCAAATTAACTTTTCTATCTACTACACACCCCTACAAGATTTAGACCATAACTCAAACTCATTTCAAACTTTCACCAAACCAAATAAAAAAAAAGACCTTTAAGCTTTGCATGTCGATAACAAAGAGTTAAATATCACAAATTTGAAAACAGGTAGGCTATAACTTGAGTCATTTAACTTTCAATGGGTTCATTATTCGGTTGAAAATTTCTATTTTAATAACAATCAAATAATTTTTATTAGAGAGTTAGCAACTAATTTTTCTAAAACCTCAAATGTTAAGAGATGGATTAATTATTAATTAGGTCTTAACACTCCGCTTACTTGATGACTTCCCGAATTAATGAGCTTTCATTTGTGGGCTATGTAAACGAGTGCAATAGACTCACAATGTGTGCTGAGAAGGCCTATCAAGTGGAGTTAGGTAGAATCTTGTCGATTAAGTAGATGATTGTGATTGACTCTCACTTGTAGATTGGATTGAGAAGTTAATTTTCAATGTCTATCAAGTGGAGTTAGATAGAAACCCATCAATTGAGTAAATGAAGAACCCATGAACTGAAGATAGACTTTAAAGTTTGGTAGAAATGAAAGAAAGAAATGCTCATTTAATATTAGTTTTGGAATTAAGTAGGTTCGAACTAGTATGTTATGCTTTGATATCATGTTAGAGGAGAGTTAGTAACTAATCTCTTAAAAGTTCAAGTTATTAGGAGATAGATTAGTTATCTTCTTATTTATTATTCAAGTCATAAAAATTATCATTTTTTTTATAAGAAATGCTAAAATCTCGAAGAACAAAAAGCAAAGTCTAAACAAGGCTAGCTAGGTCAAAGGCTCAAAGCTCCCGTAGAAAATTGACAATTTTCATGTGATACATATAACCTGAAAGCAACCCATCATTTCAAATAAAACAAAAAACGAATTTCTTAGTCTATTTTTTCTAAATGTACTCAGTGGGGCTCAAAACACACACAAAGGCCTCCTCCTATTGGTCAAGGAAAAGATTAAAAGTTTTGTAGTGGGATCACAGCAAAACAAAGGAGGCATTTGATCTGAGAATTTTCATAGGGGATAGTGGGTTTGAGCTTTTGAGTGTGGACATGTAGAGTTCTCCATTTATCATATTTTTATCCACACTAATCATAAGGGAAAGCAGAAGTAATTCAACAGTGTGAGTGAGTAAAATATATAAACTGACACTGACAGAACTGAATATAAAAGACAGAAGAAAATGAGACCAAGAAATACCTGACAATAATTCCTGTATTCTTCTGGAAGCTCCTCAGCAGCCAACAAAGCATCAAGCATGCCAAAGTAAACCTGGGCAGGAAAAACTATGCATTAAATAAATTGTACCAGACTAGCAAACAAAGTGCCCCAAAGATCTCGTGTACAAACTCTGGTCAGCACTAGTGTATATTGTCACAGATCTTAGGCCATAGAGCATATTCAACAGAAGCAATATTGTTTTTTAGGACAAAAAAAATGTATCACACTTTTTATGTTTCTTTATTGTTTATTTTCCATTATTTAGGCAGAATTTTAATTTTCCCTTAAAAGGCAACGACACATGGGAGTTTCTCTACTAATATTTTTTTATTTTTAGTGCCAAGACATTTGGGAGTTTTCAGTCAGTAGTTTATGTCAGAAACAAGTCAAGAATATTGTATGAAAATGACCGAATGATTTGGTCTTATGATTTCTTTCTATTTATAGACTTTACAAAATACAACAAACCTATAAAATACATCAAAGCTGTCTATGGACAGCTGTGGACAGTTGTGGACAGCTGTGGACAGCTTTGGACAGCAGCTGTGTACAACTAAATGAATATGGACAACAAATTACATCAAAGTTGTTATGAATGCTTGCTAGCCAATGGAACACGAAAAAGTTTGTATGGATGACTAAGTCCATTGACCCACTCAAATTGATGCGGGTTGATCAAAAAGCATCAATATGCGACTTAGGAAGCAATGTCGATGACGAGTGAGAGACTTGGTGAAGATATCAGCAATTTGTAATTCAGTAGAAATATGTGGAAGAGTGATAACACGAGCTTCAAAGGCTTCACGGATAGAGTGACAATCGACTTCAATATGCTTTGTGCACTCATGATAGATCGGATTGGCCGTAATCTGAATAGCACTTGTATTATCGGCATGTAAAGGTGTAGGATCGGTCTCAGAGAAGTCTAACTCAGCTAGCAAACCTCGAAGCCAAATAATTTCGGAACAAGCAAGAGACATTGCTCGATACTCAGATTCTGTAGATGACTTTAAACAGAGATTGCCAAAGAACACTTGTTTAGCAACAAACGCTAAAAAAATATCAATGAAGATTTCCTCACAAATAGAAAACTGAATTTTTTTTCTCAAAGAAGCTCTGATACCATGTCAGAAACAAGTCAAGAATATTGTATGAAAATGACCGAATGATTTGGTCTTATGATTTCTTTCTATTTATAGACTTTACAAAATACAACAAACCTATAAAATACATCAAAGCTGTCTATGGACAATCAGGACAACAGGATTTGACAAAGAAATTGTACAACTAAATGAATATGGACAACAAATTACATCAAAGTTGTTATGGACAGCTAAGCAGTCAATAGAACACAGCAAAGCTGTTATGGACAGCTAAGCTGTCCATTGACAGTTTAAACAATAATTAATAAAAAAGTCCGGGTTTTCTTCTCTCTTCTTTCTTTCTTCTTTCATTCTTTTTTTTCCATTTTCCTTTTAGGTTGGTTGAATGAAAGCATTAAAGTTCATTAAATACCTAACTTCATGAATCCATTTAAGTCAATATATTCAGAACATGTCCACATTTAATGATTTGTCTGGTTTATATGGTCACAGGCACCCCATGGAAGTACTTGCGTTTTCAGAAAACCTACAATAACTTATTTATAACTAAATCATTTAAGTTTTGAATGTGAAAATTCAGACAATAGTATATAGGGTATTTATCAATCATTTCCTCCAAGTTTACCTATATATCAGTCCCCACCAGAATTGTAAGTTGAACAGATGAACAGAATGCATTATCATAGAAAAACTGACATTTTTAATGTTTTACCATTTTTTACTTTTAAATGTCTGAAATATTAACAAATTATATGATATTAAATAGAAAAAACAAGTATATGAAAAATGAGTTTAAAGAGATTCAATTTTGGTCTTAACTTATGAATTTTGGTTATAACATACTTGGGTTCAATTATTGTTTTTTTCCCCCCTATTTGATGTTAGGAATATAATGTCTATAAACTGCAATTTCTAGAGAATGGAGTTGACGAACAAGAGGGAAATGAGCTTTGATATATTTTGTTTTTGGCTATCAAGAACAAGAAAGAAAACTACTACCACTAAATTTTAAAAAAAATTATGATTTTGTATTGAACTTCTTTTCTCTTTTTCTTTTCCTCCTCGAGCTAGAGAGGCATGACAAGAAAATTATTGCCTCGAAAGCTTTTGGGAGAGAATAATGAAGTTATTTATCTTGCCTAAATTTTTTTATGGTTTCATTAATTTTTCAACATTAAAAATAGTAATTTATTATTTTGTTAATTTTGGGTTTGAAATATTTCAGCTTAAACATTAGCTTCCGTTATATGAACAACAATTGATGGATCTCTTTCAATTTTTCATAAATCCATTCTCGTAAAAGGCTATTTTGAGGGGAGCTTAAAGGCTTAAAAAAAAGTTTTGAGGCTATAACCTCATGTGATAGAGTAAAGCTTATGCCTTTTTGGTATGAGGTACACACCTTAAAGCTTTTACACATGAGGATATTGAAGTTATAGCCAAAAACGATTCATTTCATGGGTTATCAATTTGATTTGGTTAAATTTTAAAAAAAAGGTAGGAAACAAAAATTAATAAAAACAAAAAGAATAATATCATAATCTTACGAACAAACAAGATTACGAACAAACAAGATTAGGGGTTGATTCTTTTATATTCTACGGTCTTCTTCACCTCTACCTTCCCTTTCCTTTGCATTTGGCATCACCAAATTTTAACAATTCGTAAGTTTTAGCCTAACAAGTAATAATTTTTCCCTATTTGACTTTTATTCCTTCCTTTCTTTTGAGTCTATAGCTCATCTTATTTACACACCTTGCTCCATTTTATAAGTTTTAAAGTAAAGTTTAAGGCTTACGTCTCGAATCACCTCGATTTATACCTCGCTCGCCTAAGAAAAACATTTCGATACTTGAAATAACCTTTTACAACATTGCATAAATCCCAGAATAGAGGACTGAAGGAACCTTTGGATTATTGGAAATGGGCTGATATTTAAGCAAATTTGGAGAGGAGATTGATTTACCCATAATATATTTAAGCAAATTTGGGGAGGAGATTGATTTACCCATAATATATAAAACATATTATCCACGAATCACTAAGGCATCAAAAAATAAAAAGAAAAAGTTCTCTTACTGCCATGTCTCCTAAAGATTTGCTGCAAATTGGACAGGTATAGTGACTACGGGTGTATGCCTGAAAGAAATTGAGAAGGCAAACTCAAGCTCTGCCTCTTTTGTTAAAGCACTCAAATATCTCTTGAGAAATTGATAAATGGACAGGAAACAAATTATTGAGAAATATAGAGACCTGAAAGCAAGCAGAATGCATGTAATGGCCGCAAGGCTGAGCTCTAACAGTTGCACTTGACGTGAACAGGAAATCACAGCAGATAGGACAGTTTGTTTCCAAACTTTTCTCCAGGCATTTGTGGTTCACTAACTTAATTCCAAGACAGCAATTGCAAGTCATACAATGAAAATAATCAATGCCAAGACCCTTCCCAACACGGCATAAGTTGCAAAATGGGCAATGATACACATTCCTGAAGGAAATTAAATTTTATATTAAAAACTTTATCTAGAATCACCAACAGAAGCATGCTGAATGCAAATTAAAATAAACCAAATGTCCAGCTCACTTGATAACTTTTATATTTTTTTTATCCATCTTAAAATACAGTGTCTAACTTTAAATAACTAGACTAAGGTAAAACAGTAAAACTTAAACAGAAAGGCATCCTAACCCTAAACTATTCCAAATATCTCTCTGGCCTCCGTCACTTTTGTATTAAATGTCATAGATAATATTTTCAGGATATCTTTAGTTTTCCTTTGCCTTCATAGAGGAAGCTAATCAGCAGAATTGAAGGGCAAATAAAAAACAAAAAAAAAATGTTCATGGACAATTAGCTTTCAAAATAAATTAAAAAGGCCATTATATTGAAGGTACCTTTCATCAATCAATTAAAACAATAAATCCAGAAAAATACTTATCATCAACCTGAAAATTTATTCCTCACGAATTCAAGATACCAAGTCAAGGATCATGTACCTTTCATCATCAAAAAATTTGCATATGTTGCAGTAATACTTTGCCATGAAAAACCCATTACATGATGGTGTTGCACATACTGGACCAACAGCCTGAATCTTCAAGCAACGCATGCACATCATTTCTGTTGTTGCTTTTCTGCAATGGTGAGATAACACTCAGAAGTTTGAAGGTCAAAATTACAAAAAAATCTATGGTATACGAATATTACCTATCCATAGAGTGATCACTAACATTGTCATGACAAAATCTACATGCAAACAACATCCCACAGCAAGCAGCACGTAGTTTGCAGTTTCTTTTATAGTGCTCACAACCAAACACCTTTTTCTCTTCATCCTGATAAGATGGTGAGCATCCTGCCACTTCATCGTTGGATGTTTCTTCTGCTGTTGCTCTAGGCAGCTTCTGCTGAGCAGCTATCCAGCGACTAAAACAAGCAAGTTACGGATTGTCAGTTTATAGAATTGCTATGGACTGAACTAGGAGGAATATGATCTGAATATTTGCATTTTATTATGTGTTTGTGCATTTACATTACTAACATATTTATAGGAAGAACATTCGGCTAGAAAGTGGAAATACAATCTCCTATTATAAAATAAATAAAAATCAAATCTTCTAATAAGAAGCAAATATCCAAATGATGTCCTTAATCTCCTAATAATTGTACAACCAAAACATATCCCAAAATAATTGGGATTTCAACACTCCCCTCAAATGAAAATATTGAAATTTTGTCAAAAAAGTCCTTTAGTAAAGATATCAACAATTTACACTTTTATTTTAACATAAACCATAGAAATTGTTCTTTCTTGGCCTTTTTTCTTTGATTAAATGTCTATTCATTTTTACATGTTTGGTTATGTTATGATGAACTAAATTAAGGAAAATATTAATGATAGCTGCCTTGTTATTGCAATATAGTTTAATCATAGACTCCACTGCAACACGGAGTTCATTTAAGAGTTTTCTTAGTCATAGTACACACATTCTTTGTATCACTGCCCTAAATTCTTGTATCACTGCCCTAAATTCAGATTCAGTATTGTTTCTAACCACCATGTTTTGCTTCTTACTCCACCAAGTTATTAAATTCTTAAATACAAAGGTACAATAGTACGTAATTGATCTTCTATCTTCTACCAAACTAGCTCAGTCAACAATAGTAAAGGATTTTATCCTTTTGTTTCCATTTTTCTTGAAATACAAACCTCTACTCGGACACCTAAAGTCTCAAATACAAAGATACAATATTAGGTAGTTGATCTTCTAACTTCTATTGAGCTAGCTCATTCAACAATAATAAAGGCTTTTATTCTTTTGTTTTTATTTTTCTTGAAAAACAAACCTTTGCTTGGTGATCTTTTTAGGTATTTGAGAATCTTCTAAACAGTTTCAAAATGTGATTCTTTTAGAGAATACATGTATTGGTTCACTACATTGACTACAAATGCTATGTTAGGTACAGTATTAAGACAGATCTATCAGCTTTCCTATTGAACTTTGATAACTATCTTTGTCCACCAAGTTTCCCAACTCTTATAATCTTTTTTTCAATCTCAATTGGAGTGTCACTTGGTTTACACACAAGCATCCAGTCTCAATGAGAAATCAAGAATATAATCTCATTTAAAGATGTTAATTCCTCTTTTAGATCTTGAAACCTCCCTCCATTCCTAAAAAATACCACATTTATCTCAGATCCTTAAATTTAAATTCCGTCGACAAGGTTTTCTTTAGTCTCTCAATTTCTTCCATGTTATCTGCAGTGAAGATTATATCAACAATATAGACTACCAAAATTGTTTTTCTCCCATCCCTAGTATGCCCAAAAAAACATAATTGTGATCTGGTTGTCTTTGCTGGTATACTTGTTTCCAAATTATTTTTGCAAATCTATCAAACCATACTCCAGGTTGTTTGATGTCATACAATGATTTTTTCAGTTTGCACACCACATTTTCACCTTCTTTGTAGAACCTTAGTGACATGGCTATATAAACTTCTAATTCTCCATTTAAAAAGACATTTTTATGTCTATTTGTTGAAGAAGCTAATCCAAATTTGTTGTTAGTAACAAGAGAACCCAAACCATATTTAGTTTAGCCACAGGCACAAAGGTTTCAATGTAATCAATTTCTTAAGTTTATGTAAATCCTTTAGCAACTTGCCGGGTATTATACCGTTCTATTGTCTCATCAGCCTTGTACTTTATCGTAAAACTCACTTACAACCAACCGATATTTTTCCTTTTAAAAGATCTTTCACATCTTAAGTTTCATTTTTTTCCAGTAACCTTATTTCTTCCATAATAACTTCTCTCCATTCTAAAATTTTTAAGGCCGCATAGATATTCTTTAGAATCTCTATTTATCAAAGTTAGTGGTAAAATCGTGAAATTTAAGACAAGTATTAAGGATCGAGTTGGTTTTATAAATGCAATAAGTAGCTCAGAAGATTTAGGTGACTCAGATTACCTGGTATTACATAGACTCATAGAGAGATGGATCTATCATCGGCTCCTACTCTCTTGAAGTATTGGTGCTTCAAGTGTGATGTCTTTTGTGTTCTTTAATTTTGGCCTCTAGAAATAAACAATCGTCCTTGTGTTCAAGTGTTCACTTATGGATGGTTGAATAGAACATGGTGGTGTAATAAACAACTATATTGTCTATATTCATTTTAGCTATCCATAGACAACTTTCCTTAACTGTTCATAACTGTCCATATTCATTGTCCATAGCTGTCCATATTCATTGTCCATAACTATCCATATTTATTTCAGGATTTGTTTCCATATATAGAATTATTTCGTACAGTCTATATAATAGAGAGAAATCACAAGATCAATTATTTGGTCATTTTCATACAACATTTTTGACTTAATTCTGACATGATATTAGAGCAAGGTTGAAATTTTTTTCAGTATTCTATTTCTAAGTAAATCTTCATTGATATTTTTTGGCATTTTTTACTGAAGTGGCGCTCTTCGACAAACTCTATTTAAGGTCCTTCTCTCGATTCCTTTATTTTTTTTAATATTTCTTTTGCTTTGTCTCGGGTTCCATTTATTTGCAATGGACACTACACCAATGTGTAAAGTTTCCAGGAAAAAATTAGTCTACTTGGGCTTTTCAATTTGAACTTTTCCTCAAAGGAAAAGACCTTTGGAACCATATTGATGGCACGGATGTTGCACCAACATTTGACACTGACAAATCAAAGGAAGTCATGTCTTCTCCGTCTTAGGCTGTGCTTAATGCTCGAATCGTGTTTTTGCTTCTTGGTTCGGTGGAGCCACATATCATCACCAACTTGCGCATTCATCGCTCTGCTCAATCCATATGGAATTATTTAAAGAAAGTTTATCATAAAGTTAATGACGCTTGTCGCTTCAATTGGAACATGTGATTGCCATGTTTCAACATGGTAATCTTTCAATCTAAGACTATTACTTGACACTTTTGACTCTGGTATGAATATACTGATTTGGTTACAACATATGTTCTTGTTATTGTTCTTTCAACTATTCAAAATTTTCACAAGACTAGTCAACATGATCAATTTCTTATGAAACTGCACATAGAATATGAATCAATTCGCTCTTCTCTACTAAACAAATCTCTTGCTCCTTCTCTTAGTATTTATTTTAGTGAGTTACTTCGCGAAGAACGTCTTAGTACTCAAGCTATTATGGAACAATCTTATGGTAGTTCCGTGATAGCAGCTATGACTTATGTTGTCTAAGGACGTGGATCACCTATGACTATTAAAAACCTACAATATTTTTGCTGCAAAGAATATGGGCATATTGATGCCAATTGTTCTAAAAATTATTGTTCTTATGGCAAGAAAAATGATCATATTATCAAAGAATGTAGTATCTGCCCCTAAAATCATCAGGCCCAAGCATTTCAGACTAATGTTACTGTTCCTCTCGCAACGACTCCTGTAGCACATGGGTCTTCCTCAAGTGCTTCTTCTGATCTTATACCTCCTGCAACAACTTACTATATTCCTGAAATGGTGCAACAGATGATAATTTCAACATTATTTGCGATGGGATTTCAAGGTAAAAATTCTACTACACTTTGTTATGCAAACTCAGGAGGCTTCTAATCACATGACAAATACTCTCACAACTTTGTCTCATGTTCGGCTCTATGTTGACCAATCTACCATTCAGACTGCCAATGGCAATTCTTTGCCAATCATTGTTGTTGGAAATGCCTCTTCTCCATTTATCGATGTGTTTCTTACTTCTCAACTTTCCACGAATCTCATTTCTATTGGTCAATTAGTTGATAACAATTGTGCTGTTAATTTTTCTAGTGATGGTTGTGTTGTGCAGGACCAAGTAACGGGGGAACCGATCACAAAGGGACATAAAGTAGGGCGCTTGTTTCCACTATTTTTACATGTTCTTGCACTTTATTCGGTTTCTTCTATTAAGCCTTTTGCTTGTAATAATGTTCTTGATCTGAGTATATTGTGGCATCGCCGTTTAAGCCATCCCAATACTCAAATCTTATCTCATGTATTAAACTCTGGCTTTCTTGGTAATGAAGAACGTTCTTCTTTATCTCTTGAGTGTGATTCTTGTAAACTTGGTAAAAGTAAAACTCTTCCATTTCCTTGTAATGCTAGTAGAGCTTCTCACTACTTTGATCTTATCCATAGTGATGTTAAGGGACCTTCCCCGGTTAGTTCACATGAAAACTTTAAATACTATGTGACTTTCATTAATGATCATAGCAAATTCACTTGGGTTTATTTTCTTCGCTCTAAATCTAAGGTTTTTCGTACTTTCACTGAGTTTTTAGCGTATGTTGAAAATCAACTTTCTACAAATATTAAAACATTTTGCACAAATTCTGGTGGTGAATATTTGTCCACTGAGTTTCAGGCATTCTTGACTTCTAAAGGTATTATCCATCTACGTTCATGTTCTGCTACTCCCCAATAAAATAGAGTAATCGAACGCAAAAATCGTCATCTTCTTGATATGGTAAGTACTTTCTTGTTAGAATCTTGTGTTTTATCCATGTTCTGGGTTGAGGCTTTAAAGATTGCTACTCACTTAACTAATCACCTACCTTCTCAAGTTTTACACATGGATTATCCCTATTTTCGCTTCTTTGCTAAGCAACCTAGTTACGATAATCTTCGTATCTTTGGTTATGTATGTTTTTTTCATTTACCTACTCATGAGCGACAAATTATCCACTCAATCTGTTATATGCGCATTCTTAGAATATAATGTGTGTCAAAAAGGATTTGTTTGTTATGATCCTACATTACATTGTACACGTATTTCTAGGAATATTATTTTCTTTGAAAATCAACTTTTTTTCATGTGTCATCTGAGCCCTCTTCTTCTACCGTTGTCCTTCCTTTGAGCAACAGTCTTCAAATCTTCCTCAAAACGGTTCTCATTTTAAACCAGGTATGGTGTATACGAGACAATCCCACCCACAGTCTCTTCCAGGGGCTCACCCGGTATCTAATCCTAACATACACTGGAATCAGTCAGTTGCAGCATCTCTAGAGCCTTTGGTAAGTCACTCTTCTCAAGTGTCTGTACCCCTAGATAGGTATCGTTTTTTCTGGCAATTATATTTCAGTTGTTACTATTGCATTGTCCAATTTTGATATTCCCACATGCTACTCACATGTTGTTAAGCATGACCGTTGGCGACAAGCTATGTAGGAAGAAATCGTTGCTCTAAAGGCCAATAACACCTAGGACATTGAGTCTTGTCCTTCCACTATAGTTCGTCTGGGTTGCAAATGGGTTTACTCAATCAAGATTCGCTCTGATGAAAGTTTGGATCGTTCGAACGATTCTAGCTCGTGCTACTTCCAACAATTAGCCACTACATCAGATGGACGTTAAGAAATATTTCCTTCACAGAGATCTTAAAGAATGGTATATGAAGCCACCCCTGGGATCGTTTTCCTCTCCGACCTCCAATGTGCGTAAACTTTGTCGCTCTCTATATGATCTCAAACAAGCTCCACAAGCCTAGTTTGAAAATTTTCAAACCACTTTATTACAATTTTCTTTCAAGCAGAGCAAGTATGACACTTCATTGTTTCTTCGAAAATCAAACATAGGTATTGTTGTCCTTTTGGATTATGTTGATAATATTGTGATCATTGGTTCCGATTCTACTTTACTTATCCAACTTAAGACCCATCTCTCAAAATCCTTTCATATGAAAGATCTTGGGTCTCTTACGTATTTTCTCGGTCTTGAGGTGCATCGTAGTCCCTCTGATATTTCACTCAATCAACACAAGTATACTAGTGATTTGGTGGCTACAGTTGAACTACAGAAAGCTACCTCTGTCATTACTCCCATAGAATTAAATATCAAGCTTCGCAAAGAGGAAGGTGACTTACTTGTTGATCCCAGTTTATATCGGAAATTGGTAGGTAGCCTTGTGTCACGTCCCGCCCAAACTGCCCCTAAAAATCCAAATGTTGGCTGCCTAAAGGATCTAGACACATGGAAAGTTCTAGAGTTGGACGGACTCAACTCAAGCTTGAAGACCCTAGAATGTTCTAGAAACACTGGAGAGTGCTAGAATGAGGGCTGGAATATTCTAGAACATCTTGGATGGTTCGGGAAAGATGTAGAAGCCATTTGGAGGCTCTGGAACATCCCGGAACGTGCATGAAGGAGCTAGACAAACCTAGAAGACTCTAGAGTTGGCTAAAAGGTCCTAGAGCCTTGTGGCACATTGTACATAAACCTAGAACACTCTTGTATATTCTAGGCTTAGAATTATCTAGAAAGTGGTGGCACATTCTTAAGCTTAGAAGCCACACTAGAAATAGACCTATTGGTCTTCATTTGCATTCATCTTGGGAATTCTTAGCATTTGTAACATAAACTCTCTCTAGAGCAATACAAAGCATTATTTGCAAACTCTTTCAGATCCCTATTCTTATTCATGGATGGTCTCCAATCGTGGGCTAATTTGGAGCTCAAGCGACAGGGTGTCTAAGACTTGTCTTCGGCCATCGCAACTGCGGAAAGCTTTATCGACTACTCCACAAACAAAGAGAACTCCAAAGCCACAGATAAGAAGTTTGTTGGAGGAAAGAATGGTGGAGGTCATGCCAAAAGTCAGGGACCCAAAAACCACAAAGACAGCTCCTCGTTCAAGCCACGGGATAAGGGTAAGGAGGAGGATCGTGGTACCTCGAAGCCCCGCGTGACGTGCTTCATATGCGACGGACCGCATTGGGCACGCGAATGTCCGAAGAGGAAGGCCTTGAGTGCCTTAGTTGCTTCCACTCATGGCGAGATGGAGCGAGTGGGGCCGCGGGTGCGATGATGAGTTCTTTGCGCCTACTTGGTGCAATGGAGCGCCCAAAAGACCACAAGGTTTGATGTACGTGAATGCCACCATCGATGGGAAGAATCGCCAAAACCTTGAGTCGACACGGGTGCATCTCGTAACTTTGTTTCGGTGGAAGAAGCAAAGAGACTTGGCTTGAAGGTTGTCGATGGAGGGAGTTATACTCGAAGCGATTAACTCAGCGCCTGTACCATTACATGGAGTCGCTCGAGGAGTTAAGGTCGATCTTTGGTGTATGGGTGACGAGTGGACTTATCTGTGGCGCTTTATGGATGACTTCACGGTTATATTCGGCGTGGAGTTCTTGGACCGGGTTACGGCTTTCTTAGTGCCATGCTCGAACTACATGTGTATGTGGATGAGTACGAAGGCGTGTGGTCTGGCCCGAAGGGACCCGTATGAGAACCTGCATCCGAGCTCTGGCCGGCTGGTCGAGAAGGGATTGAAGAGGGACGAAAGAGAGCTACTGCCAGCCATCTTAAAGAATACGACGATGAGGAGACGTCGCCCAAAGCCAAGCTTTCCAACGGAAGTGCAAGGCATGTCTTAGATAAGTTCCAAGATGTTAATGCGTGGCATTACTGCCAGTTACTCCACGAGGAGGAAGGTAGACCATGTGAAATAGAGTTGGAACCGGCGCCGGGGCCACCCAAATGAATGAGCCGTATCGGATGACGAACTCGTAATTGGTATAATTGCACAAACAACTCGGCAATTGTGGATGCGGCCGTAAGGCCACTCGAAAGCCCCGTTTGGTGCCGGTGCTCTTTCAAAGAAGAAGGATGGCTCGTTACGAATGTGCAAGACTATCGAGCTCTAAATAAGATCACGAGTCGAAGAACAAGTATCCTATCCCTTGTGGCGGTTGTTCGATCAAGCTAGGGGAATGCTAGATCTTCACAAAATTGGACTTGCGATCGGGATCTTGCAGTGCGCATGCTGAGGGAGATGAGCCCAGAGACTACTTGTGTGACCGGGTATGGGTGCACATGAGTTCCTTGTTATGCCATTCGGCTCCGCAGACTGGAACGCCCACATACGCACTTTGATGAACAAGATTTTCCATCCACTACCTCGGCTTAGGTTCGTGGTAGTATATCTTGACGACATTGTGATCTATGTAGAACTATGGAAGAACATCTAGAGCATTTGAAGAAGGTGTTCGAGGTCAAGGAAAATGAGCTATACGTCGAAGGAGAAATGTTCCTTTGCCCGAGATGAGGTGATGTTCCTGGGCGTAGGATAAAGGATGGGAAGCGATGATGGATGGAGCTAAGGTGAAAGCCATCCCGAGAATGGGAACCTCTGCCAAGGTTCACGAGTTAAGATCTTTCCTCGGACTTGTGAACTACTATAGAAGGTTTATCAAGTCCTACACTCGCAGACCTCGCTCACTAACCTACTTTCAAAAGAACAAGGCTTGGGAATGGACAAGTGAATGCAAGCCTCGTTTGAAGACTTGAAGAAGGCTAGTTAGTGAAGAACCGATGCTTTGCCTACTAGACCACTTCGAGAGGTGCATGAGTTGCGTACGGATTAGATTTTGCCATTGGAGGAGTATTGATGCGGGAAGGGCGTCAGATAGCTTATGAGAGCGTAAGCTAAATGACGAACGCAGCTACCTGTACTGAAAAGGAAATGTGACAATCATTCATTGTCTAAGGGTGTGGCGACACTACTTATTGGGTTCTCATTTTGTTATCATAACGGACTGATGTTACCGGTAAATACTTCCGGACTCGAAGAAGTTGAGTCCCAAGCAAGCTCGATGGCGGGATTTCTTAGCGAGTTTGACTACGGAGGTTGGAGTCTGAGCTGTGCAGAAGCTAATGTGGTGGGCGTCACGTTAAGTAGAAAGGAGCTAGCGGCTTTAAGTAGGCAGTAGCCGCTGCTTGGAAAGGATCGAAAGGTTAGAAGCGTGATGCCGCACTCGAAAATCTTCTGCCTCGTCAATGAAGGAGAAGACGAGACGATTTTTGGTGGGTGACGGACTGCCTACATGCCGTAGGGTCGTATCTTCGTGCCAAAATGGGGGAGCTTAAGGAAAGAACTTATCGAGGAATGCCGCGATTCCTTATGGGTAATTTGGACACCCGGGGAATGAGGCGGACCGCACGCTTTGATCAAACCCGTCATATTGGCCGCAAACTACGGGACGATGTTGAAGCTTATGTGAAGACTTGTCTTGTATGCCAACAGACAAGATTGAGCGGCATGCACCCGAGATTACTAGAACCGCCCGTTCGAGAGACCGTGGAAGAGTGTCTGCATGGATTTCATCGCTGCTTGCCAAAATCGAGAGGGCTTTGGCGGCATTATTGTAGTAATTGATCGGCTTCGGCAAGTATGAACATTCATCCGCCTCGAACGGATTGCACGGCGGATGAGGCAAAGCATTACAGCCTTAAACATGTTGTGAAGCATTGGGGGGATTCCATCGATATAGTGAGTGATCGAGACCCAGATTCACGGGAAAATTTTGGACGGAATTGTTCAAGTTGTTGGGATCGGACTTGAACTTCTCTGGCTTTCATCCCCAAGTGACGGACGAGACGGAGCGTGCCAATGCATTCTTTGGAGTTGTATCTCGGGTACTTTGTGAGTGCGATCAACGGGATTGGGCGAAGGCGTTGGATGTAGCCCGATTTTCATATAATCTATGAGGAGCGAGTCCGCGCAAAGAGTCCTTTGAGATTGTCATGGGGCGGCGACCGCGGCTCCCGTGCCTTGGCCACGAGTTATGAAGGGAAGAGCCTGCTTTACGCTTGAGTTTGCCAAGGCCTGGCGTGAACAGCGAGTTGGCCAGGAGCCTGTATTTGCGTAAGGCGTCTAAAAAGATGAAGAAATGGGGTGACGAAGAGGAGGATGGTGGAGTTTCGGGAAGGTGATTTGATCTGGTGAAACTATTGCTAACAATTCAAGTCCTTGCGGAAGGTTCGCAAGGGGTTTGGTGCGGAAATATGAGGGACCAATTTTCCCTCCTCGAAAGTCGGAAAGGTGTCATACAAAGCTGACTCCTCAAAGCTTAAAATCTATCAGGTCTTTTATGTAAGTATACTAAAACCTTTTCATGGGAGACAAGGAAGACATGAGTGGAGGGGAATCGAGAGGGCGCTACGCGGTGATAACCTCGCCGACAGAAGTGGACTCGATTTTGGCGGACCGATCCGACGAAGGGCGTACGAGTTATAGGGAGTACTTGGTCGAATGGAAAAACGCCCGGAAGAAGAGATAAGTTGGGAACACGAGGATTCCTTGTGACAATTCGGAGATGCGATAGAGAGGTTTCAGCTTGAGAGGGCGCGACGAGGCGTCGCTTGAACTTGAGTGGGGGGAGGGGTGTCACGTCACGCTTGGCCCCTCTAAAAATCCAAATGTTGTTTGCCTAAGGATCTAGACACATGGAAAGTTCTAGAGTTGCCTGGAGAAGTCTAGAAAGGGCTAGAGTTGGACGGACTCAACTCAAGCTTGAAGACCCTAGAATGTTCTAGAGCACGCTGGAGAGTGCTAGAATGGGCTGGAATATTCTAGAACATACCGGATGGTTCGGAAAGGATGTAGAAGCCGTTGGAAGCTTACGGAACATCCCGAAACGTGCATGAAGGAGCTAGACAAACTTAGAAGACTCTAGAGTTGGCTAAAAGGTCCTAGAGCCTTGTGGCACATTGTACATAAACCTAGAACACTCTTGTATATTCTAGGCTTAGAATTATCTAGAAAGTGGTGGCACATTCTTAAGCTTAGAATCCACACTATAAATAGACCTATTGGTCTTCATTTGCATTCATCTTGGGAATTCTTAGCATTTGTAGCATAAACTCTCTCTAGAGCAATACAAAGCATTATTTGCAAACTCTTTCTATTCTCTTTGGAGTTACATTTCGGATTCAAAGGCAGGCTTAGTGCAACGGACGGTGCTAAGTGCCGCACGATCGATACTTGAAAGATTAAGGTCGTGACACTTGTTTATCTCACATCATCACTAGACCAGATATTTCTTTTGTTGTACAACAAGTCAACCAATTTCTTTAGACTACTTGTCATCTTCATTTGGCTGTTGTCAGTTGAATCATACGCTATGTTTAGGGCACTATTGCCCATTGCTTATTCTTTCCTTATGGCAATTCTCTTCGTCTTGTTGCTTATAACGATGTTGATTGGGCAGGTTGTGTTGATACACGTCGCTCCATCACTGGTTGGTGTGTGTTTTTAGGTGATGCATTGATCTCATAGAAAAGTAAGAAGCAAGACAGAGTTTTTACGTCATCTACAAAATTTAAGTAGCGAGCAATGTCTCTTGCTTGTTTTGAAATTATTTGGCTTTGAGGTTTTCTTGTTGAATTAGACTTCTCTGAGACCGATCCTACACCTTTGCATGTCGATAATACAAGTGTTATTCACATCACGGCCAATCATGTCTATCATGAGCGACTAAAGCATATTGAAGTCAACTATCACTCTATTCGTGAAGCCTTTGAAGCTCATGTTATTACTTTTCCACACATTTTCACTGAACTACAAATTGATGATATCTTCACCAATGCTCTCACTCGTCATCGACATTACTTCCTAAATTGCAAATTGACGCTTGTTGATCAACCCGTATCAATTTGAGGGGGTCTGTCCATAGACAGTTTGCTGTCCATATTCATTTTAGTTGTCCATAGCTGTCCATAAACAACTTTCCTTAACTCTTCATAGCTGTCCATAAACTTTCCTTAACTCTTCATAGCTATCCATATTCATTGTCCATACTTGTCCATATTTATTTCATTTATTTCGGGATTTGTTTTCATGTATAGAATTATTTTGTACAGTCTATATAATAGAGAGAAATCACAAGGCCAATTATTCGGTCATTTTTATACAATATTTTTGACTTATTTCTGACATCTTATACTTGGAAAATCTACTCTAGAAAAGAGGGCTTTTGGTAATACAGAGTGTTCTCAAAGAATGTAACAAAGGTTAACAACTATCCTCTTTGAAGGATCATAGCATTTATAACCCTTTTGTGTAGGAGTAACCAATAATACACAATTTTGTTTTAGATCAAACTTGAATTTGGAATGATTATGAACAAAAACAATACAACCAAACACCCCAAGGGATAACTAGAGTATATGAAGTGATGTTTCAAATGAAAGAACTCAGGTGGGCATTTGATTGATGAGGTAAGTTGAGGTTAAGATAGCATCTCCATAATTGTTTAGGCATGTTTATAACGAACATCAATGCTTGAACTACGTCAGATGGGCATTTGATTGATGAGGTAAGTTGAGGTTAAGATAGCATCTCCATAATTGTTTAGGCATGTTTATAGTGAACATCAATGCTTGAACTACTTCAAGAAGGTGTCTATTTTTCACCTCAACAACCCTATTTTTTTAAAAAATGTGAATATAAGAACTTTGATATACTATCCCATATTTTTTAAGATAGTTGCCTAAGGAATTGATTGTTGAAGTATTCATTACTGTTATCAGTCCAGAGGATTTTGATTTATATTTAGAAGTGTGTTTGAATCATTAAATAAAAATTGATGAAAACATCACAAACCTTAGATTTTTCTTCCAAAAAATAAACCCAACAAACTCAAGTATAATCATCAATAAATGTGACAAACCACTTTGTGTGAGTACGGTGAAAGAAATGAGAAGGTCCCATATGTCACTATAAATTAAAGTAAATGATTTAGATGGTTTGTATTGAGCTTTAAAAAAAGAAGTATGTTGATGCTTTGCAAATTCACACATTTCACACTGGAAATTGGCAGTTTTATAGGAAAAAATAGAGAAATAAACGTTTCAAGTACTTAAAATTAGGATTACCAATTCTCTAATGCCATAACAAATTTCACTATCCCTACAAATAGATATAGAATCACAAGCTTCCATTTGATGACATTTACCCACATTAGCATCATTAAAGTAATAAAGTCTTTCACACTATTTAGTATTGCTAATCATCTTTCTTGATGACAAGTCCTGAAAGATACAATGAGATGGAAGAAATTTAACAGAACAATGTGAGCTTTTTGTTAATTGACTAATAGACATAAGATTACATGACAAACATATTTTAGGACAATTGAGTTATAGATTTGAATACTTCTTTTTCCTACCACGGATGGGAGAGATTCATTTGCTATTCAAACTTTAAGATTATCAATACATGGTGAATAAAAAGTAAATCAATTATATGTATAAGTCATATGATTTGATACAACATAGTTAGTAATTAAAAAAAATTGACTTATAATTTGGTGACTAGGGCACTCAAATAATTACATTTATATGCTAGTGAAGCTAAGGACCATAAGTTAAATTAATCAAGGGCCCACAAGGTACACTGGGCCCAAATTTATCATCAGGCTCAAAAACCCCTACAATTTAAATTGGTTGACCACCCAAATATTTTTTAAAGCCCAAACCAGTGTGACCCAAACAATCCTCCACTAGGCCCAAGCCCAAGCCCGTGAGAACCACCAAATAACCTATCCCTTTCACGCAAACCTCCTTTCTGAGAATGAAGCCTTTCTAGCAAACTCCCCTTTAAGAAAAGACAATGTTGCCCGCTGTTAGAGCTGAGACCTCTGGACCAAGGCTTCCACCTACAATGACACAACCACTTCTGCCATTAATTGTAAGCCTTCCCATAGCACCAACTACCCTCCATCATCACCTTCCTTCTATGTTATGCAAACCCAGTGCTTTTGTTTATCGCCAAACAATACAAAAATTCAAGTACTACTTAGAGTAATTTCTAATGAAGAGTCATCTTTGAGTGTGAAGCCCAATAGGAATATGGCATTACTTAACGACTACAAGATTGACGAGCTTGATTATGCCTCTAATCTCAACCATCGAAGTGGATATATGGCTATACTTGCTAACCAAATGATTGATCAATTATCAATAATTACTGATAAACCTCAAACTACCAGACATCGAATTCTTGGTATATGTTCTGGCCCATACTACCAGGTCTTTGTGACACAATATGCTTTGATATCATATAGAATTTCTATGGACAAAACTAAGAGGAATATGATCTAAATATTTGTATTTTATTATGTGCTTGTACATTTACATTACTAACATATTTATAGGTAGAACACTAGGCTAGAAAATGGAAATACAAGCTCCTATGATAAAATTAATAAAAATCAAATCTTCTAATAAGTAGCAAATCTCCTAGTAATATCACTAATCTCTTAATAATTGTACAATCAAAACATATTCCAAAAAATTTGGGAGTCCAACATAGTTCCTGGCTTTAAGTCTAAGAGTAAATAATGTAAATGTCATTTACCAGTTTTTATATTTAAATAAAGTCAAAAAAATGTGATTAAAAAAGCATAAAAATATAGACTATTGTCATCAAACTAACCTTGTCATGAGGTTTTGCACAAGATATGCTTTTCTCCTAGGATCAAGAGCCGAATCACGATAAACTTTTCTTATCTCTGACTCAAGCTCATTTTGATTCATGCGGAAAATATCCTTCCAACCAGGCTTAAACATCTGGTCACTCTGTTCCAAGCCTTCTTGAAAATCAAGAGCTAGAGAAAAATCGAGTCAAAAAACTTAATTTTTCTTCCAAAATGTTAGTGCTTTGTTAACAATCAAGAAAAAATGGTGAGTATGCATGTGGGAGAACTTCATGATGATAAAAGACTAATCGGGAATGCCAACAAGATAGGTTGTTGACCATACCATCCATCAGGTCTCAACCTTACACCAGGTATAAGGAATCCCCACAGATGGCACACAAGAACTCACAAACGAGTGCTAGCACACGACATTCTATTATGGGATCACACTTATGAATAGACAGCAAACCCACTTGTTTGTGTAATTATTCCAGGGCCTGAAATAGAACAGCCACCAAGGAGTCTCTGGCTCCATAAAAAAAACATGTCTGGTTCCTTAGCAGTTACTTTAATAAATAAATTATTAACATTGCTAAAACTTCATTCATATATCATGCTGTCTATCGCTAAATAATCAGTAAAAATAAAGGGTCTGACAGTTCTTGTAAACCATGCTCAAAAAATATATTACAAGACAATAAAATCAGAATGAGCCCAAATCCTATTAGAAAGCTAACTTTTCAAAAACAACTGATTCACAGTATATGTTAGCTCCATACAAACCTTTCTGAGGACCATTAGCTTCTGAAGTTTCAGTGCATGAAGATGATACTGAAGTTCCTTTCCAACACTCATTAAGCCACTCGTTGAACATTGTGTTCTTGGTTGCTTGCTTCCATGTGTCCATCATTTTATTCTGTTCTTCTTGAGTAAGAGCAGAAGTTACCCAGGGTAACATTGACTGCAGCACTTCGGCCCCTGTTGTCCCAATTATGCGACCAACTATTTTATCTTGCTCTTCCACAGAGAAATGTTTACCAAATAATGGCCACAGCTCAAGCTCTTCCCTGAAGATATGGTGATCTAAGGTGATCTTTATAGATTTGCACATCCCTTGAAGCTTTGTAGCCAGCTCGTTATACTTTCTAACAAAGTCAAAGTCACTATTGTGCACAGAAGAAAGTCCAGTGCCACGACCACTTAAATCTTCCCTTAGATGCACCTTCCCAATGCTTTCATGTAGGAGTGAAAGCTCGGAAAGAACAAATGAAATATCCTCAAATAATTTTTCCTCTTGCTTATGGTCAAGAGTGTATGAGTGGCTCACATTATGAAGTGCCTCTTTGGACTCCAATGCAGGAAACACTATGTCATCCTCAGCATTACTATGAGCCCTATATAAACCCCAAAGAAGTCTAAACCTTCCAATGAATTGCCGAAGAAATGTATCATCACAATCGGTAAGCTTTCCCGATTCAACATCCAAAAACTCTAAGTCCTTGCGTATAGCTTTATGAAATTTAAAAATAGTATCTATAGGTCTCTCTCCGCAGCCAATGTCAAACGAGCTAATGTCTGTTTCCCATACAAAAAGACTGGAGTTAAGAGACGGGGCAGAAGAGTTCGTAGACAAGGAACGCAAAGACTTAGATGCAAAAAGAGAACTTAACCCCAAATTATTGCTATTCACTCCTAAACCAGGTACACAGCAGGAAGGACCATTGCAAAATTGTATTTGATTGTTTGCAGTTTCTGAAGGGCCTTTAAAATCACTTTCTCTGCTTGACTCAATTATGCTTCGTTTCGATGGCCTTTTTGTGTCGTTTTCTTGGGATGAAGTCAAGATGTCTTTAGCAGACAATGCAGGCTCACATGCGCAAACCGGCCTAACAAAATTTTCTTCAGAATCTGTGAATCTTCTAACAGGACAGCAACCAATGACACTTGAAGACAAGCATAAACCTTGGTTACGAGCCTTGCATGCCCAACCAGAAAATAATGTTACCAAAGCAAAATCTGTTGCTGGAGCTGAGTCAGAGGACTACATGTCAGAAATAAAGTACCTTAAAACATTTTTTCTTGTTGAAGAGGTTCTCAACAAGTGAACAAATAGTGGAGAAACAATAGACCTGCCAACTGCATGTTCATGAGAAACTTTTTAGTTTCATCTTCTGTCAGCGATCCAACCAGCCATGGCAAGACACGTTCAATTAATTTTAGGGGCATCATGCACAAACTCTGATACAAAAGCTCCCTTTGTCTTTTGAAGCTGAAATGCTTTTGCGCAAGTGGAAGAACCTATATTTTTGAAAGTAAAAAGATGCTTCAAGTAATAAATGGGAAAACCGGAGGTTCACGTTCTATTCTTACATGACTAAGAATAATTGGGCAAAAAAAGACTAGAATAAATTAAATAGCTGCAAGTATCCCATCAACTAGAAAAGATAACATGAAACTGATTATTAGCCTCCAACATGGCTAGTTATATGAATACCCTTAATCACTTTCCAGAGGTAGATGCTAAAGTTTAATTCCTCTTACTTATCCTGTATTTGAGGCTAAAGCTATTACCACAGCCGAGTAAAATTTGTTGAACCAATTAAAAAACATTACCTGAACCTCCTCATTGTTAAAGTGCCTCTTTGTAGTTTCCATTATCTGATCAGCATGTGAGCATAACTTCTCATAAAATTCAGCTCCTGAGGTAGATACTGCTCCGTCACCTTGAATAGTTTCAATTAAGCACCTAAACTCATTGAATTGACTTTCCTCTTCAGCATGCTCCTTGAAGAAAGATAACTCTCCATCAACAGCTGGAAATATAACCTTGTCCTCAGCAATGCTGCAACCAGAAAGATAGAAATACTTAAAAATTCAAAAGAAGAATGGGGAAAAAAGTTCAAATCCTTTTTCACTTGAAAGTGAGGGGGAAAAAGATCAGTCCCTGGTTAAAGGCCTGACAAGGTGGCAGTCCAATAACTAACTGAAATAAACCAAAAAATACAAAAAAAAAAAATAATTGTGTAAGTTAGGCCCACAACAGTTTCTTTTTTCTTTTCATTATTTGTAATAGTCTTAATCGAATAATGAAAAACAATTTTATTCATTAGTCCTAGTGGATATTATACACATTTACAAGTCCCAATTAAGAAAGGATAATAAATCCTAAATAAACACAGAAAAGAAACAAAATAAGGAACAAAAAATTACTAATTAACATAGAAATTGTATACGGCCATCACCTTGAATGGACTTAAGTTTGACATTATCTCACGATGTTGTTTAAGTCGTAGAAATTCACAATTAAGATTTAGTAAAATTGGGGAAAGTGTGACACGTGCGAAGGAAAAAGAAATGAATTTACACAGCAGTATAAAAAATTTAAAGTCATGTAACCAATATTTTACCATTACATGGGCGTACAACTGGGAAATTTGAAAGAAAGAAACGTGAACAGTGCATCAAAACATATTTTGAAATATTGATGACTCAAAATAGATTGTGAATATTAGTATAATTATATTTTGTGAGTTTACCCAATGACATATACCATTTTAGCTCTCCCCTTAATTTGAAACATAGATATAAACCTACTCAACTTAGAGAATGAAGTAATTTCTACTAACACCATGAGTGATAATGTCAACTAGCTATCACCACTCATGAAGTATGGAACTTTGATGACACCATAATTCAAATTATCCTTGTTATAGTTTATGTCAAGTTCATTATACTTCATTCAATCAAGCATTGTTGTAAAAGGTTATTATGAAGCTCGTCTTGAGGCTTAAAAAAGTTTGTAAACTCTTAAGCTTTTTTGGTATGAGGCGTATGTTTTAAGGCTTTTACATCTCAAGGTAATTGAAGTTGTAGCCTCAAACGGTTCATTTTTTGAAGTTACCTATAAAATCCTGATTTAATTTCATCAATAATTAAAAAAGATAGAAAGTCAAAATTAATAAAAACAA
This sequence comes from Hippophae rhamnoides, assembly GCA_033030585.1. Classification (NCBI taxonomy): domain Eukaryota; kingdom Viridiplantae; phylum Streptophyta; class Magnoliopsida; order Rosales; family Elaeagnaceae; genus Hippophae; species Hippophae rhamnoides. The sequence goes on along the minus strand of CM065436.1, from coordinate 42,643,219 downwards.
AAAGAGAAATATCAAAATGTTATAAACAAACACAATTAGGGTTACTTTCTTTATATTCTTCGGTCTTACTCCATTTCTCAACTTCCCTTTCCATTGATTCTGAACTATTAAATTTGACAATTATTAAGTTCTAGCCTTTCAAGTAACATTTTTCCCTATTTTACTACTAATATTATTATTTCTTCTTCCTTTTCTTGAGTTTATAGCTCCACCTTCTTCACACACATTGCTCAAAAAAAATTGCTTGACTTCAATTTGTGTTCTGTGTCCACTATAGTTGATGCCTCTATAACTCGAAATTGACATTTGAGGAATAAAACTACAACCCTATATTATTTACTTTGTGTGTTCTATAATTATTTTCTTGCTTATTTCATATAATTTCTTTTATTCATTTTTTTAAAGTTTTGAAGGTAAAGTTTGAGCATTTGCCTTGCTTCGCTTGAGAAAAATGTTTCAATGCTTTAAAATGGCTTTTTAACATTGAGGTCAAGTACTACCAAATTATTACCAATCTCAATTCTTGTAGTATAAAGAGAATCATTTGGCTCCATAGGATCCAAGTCAAGTTCACTCAAAAGAATCTTCAACCAAGAAAGCTATGTAATAGTGTGGTGAAGAGCACAACATTCAAATTTTGCATTCAACAACAATACCATGTTTTGTTTCTTACTCTTCCAAGTCATTAAATTACCTCCAACAAATGTAAGATATCATAAAGTACACTTATTATCCATAGGAGTGCCGACTAGAGTAGAAACAGAGTTACGAATTTCAACCTAGGGATATACCATATACTTCCATTGAAAGAGAAACTTCAATACTCAAAAGTACAATAGATTTCTCAAGTCCATTTTAAACTCCTTAGTCAAGTAGTAGCATAACCTTTCTCTCTAACCAGTGTTATAGGATATCAATCTAGGCGTGATTGATTCCTAATTTTCAAGAGATTAGTTTCCTAAAAACTAATGTACATTTTGATTTTTAGTTGTATACTAGTTAAGATTTAGTCTAGATGCTAATCTATAGGAAATAGTTAAGATCATAAAACTGTATGTATATATGTATCCGATATCAAGAATTATGTGAAGCAATTTTCTGAAAAATATATACAGCTTCATGGTGTCAGAGCTCGGTTCAGAAACCGTTGCTCTTATCTCTCTCTTTTCTTTTCTTTTCTTTTTCCCAAATAACACCTCACCATGGCAAAGCATTCCTCTATCCCTCTATTAATATTCCCACTACTCGATTAACACTAGGCAACACAGACAATAATCCCATCCCTATCACCACACACAAACTTAATAGCCAAAACTATCTTCAATGGTCTCAATCAATGATGATGTTCATCAACGGGCGAAGTAAGGATGAATATCTCACTTGAGACATCCCAAAACCCAATCCCAATACTACGGATTCCAAAATTTGGAAAGCAGAAAACAATCTAATTATGTCTTGATTAATCAGTTCTATAACAACCAAAATAGGAGAAAATTTATTGTTGTACACCACAGCGAAAGAAATATGGGAAGTTGCACGTAAAACGTTCTCCAGTAGCGAGAACACTTTCGAGCTCTTCTATGTGGAGAGTTCTCTCCAGGACCTACACCAAGGAGATAACTCTGTGACTATTTATTTCACAACTCTTATTCGTAATTGGCAACAACTAGACCTGTTTCAGATACATGAATGGAAATGTATATATCGAGAGAAGCTGAATATTACTTTTATTTTCCTCTAAATTTTCAATTGTGTCTACAGCTGTATATATAAAACTAGAAATAAATTTAGACCACTAATCTAGGGATAAATTTATTTTCCTATAATTAGTTTATATAGAAAAAATAAGAAACTAAATCCTAAGGAATTGATTTACTCGTGCATATTTTAGAAAAATTGTGGAGACTAAGCGTGTCTTCAAATTCATGATGAGACTCAATAAATCCCTTGATGAAGGAGTAGAATTTTTGGATCAAAACCACTACCAAGTCTACGAGAGGAACTTTCTGAGGTGCACAGAGAAGAAAACCGAAAATGTTTCATGCTGGGACAACCGAATCCTACCACGATTCCTGAAGTCCTAGCATTTGTAACAGTCAAAGGCAATTCACCAGATTCTAGTGCATTCGCTGCTCGAAGCAATCCTCAACATACCGACACTAATCGAATAAGGAAAGGTCGTCCATGATGTGACTATTGTCGAAAGCCTGGGCATTTGAAGGGACCATTTGTCTCTCAAACAACCTTACCCTCAAATCTGTGTTATTTGTGCTTGATTTTGACTGCAATTTCATATCAATTAGCAGACTTAATCATGACCTTAACTGTGTGAAGAAAATATTGAGAGAAACTGAATATTACTTTTATTTTCCTCTGAATTTCAATAGTGTCTACAGCTGTATAAATAGAGCTAGGAATAAATTTAGACCACTAATCTAGGGATACATTTGATACACTTCCCATAATTAGTTTATATGAAGAAAAAAAAAGAAATCCTAAGGAATTAATTTAGTCAACTTCCTTTATTTACAGCTTAGTAAATTAATACTGATTTTTAAGAATTAAATCTCAGAAATTCTCACTCCCTCTCAAGTTGGGTGATAGATATTAATCATTCCCAACTTACAACTCAGTTCTTCAAACACGATTCGAAGTAATGCTTTGGTGAGAACATCTGCAATTTGATGACGAGTAGATGTATAAAGGAGATCCACAACTTTTCCAACTAACTTCTCTTTAATGAAATGACGATCAATTTCTACATATTTGGTTCAATCATGATGAACTGGGTTTCTTGCAATTCTTATTGCAGCTTGATTGTCACAATGCATGCTGATGGGTTCAGTAGTTGTGAAGTCAAGTTCATCAAGTAGTTTTTTTAACCATATTCCTTCACAAATCCCATGGACCATAGCTCTAAATTCAACTTATGCACTGCTTCGAGCAACTACTGACTGTTTCTTACTTCGCCAAGTCACGAGATTCCCCCACACAAATGTGCAGTACCCAGTAGTAGATCTATGATCCACTATAGAGCCTACCCAGTCAGCATCTGCAAAGACTTCAATTTTCCTAGTAAGATTTTTACTAAAATATAGTCCTTTTCCTGGTGTCATCTTGAGATACCTGAGTATATGATAGACTGCCACCATGTGTTCTTCAGAAGAACTGTTCATAAATTGACTTACAACACTCACTGAAAAACCAATATCTGGTCTAGTGTAGAATAGGTAAATGAGTTTTCCCACTAATCTTTAATAACGGCCTTTGTCCACTAGTGCAATGCTTTCTTTGATTCCGAGTTTCACTACAAAGTCCATCAGAGTTTATGCTGATTTATACCCCATCATTTCAATTTCCTTGAGAAGAACAAGCACATATTTTCTTTGAGAAATAGAAATGCCTTTCTTTGTTTTGGCTACTTCCATTCCTAGGAAATATTTGAGATTTCCTAAATCTTTGATCTCAAATTCCTTGGCTAGTAACTCCTTGAGTTTAGTCATCTCAACTGTAGAATTACCTATCAGAATAATATCATCTTTATACACAATTAAGATAACTATTCTATCATTAGAAAAATGCTTGACGAAAAAGGTGTGATCTACTTGTCATTAATTGTACCCATATCTCTTCAGAACTTTAGAAAATATATCGAACCAGGTACGTAGAGACTGCTTCAATCCATATAAGGATTTCTTAAGTTTACAGACTCTATTGGTTGTAGCAAGAGATTCAATTCCAAGAGGAACGTCCATGTAGACTTCTTCGAGATCACCATTGAAGAATGCATTCTTGATATCTAATTGGTAGAGAGATCAATCCAGGTTAGATGCCAGGGAGAGAAGAACATGAACAGTGTTGAGCTTTGCTACAGGTGCAACCATTTCCTAATAGTCAATCTCATATGCTTGAGTGAATCCCTTAGCCACAAGGCGAACCTTAAATCTTTCTACACTGCCATCTGCTTTGTGTATGACTGTAAAGATCAACTTACATCCAATAGCTCATTTTTCTGATGGTAGTTATGTGATCTCCCAAGTCTTGTTTTTCTCTAAGGCATTGAGTTCTTTAAGAATGATTGTCTTCTATTCAAGTACCTGAATAGCTTCATGCACGGAATTGGGAACCTGTATCTGATCAAGGTTACTAATAAAGGCCTTATAACCTTATGAGACTTTTATAGGAAACAAAGTTGTATATGAGGTGGATTGTACAAGATCTTACACCTTTCCATACAACAATTGGTAAATTCAAATCATCAGGAGACAGCTCAATAATAGAAGGTTCAGTGATGTTACCTTGTGAACTGTCTAAGTTGCATGTACTCGGGTTGGATTCATGGACTAGCTCAAGATATGCTTGGCTCTCCATTTCCTCTTGAGTTCTCCTCCTTCTAGAGTAGACAAGAAGATCATTGTTTGGGACAGGTGAATTTTGAGGATCTGTTGGCAGAGTTGAAGGTTCACTGGGATTCTTGAGAATTTGAGGAATATAATTTGAGACAGAATTTGTGGGAATCACTATTTGTTTGTATGAAGGTGATGACTGAGAGGTAATGTTATTGCAATGTTAGTATTCATGGCCTATGTTCTCCCCCGAATGGCAGGTTTGGAATAGTATGGATTTTGTTCAAAAAATATGACATCCATTGTATTGTAGAATCGCCTTGTGATAAGAGAGAAGCATTTGTATCCTTTCTGGTTTGATGAATACCCTAAGAATATGCATTTGATGCCTCTGGGATCAAGTGTACCTCTATGATGTACATGGACATAAGCAAAACATCCGAATATTTTAAAGGGAATGTTAGGTACGATTCTGGTGTATGGGTATAACTCAAGCAGAGTGCTAATAGGTGTTTTGAAAGTGAGGACACAAGAAGGCATCCTATTGATAAGATAGATAGCTGAAAAGACAACTTTCTCCCAAAAATGTTTACGGACATGAGTTGTGAACATAAGAGATCTAACTAACTCGAGAAAATGCCTATTTTTCCTTTCAGCCACCTTTTTTGTTGAGGTGTGTCAAAACAAGAGCTTAGAAGAACAATCCCATGATTTAATAGATAATTGCTAAGAATTGAAGCTATTTCTTAGCATTGTCAGTTTTCAATACTTGATTTTTGTTTGAAATTGGGTTTGAATCATGGTATTGAAATTTTTAAAGATCTGACCTGCTTCAGATTTTTCTTTCATAAGAAATAATCAAGTGATTTGAGTATGATCATCTACAAATGAAATGAACCAATGTGTACCTGTTATGTTTTTGATTCGAGAAGGTCCCCAAATATCAATGTGAATTAGTAAGAAAGGATGTGATTTTTTACGTGGAAGATTAGGATATGAATTTCTAACATGTTTTGAAAATTGATATACTTCACATTGATAATTCTTTGAATTTTTATTTATAAATAATGAAGGGTAAGGTTTTTTCAAATACAAGAAATTAAGATGATCTAGGCGATAGTGATTCAACATGATTTCATCATCGTTATTGAACTTAAGATTGAACAAAGCTTTATTTCGATACGAAACCTTGGACAGAGCTTGGAGGACTTGTATTTTTGGAAGGTCTTCACTTTTGAGGAGATAGAGTCCCGAGCACTCTTTAACACTGTCAATCATCTTCCCCAAATCCAAGTCCTGAAATTCACATAGATTATGGACAAATTTAGCCACAAAATTTTTATCACGGGTGAGTATAATAATTGATAAGAGATTACAATCAAGGGTTGGAACAAGAAGAACAAAATCGAGAAAAAAGGAATTTGAAATTTTTACTGAATCCATCCCTGTTACTTTTGAAACTGATCCATCGACAATTCTGACAATATGTCCTTCTTGGTAAGTTTTAAGATTCATGAGAAGAGAAGCATCACCGGTCATGTGGTCTGAAGCACCTGAATCAACAATCCTTATACGGATTGAAGCAGTCTCCATGTGCCAGGTTTGATAGGTCTTCTAAAGTTCTGAAGAGATATGGGTACAATCAATGCCAAGTGGATCACACCCTTTTCGTCAAGCATTTTTCCAATAACAGAATAGTTATCCTAATTGTGTATGTAGATGATGTTGGCAAGGATTGTCCAAATATTTTCTGGAAGAGATCAATCTGTTCTTTGCTAAACATGGCAGATTCAGGTGAAGTAGTTCCATGGGTTATGGAGGTAGTATTTCCATTACTTTCTTGATTGGTGTGCCGTGCGGAAGATGGTTTCCAATCAATTGGCTTTCCATGAATTTTCCAACAGGTTTCCTTAGTATGACCAGGTCTACGGCAATAGTCACACCAAAGACTTCCTTTTTAGAGACAGTCGTCTGCATTCTAAGATTGCTAGTGTCCTCAAACAGCAAGTGCACACCATTCTTCAATTACTGAAATAGTAGATTGAGGACCCATTATCACCTTTTTTCGACTTTTCTCGTGGCAAACTTCGAAAAAGGCTTCACGAATGCTTGTTAAGGGCTTTGTTCCTAGAATTTTGCCTCGTACATCATCAAGATCTTTGTTGAGCTCATCAAAAATTTGAAAACCCACTTCTTTTCAACAATCTGTTTGTACAAGATTTTGTCTGCTAGATACTTCCATTCGTGAACCTCAAAGAGGTCTAACTGCCGCCAATACAGAATGAGAGTTAAAATATTGGGTAACTGAAGACTCCCCTTGACGAAGATCATGGAGGATGCTTTCGGTCTTAAACAGTTCGAACATATTATCAAAATTGGAATAAGTATCTCTGGCAGCATCCCATATTCATTTGGTAGTATCGTAGAGAAGAAAGTTCTCTCCAATCTCGTTCGTCATGGAATTTATCAACCTAGCCACCATATTGTTCTCGGATTTCCATGCTCTGTATTTCGAATCATCCTTGTTTGGGGCTACTGCAATTCTGGTGAAGTAATTATCTTTCATTTTTCCGCATGTAAATTTCATGACGGATTAGGACCACTAAAGGTAATTGTGCCCATTTAATTTGTGATTGGTGATGGGCAGAATTTCTCGATGGAACCTCCATTGGAACCAGTCATGACACGTTTTCCTGTAGCCATTAAGGCTTGGGTTCTGCGTGAGATAGGCGAGAGAGAAAATGAGTGTTGAACGACGAGCGACAGCCTAGTGGTACTCAAACTATGGAAACCACGAAAAACTGCGATAGTCATGGGAGATGAAACAGGCGGACTGGTCGTGCCTGGGTTGCTGGAATCAGGCTGCGAATAAAGGCAGATTGGCGCACTTATGGTGATGATAGAGGACGCGAGGCGGCTTAGGTTTCTCGATTCTATGGAGATTGAAGCAGGTGGGGTAGCGATGACTAATGGAGATGAGGCCGAAGAAACTGGAGGCAAAACTAGTAGAGATGAAGTTGGCGTAGCAACTAGAACCGAAGGTTTCGATGAAGGAGGCCGACGGAGACTGACCTAAAGCCGATGTAGCCACCAATGCGAATTTCAAAAATGCTCTGATACCATGAAGAAAATATTGAGGGAAACTGAATATTACTTTTATTTTCCTCTGAATTTCAATTGTGTCTACAGTTGTATATATAGAGCTAGGGATACATTTGATATACTTTCTATAATTAGTTTATATAGAAATAAAAAAAAACTGAATCCTAAGGAATTAATTTAGTCAACTTCCCTTATTTATAACTTAGGATATTAATACTGATTTCTGAGAATTAAATCTCAGAAATTCTACATTGTGAAACTAAATTCTTGGCTAAATCTTGTGTTTTCAGAACCTGAGCTCGAGGAAGATGATTAACAGTGTTGATTTTCGTGTAAGCTTTTATGTTTTTGATGTCAACACTCCTTCAATCCATTCTGTTAATCACTAGTGTCAATTGAGTCATAGTCTTAAGTCTAATAGACATACTAATAAAGAAGGTGAAATCATGCAGTGGCAAAACATACTCGGAACACCTTCTCACCACGCACACACAAACCAAGCACATATTTTCACTTTTTCATGCTATGATCCACACTCAATTCAATGCCAATATTCAAATCCTAAAAACTGATAATACTAGGGATTTCTTTAATTCCAATCTTAATGGATATCTCAAATCATATGGCATTGTCCAACAAAGCTCCTACGTTGACACACCACAATAAAATGGTGTAGCCAAACGTAAAAACCGTCGTATACTTAGTACATCATACTTGATCAACCGAATGCTTTTTCGAGTTCTCAAATTTCACTCACCTTTACAAACTTTTCAGAATCGATATTCTACCTCACAACTTGTGTCACCAATTCCTTTTAAAGTTTTTTGTTGTACTATTTTTGTCCATATTCATTCACAATATCGTGGTAAACTTGATGCTCGTGCCATTAAATATATCTTCCTGGGATACTCAACCAATCAAAAAGGCTACAAATGTTTCTCTCCCATCACCCATAAGTTTTACAATTCCATGGACGTTACTTTCTTGAAGAAACTCCATTCTACTCTAATTCTACAATCCAGGTGGAGAATCACACTAATGAATTGCAAAATTGAGATTGGTCATCACTCATTGAACTGAATTCACAATCTCATTTATCTTCCACTACCTTGTCCTCTTCCAACCTGGTTTCCATTTCAAATCTGCACACACAAACACCTGTGACTCAACAGAATTCTCCATCAAAAACCGAGTCTGATCAATCTCCCATTGTCTATCCTAGACATCTTCTTCTTTCTAATGATGCCATAAAATTCTATGGAAGAAAGAAAAATCCTAACTTTCTCACAAAAAATCAACAAAGCCAAGAAACTCTCCCAAGCCAGACTGAATCTGAAAGATTACAAAATGAAGCAGAAACAAGTCCAAAACTAGGTCCTAACCCTAAGTTAGATCTTAATATTGCGCAGAGAAAAGGTGCTCGATCATACACTCAACATCCTCTTCGAAGTTGCATTTCTTACACAAATTTGTCCCCAAAATTTCAAACATTTGTGACATCCTTAAACAACATCAAGATTTCTAATTCTATCAATGAGCCTCTAAAGGTTCCTGAATGGCACAAGGAAACCTTAGAAGAATACACTATACTTGCAAAAGAATGGTACATGGATGTTAACAAAACTACCACTTGGAAAGAAGACAGTGGGATGTAAAAGGATATTCTCAGTTAAACAGAAGGCAGATGGGAATATAAATAGATATAAAGCTTGACTGGTGGCTAAAGGGTTCACCCAATCATATGCAATTGATTATCATGAGACTGTTGCTCCTGTAGCAAAACTTCACACAGTTTGAGTCTTGTTGTCTATTGTAGTTAATGAGAATTGGTCACTGCTTCAACTCAATGTCAAGAATGCATTCTTAAATGAAGATTTGATCAAGGAAGTTTACATGGATGTACCTCCTGGCTTTGAGACTAAGGATACAAAAGGGAAGGTATGCAAGTTGAGAAAAGGCACTATATGGACTTAAACAGTCACCTAGAGCATAATTTGACAGATTAACCAAGGTCCTCAAACAGGATAGATACTCTCAGACACATGCAAACCATACTCTGATTGTTAAACACTTCATAGATGGAAGAATCACAGCTTTGATTGTTTATGTTGATGATATAATTCTAACAGGAAATCATGCAGGAAAGATGAAGAGACTTAAGATGCTATTATCCAAGGAATTTGAGATTAAAGACTTGAGATATTTGAAATATTTCTTCGGGATGGAGGTGGCACAAAGCACCAAAGAAATCTCAATTTCTCAACGCAAATATGTTCTAGATCTCTTACGTCAGACTGATATGAATGGATGTAAGCCCGTTGGAACACCCATGGATCCTAACACCAAATTAATGCATCGAACGGATGAATTGGCATATGACAATGGGGCAATATCAATGTTTGGTAGGTAAGCTAATATATCTGACTCATACACATCTAGATATAAGTTTAGCAGTCAGTGTTATTAGCCATTTCCTTGGCAACCCAGCAGTAGATCACTTGGAAGTAGTAAACCGTATTCTAAGGTACTTATAAAAAGGATCCTAAAAAAGGGCTCATGTTCAGGAAAACAATTAATAGGACATTGAAAATAACGCTAATTGGGCTAGATCTCTTAGTGTCCAAAAATCCACATCTAGATATTGCTCATTTATTTGGAGAAATTTGGTGACATGGCATAGCAAGAAGTAAGCAATGGTAACACGTAGCAGTGCCGAGGCTGAGTTCTATGCATTGGCTTTGGGCATTTGTGAAGGAAATTGGCTAAAACAATTGCTAAACGAACTCAACGTTGAAAATTTAGAATCTACTAGAATCATGTGTGACAACCAATCAGCAATTACAATTGCCAAAAATCTTGTCCACCATGATCAAACTAAATATGTGGAAATTGATAGACATTTCATCAATGAAAAAATTGATGGCAAGATATCCTCAACTATGTTCCATCTAGACAACAAGTAGTAGATATCTTAACCAAAGTTTTGTTTAGACCTAATATCACTGAGTTAAGTGTAGAACTTGGTTTGGAGAACATATATAGCCAAGCTTGAGGGGGAGTGTAGGAAATCAATCTAGGCGTGATTGATTCCTAATTTTCAAGGTGTAATTAGCTCATGATTTTCAAGGTGTAATTAACTCCTAATTTTTAGGGTGTAATTAGTTTCCTAAAAATATAATGTACATTTTGATTTTCAGCTGTATATTAGTTAAAATTTAGTCTAGATCCTAATTTATAGGAAATAGTAAAGACCATAAAATTGTATATATATGTATCCGGTATCAAGAAATATGAGAAGCAATTTTCTAAAAACTACATACAGCTTCAAGTGTTACTATATAAACAATCATACCATCAACATAAACTAGAAGCAAGATAATATCATCACCGTCTCTTTTATAGAAAAGAATATGATATGGATAGACCTATCTAAGATCGCACTCCATCATCAAGCAACTCAACCTACCAATCCACACCTTAAAAGGTTGTTCCAAACTATACAAAGCCTTAAACAACTTGCATACTTTCCTCCTTGTGTTAGGAGTCCAAGAGTGAAATCCACGAGGAAACACAAGAAGGCATCCATATACACCTCATCTGTCACCTCTACATGGAAAAGGCATTCTCCACATCAAACAGCAGTAATGACCAATCCATATATAACAATATTTATCTTGGACACTAGCAAATATCACTTAATAATCCATCCCATAGGTTTAAACAATATCCTTTAGCCACTACTCTAGGATTATATCTATATATTGTCTCATTTCAATGAAGTTTGACCATGGATACTTACTTACAACCCACATTCTTCTTTCCCTTATGTAACTCAACTAACTCCTAAATACAATTTTACTAGAAGACATTCATTTCTTCTACCATGTCAACTTTTCATTTGCAGTCTTCAAGGATTCCTAGAAATGGCTAGGAATAGAAACAAAAGAGATTTGATGAATAAAAGCTAAGCATGATTTTGACAAACGGGATAAAAAATAATGTCAAAGATGGGATAAAAAAACAATAGAGCAAGCTTTAAAGAACACAACTCAGTAGGTTGTTTACGAACACAAAAAAGATACCTCTTATCTTGACCACCTACCTGTGCATCCAAGGTAATATGAGCTAAAATTATAGGATCAAAAGCCATGTCAATAGTACAAATATTATATGTAGATGACAAAGGAGAGACATATACATCAAAATCTATTATGGAAGATTTATCTGCTGACAAGGTAGTGTCACCAAGATAAGTGTTTGAGTCGAGAGGTGAAAGCTTATAGTAGCATCCTTATCCCTTTACCAAATTGTTGTTGGAATAAATGAGGTGGCCTTGACAAGAGATGATATTTCCTTCTCAAGTTCGGGTTCTACCACATGATGATAGACTATAAAGAGTTACCACATTTGGTGGGAGAACACTCCCCATACCGGAAATCCATAGCTCATTTTTTCTAACCACTCCCTACTTACATTCTTCACATGAAGAGGAGTTAGAGGAGTTAGAGACGTATTTAGAAAAGTAAGACTCATATAACATCAATAGATACATAGTATTTACATATAGATGGGTGAAAACATTTGTACCCTTCCTATTTACTAGAGTGACGAGGGAAGACACGCTTAAAAGCAAGTGGATCAAGTTTGCACCTCTAAAATGCATGATGGACATGGACTTAACACATAAAGAGCCAAAAACCTCAAGACAAAGATTCAAAACACACGATATAGAGTGAAAACAAAATAATCATAAAAGGGTTTGATGGTCAATAATATGAACAGACATTTGGTCGATAAGATAAGTTACAATCATTACAACCACAACCCAAAAACGTTTAGAAACTTACATACATTAGACATGCACCACCTTTGTTGTAGTTTATAAACACACTTTGTCTAATGGATGATGCCATGAGTTTTGAAGATATTAAGAAACTATTAACAAACTATCGTTATCATAATGAAAGGCCTGAATAAAAATCTAAAACTATGTGACAATAGTATAAAATTGAGGAATGACCTGTAAAACATCACCTTTATATTCAAGTAGATAAACCTATGTAACTCTAGTATAGTCATTAATAAAAAGAATAAAAGTAGAGATAGAACCCCACGTATCAGTACAAGTACAAGTACAAGCAAAAAGAACCAACTTTTATTTGAATCAACTTTGAAAGGGATACAATGGTTTTTAGCATGAGTGCATTGTTCACACTGTAAGCTAAAAGCAGAAAGCTTGTAAAAACAATTTTAGGAATGATGCTCTAGGTACGGAAAAAACGAATGTCCTAAATGACGATGACATAACAAAATTATTTCCCTTCAATCTCTCTTTCTACCTAACCACAACCAGGATTGATTGACACGTTCTCTAATACTAAAGACCTCGTCTCTATTGTATTTTCATTAGATTGTCCTACAACACAATGAATGGAATAAAAAGGGATAGAGCAATTAAGACTAGGCTATTTTACTAATGCACAAAAATTTGTTGAAGAGATTTTGTGCAAGGAAAACCGAAGATAGAGATTGTGAGTGACGTGGCTATACTATAATGAGCATAGGTGTCTCAATAGCAATAAGAACAGATTCAACAAAAGAAGACATTGAAGAATCAAGTATATAAGAATTGATAGTCAAATGATCAATAGCCTTGAATCAATAAGCAAAGTGTCAATAGCAAAATTAAATATTGAATCCAAATTACCTCCTTGAATAATCATCGAGAGACATGAGACGTACAAGAGTCCTTAGGTGCAAACATGGTGGTGGTAAGAAAAAACCTAAAAAAGGCAAGACGATAGCAACCCAAGCAACGACAAAAAAACAACACTAACACTTTCTTTATTTCTTCTTTTTTATCATTTTGTAATAATCTTCCATATACTCTCCAACATTTCTCCAACAATAAGAACCTAATTAGATGTACCTAAATCTAACTTAAAAGGGGTTAGGGAACCGAATCAGGTTGTTTAGCTTGAGCACCGAACTCCTTAACATTGCACTAGTTAGGGTAGAGAAGGAGCCTACTCATAAGATGTGACCACTGTGTATTTCATAAGATAGTCTACTAACATAATCTTAACAATAATAAGATAATAACAATAATCATTAACAAAACAACAATCACAGGAGGAAATGCAAAATGCTTTAAGTATCTATCAGCTTCAATAATGAAAATTGCTTTCTTTATCTATGTTTCTATGCATCGTGCCAAGAAAACATATAATATGCAAAAATAGGAGTGGGTTTATAAAATTAAGAACAGTTATTCATTACAATTATGAACACCCCATGGGTAAAAATATTTTATAACAACAGCAAGGAATTGTGCACATCATCTTCAAAAGCAAAGAAAATAGATTCACTATATTATGAGGTCAAATAGAATTCCATATCTAGGACAACAAAAGAAAATATCACCTGTGAAAAATGCAAACTTCAGCTATAAAGTGCAATCTTTCGTTGAAAGCTGATAAATTAGTAAAATTTCCAGACAGTTGTATCTTCCTTGCCTCCTTCGCTATCTCATTCAACTCATTTTTAATAGCATTATGCCAGAGCAATATTCCATTTATTGGATGTTCTGCATTGGGATCAGAGTCATCCGAACTTGATTCCAAATGTTTCCTTTTTCCATTCCTGCACTCATATGCACAATTTACTTTAGCCATGGTACGACTAGATTTGCTAGAACCAGAATCTATACAATATTGGCCCTGAGGATCATCTAGACAGCTTCTGGTACTGTTTTCACGACATTTCCCTTCCATCCATGTGAAAATCACCTTCATAAACCAATATTTGTACATAAAACTTCATGCGTGAAGAGGAATAACTAGTAAGATTTCAATATCCAAGAAAAATAAAGCTTTACCCGTTGAAGAAGCTTTTCATCTGGGACTATCTTGATCAAGCATTTCCGCAGATCCTGGTATTCATCAGATGAAATGGATGATGAAAGCCAAGGTAGAAACTTAACCATCATATTTACAGGAATGCTGCACAAGAACTGCCAAACTAAAGATGCCTGCTCTTCGAGGGAGAACTTATCGATGAGCAAAGGAAACACCTAACAAAGTGAAAGTGGGAAAAAAATGAGATGCTGTTATATAAGAATAGGGTAGTAAAAGACAAATGGAAAATTGCCAGATAATGTAGAAACAATGAGAGCACAATTTCGTTAACCAAAATGGAAAAGAAAAGGGGAATTAACAAGATGAGAGCTTTTATACTATAATTTGATAGAACATTCCGCAAGAAAATAAAGGTTGAAACTATTGGAAAGTAATTCAGCATGCACATCTTCTCATTTCGGTTTACAAATAAATATGCAAAAAAGCAGAGTGGCAAGATCTGAGAAATAATAAGAACAATTATTCACTAAAACTAGATATTTATAAGAACATATAACAAAAAAAAACATATATTTATCCCCATATTTTGACAAAACTCCCATTTAAGTTATCATTAAAACATTCTTCTTATACATTCTCCCTAGAAGCTGTGCTATGTTAATAAAATACCAGTCACTTAGGGCATGCTTCAAGGGTGCCTAAGAGTTGGAAACAAAATTTTCACATCAAATTTTTAACAGTCTAACTCGATCTTAAGTAAGGATACATATTTGTTTCACACATTCTTATATGTTAAGACATAGTGCAACCAATGCTAAGATAAGATATTAGATGGTGTATGCATAAGTTTTTATTTATGCAAAGTTTTTACATGTATGATGCACATGCAACAACACTGATTAACTCGCATGCAATTTGACAACATTCCATGGGGTAAAATAGTATGACTGAGATTTTCAGTTCAAAGTCAAAATCAGATAACTTCCATTGTGTCTACCCAAGATATCTAAGTTGTAGAACAAGGTTTATCAAAGGATATTTGATCAAAGGACACTGTAAGGTTCTAATTGTAATAACTAGATGTATCTTGTGTTAGCACATTTCTCATTAGCTTAACCTTTTAGGAAAAATAATATTCAATAATTCTTATTAAGTTTCAAAAGCTAGAGATCCTAAATTAAAATTTTTAGACCCCCCCTAATGAAAAATTTTCCACGTCATGGGCTCTTTAAATTGGTCCCAAATTTAACACATACATGTACATACAACTAATGTACACTATATGCGTATGTACACATGTCCTATACAAGTTGTCATGCTATTTGGGGCCAATTTATTATATACTACTTGTTCATTTTATTTTAGAGACTCGAATCTAATTTTCTTCCGACACAATTAAAATATCATAAAGTGAGCAGGAATACAGTTACTAAACAATTGTCGGGGTGTTATCATTTTTACTATGCATCAATGTCCACCTTTGGTGTAGTTAATACAACTAGTTAGGAATTCTTTTGAGGACAGGTTAGCTCAAAGGGCTATCCACCCCTATATCTTAGTCTCTCACACACAAAAGAAGGGGACAAGCGGATAACAACTGGAGCTCAAACCTAGGTTTACAACGTAGGTTTACAAGTATATATATATATACGTGTGTGTATATAAGCTCCTCTAAGACTTAAAAGGGCTCCACAAGTGCTATTGCAGAAAAGACAATATTTGTTTTAGGTTCATAAGTAATAATTAATGCAACTCATTGTAAAGACTTTGCAATGTTGGAAAATGCTATTTTAAGTACTAAGGTATTTTTCTCCAATGATGTAAAATACTATTTTAAGTACCAAGGTATCTTTTTCCAATGAAACGAGACGTAAGCATCAAGACAGCCCCGAGCTAAAGCCTCAAACATAACCTTAAAAGAAACCTAGTAACAATTATCAACCCAATAACCATGAAAATAAAAATTAATCAAACAAAGTAGATAATACTCGATATGGAGGTATAACTAAAATGGTAAAATGCCCGCTATACATGCGAAAGACATGGGGTTCAAGAGATAAATACGCTTCAATTAAACAGCATGCACTACATCTATATATAAGTAAGAACCAGCAACACATACAAAAAGTTAATCCATTTCGAAAAATTTATTGTTTGAAAAAAAAGAATAATTTCATGGAATTTCACTGATATGTAAAGAAGAGAGAGAAGTAGAAAATTAAAACTAAATAATATTTCATAGTTTCTAATTGGGATACAAGGAACTATGCAAACATTGAAATTAACATGATCAACGTGAACTCGAAACAGCCATGGAGGCTTGCAGGCTGCGTGGAAAGAATACAAAAGTTACCCTAGTTAGGTTTGTGTATGACTTGAGTTTTTGAGTTTTTTTAGTTCTCTTTCAAAATTTATGATTTTATTTATTTAATTAATGAACTTGGTTCGTGTTATAATTGGTAACCCGTGACCTAACCTTGAAAAAAGAACACTCGAATTTTTCTTCTACTTAAGCCACAGCCATCTCAAGGTTAAAATGCATCAAGACTTATGCCTCGTAAGAAAAAGGGCTTCTAAAGGTTTTACTCCTCATAAAAGAAAGGCATAAGCCTCAAAATTGTATCATATACTATAACCTCATTACTTTTTTTGTGCACCTCAGAACCAACTTTTTTAAAACTAAAAATGAATGGTATTACAGCTTATTAAAAAAAAAGTATTCAAAGAAAATGGGTAATGGACATTGTTACTAAATCCTATGTTACCTAGACTCTTTGCCAAGTGTCATGTAAGGGAATAGATCCATATATCTGACATGTCATTAGTGAATTTTAGGATATGGAGACGAGGCTATAGAATGCCAAAATTTTGATATAAGTACTTACAAGTCACAATACATTAATTAAAATTCTAGTTTTTTACTATTTATTTACTCTTCTAAATGAATGAATTATTAGTTTACATTGTACACTATTTTCCCATTCATTTATTAGTTGTATATGCATTATTACTTCTCTGGCCATACTTTTTCTCTTTTTTTCTAGTTATATTTATATATTTTGATTCAAAATCGATAAAAGTATACAGAATTTTGGATTTATATACTTTTTTCTAAAGTTTGAAAAACGTAGCCCAATATTCTAAGCCCAAGCCCAATTGAGCACTAACATTAATCTTAAAAAAGTAAAGGTTACATTAAGTTTAAAAAAAAAAGTGGTCACGTGAATTTCAATTTCCCTAGCGTCTTTTTGTTCTTCGAGTCTTCATCTTCCTCTAGTCTAAATCTCCATTAATGCTGAGGTAAAAATAAAATCAGAAATTGTTTTCTTCCCTTCTTCTCCATGGTTGAGGAGGTTCAGCAACTGCAACAGCGTGTTGACACACATTTTACACCCATGTCGATATCGCGCCATGTCAACACGAGCATGGCGACCAAAAGTGCCGAGCCTAGTTAACATAGACTAAATCCCCTAACCCAACATTCCATATGACCATCTCAAAAAAGTGACTGTTAAGACTTAAGAGGACACGCTGTCGGGTATATACAGAACTAGATCAACCACACAAGTTGCGTTATTTCTAGTTTAACTTCATAATCAAGGCTAATATCAACATGAAACCTGATATCAAACTAAAATAGTCCTTTCAAATCATCATTAGAAACAATAAAAATATAAAAATTCCTACTTCGTTCTAAATTTTGACCAGCTGTCAGCCTTAATAAACAAATAGCATTGCAGAAATAGGTAAATGTAATAGCACCTGCTCCTCTTCCTTGGCCATATGCTGGCTAACTGACGTTTGTAGTGCTCCAGAACAAGATGCTAACTCCCTTGGGAAGCTTTCATCATTTTTTGCAGTAGAGTTCAACAGCTCAAAGAGATGGTCAAAAAGATTTATCTCGCCTTTATGTTCAAGAGAATATGTCTGTGCTACATTCTTTACACGTATATCAAGAGCTGGGAAGATTACCTGCAGTTTCAAGGGGGCAGAGCTTTGAAAATCATCATACAAGGGCATAATAGGTATGCAACAAAATTACATTTGAAAATAAATCAAGTGAAATTTATGGGGAAGAGAAGGTACACTACCAGGGGGAACCTACGAAAAGGGAAATTATCTGCTGTTGTAATGATCTCAGCACATTTCAATATACAAGAAAGGAACAATAGGGCCTATTCATATAAGAAATGCTAGTCAAATAAGAAAACCTTTAACTAAAAAAGAAAAATAAAGAATAAGACCAGCAGCCACAAATTCTTCTGATGACTACGTTATTGTCTACAGTAATAAAATAATCCTAATATTGCTAGAATAAAATAAATAACAAGATAAAAAAACTGTTTTAAAGCCTATTCATATTGAAATCCTAGTCAAATAAGAAAAACTTTAAAATATAAAGAAAATTAAAGAATACCAATATGATGCAGGGGCTTCGTTTACTATTTCATTTTCTTATGCTTTATTTGTTTTATTTATTATTTTGTCTGTTTATTAGTTGGCAGCTTAGATGAGGTGCTATTTTGTTATGCAAAATTTGTCATTTTGCGAAAAAGAATTTCATTAAAGGCTAGGAAGGCAGTGTAAAGTGCTCAATTTTTGATTGCGTAGGAATTCAAACTAACCACACATGGGAATTGTTAGTTTCTTATAATTGTGGATCTATATTTTAGAGATATTAATCTTTTGTATATAGCTGTAATTTGTTGTGATTTACTTTCCTCAAATAGTATAAATTAGTTCCTAAAAATCAGGATCTTCTCCGCAGATTCTTGTGTATATATATGTATCCGAATTGTACCTAATACATAATAAAGAAAAATTCTCATTCTATTCTACTTCATGGTATCATAGCAAGGTTTCTGAAACCTAATTTTTCATTTGTCTAACCGTCGGCCCTAGCCTATTCTCTGTTATCAGATTTTTCATATTTCTTTGTCACCTCTATGACAATCTAATTCTACTTATCTCTCTCGAGAAATCTCGTCCACCATGGCTGAATCTGAGCAGACTTCTAGGGACTCATCTTCGCTTACGAATCTGTCTCCCAATACTTCTATCAATCCTTGGATCACTCAGACCACTTCCAAAAACAATATTACCCCTATAATCAATCAAAAACTCAATCACCACAATTATCTTCAATGATCTCAATCTATAATGATGTTTATTAGTGGACAAAGTCGAGATGATTATCTTCCAAGTGTTGATGTCCAACGAAGTTCAAGTGATCCCAAGTTCAAAGTTTGGAGGGCAAAAAACAACTTGGTCATGTCCTGGTTAATTACTTCAATGACTAACGAGATAGGTAAAAACTTCATCTTCTACACTACTAGCAATAAATATGGAATGAAGTCTGTGACACCTTCTCTAGCAGTGAGAATATTGTTGAACTCTTCCATGTAAAGTGTATCCTATATGATCTAAGGCAAGGAGAAAACACAATCATTACCTACTTAGCCACTCTGACGCAGTACTAGCAACAATTGGACCTTTGAATCTTAAAAATGGAAATGTCCTGTGACAGTACCTATTTCAAAAAAATAGTGGAGCCTAAACGCATCTTCAAGTTTCTAATGGGTCTTGATAAGTCACTTGATGAGGCACGAGATCAAATATTCGAAACCAAGCCCCTATCAAGTCTCCGAGAAGTTTTTTTCGAGGTACGTCAAGAGAAGAAAAACGAGTCATGATGGGACATTCTAATACACCAGTATCCACTAATGGCTCAGCCCTTACTGCTGCCAAAGACCACATGCCCATAGTCGAGCCTACTGCTTGTGCCGCTCGCAGGATGTCTCTGACTCCAGGAGAAAATCGACCACAAAAGGGACGTCCTTGGTGCAACCACTGTAAAAAACCAAGCCACATTAAAGAAACCTGCTGGAAGTTACATAGAAAGCCACCATATTGGAAGCCAAACAGGACTACTGGTGATCATAAGAGTCAGGTAAATGCAGTCTCCATAATAGCAACTAAATCCCAAAACCAAATCCCTTTTTTGAAGGACCATCTGGAGCTGCTTCAACACCTGATTAGCAAGGCAAATATGTCAGCCAATCCATTAACAATTGGGACAGGGAACAGATCTATGCATAGCAATGAAAACCAAACACTTCATGTGGTTCAGTCACCTTCAACATCTTGAGTAGTAGATTCAGACGTATCAGATCACATGAGAGGTGATAGATCACTATTCTCAATTTATACTCCATATCAGGATTATCAAACAATGTGTATTGCTAATGGTTCATGCTCAAGAGTTGTTCAAATAAGAACCATATATCTCTTACGCAATCTTATTCTACACTCAAAGTTCTCTGTACCTGATCTTGAGCGTAATCTAATCTCTATAAGCAAAATAACTCATGATCTTCGCTGTGAGACTAATTTTTTGGAAAATCTTGTGCTAGCAGTTGTAGATATAAGACCAATAATGTTAGGAGCTAGAATAGCAGCTTGAAAAGCTTGCACTCGTCGATTTTCTGGACATGTAGGACATTCCTTGATAATGTGTCCATTTTGCTTATAGTAATTGTAGAATTTCTTGCCACAATTGCGGGCAATATGTCCAAACTTCTTGCAACTATAGCACTACATTTGTCCCTTTCCTCGATTCCTCCCTTGAGTGGCATAAGTAACATTGACAACTTCATATGTTTCCCTAGACGCACCTAAAACAGCTTGTGTAGTCATTCTATGTTCCTCACGCAACAATTCACCAAGACATTCATCCAAACTTCTTGCACTCGTCGATTTTCTGGACATGTAGGACATTCCTTGATAATGTGTCCATTTTGCTTATAGTAATTGTAGAATTTCTTGCCACAATTGCGGGCAATATGTCCAAACTTCTTGCAACTATAGCACTACATTTGTCCCTTTCCTCGATTCCTCCCTTGAGTGGCATAAGTAACATTGACAACTTCAGATGTTTCCCTAGACGCACCTAAAACAGCTTGTGTAGTCATTCTATGTTCCTCACGCAACAATTCACCAAGACATTCATCCAAAGAAGAAACTGGATCTCTATTCAGCAATCCAGCTCTCGCAACTTCAAATTCTGGTCTTAGTTTCATCAAAAACTGATCACGTCTACTATCTTCATGAACCGCCTGAAGGTTGGCTAAGCCCTCTTTAGACACATCTTTGTGTAGATAATACCAGAATATTCACTCCATAGATTAAGAAATCCATAATAATACTACTCAATGGAAAGATTACCTTGGCTAAAAGTACTGATCTCGAATTCTAGTTGAAATTGTCTCACAGTATTATCTTGATGATATATGCGCTTCAGATAATCCCACATCTCTTTAGCCATACCAAAAAAGTGTAAATTGTTCACCATATAAACTTCAATAGATCCTAAAATCCAAGAAATAATTCGAGCATCCTTTGCCTCCCATTGGCTAAGTTCCTTACTATCTCCAGGCGTAGGAGAAGACCCCGTCAATGTAACTCCAAAGCTCCTTTCCTTTTAGAAACATTTTGAATTGGAATTCCCATGCCGCATAATTCTTTCTTGTAAATTTGATAGCCAAGGTTTCTGTAGACATTCTTCCCAAAAAAAAATTGAAATCTTAATGTAAAGTTGTCAACCACAAGTTGATTAACCTAGAATCTCAAAACGAAGTTGTTGATAAGAAATTTATCAACCCAAAATAAAAAACAGGAGCAAAAATTCAAAAAACATAAGCAAAACTAGAAAAAAAACTAAAGATTCAGCTATAGATTCAGAGATAGGTTCTGATACCATGACAATTTTTTAGTAAATGGTTGAATGACTTTTTCCTGAGGATCCTTTTCATTAAATAAGAATTCATGTACAATCTATTTTAGGTAAGAATATATACAATATTCTATTACCTAAATATACAATATTTTGTTTATATATTTTAGGTAAGAATATACAATATTCTATTACCTAAATATACAATATTCTGTTTATTTATTTTAGGTAATAATATATACACAACTAATACACTAATTATGATAAAGTAAATCTTGTAATCTTGTCCATAATCTCTATCATTGATAGTTACCAACACTCAAGAGCTACCAACAATATTGAAGTCTCTTTTGGAAGAGTTCAAAGATGCGGCACTAGAAGAGTTGCTAGGTGAATTACCACCCCTAAGAAACATCCAACATCAGATAGACCTTGCCCCAGGTGTTATGCTGCCCAATCTGCCCCACCACATACTGACCCCAAAGACCATGAAACCTTACAAGAGATAGTTGAAGATTTGCTAAAGAAAAAGCATGTCAAAGAAAGCTTAAGTCTTTGTCCTGTCCCTTTGCTTTACTTACTGGTGCTAAAAAATAAGTTGCATAATATGTGTTGATAGCCAAGGTATCAACAAAATTAGAGTGAAATACAGGTAGGTTGGGAGGAGCTGTGATATTTTCTAAGTTGGACCTTAGAAGTAGATATCATCATATCATGGTCAAACATAGAGATGAGTGCAAGACTGTCATCAAAACCAAGGAGGGGCTTTATGAATGACAGGTAATGCCTTTTGGATTATGCAATGCACTCAACATTTTCATGAAGTTAATAAACCAAGTGCTCAAATCATTCACAAGTGAATTTATAGTAGTTTATTTTGACGATATTCTAAATTTTAACAAAGGAGTTGAAGAACACTTAAGTCACTTGAGATCAATTCTAAAAGTACTAAGAATTAACAAATTGTACTTGAACCTTAAGAAATGTAAATTCTTAACTGGGAATTTAATCTTCCTAAGATTCATTATAAGTGCCAGAGGAGTTTCTATTGACCAGAGAAAAGTCAAAATTGTTCAAAAGTGACCAACTCCTACTAATGCACATAAAGCTAGAATTTTTCATAAGTTCGCTACTTTCTAGAAGAGATTTATTAAAAATTTCAATTCCTTAGTGGCACCTTTTACTGAATGTTTAAAAGGGGTAAATTATGTTACGAAGCTAATAAACGAAAGCTAGTTGTGAACTAACTAAGTGCAAGCTAACTAGGGCTCCCCTATCAAATTTTAATTTGGTGTTTGAAGTTGAAACCGATGCCTCACGCAGAAGGATTGGTGCTTAAGAAGGGTAATTGAATACTTTAGCGAAAAGCCAAGTCATGTAAGAAAGAAATGGTCAGCTTATGAATAAGAATTGTATGCAATGATAAGAGCCTCAAAACACTGGGAGCACTATTTAATTTAGAGGGAATTTGTGTTGCATAGTGACAACTAATCACTTCAATTCTTAATTCTCAAAAGAGTTTTGAGCAATATGCATACTAGATGAGCATTGTACTTGCAAAGATTTACCTTTGTATTTAAACAGAAATCAAGCAAGCAGAATGTCATTGTTGATGATCTAAGTAGAAGGGTGCATATTCTCACTATGGCTAGGAGTAGGCTTTGATAATCTCCCATCTCTATATGAAACAGATAAGGATTTTAAAGAACCTAGGTAGAATGTAAAAGTAGGAATTTCAAGAGGGAATATCATCTGGATCAGGATTTTCTATTTAGGAAAAACAAATTATGCATTCTCAAGATATCTTTGCATGAGTTCTCATCAAAGAATACTATTACAATGGATTATCAGCACATATTGGTAGAGATAAAACCCTCTTAGCCTTAGAAGATAAGTATTACTGGCCACAATTGAAAAGGAAGTGGAAAGTATGTACAGAGGTGTTCCATTTGTCAAACTGCTAAGGGAACTCACAAAACACTGTTTTATACTCTACACTACCCATTCCACAAAGTATTTGGGAGAACTTAAGTATGGATTTCATCCTAGAGTTGTCCAAAACACCAAGGCATTTTGACTCAGTAATGGTAGTAGTTGACCGTTTCTCAAAAATGGCCCATTTTGTGACATGTAAGAAGAATGCAAATGCTAGTCTCATGGCCACATTATTCTTTAAAAACGTGGTAGAACTTCTTAGAGTGCCTAAATCAATAGTAACTAACAAGGATGTCAAGTTCACTGGTCATTTTTGGAATGAGCTTTGGAAAAGATTTAAGAATGAATTAAAAGTTCAGCACTAATTGCCACCCTTAATAGATGGGTAGACATAAACATTGAGACCTAGCTCTATTCCAAGCTAAATTTGCATTCAACAGTATGGTTAATAACTCTCATTTTATGATTGTTTACACCAAAGTGCTAAACTTTGTCAATGATCTCATTGTTCTTTCTCTCTTCAAAAGTCAATTGGCTAGCAAAACTATTGAGGAGGCAGTTCAATTTTTAAATGAAGTCAAGGCTCATTTAGAAGCTAGTACACACTCCTATAAACAGCATGCAGACAAGAAAAGATTTAAAACCTTCTCAACTAGTGATTTGGTTATGTCACACATTAGTAAAGGGAGAACTCCAGTGGGTACTTACTCCAAGCTGTAAGATAAAAAAAAATAGGCCCCTATAGGGTTTTGGAGAAGGTGGGTGACAATGCATATGTGATTGACTTATCAAATTCTCTCCAAATATCTCCAACTTTCAACATTGTAGATCTCTGTGAGTATTATCCAATGTATGATGGTCTGGTCTTCTGTGAATATGTTGATGCACCATCTCATGAGTTCAACACAAATCCAGGAGGAACTTTGCTTCAAGAGAAGGGCAATGATACAGGAACTTAGTTTATTATTTCATTGTTGTTTGTTTAAAGTTTATGTCCTATGCTTTATTTGTTTTATTTTATTATTCTGTCTGTTTCTTAGTTGGAAGCTTAGAAGAGGTGTCATTCTGTTATGCAAAATTTGTTATTTTGCAGGAAGGTGCTTAGCTTGTGATTGCTGTCCAAATTTTGTACTAAGAAGATTCCTTTATGGTTTATGATGCTTTCTAGATTCTTTTCTGGAGGTTTTAATTTCCTTCAAATCAAAATTTAGGCTACTACGCTACAATAGCAACCACAAATACCACTGATAATGATGATATTGTCTATAATAATAACATAAACCCTACTATTACTAGAATAAAATAACAAGATAAAGTGATATAGAGCTCCAATTTAAGTATTAATAGAGCTTTCCTTCTAAGATGTCTTCTCAGTGTATGAAAATCGTATGAGCTCGGCAAGAAAGAGAAAGGAATTGAAAAGGAAAAGAGTAAGGCACATATGTGTGATAGAACTGAAAAAACATGGAATAATATGGAGAAAGAAAACTTATGAAGGATTTTCAAAACTCCATATTTTAAACTTTGTAAACATTGTTCAGGGTTTTATGACGTTTGAGTGTCTAAGCTTTTACCTAGTTTGTTTCTTTAAAATGTAATGAGCTAGCATCTTTAATTGGACCTCTTGTCCACTCAAATGAAAATTTTATGTTTCCTATCAAAAAACGAATAAAAGAATAGGCACGATAAGACAAGAATATGGAGAGAAGAGGCAGGCAGTACATTGAAGAAATCCTAAGTACAATAACTCCTGATCTCCATTACTTTTCACAGTTTAGGATGATGTGGAAATGGAGGAATTCAATTAAAAGAAAACACTCAAGTTTCTGATTTTCTATTCAGCTCATTTATGGTTTATTAGGTACTTTGGTGTTCAAGGATTATTTTAATACGACTAAGTTATATTCATCAAAATAATTCCTAAACTACAACAAACTTTCCGAAAATAATAGAACTAAACAACTGAAAAGGTTTCTACCACAAGCTTACAAAGGTGAGGCACCAAAAATAGGGGGAAATACCCACAGGTCTTTTTGATTTATCAGCTGAGTCATTAGAGTTTTGTGGATATCAAAGGTATCACTGGAGTGCCATTACTTTAACATAAACCACACAAAAATTTTACTTAGTGTCTGTTATCCTAACTGAACTGGTTATGAGTATTTCTTCTCTTCCACCTCCCTCTATTTTCCAACCAGTCCCCTCACTGTTTCCGACTTGTGCATTCTGCAATTTCAGGACCTTCAGTAAGTTGCACCCCACTTTCACAATCTATGCTCAAGCTTACTTAGATAACTTTTTCTTCCATGTTTTCATGGAAAATGGCAACCTAGAAATTCTAAATAAACCTAACCCGCATCTTTAAATCAGCATAATAATAAGACAAAGAATTCCCAACTACTTGTGCTTGTTCCTTTCCTTAACTTCACCAACCTCATTTAGATGTTTGCTTCTCTTTTCATATGGGTTTATTTCCTTGATTGCCACTTGACCATTTAGCATTGCATTACTCTATAAGGAACAGTACACTTTTCTTCTTATCTATCCTCCAAATTCTTCTTTGTTGTTTAGAATTTCTGTTGTTTGGTAAAGTTTATACAATACTTTGACTAGACTGTTAGATTTTGAGGAGTACTTCCAAATTTGTTCTTGTGGTTACCCTTGTGTTAAAATAATGGTGCTTTATTGACACCCTTCAAAACTTCAAAACTAAGGGACTTTGGCGATACTCTTCAAACACTAAGGGACTCTAATGACCTTGTTTACAAAGGAAAGGGACATGTACTTTCCCTCAACACAAAATAAACCCATAGCTCAAAGTCAAAAGTAAAGTAGGTTAAAGTACGCATGAGTTCTCTAAATTTTTGAGTTCCTAAAAAACGAGATGTGCATTAAACTGAAAAGAGTACAAGTCATCCTTAGGTTATCAGGAACGTCTCCTTAAGCTTCAACAGCTAAGAGGCTCACTTCAGAACAAATGCCAGTGAATGCATATTATCTTTTCTTCCCCATTGAAATAACAGCATAAAAATCTCTGTTATCATAAAATTGGAAGGGATTATCAAAAAACTGGAGACAATAACTTATCATCCACAAATAAAATTGCCCAATACCATTAGTTAAAGGGGGAATTCTTCAAAAAAAAAAAAACTAAAAATAAACTTCAAGTTCAACTACAAAATGTTACTATTAATTCTCTTTCTTAATCTATTGGGAGAACTTCTAAGAAAACCTTTAAGTTTGTGAGACCCTTATAGGAAAGTCATTAAAAGTAAACAAAGATTACCAAGAAGCTCGAAATAAGAGTATAATATGGAGACATGGAATGACAATGTATGCAGTAATTATAAAGGTTCCCAGTAACCTAAAAACCTATAGCATACAAAAGGGAAATAAATCCGCAAACTCGTTATTCGAATTATAATGAAGACTTTCATAACATGTTAAGGTTCCAGATCAAAAAAATTTCTGACCTCATCTTCGGCATTCGAGTGATGCTTGTAAATCGATCTCAAGAAATGGTAATGCTCAAGAAGGGGACTAATATCGTTGTTCGTTCCGGTGGCGAAGGCCATTGCCAATCTGTGAAGTACATCGAGCTCTTTACGTATAGCCTTGTGAAACAATATGAAAATCAGAATTGGCGAGTTCTTCTCTGAGCACTTCAAAGAACCATTCATCGACGAAGAAGACGTCGAAGAATTGTCCTTGCTAACGGAATTGGACAGCACCGCCACTCCTCCGCCACCATCCCTATGTTGCAAACCCGCTAAGGGCTTTGCCATATCTTCTCTCTCTTTAGAGGCTCCCCCGGATTTTCTCAAGCTTCACTCTAACGCTGTTGTCTCGCTCTTGGCTCTATGTTTCTGAGTTTATCTCTCTACAGCTACTGTCGCTCTAACTCTTTTTTTCTACTTTTGTCGATTATTCAACTGAATTGAAGAAGATACAAGAATATCATGAGTTAGTTATTACTTATTAAAACAAAACAAAAAGTCCCTTAACTTCTTTTTTCCCAATTATAAACAAGTAGAAATCAGATTCATGTGGCGGCTTCAAACTGCATTAACCTCCAGGAATAACTTTAATAATATAAATATGTTGTTTAGATATCCATAAAAATATCAATTTTATTTTATGAAAGCATCGAATATATTATTAATAACAATATATATTTAAAAAAAAATTACTAAAATTTTGAAAATTATTGTATAATTTTATTATATAATTTGTATCAAATTTAAAATATTTTATAAAATTTTATTATATCTTAAAATAAAAAATATATATTAGTTCCGTAAATTTTATTATTTAAATAATATATATTTATAATATATATAACATATATAGTGTATATATAATTATAAATGGTAACGAAAGAGTAAAGATTTATAAATAAAATTTAACCTAGTTGATTGGATATCATACGATCTAAATTTAAAGATACAACCTAGTTGTAAAGACTTATTTAAATCATTGTGAAAATTTATCTTCAAATATATTTTTACAATGAAAAAGTAATACATGTAAGGAACAGGTTAAGCGAAGTTTCTTAATGATTCTTATGAAAAGATATTGAATAAAGTAAGATTATTCTTATAAATAAGATATCATTTATGTAAGAGAAAAGTGGTGCTATTTTGAAATAGAATTGTGTAGGGTACAATTATTTAAAAACTCTTACAAAACTATACATATATTCATGACTAAAACAACCATAATAGTTAAACCTGAATTAAGTTAAGAAAGATTTTTTTTGTGAAATATGTCATCCAATACATAAACAACAAAACAATTCAAGTGATGGATTGATGGAAAGTTAAATGAAAATTTTGAAAAGTTTACATTTTTTTCCAAAAGTTCTTTTACCCATTTGGGCTTTTCATTTATTTCGTTTTGTTTTGCCCAATTGAGCTATTAACTTTATTTTATTTCTTTGATAATTGAGCTTGTGAGCTCAATGAGCTCCGTATATATAGATGATATATGACACTTTAGGAGGGCAAGAAGAAAAGGACGAAAAGAAAAAAAAATTGTATTATTTTCAATTTAAAATTAAGCTTATTTTAGTAACGGTGTAAGTTTGTTGTGTATTTGATCGTTATATCTTGGAAGATATTTTTTTAAAATTCTCAAATACTCACGATAAGTGAAAGATTATCTTAAAGAAATCGTGTGATATACGAGACTTGATCATTTATTTTCTCAATTTTTATTTTATTAATAAGTACTATTTTATACGCATTTTTAGATATTTTTTCTTTATATAATTAAATATTTTATTATTATAATAAGTTAAAATTGTTTATTTTGTATTTATTGAAAAAATATTAATTTTTAAAATTTTATAGATTTTTATTTGATATATAGATTAACTTAGAAAGTATATGTATTTTTTCCCATTGGAACTTATTTCCATCGCAACTTATTCTAATTGCAGCTTATTCTCCTCACGACTTATTCCCATCGCAACTTGATATGTCACTTTGATCAAAACTTTCACATTAGATTTCAATAAAAAAAATTATTTTCTCACCAGCTCTAATATTGGTAACTAATTATAAAAATAAGCCACTCTTTATTGAATGATACTCGTATTTGACATATTTTACTATTCAAACGATCATTGTATTTACAGAATAGCTATCATTTGTGTTATCTAAATTTTGTATTTTTAATTTATATATATTTTTATTTCTATAATTTTAATTTAAAATGATATAATATTTATTATTAATTTGTTTTTACATGCATTATTTTTTACACATTTTGACTCCAATTCATCCGATGAACTCACCCCATTTTTATTATTTGACTACCAATATCGAGTAGCCATCGAATCAATTTCTTGACACAAGTTTACCAACATCTTGAATAAGTTCATATAATAAGTGGGAATGGCTTGATAGGCCACTTTGATTAAAACTTCTCACCTTTGTATACACCTCTCTCGGATCATCTGAAAAGAGCTCATCTTATAAAGTTATAGTTTGGGTATAAGTCCCAAATATCTTTCATAGCATGGGACTTTGTTAACACTCAAAATAGATAGAATCCTTCTTTGACCAATTCAACTGTATTTGAACTAAAGAACATCGCTAACTTGTTAAAGTTTACTTCTGGCCTGTGGCTATTCCATAGGCATACAAAAGTCTCTTCAATTCCATACATTGCTCTATACTAGCACAAAAAAAAAATCAATGAATTATCTGCAAAAATATAAATAGGTGACACTTAATTGACTCGATCCACGATGCTTAACTCCATTAATTAAACCCCTTCTCTCGGCATGATAAAGCAAAGAAGACGATCCCTCTCCACATATTAAAAATAAGTATGGACTTATATTAGATAAATCCACCTACCTGGAAATCCCATCACTCTCATCGTCTAGATAATAATTCACATTCTATGAGATTGTAAGCTTTGCTCATGTCAAATTTTAAAGCAACCCACCCCATCCATCTTTTGGATATTTTAATGGAATGAATAGTTTCATCATATGCAACAATTGAGTTGTCCATTATCTATCTTTCTGAGACAAACTTACTTTATGTTTCATTTATTAAATCAGTTAGTACACTCTTTAGCTGTTTTGCAATCACTAGGAAATTATCTTGTATATAACTATACATAAGTTAATGGGCTAGAACTCACTGACTTTAGTCGGATTATTACTTTTGGGGATAAGGGAATCTATTTATCTCTCTCAAATTAGCCAAGTACTCCATTCAAAAATTGGAAACATGCGCATCCAAGTCCACTTTGTCCCAGAATTTTGATAGAAGAAGGCCGGTATTCCGTTCACACCAAGAGCCTTATCTGGATGCATTTCGAACAATGCTGCATGCACTTCCTCATTTGTAAATTGAGCTGATATGTTTGACACATATTATTATGAAAGTTTGGTGTTTAAAACGCCAAGTACTGGGTCCAGCTCCAAGCCACCCGAAGTGGTAAAAATTTCTTGGAATTAATCGACAAAATCCCTTTCAACGGCTATATGTGAAACCATTACCCCTCCAGAACTGGTTTCAATCTTTTGGATATTATTTCTTCCTTGTCTCTGGTTCGTAAAAGCATGAAAAAAAAAGAGGTAGGTTCCTGTTACCATATGTTAGCCTGCTTAATTTTGCTCTTTGTGCCCATAACTTCTCTTCTTTGTCAAGAAGTGAATTAATTTGTCGTCTAATGCCACCCCTTGTTACATTATCTGTGTCACCCGACCTCAATGCTACGTACCACCAGCTGTTCCTTCAAATTTTTTATACGTTGCTTGATTGAACCCACCTCATTATAACTCCAGCTCGAAAGCATGTCAATAGTGCAAGAAATATTAGAGCATGCATAGATCCAAGTCGAGTATTACTCGTGCTATCAACGAGCTCGTGTTATACTCGAGCTCGTGTTGTTTTTGGACTTGGTCTGTCTAAGGCTCGAGTTGACATTGGGCTTGGTCTGTCCCATGGGTCGGATGTTTAGGATGTTATGATTGATTAAAAATAATATTAGGTTTGTTAGTCAAAATAGGAGGTGTCTAATTTAGAAGAAAATTCATGGAAGGTGGCTTACCATATTGTCAAAGATAGAGGTGCCTAACCTTATTTGAATAAAGAATAAGAAAATTAGGTAGCCTAATTTTGTTGAATGAAGAAATGTTTGGCATATGAAATGAGAACTTGAAGGCTATAAATATGGCTTCATTTCTTCATTGTTCATCATCCCAAAAATAGAGAAAAGCTTGTATGAAAAGTTCTTGAATGAGAGAATTTTGTGGGAAAATTCTCTTGGGCTTGTAATTGCTCTTGTCTTTTGGGTGTGTGAGAAAATTACTGAGAGTGTGGTTGTAACAATTTTCCACATAGTGAATTTTTCTCTGGTTGTCTTTTTGACAACGAAAGTGGTTTTTCTCTAATTTGGAGTTTCCACTATAATTCTTGTGTTGTGTATTATCTATTTCTCTGTTATTTGATATTCTGCTAAGGAAGATCTTGGGAGGGAGAATTTGTGATTATACCATTTTATCCAAATTTCCTAACATAGGGTACTTCATTTTCCGTCTTGGGTTGAACTTCGCTTGGGTAGGTTACAATGTTTGGTCTTTGGATCGGTCTAAATGTTCAAACATCAAGTTCCCCCCTCTTTCAGCTCGAGCTTCGATCAGAGATGGAAGAGTGAATACCGGGCACAGGATATGAATCATTCGACTCTCATCGTAAATGTGTATCACTTGATTGGAGAGAGAAATCCAATGCCTCTATATAAAGGGGTGTTTGGGTTAGGACTTATTATTGCTTACCTGCAAAATGGAGAAATGGTGAGAGAAAACGCTCTTTCATTTATTTTCTAATGTTGAAAGATTTTTAGTTTGATGGTAAGAATTCAACTCGTACTATAATATTCTCTGTTTGGATTTTTAGCATCTAAGCGTTGAGAACCTAACAATTTGCTATTTGCTTTTTAGGTTGATTTTTAAGAGAAACAATTTCTTTTACTTTCAAGTCATCTTTAGGTAATCTTTTTTCTTGTACCTTACCACCTTCTATTTTTTTGTCTTTATTTATTTTCTTTGTAGTTTTTATCAAAATGCAAAGATAAGAGACATTTGCTTCTAGCTTGGGCTCGTGGGAGAGTCCCTAGTATGATAGTGGGAGCTCGGGGTCTTCTAGCTCAGGTTCTTCTAATGAAACACGTTAGTCTATACCACAGTCATCTACCTCTTCCCCCCGCCGCCAGACCATACCGACTGTGAAATTGAGCATGCCTTATACTCAGATTTCAGTGTCTAGGACTTTTGGGTTGTTGCCCTAGGATGAAGAGAGAATAAGAAAGACCTATGACATCCTTTTAACATATCAGATAATGATTCCTTTTGAGGGCACCCACGATAGTGATGCACATCCAACTGGGTGGACTATTTTCATGAGAAAACTCTATGGCTGAGGGTAAGGTTTCCTCTGTATCCTCTCAGCAGGAGATTTTTGGTTAAGACGTAGCTTACACCGGGGCAATTGATGCCTAATGGGTGGAGATATCTTCTCTACCTAACACTTATATGTCAAGAACTTGGGATGAATTTGGAAATGGTCGAGTTTAATGAGGCATATGTTCTAAAACAGAACCCCACATACTCGAGAAGGGTGTAAATGTCGATGGAGTAGGATCGTGGGGTGAACGTGTCGCTCCCTAAAATTGAGAAAAATTGGAAAGAGTATTTTTTCTATGTTTCAGGTCAGTGGAAGTCCCCCACAAGTGATACTAAATTGGTAAGATGTGTCTGGAATGATACTAATGTCATGATTAGGAATATGGCCTCTCTAATCACAACCTTGAGTCTTGATGCAAAGTAGAGGTTGGTTGATATCCAAAACTATCTTCCTGAGAAAACAAACTGGAGGACTCTTTTGAACACTCCGTATTTTGTTGTGTGTGGGTTAATGTGGCACGGTGCCATGCAACCTCCTCTTAGATTGTCTCACAAACCCCAAGCTTTTTCTAGTGCCCAAGCTTCTGTTAAATGTAGGACTCCTCCTATAGATTTTGGGGGACGATTCGAGGTGGTGTCGAAAGATGGTGACCATTAGTTTCTCTTTTTTGTTACCTTATTTATGCCCCTTTTTATTATATATATATATATATTTGTTTTTTTGTATTATTTTTTTTTATTTTTTGGTGCTCAACCCATGTTATTTTTCTATTCTGCAAATCGCATGGATTTGGCCACTGACCAACTTTTTGCTCGAATGAAGAGTAAGGTGACATCGGGAGGAACCAGTGCATGTCCTACTTCTGGGGGAGGATCTTCGGTGGGTAAGAAGAGGGGTAAAGCCTCTTATGAAGGTCGTACCTCTTCTCTAAAGAAGAAAAAGAAGAAGATTTGTGCCGATGAAACCATTTTTTACCCCGAACCTGTGAATGTTTGTCCTTCTTTGCCAGAGCATCCCGGGTCCTCAACTCCCCTTACTGTCTCCAAAGAATCTAGCAATCCTTTAAGGGATTTAAAGAGGGGGAAGGCTATTATTGAGGACCTTACTACCGATACTGACGGGGTCGTGCTGAATTGGGGCCTGACACTCGAGTACGTTGATCATTGTAAGAGCCAAATCTCAGTTGATGGGTGCAAGGAGCAACTCGTTGCTATTTGCGAGGGGGCTGATATTGGCGAGGTCATTCACCATCAACTATGTCAGGTGTGTTATATTTTTTGTTTGTAATAATCAACGCATTGCAGTGTGAGCTCAATTTGTTTTGCTTAACCTCTTTTTTTGTGTATAGTTAATGTTGATTTGTGACTTTGATAGAGCTCACAACATGGAATATTTAAAGTCTGAGCTAGTAAAGGAGAAACATGTTCATGCATCATTGCGCTCGAAATACACTGCTATGCTTGCGAGAGAAGCAAAGTGGTAGAGCGAGACAATTGATAAGAAGGAGAAGCTAAAGAAGGTTGTATCCGATCTTAATGCCTGTGTTCGGCAAGTGACCGAGTTTGAGGAGGGGGAGGGGGAGGTGTGTAGACAAGCTAAGGCCTCTATCGAGGAGGTGCGACGTCAAGCAAAAGCCGACGTGGATACTATGGCACAAAAGCTCAAGTCTAGTGTCGAGCGGGCATATGAGTTGGTGATGGAGACCTTCAAGATGGAGGCCAAAAAGAAAGATTTGGGTGAATACTACTATCACATTCTGGATATCCCCGTTACACTCTCCTATAATCGAGCCTACTCAGTTGAGGAGGAAGGGGAAGGATTGGGCTCCTCTGGTGGTGAGGATGGCCCCGAGGTTCTTAGGGAAGGGACTGCTGATCCTTGAGTGATTTGCTTTATTATTCTTTTTATATATATTTTATTTTGAAAGCTTGATGTCTTTTTAGCTTGTATAGATGCGAGCAATTACTTTATACTTTTGAATGATTTTGAATAAATGAATTAATTTGGCTATTTATTGTGTATTTATGATGTTGACCTACCTTTTGTCATATATGGAAGGAAAAGAAAAAAAATTATTTAATTTTCCTTTCCTATAAAAAGGGGTTGGAGAAAAACGGTTTGATTCAAGTGTTTGAGAACCTCTTCCGTTTAAGTATAGCTTGGGAAAAAAGCTAGTACCTCTAACTTTTTTGCTCCCGCATTATGGATTCTGATCAAACAAATAGGCGGTTAGTTTGGGCTTTTCGTATTGCCAATGGTAGGCTTGAGGACGAAGTTAGTTTGCTTAAAGCTGAGGTCGTGAAACTTGAGCGTAATGTTAAAAAGATAGTGTGTGAGCTTGCTGCTTGTAAGGAGCAATTAATCGAAACCTAAGCTCGAGAAAAGAGGACCTTGGCTAGTATGGCCACTCTTGTTGATAGAGAATCACACTGGGCAAGTTTTTATATGAAGCGATCTGAAAGTGTTTTTCTTAAGGTTATTGAGGTTACCGAGGATCTAGAGCGTGGGCTGCTTTCCATGATGACAACACACCCTAAACCCATGATATATGCTCGTGAGAAGGTTGTTAAGATTCAGGCTGAGCTTTTACCTTTGTTGAGGAAAACGGTGATTCAGATACTGGTAGTGTGTCCAAGCACTTAAAGAGTTTGTAGTATTATGTGCATAGTTTATGATTAGTTTTTTAAATAAAGGCCAATATGAGTGGTGTGTAATACTTAATTTTTTTTAATAATGAACAATTAGAGCGGTATGTGTTTATGTATAATGCATATTTGGTATAATGTAATTGTAAGGTATTTAGTAAGATCTAGGTGACTGAACTTGGGTCTTGATTGATTCTTGAACGAGGCGCTCTCTATATATATATTTTTTAACTGGTAGAGCACTAACCTAGTTCCTGACCGGGGTGGGTCGCTCGACCTCTTCAAATTGTTAGGGCACCCTACCCGATTTATTTATCTAGGTGCGTAGCCCCTGATGCCCATTATAATGGAAAGATCTTGACTTGATTCTTGACCGAGGTGCTCTATTTTTTTTTGTTTTAACTGGTAGGGCGCCCTACATGATTTATTTATCTAGGTGTGTAGCCCCTTATGCCCATTGTAAGGGGAAGACCTTGTATAAATGATCAATTGCTACAAAAAAAATATTTCATAGATACACGTTGTGCGTCGTTGTTACAAAAAAAAAGATATGTGGGTTAATACATGTGTTTTTAGAAATAGTATCTTTTTAAGTGTCTGGCATTCCAGCTTGTGCCCTCTTCCTTGCCTTCGATGCTTTTCAATAAGTAGGCCCCTCATGGTGTTATCTCCATTATTTGATAAGGCCCTTCCCAATTTGCACTCATTTTACCAACCATCAATTCTCTTTTGTTAGGGAAAACCCTTCTGAGAACCTAATCACCCATAGAAAATGTTTTGAAGGGCACAGTTTTGTTGTAGTATTCTGATATTGTTCTTTTTTGTTTGATCACCCTTCTTAAAGCTTCATCCCTTTTTTCCTCCGCTAAGGTGAGTTTGAATGCTCTTCTTATCTCGTTTTGTTCCTCTATTAGGATTGATCTAGGGGTAGGGATTGTTACTTTGGTAGGTATAACCGCTTCAGTTCCATATACTAGGGAGAAGAGGGTCTCATTTGTTGTTTCTCAGGGGTTTGTTCTAACATCCCATAACGCTCCTATTAACTCCTCCACCCACCGTCCTTTTGGCCCTTTCTAGCTTTTTCTTCAATAAAATGATGAGTAACTTGTTGGAGGACTCTACTTGACCATTGACCTGGGGGTAGTAGGGTGTTGAGTGGCCTATCTTGATATTGTATTTGAGAGCGAATGCTTTGATTTTTCGACCCGTGAATTGCCGCCCGTTATCTGTAACAAGTTCTTTGAGGAGACTAAATCGACAAATTATGGATCTCCATATGAACCTGATCACCTCCTCTCGAATTCTTGTTAGGGCTTTTGATTCAATCCATTTTGAAAAATAATCGATTGCGACCAAGATAAACTTTTTCTGGTCCATGCTTATGGGCAAAGGCCTTACAATATCGAGTCCTCATTTGTAGAAAGGCTATGGACTTACTACTCACACCATAGCATTGGGGTGTGTGGGTTAGGGGGCCAAATCTTTGGCATTTTTCACATCTCTAAATGTATTTAATGCAATCATTCAGCATAATGGACCAATAATAACCTTGTCTCATAATTTTCTGGGATAATCTTCTACCACTAGAGTGCGAACTGCAATCTCCCTCGTGTGCTTTACACATAATTCTTTCAACTTCTTCTATGGCTATGCATAGGAGGCTGGAGTCAAGTAGGATTTTGTGGTACATTTCACCTATCTCAATCATATATCAGCTTGCTTTAGCTTCAATTTGCATCGCGGTTGAGCAGTTTTCTGGTAGGTCCCCTCTATCTAAGAAATTATAGATCGGAGTGTACCATGTGGTAGAGATGTCTGCGTGATTGTTCTCATTTCGAGCTATTTGTTCGATCTTGAACTTTGAGAATTTGGAGCACTCGCTCTTTAATCTCTTCGAGTATTTCTTCATTTTCATGTCCCTTACTTCAAACGTTCCTAGAAACTAATTGAATATGAGCCTAGAGTCACTACGTAGGGAAATTCTATCTACCCCTAACTTTTTTGTAGCCATGACTCTGAATATGGTAGCTTCGTACTCTGTGTTGTTGTTGGTTGCCTGAAAATCAAGCCTGACTCCATACTCAAAGCAGTTGTTTTCCTTATCCATTATAACCACCCCTAGTCCTCCGCCATTAAAGTTGTGTGCTCCATCTACAAATACCTGCCAGGTTGGTGCATTTGTTTGGTCTATTGTGCATACCTCTACGGTCTCTATTGTGTTAACAACCTCAGGACCATTAGTGAACTCGACCACAAATTCGGCCATAGCCTATCCTTTGAAGGCTGCTCTAGCCATGTATCTAATATCGTACTCTCCCAACTCTATGACTATCTAGGCCAATCTTCCTACAACCTCTTATTTTTTCAATATATTTTTGAAAGGGTGTGAGGTGAGTACTATGATTGTATGTGAGCCAAAATAATGTTTGAGCTTACGTGCGATAATTTTGAGAGTGAAGGAAAGTTTGTCTATGGTGGGATATTTGCTTTGGGCCTCTGTTAAAATTTGGCTGACATAGTAGATAAGGTGTTGAATTTTTTTCCTTTCTGTTATTACATGACACTGTAGGTCTAGTGTGTGACAACCAAATATAGATAAAGAATCTCCCCTGATAGTGGGCTGGCTAAGACAAGGGGATTACTAAGGTATTTTTTTATTTCTTCGAAGGCCATGCTACAGTTTTCATTCCAAAAGTCATTCATGCTCTTTCTGAGCATCTTGAAGAAAGGCATACACTTGTTCGTGCATTTAGCAATGAATATGCTCAATTCCTCTATCCTTCCATTTAGTTGTTGTATACCTTTGAGATTAATAGGTGGTTCATGTTCACCAGTGCCTATATTTTGTTAGGATTGGCCTTGATTCCTCTTGCTGATACGAGGTACCCTAGGAATTTTCCTATAGCCATACCAAAAATGCATTTTTTGGGGTAAGTTTCATGCCATACCTTTGTATCACTTCGAATATCTCCTATAGGTCTCTGATATGGTTCAGGGGTTGAGTTGACTTAACCACCATATCGTCAATGTACACTTCTTGGTTCCTACCCATTTGCCTTTTAAACATTTTGTTGATGAGGCGTTGATATGTTGCACTTGCATTTTTTAGTCCGAATGGAATTCTTGTGTAGCATCATGGTCCTTATTTTGTTATGAAAGAAGTTTTTTCTTCATCCTCAAGATGCATTTTGATTTGATGATACCCAGAATATGCATCCAAGAAGCTCATCAACCCAAACCTAAAAAAGGCATCTACTAGCTGATCAATGCTTGGGAGGGGGAAACAGTCCTTAGGGCATGCCTTGTTTAGATCAGTGAAGGCTACACACATGTGAGATGCACTGCATGCCTTTTTTACTAGTACCACATTTGAGAACCACAAGGGATATTTGACTTCCCTAATAACCCCTACCATTTTGAGGCCAGCTACATGCTGTTTGATTGCCTCATTTTTCTCTCTATGGAACTTTCGTTTCCGTTGTTGGATGGGTCTGGTTTCTGTGTCAATGTTTATTCAGTGGGTTATGACTCGTGAATCAATTCCTGATATGTCTGTAAGGGTCCACGCAAATATGTCTACATTGGCTTTTAGAAATGACAAGAGCTCATCCTCGAGTTCTATTGTTAAGTAGTCACTGATTTTCACCGTGTGACCCTTTCCCTCCTTATCAGTTAAAACATCTTTTACCTTATTTAGAAAGACCGACCTCGTTATGCTTTTATTCCTTGTTCACTTTGGGGGGAGGCCTCTCGGTGATTGCTATTTGGGGGTAGCTCCCTTTATTGTGGTATTATAACAACTCCTGGCATTCTCTTGATCTCCTCTCAACTCTTTGAGGCCTTCAGCCATGGGGAATTTGATTACCTGGTGGAAGATGGAAGGGACTGCTTTCATGTTGTGTATCCAGGGTCTTTCGAGGATGGAATTGTAATGTGTTGAGGTGTCGATGATAACAAAATTGGTCATTACTATCACCCTTTTTGTCACGACGGATAAGATCATTGTTCCTTTGGTGTAGGTGGTGCTGTTGTTGAATCCTACAAGACACAACTCTATTTTGACGATGTACGTGTCTCCTAGCCCGAGGGGCGAGGCAGTTGAAAGGAATAGGAGGTCTACTAAACTTAGTGTCAATCATTACCCGTCAAACGTCACAAGGCCCGATCCTCGGGGTTATCACCAGGGGGTCCTCGTGATGGGATGCGGTCTCATCCTTCTCTGTGAAAGTTATTCTCATAGGGGGTCCTGCTTTATCCAAAGCGTATACGTGGGGTGCGTTATGCAACTCCCTTGCAAATCTTTTGCAAGCGTTATTGGAGACCTTGTTGACTCATAGCCCTCCATGTATGGAGTGGATGGTTTTAATGATGGGCCTTCCACGAGGCTCTTTTCCAATGCTTGATGAGTATGTTGGTCGAAACATTCTTCATTCGCCTTGGTAGCCTCCTCTTCTATCTTCATTTGTTGTGATGAGCTCTTTGTAATATCCTCTAGCCAACAATGCCTCCAATTCTCTTTTGAAGTTTCTGCAGTCTCTTTCTCGTGGCCTATATCTTTGTGAAAAACACATCATTTTGACACATCTCTCCCTAGAGTATTCATCTTGGGTGGCCACCTAGTCTTAGGCTCCCTCTCTATTTTTTGTATAATATGGGTTAAATCAACTTTTAAAGGAGGGCCCTTGAAGGAAGATAATGATCTTCCCGATGTTTCCCTTTTTTTCAGGCAGCTTTTGTTTATCGCCCAATTTTTGTTTACCGACCAATTTTCTGCTTGCCTGTTGCTTCCAACAAATCGTTTGTTTTTGTAAGTTTGGTGTGTTTGGTTCGGGCTTGTTCTCCTTTTTTCTTTGTTTAGGGTGGGGATCAACTCTCCTCCCATTCGGCGATCTTTGGCTAGGCTATGCTCTCTTTCTAAGTTGATGAACTTTCTGGCCTCCCCATACGCTTCCTCCAAGGTACATGGTACATTTTTAGTCAATTCCGACATGCCCCGCCTGAAGGCTTCTATAGCAATAGAACTAGGGCAGTCAGTGATTTCCAATTTTTCTTCTCTGAATCACTTCATGTATCCTTCAATGGGCTATTTTTCCCCTTGTATAATTGAAAAGAAGTGATAAGATTCTTTTCTTAAGGGTTTGTTACAGGCGTAGTTGGTGATAAATAATTTGGCGAATTGCGGGAATGAGGCTATGAACCTGGGAGGTAAATTGTTGAACCATTTATGTGCACCATTGTAGAGGGTGGCTGCAAATAGCTTGCACATCATCACGTCTCTCTTTGCATGGTTGAGGCTCATGGGTGCCATAGTAGTTTTGAAATGTTGGACATATGTCACTAGATCCTTCATCTCAAAATATTCAGGGCATTTGGAGCATTAAACTTGGGAAGAGGTTCATCATTTTCAATTGCATTTAAGAAGGGAGAGATGTGTACAATTGTTTGCAATCTCTGTCCACCTCGTAGAGGGCTTTTCAATTTTCATGCTTCTCACTTGTTTCTTTCAAAGCCTCATTTTGCCTCTTGTTTGTTCTCCTCTAAGGCTTAAATCCGTGTTTCCTAGCTTATTTTTTCTTGGAGCCATTGCTTCTTATCAAGATGAGCCAAGCCAGAAGGGGGTTTCTCTCAACTTCATGCTCGGTAGATCGAAGCTCAAACTGACTACGTCCTCTTACCTCTCCATTAACCGGATTGACAGTAGGATTTTAAAGGATTCTTTCCTCTACTTGAGAGCATAGAGCTCTATTTTCTCTTATGGTTTCGTCGAACTCTTTCCTAAGTTCGAGCAACTGACGAGATAACTCTCGATAGAGGATGCTATCTTCTGCCTTCGGCCTATTGGTTGCCGATGCTATCTTCTAGTTTCGAGATTGGTCAAATTAGACCATCTTTCAGACCGAGTTATAGCCATGATTTTTGAATTGTGAGTAGTACGCAATGAACTTTCCTAACTTCTCTCTAAGATCGAGAGGAGTCCCTATAGGATATGGGGTCAAAAACTTGTGATTGACCTCAGAATCTAAGCCCTACGGTGGGTGCCAAAATGTTGAGACTTGATATCTTATAGAGAAAGATTAGAGAAAGATGCATGTAAAGGGCTCAATGTGTAGATCCTTATGAGTGGTCCATCTATTTATAGCACATTTACGGGTACAAGTGTCAGCGATACAATGTGTACATGTAACTACATGTTAAGGGGACATGTTTAGCCTAAAGTATAACGTGTCAGATATCTAGGTCAAGTATTACTCGTACTGTCAACGAGCTCGTGCTATACTTGAGCTCGTGCTGTTCTTGGGCTTGGTCTGTCTAAGGCTCCAATTGACATTGAGCTTGGTCTGTCCCATGGGTGGAATGTCTAGGGTACTTCATCTTTCGTCTTAGACTGAACTTGGCTTAGGTAGGTTATAAGGTCCGGTCTTTTGGTCAGTTTGATTGTCCAAACAAATACTAATAATATTGTTAGTATATATACACAATGATTACAATTATTTCAATTTTTATTTGTTAAGTTATTATTGTAACATTTATTTTTTTATTAAGTAATTATAATTATAATTTAAGATACGAAGAAAAATATATATTTCTAACTTATTTTTAATATGAAAACTATATAATAATATATTAATAACGTCTAGTGATACATTCATTGCAATGATAAGCATAAATTGTAACTTTTATAATATTAATTTATGTAATTATAAAATATGATAGTAATTAAATTATTAAATGATGGATACGTTTTTCCTAACTACATGTAATATAGTAAATGATAAACTTGTAAATTATAGAGTAATAAGATTAGACTAGTAAATTTTTTTTAAAAGTTGAAACTTACTCTTTTAGTCTTTTATAATAATAATTATTATAAGGTTATAAAATAAAAGATATGTTCTAAGTTCGAACTTAATATAAACATAAAAAAAATAATTATGTATGGTTAATTAGAAGTATTAGAATGCTGATATTCGAATTTTGATTTTGTTTTGGAATTCAGAGTAAGGGTGTTTATTGTTCGGTTCGGTTTGATTTTAAATAATTTTTTTTAACTAAACTGAGGCATTCATATTGTTCAAATCGAACCAGATTGGACTGTTTGACTAGCCAAAATATTATAACCGAACGATTTGGTTCGATTTAATTAACGGTTTTGAACAGTTAATAATATATAAATACTTAAGTTGTTATCGAAATCCAAAAACAAAAATATTAGACATGAAAATATAAAGTCCAAATATATCATTTACATAGATTATACAAACATACACAAACATCTAATATGTAAAACATAGACAATTCCCTAAATTTTGATGATTATAGTTTATATGTAATGCAAGTTGCGGTAATTTAATGGAAACAATAAATAAATGAATGCTAAATCAACTGCCTATATGTAATGCAAGTTGAAAAAAATCAAATGATCTGAAAGCTAAGTTAATAAAAAAATCAAATTATAAAATGCACCTAAATCACCTTTTTATTTTCATAGTTAAGTCTAATAATAACATGAATATAGAATACAAATGACTTGAGAGCTAAGTTAATAAAAAATCAAATTAACAAAAGCTAACATATAAAAAAATACAAATACACAACATTCAAACAAAATCCCATACAAAATATACATGATCTGACACTCCAATACTCCATGAAATAGCCTTTCTAGTAAGCTCGTTCAAATTGAACATAAAAAGGGAGTCTATCAGTCTACTGATATTTTCTAATTACGTTAACCTAAATAAATTGTTCTTATGAATATGTCTCATACCTATTTTATCCGTGGATTATTGAACGCGAGGCGAACCAAGGCGACACAAGGCTAACCGAGACAAAGCGAGGAGACGCGATGAGAGGCCAATTGGCGCCTGGCTGGTGGTGAAAGGCTGGAGGCGACAACGGATTTTAGCTTAGGGTTTCGGGGTCACAACGCGAGGATAGTTAGAAACTGAAAGTCTGAATTATATGGATGTCCAAATATATACGCTAAATTATAATTTTTTAATTATTTATTAAAACCGGTCCGATCTGGTCCGATTGGTTTAAAATTTTGTATAACCGGACCGAAACATTGAAAAATCAGTTTTACTTAATACAAATCAAACCGGACCATTTTTTTTATTAAACTCTTTAGTCCGGTCCAGTTTTTCGATTTAACTTGATCCGAATCAGTTTTTGGACACCTCTAATTCAGAGAATGAGTAACAATGATTTTACTCCCATGCTAGTTTAAGCTTTTTATTTTTCGATTTTCTACAAAATAAAATAATAAATATTTTAAGTTTTATTTCAAAAAATACTTAATTTTAAAAAATTAGATTTTTTTTATCTCTTTTTGAAAAAGAAAGAAACTTCTTTAATTAAAAGTTAAAGTCAAACCATAACATAAAGCCTTAAACTTAGAGCTTGTTCAAATTCCACGTATTACCACGTAAAACATACCTACTTAATTATGAGCAATATCATTATTTAATATTGAGCTCTAACAGTCAATTGACAAATGATTTCAGTAAGCTAGCACTCTCCAATTAGATTTGAGTTCGAGTTATTAACACATTAAATAGTCAATAAATCATTAAATTTCAATAATATCTCTTCACACTTAACATCTTCTATCCAAACTAAATTGTAAACCTCTTCACTTTGCATGGAGCTCAATTGTTAACGGAATAAAGTGCCAAGTATATTATCAACATTAGTACCAAATACTTGTCCATACACATCCCTTATAATACATCAAAAATTCAACTTACTATTTGTATACAAAGACCATTATTTAAGTGGGTGATTAAGATTGATATTTTTTTAATATTTAAACAATAAAACTCTTCTAGTAATACGTAAGTTGAAAATAAATATTAATAATGATCTAAAGTTTCTTTCGTGCAAATATTTACTAACGTTTTTCATATCTCATACACTATCATTGTCACAACTTCTAAATAAATATGAATATATTTTTTAATTATCACTTATGTTATTTTTATTATTGGTAGAATAGTATATTTTTAGTATAAAAAGATTGCATCTTAGAAGAGAACCATATCTCTTTTATAATTGGATATTTCTAT
The DNA here is from genome assembly GCA_033030585.1 of Hippophae rhamnoides. Lineage (NCBI taxonomy): Eukaryota > Viridiplantae > Streptophyta > Magnoliopsida > Rosales > Elaeagnaceae > Hippophae > Hippophae rhamnoides. Next base: position 42,598,607 of record CM065436.1, on the reverse strand, counting down.
AAAGCATGAGAGGATGATTCCATGACATTATTACATAGGTAGCAAATTGCATTGGTCATTATATATCTTCTGGTTGGCTCAACTTTATCGTAGAATACCTTTCTCTTCCCATCTCTCCTTTCTCTCTTGTATTTCATCACATAGATGTATTCTCTTTTATTTCTTTATTAATTTTTTTCATTTTTAATAAAATAATTATATTTAATACCAAAAATTATCACCTTAAATAAACTCAATAATATAAATTGAAGGTTTGTTTTGAGATATAATAAAACTATCAAATATTTTAATAAAATTTTCTACATTTTATAGTTCCAATATTTTCCTACATTTGGTAAAGAAGTTGAATAAGTGGAGTCGTTCTTTTTAACTTATAAAAAATATTATTTTTTAATTAAAAATATTTTAATTTTATTCTTATAAAAATATCAATTTTAAAAAAATTTAGATTAATTTAATTAAAAAAATACAAAATCAAATTGGATCCAAAACCCCATTATTCTTCCCAAAGGGACATGCGTCAGATCTTCCCAATCCATGTTCGAATCCGATGATGATATTCAACAACGTTAACCCAAACCCAGAAATCGATTAACCCCCCAAAACACCCTCCTCTCTTTGCTGTTTCTTTGTTCTATCATCTTTGTCTTCGGAGAAACGTAATCAATGGCGGGTTCTTCTCTGATGGATAATCTGTTTCAACACACTTTAGAGGACCTAATTAAGGGTCTTCGAAATCAACTCATCGGCGAGTCAGCTTTCATCTCGAAATCCATGGATGAGATTCGCCTTGAGATCAAGTCCACTGATCCCCACACCAAGTCTATCGCTCTCCAGAAACTCTCGTACATCAGTTCCCTTTACTTCTCTGACATGTCGTGGGCTGCTTTTCATGTCGTTGAGCTCATGTCTTCCACTCGCTTTGTCCACAAGAGGATCGCTTATCATGCTGCTTCCCTTTCTTTTCTGGAGTCAACCCCTGTCCTTGTTCTTATCACCAACCAGCTTCGCAAGGATCTGTCTAACACCAATGAGTTCGAGGTAAGTCTGGCTCTTGAATGTTTATCTAGAATTGCCACCGTTGATCTTGCTAGAGATTTGACTCCTGAGATTTTCACACTACTTGCGAGTAGTAAGGTGTTTGTGAGAAAGAAGGCAATTGGTGTGCTCTTGAGGGTGTTTGAGAAGTACCCAGATGCAGTCAGGGTTTGCTTTAAGCGTTTGGTTGAGAATTTAGAGAGTTCTGATCCTCAGGCTGTGTCTGCCGCTGTAGGTGTCTTTTGCGAGCTTGCTTCCAAAGAACCTAGATCTTATCTACCCTTAGCGCCAGAGTTTTATAGAATTTTGGTTGATTCCAGGAACAATTGGGTGTTGATTAAGGTATTGAAGATATTTGCCAAGTTGGTTCCTCTTGAGCCAAGGCTGGCCAAGAGGGTTGTGGAGCCTATATGCGATCACATGAGAAGGACTGAAGCAAAATCGTTGGTATTTGAGTGTATTAGAACTGTGGTGTCTAGCTTGACTGATTATGATTCAGCTGTCAAACTTGCGGTTTCAAATATAAGGGAGATGTTGGTTGATGATGATCCAAATCTTAAATATCTTGCTCTGCATGCACTTTCCATTGTTGCACCGAATCACTCATGGGCAGTATTGGAGAATAAGGAGGTTGTGATAAAGTCCTTGAGTGATTTGGATCCTAATATCAAACTGGAGTCCTTGCATCTTGTAATGGCAATGGTTTCTGAGAGCAATGTGGCTGAAATTTGCAGGGTTTTGGTCAACTATGCATTAAAATCTGATCCTGCATTCTGTAATGACATTTTGGGGTCGGTTTTATCAACATGCAGTAGAAATGTATATGAGGTTATTGTCGATTTTGATTGGTATGTATCACTTTTGGGAGAAATGTCAAGAATTCCACATTGTCAGAAGGGTGAAGAAATTGAGAAGCAGCTCATTGATATTGGTATGAGGGTCAAGGACGTTAGACCAAAGCTTGTTCAGGCTGCTCGTGATTTGCTCATTGATCCGGCATTACTTGGCAATCCCTCTCTACACAGAATATTATCAGCTGCTGCTTGGGTGTCAGGGGCATATGTCGATTTCTCAAAAAATCCATTTGAACTCATTGAATCACTCTTACAACCTCGTACAAATCTCTTGCCACCATTGATAAGAGCTATATATGTGCAGTCTGTTTTTAAAGTCTTAGTCTTTTGCCTACAATCCTACTTCCTGCAAAAGGAGAATACTTTGCCGACATCATGCCCCGAACCCGAAAATTTGACACCGGGTTTTCCTGAATTGGTGTTTGAAAGTAAAACCAAGGAAGGTTCTAATTTGGCAACAGACCATGCTTCTGTATATAGTAAACAGGAGGAACAATTAAACTCCAGGGTTTTAAACCACCAGTCATTCGATGACCATTCTGCAGAACATAGAGAAACCAACATTATATCTGGCCAGGGGTCTACTTCAATCGTAAAAGACCTTTTCACCTATGAATCTATTTCAAACATTCTAAATGCAATTAAATTGTCTTTGGGACCACTGTCCATAAGCCATGATGTAGAACTCCTTGAAAGATCGCGGAATTTACTTTGCTTCATTGAATTCATTAGACAAGAAATCCCTGATTGCTTAACTCACAAACAAGAAAGTTTGTCCAGGGACGAATCAGAAGCTACCCAATTTATTGAACTGATGAATGATGCCTTTATCAATGACCTTGGTCCAGTCTCAGTACATGCTCAGAAAAGAGTTCCCCTACCCGATGATTTGGTACTTAAGGAGAATCTTGAGGACATAGAAGCAATCTGCCATGATGTTCAACTACCATCATTCAACTCATTTTCTCTTGGAAGTTCCCAGCATCAAGAGAGCATGGGTGTTTCAGTTCTTAACATTGAGAATAAAGAGGAATCAGAAACATCAAATGAATCCACTTTATTACTTGCTGAACACCGTAAGCGCCATGGGCTATATTACCTTCCTTCTGAGAAGAATGAAATCACATCAAGTCATTATCCGCCTGCCAATGACCTTAAGCATGATGATACTGAAAATCTAGTTACACTTACAGAACAATCACTTGCTCCAAAGAAAAAGCCGAACCATGCGAAGCCCAGGCCCGTTGTAGTGAAATTAGATGAAGGGGATCAGTGGACTCTTGCAGCCAAGCTGCAGCCAAAAGTTGATACAATTTCTAGTGCTGTGCTGGATGTTCTAATAGGCAGTGATACTAAACCCAATTTATCTCAAAATAAATCATCTAAAGCGTCATCTAGCAAGGAAAAAGGAAAGGATAAACTAAATATTGATTATCCTTCTGAATCAAAAGAAAATTTGGGTGATTTGGAAAAGGATGATGGTGGAAATCCAAGTTCAAGAAAAAGCAAACACCGTAAACATAGAAAAGAGAGAAGACATAGAAGTCCTAGGCATGTTGAAGATGTAAAGGATGAAGTGATTCAACAAGGAAAGCAAAAGAGTAGTCGTGGCCATGGTAGGCATAGAACTCTGCAAAAATCAGATGTGCCTTTGAATGTGGTTCCACATAGATCGGTGGTCCCAGATTTCCTTTTATGAGATTAGAAGTTTTCATTCTTTATTTGTCATCATCTGCCTCCAAGACCTGCGTGGTGAGCTTTCTTTTATTTAAAGGCATCAAGAGTCAAGGTCAGTTCTGACATAGATTTTGTAAATTTGTTTATTGTCAAAGTTTGTGGCTTTCTTATGCTGATGAATTTGTTTTCCATGCTATAAAGTTTTAGTTTCATCAAGTCTATTGACTGACACACAAATTTCGTGTTTTATGAATACGCAAATATACGTATCACAACAAGTAATATAATGATAAGAAAATATAATTCCAATAGAGATTATTTTATTAGAAATTAATTTTTAAAACTAAAAAAAATAAAAATTAATTTTTTTTGTGTTTTTATATTTTAAGGAAGTAAAATTAAAATAACTAAAAGTAAATACCGGTCGTTAACTTCTCGCACCCCTGTTGCCGCCGTTTCAATTAAATCAGATTTGATAACTAAGAAACTATATGAGAAAATATCTAGGAATACTTAATTCTCTAATTTTGTAAATATGTGAATTGCTAAAATCACTCAATATAATTATCAATTAATTAATTATACGATTAATTGAATCTAATCTAACATGTATTCCTCTTTTAAGTAAACTATACACCATATAATAATTAATTTAATTATTCTCATGCCAATTAAATTGTATACTACTTATTAAGTTCATCAATTATGGATCATATACATAAGAATTGTACATCTCTTCTTGGAAACTATGCATATTATTTAATCAAGACAAACAATTAAATAATTCTCTCAAATCTATTTAATTACTTCTATAGATAAATTGTTGGTCAAACAATTAATAACATAAAAATCAGATTAAATAAAATATAATTAAATTATAATTATAATTGAGGTAAAATATTAGATCATCACATGGTAAAAATTAGGTTCGTAAGATTCCTAGATTAATAAATTAACTACACATAATTTTGTTTATAAAACTCATATTTTTCATAAAAAAAGACATAAAAATTGATAAAGAAAAGAATAAAAGAAAAAATATAATTAATCTCTTGACTTGTAGTGCTAATCTCCTTTTGAATTTCTACCAAAATTGTATTTCCTTTTGAATTTTTTTCTCTTTTTAACTCTAAAAAATGATGAAAATTATGCTAATGGCATCTTATTAGGGTTTATGTGGTAATTAGGAGCTTACATATAGCTCAGGTGTAATCTAGACCGTCAGATCAAGAGTTGAGATCAAAATAAGCAAAATCAACAATGTTAGCCAATCACAGCGCCACACATGGCACACAAAATTTAATGGGTGAATCAAAGAGCGACACGTGATAGGGGAGTCCGGTTCGAGTCAACGCCACGCGGCGCAACGTGATTCGCTGTAACGGATGGTGTGGCGTACGGATGGAGCGATTGGACGAGTAGAGTAGTGACACGTGGTGTGAAGGTTTGACCGTGCTTCGAACTCGGATTGAATGCAGTGTCGACACGTGGCACACAGTTCGTTGCTCCTCACACGTGGCTATTTTCGATTCGTTGTCTATACTTGCGTGGCTTGCCCAATCAGTTCCTCTGCTTGCGTAGCAGGCCAAGTGGTAGCATCTGATTGGCCCTGTGTTAAAAATTAATAAAAATTCCAAAAAAATCCTAAAATTTATATTTTCCCCTCTTTTCACTAAAATATTTATATTTTAGTATTTTTAGCCCTAAAACTACTATTTGTTGAATAAAACTAGTAAATATTAAGTAAAAAAAGTGCTCTAATGACTCCAAAAAGTTCACACAGTCTACAATATCAACCTTTGATTCCATACTTTCAAAGTTAAAACAAGTTAAGTTGTTTTTTGGTGAGTTTATGTTCTTGTTCATAGCATCATGTGTAGCAGTCTTAAGTATGGGCGATTCAATAGATCCTTTTAAGTTTCCCCCACAATCAATAACATTTATTCTTAAGTATTCATTAGCATTATTAATATAAGAAGGTTTAGATGCTTTGAAAACTTTAAGCATTACTTGTTTATCTTGCACTTTCATTATAAGTTCATCTTTTTGTACATCAATAAGTGCTCTTCCGGTTGCTAAGAATGAATGACAAAGTATAATAAAAATGTCATGATCTTCTTCCATGTTTAGCATAATGAAGTATGCCAAAAAGATGAATTTGTCTACTTTTATTAGCACATATTCTACCACACCCCAGGGTCTTTTAATTGATCTGTCTGTCATCTGCAATGTTACTGAAGTGGATTTAGTTTTACCAATCCTCAATCTCTGGAAGACTAATAATGGCATAAGATTAATGCTAGAACCCAAGTCACATAATGCTTTCTCAAAATGGATGTTCCCAATAGTGCAAGAGATGTCAAAACTATCTAGATCTTTCAACTTTTGGGGTAGTTTTATGGCAAGGATGGCACTACAATCTTCAGTTAAGGTTATTATTTCATTATCTCCAATCCTCCTTTTCTTTCACAAGATGTCCTTTAGAAATTTGGCATAAGAAGACATCTGTTCAAGTGCATCTGCAAATGATATGTTTATGTGCAACTTCTTGAAGACTTCTAGAAATTTTGAAAACTGGTTATCTGACTTTTGTTTTTGCAGTCTTTGAGGGGAAGGAATAGTAGGTTTGTAGAAGTTACTCTCTTTTTTGCTGAATTATTTCCTTTCCATCACTCTTTATCCACTAATTTCTCTTCATCTTTTTTAGTTTTCGGTTACTCCTTATCTCTTTTAGTCTTATGTTCCTATTCTAAAGTTTTACCACTTCTCAAGGCTATGGCGTTGCACTGGTCTTTATCTTCTCTTCGTGGGTTTACAATTGTGTCACTTGAAAGGTTACCTTTGACTTATAGCTTGAGCAAGTTGCTCCATTTGGTTCTCCTAATTTCGAATTGAAGCCTATTGAGTAGACACTTTTGTATTTACTTATTGCATGAAGTCTTTCATCATCCCCGTTAAAGCATTTGTGTTGTCCTCAGTAGGTGATTTCTTCTCTTGGGCTTGTGATTGCTGTGGTTGTTGAAAATCAGGTGGTAGAAATGATTGATGATTGAATTGATTACCACCTTGATTGTTATTACTCCAAGAGAAATTTGGATGTTGTCTCCATCCTGAGTTATATGTGTTCGAGTATGGATTATTTTTTTGATTCACATTACCCACATAGCATACAAATTCAGGATTATTTGGACAATTATCAAACAAATGAGCTCCTCCACAAAACACACATGACACTCCTGAATCTTAGACCTGGTTTATAATCGTTGGCGAGTTTTGAGCCTTCAAAAGATTAACTAAATATGACACTTGAGTTGTAAGTGCTGTGATATCATTTATCTCATGTACTCTGGCTACTCTTCTTTTGGTTGGCATTCTGTTGATTGACCATTCATAATTATTGTGAACCATTTTTTCAAGTAAATCATAAACTTGATTGTAAGATTTGGCTAACAAAGCTCCATTAGCAAATCATCAACAATAGTTCTTGTTTGAGTTAATTTATTTATTTAGTTTTTATTTAGACATCTTTTTTAGTATTCTAGAAACATAGTTGAGTCTATTGCATAAGTAGAGTTCATAAGGGAAAAATCTTTTCTTTAGATCTTAAAATTGGGCATACTTTGAAGTCAATAAGGCAAGTTGTCATTCAAGAGAAAAAAATGACTAATCCATTAGACATAAACAATAATGAGTTAAACTTGAACAATCAAATGCTTTTGATGGATGATAGAGATAGAACTATGAATGAATATGCAATACCTAGGTTGAAAGGGCTAAATTTAGGTATTACAAGGTCAAACATTCAACCTAATCAGTTTGAGTTAAAGTCACTTATGTTTCAAATGTTACAAATAGTTGGATAATTCGGCGGATTATCAATAGATAATTCTCATCTACATCTCAGATTTTTTATTGAAGTTAAAGATTCATTCAAGTTTAGTAGTGTGACAAAGGAGACATTTAGGCTTAGATTTTTCTCTTACTTTTTGCGAGACCGTGCTTAAGATTGGCTAAACTCTTTGCCACTTGATTCTATTACAACTTGGAATGGTTTGGCGGATAAATTCTTGATGTGTGTACGTATCGCAACAAATAATATAATGATAAGAAAAGATCGTTCTAAGGAGATTATTTTATTATAAATTAATTTTTAAAACTAAAAAAATAAAAATCAATTTTTTTGTGTTTTTATATTTTAAGAAAACAAAATTAAAATAACTAAAACTAAAACTAAATAGTAATAATTAATTAAATCAGATTTGGTAACTAAGAAGATATATGAGAAAATATCTAGGAATACTTAATCACCGTATTTTCTAAATAAATAAATTGTTAAAATCTCCCGATATAATTATCAAGCAATTAATTACATGATCAATTGAATCTAATTTAACATGTATTCATCTTTCAAATAAATTACACACCATATAATAATTAATTTAATCACACTCATGGCAATTAAATTGAATATACTCCTTAAGTTCATCAATTATGGATCACATATATAAAAATCATACATCTCTGTCTAAAAACTATACATGTCATTTAATCAAGACAAACAATTAAATAATTCTCTCAAATTTTATTTAAGATAAATAAATTGTTGGCCAAAAAATTAATAGCGTAAAAGTCAAATTAAATAATATAATTAAATTATAATTATAATTAAGATAAAATATTAGATCATCGTAATGTGAAAATTGGGTTCAAAAGATTCTTAGATTAATAAATTTAATTGTGTTTATAAAGTTCATATTTTTTTCAAAAGAAGACATAAAAATTGATAAAGAAAAGAGTAGAAGAAGGTTTTAGTGTTTTTGTTTTGAGAGAAGAGTATTAAGTAAAAAAATGTGCTAATGAATCTACTTTCATAGTTTCATAGTGAAATTTAAAATGAATGTTGCGTCTTGTAATTTCATCTAATTCAGTATCAAGATTTGAGTACTTTAGATTGAATTGTGAAAGAGGATGCTCACATAACAGATTGTTTTTTTTATCCTGAAATTTTACTTTCTTTGAGGGATGAGTTTGTGGGGTTTGAAGGTTGCTTTGATTCCATATGCTGCTTGAATTTCTATGAGGAAGCTGATTTCTTTTTTATTTTTCTTTTATTTGATCATAACCTTTTTTTAATAATTTTTTTCTTTCTTCTTTTATTTCATCATAACTTTTTTTATTTTAGTGTTTTTGTTTTGAGGAGGATCTTTTTGTTACATCTTTATTTTTTTTCTCTACTACCTTCATATAAAAAGAAGAATTGCCATATGATTTTTTTTAAATCCTAGGTATTTATTTGATTATTTATTTTTTTCATCTATTAACGCACATTTTTTAAAACTTTCATTTTTTTTCTTTTATATTTTCTATATTTTTTAAAACTTTCATGTTTTGCTTTTGTATTTTCTTTCACTATTATTTTTCTTTTATTTATTTACAATCAAAGAGAGTTATTTCGTTTTCTTTATTTAAGGAATCGCAATTGCATAGACAAAAGTGATTTTTTTAACTACATTTATATTTTTAAAATTCTTATTTCTTTTATTTTAATTTTTTTTATATTTACTGACTTACGAATTCTCGAGCAGGGATTTTCTTTGTTAATTAATGTATTTATTTTTTTATAAAATTTATAAATTATTTTTCTAAGCACAACTTCAATCTTCACATACCCAATCCTTTCACACAATTCTTTTTGCAACTGTTTTTTCAATACTTTTCAATCCTTTCACATTCCTAACATTATGTTCTTTGTATATATAAATTTTTACTTACTGATAGGAATTGATAGCAAGAGGCAAGAAAGTAAAGTTATTTATTTATTTATTATTATTATTATTATTATTGTGGAAAGAAAAGTTAAGAAGAAAGTTTTGATAATTGAAAAACAATCCTGTATAGCTTAATTTCATTAGTTTTGTTCTCTAAATATCACCAAAAGTTATATGCAGTTTGTCTCAAATGAATTAAAAAATGTTTGTTATTTAGTTTTAGTTTAATCAAGTTTGAAATGAATGTTGGGTCTTGTACTTTCATCTAATTGGGTCTCAAGTTGAGTATTTGAGAGTGAATAGTGAAAGAGGATGCTCAGATATCTGATTTTTTTTTTACTTTTGAATTGTGCTGAAGTTTTACATTCTTTGAAGGATGAGTTTGTGGGGTTTGAAAGTTGCTTTGATTCCATATGCTGCTTGAACTTTCACGAGGAAGCTAATTTCTTTTTTATTTTTCTTTTATTTGATCATAACTTTTTTGTTTCTTTTATTTCATCATAACTTTATTTTATTTTTGTGTTTTTTTTTTCCGAAGATGAACTTTTTGCTATATCTTTTAATTAGTATTATTTTTTTAGATTTTTTTCTCTACCATCTTCATATAAAAAGAAGAATTCCCCAATGTATTTTTATTTTTTTTAATCCTCAAGGTATTTATTTGATTATTTTATTTTTTTTCATCTATTAACACATATTTTTAAAAACTTTCATTTTTTGCTTTTATATTTTCTCTGAATATTATTTTCCTTTTATTTATTTACAATCGATGGGAGTTATTTTCTTTTTCTTTTATTAAGGAATTGCAATTGCATGCGACAAAAAAATGATTTTCTTTTACTATATATGTATTTTTTAAATTTTTATTTATTTTAATTTAATTTTTATAAATATTTAACAAAATTCATATGTTTACTGGCTTACAAATTTTCGAGTAGGAATTTTCCTTGTTAATTAATGTATTTATTTTTTATAAAATTTATAAATTATTTTTCTCAGCACCACTTCAATCTTCTTATACCCATCAAGCCTTTTACACAATTTGTTTTTGCATTGTCTTTTCGATACTTTTCAATCCTTTCCCATTCGTAACACAATGTTTTTTTGTATATATAAATTTTTCACTTACAGATAGGAATTGATAACAAGAGGAGAGGAGAGGAGAGGCGAGGCGCGGAAGGAAATAAAGTTTTTTATTTATTAATTATTATTATTATTGAGGAAATAAAAGGAAGAGAAGAAAGTTTTGATAACTGAAAAAAATCTTGTATAGTTCAATCTTCATTAATTTCTTCTCTAAATATCGACAAAATCATATGTAATTTGTCTAAGAGGAATTCGAAAATGTTTGTTATTCAGTTTTGGTTTTATTTGCTATTATAGTTTTATTTTTAAGAAGTTTGAAATTTCTGACGTTGACTGACTGTGTTATTACAAATCTTACGAAAAATAATGTTATAAATGAAAAAATATATAATAATTGGGAAAATAATGTTATAGATGAAAAATGTATTATTTTTTCTAAACAAAAACTCCTTTGTAATAATAATAGTCATCTTGGCATGTAAAATTTTACACTTATGAATTATTAAAAGAAATATTTATATTTATGATAATTCATTTGTATTATAATATTTTAAATAAAATATGAAATAATTAAGAAAATTATATAAAATAATACCTTAAAATTTATAACAATAAAAATAACATATCATTAATATCAAATGTGGTATAATTGGGGAAATTTAACATTGAATTGAAAAGTATTCAATTAGACTATTTAATGTAAAATTATGAGATGAACATTTTCTTAAAAGTAAAAATATATGAACTAAATAAAAAAATGTGTTATTTTTGTTATTACAAATTTTAAGGATATTTTTATTATTTTCTCAAATAATTATTAATTATATAAACATATAAACTACAATTTATTTTTGTTAGTGATATTTTATTACTTTAATTGATTTTTTCAATTTCATGTTTTTATGTGACAAAAATAATAATTTAAAAAGAGTCAAATACAATAGACAATTTTTTATTTATTTATTAATGTTTCACGAATATAATCATAGAAAACATGTAATATATGAAGAAAATTAAGAAGTATCTCTCAATTTTAGAAATACAAAATGTTATTAGTTCTCGTTAAGAGAGTAAGGGAGATTGGATAAGATATTCATGGAAAATAATTATTTAAAAAATCTATTTTTTTTTTGAAAATTTTCATTAGATAGTTATTATGAATATTATGAAACAAATGAAAATCTAATTATATTTATTGTTAATACTGATTTTTGTCAATACCATGTAGGATTATTTTTTGTGAAATCTACAAGATGAATAAATTGTTAAGACCTTTGATCATTTTGTGATGGATGGTATTAAGTTATTAAATGTAAGATGAAAGATATAGGAGATCTTAGTCTCGTTTTAGTAATTATATGGAAAGAAAATAATTATTATGATTTTTTAGTATGAGTTTAGTAATTTCAATATGATATAAGATATTTAAGATATGATATTATGTTATGCATATTGTTTCTTTATAGACACGTATATGTTGTAGAGAGTTATTTTGTATAGACATCTATTGTTTGTAGACATTAATCTTTAGTTATTTGCTCAATTATCCTTTAAGCTAATTAAATGAAATCTTTAGACCTTTATCATTTTTAAGATAATTAAAGGATAATTATTAGGCATATAAACTCTTAAGATAATTATATTAGGTTCATACTTGTATGATGATTATGTACTTATAAGGCTTGATGATAAGTGCTTGAAAAATACTCATATTTCATGATTTTATTGTACTTAATTATAATAAATAGATATGATTATAACATGTTTATATTTTTATTTATGTAAATTTACTCGTTCGGAATCGTGAGTATATTTTGTTGTATTTAAAGTGTTAAGCTTTAAAATAAATAAATTTATCAACATATGAAGAACAACACTTGGTGTACTTATTTTGCACCATAGGAGCTTAAAAAGTTAAGGCATGGAAGCTTATATCAAGAACTAACCATTTTGTAAGGTGTGCAAGTCACAATTCAAGAAAATAAAGTGTGATGCAGCACACACTGTTTGTGATGAAATTACAGGACACATTTAGTTTCCTGTGTTGTGGCGTGAAGTGTAGTATACCGCGATAAGGCCCTCTCGGCTTGAATTTGTGCAAAGTGAATGAATCTTGTGCTGGGATAGGGAAAAATGTGTGTCATGATGTGCGAATGAATTTTTACTCGAAAGCATTCTATACACCATATTTTCTTATATATACACACGGTTAAGCCTCATTATATTATTACGTAGAATATATCTTAGTGTATAAGTTTTTACGAGTTGTTCAATTTTTGTTCATTAGTTTTAGTTTTATTTTCATATGCAATAGATTAAATTTTTAACGGGCATATCTTTGGGGATTTTTCATATTAAGGAAAATACAAAAAATATATGAACATTTAAGAATACTTTGAAGATTAATATCGCAATTTTGAAATAATACACATCATTCATCTTTAATTGGTATTGTAGATTCGATTTGTAATAATTTCATAATCAAATTTGTCGTTTGTATTTTCTAAATATTTGAATGCTATTTTTAATCCACTCATTATGGAATTTAATCTTAGTATGTTTGACTGATTGTAACTCTTGGAATTTAGTTATGTTATCATGTTTGTGTAGATTTATTTAGATGAATATTTTTATAAAAGAATAAAGATTATTTCTTTATGTAAGATTCGTTATAAAATTTATTTATGATTAACTTATTGACAATTATTTTTGAAATAAAATTAAAATATAAGAATTAGGTTTTAGAAACATCATCTAGATCTAATTTGGAAACCTTGAAGAAGAGTTTAAATTGTTGACTCCGTCGAAAACATTGATTTAAATATTTTTCTATTTTCTTAAGAATAATGCATAATTTAATCTATGAGTTAATGAACACTACCAAAAGACTTTAATTAGTTTGATTAATAAAAAAAAGATCCCGTAAAATGATTTTTTCATAGTTAAAAGAAAATATCAATAATTTGATTTTATATTTTAATTAACCTAAATAATTCTAAATAAGTATGGTTAATTAGTTAATCTTTTTTATAAATTTATCATTAATTATTAATTTTATATATACATTGTTTTGTTTGAACTGAACTATATTTAGGTATTTTTAATTATTTCACTATTTGATTAGAATTTTCAAAACCAACTCATTATGATAAAATATTTAAGTTTTATTTTCGTATTTGTTTAAGCTTTTAAGAAATTTGAAAAATTACTTAAAATCACGTAATTCTTCTTTGAATCGACGTTGGAGGAATATTTATCACTTATTATAAGTAATTCGTGAACTTGGGATCTAATTTATAAACGTAAAATTTGTGTATTATTTAGCCAATAAGATTTTTTGCTAACTAAAACCACTCTTTGACGGTGTATAATGTATGAAATTACCTCGATGTTAGCCCCTAGATTTTCTCACCCTTGGATTAGAAGGTCTAATTGTAATTCTTACGAATACTTGTGTTAAATATTTTTTCCAATAAAAATTATCTCATACTTATTTTGATAACTTTATTGCTTTTCTTAGCATTAAAGGTTATCTATGTTGTTTTTTTATACATTCTTGTCTCCTCATATTAGCAAATAACATCGTAATAAACTTAACGAAACAAAAAAATAATGGTTATATTGTTTAGTAAATTAGATATATAATAATTATTGGTGTTAGATTAAGAATAATAAAAATGTTTTAAAATAATTACGTGCAATATATAACTCTTTTTATTTTATTTTATAGTTTTGATTGGTATTTTTAAAAAAATTTTAGAAAGAAAAAACCAAAAAACATAATTATGTTAATGTTTGGTGAATTATTTTAAAAGCTTATTTTCTTTGTATATATTTTAATTTTAAATTTATGATTTTTAATTACAATAATTTAAATATTATAATTAAACTTAAATTATCTAAATATTACATAATTAATTTTACCATATAACTTAAATGAAAAGAAAGAAAACCTAACAATTGATGTCAAATTCAAATTAATATTAACATTCCATTATTGATTTTTTAAAAATATAAATCTAATTTTATTTCAACCATTAATCAAATTAAAACATTTTATTAGAATATAAAATCTAATAGCCTTCCATATTAAAAAAATCAGATTTTATTCTTAATTAAAATTTAACACACATAATTTATATATTTTTCTTATTAAGTCCTAGAAAAACTAGAAATTTAATTAACAAGTTCTCCTTATCATAATTATTAATTGAAATTCACTTCTTAAAAAAATTATTTTAAATATAATCACTTTTTTGACTATTGTAATTTTTTTTTATTGATAAAAAGATACTTAATGTAATTTAAAATATAAAAGATTTTAGTTTTATTATCATACTATTAAGCGAGTTACTTGAATAGTCCATTTAAATATACTATGTTTTTTTTCAAAATTTATATCTTATAAGTAACAAAATAAGTATTTTTTTAAATACAAAAATAATATATTCAATAACAATAATGCTATATATATCAAGTTATTATATGCATGCAATAATGTGTCAGTTATTGGTTTCATATCTAGTTTGTCATTTCAAATGATAAAATAATTGTAAAGACACTTATAAACAAAACAATTGTTATATTGTGACATATAAATTATTATATGCATTGTTATAATAAGAAAATATTTTTAATTTAATAAAATGAAAATAGAAAAGAAAAGAAGAAGAAGAAATAATCTTGTGACAGTGAGTGAGTTAATAGATAACGATTACTTAATTAAGAAGTATTATAACACCAAAACATAATCTTATGACATCTGGATCGATTTCGTGCATGACCTATTCAAACTGCTCAAGTAAAGTCACCAATTTGAGATGGAAGGTGAAGCACCCTAAATGTCTTACAAGTAGACCAACCCGAGCTCAATGATTAGCACAAGCTCATTGATCAACCCGAGCTCTACTTTAAGGAATTGAATCCTCTATATGGTTTGGCCAGCTCGAGCTAGGATCGACCTTAACTCATGATATATTGTACTTTATACCAATTATACCCTTATGACATGTAAATATGTGTACATGTTATGTAACTGACACATGTATCTGTAATGTTTTATAAATAGATGGAACTCTTATGGGATCCACACATTCATCCAATTATCTTAATTTCTCTCTAACTTCTCTCTCTGAAAACAGGTTGAATCTTATCATTTTGGCACCCATTGTGGGGCTCAGATTCTAAGGTCAAGTGTAAGTTTTTGACCCCATATCCTTTGAGATTCATCCCACTCCTTGAGAGAAACTTGGAAAACCAATCGTGTTCCACTCACAGACTACAAATACCATGGATGACTGTAAAGCAATGGAAACTTAAAGAAACACCTTACCAGCCCTCAATGAAACTAGGGCAAAAGATAATTCCCACTACCAAGAGTTGGCTCACCAACTCCTTGAGCTGAGAAAAGAGCTCGAGGAAACCATAAGAGAAAATAGGTCGCTACGCTCACAGACAGGGGGAAGGACCTCAGAAGACCAAATAATTGATCCGGCTAATGAGCATATAGCTAGGTACAACTAGTCTGAGCCTCGACATGTAGTTTAGAAATCATAATTTTTTAACTTCTTGCTTTTAAGAAAAGAATCAAGGAAGGACAAAATCAATTTTTGAACACTTTTTAATTAAACTTATCACACGACTCCATTAGTAAAAGATAGAGTTTTTATTTTAATCATTAATCTCGTCATTCAATAACTCCAATACTTAGTGTGTCATGCTTTCTCAGTTATTCAATTTTTAGTATTAACTTTATTTTACTCTTACTTAAAAATAATATTTCATTATAAACTTCACTAAAATATGACATTTTGTAATTCCTCAATGGATTAATCCAAATTTGTAATACATATAGAGCAAGACTTAAACCCTAATAGATGTTGCAATCATAAATATTATCCTTCCAAATTTTGATACTTGTTTTATATAATAAAAAAATTATTTAAATAGTCAATAAATAACAATAATAGTAGTACTAAAATGATCATATAAATTTTGATTGATAAAGATGGTTACATTCATTTATATATAAAAAAGCTTGCATCTTGGACAATAAATAAGTTAACTCGATTGTTGTTTGACACAAATAATAATTTCCCTATATGGTTTGGGTTAATATTGTGTGCTCTACTTATATTTGTCTTGCACTGTGTGACAACATATATTATTTTTACTTAAAAATAAATGTATATTAGTACAACTCATGTATCATTCTTTTATAACTAAACTAACGTATATCACGTTATTATAACATAAACAAAAATAATGATTTCAATATAAATTTTAATTAACTTTTCTTAATTGTTATTAACTAAAAAATAATGATCCAACACAAATATAATTATTTTATTTACTCAAATGAATTGAACGCATTCAACCCATTAATTAAATATGTAAGCAAGAATAATATGAATGATCACTCAATTAAAAGTATAAGAACTTTCATATGAATAAAACAATTATCTAATAATAATAATGAAAATATAATATACAATAAAATTACTAAATATAATAATTCATAAGAAGTATGATATATTTATTATATGAGTATTTTAATATTTATTGTTATATAAGAAAAATCAAAATCAAAATCAAAATTAAAGACTAAAGCTAAAAAACATGAATGAGAAAGGGTATTTATGTCATCACATCTTAAAAAGATAACTAACAAAACCTACTTTCAACTAGTCTTTTTACATGCATAATGATATGTGACCAATTTTATCGAGAGTCAATGAGGTTTCAAACGAGTTATAAAACATTTTAGACTAATTTCTTAGAAAGATATATTTGAAAAAATAAAATTTATAACCTTTAAAACTTATAACTATAAAATAACACACTTTCAATTAATTTCAACCATTTAGTATTTAATGTCAATCGTTGAATTCCAACGAGTTAAATCCCAAGATGTTTTAGGAGTATTATTTGATATAATAATTTACTATATTTTTCCCTTTATTCATTTCACCCAACTCACACACAACGTGCATTTTTCTCGGCCGACATATACCACTAATCTCCACAGCTTGGGGATGCTTTAGAAAATCATTGTCATCACAATTTGTTTAGTCTCAATTAAATTTTATTATTGTTTAAACTTGTTATTATGTTGATCGCATTTTCTCAACCAAACATTCTCTACCATATCATTTGAGATTCGTCTCAAGTTTGAGACAAGTGACACTTTTGAAATGTTTATAGCTATTATAAATTAGCACTCGCGGAAGCGAAATTTGGGTCCAATTTTAGTTACACAAATATATAATAATAGGTAACAGAAAAATAATAAGTAATGAAAAAATAAATGGCACACAATGATTTAAGTGATTCAACTTTTCAATGTGAAAAGTCTACTCCACTAATGACAGCATACCGAAAAAAATCCACTAATAATCAAATGAAGATACAAACACCAATATTTAGAGAGCTTCACAAAATATACCAAAACCTTAAATATATCCAAAAAAATAACTCTATTTAATTTACTGGTAATATATAGCAAAATAAATTAATAAAGTTTCTATTTAATCAATTATTACCATGCAGATAAACAAACTTAGTGCATATGTACTCTTTTCACAATTGACAACTACAACTTCTTTCAATTATTCTCTGCTGTTGTTGTTCTCAGAAGATCATGATCATATCAAGAAACAATATTTAGAAGTACAAAATAGAAGCTGTAGTTAATGACTCTACTGGAATTAATATTCCAAATCAAATTGGAAACTCGCCAAATAGAAAAAAACTAGAGTATCAATAGGAACCAGATGTGAAAACTTGTAACAGATTTCTCTTCTTCTTTGTACATTGTTTTATGCGTTGTTCTCTATCAAATGTTTTATGCATTGTTCTCTGTTTCTGTTCTCTTAGTCAGCTCTGGAGGCAGCTTTATCCCATTCACACAGCATCAAACAAATATATTTATATATAGGAAGGGTTTACATAATATATGGGCTTTGGGAAATTTTCTGTTTTGGGCCATACATTTAAAAAATCTCCATCTTGGCTTAAAACAAAAAAAAACAAGTTCTTCAAATATGAAATTCTTCAAATATGAAATTCCTCAAATTACCAAATAACCGTGGTCCAAAGCCCTGATGAGTGATCATCTTCTATAAATACCAATCAAGTCCAAGCAATACTTGAGCTTATTAAATGGAACTGGTTTGGTTAACATATTAGCTAGATTCTTTATAGTGACTCTCTTATTGATAACAATAGCACCCTGAGAGACAATGTTACGAACAAAGTGATATCTGACATCAATATGTTTGATTCTTTCATGATACATAATATTCTTGGTCAAATGTATTACACTATAACTATCACAAAATACAACAAAAGTATCCTGTTGTAAACCTAAATCACAAACCAAACCTCTAAGCCAAATGGCTTCTTTCATTGCTTATGTTGCTGCCATATATTTTGCCTTTGTCATAGAAAAAGCAACTGTACATTGTAAAGTAGCTTTCCAACTAATGGCATAATGAGAAAGAGTAAAGACATAACTTGTCAGAGATATTCTATCCAAATCACTAGCATAATCAGAGTCCACGTAACCAATAACACTGTAACTGGTATTAGAACTTCCATCATATACTAACCAAAATTAGATGTGTCTTTCAAATATTGAAGTATCCATTTCATTGCTTACTAATGACCCTTACTAGGATTACCCATATATCTATTGACAACACTAACTGCATGTGAAATGTCTAGACGAGTACAAACCATATCATACATCAAACTACCAATGACACTAGCATATGGAACTTGAGAAATGTACTGCTCTTCTTCTTCTGATTGTAGTGAAAAATCCAAAGAAAGCTTGAAATGCACAGCTAACAACATACTTATAGGTTTAGAATCTTTCATACCAAAGTGTTCAAGAACCTTTTCAATATAACTTTTCTGAGTCAAATAAAATTTGCCCGCTTATCTATCCTTATAAATTTTCATGCCAAAAATTTTCTTCATTGTACCCAAATCTTTCATCTCAAACTCACCACTAAGTTGAGACTTTAATTTATAAATCTCAAACTTATTCTTAGAAGCAATAAGCATGTCATTAACAAAAAGCAACAAATTGACAGTTGAACCATCATGGAATCTATTATGATAAACACAACTATCATAATCACTCCTAGAGTAACCATGATCAATCATAAAAGAATCAAACCATTTATACCACTATCTGGGGATTTCTTCAACCCATATAAATACTTTTTCAATAAACAAACATAATCTTCCTTACCTGGAACAACAAACCCCTCTGGTTGATGCATATATATTTATTCCTCAAGCTCACCATGTAAGAAGGTTGTCTTGACATCAAGCTATTCTAATTCCATGTCAAACAATGCAACCATAGCAAGCAACACACGAATAGAGCTATGTTTCACAACAGGTGAAAATACTTCATTGAAGTCAATACCTTTTTTTTTACAATAACCCTTTGCAACAACATGTGCCTTAAACCTAGCTATTTCAACCTTAGGTATACCTTTTTTTCTTCTTGAATAACCATTTGTTTCGAACAATCTTCTAGCCCTTAGGCAGTTTCACCAATTCCCAAGTATGATTCTTATGAAGTGATTCAATCTCTTCATTCAAAGCAACCAACCACTGAACAGACTCATCACCAGTGACAACTAGGAGCAAAATATGGAGCAAAACAAGGAGCTTAATTTAAGGAGCAATTTAAGGAACCATTAATTTAAGGAGTAATTCAAGGTGTGAATTTTCCTATAAATAGATGTGTAATTGTAATGAATTAATCATCCAAAGTGTTCATTCCAATTGAGAGAAAAGCTTAGAGAGAAAAGCTTTTGTGAGAGAAAATTGAGAGTAATTTTCTTGGGTGTAAATGGGTTGTGAGTTGTGAGTGTTGTAAACACCTTGTGTAATTTCTCCCCTTTCAGTAAAAAGATCTACAGTAGGTCCGGAGACGTAAGTAAGATTGGCCGAACTCCGTTATCAAATTTGTGTGTTATTTTTCTATTCTTACTTTCTAATAAATCTGACTTATCAGGAATTTGCGTTATTTCCCAACAAAGGCTTGTCCTGACAATAACAGAGGAACCGATTAGATGAATTAGAACCACATCTCCCTCCAGATCTATTACATTCCTCACACACAACAATAGAGGCATTATAGGATACATCAAAACCTTTTTGCAAAGCTTCCATTAAATCATTCCTTTCATTTCTACCATATGTACTCTACAGGGCATCCTTAGATATTGGAACTTTGATACTATAACTACAAGAATTAAACGCTCGTGGTGTCAAACTTTCAAGTAAAGAATCACTTAAATAGTACACAGTCTCAGTCGAGTTGCAAAGAAAACGTACATCAGGAATAGTAGTAGTCCAAGTTGGTTTTGAACAGCCATATGTTAAAGTGATGTTTTCAACAGTTGAAGGGTAATTGAGGAGATTAGAATCCAAAGTCATGTTTTTATTTTCTGGAGAACAAGGAGCTTCCAAGAGATCTAACCTTGAAATGGTGATAATGTTATTTGATGAGGCACTTAGAATGCGAAACCTTAAGTCGTTGATTTTCAAAATTGGGTATTCGTCGTTTAAACAATGGAGCTTGAAATCTCTTTGACCACAGAAGTCTGGTCTAGTGCCTCCCGAAAAAGGATAGTAAAGCTTTTTGAAGCTACCGCACTCAAAAGGGAGACTGCAGTTGGTGAAATGTTGATCGTCATCGTTGCATAGAGACGATATTGGGAAGGTATTGAAGAAGAAGAGGAAGAAGAAGAAGATACTACTACTTATTTGGGGGGTACATGGCAACAAAGCTGATGATAAATCCATATACTCCTAATAATTTAGGTGAGAAATAAAATTAGATGATGTTATGAACAAAAAATTTATTATCTTTTTCTTTTTTTTATACAAATTAAACGAGCTATTGTACAAATCGGCGTCATGATGCATGAATTTACCATCATTTTCAAAGAAATGAATGAATAGTATACATATATATATATATATATATGTGTGTATATATTAGCTTTAACGAAGAAAGAGAAGTTGATTGGTTATAATTTTTTTATTGAATGATAGAAAAAGATGACCGTTGACTTCAAACTTTTACTAGTTTCTTATTTGAAGATTTATTTGGTTGAATACCAAGGCTACGCGCGTTGTAAATTTAAATTTTTCAACAATGACAAAGATAATTTGATGGAAAAAATATCGTATATGATAAGTCGGGGGATTATATTCCTCGTTTCATTGATCATTAAACCCAAATTTTTCATAATTATATATAATTTTATTATATATTTATTTATAAAAATATGATATTATAATTAAATATATATATATATATATATATATATATATAAATTAATATTTTCAAATTAATAAATATTTTTGTTACAACACACTATATATTTTTGAAAATAAAAACTTTACTCTAACAATATTAATTATTACTATTGAAGTATAATTAACCGTTTTATTTTCATTATTTAACAATAATTTTATTATATTTAATATCTATTAAATATAATTTTTATTTTATTTTTCAATACAAAATTTATTAATTTAAAATATAAGATGTATTTTTAAATATATAATATTTGTTAGCGGAGAATATTCGATTCTTATAAATTCTCTTAAACTTTGATAGAAAATCTCAATCCCACCTCCTCAAACTACTAGTGTGGGATGAAAATATGAAACACGTCTCAACTCCGCCTCGTTAACAACACTACCATAGTCTAGTTATACAACTAGCTATACCACATCCATAGTTAGAAAACTTTTTCAAATGCTTATCTCTTATATATTTAACTATTAAGAAAAAAAGGTAAGTAAGGTCTTTTTGTTTGATCTTAGGGGTTGATTAGTTTCTTTATTTAAAAAATATGTTTTTAAGTTTATTTATTTATAAAAAATGTATCAAATAATGATAAATTTAAATACAACGAAATAATACATATGGCACATAAATGTTTATATCTAAACATTTTTTAGATAGAGATATATATAATGAAATAATTTTTAGTTAAAAAATTATATTTAAACTTAAATTAAATTTTCATCGTCTAATGTGTGAGTTGGATATTAGATAATGAAAATTTTATGTAAGATTTATATTTTTATTTAATTTTGAAGGAATTTTTTTTAAAAGTTTGAGTAATTTTTTGGAAAACCAACAAACATAACACTCTTAAAATTTGAAATCACAAAAATAGCATCCATTATATTCATCTCATACATTTTTACTATTAAAAAAGTTTAACATATTATTTTATTTTGAATGCTTTTCAATAAACACTATTCAAATTAAATTACGATTATTTAGACTTGTTCAATATTATTATGATGCTATTTTTGTTGTTATAAGTTTTAAGGGTGTTAGTTTTTGTAATTTTTTAAATTATTAATTAAATATTAACTTTTTACGTATATTGTAAGTCTTGTACTTTTTTGTGTTTTTGTTGGAGCGTCTCTGTGTAAAATACATAGTTTGCTTACTTTACTTAGTATATTTGTCTTTATATATATATAAGGTGGTTATTGATGATCAATAATGTACATACGCACATAATTAAATGCACTTTGTATATGAGCATATTTATGCATACCATAGGATTGTTTTTGTAATGTGCATCCTAGGTTAAGTGTTGTGATTTTTGTTTCGTTATGTTTGAGGGTATTTGTGAAAAATTACTCGATAATGTTTAGGTGTCTCAACGAAATTATCGATGAGGCCACAACGAGTGGTCGGTGTTTGAAAATTTTCTATAAATACTCCCCTCTTTGTGTTCTTTAATGAGAAAAATTGTAGCAAAGTGATGTCAAAATTGACATCTTGTTTTTTTATTTTGAATCACTATCACCTTGAGTGTACGTTTAGTATTAATGATTCATAACTATGAGCAAAACCATGAGTACTCAAAGTTGTGTTTGCTAATAAGAGTAAAATAACATTCTTAAATTGTAAGTACTTAATACTATTTTACTAGTAGGTTGAGAGCAATACTGATCGTCACACATGAAGTGTGTGTAATAAATACTCAAGTATACATATCGTAACAAATAATATAATGATAAGAAAATATCATTTTTACGAAGATTATTTTATTAGAAACTAATTTTTAAAACTAAAAAAAATAAAAATCACTTTTTATTGTGTTTTTTATATTTTAAGGAAGCAAAATTTAAAATAACTAAAAGTAAATAATAATAATTAATTAAACCAGATTTGATAATTAAGAAAATATATGAGAAAATATTTAGGAATGCTTAATCCCTCAATTTTCTAAACATATAAATAACTAAAATCTTCTTAATATAATTATCAACTAATTATATGATGAATTGAATCTAACTTACCATGTATTCTTCTATCAAGTAAATTACACACCATATAGTAATTAATTTAATCACACTCTCGTGATAATTAAATTGTATACTACTCATTAAGTTCATCAATTATGGATCATATGCATAAGAATCATACATCTCTGCCTAGAAAATATGCATGTTATTTAATCAAGACAAACAATTAAATAATTCTCTCAAATCTATTTAATTGTCTCTACAGATAAATTGTTGGTTAAACAATTAATAGCATAAAAATCATATTAAATAATATAATTAAGTTAAATTATAATTAGGATAAAATATTAGATCATCACATGGTAAAAATTGGGTTCATAAAATCTATAGATTAATAAATTAACTAGACATATTTTTGTCCATAAAACTCATATTTTTCATAAAGAAAGACATAAAAATTGATAAAGAAAAGAGTAGAAGAAGAAATACAATCAATCTCTTGAATTATAAAGCTAATCTTTTCTTGAATCTCTACAAAAATTGTATCTCCTTTTGAATTTTTCTGTATTTTTCTCTCTTTTTAGCTCCAAAAGTTGACCTAATATTATGTTAATGGTGGCTCATTAAGGTTTATGGGGTGATTAGTGGCTTAAATATATGTTATGTACAATCTAGACTGTCAAATCAACTTCAAATCAAGGGCTGAGATCAGAACAAGCAAAATTAATAGCATCACCCAATCATAGTGAGACACATGGCACACAAAATTTATTGGGTGAATTAGAGAGCGACACTTGACAGAGGAGACCAATTTGAGTCAATGTATGCTGAGTCAGTGCCATGTGTTGCAATGTGATTTTTGGATTTAGATTGCATGCCGTGCTGGTGGATTGCGGGGAGCAATCGTGTGATGACATGTGGTAGAGTTGTTTGACCACGCTCTGAACTCGGATTGAATACCGTGCCAACACACGGTGATTTACGATTCATTGTCCCAACTTGCATGGTGTCCGTATGGATTTCCTAGTCAGTTCCTCTACTTACATGGTAGGCCACGTGGTAGCTTTTGATTGGTACTACGTTCAAAATTCATAAAAATTTCAAAACAATCCCAAAAAATTCCAAAAATTATATTTTCACCCCTTTAAACTAAAAAAGTTTATATGTTAATATTTTTAGCCTCGAAAATACTATTTAATGAGTAAAACAAGTAAATATAAGTAAAAAGTGTGCTAATGACTCTACTTTCATAGAGTTATTTAATACTATGTTCTTTGGATTGGGCAAAGTATAACTGTGAGTTCGCAAGATATCGATTACTAGTAGTTGTGGTTAGGGTGGCTTTTACATTGTTATACACATTGTTAATCATTGGTTACTGATTGCACTACTATTTATGGTGTTGGCCTTAGAGGAGAGTCAGATCTGTGTGTTAGATCAAGTTATTGTAGAGGCAACAAGCAATGGCAACAATAGTTAATTAAGGTAGAGTGGTCCCTATTGATAGACATATTTATGTTTATACTTGTCTATCAAGTTATATCTACTTATTCTATTTTAATGGATTGTTTGATGCCAAGTGATTGCATAAGCAATCTGAGGATGTTACCACATACATAGAGGTTCTATATGAGCTTACCTCGTTTATCTGTTGCTATGCACGATCAGTTGTTGTGTTAATATGTAAGAATTATAAGTGTTGGCTATTTTCGTGGACAAAATATTTGCATGTAAACTTGTTTTTAAGCTCGCTATCAAGTCTATCAAGCAAAGTTAAAGAAACGTCAAAATTTCAGATAGTCATATTTCAGGATATCTTTTATAACTATAACACATAGGATTGTACTCACACATTTAATTGCACATAAATCTGAAATTATTTTCACTACTAAAATATAGAATAAGATATGATATTATTTTCAAAGTAATTGGTGAATATGAAATTCCAATCAATGGAAGTTTTGGTAGAATTTCGATAGGTTTTTTGAATTAATTAAACAATTAACAAGGGGTATTTATAGCACTCAACCGGTCATCTTGCTAGCCACCTTGCCAACCACTTCACCAAAGGTGGTGGCGAGGGTGGTGGCGAGATACCCAAAAAAAAAGATATTTTTTTTTTGTTTTCAAAAATGATGTGTAAATTACACAAATACTTGCACTCTAAATGAACCAAAATTCATCACTCTTAACCAAGTATGCATACTAAAAACAACCAACCATGTGGTACGTAAAAACATGCTTTTAACTATAATTTTCCTAACTATATGTGTATGAATTATTGATTTACATTAACTAATCTTATATAAAAGAAGACAAAATATTGAGTAAAAATATACAAACACTATGTTTTGTACATGGGAAGCCAATACATACAAACGGGGTATAATATGACTTATAGAATCCAAAACTTATGTAAAAATATCCACGGGTTGTACAACAACTATCGACAATCTAATAAGAAGCAAATTAATAAATCATAACTAATCAAAAATATAAATACAAATACATTTATCAATTGAAGTATCACATTCAACTACGCCTAATGTTACCTCATGCTATCAATATAGCAATATGATTTAGTCGATCCAACTCGTCCTTTGAGCTACACCACCACATGATGTGGTATA
Organism: Hippophae rhamnoides; assembly: GCA_033030585.1. NCBI lineage: Eukaryota > Viridiplantae > Streptophyta > Magnoliopsida > Rosales > Elaeagnaceae > Hippophae > Hippophae rhamnoides. The sequence continues at coordinate 42,572,243 of CM065436.1, read as the reverse complement.
ATCACTAACAAATTAATATAGTGAAATAACCTAGGGTAAGGAAACTCTTATACACATGAACTTAGATACAAAAATTACGTCTCGATTTAATTACTATTAATTAAGCCTACCAAAAATGTATTTTTTGAAAGTCACTTTTAAAGTGTATCACTAATACACTAAAACAAAAAACATCATTTAAATGTTGAGTTTAAAATTTGCAAGGAGTTCCTTGATTTTTCTAATTAAGAAAAAAAAAATTAAAAAATGGGATATTTATATAAAATTTCTCAATTACTGGTTGCCTCACTAACGACTCTTGTCGACTACACAATGACGACTCACTCACCACTTGACAAGGATAATATCTACCAAAGATCTCGTTAGGTTTCACGTAGCACACCCCAATTTGCCTCGTTGACCACTCAACGAGCAAGCTTAATGGACTATGTGACACAAATTAGTGAGATTTACGAGCCTTAGTAAGCCATTAGCGAGCAACCCAAAAATGTAGTTTTTGTTTTTAGAAATACTGAGTAATTGTTTCACAAATACTCCAAAAAATACAAAAGTAAACACACAACTTAAGCATGCATATTATATGCAAAACCCCCAAAATTGGTGTGTGTAACATACAAACATACAAAATGTATCTTACGTGTGTGATATTGAACCATCAATAATCAATCCTACATTGGGACATATAAATATAATAAGTAAAATACAAACTTTATGTTTTGCATATCGGATTGCCAACACAAACTAATAGATCCTTACAATCTCTTCCATTGGATTTATATAGTAAAACATTGCACATTTATAAGTAGGCATGGCATCAAACATTATACATTCATGCAAGATGTACCTAGGGAGCTCATTCTCATGAATGAACTTGAACGCACAACCTAGACACCCTAACACACTAGACTTCACTGCATCCATCTTGTTGTGCTTCATCAATCTTGATGACCTACTCAACCATGCATCTTTTTGATCCATACCAAGCTATATGTTTGTATCCTCCACTAAGCTCCAACTATGCTCCAAGTTTGTAACTACACCTGTATGATGCACACACAAAGTAACACATACTCGTGAAAAACAATTAGTAGAAATATGTGCAGTCTACTCAAATGCATACTATCAAGTCATTCCTACACATGTGAATTATGATAGGCTAAGAAAAATCAATCATGTAACACAGAACACAACGCTCGTAAACTCATGCTATACTCCTCCCAAGTGTATGCATATTATGGACAAAGATGTCATGCAAACTACACTCACATCCTTGTGCAACAAATGAACATATTGTATATACAAAATATCTCCCATTTTTAACACAAAAGTAAAAAGGAACACCTGATATGAGGAGAAAAGACATATAAATAATGCAATAAACATAAAAGGCATACAAATGCAGGAGGTAAACAAACAGATAAAGTAATAACTAAAAGTACAACACTGAATGAAACAACTATTTTTCATTAATAATTTTTTTTCACAAAGTACAAAAGTCAAGTTACTAGACTTAAAAAAATAATACAAAATAAAAACAAAAGTAGAAAAAGAAAAAACATGAATCTCAACACTCCTCCTCAACTTATCTAACGTCACTAATTTTCCTAGGTATAATCGAGACAATAGCTCCATCAAAAGACCACCAAGAAAAATATGATAAAGGGTAGTAACAAAAAAAAGTTAACTCAGGAAATAGTGATCTAGGGTAGGCAAGGTTCAATAGTAGTAACCTAAAGGCGATAAAAAGCTCTACTACCCTAAGGTCAAAAGATGAGTTTAGAATGAATAGATTGAATAGGACTAAACGAAGGTCCCAGTTGTCGATAAACAAATTGTTCTAGGTGGTAGAAGCAGTCATTGATCTCTTGGCAAAAGGTAATGAACTCTTGGCGAAACATAATCGTATGATTGGACATATCCTATCTATGCGCCATCGACTCAATATTTATTGATTATCATTATTTTATTAATTTTTATATCACTATTTTTAAAATAATTTTTTGATTGAGATGAACTTCAAATCTAAAAGTGTGTAAATAAAACTTCCCCCTAAATGTATTTTAGTTCATTATTATTTATACATGTTAACCAATATTAATAAAATTGATCAAACATAAACATAACTTATGGATAAGTGAATTAACACGACACAATCATACTAACAAACAACTTCAATAATCTTTTAGTTTTTCCTATTTTGTTTTCATAATATATTTTTTAAAAAAAAAAATTTATGCTCATTTAGATATTTTAATGAGTGTACATAATAAAAGACATGTTTTTCTACAAATACTATTGAACACGTTTTTTTAATCAAAATACTTTTTTATCATATCTAAAAGTTTATAAATTACGGACCTGATTAACCTAGAAGGGGTAAATAGATTATTTTTAATTTTTATCAATTTTTAATTTAATAACCTAAACAAAACGACTAGACATGCAATCACTTATAAGAATAGGGTGTAGAAGTAAAATACTAACACACGATAATTTTAGGTGAAAACAACCTAGGCCACAACCATGACCTAAGAGAAAAACCACCGGTCCACCGAATCACCTGACTTTTCACTATGAAAAACAAATGTTCAAGTACAAAATCGGTCTTATGCTATATAGGATATTATCCCAATGTACCTTACTTACAAGCCACTGCTCTGTTTTCACAGTTTCCAATATTAGCCCAAGCGATTTTCAGACCAACGTTCCAATAAGCTTCCCGCCAATCAGATACGTTCCCAAATTAACTGCAAGATTGTTAGCACAAAAATACAAGTGCCCTTGTGTTTTCTAGAACAGATTTAATAATGAATAATTCTAACTAGATGATTCAAAACATATGTCATTTAAATTAAATCAACTAGCAAATCCTAAGCAAAAGAATCAAGCACAAATTCAATAAAAATAACTTCTTTAAAGATTAATAATCAAATCAAATAATTATGATAACACAAAAAAAATTATTTGATCTAACAATTTAAGAACAAAAATAAAGAAGAAATCATAAGAACATATTATCAAAATATCATAAAATAATAGGCTTATTAATCAATCAAACATAACCACCAATATTTGATAGATTAATTAAATAAAGAAGCCTAAATAATTATGATCTTATATTTGTAAAATAAGAGAGAGAAATTAAGAAAATTAGAATAATATTCTTGTGTGGTTCATTGAAACAATGAGTAATGATTTTATTTATAGAAAAAATTAAAACCTTTAATTCTATGTAATTGAGAAATATCTTTTCTATTACAAATAGAATTAGTAATACTCGTTAATTAAGAAAACTCGTATATGATTGATAAATATCTTTTTTATTTTAAATAAGATTAGTAATACTTATTAATTAAGAAGACTCTTATTTAAAGAAGAGTTATTTTAAAATAGATTTTATGCTAAAAATTTCAAATATAATTTAGAGTATATCTTATTTAATATCTTTTAGCATATCTTATTCCATATTTTAGCACTAAAAATAATTTCAGATTTATAAACATGTGCTATTAAATACATAAATGTAATCATATGTGTCGTAGTTATCAAAGATATACTTGAAGTACAATTATTTAAAATTCGAGCATTTGTTTAGCTTTTCTTGATAGGCTTAATAGCAGATCTAAAAACAAATTTACAGATAAATATTTTGTCCACAAAAATAACCAACACTCATAGTTCTTACAATATCATATTTAATTATTAAATTATATTATTTTAATTAATAATTATTTGTTACATCGATTATATTGTATTACAACTTATGGTATACATAAATGTTATTTTGAATAGAAAAATTATATTTATAGTAAGTTATGGTTCTTTTATAGTTCTTATATTTTATTAAAAAATTTATAAATCGATCATATTTCAACTTATCTTTTAATACATCTAATATAAAAATATTCTTATTTAATACCCATATTTATAAAAAAAAATTAATTTAATATTTTCTAACAGTAACGGAAAATAAATCCCAATTTTTAACCATTTAGATTTATCATTTTAATCTCCTTTTATTCAATTAATTTTTAATTCTTATTTCCTCAGTAAACTTAGCCAAATGAAAGGATTAATTATTTTAATCTATCGCTGGTGGTGTTATAATAGTATTGATTCCCATAAATACAACAATTCTCAATAAGAAGGAACAAGTTTTCTCTACCTACTTACATAACCAACCTGGTCTGCTGATCCAAGTTTAAGAAGAAATAGAGAAGATGGTTCAGGAGGCAGAGAAGTATAAGGCCGAGGACAAGGAACACAAGGAAGAGGTGGATGCCTATAACATGAGAAACACAATCAAGGATGAGAAGATCAATTCAAAGCTGTCCGCTGAAGAGAAAAAGAAGATAGAGAATAGAATGAAAGAGGATTAAAATAATTAAATGAAATTCCCATTTTTACCACCGTTAAAAATAGTTAGAAATAAGGATTTATTGTTTTGTCACTGTTAAAAATAATTACATTGAATTTTTGTTTAAAATATGAATACTAAATAAAACATTTTTTTATATCTTTAATATTAAAAAAAACTTTTTAAAATATAAATTTTTTGATTAAATATATATAATGTAAAAACAACAATAATTATTAGTTATATTGTTTTAATCAATAATTATTTACCTATCATCATAATTTATAATATAAAAAAATATTATTTTTAATATATATATTTTGTAACTATCATCTCAATTTATAATATAAAGAAATGTTATTTTTAATATATATATATTTTGTACGTAGCATATGTTATTTTCACTGTACATAAATCTTCAAACAATGAGTAATGTAATATTTAAGAAACACAAGAAAAAAGACCTGCCCAAACAATTCATGAAATAAGTGAGAAAAAAAAAATTCGATCTTGGCGTGGCACAAATCGATAAATAAAAGGATTTTATTTTTAAATAAGGAGAGAGAAAAAACAAAGAGCAAACAAACTAGCCGTTACTAGACATCTTCAAAATTTAAGAGAGAGAGAGATGCAAGAACAGAAATACAAGAGTGAATAAAGGAGAAAGACAACAAACACTCTTTCTGTCTCATTCATTCTCATAGCCCAAAAAATTGAATTCCAATCTCTTCTTTCTCTTCTCTTCTGTTACGATCCCCTCCTTCACACCTTCCTTGTCATTCCTCAGAACTGAGGTGAGATTTCTCTTCCGATTTCTTTTGAGTATGCTAGAACTCTCTGCTTTCAATTTAAATCTGTTAAATTTGGCTTTTGATTGTTGATTTTGATTCTTTCCTTTTTAATATGAATTTGATACCTGAAACTCCATCAAAATCGTTAATCTTTTTCGTTTTTTTTTGTTCGAAAATGTTGTTTAATTTAAATATTCTCTGTTAGAATGTGATTTCATTTTCTTCTTTGAATTTGTTTTTCTAAATCTGAGGACAAGTAGGAACTACATGATCTAATTTACAAAGTAAGAAAAGAGAAGCAAATTTCGTTTTGTTTCGATCTTTTTATGTATTTATGGAACAGAGTTCATCAAGTTTGAGCATCATAGACTTTTAAAAACTTAGGTATAGCTTCAACCTTTTGTTTTTGGATTCATAATCTGTGTTTTTTTTCTTTCTAATCTCTACTTAAAAATGAAGTATCGATGTATTAAGCTGATACTAAATTGATAATTCTTTGTCTTCACGGTTTGTTCCCTTTTTTTGGCATGAAAGTTCTGATTTTTCTTAGGGATCTGACATATATGAAGTATACAAATCTTGAATTCATGTTGACAATCTATGTTTCTAAATGTTTTATTGTAGCTCGGTTATTAAAGAGGGTTCAATTTGGAAACTAAGGAAATGACAGTAAGAACCCCAGGAACACCTTCTTCAAAAATAGATCGGACTCCTGTTTCAACCCCTGGTGGGCCAAAAGCTAAGGAGGAGAAGATTGTAGTCACTGTTCGGTTAAGACCTTTGAATAAAAGGGAACAAACAGCAAAAGACCAAGTGGCATGGGAGTGTGTTGATGACTGTACAATTGTTTCTAAACCACTGATACAAGAGCGTTTAACTCAACCTGCTTCATTTACATTCGGTACTTAAACCTACGTTATGTTCTGTCTCCTTTCAACAAATTTCTTCATTTGACATTCCATTTCAAACTATTTGATTATTTTTGCTGCGCAGATAAAGTTTTTGGTCCTGATAGTTTGACCGCAAATGTATACGAAGAAGGAGTGAAAAATGTAGCCTTGTCTGCTTTGATGGGCATCAATGGTAAGGCTTTATCTTTTTGTCCATATTCAGTAAGCAGCTGTTTTGTGTTTTCATTCAACTTTCCTCTTTTTGCAGCAACTATATTTGCTTATGGGCAAACTAGCAGTGGGAAGACATACACAATGAGAGGAATAACAGAGAAAGCTGTTAACGATATTTATCATCATATAATTAATGTAAGCTTCCTAAGAGCCTATCTGTAGTCATTATGACATTATGAGCATATAATGAACAGCTAAACCTTTGAAGCAAACTTTTACAGGGTTTTCTTAAACATTTAGCAAATGAATGTTCTTTCAAACTAATCTTGAACTCTTCTGGCTTGTCCAGACTCCTGAGAGAGATTTTAGAATAAAAATATCTGGACTGGAAATATACAATGAGAATGTTAAGGATCTATTAAATTCAGAATCCGGTCGCAACTTGAAGCTTCTGGATGATCCGGAGGTATTTTTCAAGAATTTGTTTCTTTTGTATTTTGTGAATCAAGCATTAGTGTTTCCATAGGTTCTTTTATTAATTGATGTTTTCTGTTTTATACGGATGCAGAAAGGTACCGTGGTTGAAAAACTGGTGGAGGAAACAGCAAATGATGATAAGCATTTGAGACAATTGATCAGTATTTGTGAAGGTAAATTGTTGCTTCATTCTCATCTTTGAACTTTATTTCGAATCAATGAATTCATTAAGCATGTATTTCCATTTGTTAGCACAAAGACAAGTAGGGGAAACTGCTTTAAATGATCAGAGCTCACGTTCGCACCAGATAATAAGACTGGTGAGTCCATGAATCATAATTATCTTGTTTCTATCAGCAATATTCTTACAAAAGCTAGAAAATTATAGTTGTTTTTTTTATCACTATGCAGACAATACAGAGCACCCTCCGTGAAAATTCAGATTGTGTTAAGTCATTTGTTGCAAGTTTGGTAAGTTTTAAAGATCTTTTATCTGATTTGTACTAACGTACGTATGTTACCTTCATCTTGGACGTATTTATGTTGGACGTATTTAACAATATGCAAAATCCACAGAATTTTGTAGACCTGGCTGGAAGCGAAAGAGCCACACAGACACATGCAGATGGTGCTAGATTGAGGGAAGGTTGCCATATTAACCTCAGCCTTATGACCCTTACCACTGTTATCAGAAAGCTCAGGTTAGAAGACATAGCTGTTGCTTTCTTCCAAAAGATTAGAAAAATTGAGAAGTTTTTACTACAAATCTTTGTGCTTTGATACCATGTTAAATTTGGGCCTAACTCCATCTCAAAACCCAGGTTCTGAGATGGAGGATTGTCCTTGTTTATATATGTGTTTGATACTTCATGCCCAATCGATGTGTGACATTTTAACAGACCTTTCCAAGTGATGGTTGATCTCTTTAATTATTAAAAAGTCTCACATTACATAATATTTATACTTTCATTTTTCTTCTGCTGCAGTGTGGGAAAAAGAAGTGGTCACATACCCTATAGAGACTCAAAGCTCACTCGTATACTTCAGCATTCACTTGGTGGGAATGCAAGAACTGCCATCATATGCACCTTGAGTCCAGCATTGAGTCATGTTGAACAATCACGAAATACTCTCTACTTTGCCACCCGGGCAAAGGAAGTAACCAACAACGCTCAAGTGAATATGGTATTCATATATTTATATCATCCATTTCCATGTATTTTTAAGGTTGTACTAATTTTATAGTTGCAATTTTTCCCCCTCATTTTTTACTCTTTTTTATCTGCTTCCATTAGGTTGTCTCAGACAAACAGCTAGTCAAACATCTTCAGAAGGAAGTAGCCAGGCTAGAAGCTGTTATACGTACACCTGATCCATCAAGTGAAAAGGAATTAAAAATTCAGCAGGTGCTGCAACATATGTTGTACTTTCTTTTTTTCCCCTTTTGTTTAATGAAATAAGCATCACATCCACATGTAAGTCATGTTATTTATATTTCTAGATGGAAATGGAAATGGAAGAACTGAGGCGTCAAAGGGATATTGCCCAATCTCAAGTGGATGAGTTGCGCAAAAAATTGCAAGAGAACCAGCAGGTACCCGTGTCTTCATTTCCCTCCCTCTCCCACCCCCTATCTCAAAATTCTAACAACTTGTCCATTCTTTTTCACTGCAAAATAACTTTAGGTTTCAAACACATTCGAATCTCCCCGTGCCTCCGTGAAGAAGTGTCTTTCATATATTGATGTGCAGCCAACAAAATTTGATACCAAAGAGCCAGGCCGTGTTGACAGAGCAAGAAATACTATGTTAAGGCAGTCAATGAGGCAATCATCCACTGCTCCTATTACTCTTATGCATGAAATTCGGAAGCTTGAACACCTGCAGGAGCAGCTTGGAGAAGAAGCAAACAGAGCTCTTGAGGTGCTGCAAAAGGAGGTGGCTTGTCATAGATTAGGTAATCAGGATGCAGCTGAAACAATTGCCAAACTGCAAGCAGAAATAAGAGACATGTGCACTGTCCGGTCAGTAAAAAATGATGTTGAAGTTGGAAATATGGTTGCAACGGACAGGAGTGTGAGTGCTAATCTCAAAGAAGAGATTACAAGGCTTCATACTCAAGGAAGCAGTATAGCAGATCTTGAGGAGCAGCTTGAAAATGTTCAGAAGTCTATAGATAAATTAGTGATGTCTCTTCCTAGCAATTATCAACAGTCTGACATTGATGTATCTCCCAAAATTAAGAAAGACTCAAAAAGGAAAAAGCTACTTCCCTTGACATCAAGCAATAGCGCCAATCGTCATAATTTCATTAGATCCCCATGCTCACCTCTATCAACTTCTCGGCAAACTTTGGAGTCTGAAATTGAAAATAGAGCCCCTAACATTGATGACACTGTATCCAGTGAGACTCTACCCGAGTCCGAGAAGGAGACACCATTAAAGAATGAAGAATGTGGAGATATTTCATCAAAGGAAACCCCACCAGGATATGGACGATCTAGCTCCGTGAACATGAAAAAAATGAAGAAGATGTTCCAAAATGCAGCAGAAGAAAATGTCAGGAGTATAAGAGCTTATGTAACAGAATTGAAAGAAAGGGTGGCCAAACTTCAATACCAGAAGCAGCTGCTTGTATGCCAGGTATGCATTAGTAAGGGTAGATTTGGTTTGCATAAACATTATCGAAAATATTCACTTATCATTTTTTATGACCTCTTTAGGTTTTGGAGCTAGAAGCAAATGAAGCAGCTGGATACAATGTAGAGAATGAAGAAAACTTGTGTGAACCCGAGGAACCCCTAGTGTCTTGGCAATTGACTTTCAAGGAGCAAAGACAACATATAATTGAGCTATGGGACATGTGCTATGTCTCCATCATTCATAGGACACAGTTTTATTTGTTATTCAAGGGAGACCCTGCTGATCAAATCTACATGGAAGTGGAGCTTAGACGCTTGACATGGTTGCAGCAGCACCTAGCAGAACTAGGAAATGCGAGCCCTGCTCCAGGTGGTGATGAGCCCACAATCTCTCTGTCATCAAGGTTCTCTCTTCTATCCCATTAAATGATTGATTTATTTATTTATTTTTCAAGATCTTTTGGAAGCTAACTTGTTATTATCTGATAATGCAGCATAAGAGCTCTGAAACGTGAAAGAGAGTTCCTTGCAAAGAGATTGACCTCACGTTTGACTGCAGAGGAAAGAGAGTCATTATACATAAAATGGGACGTTCAGCTTGAAGGGAAGCAAAGGAAACTGCAGTTAGTGAACAAACTTTGGATATATCCCAATGATGAAAATCATATTCAAGAGAGTGCTGAGTTAGTGGCAAAGCTGGTTGGGTTCAGTGAAGGAGGAAACATGTCACGTGAGATGTTTGAACTCAATTTTGCACTTCCCTCTGATAAGCGGCCATGGACAGTGGGCTGGAACCAAATTTCTAATCTCCTTCATTTGTGAGGAAATTACATTTCGTAGTGAGTATTTCACATTCTTATGGACTTACTTGTGTATATGAATTTTGGAGTAATCCTCCAAAGTCTCCATTTATAATCAAGCGCTGTGCGCTTGATTATAATGAGTTCCCTTTTTTCCTTTCTGTGTTCTCTTTTTTCCTTTCTGTAATTGAAAACCAAATAATAGCATTTATTTATTTTTTTAATAAACCAAAAACTTAATCAAGAAATGCTAATCATTTTTGCACAGCATCATCTCTCATGGTGAGACAGAATCCACGTGGTAAAAGTATGCTTGCTGACATTTTGAGTTCTGACATTTTATATCCACCAATTTTGTATTGGTTTTATAGTAAGCTCAGTTATTGATGTAAAAACATATGCATGTCTCGTGAACATGTCTATTTTGTATTGGTTTTATGGTTTTAAACACGGATCCCATTATTAAATCAGGTGGAGTCCACAAACAATTTATAGAGCATGTAGCTTATTTATTTGTGACTTAGTAACTTCATTAAGATTGTTGCTTTTACAAACATTATTGTGTTGCCGAAAGAGCAAAAACAATGCATAATGATAGTTATTGATGTAAAAGTATGTCTCGTGAACGATGTGTTTACTCTTGAAAACTTATGGAGTGTAAAATAAAAATTACTAATAGAACTTCAAAACTATATTCTTACTATCTTAAACAAAGCTAAAAAGTACACTCACACATGATCCAACACTGATTTTAAAATTATAGCTAAACCTCTGCAAACTAATAGTCATACACACACCAAAATATAAACTGAAATGGTGACATGAAACAAGACTCAACACATTATTTTTCATCACAACTAGCTATAGTAAGTAACAATCATACATATGATAGAACACTCTAAAGATAAATGACTTGTGAAGAAGAGCTTAGCACTTGGGGAAAGGAGTTCCACAAGTACTAGCAACTTTCCTAGCATTAGGGGAGTCAACAAACTTCTTAAGGGAGGGATTCTTTAGGTACTGGCAAAGGCAAGGCTTCTGTTCCTTGATCTTAGTGCAGCAAAGTGAAGACGGCGGAGCTGTAGAAGTCATTGCACTCACGCAGGGACTGAGTTGTGTTGGGCTACATACTGCACCCTTTGAGACATGTGCATTGGCAAGTAGAACGACAACAAAAATGCACAATACAATGTAAGAATAAGATGTCTTCATTATGAAATCAATTTGATTGGCAAGTTTTTCAAAGCGAGAGATATAATGGTTGATTGTTGAAGATGATGATGGTTCATTTTGGCTTGGATTTCATCTCAATTTATAGTGGAAACAAGCCTGTTCTATATTCCTCTAAATTTTCCCATTAAAATTATTGATTAATATTAAAAAAACATCCACCTTTGGACATGCTTCGAGGTTAATTAACCAAATAAATCTGAAAGTGTAAAGGGAAAAAAAATTAAAGTTTTGAGATTGGGACCACAACTCCACTCCATTTGTAAGCGTGGAAATGATGGCTTGATTCAATCATAATATCACTAAAATTTTCAAGCGGGTATCCTTTTAAAATCAGTATTGAAATTTTTTGATGGAGTTTGAGTTTATTTTCCAAATTATTTACACATTCCGTGTAATAATAACGTTACACGGTGGGTGACTACATGTTTTTAAAATGTTTATTGCAAAACAAGTTTAACTTAAATTATATTATAAGTTTTTACAAAATAAATTTATCATAAAATCATGGGATGCATACTTAGAGACATTTGAAGGGAAATCTGATATTAAATAGTTCTTATTGATGTGGAAAGTGTATAGAAAAAAAGATCCAAGTAGATAAATTCTTTATCAATCATTTTAGAGAGATTTACCTTAAGATATATATTTTTGTAATATTTTAGGTATATTATTATTAAAAATTATTAGCATAATGAAAAAAATTATTTTTTTAATTTAATTTAGCCTTTTTAAATTACATTAGATACAAAATGTTTTAATTTGAATAAATTATAACCGACGAAAAAAATTAAATATAAAATATAAAATAATTATTTATATTTAAGAGATTATTTTTTAATAATAAAGAAAATACAGTCAGGGTTCCATACTCATTGTTGCAAGAGTGATACTAATTAGGTCATGTAATTGCCATTTACAATATTTTTTATATAGCATAACTCTTTTCTTAATATATAAAGTTTTATTTGTAATCCATGTGGTGTAAATATATTTTTTATAATGTAAAAAACTAGGAGTGAGTAACATATCGAAATTGTTTATTTTTGACCAATCTGAATTCAATCTGATTCAAATCGGTTTAAAAATTTTCAATCTGAATCCGATCCGATTATATAATCAATTTAGAAAATTGATATTAAAATTTATTTATGAATTATTGTCATATATAAAACAAAAAATACATAATATTTAAATTTTAATTTGTTATATTTGTAGTAAAATTTATTATTTATAGTCACTATTAAGAAAATCAAAAGAATAAAAGATATGTATATGCATTTACTAAATTATTATAAACATTTATATTTTATTTTTAAGCTAAAACAGTGATATAATGTAATTATGATATGTATAATATTTAAACATAACACATTATAAAATAAAATATATATTTATTTGTAATTTAATAATAATTTGGTGTGGATCTAATACAAAGGTTATAAAATTTGTTAATCTAAATCCGATATGAATCTAAATAGATTATATACTTTTTCAATCTGATTATAAAATTTGTTAATTCAATCGATTAAATGAAATTTTTTAATTTAAAATAATTAATCAAATTAATTGTTAATTTTAAGTAAAGATAATATGTTTAACACATATTCAACAATATGATATATGTTTTTTTTATGAAGTGAAAATTATATTTTATTATGACTTAGAAAGTGAAACAATTAAATAACTCGATCATAATTGTAGTTTTTTAATAGTTATTAATGTATTGAATTATTTACGGTTTCAAACAAAAAATTCTTATATAGTAACTTTGTAATATGTTTGGGATAATGTCAATATATATATATATATATATATTTATATATTGGCGGTAGGTTTTAAGATTTATATTCTAAAGATACATTATATATATATATATATATATATATATATAAATATAGCATTGATTATTTTTTCATCACTATATTTTTTTATTGAAAAAAATTCAATATATTTAAATTATTAAATTTTTTTATAGTATTAAGTATTAAAAACTCAAAATTTAAAATTTAAGTAAGAGATAGTTCTATTTTATGTATATAATTTATATACAATTTTATAAATATTACATCTAAATTTTATTTATATAAAATTAAAATGACTCACCTAACCCCTAAAATACATCTTAAAATGACTCACCTAACCCCTAAAATACATCATTTTGACACCGTGAGTGCGAGTCTGAATTTGGTCCTAATGAGTTCAAATCTAAATTTGCTGCTCACCTCGAATGTGTAGAGTCACATGATACTTTAATTACTAACTTGATATAGTAACATATATTTTGGTGGATATAATTATATTTATTAATAATAATATATTATATTATTTATATTATATTTTACATTTAAGATATATAATATTGTTATACGATATAATTTTATTTGAGTCAAAAGTATAATATTTAAATAAAAATTGATTTAATTAATTTTTAATATATATTATAATAATTTTAAAAAATTAAAATCTTAATATTTACATTGATATGCATATTTTCGCTGATGATGGAATCTCTTGAGTTAATTATTATGAACACAATTTAGATTCACGTTTTGAAAAGAAAAAAGATGATGATGTTCCGCCGCTTGATCCACTGTTGTGCTTTCGGTGATGTTGATGTGATCTTACTAATTGTTTTTAGCAAATTTTACATCAATTTATTTTTCTAAAAGAACTCGACAACTCATCTCACATCTAATTATTAATTAAATATTTAATTTTTTTATTAACTTATGATACGTACGTTGGATGAAATAATATTTTAATCATTTTATTTTTATAAATTAATTATATTAATTAATTTTTTAAAAATATTAGTGCATTTTAACAATTTCTTTATGTATTTCCGAACATTTTAGTTTTTCAAATATTTTTTTTCTAAAAAAACTTAATTAAATATCAAATTAAATTTTATTAGTAGATATGGGTATGTATTTGATTTTCAAAATGTATCAAAAAATAAAAAAATAAAATGATTAAATTATCTATAAATATAATAATAAAATAATTAAAATATATCATTTTAAAATAAAATTAATACATTAAATTTATAAAAGTTAAATTATCACGTATCCTTGTATGTTGATGAATATCATAAATTATTGAGTAAATTTATTATATTAATTGATGCCAATTAATATGAAAGAAAAAATAATAAAAAGAAAGCGTACATATTTCTACTCTCTTTACATTTTTTAACAGTTTTTTGTTTTTTAATTGACCTAAAATGAATATTTATTTTTCCGATAAATAAAGACTTTTTGAGCATGCCTTTCATTATTAATTTCAAATCAACTTTGGATATTTGCCTAATCATCATTGTAATCACTCATCAGTTGTCATCATCGTGAAACTTGGCTTACTATGACTGATCACGCACTATATACCATTTCTGGTTCCCATTTTTCTTCTACCGACGAGTACAAAAAAAGAATAATTAGAAAGAAATAATTTTTAATTTTTCAAGAGAACTTAAACAATTGATCTATCAATTAATTTCTTTTTCCTTCATATTTTAAAAGGAAAAAGCAGGCTTAATCATGGATCATACCTTTTTCAATTCCCTGTATTAGCATATTTTGTTAATCACTAACTATTGTATTAACAATTAGTTCATCTTCAAAGCTTAGGTGGATTTTAGATGAATTGTCAACTATGAATACCTAACCCCATTGGCTCTTTTGTGAATCAAGAATGTAAAAGAAAGAGGAGAAATAAGAAGCGATAAATTGAATTCTTCATTCATAATTGCACGATAGTACAAGTGACTATTTATCGAGTCATTTACACCTAAATATGTTATAAGCCATCCACACTAAAAATATACTTGCCATGTTATAACCAACTCATTCATAATCTTAACCATCTAACTAACTGGTTTTATACAAATCAGTTTAACAGTCTCCCATACGATCATACCTTGTCAAGGACTGTGAGCTTTAACTTTTATCTCCGTTGAAATAAAAAATGATTTTTTTCGTTATATCAACTACTTAATTGTTACTTATTATCATAATCATAAGAAACTAAATAGAAAAAATACATAAAATGATCTTAAAAATCGTCTTCAAAAGTTGCCATAGATGTGTTCTTGATCTACTTTGTTCTTTATTGCAAATTGTTGTGTTTTTAAGACCAATTAAGTTGTTTATATAATGTATTTTCAACCTAATCCGAGTTGGATTTAAATTTGATTAATCCAATAGCTAGGATTAAAAATTGTTGCTTAAAAATGTCAGATTTGAGTACTTAAATTTACCTTTCGATCATTCAAGACTCTTATTTTTGCTTTAAATACAAGTTTTTATCTCTTTTTTTCTCATTTCGTCTCTAAACACCTGTATAACATCTAAACATATAAAACATATAGAGAACATCAATTCATTATTAATATGTGGAAATTGATGCACAAATATATATATAAAATGGTCCCGATCATACCTCACCACACCTACTTTGAATCTTATTCTAGTTTTTTTGTAGTCTATTATTCTTTTTATGTAACTTTACTTTTTCTTAAACTATAAGAAATAGTCAATATGTTTGACTCAAAGGGTAAGGAGTGAGTGCAAAAAATTAGCTCATGTAAGTTCAAATTAGTTACTAAAGGGTTATTCTTGTGGACATGTAATAACAAATATGTATGTATGTGATAACAAGTGCTTGAAAGATTGCAACAAAGGCTAGGTTCGCTTGCACGCATGCGTGTAATATAGGCAATGCACAATGTATGGTGTGCAACATGTCACTAGGGCTATGTGCGCAACAGATGCATTACTCGGCAATGCTATGATCATATGTGGAATGTTGTACAAGAAGGTGGTTTTTCTGCTATAAATAAGAAACAATCATTTGTATTCCATAAAAAATTAACTGTAACATATGATTATAGAGTGTAAAATTCAGTTGTATAAGTTGTGGAATTCTAAAGAGAGAAAAGCTTGTAAAAGAGAGCATTTCTTGAGGGTTTATATTCATCTTTTTTGGGTCAAGGCAAGAAAGATGTGGTTGTGAGGGGTTGAATTTGTTGTAAGGATGACTCATTATTGCTAGTGGATTAGAACTGCATTTTTTCTTGTGGATGTAAGCCTCACATTGAGGAAGAACAATGTAACAAATTCTATGTCTTTCTATGATTTTATGTGCTTTTTTTTGTCATCAAATTGTGCTGCCACTCAAGGCAAACCCTTGGGCATGTGCATGTGTCAAGGGGGTCTAAGAAATAATGATTGTCCTCACAATTGGGGTGATCCATATTTTCTTAAGTATTGCCTAAACCAAATTATGAGATGTATTCCAAAATGTGAGATTTATAGTGTCTTGAACTTTTGTCATTCTAAAGCATGTGGTATCCATTTTTCCATCAAAAAAATGCTACCAAAATTTTAATGTGGCATATATTTTCCCACTTTGTTCAAATATAAAAACTCTTTTTACGTTATTGTGAAAGATGCCAAAAATTGGGTGCACTAACTCAACTTCACATGATGTCCCTTAACCCTATACTTGTTATTAAGATATTTCATTGTTAAGGTATTAGTTTTATGTGACTTTTTTCCCTTTTCTTTTGGTTATCTTTATATCTTTCTAGCTATTGATTATGTGCTTGATTTAATATTTATAAGGATACAAACTGTAGCAAACAAGAGGCTCAAGGCATTTGAAAGTAAGTTTTTTAGTTCTAAAATAATTCTTGAGAGTGTTTATCTTCTTGAGGGCATAAAGAAACTCAGAAGTTAATCAATGGCTACTACCAAGTATGATCTTGAGAAGTTTGATGGAATGGGTTGCTTTGCACTATGGAAAGAAAGATGAAGAATGTGTTGATACAATAAGACTTAGACTTGGCTATTGATAAATTTTTTCCTACTAAAACGAAAGAGGAAGAAAAGAAGAGAATCTTGAAGAAAGCAAGTAGCAGTATTGAGTTGTGCTTGGCTGATAATTTTCTATGAAAAATTCAAGATTTAAAGTGTGCCAAAGAGATTTGGGAAAGGCTTGAAACCTTGTATGATCACAAGACATTGTCAAACAAGATATTCTTGAAGGAAAGGCTCTTTACTTTCAAGCTTGATCAAATGAAGACACTTGATTACACTCTTAATCAATTCAAGATGATTAATGCCTAATTAGCCAATCTAGACAAGAAGGTTGATTAAGAGGATCAAGTAATAATCCTACTCATTAGTTTGCCCTAGTCTTTTGGTGAACTTAAGACAAAAATCAAGTATGGAAGGGAAGAACTAAAGCTCGATTTTGTTGTCTCATCTTTGAAATCTTAGGACACAAGAAGTTTAAGAAAAAAGGAGATACCAGTGAAAGGCTATTTGTAAGAGAGAGATTAGAAAAGAGAATTGATGGGTCCAAAGGGATAGGGAAATATAGATCAAAGTCTAGAAATAAGAGAATTTTCAAGTGCTTCATATGCCACAAAAAAGGCCATTTTAAGAGGAACTTTCCATCAAGAAAAGGATAAGAATTGTGACTTTTAAAATTAGGGTATTGCTAATGCAATTATTGTGGAAGTAGGGTATGAAAGCTATGATGTTTTAGTTGTTGCAATATAAAAGTTTGTGAATGAGTGGGTGTTGAATTCTGGCTACACATTTCACATATGCCCTAACAAGAAATGATTTAGGGAGTTGAATGAAGGTTACCATGGGAAGGTATTTCTTAGGAAAAGTTATGAATGTAAAGTGAAAGTCATTGATTGCATTGAGATTAGGCTCACTGATGACATAATAAAGATACCATTTGATGTGAGATATGTGCCAAATTTAAGAATAATTTTGATTTCTTTTAGAGTACTTGATGTCTTGGGTTGCTCAATCAGATTAGAACAAGGTATGTTGAAGATACTCAAGGGATCTTCAGTCGTTATGAAGGGCTTAAGGAAACATAGGCTTTACATACTCTAAGGCAAGACAATTCTTGATCATGGAAATGTTTTACTACTCTTTAGCATAATAGACTTAAGAATATCAGTGATAAAGGTATCACAGAACTTTACAAACAAGGTATGTTGGGAGGAGATAAGGTTACAAAAGTTGTAATTTGTGAACACATATATGACAAGAAGACTAAGGTGAAATTCAGCACTAATAGGCATACAACAAAGGGCATTTTAGATCATATACATGCATATCTTTTAGGGTTTTCATCGACACCATCATTGAGTGGGAGTAGGTATTATCTGTGCCTAATTGATGACTACTCAAGGAAGGTCTGAACCTATATTTTGAAGAGCAAGGATGAGATATTTGCTAAGTTTTAATCCTGGAAGGCTCTAGTGGCAGATCAGATAGGATAAAGAATCAAAGTGCTTAGAACTAACAATGGGATGTAATTTTTCAATGTTAAGTTTGAGAAGATGTGTGAGAATTGTGGAATTCAGAAGCACAAGACAGTAGCAGGTACTCCTAGCAAAATGGTTTAGTGGAACACATAAATATAATTATCATGAACAAGGTAAGATGCATGCTTTCTAACTCTAAACTTCCTAAAATATTTTGGGTTGAGGTAGTTCAAACTACTACTCACTTGATTAATAGATCACTATATTTAGAAATTGACTTTAAAACTCCAAAAGAGAGGTGGAATGGTGGTCATGCTGATTATAACAAGCTTAGGGTGTTTGAATGTCTGTCTTTCACTCATGTGAATGAAGGGAAGCTTTAAGTAATAGCAAAAAAGATTGTTTTTATAGGCTACCCTAATGGAGTAAATTGATATAGGTTTTAGGATCCTGAAGTAAATAAGTCTTTTAATAGCAGAAATGTGACCTTTTTTGAGAATGCTACATACGATGATAAAATTTTTGAACCAATGATTGAGAAAGTAAAGGTACTTGTCTCAATTGAGGTGCATAATCATCTTTGGAACTCTAAATCAGATCAAGGTGTATTAGAAAGACTTGATGGTAATGAGTTTGATCTAATCAATGTTGATTCTGAAGAGTCATTTACTAGTGAACACGAGGATGTTACAAGTTCTAAACATTAAGATCTTTGGAATTATTGAATGGCTTGAGATAGGCCAAGGAGAGTGACAAGGCCAATCATGAGATATGGCTATGTTGAATTCATTGCCTATGCTCTTACAGTTAGTGAAGATATATATAGCATTGAACCTCATAATTATATAGAAGCTATGTTTGGTAGACATACAAGATAGTGGGAAGAAGCAATGATAAAAGAAATGAAACCAGAAAAAGAAAGATTGGTTGAAAGAAAATGGATGTTCAAATTTAAAGAAGGAATAAAAGAGGTTGAATCAGTAAGCTACAAGGTGAGAGTGGTTGCTTAAGGCTTCTTACAAAGGGAAATGATAGATTACAATGACATTTTATCACCAGTTTCCAAGTACACTTCACTTAGAGTTATTTTTTCCTTGATAACCCAATTTGATCTTCATTTGGATCAAATGGATGCGGAGATTGTTTTCTTACATAGGGAGCTTGAAGAGGCCATTTATATGAAGCAACTAGAATTTTTTGAGATTAAAGGAAGATAGAATGATGTTTGTCTTTTGAAGAGATCATTGTATGGACTTAAACAATCCTATGTCAATGGTATAAAAGGTTTAATAGCTTTATGGTTGATTTAAAGTTTCAAAGATGTGAGTGTGTTTCTTATGTTTATTTCAAAAAGGAAATTAGTGGCAACATAGTCTATCTATTATTGTATGTAGATGACAAGTTGCTAGCAAGCAAGGATCTTAAAGATTTGATGCATTTCAAACAGGTTCTAAAAACTGAGTTTGAAATGAAAGACTTAGGGAAAGATAAGAAGATCCTTGGTATAGAGATTTCAAGAAATAGAGAGAAAAGATAGTTGCTAATAAATATTTAGAGAATGTGTTTAAGAAATTTGTAATGGAATCAACAAAATAGTTTCAGTTCCTTTAGCATCCTATTTTAAACTTTATGAACATTAATCTCCCAAAAATGATCTAGAGATAAAAGAAATGTCAAGTATGCCTTACTAAGTGTTGTTGGAAGTCTTATGTTTGTTATGATTGTAACAAGACTAGGCTTAACTCATTTAGTCAATGTTGTAAGCAGGTTTATGTCAAAACCTATTAGAGGAACATTGGGCAGGAATAAAGTGGATCTTATGGTACCTAAAAAGGACTTCAAAGGAGGGTTTGATTTATAGAATAAATCCAACTAGAATGGTAAAGGTATAAGGGTTCACATATGTTGATTTTGTATGAGATCTTGATCAAAGAAGTTCACTTATTGAGGATGCCTTACCTTATTTCCAACACTATGAGTTGGAAGAGCAATTTGCAATCAATTATGACACTTTCTACTACTGAGGTAGAACACATCGCGTGTATTGAGGTAGTTAAATAATATTTATGGATAAAAGGGTTCATTAGTAAATTGAGGCTTTCACAAGAAGTTACTGTAGTCATGTGTGATAATTAGAGTTCAATATGCTTATCAAAAAATCTTATGTTCCATAAGGGGACAAAAGACATCGATGTAAGACTACATTTTATAAGGGATATTATTAGCAATAGGTTGGTTAAAGTGACCAAGGTTTTTATAGAAGGCAATCCATTAGATATACTTGCCAATGTGGTTACAATAAGTAAGCTCAGGCATTGATGAACTTGCTCAAAGTTGGTGAAGGTTAGAGATGATGGGTGGAACAAACAGTGCTAGATTTAATTCAACTAGAAAATGGGTTATTTTTCATCAAGGTGGAGATTTATGGACATGTGATAAGAAATATATGTGCATGTGATAACAATTTCTTGATAGATTGTAACAAAGGCTAGCCTCATGTGTGCGCACATATGCACAATATATGTAATGTGTGGTGCATGGTACGTGGCAAGTCACTAGGGCTATGCACACATTAGGTGCATTATTCAACAAGGCTATAATCATATGTAGAATTCTATACCAGACGTTGGTTTATCTACTATATATAAGAGGCAATCACTTGTATTTCATAAAACATTAACTATAACACATGATTCTAGAGTGTAAAATCGAGTTGTATAAGTTGTGAAATTCTAAAGTGATAAAGGCTTGTAAAAGAGAAGATTTCTTGAGAGTTCATGTTCATCTTTCTTGGTTCATGGCAAGAAAGATGTGGTTGTGAGGGGCTAAATTGTTTGTAAGTGTTACTCATTGCCATTAGTGGATTGGAGCTGTATTGGTTACCGTGGATCTAAGCCTCACATTGAGGAAGAATCATGTAACATATTTTGTATCTTTCTATGACTTTATGTGCTTGTTTTTTGTCATTAAATTGTGATGCCACATAAGGAAAACCCGTGGGCATGTGCTTGTGTTAAAGGGGTCCAAGAACTGGTGATTTCCCTAACAATTCTTGTAAGAAAAACAACATTAAGGGTAGAAATATTTGGCTAAGAAGGTTAATCCTAATGCCTTAATCATTTTTCAAATACTTCATTGGCTTTAATAAACCTAATAAAAAAGTTATATCAACTTAATCATGCTCATTTGAATTAAAATAATATTTTAGGATATTTACATTGTAGTTCCAAAATTCAAATACATAAATCATCATATCACCAATTCAGTTACTTATGCATGCTAGTTTTGAGCTAGAGTACCACAAAGTATGCCTTCACTTACAAATAATATACAGATTCTCTTAACATTCACTATCATTCAAAACTTTATGTTTTTAAGCATTTAAGATGAATTCTATTAAAAAAACAAGGATGGAATATGTCATTGTTATTTTCATGCTCATCCATTTATCCTAACTATCCTAAAAATGCAATAAATAATCCTAAAAATTGAAAATTTATGCTACATAGAGCATATTAATCCTAAAACATGCTAAACCTAATAAACCATAGGAAAATAAAGATAGAGATATGTTCACACTTCCCCAGACCTACTTCTTACATTTTCCTCGATGTATGCATATGCATATATTAATGTAAAAATAATAAAAAGGGAGTAGAAAATAAATCTTGTTAGGTTGCCTCCCACTTAGCGTGGTTTAATGTCATCATTTTAACTTATTCAATTTTCATCCAAAATCATCTCTACCATCATCTAGGTACTTCATTGCTTCAAAGATGTTGAAGCAAATTATTTTCCCATCAAACTCAAGAGTTAAGTCCCTAATATGTATATCTATATTGGTACGAGTTGTTTTGATAAATGGTCACCACCAATGTGAAAGGATTCCATAAAAAAGATTGGAACATTGCTTTACTCTACTGGATACGTCTCCTTTTTTAGAGACTACATATGATGGGAATCCTATCGATCAAGAAGAGACATAGGCAACCCCTGGCTTGGACATGGTATAAGAATCATCATTTATGTCCAATACATAGAAGTCTATCGGGAATATCATCTTATCTACCTATACTAAGACATCTTCAATAACACCCTTATGATAACATTAGTTATGTTAGGAAGTTGTATAATAATACTTGTCTCTTTTAAAGGACCTACATTTAGTGAAGCATAAATATTATAGGGAATGAAATTAATAGATGCTCAATCTAGCATAGCTATATTTGAGTGGGAGATTTCTTTGTAACATTGTAGACACATTTCTCCTACATTTATCACTTCTTTACCTTTTAGTTTGCGTCTGGTGGTTCATTGGTCCTTAAATAACTTTATATATTTAGGTACTTGCTTTATAGCATCTACAAGTGGAATGTTGACTTTTGCTTTTTGAAAAGTTTCTAAAATCACCCTTCCATGTCCTTCTTTCTTTGTAGTTTTAAACTTGTTAGGAAAAGGAAAAATAGGTTCATAAGTAGTAAGGGAGGGTTTTGATACTACCTATGGTGCCACCTTAGCTTCTTGTGGGTTAGTCTTTTCTTCTTCAAGCACTTTATTTTGGGTAGTCCCCTTATTTGATTTGAAATTTTTGGTAACTTGTTTTGCGGTTATCCAATTGCTCATAGTTTTGAAAGTAATGGCATCGACAATCTCCTCGATATTTATAACAATTTGTGAAGGGAGCTTGCCTTGGGGTTGTTGAGGTTGTTGGGGTCTAGGTTGATATTACTAAGGTTAAGGCGGCCTAGGGTTAGGAAAACTAGGTTAGGGATTTGAGGTTGCTTGATTGTTGCTTGAATAACTTAGATTTGGTTGATCCTTCCATTATGCATTATAGGTGTTAGAATAAGAATCATACTTGGGCCTCTGTGCTTGAAATTTTCCAATAATATTGGCCTATTCATAGTTATTCTCTTAAAGAGCAGGATACATATTAGTAGAATGTCCCACTGTAGAGCATATGTCACAAGTCTTAATCTATCCAATAGCCAACTCTTTCACCAAAGTAGTAAGATTATTCAATTGTTGCTTAAGATGGGAGTTATTTCTTACCTTATTTACCTTGCCTAGTGGATCAAAGTGGGTGCCAAGTTGTTGGGAATTGGCAGCCATAGTTGCAATAAGAGATTGTGCTTCAATATACCAATGCCTAACAACTTTAAGCATCAATCATGTTTCTCTTTGTGGCTCCTAATCTCTTCTAGAAGTATTGGTGTAGAAGTTGCTCAATTATTTAGTGTTGGGGGAAGCTAGCACATAACCTTTTGAATCTATCCCAATATGCAGAGTGTTTCCTCATTGAATTACACGTTTTCATAAATTTGTTTCCTTATTATGGTGGCTTTAGAAGCTGGGAAATATCTCTTAAGAAATTTCCACTTCATCTCATTCTAGGTGGTAATGGATCTAGAGGTGGATAATATAGCCATTCCTTATCACTATTTACTAAAAAGAAGGGGAAAGCGCTATGTTTGAATTGATCTTTAATAGTCTTTATTGGTTTCATGATCGAGTAAACAACATGAAATTCCTTTAAGTGTTTGTTTTGGTCATCTTAGCTTAACCCTTGAAAATAGGTAACAAAATAATTATTCTAGACTTTAGTTCAAAACCTACTTCCAAGGTTGGATATACTATGCATAGGGGTTATTTCTTTAAGTCAGGTGTAGATAGTTCCTTATGAGTTTGATCAACTATTGCCATGTTTTCTTTCTCAAATTCATAATCACTTGAAAAGGTGGATTTTGTTGTGTTCTCTTGTAGTGGGGTGATAGGTCTTCTTGATCTCATGCTATAGGAATGTTCTTATTACATCCAATGGTTACATGAGAGTAAAGAATGAGAAAAATTAGTAAAATTAAAACAAAAAAAGTAAAATAAAATAAAAAATGAGAAAAAACTAGTAACTATTAGAAAAATGATAGAACAATTCTTGGTAACGACACCAAAAACTTCACACTATTCAAAACACTCAAATATACATGGTCATGCACAAATGCAAGCAATTTTAAGAACTACGAATGTTGTACTTATGGAGATTATTAACAACTTTTACTACTACTTACTACTTTGTTAGTGCTTTAATTAAAATTAGTAAATCGAGGTTTTTGTTTGTTTATGAAAAGAATAACTTAAAAAATAAAAAGAGATTGCAAAAGAATTATAAAAATATGTGATCATAAGACTATTCTCATAACTAGACTACAATTTTATTTATTACATCAAGAATGGAAATTAATTTCTTAAGTTTTAAATCACTTTCATAATATATAAACCATTATTGACTTCTTAACTTTAACTTTAAAAGTCTAGGTCCACTTAAGACTTTGCATTTTTTTCTTATCGTGTAATTGATTAAAAATCATCTTATTAACCAATCTAAATCTTGAAAAAATTAGAGGTATGCTTACTAGATTTAATTCATTCATTGCATGAAGATCTAAAAAGATGATAACCAAACTAGTTAAGATTAGAGCAATCATTGAACTTTTAGATAAGGTATTCAACACTACTTGTGATAGTAGTAACAAGGTATCATTTCGAATAAGAATATTAGTAATTACATACTAATATCTTAAAGTAGATATAAATATATTCATGTAATAAACTAGTTGTTCTCTAATTCATACATATATAGTCATGACATTCAAAAATAGAACCAAAAATATCAAGAATCAAGATTTAAAATTAAAATTGTTCATGATATTAAATTAATTAAACTATAGTCTAGGGATTGAAATTGCTCACAATCATATTAGATGTTTGGAAAGACATGGATTCTACAAGAATCATCATTATAATCATAGGAAACTAAATAAATAAGAGATTAAGAAAAGCATATGAAAATCCTCAAAATCCCCTCCAAAAGTTTTCTTATATGTGATATTGATCGTCTTTGTTCCTTGTTGCAAATTGTTGTCTTCTAATGACCCTTGGGGTTGTTTATATAGTGTATTTTTTAGTCTAATTCAAGTTGGATTAGAATTTGATTGATACTATGCCTAGGATTAAAAGTTAGTGTTGAAAAACTCAACATTTGAGTGCTACATAGGCTGCTCAATCGATCGAGACCCTTACCTTAATCAATCTAACCTGTGCAATTTTTAACTCGAGAGCTCTCAATCAAAGCTCGATCGATCGACCTATGACTCAACCAATTGAGTTCTATTAGGATATATTGATTCTTACTTTCTATTATTCCACTGATTTCTTGATCGATATCAATCGAGTATTATATTTTGCTCTAAATAATTTTTTTATGTGTTTTTGCTCATTTAGTCCCTAAACACATTTATAACACATAATAAACATACAGAACATATAAAAAAACAATTATTTGTAAATATGTGAGAATTGATGCATAAATATATGTATAAAATGGTCTTGAACGAACACTTGAAGGAGTTTGCAAAGATTGGCAAAGCTTGTTAATAGCATATGAAATCTCTAGTCTAATTAGATTGCAATATTAAAGTTCACCCATTATAGTACTATAATGTGTAAGCTCATCAAGTGGCTAACGATCATGTTTAGATAACACTTTTCCAATAGAGAGAGAGGTGGACACATGTTTAACTTTTTCAAGTTGAACTTTTCCTAGAAGCTATTTTATGTATCATTGTTGGCTCAAGTGAAAATCAACATCAACTCTAGTAATCTATATCTTAAGAATTTTTTTAGGTTACTTAGGTCTTTAAGGCAAATGCCTTATGTAGCTTGCTCACCATTAGTTGTATAAGAGTTGCATTAGTGCCAATAATAACTATGTCATTAACATAGATAAAGAAAATAATCGGTTCTTCACTAGAGGAGTAATTAAGTGTAGAAATATTAGTATTAGAGCATTTAAGACCCCATTGAATGAGAAACTTACTCAACTTAGTGAACCAAGTTCTTGGTTCTTACTTAACACCATATAGAGCTTTTCTTATATTACACACATGGTGAAGCTTAGTAGTGTCCACAAAACCTTCAAGTTGCTCCACATACTCTTCATCGGTTATATCACCATTAAGAAATGCATTATTCACATTCAATTTCCTAACAATACATCCTTTAAACAAGATCAAGGTAAGCACCACCCTTATAGTTGTATGCTTAACTACAGGACTAAAAGTCTCTATATAGTCAATGTCAAGTGTTTGATCAAAGCCTTTAGCTACCACTCTACTCTTGTATCTTTTTAGACTCATATAAGCCTTTAACTTCACATGAAACACCCACTTTTTTCTTATAATTTTGTCTTATTGAGGAGGAAGAACAAACTCCTAAGTGTGATTGTCTAGTAGAGACTAATATTCCTTTTTCATGGACTCAACCCACTCAGTATGATGAAGTGCCTCTTGCACAAATAAAGGTTCATATAAAATAATTTGTACATTGTAAATTTTGGGCATAAGAATGCCATTTCTGGCTCTTGTAGTCATTGAATTTTTATTGGGAACTATATTAGGTACACTAGGTAAAGATGAAACAAGAATGGGAGATGAATAAAATACTAGTGATTGAGACATATCGCTAGTAGCTATAAGCATAGTAATAAAGGGTACAATATTTGTAGGTGTAAAGTCTGAAGCCATTAGACTAGGTGACAATGACATATCATTGGATAAAATGTGAGGTTATTAGTCTACGAAAGGATACTAGTGTGGAACTGATAAGAATAGAAGTATTTTAGGATGAATAAAATCATTATAAGTTGGTTTTTAATTTGGCATAGACAAAAAATAGGTAATTATTAGTTCTACAAGCTGTATTGTTGACTCATTAGTTAGCATATTCAAAAAAGGAAACTGAGACTCATCAAAGGTAACATGAGGGCTGACATGGACTTTTGTTTTTGACAAACTCCATACACTAATAACCTTTAAAGTTTAGTGGACATCACAAGAAAACACACAGGATAGATCTTGGTTCCAATTTATAGTTGTTATAAGGTCTCAAGAAGGGAAAACATAGACATCTAAAGGTTCTTAAATGGGCATAGTTTGGCTTTTTGTGATAAAGTAGCTCAAATGGGATTTTGTTAAGCAAAATTCTAGTAGGTAGTTTGTTTATGAGATAGATAGCACATCTAAAGCATATTCCCCAAAAAATAATAGGCTTACTTGACCTAATCAGCATTGATAGCCCACACTCTACAATTTATCTATTTCTACTCTTCACAACACCATTCTAATAAGGATTGTATTGACATAATATTCTTCTTGCATATCCTCCTTGAAATAATATAGTTTCAAGTGCCTTATGTTCCGTACCTCCGTCACATTGAAGTCGTTTAATACTTCAATTAAATTGCCTTTTGAACAAAGGCCTCAAAGTACTTAAAGAAGTGAATCACGTGATTTTTTTGTGATGAAATATAAAACCACTGAAAGCAATTAGAGTCATCAACAAATGATAGAAAATAATGAGAACCATTAGGTGATGTCATTGATGATGGCCACCAAACATCTACATGCACTATGTTGAATGCTTTAGATGACTTATCATGCATATGAAATGAAGGAAGATGATGTGATTTACCTATTTAACAAGTAGGACATATATTAGAGAGAGACCCTTCTTTACACGTAAGACCGGCTTGATTGAGAACATTTTCAACAATATCCATAGGAGGGTGTCCTAGTATGTTGTGTTGCAGTCCCTCATTTACAACAGTTTTAGTGTGACATTAAAAACTTGTAATTGTATTAGGACAAGAGCTAGAGTGAAATAGAGAAGATGCATAAATATTACCAATAGCCGAAGTAAGCTTCATTGGAAGTTTGTGTAGCCTTGTTTTGTGCCCCCAACCAAAATTACTTTATTTGTAGATACTTCTCTAATGTTGAAATACTTTGGATGGAACTCAATATTTGCATTATTGTTTGCACATACTTGATTCACTAAGATTAAATTCTTGGTTAATAAAGACACAAGTAGAATATTCTTTAATTTCAAGAACTTAAAGCTAGTGGGAAGAAAACTTGACCCTATGCTCAAGATAGGAGATGTAGTTCCATTTCCTAGCATAATTACCTCAAAACCTTTATATACCACTAGATTCATTACAATGTTGAAATTGTGGTTAGATGATGGCTGACACTAGTATCTAAAAACTAAGAATTATTGTTAAAAACATTCGATGATGAGAAAGCAACATAGATAACTAGTGGAAATTGAAATTGATTTTGACTATTTGATGAGTTTCCACCCTGATCTTGAAGAGAGAAAGAGCCAAATTGAATTAGATCATTTTGAGAATTAGAATAGAACTAATCCATAGCCTTTTTGAAGTCTTGAGGCACACTTTGAGAGTTCTTATATTTCCCTATTTGTGACAAGTGAGCATGAGGTGCTTTTGGTTATTGAAATTGTTAAAGTACATGAAGAAGCAACTTTCTGCACTATGACCTTATTCTCTACATATTTGACATATCCCTTTGTATTTAGACCCCTTTTTAAGACTTCAATGATTCTACTTTTAGGTTTTATTTTGAGAATTATTTTCGTTACTAGAAGGATATGGAGATTGATTGTTAGGTTGAAAAGATTGATTGTGGGATTGATTATTGTAGTTGTATAGTTATTCAGATTAAAAGGAAACAAACCTAGTAAAGTTGGCTTGCACGAACTAAGTGCTTGTTGCATTCATTCTTTCTTGTTGCTCTTCATGGATTCTCAATGCAGTAAAGATTTCATCCAATGATGAAACTTTTTCATTTTGAGTGATTATTGTCACAATTGTGTTGTAGTCAAGGCTCAATCCTCCAATAACATAGAGCACTTGTTCTTTGTTAAAAATATCATCACTAGCTGAAACTATGCAATTGATCAAGTTCTTAGTATATCCATCCATGGATATAGATCCTTTTTATAGAGTCTATAACTATACTAAAATTGCATAAGTTGTGCTTGTGAATTATTTGAAGAACCTCTTTCCAATGCTTTCTAGTTTACATAGGCTAAATATTTATCTTTTACAATTAGGTATTTCATGTAGTTTTGAGTAACAAAATTATAAATTCAGCTCATTACTATCGTGTCTCTTATGTCCCATTCATCAAACTCAAAGTTTAATTCAAGAATCTCAAAATCTTGAATAGAACCACCACTAGTGACCTTTGTAATCTTCTTTACAAATCTTGGTGGAGCAATTTAGGTACTATCGACAAATCCTTGTAAATTCTAAATCTTGATTGCATGACGAACTTGATGTCTCCAAATCAAGTAGTTAGATTCGTCAGGCTTGATATTGAAATGAGGATTGATCGGGATATTTTGTAACAGAAACAAGAACCTGGACGATGAAGAAGAAGAAGACACAACTAATTGCTCTATAATAGCTACAAGTGGAGTTTACTTTTTAACGATTGCTCTAATACCATGTGAATCATGAATATAAAAGAAAGAGAAGTGATAAACTGAATTCTTTATTTCTTAATTGTATGATTGTACAAATGACTATTTATAAAGCCATTGACATCTAAATCTATTATAAGTCTCTTACATTAACAATATAGGTGACATGGCATAACCAACTCATTCATAAGCTTAACCATCTAAGTGATTCTATACAAATAAGTTTAACATCTATTACATAAATGATTTTCATTACAACTTAATTTAATAACGAATCAAATATTTATGTCATTTAATACATATTCCTCAATTAATCATCCCTCCCACTGAATCTTCATTAAAAAATAAAAAATGCTTCAATTTCCCACTATCGTAGAAATGAATCCTTTTGAAGACCAATAAATACGTGTATGAGTTCAATATTGATTTATCCAAAAATCTATTTTTTTGAAAAAAGTATCGTTAGGGTTCATTTTCTTTGAGTAAAAATGTTGGTTAATTGTCTTAACTTTAAAAGATGTTTATTAGTTCATTTACTTATAAAAATAGTACTCATTAGTCTTTTCAATTATAAAAAAGTAGTCATAAAAAGACTTTTGTTGGTAAAAAAAATTTAAACATATATTAATGAAGGTTATTTTTGTTATTCATCCCTATCCTATCAAACAAAAAAATTACAAATATAATTGGTGAGTGTATTATCGTTTTTACTTCCACTCTATGACTAAAATATACTTGATAATTTTTTTTATTTTAAAATAAATTTAAAATTATTAAATTTCTCATTTTGATACCACTTTTATAAATAAATGAACTAAATATCACATTCTAGAATAAATAACACCTTTTATCTAAATAGTGGGATTAATATGACCTTCCATCATAATTTTTTAGTCAATTTTTATTAGTCTAATTCCATAGCCCCAATTTGTCCCTTATTTTATCACATTTCATCTATTTCTCTTAACCTATTCTAAGTTAGTTTGGTATCAAAACATAAAACTTTTATTTTCACAAACAAAATTGTCGTCAAATCTTTCTTTTTTCCATTAAACATGGTTAAATAAAAACTATAAAAGAAAAAAAAAGAAAAAGACAAAGTTCAAAAGGAAAAAACATCAAATAGTCCAAAAAAAAACATTGGTTGAAAAATCAAATCTGATCTATCACAAAAAAAATAAAACCCCATGAAGCCCTTCCGTTAAGTTGCCGATTTTTGGGCTATCCACACCCCTGGCAACTTAACGCCTGCCAAAAATCTCACCATCCCATAAAAAAACCTCGTCATTAAAGCTCAACTGTCCTACTCTAAATTGTTGCCGGCGGTCGTAGTACTAATGCCCCCATGTGCTCTTGCTCTGGTCGACTTACCATCAACTTTGCCAACATCGGTCACGCTCTGCCCTGTTCTTTGTAAATCCTTAACACTACTTTTTAAATATTTAGTTACCACTTCAGTAAGGTTTTACAAAATTTTAGTGAAACTTTTGTATGACCTTACATACGTGAGTTGTTACGAACACAAAATTTTTAAAACTGAACTTGTTTTTACAAAACATTACGAAATTTTTCTAAGATCTCAAATTGTTTTGAGGATTAAAGGTAAATTTTTTAATGCTTTATAAAATTTGTGAACATTCTTGTAATGCTTTACAGATTAGACCAGCACTTAAGTAAGGATTTGGGAAAGTGGTTGTAATAATGCGTAAATGTCACAATTTTGATCATGTTATGCATTTCCAATTTAATATAGTGAATTTTCAAAAATAAATTCTCATTTTATCCGAATACTAATAAGGTAACCAAATTTCAACTCATTTATAAGACCTAAACATATTTTTTTAACCCGAAGGTACACAAACATTAAACAATAACATATAAATTCTAAGTAGGGATTTAAAAACCAAATGATTAATCTTTCTTTTAATTGTTACACACTCCATGACCCATAATGGAAGCATTTTTATTTTATAAGTCCTAAGTCCAGACCACGAGTTAATTTTTTATTATATATATAAATTTAAGTAATCTTTTATATCATAATTTAAGTTTTAAAATAAAATTAGGCTTAAATCTAATATAGTATCAGAGTTTGTTTCTGGCTCTCTTGAACACTTTTGAAGCTCACCTCCATTGACACTCAACACACTTTACCCACTCATCCTTGTCGACGTGAAAAGGGAAGTGTTAAAGAACTTAAATTTCACATCGGTTAAAAGTTAAGTTTCTATTACATATATAAATTTAGGTAATCTTTCATATCATAAATTATGTTTTAAGGTAGAATTAAACTCAAATCTAACATTATAGATGACATGTGATATTATATTAGAACAAATTTACTAATAATTTGATGTTATAACTCGCAAAATGGGTTGATTGATTAGAAAATATATATCAGATGTAGTTTTATTATTCTCATATCCATAAAGAAGATAATGTAGATGATAATTTAGATTCAAAGCTTTTAACATTTGTATTGCAACATGTTGGTAGGATTTACATCATTTGAATTGCTTTTGTCTTTTCAGTTTCTAAGAGTGGACCTAGCTGAGGTTTTGCTGAATGATTGATATTAATTTAAATCGATAATCGGTTTCAGTTTGTATTTCTTTTAAAATTTCCTCACCACAGCCAACTGGTTATCCTCATTGAAATGCATTATTATTTAAGCATGCCAAGCAACACTCAAATTTCCATCACTTTTACAATGTCATTTGAAGGTTAATTATGTAACATTTTTAATGGAAAAGTGTATGAATTTGGCGTGGCGTATTTAATTATTAGACTCACTGTGATTTAAAAAGTTGATCCACATTCAAAATATATACATTAAAATGTTTCATATCATTACGTGGGTCTCCCATTTCACGCGCAGTGAATTATTTAGCTTTAAATGTGATGGCTATGCGCACTTCTCAGTCATCAAAATCTACATTCAATATGTATTTTTAGCTTTGTCAATTTAGTACGTAATCATATAACACAAAATACGAGTTATTTTTAAATTAAAATTATTTGTATTTGGAAAGAAAAATATTTTTTATTATTATAAATAAATAAAATCTTCAAAAATATTTTTATTTCATAGTATTAAAAAATATAAAAATTTAGGTACAAATAAATTAATATACTTGAACAAATTCGACCCAAATACGTGCACCACCGCACAGAATTAATACCTCATAATTAAAATATCAGTATGATTTCGATAAATAAATTTTTACTTTAATTTTGAGCAAAATCTTACAAAGTTACTTTGTTCCTGTTAGAAAAGATGAAATTTAATTAAAAAAAATTTTGTTGGAAAATGTACCTTTTTTCACATTGTTTTTTTACATTATTTTAAAGAGATAAAAATAGTTAAGAGTTTGCTATTGGGATTGGGCTCGAAAGCGCACTTTTGTAAGTGAAAGGGCACAAGCAAATGTGATCTGCGTACGTCTTGGCATTGCCGTCCGTCCGACCGACTGTCCGTGTTCGTGTGAGGTGGTATTTTCTTTTTTAGTAAAATATTATTTTAAGAAAAATTTTTCCACTTACAAAATGGTTGTTATATATATATATATATATTTTTTTTTTCAAAAAAAAATGACTGTTATTTCTTTTATTAAGAATATGACCGTTTGTCTTCTTTATTCACAAAAAGAGCCGTTGCTCGTATTTACTCATAAAAAAATATATCCGTTATCCGTTACTCTTCATTACTCAGAATAGCCGTTACTCTCTTAATTCCCAGACATTACCGTTTTATTCATAATTGCCACACGGTTTCTAAAATCTATAAAATGAGGGCTTTAGCTCTCATTTAAACACAACAATCAACAAATTCTCTCTACGAAAAAAAATTATCTCTACAATTTCTAAGTTCTTTTTTAGTTTTCCGAGCAACAAATTTTCAGGTGTAGCATTCCAGTCTTCATGAGTGCAGTGAAGTTTTGAGACAAAGATTAAGATTCTGGGCTGTTTTATCCTGGGGACGACGAGGCTGAGTTTGCTTGCACAAATTGGGCAGAGCCGCAAAACCTCTTAAAGTGAGCGACCTAGTCCGCGACTCAACCCAAGCAGTTACTTTCAAGTTATCAGTAATATTGTTCCTACACTGTTTTTATAAGCTTGCATCAACAATTTTAAGACGAATTCAATCTGCCTTGTCTACTGAAATGATAACTGCTGATCTAAACAAACCATTCCGTTTTGAGGGATTATACTTTAAAAGATGGAGACAAAAAATGTTGTTTTTCTTAACCATGAAAAAAGTCGTTTCTGCTCTTACTACTGAAAAACCAATAGAGTCCAATTCTCCTACCGAAGCTGAAACTAAATATTTAGACGCCTGGATTGAAAATGATTTTCTATGCAAAAACTATATTCTTAATGGTTTAGCTGATGACTTGTATGATTATTATAACTGTGATAAGTCTGCTAAGGAAATTTGGGAAGCACTTCAAAAGAAATACGACACTGAGGAAGCTGGTACTAAGAAGTATGATGTTAGTAGATACATGAAGTTTCAAATGATTGATGGCAAATCAGTGGAAGCTCAATCACATGAACTGCAAAAGATAGCACACGAAATAACTTCTGAAGGTATGACTTTAGATGAACAATTTCAAGTAGCTGTTATAATAGATAAATTACCCCCTGCTTGGAAAGATTTTAAGAATACACTTAGGCATAAAACTAAGGAATTTTCTTTAGAAAGTCTTATAACCCGTTTAAGAATAGAAGAAGAAGCTCGAAAACAAGACCAAAGAGATGAAGTACTCGTAGTCTTAAATAATAGTACCAATAAGAAACCCTCATCTACAATTCTGAAACCTAAAGGTAGAAATATGAAAACTCATAATCGTAGTAATAATCAAAACCGCAACCACCAAAATAGAAATAGAAACTATCCTCCCCAGAATGGACCTCAACCCCCCTTAAGGAATAACACATTCATGTGTTATAGTTGTAATAGACCTGGCCACTTGGCTAAGAACTACCGGAACAAGAATAGTCCTGCCCCACAGGCGAACCTTACCGAAGATCAACTTATTGCTATGATATCTGAAGTCAATTTTGTTGGTGGATCCGAGGGGTGGTGGATAGACACTGGTGCCTCTCGCCATGTTTGCTATGATCGAGACATGTTCAAATCCTATTATGATTCTGAGGATAAGAAAGTGTTGCTGGGTGACTCCCACTCCACTAAAGTTGCTGGTACTGGTGAGGTGGTTTTGAAGTTTACCTCTGGAAAGACTGTCATCTTAAAGGATGTCCTGCATACTCCAGAGATGAGAAACAATTTAGTTTCAGGCTATCTTCTTAACAAAGCTGGGTTTACTCAAACTATAGGGGCTGATTTATATACTATAACTAAAAATAATATATTTGTTGGGAAAGGGTACGCCACTGATGGTATGTTCAAATTAAATGTTGAAATTAATAAAACCTCTTCTTCTGCTTATATGTTGAGTTCTTTTAATATTTGGCATGCTAGACTTTGTCATGTTAATAAACGCATAATAAAGAACATGAGTAGCTTAGAACTAATTCCTAAACTATCTTTAAGTGATTTTGAAAAATGTGAATTTTGTAGTCAAGCTAAAATAACCAAAACTTCACATAAATCAGTAGTTAGAGAATCTGAACCTTTAGAATTAATTCATTCTGATATATGTGAACTTGATGGAAATTTAACAAGAAATGGAAAACGCTATTTTATAACTTTTATAGATGACTGTTCAGATTACTCCTATGTATATCTAATGAAAAATAAAAGTGAATCATTTGATATGTTTAAAATATTTATGACTAAGATTGAAAATCAACTTAACAGAAAAATAAAAAGGTTTCGAACTGATAGAGGCACCGAATTTGATTCCAATATCTTCAATGATTTTTATAAAACTCATGGAATCATTCATGAAAAAACTGCACCTTATTCTCCTGAAATGAATGGCAAAGCTGAAAGAAAAAATAGAACTTTTACTGAATCAGTTGTTGCAATTTTAT
Source organism: Hippophae rhamnoides (assembly GCA_033030585.1). Classification (NCBI taxonomy): domain Eukaryota; kingdom Viridiplantae; phylum Streptophyta; class Magnoliopsida; order Rosales; family Elaeagnaceae; genus Hippophae; species Hippophae rhamnoides. The sequence goes on along the minus strand of CM065436.1, from coordinate 42,536,246 downwards.
TAAACTCTGGTGCTGCTTCCCATTGGTGGGGAGAAATTTTATTAACTGTCTGCTATGTGCTAAATAGAGTGCCTAAATCTACAAATAAAATTTCACCCTATGAAATTTTGAAAAATAAGAAACCTAATTTAACTTATTTTAAAACTTGGGGTTGTTTAGCCTATGTTAGAATCCCTGATCCTAAAAGAAATAAACTTGCTAGTAGAGCATATGAATGTGTATTCATAGGATACACTGTGAATAGTAAAGCTTATAAATTCTATGACTTAAAAGATCAGGTAGTTATAGAATCAAATGATGCTGACTTCTATGAATATAGGTTTCCCTTTAAATTTAAGAATAGTGGGGGCTCGTCTTCTAGTAGTTTACCTATAACTAGAACTAGTGAACAAACTGAAGAATTAAACACTGAAATTAGAAGAAGTAAACGAGCTCGAACCCTTAAGGATTTTGGGTCTGATTTTTATGCTTATACCTTAGAGGAAGATCCCCAAACTATTAAAGAAGCATTATCTTCTTTAGATGCCAACTTATGGGAAGAAGCCATAAATGATGAAATGGACTCACTTGAGTATAATAAGACTTGGCATTTAGTTGACTTACCTCCTGGTTGCAAAACCATTGGATGTAAATGGATACTAAAAAAGAAATTGAAACCTGATGGTACTATTCAAAAATATAAAGCTCGTTTTGTAGTTAAAGGATATAGGCAAAGGGAAAATGTAGATTTCTTTGATACATTTTCACCAGTTACATGAATAACTTCCATACGTGTACTTTTCTCTCTCGCTGCTATCCATGATTTAGTAGTACATCAAATGGATGTTAAAACTGCTTTCTTAAATGGTGATTTAGAAGAAGAAATTTATATGGATCAACCTGAAGGTTTTGTTATCCCAGGTCAAGAAAATATAGTTGTAAATTAGATAAATCTCTTTATGGTCTAAAACAAGCACCTAAGTAATGGCATGAAAAATTTGATAATCTAGTTATCTCACATGGATTCAAAATAAATGAAAGTGACAAATGCATTTATTATAAATTAGAAGATAATATTTGCACTATTATATGTTTATATGTGGATGACATGCTTATTTTTGGATCAAATATTTATGTTGTGAATAATGTCAAAATGTTGTTAAGAGCTAATTTTGATATGAAAGATCTTGGAGAAGCGAGTGTAATCGTTGGTATAAAAATAACTAGGTCTGAAAAGGGAATTTCTCTAGATCAATCTCACTACATTGAGAAGATCTTAAAGAAATATAATTACTTTAACTGTAAACCTGCATGTACTCCTTATGATCCTAGTGTAAAGTTGTTCAAGAACACCGGAGACGGTGTTAGACAAACTGAGTATGCAAGCATCATTGGTAGCTTACGTTACGCTATTGATTGCACTAGACCAGACATAGCTTATGTTGTGGGACTACTATGTAGGTTTACCAGTAGACCTAGTATAGAGCATTGGAATGCTATTGAAAGGGTTATGAGATACCTTAAGAGAACTATGAACCTTGGATTACATTATAAAAAGTTTCCCGCTGTTTTAGAAGGATACAGCGATGCAGATTGGAACACTTTATCAGAAGACTCCAAAGCAAGTAGTGGCTATATTTTTAACATAGCTAGTGGAGCTATTTCCTGGAAGTCTAAGAAACAAACAATATTGGCTCAATCTACAATGGAGTCTGAAATGATAGCACTAGCCACTGCTAGTGAAGAAGCAGGCTGGCTAAGAAGTTTGTTAGCTGAGATCCCTTTATGGGAAAGACCAATACCAGTTGTCTTGATCCACGCCGATAATCGCGGCTATTGCAAAGATTCGAAGCTTACTACAACGGCAAGAGACGACAGATACGTCGTAAGCATAGTACTGTTAGAGAATTTTTCTCAACGGGAGCAGTAAGAGTGGATCATGTACGTTCTGATGAAAATTTGGCAGATCCTTTGACGAAAGGATTACCAAGAGAGAAGGTTTTCAAAACCTCAAAAGGAATGGGATTAATGCCCTTAGAATGAAGAGTCACTTATGATGGTAACCCAACTTATAGACTGGAGATCCCAAGAAATAAGTTCAAAGGGTAATAACAAGTCATGAAGTGATATGAGATGTATCATGCTATTAATCAAATCTCATTCTATATTGTTAGAAGCATGAAGTCCTGAAGCGATAGAAAATGATGAGTTATTTGTTAAAATCTTAATGAGTTATATACTCTATGGAGTAATTAAGGGCTTAAATATAGCTCAAGTGCGATCTGGATCGTCAGATCAGCTTCAAATCAAGGGCTACGATCAAAACAAGCAAAACTAACTGTGCGATCCAATTACAACGTGACAAGTGGCAGGAGAAAATTAGAGAGTGACACGTAGGGGTGTGAAAAAAATCCGATCATCCAATTAATCTGATCAATTCAATTCGATCTTTTAATTTTTTGACGGTTTCGATCAGACCATCAAGTCAGATCAGATGAAAAAAATTTCAACCTGTTAAATTCGTATCAAATGACAAATTTCACTATGTATCATTTGATCTCATCCTATCTGACCAAAATTACTTATATATATATATATGTGTGTGGGTTTTCAAGCAGTTATTCTATTATTCTTTGTTGCTCTCCCCGTCGCTTAGCCCTTTGCTCTCTGCTACTAAGTGTGTCACCGTTACCGACTCGCCGTCCTCATCTCTATGTCTGCCGTCCTCGCCTTGGCAAATCTTCGGACACGCTTCTTTTCATTGTCTTCTTTGTTGATATTTTATAACTATTTTGGTGGAGGGAAAAGAGACAAAAAAAATATTTTTTTACTAATCAAACACTCTTTTTATTTCTCTCTTCTACTTTCTTACAACATAATACAACTCTATTTATAGACCTAAACAAGACTCTTAAAATTCGTATTAAAAAAAATCAGCTTTAAACAGAACAGTAAATTCTGACCCTTCCTTGCTAAAACTTCCATAACTTATTGTAGGTAATACCAAATGACCTGAAACCTTCACCATTAAAAACTAGACTTAAAAACACACGAAGTACACTCTTCATTTGCTCAAAATGATCTGGAATTGCCCCTTCAATTCCTCATTCAATACTGTCTTAAAATCTGTCCGTTTTTAGTAAATTCTGACCCTTCCTTGCTAAAACTTCCATAACTTATTGTAGGTAATACCAAATGACCTGAAACCTTCACCATTAAAAACTAGACTTAAAAACACACGAAGTAGACTCTTCATTTGCTCAAAATGATCTGGAATTTCCCCTTCAATTCCTCATTCAATACTGTCTTAAAATCTGTCTGTTTTTAGTAAATTCTGAGTTTATTTTCCACAAATTCCTCCCTTAAACTCAAATTTCTTCCATCCTTCATGCCTACTGCCATCTTGCATTTATCCAGAAAAACCGTGGGTAATGGCTTTGTGAACATGTCGGCTACTTGATCATGACTCGCTACATGATTCAACTTCACACTCCCTTCCCGGATTTGTTCTCGAATGAAATGAAATTTAACATCGATATGCTTGCTCCTTTCGTGATGTACTGGATTCTTTGCGAGTTCAATTGCCGACCTGCTATCAACTCGGATCTCGGTTGCTTCTTCTTGTCTGAGATTCAACTTGCTTAAAAGTTTCCTTAGCCAAACTGCATGTCGCACACACCATGATGCTGCCACATATTCTGCTTCGCATGTCGAGAGTGTCACGATGGGTTGTTTTTTCGACATCCATGTGAACGCTGTGTCTCCCATAAAGAATACGTATCCCGATGTACTCTTTCGATCATCTATGTCTCCGCACCAGTCACTATCAGAGTATCCCACCAGTTTATACTCTTCTGTTCTCGAGAAAAATAACCCGAGTGATTCTGTACTTCGGATATATCGCAAAATTCTCTTCAACGCTTTCCAATGTGTATAGACTGGTTCTTCCATGAACCGACTTACCACTCCAACACTGTAAGATATGTCTGGTCTCGTGCATGTGAGATAACGCAGACTTCCCACCAAACTTCGGTATTTGGTCGCATCTACTCGTTCTCCACCGTCAAACTTAGAAAGTTTAGCCCCAGGTTCCATTGGTGTCAATACCGGGTTGCACTCCTCCATTTTGTTCCTTTTTAGAATTTCTTTTGCATATGTTTCTTGTGATACAAAAATCCCAGTATTTTCTTGTCTAACCTCCAGACCAAGGAAATATTTCATCAAACCCAAATCTGTCATTTCGAACTCCCGAGTCATAGCCTCTTTAAAATCTTTTATCATCTCCTCATTATTCCCTATGAATATAAGATCATCAACATAAAGAGCTACAAACAACAAGTTACCTTCTTCTTTCTTCACGTACAAAGCATGTTCATATGGGCATTGAGTAAACCCGTTCTTCTTGAAGTAAGTGTCGATGCGGGTATTCCAAGCTCGAGGTGCTTGCTCTACATACACCTCTTCTTCTAGCACACCATTCAAAAAAGCTGACTTGACATCCATTTGAAAAATTTTCCATTTGAATTGAGCTGCTTGAGCAATGAGAAGGCGAATCGTCTCCATTCTTGTAACTGGGGCAAAGACTTCATCATAGTCTATCCCCGCCTTTTGTCGATAGCCCTTTGCAACTAGCCTTGCCTTGTACCGCTCTATCTCGCCTTGAGCATTCATCTTCTTTTTGTATACCCATTTTACTCCTATGGGCTGACATCCTTTTGGCAATTCAACCAACTCCCAAGTTCGGTTTCGCTCAATTGCTTTTATTTCTTCATCCATGGCTGCTTGCCACTTCTCATTCCGTACCGCTTCTTCAAATGTAATTATTTCGGCATCCGCCAAAATACAAATTAAATGTACCTCACTTGTTGAGTCGTACAAATCTTGCATGCTTCGCATTTTTGGTTGTCTTGGCTCTTCCTCATTATCAGTTGTTTGAGGGCTTCTTGCTATCTCGATCTCGAGGTTTGTTGTTGATGTGGTTGATGATTCTCCCCTTTCTACTATCACCTCGGAAGAGTTTTTCCAATCCCACTCGCTTGCTTCATTCACCTTAACATCTCGGCTTATCATTACCTTCTTGTTTATTGGATCGAGAAGCTTGAAACCTTTAGTCTTCTTGTCATAACCAATGAACACAAATTTCTTGCTCTTATCTTCTAGCTTTGTTCTTCGCTGATCCGGTACGTGTGCATAAGCCACACTACCGAATATTCTGAAGTGTGAGACTGTCGGCTTTCTACCACTCCAATTTTCTTGTGGAGTTTTATCTTCTAAACTCGCATGTGGACATTGGTTTTGCACATAAATTGCGCATTGCACAGCTTCCGCCCAAAATTCTTTTGGCAACTTCTTACTTTTCAGCATTGATCGAACCATGTCGAGAATGGTCCGATTCCTTTTGTGTATTGTTTGAATAAATTGTCAACTTTATTAAAATGACTATTGTAATTGGTATTGTATTATTTTTTTTATATAGGTTTGACCGTTTGAGTCATATTTTAACTTTTTTATTTGGTATTTTAAGGTTTCTTTTAACTTAAATAAGTTTATGTTATGTGAAAATTTAATTTTTTTTATTCAAAAATAGAGTTAATTAAGTTTATTGGTTAGATTGATCGGACTCAATCGATCTAATCCGAATAGGTTACGGATTGGATTGGATTGGTTCGAATTTGAAAGGTGATCGGATCAGTTATGGATTAGGATGTTTGAATCCGATTGAAATTTTGGATCAGATCGGATGAGTATAAAATAAATGGTTTGATCCGATGCATATCCCTAGCGATGTGTGGCAGTGGAGATCGGTCAAAGTCAATGATTGTTGATTTAGTGCCACGCGATGAGTTGTGATTCGCGAAGAGAAATCGGTGGAAACACTGGGGAAAAGTTTGACCAATTTTTGAACTCGGATTGAATGTCGTGTTGACACGAGGTGCGCGTTTGCCTTCCTCCCACGCGACATAATGTGATTCGTGTCCCTATTTACGTGGTTTGTCCAGTCAGTTCCTTTGCATGTGTGGCATGTCATATGGTAGTTCTTAATTGGTCCTACATTAAAAATTCATAAAAAAAATCATAAAAAAATTCAAAAAAATCCCCAAAAAAATTAAAAATTATATTTTCAACCATTTTCACTAAAAAGTGTGTATTTTAATATTTTTTGCCATAAAAATACTATTTATTAAATAAAACAAGTAAATATTAAGTAAAAAAATACACTAATGACTATTTTCATAGAGTCATTACATCTCCAAACTTAACTCTTTACTTGTCCTCAAGTAAAGTCATGTATAAATAAATAAAATAACATGGGTAGTATATTCATAAATATGCTTCTATTAGTACATGCATATTTCACAGAAACAATCACTCTCAAAAGTTATACAATCTTATGATAAGGATGTTCGCTTATTCATTAGTCAACGTTCCATCAATATAAGAATATGTAAGGTTTTTGAAAAATTGATTCATGTATGTGTGTGTTGCACATGAAATCAACCTATATGAACATCCTAATCAATTCAATCTCATAAGTCTATTTTTCACATCCTTATTCACTAATATAAATATGCACTTAGCTTAAGATCAATAAAGGCTTTACATGCTTGTAATGTAAGACTTAAGTAAGGATCCATAAATGAAAAAAATTTAGGCTCTTTCCACACCTTAGTATCTTTTTGTTAATCGTACACTTTTTAACTGCAATTGAGCTTTAACTTGATATTTTAGTGCACCATCTTTTGTCATTCTTTTTATATTATTTTATTCCACATCTCTTTTCTCTTCTTTTTTGTAACTTCACAACACCCTCAAACTTATTTTCAATTATATTTTCTTTTTCTTTAGAGGGATGATTGTGTTGTAAGTTTTGCTTCTTCTTTTTTATATGGTGCATTACATTTCACCTTATGATGTAGTATAACATATGATTGTATTTTTTTTCTTTTCATATAAGCTAAAGGTGTCAAGATAAATGATAATGCTTATTGGTTATGCATAAAATGTGGCTTAAAGATATGAATAATTATTTGTTAGGATTAAATGTGTAACTAAAGATATTAACAATGGTTAGCTTGAAGGCTCAATTGATCGAAATAAGGCCTAAATCATTTTTCTTGCTAAATACTATTCAGAATTTCACCTCAAGGGATAATTAAATAGATTCTAATACCTAGTAGATATCATCGACTTGCATAACTCATTACAAATTTTCTCTCAATAAGCACCCCAAACTCAATCAATAACATGTGCATCAAAATTTGAATCAATTCAATCAAAACTAGCAAACATATCATATGATTAATATAAATATCTTAAAAAATATGTTACATTCTTTATCCTAGTCATGACAACCAATTTTTATCATTAATTTCATATGTTTCATATCAAGCATGCATGCATTTAATTTTCATATATTTATCAATTTCTACCCAAATCATGAAAAACATCCTAAAAATTAAAAAAATAAATTTCCCTAAAAATTTAAAATGCATACTAAATACTAATGTAGAGACAGAAATTCCCTCCCCTAAACTTAAATTACACATTATTCCCAATGTGCACATACAAATGTGAAAAAGAAAAGAAAGCTTCCTTAATCATGGCATACCACATCTGTTACTGAAATGCTCATTCTTGTTGCACCATTGCTCTACACATTTATTCATCTACAAAACAAAAACAACGAAAATGTAAGTAAAATAACATTGGAATGCCTCCCAACCAATGTCACATTTAATGTCCTTGACTAGACGGTCATATCAAATCTTAAGGCACATCTCTTTGTGCCCATTTACTTTTGAATTTTCCAAGAAACAATTTGAGTCTTGACTTGTTCAATAATAATTTATGTTCTCGCTTGCAAACACGGTGCTCAATTTTCTTTTCATGCCATTTTTTTTCTTTTTGAACATTTTGGCATTCTTATAAGCACTCCACCGTAACACATCCAATTTATGTATTTCTAACAGCTTTTTCACCTATCTATTGGATTTTTTAACTTTCATACTTGAGTGGGGATAAAAGGGTAAAATTGTAGGGTCTAAACTTGGTGGCTTTTCAATTGATGTTTTAAGCTTTGATCCTATTTAAAAATTCTCCAAAGTTGCCTTTGATAAACACATGAGAGACACGTCCTCCAAAAATTTCACACATTCCACAATATCAAACTTCGATACCATATTTTCAAAGTTATAATAGGTTGATTTATTTTTTGGTGATTTTATCTCCTTATTCATAGCATCGTGTGTAATAGTCTTTTGTGTGGGTGACTCAACAAATTCTTTTAATTTGTCCCCACATTTAGTAACATTTATCCTTAAGCATTCATTAGCACTATCAATGTTAGGGGGTTCAGATGCTTTAAAAAGTTTAAACATTACTTGCTCATATTGTATTATCATTGTAAGTTCACATTTTTGTGCATCAATGAGTGCTCTTCTGGTTGCTAAGAATGGACGATCAAGTATGATAGAAATATCACGATCCTTTTCCATGTCTAGCATAATGAATTCCGCCGGAAAGATGAATTTGTCTACTTTTACTAGCAAATCTTCTACCACATCCTGAGGTCTTTTAATTGATCTATTTGTCATTTGTAATGTTACTAAAGTAGGTTTGGCTTTACCTACCCCAATCTCTTGAAGATTGATAATGGCATGAGGTTAATGCTAGAACCCAAGTCACATAATGCTTTGCCAAAACGGATGTTCCCAATAGTGCAAGGGATGTCAAAACTACCTAGATCTTTCAATTTTTGTGGTAGTTTTCTATTAAGGATGGCACTACAACCTTTAATCAAGGTTATTGTTTCATGATCTCCAATCCTCCTTTTCTTTGATAGTATATCCTTTATGAATTTGGCATAAGATGACACTTGTTCAAGTGCCTCTACAAATGGTATGTTTAAGTGTATCTTCTTGAAGACTTCCAGAAATTTTGAAAACTGCATATCTGACCTTGGCTTTTGCAGTCTTTGAGGGAAATAAATAATGGGTTTGTAAAAGTTGCTCTTTTTTGGCTGAATTATTTCCTTTTCAGTGCTCTCTTTATCCACTAATTTCTCCTCATCCTTGTTAATTTCAGGTTTCTCCTTATCATTTTTTTCTTATGTTCCTACTCTAAAGGTTTACCACTCCTCAAGGCTTTGGCGTTACACTGGTCCTTACCTTCTTTTCTTGGGTTTATAATTGTGTTACTTGGAAGGTTACCTTGAGGTCTTTGACTTATAGCCTGAGCAAGTTGTCCCATTTGGTTCTCCAAATTTTGAATTGAAGCCTCTTGAGTTGACACTTTTGTATTGAATGATTAGATAAAGTCTTTCATCATCCTCATTAAAGAATTTGTATTGTCCTCAGTAAGTGGCTTCTTCTATTGGGCATGTGATTGCTATTGTTATTGAAAACCAGGTTGTGGAAATGATGGATGGCTGAATTGATTACCACCTTGACTGTTGTTATTAATGAAAGAGAAATTTAGATGTTGTCTCCATCTTGGGTTATATGTGTTCAAGTACGGATTATTGTTTTGATTCGCATTACCCACATAGCATATGGATTCATGATTATTTGGACAATTATCAAACAAATGAGCTCTTACACAAAACACATACGACACTCCTGAATTTTAGACCTGGTTTATACTCGTTGATAGGTTTTGAACCTTTAAAAGATTTACCAAATATGACACTTGAGATGTAAGTGCTATGATATCATTTACCTTATGCACTCCGACTACTCTTCTTGTGGTTGTCATTCTATCCATTAGCCATTGATCATTATTGCTAGCTATTTTCTCAAGTAAATGATAAGCTTGATTGTAAGATTTGGCTAGCAAAGCTCCATTAGCAGATGCATCAACAATAGTTCTTGTTTAAGCATTGAGACCATTGTAAAAAGTCTCCATTTGAATCCAAGAAGGAATACCATGATGATGACACTTCCTTAGCAATTCCTTGAATCTTTTCCATGCTTTATATAGAGATTCTCCTTTGTGTTATTGGTAGGAAGTAATGTCATTCCTAAGCTTGATATTATTTATTGGTGGGAAGTATTTCATTAAGAATTTTTCTGCCAAACCTTTCCAAGTTGTAATGGAATAAGGTGGCAAAGAGTTTTGCCAAGCTTGAGCACGGTCTCGCAAAGAGTAGGGAAACAATCTAAGCCTGAATTCCCCCTCTGTTATACCACTGAACTTAAATGAATCTACAACCTCAATAAACAATCTGAGATGAAGATGAGGATCCTCTGTTAGTAATCTGTTGAATTGTCCAACTGTTTGTAGCATTTGAAACATCACTGGCTTTAACTCAAACTGATTACCTTGAATGTTTGGCCTTATAATACTTGGATTTAGCCCTTCCAACATAGGTATTACATATTCATTCATAGTTTTATCTCTATCATCCATCAAAAGCATTTGATTGTTTAAGTTTAGCTCATTATTGTTTATTTCAAATAGATTAGGCATTTCTTTCTCTTGGGTGACATGTTTTCTAATTAATCTCAAAGTATGCTCAATTTCAAGATGTAAAGGTAAGATTTCGCCTCTCATGAACTCTTCTCATGTAATAGACTCAATTATGTTTCTACAATATTAAAGAAGATGTCTAAATAAAAACTAAATAAAAATTTAAAAAAAATAAACAACTAAATAAATAAAATAAATTAACCAAAATAAATAAATAAACAAGTCATTAAAAGAAAATAAGTAAATTAAAATTAAAAAAATAAATTACGAAGTGTGTGCAATGAATACTTAAGTATACGTATCAAAATACTCAATAACGCTCAAATTAATTATTCTACTATTGAAAAAGAGTTTATTGGTCGTTTTCGTTTTATTATAGTGGTAAGTATTCTTGATTGTAACTCAGGTGAGCCAGATTTGATCCCTTACAATGGCACCGAAAACTTGATATATAAAAAATTGATAGTCAAATTTTGTAAATTTATGAAAAGTTTGCAAGATCACTAATCACTTATAATAAGTAATAAATATACTCATAAGATCGATCTAAAGATGAATTATGTGTTTTTAAATAATTCAATAATTCTTTTGAAAATAAATACAAAAATTAAACCTAAACAGTCGATGCCAATATTTTAGTTTTTGAAAAAATTAAACTAACAACAAAAATAATTAAATGATAAAAGATAGATTGGATTTAAACAAATTTAAGATAGATATGAATTTAATAATCGATGCATAATCAATGGAAATTTTAGCTATAAACTATGCTTGTTTGAATTATTAAGGTTAATGAAGTACAAATTCATATTATTGATTCTATTTTTATGTATAAATAATGTCTTCAATCGGATCACCAATTAATTTTATTAAATTATGCTTTTAAGGAATTAACAAATCATTTAATTCAATACCTTTGGTCGGGTGATCAATTTAAACTCTTATTTAAGTTGTCTAAATTAGATCTAGATGATGTATCTAAAACTTAATTCTCATATTTTAAATTTGTTATGAAAAATATATCGTCAATATATTATTCAATAATAAACTTTGTATGTCTCATGTTAGGTGAAATTTAGCATTAGAAACATACATGGTCATAGTGCGCTTAGACTTATGTTGCTCCATGCATAAAAATGAATCCTCAAAATCTAACCCAAGACCAATGTGACGCAATGTGACCCTATTTTATATTCCTACTAGTTAATCTGAAAGCATTGCATTGTAGTGGACACATACTCGTGCCATAGTGCTCGTACAAAATAAAATAAAAAAATAAAAATTAATCTAATAAACAATGAGAAAGAAGTTATTAGACTAAAATAAAAAATTCTAAAAAATAAAATAATAAAATAAAGTAAAAAAAAGATAAAAACTAAACTAATAACTAATGGTGAAATTATAAGCCAAGTTCCGACAATGGTGCCAAAAACTTGATATGCTTGAAAATATGCAAGTATGCGTGATTAATTTATACAAGTAATAAATAATTGAAGAACAAAAGTCATTGAACACGCGATGATTGTAACAATAAATATCACTATTTATTAGCTTGTTAGTAAATTAACAAAAAAAGGTTTTAAAAATTATTTTCAAATTAAAAATAAAACATAAAACAATAAATAAAATACATGAGCATACAGATTAAGAAAAACATGTGATTATGAAACTATCATCATCACTAACTTATAATCTAACCAATTATATCATGAATTCATATTAGAACTATCCTTGAGTTCTTAACTTTAACTTGAGAAATCTTGCAACTAAGATATGACTTTATAATGCACATTTTCTTATCGTATAAGTGATTAAAGATCCACTTATCAACCTACATAAATCCTAAACAACTTAGAGGTACATTTTCTAGATTTAATTTATTCATTATATTAAATTTTAAAATGGAGATGACTAAATTATGAAAGATTATAACCATTGGTAACCTCTAAGAAAGGTTTCAACTTTACTTGTCACACCTATCACAAAGCAACAATATGCTACTTTGAATAAAAATATTAGTAATTACATACTAAAATATTAAGCTATCATTAAATATATTCATTCAATAAACTAATTGATCACCCTTGTTAGGTTTCTATTAATGTTGACGATATTTATGAACAAAACGTATAATTATAATCTTAGTTTTAAGGTGTCTTCGAAGAATATTTTCAAGGCAAACAAACTATCAAGTCTCAATGATCACATACCAAATATATTTTTAATCCCATACATGTTAGATTGCATATTAGACACAATAGGAACAATGTGAAAAAATGCTACTTGATCGATCAAGTAGCGACTACATCGATCGAGCCATATTATTTGAATAAATCGATTTTAATACATTACTAGATGGATCGAGGGTTTACTCGATCCATTGAGTTAAATCACTGAATCGATCCACTTTTTTTAAATATTAATTAAATGATCATTGGATCAATCGAGAGGATGTTCGATCAATCAACCAATGTACTTGATCGATCGAGAACTTAGTTAGATGGATCGAGTAGCTAGTTATCTGATTTTAAAATGTATTTCTAATACGAATTGGGTTGCCTTTTATTGTATTGTACTTGTTTCTTAAAAGTGTTTTAATTGATTTTATGGATAATATGGTAATTCCACTTTAACCTAATGTGTTTCAAAATATTCTATAAATAGAAACCTAAGCACACATTTGAAACTAACCATAGAAGAACTATTGTGGTTGTTATCTTCATCTTTTATTTTCTTATTTTGCAAATATAAAGATAATAATTTTTTTAAGTTTTATTATTTAGTCTATCAAACATTGATGGTTGTGTTTGATTGATTAATAAGCCTAATTAATTTATAATATTTTGATCATATGTTCTTATAACTTCTTCTTTATTCTTGTTCTTGAATTGTAGGATCAAATAATTATGCATATCATATCATAATTATTTAGTTTGATTATTAATCTTTAAAGAAACTATCCTTATTGAACTTGTACTTTAACATATATTCTAGAGTTATTAATTGATTTTGATTAAACTTATAATTTATTAAATCATATAGTTAAATTCATTTATTATTGAATTTATTCTAGGATACACACTTGCACTTGTGCTTATATGCAAATTTTTCAAGTGACAACAGTGCGGGTTCGATTATCTCGTAAAACTCGAGTTTGTCGAAACACTGGTCAGGATTCGAACGCCTTTCTTGTGAAGACTATGATGAAAGCAACGAATTGTAAGTGCGTTACTTGAAGGCATTATTCGAGTGATTAGTTTGAGTCTTAGCCCTGTAACTAGATACTTATTTTTCATAATGAATAGTTATGTTGCCGGGTGGACTAGTGATTTTCCTCTTAGATCATTGGTGTAACCTAGATTGTTTTCACCTAAGACTCTCGTATGTTGTTATTTTTATTTTCGCATTACTTTACGTATACGTGATTGGTTGTTTGGCCGCTTACGAAATTTTAATTTATCATATTTTCGTTAAGTAGATATTTAGATCCATAATTAAATGAATTCTCAATTGATATAAGAGCTATCACTAGATACACTTAGTGTGCCTAAGACCTTGTTATGAATCACTTGAGAAATGACTCATCTATAGACCGTACTCCTTACTTTAATAGGTCAAATTATCCTTATTAGAAAGCTCGTATGAGAACCTTTCTATGGTCTATTAATGAGAGTGTCTAGAACTCTGTCCTTTATGGTTGAGAGATACTTATAGTTATCAAAGATAATGTTGTTATTTCAAAACCTAAGAAAGAAATGAACCAATTAAGATAAAATTGGTAATAATCAGAATCAAAAAAGCATAAATGCTATATTTACTGATGTGTTTCCTAGTCCCATATAAATTAACTTTTAACAAACAAAATATTGTTGTTATTTTAAAATTATCTTGCATATGTTATCTCAACTTATTAGCACATAATAAGGTAGCTTCTCTAATTGTTGTTAGGTTAAAATATCGACTATATAAATAAACAATATTAACAATTACCAACGTAAACACCTATATATATTAAAGTCAATTACAAAAATATACAATATTAATTACCAATAAAATTAAACATCGTTCCTGATAAAACAAAATATAAACAGCGCACGTGAAAATGAATCTAAAAGTGTATATTACGTAATTGGGACACAAGATAATAAATAATTTTAACAAAGTAACAAAAATCTATCGGAGATTCTAAACATTCTAGGACAGCTCGATCTGTAGGGGGCTTAGAAGATCCATTATTTAGTGCCACACCATAATGTATATCCTCTGTCCTTTTTGGAAAGTCAAATGCACAAGTGGTCCCATCAGAACATTCTGAAGGTAAAGGAATAGGTTTAACTGGCTCAACTACATTAGATGATAAAAAAATTGAACAGCCATTCTTTGCTCACATTCTCCATAAGCGACGCATTAGATGCTGAACATCCATCTGGCTTAACTCCATATTACTAGATAGGTGATCGTTGTACTCAGGATGCATGTCAATAACAGAGTCGTGATAAAACTTTTGGCCCAAAGACCCATCTTCTAAATTATTACCTCTAAGATCTTATCTTGACTTGTTACTAGAATTTTCTGAACATTGAATTGCAATTGACTCTTAAGGAACTATTTTCTTTTAGTTCTAACTGATCATTGCAGACCAGAACCCCCTGAATGTTAGCCAGGTTTGCCCCATCCACTAATCCAACAGTAAATAGATCCTGATAAACTGTTTATTCACTATCAACCATAGCATTGTTCCATTTCAAAACCCACATATATATTCACCAAAAATTTAATAATAGTTTGTCTACAACAACCCTCAACATGTAATATGAAACGAATCAGAAATGGTGAGAACTTGAAGAATAGAAAAACCAACCTGGTTTTCAAGTCTATTTGCTATATATCATAAACGCTGAAGTTCCAGAGATCCCCTCATAACTTTCGTCCTTTTCCATAGGAGTCTGTGTTTGAGCAGATGTCCCATCAGCTCTTGAAAAAAGAAAAAGAGGGAAATAACTGTGTAATTCAACAAAATTGCTGATTCTAAAAATTATAAAAACCTATCCACCCAGAAATATAATGTCCTTTTGGCTGATTCTTATGTTGGGAAATAACGTAAATTCCCGATAAGCCAGATTTATGAGAAAGCAAGAATAGAAAAATAACACACAAAATTTGATAACGGAGTTCGGCCAATCTTGCTTACGTCTCCGGACCACATAGATCTTTTTAATGAAAGCGAGAAATTACACAAGCTGCTTACAACACTCAACTCACAACCCAATTACACCCAAGAAAATTACTCTCGATTTTCTCTCACAAAAGCTTTTCTCTAAGGCTTTTCTCTCAATTGGAATGAGCAACTGGATGATTAATTCATTACAATTACACATCTATTTATAGGAAAATTCACTCCTTGAATTACTCCAAATTAATGGTTCCTTAAATTGCTCCTTGAATTAAGCTCCTTGTTTTGCTCCAGTGAACTCCGTGTTTCTTCTTGTTTTCGCTCCATGTTTCTTTCGTCCATGTTTTGCTCCACGTTTCGCTTCCTTAAATTAAGCGAGCTTTATAACAATCTTCCCACTTGAAGACCGATTTCAATCATTCTTCACACCTTGATCAATGCGTGACTTTTCTAGTCTTTGTTCTCTGTGACCAACCGAAGTCGAGCACAACTTGATTTGTCGATTAAATACCACCTTTGTTAACATATCTGCTGGATTTTTGCTTCCTCGAATCTTCTCTCCAAGATATTAACACATCATCTTCCAATGTAGATCGATGAAGTGATAACGAAGTCCAATATGCTTTGTTCTAGAATGAAATCAATTCTTTCACAAGTGTATTGCACACGACTATCATCATGCAGAACATTCTTCTCTTGTTTGAATCCCACCACTAACAAACCTTGAAGCCATATCATCTCTTTACTAGCTTGCATTCGCTACATACTCATTCTCCTACTTGTAGTGGATAGTGACAATTTTCTCGTATTTGGTGACATCCAACTAATGTACCGTAGTTCCAACCGGTAAATATATAACGGTGGTGCTTCTTCGGTGATCAACTTCACCTCCAAAGTCCGCGTCTACGTGCCACTTGTACTTTTAACTCTCCTTTACTAAAGTACAAGCACTTTTCGTGGTGCCTCGCAGATACCTCAAAATCCACTTGATCGCTTCCCAATGAGTTTTTCCCGGATTTGACATAAATCGCTAACAACTCCCACCGCACGGCCAATGTCCGGTCTCGCATGCACCATTGCGTACATTAAACTTCCAATGCCGAGCGCAAGGAACCTTAGCCATACGAATTCTCCCTCTTCTTCGTACATGCCGAGGGACCGATCCTTGGATAAGCGAAATGACCGGCGGTGTGCCCTAACCGGCTTGGCATCGCCCATGTTGAATCTTTGCAAAACACGATTAATGTAATTTCACTTTGAGATAATGCAAAGGATCCTTTCTTCTTATTGTGATTTGCATTCCAAGAATCTTCTTTACTGACCCAAGTCTTTCATGTCAAATTCACTTTGACAATTGGCCGCTTCAACCTTTTAATATCATCCATATCCGAACCTGCTACTAACGTATCATCAACGTAAAGTAGTAAAATGATATAACTTGGCTTATATCTTGAAGTAGCAACAATGATCGCATTGCACTTCGGAAACCTTCCTCGTGTACGAAGTCGTCAAATTTTTGTACCATTGTCTCGGGGCTTGTTTCGTGCCATACAAACTCTTCTTAAGTCCGCACACCATGTTCTTCTTCCCCCTTTCTCGAGAAACCTTCCGGTGGTACATGTAAATCTCTTCATCTAAATCTCCACATGGAAGGAATACGGTCTTCACATCCAACTGCTCAGAATATGAAGATCTTCGATGGCTACTGATACTCAATACCGACCGATAGGTATTGAGCTTCACAACGGGAGCAAAAATGTCAGTAGTCAACTCCTTCCTTCGTTGAAACCCTTTGACAACTAGGCGGGCTTTGTATCTCTTGGAACCACTCATGCCTCACTCTTTCACCCTAAGACACCCATTTGTTATGAAGTGCCTTCTTTCCCATAGGTAACTCCTAGTTCCATTATGCGGTTGGAGATGAGAGATTTCATTTCTTCTTTCATGGCTAGAAGCTCCCACTTGGTGGAATCTCGAGTCCGACTGGCTTAAATAGCATCCTCAGTTCGGGCTCCTCCATCGGCCAAAGACATATGGATACGTATCTCCGTAGGCTATACGAGGTCGAGAAGACCTTCTCATACAGAGCCGGAGTAAGCAGGTTGTGGTGTGCCTGGAATGCGTGTAATGCTTTGTCCGACAAGTTCCTCCGGCGGGGACTTGTTACAATTGGTTCACATGGGAGAGTATCCGGGACATCATCTCACACCGCAAATACCGACTCATTCTGCTCTCGAGTCATGTGGCGTCTATTTTATGCATGTCCTTATACATCACCCTTTCGTTGAAAATCACATCTCTACTACGGATAACTTTCTTCTTTTCGTCATCCCAAATCACGATAGCCAAACTCATCCTCACCATAGCCAATGAACGTGTGCATTTCTTGGATTTGGGATCAAGCTTATTCCTGCCTTGATCACCGATACGCACAAATGCTACACAAGAAAACTTTTAAATGTGATAGTTTCACCTCTTTCCGCTCCATATCTCCTCAGGTATTCTACGCCTCCAATGGAACGGATGGGCCTCGGTTGATCAAGTAAGCCGCCGTGTTGATCGCTTCGCCAGGTAGCCCGGTAGACTGATCGTATACGAATGCTTTCGGCTCTTTCTCGTCAACGTTCGGTCTGCTCATACGCCTACACCATTGTGTTGGCGTGCTCCGGCATGCTTCTTTCCATTCTAATTCCGTGCTACAGAAATTTTTGAATCTCGGTGTCTTCATATACACCACCGTTATCGGTTCTGACCTTTTTGATCTTTAAACCCGTCTCATTTTCCACCATAGCTTTCCATCTTCTGAAAGCCTCAAATACTTCAGACTTATGCTTTAGAATGTAAACCCATACCTCCCGAGAGTGATCATCGATGAAAGTCACGCACTAGCGTTTCCCAGCGATAGATGAGGCGGTTGGCTGTCCCCAAACATCGAGTGAATAAGCTACAGCCTTTCCCTTCTTCGGGATTCGCAGAGCATTCGAAATGACTCTCTTTGCTTTCAAGCATGCATCTTTGCACATGTCTATCTCCGTGATCGTAGACTTGGAAGTTTTCCCTTCTCGAGTGCATAATCTTCATCCCTTCTCACTCATATGGCCTAGTCTCCGGTGCCATAGATTTGGTGTTTCATTGCTTCGGCCGAATCGTAATCAACAACGTGCTACTGACAGTCATGTAAAGGTGCCACTTTTCTGCCTCGAGCAATCGCTCATTTCACCCTTTGAAATCTTCCATTCATCACCATGGAAGATTGTGAAGCAGTACTCACCGGCCAATCGCCCCACCGAGATTAAGTTCCTTGAGATCGGGAATATGCCCGACATCCCGGTTCCCAAACAGATCCGTCTCAACTTAAT
This sequence comes from Hippophae rhamnoides, assembly GCA_033030585.1. Taxonomy (NCBI): domain Eukaryota; kingdom Viridiplantae; phylum Streptophyta; class Magnoliopsida; order Rosales; family Elaeagnaceae; genus Hippophae; species Hippophae rhamnoides. The sequence continues at coordinate 42,517,268 of CM065436.1, read as the reverse complement.
CTTCACTACACCTTTGCCAATAATAGCACATGGTTGATCATCACCAAGATATACCTTTCCAAGGTTTCCAGGACATATTTCTCGAAGAATTCTTTTGTGAAGTAACGTGGAACGACGCTCCAGGAAGTCTAACACCCAAGATTCTTCCTCGCTTCCAAAAAGAGCATATCAATGCATCGTCTCTCCCGAGGTGGAAGTAACATTTGCCTCTGCCTTCACTTGTTTGTCTCCTTCGGCCAACTCTTGCACCGATTTTTGTAATGCTTCTTCCACAATTCCAACACTCGATAGTCTTCGAGCTATGGGAATTATTAGGATTCACGGATTTGGACCTCCCCGTCTTTGATCTACCTCGTAGTCGGGCTCTACCACGTCCATTTCCTTTGGTTGAATTTCTTCCTTGACTCGTATGCAAACCGAAGAGGCGACGATTCAATTGCCTCTCTACGTCGGATCTCTTGGCGAGAACCAAATCACGAACATCGTCAATTTCAATTTATCAGTTTCCCGATGAGCTACTCATAGTGACAGAGTATCGTCCAGCTCGGTAGAGAAGACAAAAGTATCAATGCTCGATTCTTCATCGAATTCAATTTCCACTTGAACTCAACCGGGTTGAAGCGTATTGAGTTCATTGAGATGTTGAGCTACCGTCTTGGCGCTTGATCACCATCCGCAAATTGAACAAGCGCTCATCAAGTGCACTTTGTTTGAGGGCCGATGGCTTCATACATATCGAGAGGAACACATAAGCACTCGTGAGTCTTTTCCCTTTGCTACATGTTAAAAGCGACATTACGGGATAACGTCAATCGAATAACTCCGAGGCCATGCCTGTAAGATTCCAATCTTCTTCCTTCATACCTCATTCTTCCCCGAGAGAGGTTGATAGATTTCTTCGATACGTATAATCCTCTATCTCGCATTTTCCAAAACCCGAAATCAGGCCATCAAATTTCTCGAGTTTCACCCTTCCTTCATCTCTATCAAGCTCCCTAAATCTGACTTCCTCCTGATCGTTCGATTATTTCTTAGAAAATCGACGTAAATCACTACCAATAAATTTCCGATCCTAGTTGTTGAAATAACGCACCCCGATGCCAGATTTACGAGAAGGAATAGAAAAATAACACACAAAATTTGATAACGGAGTTCAGTACCAATCTCGCTTTACGTGCTGACCACATGTGATCTTTTTCTTTGAAAGGAGAAATTACGAGGTGTTACAACACTCACAACTCACAACCCAATTACACCCAAGAAAATTACTTTCTAATTTTCTCTCACAAAACCTTTCTATATACAGTCTTTCTCTCAATTGGAACGAACACTTTGGATGATTAATTCATTACAATTACACATCTATTTATAGGAAAATTCACTCCTCGAATTACTCCCTTAAATTAATTGCCTTAAATTCCTCGAATTGCCTTGTTTCGCCCACGAATTCCACGTGTTTCTTCCATTATGACCGCTTCCATGTTGGCTTCCTTGTTTTCTTCCACTGTTTTGGTGTGCTTCCATGTTTGCTCCTTAAATTAAGGAGCTTATAACATCTTACACAGGAGGTGATTAAGTTCAAAACTAATAAAAAAGACCAAAAACTGAAATAGAATACTGTAAATCAGAATACAGGAAGACCACTCAGTTCATAATCCAAAACTATCTTTCAGTGGAACTAACCCTTGAAAATTTTCATTATCAGGAAGCTAAAAAGTTTCTGGTAAGGTAATGGAATTATATGGTGCGATAGATTCCTCTGGAGGTCGATTAACTGCAGTGGATCGAAAACCTTGTTTTAACTTTAACAAAGCCTCGCTGCAATCATTAAAGAGGTAATTTACCTTTCTAGAATACATCCTCACCACACCAAGTAAGAGATGGCTAGACAACCGAAATGAAGCTCAGAAATTTGCTGACAGATAAAAAATAATTAACTAATCGTGCAAAAAGAAATTTGTAATTTTCTATTCAAGAACCCAAGGATCAGAGAAATAGCATTGAGAATAGATTATAGTCAGCTTCTAGTAAAAAGTAAATCTTAAGATTGGGAATGATTAAGGAGTTTGATTTCGGGATGACGTTTGGTTGGGTAATTCTCGCTAACTATAGTTTTGAGTGAAAATCAGAATGTTTGGGTTAGATCATTAGAAAAGTTTTAAGGTACGATGGGTCTAATAGTGGCGCACAAGGAGGAAGATGAAGGTCTGATGGATCAGTGGTGGCACGCAAAAAAGAAAGAATACCCTTCCTTATTACAAGTCTAGTGTAAATTTGTCGAAAATACCAAAATTATCAAAAATTAATGGGTTTCATGTAAGACTAATTACATCTTATCACAACCCTCCAAACTACCTGTGCTATTAGTCAAATTTAATTAATTTCACAATAAAAATTAAAAAAAAAGCCAAAGAAACAAAATCCAAAGCTTATCTTCCTTCTCAGCTTTCCATGCTCTTTATCTCTTCAAGAAATATATTTTTCCAGTTAGTCTCCTTTGTAATTTATCATTACCGAGAAGATAAAGATTTCATCTATTATAATAAAATCAAACCAAAAATCGAAATCAAAAGCTCTCAAGATATCTTCTGAATCTTATTATTTATGAAGTTAATTTATACTATCCCGTTTTGATGAAAAATAAGATATATATATATATATATATATATATATATATATATATATATATATATATATATATATATATATATATAGCCTTATAAAGATGAGTACGGTAAAGAAACAATCCTCTCTTTTCGGATTTGCTATTTGTTTTTATTTATTTATTTATGAAAAGTTTTAACTTATTAATTATATTTTATAAAGATTATTTTTAATACTAATTGTTTTGTTTTGACACGTTTATTTAAACAAAATCACAAAATATCTTAAAATATTTACTTGAAGTTTAAGATAAGATTAATTGTTTAAATTAATTCTTAATTAATAAAGAACTAATCTTTAAATAACTTATTAAGAAATAACATGCTATTATCTAGATTAATGTTAAATTGAAATTGTCCCGTTAGTCCGGTATTAGTTTAAAATAGTCTTAGAATCATTTGAATATATAGAGATATTTTATGATTTAGGTGAATTAAATTTGGTTCAAATATTAATTATATTCTTACTTAATATGTATCTTTTATAACAATTTCTCATTACTACTTTTAAACAATATCGGGCAAAATGGGTACTGTGTGGCTTTTTTTTTTGGATAGGGTTAAAATGAGTATTTCCTACCATTCTTCTTCCTTTTTCCGTCATTTCAGCACCATTACACCGTTTCAACACCATTAAAGCCGCTTTATTCTCTCTGACGATATTACCAGTCTCCCTCAACTCACCAACTTGTTTTTTTATCATTTTATCACTTCAAGATGGTTTTTTTTAACGTTTTTTAGTTTAACTTTGTTTTGTTTCTCTTTTTTTGTTTTATTTTTTTGATCATTTTTCTTTCTTTTTTTCTTGCTTTCACTTTTGTCCTTTTTTTTTAAAAGAAAATTTATTTTATTATTATAATCAATTTCTTAGCTTTATATAAGCCATGGAATTGGGGGCTTTTAATTTGCTGATGATTTTGAACAAACAGGTGGGTAAATTAGAGGGCCTTGAACAAGTAGCCTGTGCTTGTTCCAATCTAAGTGTTGGTTGGTGTACTATTTTTAGATTTAAAAAAGAAAAAGAAAAAGAAAAAAAGACAACACGTGGGGTCTCTTACATAGATCTTGAGTGCTACTAAATTGGATGGGATCCAAATTATTACTTAGGTGCTATAATGGTATTGAAATGGCATAATGGTGATTAAATGATAGAAAAAGGAAGAAGGGTAGGAAATACCCATTTTATTACTCTAAAAAAGAACCACTCGGTAATTATTTTATCAGTTTTTATTTAAAAAGATTAAAGTGAATTTTTTTCAAAAATATGGGTATTAAATATAAATATTTTTTCATATAATATATATTTAAAAGAAATTTAAAAAATATTATTAATAAGTAAATTTTTTGATTAAATATGAGTATTGAAAAAGTAAAAAGCTCTCCCTTTCTTCCCTTCTCATGTAATCTTTTATTATCTAGCAAGGTGAGTATCCAAACCCTAAGTAGTGAAACTCTTGTCCTTTTTATGATCAAGAAATTCCATGGAGATGAAATATTAAGAAGACAAGAAAATCATTATTAGGGTTTAATTTAGAATAGAGTTGAAGAAGAAGATGATACACAGAGAGGAAAAAAATGTTTTGATTTTCATTACTTTTCTCCGGATTCTTTGGCTCTCTATATAGTCTTACAAGTTAGAATTGTTTTAGGAAAATTGCAGGAAATAACAGAAATTAGTTGGAACGTAACAGCAAAACAGTGGGAACGGTATGAGCAATTACTTTCGCGCTTTTCACACATGTTATAGATTCTTCTAACGGTTTGATTGGTTCTTCTTAACGAATTGGAGTGGTCTCCCTTTTCTTTTGAGCTCGATCGTGGCTCTGGGTTGAAGCCACATGCCTACTCTCTCCTCTCTGTGCATGAGCGCTCCTCTTTGCACGCAGCTCGATGCATTTAGCACCCATCAACTCCTCCTTACCTAAGAATCCTTGTCCACAAGGATGAATGATGGATATGTCTTAGAAAAATGCATTCGTTTTCCCAGGTAGCATCCTTCATAGATGCTTCAGCCCATTTCACTAGAATTTTTGATTTTGGTCGATAAGTACCCTTTTTGATCACTCTTCGGTCCAAGACAGCCTCAGGCTGAGGGAGCATTGTAGAATTATTTGAGACAGGAGATAGAACTGTGAGGGGTGGTGTGTAATGCCCCAAGTGTCTTTTGAGCCGACTAACATGAAAAACATTGTGTATCTAAGAATCAGGAGGCAAGTCTAGCCTATATGCTACTGCCTCAACTTGTGCTGTGATTTTGTAAGGGCCACAGAAACGTGGAGCTAACTTTATGGAAGCTCGGAAAGCCACAAATGTTTGTCTATATGGTTGAAGGCGGAGGTATACATAATCTCCTACTACAAATGATACTTATCTACGTTGTTGATCAGCGTGGCACTTCATACGATTATGAGCTAGCATGAGATGGTGGCGTAGATCGCGCAAAATAATGTCCCTATCACGTAGGCATTCATCCACCAATTGGTCCCTGAAAGTGCCTGGAATGTAGGCCAATAAGCGGTGGTGGATGACCATAAATTGCCTCAAAGGGTGTCACTTTTATGGAAGAATGTGTAGATGTATTATAACTATATTCTACCCCGGGCAACCATTCCATCCATTGGCTTGGTTGTTCTCCAATAAAACAACGCAGATATTGTTCCAAGGTACGGTTGACTACTTCTGTCTGCCCATCGGTTTGAGGGTGGTAGCTAAAGCTCATACATTGCTTAGTGTCATGCAGTTTGAACAGGGCTTTCCATAAGGAACATACAAATATTTTTTCTCTGTCACTAACTATTGAAGTAGGAGTGCTATGTAAGTGTACTATGTTTGCCACAAAAGCCTTAGCAATAATTAGGGCAGTGAAAGGGTATCTCAAAGCTATAAAGTGTGCATATTTGGTCAAGCGATCCACCACTACCATAATCACCGTATGACCCTTGGATGGAGGCAACCCTTCAATGAAATCCATTGAGATTTCTGTCCAGCTTCTGTCAGGAATTGGTAGAGGTTGCAGTAATCCAGCTGGTTTCATGCAGTCATATTTGCACCTTTAGCATATATCACAGGAGCGTATAAATCCTTTCACACCTTGTTGCATGTTGGGCTAGATAAAGTTTTCTTTGATGCGTGAAAGTGTTTTGTGAAATCCAAAGTGCCCTGTTGTGGGTGATGAGTGGCATTCAGTCAGTATCTGAGGGATTAAGGAGGATTGCGGGTTTAGATAAACCTTGTCTCTTTTGAACCATACCCCATCACGTTGAAAAAAAATTGTGTCACACCCGTGGAGACTCCGGCTTGTAGTTTCTCATAAAATGGCTCTTGTTGGACTTCCTTTTAGAGGGTAGACCACCAAGCTGCTTGAGGTTGCAAGATGGAGATCAGTTGAAATTCCACTCTTCTTGATAATGAATCTGCTGCCTGGTTCTCTAAACCCTTCTTGTACTCAATCTGATAATCATAATCGAGCAGCTTTGGTAATCATCTTGCTTGAGCTGGGGTGGTGATTCTTTGTTCTAAAAGGTACTTAAGGCTCTTCTGATTCATGCGCACGGTGAAAGGTTTTCCCAACAGATAAAGGCGCCACAACTTGATAGCTTTCACCATAACCAACATCTCCCTCTCATATGTTGACAGAGCTAAAGTTGACCCTTTTAGGGCAGCGTTGAAGTAAGCCACTGGACGGTTCTCTTGGGATAAAACTACTCCTAGCCCTATGCCACTAGCATCACATTCAATGACAAATCGCTGAGTGAAGTTAGGTAACCTTAAGATAGGAGGGGAAGTCAGTGCTTCTTTCAGTTTTTGAAAAGCCTAAGTTGTATCCTCATTCCACTGAAATCTTTTCTTTCCTATTAGGGAGGTGAGATGTGCTGCTATCCCTCCAAAGTGCTTAATAAATTTTCTGTAATTACCAGCCAATCCTAGGAACCCTCGGACTCCCTTTGCTGTGGTTGGGGTTGGCTATTCCATAACAGCTCGAATTTTTGCAGGATCCACGGCAACCCCTTGTTCAGATATCATGTGTCCTAGGTATTCTACCTGCAATACACCAAAATGACACTTGGAAGGTTTAGCAAATAAACTATTAGTTGCTAATACCTACAAAACAGTTTGTAGATGCAGTGTATGATCCTCCCATGACTGAGAATACACTAAAATGTCAACAAAGAAAACCAATATAAATTTCCTAAGATACGGTTTGAAAAGATCATTCATCAAACTTTGAAAGGTGGTTGAGGCATTATTAAGGCCAAAAGGCATCACAAGGAACTCATAGTGGCTTTCATGTGTTCGGAATGTTGTCTTTGGAGTATCCTCTTCTCGAACCCTTATTTGATGATACCTCGATCGAAGATCTAGTTTGGAGTAGACCCTGGCTCCATGCAATTCATCCAACAACTCGTCTATGATTGGTATAGGGTATTTATCCTTGATAGTAATGGAATTCAGAGATTTGTAATCCATGTAGAACCCCTAAGTTCTATCAGTTTTTCTTACTAACAATACTGGTGACGAGAAAGGGTTGTTTCTTGATCTAATTAGGTTAGAGTGTAGGAGCTCTGATACCATTTTTTCTATCTCAGTTTTCTGGTAGTAAGGATAATGGTAGGGTCTTACATTTACTGGTCCTGTTCCTCGTTGTAGAGGAATACAATGATCATGTAGTCATTTAGGAGGGAGGCTAGTGGGAGGTTCAAACACTTGAGGGAATGCAGCTAATATTTCATTTATTTTAGGTGAATGAGTTCTAGTTTGTTCTCTTGAGAGTTTATTGGAAAGTATTTGAAGGAACAACCCTGTATCTAGTAGGCTATGGGTTTCCTTGCAGGTTAGGGCTGTAATGTTTGTGTGCCCTAACCGTTGATGCTTGTGAGTAATTCCTTCCACCTGGAAGTTGATGGTTAGCTTATTATAGTTCATCTCGATTGGACCCAAAGTCTCAAGCCATTGGACACCTAAAACCAGTTGACAGGCTACAATAGGAAGGACATAGAAATCTGCAGTTACTTGATACCCTTGTATGGTAAGGCTAAGGTTACAACATTGACCTGCGCATTCCACCTTCTCACGATTGGCCACCATTACTTCCAACTTCTTTCACTTGGTGATAGTTATTCCATATTGGAGAGTAAGGGCTTGATCAATGAAATTGTGAGTACTTCCTCCATCAATCAGCACCAACACTGTTTTTTAACTGCCCCATTACTAATAAGGTTTGAGGATGTTCAGCTTCTGCTATAGCATGAAATGAGATCTTAGGTATTACCTCGTGTAACTCTTGTTCCAACTTTTCTTTAGAGTTATTTGTGAGATTTTGTTCAATCTCTTCTATCATAAATAGATGTGGGCGTGCACAACGGTGGCCAACTATGAATTTCTCATCACAGTAGTAGCATAGCCCCTTATCTCGACACTCACGTGCCTCCTAATTAGTGATGTGATGAAAGGTAGTAGCTGAAGCAATTGGTGTTGATTTCGGTCGTTGTTGGGGCGGAGTCCTAACACACCAGCAGTAGGGTTAGTGGGGGTCCTTATTGCTACTGAAGATGTCGGGTATCATGGATATTGAATGGCTTTCCTCTGAAGTAGATTCTTTTCTTCAATCAATCTTGCCATCCCTATAGCTTCAGCCAACGTTCATGGTTTCTTAATTTTGACTTCGATCCTAATCTCATATCTTAACCCAATGTTGTATCTTTTGGAGAACATAAAACGTGCAAGTATACGGTCACAAGTAATAAGATTTGTAAGTAAAGTATCGTTCCCACGGAGATTTGCTACTACAGTTTATTGAGTAATAAAATTGTTTCCCTCTGATTTTATCCAAAACATTCGTTGATTTGGAACAAGTTAAAGAAAAGAGTTTAATAACAAAATAAAAGAAATCTAGGATTGCAATTTTTCACCAAATTAATCCACTCAAATCATATTATTTTATCTTGATTTATATTTTTTAGTACATTTAATTTGTCAACCGAAAACTTCTAATTTTATTCATACATCTCTTCCGAGCTCCGTATAAACACACCTTGTTAAATTAATTCACTATATCTCTATGAGAATTAAATTCACCAAGAGCAGTTCATTGCATCAAACCTTAAGATATTGTAATTGCAATACATTTTAGAGTTTTTTGTGCAGGTAATGTGGTGGATTTAATAGAAAATAGTAAAAAAATATTATTTTTATTAGAGATTGAGAGTAATAAGATATTGAAAGGCTTTGGACTTATTTTTGTTTCTCAACCTTGCAATACAATAGTTGCAATTATGAAATTATAAAAGCTTGCACATCTTAGGTGTTGTAATGTCATGTAATTTGACTTCTTTTTTATTAGATGTAATTTAATATTATGCAATCATTAAGATAAATGCTATTCATCTTAAAAAGCATAAATAAATAAATAAAATGTCAATACACCACTACAAAAGTGTTCATTTATGTCGAGATTTAAAGTCAGTTTTTGGTTAAAACTGAGTTATGATGAATTTAAAGTCGATTTGCTAAAAACCTACTTAAAATGAATTTAAAACACGAAGATTGTAGCGTCGGTTGACACGTAGGACGTAGCGTCGATCCTACATGTCAACCGATGCTACACACATGAATATTTTTCTTTTCTCTTCTTTCTTTCCAGACAGAATCTATTCCAAGCATTACTTAACTCTCAAGGACCCAAAACCTCCTCCACTCCTCCTCTTTTTCTCATTTTTTGGCCACCTATGACCACCAATTCCAGCGCCATTTAGTGGGTTTTCTTCCTTTCCAACTTATCTTCTAGATCCCTTATTTTTTTGAGCAAAATACTCAAATTTTTTATACACATTTTCTCACTTACAAAACACATTTTTTTTCTTCATTTCCTTCATTTTATCACTTCATTTACTCTTATAAATATTTCTATTAATCCTACACACTTCTTATTCTTTTTTTGTATATTATGTATTATTATTTATGTGTATAAATTTTTGTATTATATATGTAGGTTTTGTATTATATATATGTTATTATTTTTATTATGTAGGTTTTGTATAAATTTTTGTAATGAAATAAATTTATATATTTATGACTGTGATTTAAGGTTGGTTTTTAATTTACTAAACTTTTTTAATATGAAATGGGAAAGACATGATTCAACAATATAATGCTCATTAAAAATTTAGGTTTGAAGTAGTGTAGTTATTTAAAAAAAATTATTAATCATCACAAAATTGTTATATAAATTTTGTTTTATGTATCTTAAATTTGAAATCAACTCAAATGATTTGGCATATTACTATTAGTAATTACAATCAATCTCATATAATTATATTTATGTGTATATATTTGTTATGTTTGGTTTTTTATGTATTTATTTTTATATGATGTTTTGATAGATATTCTAATAATTAGGGAATTCATATATAATAATATCTAAAATATATTAGTGGGATACATATTTAATATGTTTAATGTCATTAATAGAAAATGAATAAATCTTGGATGTCAAAATGTAGAATTGAGTAGGACTACATTTCTGGAGTTGAATGTTTCTTGGAATTTACTTGTAGAAATAGTAATAATGAAATTAGTATGATTCGATGCCCATGTGTTAAGCGTTAAAATGAGCGATTTCATGATGTTGACGAGATTAAGTATCACCTTATCCATAGTGGTATTCTTTTGAGTTATAAATATTGGTATTATCATGGAGAAAATATTGATAATACTCATAGAGAAGAGATAAATAAGAATGTGAGTGGATTATATACATCTTATCATAATATACAGAAAAAAATATGTTTTATAGTGTTGAAAATGAACTACATGAGGATGATCCTGAAACTTTTAAAAAACTTCTAGAAGATGCCAAAAAATCGTTGTATCTAGAATGCAAGAAATACACTAAAATGTTGGGATTGGTTCATTTGTACAATATGAAGGGAAAAAATGTTTTTCTGACAAGGGATTCAAAGAATTACTAAATGTACTAATATATATGTTTCTTGAGGGTATTGAATTGTCATCTTAAATGTATGAAGCGAAGAAATATCTTAGTCTATTTGGCATGGAATATCATAAGATTTATGCTTGTCCAAATGATTGCATTCTTTATAGAAAAAAATATGATATATTAGATGATTGTCCAATGTGTAAAGAATCAAGACGGAAACATGATACAAATAAGACAACACCTAAGAAAGGCGTGCCCGCAAAGGTTCTTTAGTACTTTCCTCTGATTCCTCACTTTCAAAGGTTGTTCAAAAGTAAATAGACATCAAAGATGTTGACTTGGCATTCAGATAATTGATCGGATGATGAGGTGCTACGTCATCCTTATGATTCTCCAAATTGGAAAGTAGTAGATAATTTATCCCATCAATTTGCATCTGATTCGCATAATCTTTGTCTTTCCATTTCTTGTTGAAACATCCTTCTTCAACGGACTTCGTTGCTAATGGAATGGTACAACAATTGAGCAATGATCGAATAATTCATAATCAATATTTTCCAAATTATTGGAAAATAGTAATTGATCAATCATTGCTTCATGATTATCCATTACATGTGCCTTCTGATGCTACCATAGTCCAAGAAGCGGTTGGACAATATGTGGCTTAGCCATTGAGTCAAGTTGTGATTAATTTTGACATGGTACTATTTTTTTTACTTAAAATAACACTTTTTTTACTACTACTATATTATTATTCTTTTATTGTTACTAACATATATAATACTTCTTCTTTAGTCTATTATACAAGAATTAGTAAGTGAAGCATATTTGAGAGATGCAAAGCAAGTATCTCATGGTAAATCTATGTCTAGTGTTCAAGAAGAAGCCATGGAAAAAGTATAGTTATGATTATGCTATAAATTTTAGTAGAAATCTTGGCACTTTGATAACTATTGTTGCGAGAGCATCTAGCATAAATGATGGATGGACTGTACCATTTCCTATAGAAATTTCTAGTGTAGACATTAGCCAAACCTATATATCGATCGAGTGCATATTGCATCTATTTGAATATCAAATGACTGATTTAAGTATAATTCAAGTGTGGACAAGGTGAGTCCTCAATTGGTAAATAACTTTCATTTATGTAGAACATATATAATTATATTTATATTAGCTAATTATTTATATATATTTCTTTTATATAAGGTATGTTATTATCGACTTTAAGATAATCACTCATCACATTTAGCAATGTTCTATGATTCTTCATTTGTCAATCAATATCAAGAGAAGGATGTTAGCATCATAGCTAAATAATTATGTGATAGGGCATTAACACTTCACACAAATCACTAAGGTTTGAACAAGACCAAGATCATTGGATGTTGGTAATCCTTGATCTATATGGCAATCATGTTTGGTACTGTGACTCAACTTCCATAGAATTGAGTAAAGATACAAAAGTAGTTGTTGAAATGTAAGAGTTATAGCTAGCTATTTTTCTTCTATTGTTTTTGTAATATTTAATAAAAAACTAACCATTATAAACTTTGATAGAGCATGGAAGCTGTGGAATAAGAGTAGGGGCATGCCCTTAAAAAATCTCATAAGCTTATATGGGACAAAGTTATGGTATGTACAAGCGAATATTAATAATTTAATTAATTTTACTATTGAATAATAAAGATGTTCGAATATGTAAAATAATGTACACTTGTTTTTTATAAGTTCCACAACAAAATGATGGAGTCATGTGTGGTTATTATGTCATGAAGTTTATGAGCGAAATCATCACAAATATCAACATTTCAATTAAAGATGTGATAATCTCTTTTACCAATGTACCTTTTTCACATATATGAGTTATTTTTTGTGAATTCATGAAATTACATTCTTATTTTGAATTTAAATACATGTAGTTCTTTGGTTGGAACACATCGAGCTATGACTTGCAAATTTTTGATAATTTACGAGATAAATGTGCAGAACACATGATTTAAATTATTTCATCACAAGAAGAATCAGGAGAATATTCTAATCATCTTGAATAGCATATGGTAACATCATGGTAATTTTTATAATGCTTTAATTTCTCTATTCCTGTGTTTGAAGTCTGGTTAGCTTGTTTGATGGATGTTTATGTGCTCATGTATTAAGTGGAAGGATTTGTTATATGGACCTTTTTTTTTTCAAACTTCATCTCATCTCTCTTGCCTAATTCCCTAATATGACAACATCATGATAGTCACTGGTCAACCAAGTACAAGAAAACCACCAAGAATCATCATTCCGATGTAATATCATGAATTCACAAAAAATAACATATATATGTTAAAAGGTTAGTAAAAGAGATTATCACAACGACACCGGAGTGATATAATAATAATCTTATTCCTTTGAAATCATATTAGCACTGTATTAATCTTTTGTCTATAAATATGAAGGTTCTAAAATCAAGCTGTATTTTTAATGCTATAATGAGCTCTAAATATGAAGTTAAGTGTAACTCCGATTTGTTACTTGGGTTGGTTGGACAAAAAACAGATGTTCCATAAGTTTATGGGCACCAGAACTCAACCAACCCAAGTAACAAATCAGAGTTACACTTGACTTCATATTTAAAGCTCATTATAGCATTAAAAATACCAACTTGATTCCATATAGCTTCATATTATAGACAAAAGATTAATATAGTGCTAATATGATTTCGAAGGGATAAAGTTATTATTATATTACTTCAGTGTCGATATGGTAATCTCTTTTACTAATCTTTTAACATATATAAGTTATTTTTTTGTGAATTCATGATATTACATTCTTATTTTGAATTGAATTACATATAGTTCTTTGGTTGGAACAAGTGGGGCTTTGATATGCAAAATTTTGATGATTTACGAGAATAATGAATAGAACACTTTGTTCAAATTATAATATTAAGAGAAAAATCTGATGATCTTGAATAACATATGACAACACCATGGTAATTTTTATAATGCTTTAATTTCTCCATTCCTATGTCTCTGAAGTTTGGACTGCTTGTTTGATGGATGTTTACGTGATCATGTATTTAGGGGAATGAATTGTTATATGGACTAGCTATTTTTTGCCCAGTTTCCTGGTTACTATGCTGGTGATTCTAAGGCAACGAAGCTTCCTCTCCTTGAATAAAGTGAGAATATCACAAAATCCATGACAAAAGAGACATTATTTTATTTGTAAAAAAGTTAAATATATATATATATATTGTATATAAATTATTTTTCGTAATAATTTAATTCTCAAGTAATTAACTAATATTTAATTTTTCAATTATTTATATTATTTAAACTATTTGTTAAATAGATTTTTGTTTTTTCCTACTATTATGTTGTGATCGAATATATGTTTTAATTTGAGTATACTAAAAAATGAATAAATTTTATAAAAAAAAAATTAAAATCTATTCGACGTTACATTTTTAAATCATTGCATTAAAAATTTGTTTACCGAACCAATTTTAAAAACCATTTTTGGCGAACCGGTAGATGATATTACATTAATAAATGTTAACTTATACAAACATTACTCTTCTAGAACTTCTATAGCATCAATATAGATAACTTGATTCAAAATATAAATCTTCTTATAAAGAAAAATGGTTAAACTAAGATCAAACCATTATAAGAGCAAAGTCATATTATAGTATACAAATATAACTATGATTTTTACATGTTACTAATAACTAGAAAAGTACAGAAAAATAAACAACTACATAAATTTTTAAATGATCTTGTTTTCCGCGTCCAAATCCTTCACGTAGGTAGCCATTATTCTGTACGAAATATTGCAACAAAATGGAAAGAAAAAAATGAAATAATTAGATAATTATAGGTGAAAGCATTAGCAATCTCCTCCGTATCATGATAAATTGATAATTATAGGTGCTAAAACATAAAAGAAGCCATGACAAATAATAGATAAAAGTAGACTGAGTGATGAGTTCATGTAAGCTAGTAATTTTAAAAAATAATTATTTAGATATTAATATGATTAAATGAAAATGTTATATAAATCTTACAATCTAAATTAAATTAAATATATATGTATTTTTTTCTTTTGCTAAAATTTAAATATGCATGGTTAGTGTAATTAAATTAAATCAAGTAATAAAAGTTTTTATTTGTACATGCATAGAAATTTGTTAAATTTTTGTCAAGCATAACTTTATCTTTGTTGTTATTGATAAATGATAATTTATACATATTTTTAATCATTATTTTCTTTATATTTATGTTTATTTTGTTATTCTCATGTATTATAATTATTTATTGTATACTTTATGAAAAAATATAATTTTTGAGATTTTTATTAATTTTTTATGAATTTTATTTTAAAGATATTTATAGCATTATGGATGTACTTAAAAGAGAATAAGATGCACTTAGGAAATTAGCACCCAAAATGGTACCGTTTTGAACCAACGTCAAGGAACGATGCCTCTTCCTAGCTTCATTTTCTTCAACTACATGCCAAACAATGTGTAACTTGGTCCAATCTTCATCCCCAGCTAAACGACACGTCATTTGGCCCTAATCACTTAAGCCAGCAGTGCATCATTCCTATTCACACATGTTCCAAATCTTAACATGTGGTATAATTTGGTGCATCCATTTGACTCCATCTGATCGCCCAAACTTAATCTAACCATAAAATCTAAAATAAAACTCCTATAAATACCTATAAAATGTTATTTTGAAAAGATTGATGAGAGAAATTCAAAAACAATATAGAGAAAAATTATCTTGGTGCAGTTTGATGAATATATGACTAGATCAATCAAGTAATTAATACTCGATCGAACGAGCACTATATCAATCGAGATAATGACTATATTAATCCATGTTTTTTAGAACTAATTAATTGTTACACTAGATCGATCGAGAGGACATTCAATCAATCAAACTATGTACATGATCGATCGAGCACTTGATTACATTGATCAAGCGATCAACACTTTGATTTTGAAACCTATTTCTAATACAAATTGGATTGACCTTTTATTATATTTCCCTTATTCATTAAATAACTCATTTAACTGATTTTATGGACAAGATAATAATTTTACTTTGACCTAAAGTGCTTCAAAATATTCTATAAATATAAACTTTTGCGCACAATTGAAGCTAACCACACAAGAGCTTAACTTTGTTATTCTCTTTCTCCTTTATTCTCTCTCTTCTTTTGCAAATGTAAAATCATAATTCTTTAGGCTTATTTATTTAGTTAATTTGCCAAACATTGTTGGTTATGTTTGACTAATTGATAAGCCTAATTGGTTTGTGATATTTTGATCATATATTCTTATAGCTTTTTTTAATTGTTGGATCAAATAACCATGTGTGTCATATCATAATTATTTGATTTGATTATTAATTTTCAAAAAAGCTATCTTTATTAAACTTTTACTTAAACCTCTGTTATAGAGTTACTAGTTATTTTCTACTTATATGATATATTGTTTAAATAAAACAGTTAGGGTTATTAATTATTGAATATACTCTAGGGCACACACTTTCGCTTTTTTATGTGCTAACTTTTCATGTGATAGTGGTGCGAATTCGATCAACTCGTGGGACTCGAGTTTATCAGATCGTTGATTCGGATTTGAACACTTTCCTTGTAGAGAGTATGAAGAAAGTAATGGCTTGTAAGTAGGTTACATGGAGCAATTACCTGGATGGGTAGTTTGATTCATAACCTTGTAATTGGATATTTATTTTTCATAGTGAATAGTTAGGTAATCTAGTAGACTGGTGGTTTTTCTCTAAGTGCATGTTTAGTTGGTTGGAATGGAATCAGAATTGATTCCTTCCAATTTTATGTTTGGTTGGACATAAAAGTGGGAATGCAATGGAATCGATTCCTAAAAGAGAAGGAATTATAATTCTTTCTCCCCCTTAAGGAATCATGATACCATTCCCATCTCAAATTGTTTTCAATTTTACTCCAACCCCAAATATAACCATAAGCCCTAAATCCTAAACCTTAAACCCTAAATCCTAAAACCCAAAACCCCAAATCCCTTAACCCTATTTAGAAAAATAATAATTTTAACTCTAAACCTTAACCCACAAATATAACCCTAAACCATAAACAAAAAATCTCAAATCCCAAAACCCAAAACCCTAAACCCTATTTAGAAAAATAATAACTTTAACCCCCAAATATAACCCTAAACCCTATTTAGAAAAAAAATTTAATCCTAACCATTAAACTATAAATATAACCCTAAACCCTAATCCCTATCTAGAAAAATAATAATTTTAATCCTAAACCTTAACCCACAAATATAACCCTAAACCCCAAATCTCAAATCTCAAAACTCTATTTAGAAAAATAATAATTTTAACCCTAAACCTTAACCCACAAATATAACCCTAAACCTTAACCCACAAATATAACCCTAAACCCCAAATCCTTAAATCCTAATTCCCAAACCTCAAAACCCTAAATTCTATTTAGAAAAATTATGATTTCAATAATGTATTTTTCCTGACGAAAAAAATAATAATTAAATGATATTATTTAAATTTTACTGAATATAGGGATATTAAAGTAAAATACAGTATTTTTTATTCCATTCCAACTGTAAATCAAACACTGTAATTATGATTCCTTCTTTGATTTCAGTGGTCAAACCAAACAAAATTATTTCTTTTTCATTCCATTCCTATTCCCATTCTCATTCTCATTCCTATTCCATTCAGTGAATCAAACACCACTAAAGGTCATTAGTGTGGCCTAAGTTTTTTTTGCCTAAAAAATTAGTGTATTTTTATTTATTTTATACATTAATTTATTTTCACGTGATTACATATTTGAACGCTTAAAAAATTTTAATTTATCATATTTTTACTAATTAGATAATTTGATCCATAACTAAATAAACAAACTTTCAAACACAAAAACAAACCTCTTTGAATTCTAAAGAGGAATCAATCTATATATCTTATATGATTTTATCTTTGTCAAAATATTTTCATCTTGATATGATATCTTATTCATAAAAAAGGGCCAAGATTTTCACCCCTTGGATTTAGGTACTCATTTATGATGATAATGGAAGATTCGAAAAGGGAAGGGAACACTGCTTTTAGGTACTATTTATGCAAGGTTATAGATCTCATTTTTCATCAAAGTGGGGTAATAATTTTCTTCATAAATGATAAGATTTAGAAGATATATTGAGATGATTTGATCTCCATTGTTGGTCTCATTTTCTTATTATTGAATAACTATTCATCTTGTTAGTAATGATAGATTAGAGAGAAAAGAGCAAAGAAAATGCAATTTGAGAAGCTGAGGGAGAACACAAGATTTGGCTTTTGTTTCTCTCTCCCATGTTTTAATTTTCATGAGATTTATTAAGTTTTTCTAATAGCTATTTAATTCGGAGGGTTGTAATAGTGTACAGTTAGTTTTACATAAAACCCACTAATTTTGATATTTTCAACAAACTTACACCAAATTTGTAATAAGAGTATTCTTATACGCTAAATGAGAAAATTTCCCAAAGGTTGAGGGATGTGAGATGCGATAAAAGCACGATATGAGTCTAATAGGGCTGAGGAAGGCACAATATGGGTATGAGATTTTTAAGTAGTAGGAAATTAATTTGTACGATATAGGCATTCCTTTCTTTTGGAATTTTTTTTGTCACGAATTTTTTATTCATCTATACTTTCTTATCAACTTTTACCAAAAAGTGTCAAGATTGTAATAGTATATCTTGGTGGTTTTTAAAAATCTACAATATATCCTACTTTTTCAGTTTTTAAAAAAATCGACTATAAATTTCTATAAAAAAAAATCACTCTTGTAGTAGATCAGATTGAATGATGATATAGTTAGATTGATGGAGAAAATATATCAATCAATTGAGATGAGCATATTTTGACACATCAGTCATGATTTGAAGTCCAACATTCAATCTCAATCGTTGAATCAAAGTGTAAATGACCAGAGTATGGAGTTGACAACTCTTCAAATCTCACATAAGGAAGGTAATCTAGTAAAACAAGTACAATAGAGAAAGAAATAAAGAAAGTAGGTTAATATCCAGAGAAGATTAATCAAATAGGATCATCATATGTTGATACATACTTGGATGGGATTGTGTTTGTAAAAACTAAAGCATGAGACCATGCAAATAATAAGTGCTCAAAAGTACCTAATATATAATAATTTTATGCATGTTTAGTGATTATATAGATTTGTATTTTCTTGTTTTCTTATCATTTTACGTAAATCTATCTTTTTAGAATCACATGTATACAAATTTTATCATTTATAATAGTGGAGTATTTATAGATATAATAACTAAATTAATTATGCTTGCTCATATTATTAAGGTTATTAAATATATGAATTGATATTTATGGATTCTTCCTTTTTTGTATAAATACCACCTTTGGTGGGGTTAGATATTCTTTGTTAACTAAACAAATCAATTAACACCTATGAGAGGGATTGATAACTAATTTGGTTAATTAAATTAATTTCTTTTTCCAAGAGATTAAAAATGAACCATTTAAATGCCACCTTTGGTGGGGTTTGACAGTTTAAACTTTATTCAAGGTGTCCAAATTAAACCTAAGAATTTAGTTATCCGAGTACTAACTTTCAAGTTTTAAAACCACTACTGAAAACATGTTGTCAATACATTTTCATATAATAATTCTTATAAAATTTTTTGAAATAGAGTTTCACTCTAACTACCGGACGATTGTACCAACAAATAAAAGATCACTACTCTAAATTAGACCGGATAACTAAACCTTAAAATCTAAATTTCAGATTTAAGTTTGTAATGAAAAATAATATATTTCTCTCTAACATTCTTAATATAAAATCTTGAATAAAAATAAAATCAATTCATTTTAGAGATTTTCACCTATTTAATATTTGCCAAGCATAACAACATTATTATTATATCATGTTTACAAACAACCAGCAAAGTTAAATTTAATCACAGACAAATTAAATATAACATGTAAGAATAAAGCATAAAAAATAACTGCAAAGAAAATAAAATCCTTACAGTACTTTGATGCTATTCCTGTTGTTGGAAAACCTCCAAACGGAATTTGTACTCCCATTTATTGAATCAAAAAGAAAATAAATTACAAAAACATAACTAGTTCTTCTCAAAAAGAGAAGAACTCTAAAACTAAGAAAAACTAAAAACTAAGAAAAACTAAAAAAAACTAAGAAATGAGAGAAAGAAAGAGAAGAGAAGATGTGTTTTGAGGTGTGTTATGAAGTGAAGAGAATGAGGGTATTTATAGGTGAGGATGGGAAGAAAAAGTGGGTGAAAAAATGATAAAAAAGTGTGGAAACGCAAAGTAGTGAATGATGACATCATTTGAGGATGTCATGCTGACGTGGGGGGTGGCTGCGTGCGCAGATGGGCAGCTGCGTGCGCAGATGGGCAGCGGCGTGCGCAGATAGGCGTAGACTGGGCGCAAGCGTGCGCAGATGGGAGCAGGATGAGCACAGGCGCGCGCAGATGGTAGCAGGATGGGCGTAGGCGCGCGTGCGAAAGGGAGATCTGGCGCGCACGTTGCTCGGTGCGCTGCGTGCGGTGGGCAGCGCGATTTCCTCCTTTTTTACCTTTTTGACCCATTTTGCCCAATTTTTCCATGTGTTGACTTTTCCTCATTTATTTTATGAATATATTTGTGATGTATTGCCTCCAATATTCCTCTTTAGGTCTTTAAGTTACGTTTTTAAGCGAAAATACCTGAAAAACAATAAAAATACCCGTGATTCTAAAAAGACAAATGTATATAATAATATGATAAAATCATATAAATATATATATTTTTAATCAATTAATGTGCATAAAATCATGATAATTTTAGTGCTTTTTGAGCACTCATCAATCACGACACAAAGAGAATGGAACATGCTTAGATCATGTACAGGTTGTGTACGCCATAGCGTGGAAAAACTGTATGATGCAACAATAGGATGAAAAATTCACTTTTTTTTCCTTTCCTCACCCTATAAATAGGACCTTATTTCTTTTATAATAGATATCCCATCAACTCTCTTTTATCTGATTTCTTACATTTTTTAGCTTTTTTTAAGTAGTTTAAAGTTCTTTCATTCGAGAGTTGAACAAATTTAGTTTAAGTAATAACTTTTAGCTTCAATTAAATACACAACACAACAATTATGTCTTGAGGTTTTCTAGAAGCAATTCTAAGAATATTGTTGAGGTATATTTAAATGTATTCTCTTTAGAATATTTCCAAGTGTTTTTTTACATGCTATATGTTTAATTTATTGATCATTTATTAACTATGTATATCTAGCTATAAATAGTATAAGATATTAGTAATATTGCTATGCTTGTGAAATATTAAAGTAGATTAAATACTTTTATCAAATGAATTAAGTTTCATTTCATCATCAAGATTTAAACCAAAGTTTGTAAATGAAAAATACATTGATGAAGTGTTTTTCATAATAAAAAATAAAGTTAGATTTAGGATTTAAATTATCTGAATCTGATTTAGAGTAGCGCTATTAAATCTTTTGGTCTATATCAACTGTATAGTTAGAGTGAGCTTTATTTCAAATATTTTTATAAAAATTATTATTGAGGATATATTGATGACATATCTTTCATAATAGTTTTAAAATCTAAAAGTTAATTACAGATACTTAAATCATAAACCTAACTTATACACCTTGATGAAATTTAAATTGTTGGTGGTCCGACCGAATGTGGCAAGTTAAAGTTTAATTAACAAATAAAACGATCAATGCCTTAGGATATTTTCATACCTATAAGAAATAATTAATGATCTTAAGTTATATCTTTAATATCTTAATTAATATTGAACGAGCATGATTAGCTACCTAATATATCTCATAAATTCTACACTACATTATAAATATTTAATTGCTTAAATATTTATTGAATTTATCTTTATTTTTATGTTATTAGTTTAGAACTCAACCAAAAACAATCATAACAAAATATTTAGGTTATTTAATTTCATTTTTAAAGAATTTGTTGAATGATTTAAAAACCCATGATTCTTCTTTAGACCTACCTCGGAAGTATACTTATCATTTTCTATAAGTAACTTGTGAATTTTATATATTATACAAAGTTTTTTTTTGCCTAATTTTGGCATATTAAGTTTTTGGTGTAATTTCTCCGTAAATCGATAATAACACTGAAATTTAATTAACCTTTGCAAATATCAACAAACTTATCAATATAATGATATAAACCCACATAGATCCCTACCTATATGGGAAAATCTTTGGGTTGCTTATGGAAATTATTCAGCAACAAACAATCCATTAAGAGTATGAAAATAGTTTACAACTGGAAAGAATTATAACTGTAATACCACTATCACTCAAGACTCATACCCCTACTGCTCCTATGCTGCCTTTGCTAGTTACCTCAACAATTGCTGTGATCCAAGCTAGATCAGGTGCTCCTCCCAAAACCTACCCCACCTAATAATATAATCAATCACTAATAGTCAATGTAATTGGATCCTAGGGGTAGGTAAAACAAGCTCTTAAACCAACATGACAAAACAATCTTTCCTAAACACTCTTGCAAACCACTAATATCGAAAGCACATTTAAGGTATTAGTAATCCAGAATCAGAAAGTAATTTATCTTTCAAAAAGTTTTATATTTTCTAGAGTTTTCCTATTCTTTTCTAATTACTCAAATAATAAAAACATGGGTATTGGTAGAAAAATACAAGCAGTTCGGGCACCTCGTCAGTGACTCGCTACATATAGTGGTGAGGGGTGGCGAAACCCCCAACAAGCACACCAAAAATCCTTTTTTTTTGTTTTTCCAAAAAAGCCAAGTAAATTTGCAAAAAATATCCAAAAACCATTCATACTTTGTAACCATATCCAAAACTGCAATATCCCACTAACATATTTGATAACCCTTTTTACAACAGCAATATGAGACTTTTTAAGCAGGCCTAAAATCTAGCATAAACACCAACATTGAAAGAGATATCAGAGTGAATTGTAGTCAAGTAAAGTATACTTGTAATCATACTCCTGTACAAAGTTTGCTCAACATATTTTCCCTAGCAATCTTGGGAGACGTGAATATAAGTGCTTATTGGAGTATAAGCAATCTTAGCTTTACTCGATCCAAATTTCTTAACAAGATCTTTGGCATATTTATCTTGAGAGAGGAAGATGTCATCTTTATGTTATTTAACTTAAAAACCATGGGAGAACTTCAATTCTCTAAATAAACTCAAAGAATGCATGTGCCAAAACGGCTACACTTTAATTCAAGTTAATTGCATGCCAACCAAAAAGAACAAAGTCCCTAATAAATTCATTTTACATGTAGTAAGATAGCATAACAAAAACACTTGTAGGACTATCCTAGGAAGAGAGACAAATGAGAAAAATATAGTGCCAACATGACAACCACAACATATGTAAAGCAATAAAGGGAGATAAAACAAGTAGACAAATAACAAAATAACATAAAGATCAAATACAAATGTACTACATACATAAGGGAGAAAAGAATAAACTGCTTAAATGAAAACAACTCACCCAAAAATAATGATCAAACAACATCCTTCTATTTAAAGAATTTGTGAGGGTATATTAAGTTTGGAGATAGTCTTTGACACCTATGAGCATGAGGTGTATATGGAACTCATGGTTTATTTTGTTTATAGTTTTTAGAAAAGTCAGTATAGTCATCCATATAAATTATGTAAATAGACCTTTTAAAGTAGATTTACTTATTTTTGCACTATGCCTCGGTTGCATAAAGCAACATGCTTGAACATGCTCAAATGAGCCACAATAGTTACATTAAGTAAAAGTAGGTGGAGATGAACGAGATGGAGTGCTCCAAGATGAATTCCTCACATATCTAGGTCACTATCTAGCAAGGTGAATAGTAGTGCCACAAAGATAACAAGTATGACGAGTGAAGTTAGAGAATCTGGATCCATAACTTTGAGGAGTTGTACGCAGAGGAGAAAAGAAAAGGTGCTCATATTACCTTTCAAATAAGGATGAGAATTAATTTTCTACAATGAGGTCTCATATGCCATAATTCACCATAATGGTGACAAGTATGGATAGAAGTAGATAGAGGTTGTAAAATATCACTAGAGAAATGGGTAATGTTAGCCTTAGGTGAATGGCTCACCTTCATAGAGGAACCAGGTTGGAACGTGACACTCAACTTACCTTTAAAGGTGGTAGTAACTGACTTCAACTTAGAATCTTGATCAATAGAGTTGACAAGATTAGGAAAAGTAGAAGTATAAACGCTTTCATTATACCCAATACAATATTTATCACCAAATGGTATTGCACTATGACAAAACGGGCCATTAAAGTAGGTTAAAACCGACTTAAAATTGTAAGACTTAAAATTTAAAGTCGGTTCAATGTGTGAACCGACTTTAAAATATATATTGATTTTTTTTACATATTGTACTCATTTTCTATTCTACTAATAACCTATATTCGATCACATATAGCATAAAAAAACCAAAATCTATTTAACAAAGTTTAAATAATAACACAAATAATTGAAAAATTAAATATAATTAATTACTTGATAATTAAATTTATTATAAAAATAATAATTTATATACAATATATATATATATATATTTAACTTAAATTACAAATAAAATGATGTTATCAAAGTGTCATGAATTTTGTGATATTCTCACTTTATTTCAAGGAGAGCAAGTTTGGTTGGCATATAATCACAAGTATAGTGACAAGAAAATTGGGCAAAAAATAGTTGATCCATATAACAATTCATTCCCTTACATACATGAGCAAGTAAACATCCATCAAATAAGCAATCTAAACTTTAGAGACATATGAATGTAGAAATTAAAGCATTCTAAATATTATCATAGTGTTGTCCTATGTTATTCAAGATCATCATATTCTTCTCCTGATGTTATAATTTGAACATTCTGTCCATTCTTCTTATAAATCATCAAAAATATGCACATCATAGCCCCACTTGTTCCAACCAAAGAAATATACGTAATTAAATTCAAAATAAGAATGTAATATCATGAATTCACAAAAAATAACTTGTATATGTTAAAAGATTAGTAAAAGAGATTACCACACCGACAGCTGAGTGATATAATAATAACTTTATCCCTTCGAAATCATATTATCACTTTATTAATCTTTTGTCTATAAATATGAAGCTATCTGGAATCAAGCTGGTATTTTTAATGCTATAATGAGCTCTAAATATGAAGTCGAGGGTAACTCCAAGTTTTACTTGGCTTGGTTGAGTTTTGGTGCCCATAAACATATGGAACAACTGTGACACTTATATGGTTGAGAAACCAATTAATAAGCTCTCGCTTATGTTCATCATACAACCATTTTTCTCCTCCATTTTTTATAACGAGGATTGATCTTCAAAAAGTTTAAATGCATCTTGTAATGTTATTAAAGATATATCAAGTAGGTATCATCATTAATAGTTAAATAAAAAATAATTTTTGCATAAATGGAAAGGTTAAAAATCACTTACTCTATGTAAAGTTGTGCCTCATTATTATTTACCAAAATAATTTGGTGTGATTTTTTCCATCGAGTATGATCAATAAAATATTTCTTACTTCCACCAAGCATAGGGTTACCTACTTTGATCATGTGATGTTCTAAGAACAACTTGTGCGTAGGATTCCCAATTTCAGTGCAACCACTAAAGTATTCATGACAAAACTCAATGGCCTCTTCAGCAATGTAACATTCCACCATGCATACTTCAGGTTGATTTTTATTATTTACATATATATCATTTAAGGACTTGCATATCTCTCTCAAAAGGATACATCCACCTAAAGTAAGTAGGACTATACAAAGAAGGAGGAAAATATTTTTCAATTTGACACAAACTCTCTACAACATCTTTCTGTAAAGAATTTGACTCGCCAATTGATATAGATTTCTTGCATATTGATCACCATAAAAATTGTGTGTGCAATGAATACGCAAGTATATGTATTGTAACAAATAATATAATGATATGTAAAGATCGTTCCCACGGAGATTAGTTTTTTAGACACTAATTTTAAAACTAAAAATAATAAAAGTAAATAGCAATAATTAATTAAATCAGATTCTGTGACTAAAACAATATATGAGAAAATATCTAGGAATATTTAATCCCTCAATTTTCTAAACATACGAATCACTAAAATCCTCCCAATATAATATCAATTAATTACTTGATCCATTGAATCTAACCTAGCATGTCTTCCTTTCTCAAGTAACCTACACATCATATAGTAATTAATTCAATCACACTCCCATGCCAATTAAATTTCATACCACTCATTAAGTTCATCAATTATGGATCACATACATAAGAGTCATACATCTTTTCCTAGAAACTATGAACGTTATTTAATCAAGACAAACAATTAAATAATTTTCTCAAATCTATTTAATTGTCTCTATAGATAAAGTATTGGCCAAACAATTAATAACATAAAAATCAACTTAAATAATAT
Source organism: Hippophae rhamnoides (assembly GCA_033030585.1). Classification (NCBI taxonomy): domain Eukaryota; kingdom Viridiplantae; phylum Streptophyta; class Magnoliopsida; order Rosales; family Elaeagnaceae; genus Hippophae; species Hippophae rhamnoides. The sequence continues at coordinate 42,491,088 of CM065436.1, read as the reverse complement.
AATTAAATTAATATTATAATTGGGAAAAAATATTAGATCATCACATGGTGAAAATTGGGTTCATAAGATCCCTAGATTAATAAATTAATTACACATAATTGTGTCATAAAGATCATATTTTTCATAAAGATCATATTTTTCATAAAGAAAGACATAAAATTAATAAAGAAAAGAGTAGAAAAAGAAATACTGTCAATCTCTTGAATTGTAGAATTAATTTCATCTTGAATCTCCACCAAAATTGTTTCGTTTCTTCATTTTTTCTGTATTTTCTCTCTTTTTAGCTCTAAAACCTGACCAAAATTATGCTAATAGAGGCTAATTAGGGTTTATGGAGTGATTAGGGGCTTAAATAAATCTTAGGTGTGATCTGGACCATCCGATCAGCTTCAAATCAAGGGCTACGATCAAAACAAGCAAAATTGATAGTTTCAGCCAATCACAACATGACACGTGGCATCAGAAATTCATTGGGCGAATCAGAGAGCGACGCGTAGTAGGGGAGACTGATCAGAGTCAATGCTCACTGGGTGAGCAACATATGGCACGACGTGATATACTCGAATGGATGGCATGGCGCACTGGTGGAAAGTGCATAGCAATGGCGTGGTGACACATGTTAGAGCGCGTTGATCGATTTCAAACTCGGATTGAACACCAAGTTGACATATGGTTCATGTTTTTTCATCCTCCCATGCGACGCTTGCATGGCGCCTGCGTGGCTTGCTTAGTCAGCTCCTCAGCTTGCGTGGATGCCACATGGCAACTTCTGATTCATCGTGCATTAAAAATTCATAAAAAATTCTTGAAAAATCCCAAAAAATTCCAAAAATTATATTTTCAGCCCTTTTCACTAAAAAGTTTATATTGTAAATTTTTTGGCCATAAAAATACTATTTAATAAATAAAACAAGTAAATATTAAGTAAAAAAGTGCGCTAATGACTCTATTTTCATAGAGTCATCACACCCCCAAACTTTAATCTTTACTTGTAATCAAAGTAAAGCTAAGTATAACTAAATAAAATAACTTGGATAGTATATTCACAAATATACTTCTATTAGTACATGCATATTTCAAGAAAACTTTTCCTCTCAAAAGTCGTACAAGTCTATGATAAAGAGGTTCACATATTCATTAATCAACGTTCCATTAATACAAGGATATGCAAGGTGTTTGAAAAATTGATTCGTGTGTGTGTACTACACATGATATCATCCAATGCACTCATGAAATCAACCTATATGAGCATGCTAATCAATTCAATCTTAGAACAAGTCTCATAAGTCAAATTTTCACATCCCTCTTCACTAATATAAATATGCACTTATCTCAAGATCAATAAGGACTTTACATGGTTGTAATGTAAGGCTTAGGTGGGGGGTCGATAGATGCAGACATTTTAGGGTCTTTCAACACCTTAGTTTTTTTTTCTTTCATCATGTACTTTTTAACTGCAATTGAGCTTTTACTTGATATTTTAGTGCACCCTCTTTTGACATTCTTTTCATTTTTTTATTCCACATCTCTTTTCTATTTTTTTCCTCTTTTTTTTTGGTTACTTCATAACACCCCAAACTTATTTTCAATTCTATTTTCTTTTTCTTTATAGGGATACTTGTGTTGTGAGTTTTGCTTTATTTTTTATGGGGTGCATTACATTTCACCTTACTCTAAAGCATAACACATGATTGCATCTTTTTTTTCTTTTCATACAAGCTAAAGGTGCAAGGGTAAAAGTAATACTTATTAGTTACAAATTAAATGTGGTTTACAGATATGAAAGGTTCTTTGTTGAGCTCAAATAGGTGACTAAAGATATTAACAATGGTTAGCTTGAAAGGCTCAATCAATTCAAATAAGGCCTAAATCATTTCTCTTGCTAAATACTATTTAGGATTTCACCTCAAGAGATGATCAAATAGATTCTAAAACTTGGTAGATCTAATTGACTCACATAACTCACTACAATTTTTCTCTCAATAAGCACACCAAAATCAATCATGAACATGTGCATAAAAGTTGAATCAATTCAATCAAAACTAGCAAGCATATCGCATGATTAATGTAAATATCTTAACAAATATGTTACATTCCTTATCCTAGTCATGACAACCAATTTTTATCATTGAGTTCATATGTTTCATATCAAGCATGCATGCATTTAGTTTCCATATATTTATCAATTTCTACCCAAATTATGATTACAAACAACCTAAAAATTTAAAAAAATCCCTAAAAATTTAAAATGCATACTAAATACTAATGTAGAGAATGAAGTTCCCTCCCCTACACTTAAATTACACATTGTCCCCAATATGCACATATAGATATGAAAAGGTCAAAGAAAAGAAAACTCCCTTAATCATGGCACACCACATTTGTCACTGAAATGGTCATTCTTGTTGTGCCATTGCTCTCCACATTTATTCACCTACAAAACAAAAACAATGAAAATATAAGTAAAATAATGTTGGGTTGCCTCCCAACCAACGTCACGTTTAATGTCCTTGACTAGACGATCATATCAAGTCCTAAGGTGCATCCACTAAGGTTATCACAAGTGTTTCATTTGATAATTGATCTTTATAATAGTGCTTCACCCTATGGCCATTAACCATAAATCTCTTTTTATCTTTATTTTCTAATTCAATGGCTCCATGGTTGGTTACCTTAGTGATGATGAATGGTCCTGACCATCTACTCTGTCATTTTTCCAGAAATAATTTGAGCCTTGAGTTGTACAGTAACACTTTCTGATTCGGTTCAAAGATACGGTGCACAATTTTTTTGTCATGCCATAGTTTTGTCTTTTCTTTGTAAAGCTTGGCATTTTCATAAGCATTCCACCATAATGCATCCAATTCATTTATTTGAAGCATTATTTTCTCACCAGCATTTTTTGTCAATGCCCAATATGCTTTGTGTTCCAATTCTAATGGTAAGTGACAAGCCTTTCCATAAAATAGCTTATATGGGGTGGTACCAATTGGTGTTTTAAATGCAGTTCTATATGCCCATAAAGCATCATCCAACTTATATGACCAATCCTTCCTAGAGATGTTCACAGTTTTCTCCAAAATTCTTTTCACTTCTCTATTAGATATCACTACTTGCCTACTTGGTTGGGGATGGTAAGGGGTAGACACTTTATGCTTAATCCCATACTTAGACACTAAGGAAGTCAATGCTAGCAATGGATTCTACCCACTTTGACATGTAATCCACTCCTACTAGTATGTATTGGTTGCCAAATGATGGAGGAAATGGTCCCATAAAGTCAATGCCCCACACATCAAACAATTCCACTTGAAGTATACTGTTTAGAGGCATCTCATCTCTTTTTGAAATATTACCTATCCTTTGACATCTATCACATATCTTTACATAATTGTAAGCATCTTTAAATAGTGTAGGCCAAAAATAACCAGATTGAAGTACTTTAGCTGCTATTTTTGAGCTCCCAAAGTGACCTCCATAGTCTGAGCTATGGCAATGGTAAAGGATACTTTCAACTTCATCATTAGGGACACACCTTCTCAAAATACCATCACCACATTCTTTATAGAGGTAAGGGTCATCCCAAAAATACTATTTAATGTCATGGAAAAACTTCTTCTTTTGTTTCCATGTGAGGTTCAATGGAAGAACGTTGGCGGCAAGAAAATTTGCAATGTCTCCATACCATGGAACTTCTATTTGAGCTATAGAAAATAGTTGCTCATCTGGAAAAGATTCCCCAATTACCATATTATCATCCATTTTTGCTCCTCTCTCTAGTCTAGATAGATGGTCTGCTACCTAATTTTTTGTTCCTTTTTTATCATGAATTTCCAAGTCAAATTCTTGTAGAAGGAGCACCCATCTTATCAATCTTGGTTTTGCATCCTTCTTCATCATGAGATACTTTATTGCAGAATGATCTGTGTAAATAGTCACTTTGGTGCCAACCAAATAAGATCTGAATTTCTCAAAGGCATATACAATGGCTAGGAGCTCTTTCTCTATAGTAGCATAATTCATTTGGGCCTCATTCAATGTCTTGCTTGCATAGTATATGGCACAAAAACATTTGTCTCTTCGTTGTCCAAGAACAGCTCCAATAGAAAAATCACTTGCGTCACACATCAATTCAAAGGGCTTGTTCCAATCCGATGTGACTATAACTGGTGCTGACACTAATCTCTCTTTAAGCACTTGAAATGTTGCTAAACATTTATCATCAAACTTGAAAGGCATGTCCTTTTCCAAAATATTACACAAGGGTTTGGAGATTTGGGAAAAGTATTTTATGAATCTACGATAAAAGCCTGCATGCCCAAGAAAACTTCTTACTCCTCGTACATTAGTAGGTGGTGGTAGTTTCTCAATCACTTCTATTTTAGCTCTATCCACCTCAATGCCATTAGCTAAGATTTTGTGGCCTAAGATTATACCTTCATGTACCATGAAATGACATTTCTCCCAATTTAAAACCAAATTTGTTTCTTCACATCTTTGTAACACTAGGGAGAGATAGTGTAGACATTCATCAAATGAGTTTCCAAAGACCAAAAAATCATCCATGAAGATTTCTAGATGCTTTTCCACCATGTCTGAGAAAATGGCCATCATGCATCATTGAAATGTAGCAGGTGCATTACATAATCCAAAAGGCATTCTCCTGAAAGCAAAAGTTCCATAAGGACATGTGAATGTGGTCTTTTCTTGGTCTTCAGGTGCCACAACAATCTGTTTATAACCAGAGTATCCATCTAGAGGGCAAAAAAAAAAATGAATTCCCAGCTAATCAGTCAAGCATTTGATCCATAAATAGGAAAGGAAAATGATCCTTCCTTGTAGCTTTATTTACTTTATGAAAATCCATACATACTCTCCATCCCGTGACAGTCGTAGTAGGTATTAACTAATTGGACTCATTTTCCACCACAGTGATTCCTCCTTTCTTCGGTACACATTGGACTAGACTTACCCATTCACTATCTGATATTGGGTAAATAATGCCCATGTCCAGCCACTTGACAATTTCCTTCTTCGCCACTTCTTTCATAATGGGATTTAAGCAGCGTTATGCATCCCTGGTGGGTTTAGCCCCATCTTCTAGCAAGATTTTGTGTTTCCACTTGCTCCATACTTAGATCAATCGAGAATATGACTGGAAGTGTCTCGTTATCACCCAAAAATGTATAATGAAGATGAGAAGGTAAAGGTTTAAGCTCTAATTTTGGTGGCTCTTCAATGGATTGTTTCAACCGTGAGCTTATTTCAAGACATTCCATAATTTGTATTTCATACACACATGCTAGGTGTGTCCTCCAAAAAGTTCACACAATTCACAAAATCAACCTTTGATTCCATATTTGCAAAATTAAAACAAGTTGAGTTGTTTTCTATTGAGTTAATGTCCTTGTTCATAGCATCATATGTTAAGGTCATAAGTGGGGGTGATTCAACAAGTCTTGTTAGGCTACTGACATGAATTTGTGCACCTACATTCGTGTCTTGGTATTCATTAGTATGTGTGTTTACAGAATTAACAAGCACAGACTCTAGAGCATTAATAGGGCACATTTCATAAAGCACATCAGTGGTTAGCTCATCAGTACTATCTATTCGAAAGCAATCACCAACATTATCATTATCATAAAATTTAATTACTTTGAACACATTAAATGTTACTTGTTCATCTTGTACTCTTATTGTAAGTTCACCTTTTTGTACATCAATGAGTGCTCTTCTAGTTGCTAAGAATGGACGACCAAGTATGATAGGAATGTCATGGTCCTTTTCCATGTCCAGCACAATGAAGTCTGCCAGAAAGATGAATTTGTCTACCTCTACTAGCAAATCCTCTACCACACCCCGTGGTCTTTTAATTGACCTATCTACCATCTGCAATGTTACTGAAGTGGATTTGGCTTTACCAACCCCAATCTCTGGAAGACCGATAAAGGCATAAGGTTATTACTAGACCTCAAGTCACATAGTGCCTTGTCAAAACCAATGTTCCCATAGTGCAAGGGATGTCAAAACTACCTGGATCTTTTAGTTTTTATGGTAGTTTTCTATTAAGGATGGCACTACAACCTTCAGTCAAGGTTATTGTTTCATAATCTTCAAGCCTTATTTTCTTTGATAGTATATCCTTTATGAATTTGGTATAAGATGGCATTTGTTCAAGTGCTTCTGTAAATGGTATGTTTATGTGTAGCTTCTTGAAGACTTCTAGAAATTTTGAAAACTGTGTATATGACTTTTGCTTTTGCAGTCTTTGAGGGAAAGGAATAGTGGGTTTGTAAAGGTTGCTATTTTTTGGCTGAATTATTTCCTTTCCATTACTCTCTTTATCCACTAATTTTTCCTCCTCCTTTTTAGTTTCTCGTTCCTCCTTATCCTCTTTAGTTTGATAGTCCTTTTATCCTTTTTAATTTTCTGTTTCTCTTCATCCTTTTTTGTCTTATGTTCTTGTTCTAAAGTTTTACCACTCGTTAAGGCTATGGCATTGCATTGGTCCTTACCTTCTCTTCTTGGGTTTACAATTGTGTCACTTCGAAGGTTCCCTTGAGGCCTTTGACTTATAGCCTGAGCAAGTTGCCCCATTTGGTTCTCCAAATTTCGAATTGAAGTCTCTTGAGTTAACACTTTTATATTCACTGATTGGATGAATTCTTTCATCATCCTCATTAAAGCACTTGTATTGTCCTCAGTAGGTGGCTTCTTCTCTTGGGTGCTTGATTGTTGTGGTTGTTGAAAACCAGGTGGTGGAAATGATTGATGGTTGAATTGACTACCACCTTGAATGTTGTTATTGCTCCAAGATAAATTTGGATGTTGTCTCTATCCTAGGTTATATGTGTTTGAGTATGGATTATTGTTTCAATTCACATTACCCACATACCAAAGATGACACTTGAGCTGTAAGTGATGTGCTATCATTTACCTCATGCATTCTAGCTACTTTTCTCGTGGTTGTCATTCTGTCCATTGGCCATTGATAATTATTGCTAGTCATTTTCTCAAGTAAATCATAAGCTTGATTGTAAGATTTGGCTAGCAAAGCTCCATTAGCCGATGCATCAATGATAGTCCTTGTTTGAGCAATGAGACCATTGTAAAAAGTTTCCATTTGAATCTAAGAAGGAATACCATGATGAGGGAACTTCCTTAGCAATTCCTTGAATCTTTCCCATCCTTCATATAGAGATTCTCCTTCGTGTTGTTGGTAGGAAGTAATATCATTCCTAAGCTTAGAATTCTTTGTTGGTGGGAAGTATTTCATCAAGAATTTCTTCGCCAAACCATTCCAAGTTGTAATGGAATCAGGTGGCAAAGAATTTAACCAAGCTTGAGCACGGTCTCGCAAAGAGTAAGGGAACAATCTAAGCCTAAATGCCTCCTCTATCACACCATTGAACTTAAATGAATCTACAACTTCAATAAACAATCTGAGATGAAGATGAGGATCCTCTATTGGTAATCCACTAAATTGTCCAACTGTTTGTAGCATTTGAAACATCACTATCTTTAATTCAAACTATTGGCTTGAATGTTTGACCTTGTAATACTTGGATTCAGCCCTTTCAACGTAGGTATATTCATTCATAGCTCTATCTCTATCATCTATCAAAAACATTTTATTATTCAAGTTTAGCTCATCATTGTTTATGTCTAATACATTAGCCATTTCTTCCTCTTGGGTGACTTGTTGTTTTCTAATTGATCTTAAAGAATGCTCAATTTCAAGATCTAAAGGTAAGACTTTTTCCTCACGAACTCTACTCATACAATAGACTCAACTATGTTTCTACAATACTAAAGGAGATGTCTAAATAAAAACTAAAAAAATTAACAACTAAATAAATAAATTAAAGTAAAAAAATAAATAAAAGAATTTAACAAGAATAAATAAATAAATAAGTCCCTACAAGAATATAAATGAATTCAGATTAAAATTAAAGTAAAGAAAAATATATTATTTTTTTAAAAAGAAAAAATAAAATTAATCATAAAAAAATATTAATTTGTCATATTAATAATCCCCAACAACGGTGCCAAAAACATGATCGACACACAAATTGTGTGTGCAATGAATACGCAAGTATACGTATCATAAGTCATAGCAAGTAATATAATGATAAGTAAAGATTGTTCCCACAAAAATTATTTTTTTAGAAACTAATTTTAAAACAAAAAATAATAAAAAACAATTTTTTTTGTGTTTTTATATCTTCAGGAAACAAAATTAAAATAACTAAAATTAAATAGAAATAATTAATTAAATTAGATTTTGTGACTAAAACGATATATGAGAAAATATCTAAGAATACTTGATTCCCCAATTTTCTAAACATGTGAATCAATAAAATCCTCCCAATATAATATCAATTAATTACATGATCAATTGAATCTAACCAATCATGTATTCCTCTCTCAATTAAATTACACATCATATAGTAATTAATTTAATCACACTTTCATACCAATTAAATTGCATACTACTCATTAAGTTCATCAATTATGGATCACATACATAAGAATCATACATCTCTGCCTAGAAATTATACATGTTATTTAATCAAGACAAACAATTAAATAATTTTCTCAAATCTATTTAATTGCCTCTATAGATAAATTATTAGCCAAACAATTAATAGCATAAAAATTAGATTAAATAATATAATTAAATTAATATTATTATTGGAAAAAAATATTAGATTATCACATGGTGAAAATTGGGTTCTTAAGATCCCTACATTAATAAATTAGTTACACATAATTGAGTTCATAAAAATCATATTTTTCATAAAGAAAGAGATAAAATTAATAAATTAAAGAGTAGAAAATAAATACAATCAATCTCATGAATTGTAGAATTAATTTTCTCTTGAATCTTCACCAAAATTGTATCGTTTCTTCACTTTTTCTGTATTTTTCTCTCTTTTTAGCTCTAAAACCTGGCCAAAATTATGCTAATAGAGGCTAATTAGGGTTTATGGAGTGATTAGGGACTTAAATAAATCTTAGGTATGATCTGGACCGTCCGATCAGCTTCAAATCAAGGGCTACGATCAAAAAAAGCAAAATTGATAGTTTCAACCAATCATAACACGACACGTGGCATCAGAAATTCATTGGGAGAATTAGAGAGCGACGCATAGTAGGGGAGACTGATCAGAGTCAATGCTCACTAAGTGAGCAACATGTGGCACGATGTGATTCGCGCGAATGGAAGGCATGGCGCACTGGTGGAAAGCGCATAGCAATGGCATGGTGACACATGTGAGAACGCGTTGACTGATTTCGAACTCGGATTGAACAGCGTTGGCGTGGCATGCTTAGTCAGCTCCTCAACTTGCGTGGATACCACGTGGCATCTTTTGATTCGTCTTGTGTTAAAAATTCATAAAAAATTCTAGAAAAATCCCAGAAAATTTCAAAAATTATATTTTCAGTCCTTTTCATTAAAAAGTTTATATTTTAATTTTTTTGGCACTAAAAATATTATTTATTAAATAAAAAATATAAATATTAAGTAAAAAATTGCGCAAATGACTCTATTTTCATAGAGTAATCACATCCCCAAACTTAAATCTTTATTTGTCCTCAAGTAAAGCTAAGTATAACTAAATAATATAACTTTGATAATATATTCACAAATATACTTCTATTAGTACATGCATATTTCAAGTTTAGCTCATTATTGTTTATTTCTAATAGATTAGCCATTTCTTCCTCTTGGGTGACTTGTTGTTTTCTAATTGATTTTAAAGTACGCTCAATATCAAGATCTAAAGATAAGATTTTTCCCTTACGAAGTCTACTCATACAATAGACTCAATTATGTTTCTAAAATACTAAAGGAGATGTCTAAATAAAAACTAAAAAAAATTGACAACTAAATAAATAAATTAAAGTAAAAAAATAAATAAAATAAATTAACTAGAATAAATAAATAAGTAAATCCCTAAAAGAATATAAATGAATTTAGATTAAAATTAAAGTAAAGAAAACAAAATTAATTTTTTTAAAAAAGAAAAATAAAATTAATAATAATAAAAAAATTAATTTCTAATATTAATAATCCCTTACAACGGCGCCAAAAACTTGATCGCCACACAAATTGTGTGTGCAATGAATACGCAAGTATACGTATCGTAACAATTAATATAATGATAAATAAAGATCGTTCCCACATATATTCTTTTTTTAGAAACTAATTTTAAAACAAAAATAATAAAAATCAATTTTTTTTTGTGTTTTTATATCTTTAGGAAACAAAATTAAAATAACTAAAAGTAAATAGAAATAATTAATTAAATCAGATTTTGTGACTAAAACGATATACGAGAAAATATCTAAGAATACTTAATCTTCCAATTTTTAAACATGCAAATCACTAAAATCCCTCTAATATAATATCGATTAATTACATGATCAATTGAATCTAACCTAGCATGTATTCCTCTCTCAAGTAAATTACACACCATATAGTAATTAATTTAATCACACTCTCATGCCAATTAAATTTCATACTACTCTTTAAGTTCATCAATTATGGATCACATACATAAAAATCATACATCTCTGCCTAGAAACTATGCATATTATTTAATCAAGACAAACAATTAAATAATTTTCTCAAATCTATTTAATTGTCTCTATAGATAAATTATTGGCCAAAAAATTAATAGCATAAAAATCAGATTAAATAATATAATTAAATTAATATTATAATTGGGAAAAAATATTAGATCATCACATGGTGAAAATTGGGTTCATAAGATCCATAGATTAATAAATTAATTACACATAATTGTGTTCATAAAGATCATATTTTTCATAAAGAAAGACATAAAATTAATAAAAAAAGAGTAGAAAAAGAAATACAATTAATCTCATGAATTGTAGAATTAATTTCCTCTTGAATCTCTACCAAATTGTGTTGTTTCTTCATTTTTTTATGTATTTTTCTCTCTTTTTAGCTCTAAAAACTAGCCAAAATTATGCTAATGGAGGCTAATTAGGGTTTATAGAGTGATTAGGGGCTTAAATAAATCTTAGGTGCGATATGGATTGTCCGATTATCTTCAAATCAAGGGCTACAATCAAAACAAGCAAAACTGACAGTTTCAGCCAATCACAGCGCGACACTTGGCATCAGAAATTTATTGGGCGAATGAGAGAGCGATGCGTGGTAGGGGAGACCGATCAGAGTCAACGCTCACTGAGTGAGCATCACGTGGCATGACGTGATTCACACGAATGGATGGTGTGGCGCATGGGTGGAAAGCGCGGAGCAATGGCATGGTGACACATGTGAGAGCGCGTTGACTGATTTCAAACTCGGATTGAACACCGTGCTGACACATGGCATGTGTTTTTTCCACCTCCCACACGGCACTTGCGTGGCATCCGCGTGGCTTGCTCAGTGAGCTCCTCAACTTGCATGGATGCCATGTGGCATCTTCTAATTCGTCGTGCGTTAAAAATTCATAAACAATTCTAGAAAAATCCCAAAAATTTTCAAAAATCATATTTTCAGCCCTTTTCATTAAAAAGATTATATTTTAATTTTTTGGCCAAAAAAATATTATTTATTAAATAAAATAAGTAAATATTAAGTAAAAAAGTGCACTAATGACTCTATTTTCATAGAGTCATCACATATTGTATTGAAGAATGAACAATGACAAATTATTGATAATCGAACATTATTGATAATCGAACATTTTTGTAATAACTGTTGCATTAAGATATGATAGTCATGTGATTTCAATCCATAAAGTTTCTTATCGGTAATAGACACAAATGTTTTTAAGTTGGATGAGTAACCATTAGGAACTTTCACACCTGCAAAACATTTAGAAAACACATCCTTCTCTTTTGTTGACATTGTATATGATACTGGTGGCAAGTATGTTCGATTCTTATCATTTTCCACCCTTGGTGCCAATTCAGGTCGTATGCTTAGTTTCTTTAAATCCATTCTTGCTTTAATTTCATCCTTCGCTTTTCCAAGTATATTAAGTAAAGTACCAATAAAGGTCTCACATACATTTTTCTCAATGTGCATGACATCTAAGATATGATAAATGTGTAGGTCTTTCCAATAAGGTAATTCCCAAAATATTTATTTTTTATTCCAAAAACCATGGTCTACTTATTCAGTAACATTTTCATTTTCACCCTTTTTATTAGTTGATCTCTTTCATTTCCTTACCTTAGTGAGTATTATTTTTTCATCTTTCCATATCATTTGAATGTCATACCATTCAATTGTCTTAATATCTCAACACCTTGCAAAGTTCAGGGTGCATGATCATGATCTTCTTCACCATCGAACAATTTCTTTTGATATCTAAACTTTTGTCCAGATGGCAAAAATCTTCTATGTCTTCTATAAGACATCTATCGTCCGTGAACAAGATAAGTTGTAGAAGTGTCATCACTACATATAGGGCATCACTTGTAACCTTTTGTTGCATGCCTTGATAAATTCCCATAGGCAGGAAAATTATTAATTGTCCATAAAAGGACCCCCTTCAAGTTAAAGTGTTCTTCTTTATGTGCATCATAAAAATTTATAGCATCATTCCACAACGTCTTTAAATCATCTATCAGCAAATATACATCAATATCAACACTGGGTTGTTTCGGTCCTAAGATCAATAATGTTAATATCGTGAATTTTCTTTCCATACACAACCAGGAAGGAAGGTCGTATGTTACCATAATTACTGGCCAACAACTATATCTACTACTAAAGGAACTATATGGATTAATTTCATCAGCAACAATGGCAAGACGAAGATTGCATGGATCAGATGCAAAATGAGGGAGTAAATTATCTACTACTTTCCAATTTGGAGAATCACAAGGATAACGTAGCACCCCATCATCAGATTGATTATCTGAGTGCCAATTCAAAATATTTGATGTCTCTTTAATTTTGAACAACCTTTGAAAGCAAGGAATCAGAGGAAAGTACCAAAGAACCTTTGCAGGCACGCCTTTCTTAGGTGTTGTCTCATTTGTAGCATGCTTCCATCATGATTCTTTACACATCGAACAATCATCTAATGTCTCATATTCTTTTCTATAAATAATGCAATCATTTGGACAAGCATGAATCTTATGATATTCCATGCCAAATCAACTAAGATATTTCTTAAAAAAATAGAAAAAATTATATTATATATCCAAATTCAATTTTAAATAGTTCAAATAAAATAATAATTGACCAAAAAAAATTATATTGTGTAATTTTAAAATAAAAAAATTATTACGTAGCGTCGGTTGACACGTAAAAATGATGCTACACGTAGGACGTAGCGTCAGTTCTACATGTCAACCAACGCTATATGTATCATCATTTTTTCACCGAACTGACTTTAAATTGATTATAAGTCAGTTTTTTCCAAAAACCGACTTTACATATTGACTTAAATGCCACATTTTGTAGTAGTGTTGTGTTATTGATAATTTCAGTTAATTTTTTGGAATGAAAAATCATTATTTTATAGTAGAGGAAGACTGAGCCAGTTCTTTTTCACTCGTATAGAGTTTATTCTTTAAAGTTATAACCAGATCTTCCTTTTTCACAAGGAAATATTCCAAGTAAGTGGCTACATTGTTGACAATCCCAACTCTCTCATTCAATTGTTCCACTTCAGCTTCTTTCTCAATGAGAGCATAAACCAAATACTCCTTGGAACTTTCAAGGTTAATTATCCACTTCTTTAACTATTCAATTTCATCCTTTTGATCATTCAAGGGATCATGATTGACATAAAATGGAGTGGCTTTATCATATGTAGAACACTTCAATTGTTCCTCAAGTATCTTCATCTTCTCGAGTCTTGCATTAAACTTTTCTTTCAAATATAGGTGTCTCTTTTGAATGACCTCAAACTTGTTAGTGAGATCATGTTGTTGATCATCTGCTAAGGACTTCGTTACCTAAAGATTTTTCTTTAGAGCACTTATCTCATGCTCATTTTCATCTAGGATCTCTAAATCCTTTTTCTTAGCTTTTTTTTATTTGACATGCTCCAACAAGAGTGCATTATACAAATCAAGAAATTCATCTTGCTCATCTTTAACATCATCAATTTTAGCTATAACTTCTTGAACTTTTGAACAATGTATTATCCAAAACAATAACCTCAGCATTCATCGCACACTTATCATGCTTTTTTGTTTATGATGACAATCTACTGTAATGTGACCAAGTTTCCCACATTTAAAGCATTTGATCTTGTTCAAGTGCTCTTTTCTTAATTTCTATATTCATTATCTCAGTCTTATTAAATGTTCTAGATTTTGAACCTTTAGAGCTCGAATTACCTTTTTCAATACCCCTAAATGAGAGTTTCTTCTTTTTGAAGAATTTGTGAACCTCTGAGAATGGAAATCCATTTCTTCCTTATCAGGATTAGAGCCATAATTAACATAAGGGGCATTTACATCAATATTGGGACCACTTTCTTGAACATTCATGAGAGCGAAAATCTTTCCCTTCTTAGAAGTAGATTACTCTTATCTTGACAATAGATTATGTAGTTTGAAGACTTGCAGGTCACCAACTAGCCTACTTATTGTAAACTCACTAGGTTTGTACATTGATCAAGTACTGTAACTTTGGTATGAAACCTATAAGATAGACAACAACTATCTTTTCAATTTATGTTTCTTCGCTAATATGTCTAGCTAGGCTGTATGATAAATTGATAATGTTGGAGAACTGTGCATTAAATTTATCAAAAGTCTCATCTTTTTGCATAATGCATAGTTCAAAGTCTTTATTCAATTTTATTTTTCTAGACCTTTTAGCTACTAAAGTGCCTTCATGAGTAGTCTCCAGAATATCCTAAGCTTGTTTAGAAGTTGTACAACTCTGAATCCTTATATACTCATCAAGCATTAAAGTCTTTATGATAGTATATAAACCATTACTATTCCATTAAGACTCCTTGGATTCTTCCCTCATCGACTTCATCATTGGTTTAGAATAACAATATTATCATGTTGGTTTTTGTTAGGTAGGCCTAACCATTCTCAATAAGGAACCACACATAGTCTCCATAGAACCACAAGAAGGTTTTCATTTGTGATTTCCAAGGTATAGTTCAACCTATTGAAAAGTGAAGGTTTACCTACATTACCTCCTTCTCTTGACTCCATCGAAAAGAATGTGTGTGTGCCAAAGTGAATTAACATAATTAACATCAGAGCAATTAATCCTAAAAGGGTGCACTCACTCTAATATCAATTGAAAGAGTCCATGACATGATACACTATTTGGATAAGAGATGTAGACTCCTTAGGACTCAGCCATTACTCGCCATAGGAGAAAGTAAACACTAATGCAGAACACGTAGCAGAAGTACAAATAGTATAATATCAGATAATGTAGATAACATGAGATAATAGATATTATATATATCAATACATAAAGTAAGTAAATATCATATGCTTTCTAATTAGAGTTTACACTTCAATATGATGAAAAAAAATACACAACAAAATCGGATTATACATAACAAACTTGGATTATACTAACTCACGACTTGATCATGCATAACATGCGATATAATGAGGTAAACCATATAGAGACCATATCTATATAGTAACATCCTCGGGTTGCATAAGACAACCACTCAACAACAAATAATTCACTAATAATAAATAAGTTACAACTATGATAGAAAAAAACAACTATTATCTCTATCAGTCAGAACCTCCATCCAAACTACTTATTTGTTGCTATTTAATTGCTACTTCTACAACTATTTGGTTCAACACGTAAACCTGGATATCCTCCACAACCAACACCACCCAATATGGTGTGATTGGAAACCATAAATTAGTAATTATAAGTGTAACTACTTTCAACCTCATGGACACACAATCCACTACAAATATCAAATCATGTACAAAAGACACAAAGTTAAACCACGTACTCACACAGATAATGATTTGATAACTAACCATAAAATGACCCACTCTAAAATAATTTTGAAAACAGATATAAATCTCAATGTGAATTTTAGCAGAGTTTCAACACTTAAATAATGAGTAATAGAAAGAGAAATGAGAGAGGTATTTATAGAACTTAGATTTCCCACTAACCACCTCACCAAAAAGGATGGAGAGGGTGATCGTAAGCTTGTTGGAAAGATACTAAAAAATAACATTTTTTTTGTTTCAAAAATTACCAAGTAAGTTTCATAAATACTAGCGCTGGAAACAAATAAAACATAAGTAACAACATCGGTGAGACACATAGCATGCACTCCATGTAGAAGTGTACCTAAGTATGTATGTGTATGAATTACTAATCCACATTAACAAACCTTACATAGAGGAAGACAAATACGCTAAGTAAAATAATAGACATCATGTTTTGTACATGGGAAGCCAATAATGACACAAAAGCTTATAAGACTTACAAACTTAAATAAATACAAAAATAAAACCTAAATATTCTAATATAATGGTTGGATTTTTGAAATCCTAATCTAATAACTAAAAATTTAAAATACCTAAATATAGATTCAATTAAAAAATCAAGGTAGATACAAAATTAATAATCAGTGGATAATTTATGAGAATATTTAGTTAGTTAACCATGATTGCTTAGAAATAATTAGTTTAATTAAAATATAAATCTAGATGATTGATTTTTCCTTTCAAGTATGAAAAAGTCTTTAGATGGGGATCATTTATTTTGTTAGTAAAACCAACTAAAGTGTTTTTTCGGGGATCATTAACTAATGGATTAAATTATGCATTATTACTAAAGAAATAGTAAACGATTTAAAACAATTCTTTTTAGCGAAGTCACCAATTTAAAATTTTATTCAATTTATGCAAATTATATTTAGATGACATTTCTGAAACATAATTCTCATATTTTAAATCTATTATGAAAAATAAATTAATCATTTAGTCATACCAAAAGTCACGCTTCATATGCACAGAGAGGTAAAGAGAGTGACACAACCCAATGGTGATAATTGATTTATGTAACGCTTAGAAACTAGGTGATGCGAAGGAAGTTGCATTTGTTTTCTAATTACATGTACGAATATTTTTGAGAACATTCAGATGTCAAATAAAAATCATAAAAATCTAAAAATTAATATTAGTTCAATAAATATAAAATAAATAATTTCAACTCATTATAATATATATATAAAGGAATTGGTATCTAAAAATGTGTATAAATTAACACTTATTAAAATCCCCCAGACGTACTCTTTGCTAGTCTTGGACAAAAGTGAACACCCATAATTAAGATAATAAGTTTTCTAATATTTTATATCAAGGGCTTAAAAATATTACGATTTCAAAGTCTAATAAATGTTAGATATTATCTCTAGTCATATATTTTCTATAACTAATGTATAATAATCATACTCAAAGTGTTTGTATGATGTAGTAAACAAGTTAAAACATTGTTCATCTCTACAAAATTTCAATATTCTTTTTAAAGTTGAATTAGAGACCATAAGCTTTTCCTTAACATTATATCTCCACTCACCAAAAGTATCTGTTAAAATCAAAAGGTCTTTCATTTTGTTATAATATTTGGCTATGTTTGTTAGTTCAATCAAATGAAATGAAAAAGAAAAAAACATAAGTTCATGAGTCCATAGAGTAAGAGAAAGATAACTATAAATAATACTATCATAAGACCAATCATGCCAATAAAATAGGGTCAAAATTTATTATTGTGGACCCAAACTTCATTATTTGCTTCTTTTTTTTATTTTTTGTCACTTTTTTTTAATAACAGACAACCCTTTTTATAATTATTGTTAGCTTGTCCCCTTTATTTTTATTATATACATACATACACACACACCCGCCCACACACACACACATTCCTACCAAAAGCTTAAGTTGTCAGTATAGGTGCACCCAATCCTTATAACCCAAATCAGACTCAAGCTTACTAGTCTCTTTATGACTTTGTGTCACTTAAATTAAACCTGATCCATAATCAAACTCAATTTCGTGACATCAGATGATCTTATATCATCCCCTCCTTCTCAAAGGAAGTTTGACCTCAAACTTGTGCTAGGTGGGATTCGAACCCAAGACCTTTGATACCCAATCAAAGGAGATCTAATCAAACAATTCTACCAAAAGCTATATATATATATATATATATATTGGAACATATTGTAGAAAGGGTTTTTTTTTTGTATGTTGAGAATTTATTTAATTAGAGTATAATTGACAATCTTAAATCTTATTCTAGCATTTTCATAGAATCTATTCTCTTTTTGTGTAACTCCACTTTCCTTTAACTATTGTATGGCCAATGTGTTTGGTTCAAAGGATATAATGGGTACAAATAATTGGCTTATGTAGGCTCAAATTGGTTCTCTAAAAGGTTTGTTCTTGAAACAACAACATTATGAATGGGCCAATTTAACCAATTAAAGAAGTTAATCATATTACCTTAATCATTTTCGTGAAATGCATTTAGCATTTTCCTTTATAAATTTAAAAGAAAAGTTATAGCAGCCTATTCTTATTCATTAAAAATGTAACAAAGTTCCAAGGGATTCATAACATTTTTTCATAAGTTCATGCATAAAGATTATTCTATCACCAATTTACCAATTGTGCATGCAAGTTTTAAGCAAAGTTATCATAAAGTTATCTTCACTTATGAACAAAGTCAAGACTCTATCAATACTCATTATCCTTTTTGACCTAACATTATTTAGCTAATTTGATCACATAAGCCAGAAAACAAAGAAAGAATATATGATTAATTCTTCTATTAATCCTAACTATCCTAGGAAATGCAACAAATTATTACTAAAAAATGAAAAAACAAAATTATCCTACCTAGAGCATACTAATTCTAAAACATGCTAACCTAATAAAGCATAAAAAATAAAGATAGTAATGTGTTAACACTCACCCATACATAATTCTTACATTGTCCTCAATGTAAGTACATGCATATATGTAATATAAAAATAAGTAAAAAGGGAATAGAAAATAAATCTAGTAGGTTGCCTCCCACAAAGCGCTTGGTTTAGCATCACTAGCCTGATAATGCCTCATATGTTTCTTTATTTTTACAAATCTATTAGTTTGTGTAGAGTCACCCCCTCTATATTGATTGGGGCAAAACATTTGTAGTATGACTTCAATCTGTGTCCATTAACTTTGAATTATTTTTCGGGACTTGGGCTTCATATTTCAACTGTACCATGAGAGAAAAACATTAGTAATAATAAATTGGCCAACCCAACAATAACCTAACTTACCTATAAAAAATTTAAGGTGTGAATGAAATAAGAGGACTTCATTGCCAATGGTCAACTCTTTCCTCGATATCATACTATCATGAAATGTCTTTGTTTTATCTTTGTAAACTTTTGAGCTTTCAAAGACATCATTTCTAATTTTCTCTAGCTCATTTATTTGTAGTTTTTGATGTCTTCCAACTTTATCTAAGTCCATGCTACATTGTTTCACTTCCCAAAATGCTCAATGCATTAATTCAGTTGGTAGATGACAAGATTTACCATGCACCAACTGAAATGGAGACATTATAATTGGTATTTTATATGGACTTTTATATGCCCACAATGTATCATCCAGTTTTAAGCTCCAATCCTTTTTATTGGATTTGATTTTGACCTCTCTATTGGACACTTCAGCTTGTCCACTTATTTATGGGTGATAAACAGTAATGACTCTGTGGTTGACATTTATACTTTTTAAGTAAGATCTAAAAATTCTTATTGAAAAAATGTAGTCCACCATCACTGATGATAACTCTTGGTGTTCTAAACTTAGAAAATATGGTAGAATTCACAAAATCCATAGCAACTTTAGAGTCATTAGTTTTGGTGGCTTTAGCTTCCATCCATTTAGACACATAATCCATAGTAAGTAATATATATATAATATTAATAATATGGAAAGTGTCCTATGAAATTATTACCTCAAACATCAAAGATTTCAACAATAAGAATAGGAGTTTATGGCATTTGATTCCTAGGTCCTAAGTTACTTGTTCGTTGATAACGGTCACATGTTTTGCATAAGGTGAAGGCATCTCTGAACAATGTTGGCAAATAAAATCCCCTTTCTAAGACTTTGAGAGTGGTTCATTTTTTCTCCAAAATGTCCCTCATATGCATAAGAATGATAAAAAGTTAGAATAGAAGTAAACTTAGTGTTAGGTATGCTCCTTCTTATCATTTGGTCTGGATAATATTTCTAAAGGTAGGGGTCATCCCACATATATTGATTAGCAACCTTCTTGAGTTTAAATTTTCTATTTTGTTATAAGTCTTGTGGGAATTTTTAGTGACCAATTAGTTGGCTATATCTACATACTAAGGCGTAAACATTCTGGTCTCAAGTAGTTGCTCATCTAGAAATTCCTCTCTTATTGGAAGTCATTCCTCTTCTTGAATTAATCTAATAAGGGTGATCTGCTCTATATTTTTGCTTCCTTTTTTGTCTTTGATTTCGAGGTCAAATTCTTGTATAAGAAGAATGCACCTTATTATCCTTGGCTTGGCATT
Organism: Hippophae rhamnoides; assembly: GCA_033030585.1. Classification (NCBI taxonomy): domain Eukaryota; kingdom Viridiplantae; phylum Streptophyta; class Magnoliopsida; order Rosales; family Elaeagnaceae; genus Hippophae; species Hippophae rhamnoides. Next base: position 42,470,521 of record CM065436.1, on the reverse strand, counting down.
TTTCTTCATAAGTAAGTACTTAAAAGCTGCATGAACAGAGAAAATAATTACTTTAGTTCCAATTAAATGTGATGTAAATTTTCTAAAGAAAAAATCACAGCTAAAAGCTCTTTTTCTATTTTGGAGTAATTGAGTTGGGCATCGTTTAGAGTCTGTGATGCATAATATATGGTATTTGTTAGTTTGACAACCATTTGTCCTAAAATAGCTTCAATTGCAAAGTCATATGTGTCACATATCAGCTCAAATGATAGACTCTATTAAGTTGGCTTAATGATAGGTGTTGTGGTTAACTGTTATTTCAATCTATTAAATTCTTTAAGAAACTCTTCATGAAACACAAATACCACATCTTTTTGAAGTAATTGGCATAAAGGCCTTATTATTTTTGAAAAATCCTGTATAAATCTTAATAGAATCCTACATGTCCAAGAAAATAATGAACCTCCCTCACATATCAACCTTTGTTCCCTTGGATGATATCACATGCCCTAAAACTATACCTTGATCTACCATAAAATAACATTTTTTCCAACTAAGTACAAGGTTAGTTTCTACGTATCTCTGATCTAGAATTAATATAAGGTTACTGTAGTTATCAAATGAGTCACCATATATAGTAATATCATCCATAAACACTTATATAATGCTCTCTATATATAATCAGAAAATATACTTATCACACACCTTTGGAAGGTGGCAGGAGCATTACAAAGGCCAAATGGGGCAAGTGAATGTTGTCTTCTTTTGGTATTCTGGTGCAATGACAATATGATTATAACCTAAAAAACCATAAAAAAATTATAATGAATATGGCATGCTAACCGTTCAAGTATTTATTAATAAAAGGTAAAGGAAAATGATATTTACGAGTCATAGAATTGAGCTTTTAAAAATCAATGTAAATTTTTCACCTAGTTTGAAGTTGGGTAGTAATTAAATCATTAGTCTCATTCTTCACCACTGTAACTCCTAGCTTCTTTGGAACCACTTAGACTAGGCTAACCCACTTGCTATCTAAAATTGAAACAATTGTACCCACTTATAATAGCTTGATAACTTATTTCCTAACCACTTCCATTATTGGTTAGTTCAATCGCCTTTGTGTATCTCTCATTGGTTTCGCTGCATCTTCAAGTAATTTTTGGTTCATGCATATGAGGTCACTGATTTCCTTAATTTTAGCAATTTTCCACCCAATCACTGATTTGTATTCTCACAAAACACGGATGAAGCTCTTCTCTTGAATAACTAAAAGCTTAGATTCAATAATCATGATAAGTGTGTCTCTGTCTTCTAAGTATACATATTTGAGATGTTCTGGGAGAGGTTTGAACTCCAAGATGGATACCTACATAATGGTAGGAAATAATTTCTAATTGGACATGGAAGAGAAATATAGGAAATATTGTACCTCAGGTTTATCTCTAGAGAAGAGTCAAGAGAGGCGAAAATCTCCTTCAAGTCTTCTACTCTATCAATATCCCTTCCTTATCACTTAAATTTTTGGTTTTCATTTTATCTCTTATGAAATATTTAATAGGTTTGTACTTTCAACATCAATCATTTGCAATGCTAAAAAGTCAAGTACATCAACAAAAAAATAAGAATTAATTATAATCACTAGGGTACCTCATTGCTTCAAAGATATTGAAGCGAATAATCTCTCACTTAAACTCCATAGTTAGAGTTTTGATGTGCACATCTATCTTTGTTCAAGTAGTTCTCATGAATATTCTACCCAAAAGAAAGGGTGTGGACTTAATAGTGGAGTCATCTCATATAAATTGATCGGAAAGATAAGCTCATTAATCTACACTAAAATATCTTCCAAAACTTGCTTTGGATAAACATTAGATCAATCGATAAGTTGGATGGCTATGTCAGTTTCTTTAAAAGAACCAAGATTTGAAGTAACATAAATTGAGTAAGGCATAACATTAAATTGAATCTCCTAGATCTAACATAGCCTTTTCAAATTTGGTCTTACCTATAATATATAGTATGGTGAAACTACCTAGATCCTTTCATTTTTTGTGGAAGATTCCTTTGTAAGATTGCCGAAACATTCTCTCCCATGTTTACTACTTCATTGCCTTTGAGCTTCCTCTTGTTGGTGCACAATTACTTGAGAGATTTAGCATAGTATGGAATATTAACCTATAATTTTGGGAAATTGTCCAAGACTTCTTGCTCGTGTACTTCCTTCTATTTTACTTGTTATTGGTTTCCTTATTTTCCACTTTGTTAGAATTATTTTTTTGTTCTTGAATTAGCTCATCCTTAGCCTCATTTTCTTTGGTTTGTTCCTTGTGGGCTTCTTGAAGATGTTTACTTCTTCTCAATGATATTGAATTGGCATTTTCTTAAGGATTGACCATTGCTTGGAAGCAAAGTTTACTATATCCTTATACTTCTAGTCTCCCAGGTGGTAGCTAACTAATTGAATCCATTTTCAAGGTTCTTGATACCAGATTTTATGTCTTACTAAAACCTAAGTGATTCTTGTTAAAACTTGATAGTTTCTTGGTGGAACTTGATAGTGTCTTGTTGGAATTGAGTAGTTTTGGATACTATCATATTTATCAAATCCTCTAAATATTTACCTTAAGGTGGACGAAGATTTTATGGTCTCACTTAATAAGGTTGATGGCTCTTGGAAAAGAAAAACCTGGTTAATTATTAGGATCAACTACTAGATTGCCTCTTGACTAGCTAAAGTTAGGATGATCCATCCAACCATGTTTGTAGGTGTTAGAGTAGGAATCATATTTTTTATTTTGTTGTCCTTGGTGTCCTCCCATAATATTTTCTTGTTCAACATTAGGATCTTGAATAGTAGGACAATTGTCTATTAGGTGTCTAATCTTAGTGCAAATTCCCCAAGCTTGAACTTTCCTGATTGTTAATTGTTGCACAATTAAAGTGAGGGTGCTCAATTGTTGTTCAATATTATTAGGAACTCACACTTCATTGACCTTTTGTGGTGGGTTGGATTGAGTGCCAAATTGTTGAGCATTTGCAACCACTAAGGCAATTAAATTCCTTGTAGTTTTAGGAGTGTTATTAACTAAAGCTCCACCACTTACTATATCTATCATGCTTCTATCCATGGGTATCAATCCCATATATAAGTATTGAATTATGAGTTTCTCACTTATTTGATGTTGATGGAAATTTGCACATAATTTATTGAACCACTCCCAATACTCATAAATTCTTCCCATTGTACTTTTGAACACTCCAAAATCCTTTTTTGATTAAAGTGGCCCAAGAAATTGGAAAGTATTTCTCCAAGAAAAATTGTTTCATATCTTTCCAACTAGTTATAGTCTCGGATGGTAAGTAGTACAACCACTTTTTAGCACCGTTTGCTAAAAAGAATGGGAATGCTCTAAGTTTCACTTGTTCTTTAGTAGTGTCATTGGGTTTCATGGTAGAACAGATCACACGAAATTCCTATAGATGCTTATTTAGATCCTCACCAACTAGACCTCGAAAAGTAGGCAAAAAATGAATCATGCTAGATTTCAATTCAAGAGCATCATTGTTGTTATCGTGTTGAATGCAAAATGATTGTTGATCTAAAGTCGATAATGTCATCTTCTTAGGAGTTTGATTAGGATTATTCATAGCCATTTCTAAGTGGATGAAATAATCTTAATTATTAGATGAGTTATTTGAAAATGAGAGATCTATCTGAATTGCTTACTAAAACAATTGTGAATTTAATCTCAGATTATATCATGAGTTCATTCAATGACTTTGAAAGCAAATACAGATTAGAAACAAATTGAGTAAAAGTAAAATAAACACAAATATAAATAAATCAAAGTAAGAATAAAAAGTAAACAAGAGTTAATTATATCATGAGTTCATTAAATGACTTTAATAAATTTTTTTCTAATTTCCATTTTTTTTAATTTTTAATTTTTATTTTTTTTAATATAAAATACTTAAAAGTAATTAAAAGTAAACAAAAATTAATTTAACAAAAATTTCCAACAATGCGGCATCAAAAATTGATGTTATTCAATGAACGATAAATTTAAATCTCTTTAAATTTCTTAAGAAGACATATAAAACTAACTCTTATTTATTGAAAAAGGGGGCTTTGGTTTTTAAACTTAAAATTAAATCTAATAATAAAATATTAATAAAAATAAAATATAAATATAAATATTATGATAAAGATTCGAGTAAAATAATGATTACAGGATTATTCTCTACCACTTGCATGTATTATAAATCAACAAAAGCATATTTTATTCTCCTATTTTTTTATTATACCAACGTAGAGAAGTTCACAAAAGAAAAACATTTAACCTAGAATGAGCCCTCTAAATTTAATATATCAAAAGTATTAATTTTTAAAGAAGCAAATTAAATCAAGGATAAACACACAAACATAATTTAATTATCATGAGTATTAATTCTCATTGTAAGTAATTTATCACTAATTATTTAAATTAATTAAGTAATTACATACCAAATCAACTAAATTGATTAACGATGAATTAATTTGATTATTTAATTGTACACATAAATAATCAAATAAATTCATATAATAATTAAAACTGAGAATTAATACATAAGCAAAACGAATAATAGAATATGATATTGTAGATCTTATTAATATTACAATCCATGTCAAAAGTTTTGAAATCACTCACGATCAATTACAAAATTAGTTATTCATGGCAAACGATAAATTAAGAAAATTATTCATGAAAATAATATAAGAAAAAGAAAACAAATCTTTGGATTTTTATTATTAATTTTGATCTTCAACTTTTTTAATTGCTTCTTGATTCCTCTTTTTCTCAATTATTGCTTCTAGTTTAATTCTATAATTTCTATATTTTTATTTTTTTTCTCTTACTTTTTATACAATTATGATATTGTTGATATATTATAGGGTATTATTTTATATTTATATTGAAAAAATGATTTGTTTTTGAGTGGAATAGGATTGGTCATACCAAAAATCATGACTCTTATGCGCAAAGAGATAAAGAAGGTGATGTAGCCCAAGAGATAGGAAGTAGATATCAATAATTGATTTACGTGATATTTGGCAACTAGGTGATGTAAAAGAAGTTGCATTTGTTTGCTAGTTTGCTAGTTATATCCACGGATATTTTTTAGAATATCCATTTGTCAAATAAAAATCATAAAAAATCCATAAAAATCTCAAAAATTTTAAAAAACTAATATTCTTTCAATAATTACAAAATAAATAATTGTAACTCATTTTAATAATCATATATATATATATATAAGAATTGATATCTAAAAATATATATAAAATAATACTTGTCAGTGATAACGACTCTCTTTGAAACTAGTAATAAGAAACAATTAGCTAGCTCTGGTTGTGGAGATCATCTTGCTATGACATGTAATTCAAGAGCAAACTCAAATACTTAAATAAGCAGATCTAGGAGGAGATATCTAAGTAGAGATGAAATTTGGTTTAAGTTTGATCAAAGATATGATATTGAGTATATCTACTATCACAAGAAATGACACATAAAAAAATGTTACAAAAAAAGACTGAAGGCCATAGGAGACCTTGTCAGGAGAAAAGACAAGGTGTTAAAGGGGCAAGTTGTCTTGAACTTGCAATTACTGAGTCTATGATTTGTTAGACTACTAGTGATCATGGTTGATAGGTACAAGCCTTATGAAGCTAGTGATGTTGTGTTGGCTAATGATTTAAAAAACAAGATCATTGGTATGGTACATGAAAGTGAAGATATTTGGAGTTGTTTAAATATTATGTGACGTGGTTACTTTGAATATATTGTAGACATTGGGTTATGATTTTTCTACAAGGAACATGAAAGTTGATAAAGGTTTTGGGCTCATTAAGAAAGGAAAAAAATGATAAATAATTTGTATAAATTGATTGGGGATATTATTTAAGATATAGTTACAATCATCATTAAAAGTTAAGATATGATTGGTGAAAAGTTAAATTTGAAATCTTATGAAAATATTAAGCACAAGAAAGGTAAGTTCAATAAAATGGTTACTCTTTTTTGTGATAAAAATATAGTATTAAAATATTGTTCTCTACGTACACAAATAAAATTATTTTTTAGTTACGAAGTGGTTGTGGGTACACCTTATCCGAAAAGGGAAGGCAACGAGGGCATGTGTGGATATTGTTAGAATAAATGGTATAAAAAATAAAGGAGGGAAGTTAAAAGTCCTTTATGTTGGACTTGGATGGCGACGTAAGAGATGAAGGCAAAAGGTTAATATATTGGTGTAATAGATTCATCAGTTACCAAGAGCTCCTGTTTATGATGAAGTGAGCCTATTTACATAACTAGGCTATATATAATTAATATTCATTCTTGCCGTATAGATTCAGAAGTCAAAGAGACTTTATGTGTGCTATATATATATATATATATATATATATATATATATATATATATATATATATATATATATATTTTTTGCTATAGATCATATCACTCATCAATTTTTCATTCTCAGCCGTGGTTACTCTCTCTCTCTCTCTTATATATATATATATATATTTGTAGTATGTATGTATTTTGTGGATAGAAATGAAAGAGTACCCACGGGCTGAGAAAGAAAAATTGATGATTTTTTTTTACATACATGTGATATGATCTTTAGTAAAAATAATGAACATTATTTGTTTTATTTGTTTCTTTATTTTAGGTTTTTATGTGTAAGATTTGAGTGTAGATGGAATTTACGTTTTAAGTGGTAGCTTAAGTTTTTAATATTATTCTAAGATAAAAGTTGTATTCATTATTGCGTTAAGACTAATATATGAAGAAATAATATTAATAGATTTATTTTTTATTTTAAATATGGATTAAATTAATTTATCCAACTACATAATTTTTTTGTATTTTTGTTTTTGTTGAGTTATCTATTCAACGTTCATTTTTGAAATTTTTATTGGTCCGTGCTTCTGCCATCCATAGCAATATCTAAAAACAACTATAAAATCCATAATAAGCATAAAAAAAAAGGAAGATGAAGATGAGGTGGAGATGAATGATTATGATCGATGATGACGAACGGTCAAAAGATATACAATCTTGTTAAATATGACCCAAAATAATATTAAATCCTTACCCAACTTTTATATATATATATATATATAGTTATTTATTTTGCCCAAAACTTCGTCAGCTAAAAGCACATATATAAAAGCCAATATATCTCATTAGAAACCCTTACATTTTCTTCTAATATATATATATATTAGTTTTCTGCGTGAAGTTGCAAATCGCCAGAGAGAGAAGAAAAACCGAATTGCAGTAGAGAGCAAAGATCAATAAGTAACTCTTTTTTCAATTTGTTTCTTCAATTCTCTACATCATTACCATCAAATCTGAGAAGCAGTAAAAGATGAAATCAGATTAAAGGAGCTGCCGTTGGTGTTGTTAATATTTGATTTAATAATAAGTTTATTGATTTATCTTATTATATAGTACCAGTAAATTAGAAGGGGACATTTTCTGAATGTATTTTAAATTTTGGAATATTTTGTGAAGTTTTCGGTTTATTGGTATTTGTAACTCCATTTGATAATTAGTGGATTTTTTTTGTTTGCCGTCGTCAGTGGAGTAAACTTTTCACATTGAAAAGTTAAACCACTTAAATCATTGTGTGTTATTTATTTTCTTACTGTTTATTATTTTGTTGTTATCTATTATTAAATATTTTTGCAATCAAAATTAGACCCGAATTTTGCTTCAGCAAGTGCTAATGTATAACATATTGGTATCATAGCATTGAGTTATTCTGTTATTTATTGGAACTGATCAAGTTTGCTCTTTTGAATTTATTTTGAGCTTCTGGTTATCTAATTGGTTTCATATTTTTTGAGTTGTGCTTCTGTTTGTTTAATATTAGGTTTTCTATCATGGCGGCAAAATATGAAATTGAGAAATTCAATGGTAGAAATTATTTTAGTCTTTGGCGTATGAAGATGCAGGCTATATTAGTTAAAGAAGGGCTCATTAAGACACTTGAAGGTAAGGATAAATTGTCAAAAAAATTGACTGATGAAGAAAAAGATGCATTAATGGAAAATGTTCTCAATTCAATTCAATTATCCTTATCTGATGAGGTATTACCCAAGGTTGGTGATGAGGAATATCCTGATGAGTTATGGCTTAAATTAGAGAATTTGTATATGACCAAGTCTTTGACCAATCGGTTATATTTGAAGCAGCGTTTGTATACATTTAGAATGTTAGAAGGTACACCTTTGAACGATCACCTTGATAAATTTACTAAAATTATTCGTAATCTAAAAAATAGTAGTGTTAAGATTGATGATGAGGATCAGGCCTTAGTTCTATTATGTTATTTACCTCATTCATTTGAACATTTTGTTAATACCATGCTATATGGGCGAGACACAATTTCTTTGGAAGATGTCAAAGCAGCTTTGAATTCAAGAGAGTTGAAGAAAAAGGTGTCTACAAGCAATAATGATAATAGCAGTGGTTTATTTGTTAGAGGTAGAAATCAAGAAAAAGGCACAAACAATAATAGAGGCAAGTCTAGATCCAAATCTAGAAAAAGAAAAGATAAATGCAACTATTGCCGACAGGAAGGGCACTGGAAAGTAAATTGTTCGAAATTCAAAGGTAAAGGAAATTTTACCACGTCTTCTGGTATTAATGATGTTGCTGGTGTTGCAGATAGTTCTGGTTCCGATGGTGAAAATGTTCTATCAGTATCTATTGGTTCTCCTGTTTATTATTTTACTGTTACCTATTATTAAATATTTGTGCAATCAAAATTGGACCCGAACTTCGCTTCCGCAAGTGCTAATTTATAATATATATATATATAGCTGGTAGGTGTATTTAGTGCTACCACAAGAGTGAAAACAGCCATAGCTCTAAGTTGCCAAATTAAAGAGTGAGAAGAAGAAAATTTTCAACCAGTTGATTTTGTGCATTTTTTAGCCAAAAAATCTTCTATTTTTCTTTTTAAAATTTGGAGAACAAATTAGAAGAAATGTCATATGTAGTAAGCTCATTTGTGTGATAATATTTAATTTAATAGTAAATTTGTTAATTTATTTTGCTATAATATCAGTAAATTAGAGGAATATATTTTCTAAATGTATTTTGGATTTTGGTATATTTTGTGAAGCTCTTTAAATATTGATGTTTGTATTTCCATTTGATTATTACTGAATTTTGTTCGGTGTACCGTCGTCAATGTAGTAAACTTTTCATATTGAAAAATTAAATCCTTTAAATCATTGTGTGTTATTTATTTTATCATTGTTTATTATTTTTGTTGTTACCCATTATTATATATTTATACAATCAAATTTTGATTCCTCATGTACTAATTTATAATAAATCTTCTTCAAATGCGTCGAGGCTCTCTTTACTTGGATCACTAGTGAATTATATATTGAGAAATAAATGCTCCAGCTTTATTTTGTGAACTTGGATGATATCTCTAAAAAACCAATTAAAATCGCATGGCTATAATTGATATAGGAGTAAAAAATAAATGTGGCCAAAACGAATTTGTATTGACGAGTTTTACATAACTGGACCATTCGACAAAGGTCTTTGATCCATCGAGAAAACTAGAGCGCATCGTTTCATTGATGGGATGGTCGAGCTATACAAATACCATACTCAGAATGACAATACAAATCAATGGAAAACCAAACTAGCAACAAAACTCCTCCAAGAGTTGTATGTCAGATCTGTACAATAATTTGATGGTGATTATTGTGAATGTCCGATCCCCAAAGCCTCATTTTCTACGTACTTATACCTAACTACCTGGCTTCTTATTCTTATTATAAGGCAAAAGTATTGGAAGAAAAAGAGCTTTTTGTTGTGATTGAATCATCTTTGTTTCCTTTTCTATGTTTATGTTCCATTTTTAAAAGTTGCTTTTGTGAAATGGAAGATCCATCGTACTAGTATTGGTATGCACAAGGACAAGTTCATTATACTATGCCTTACAAGTGACTAATTAAGTGCAGAAATCAGGATGTGGAAGGACACCCCTATTGGAAATTTTAAATGGAGAAAAAAAAAACTTTTTATCTCTCAAATCAAGAGAAATGATAATGTTTAATCGAATTTAAATTTACAAATCGTTTCCTCATTTTCTTTAATTTATTCAAAACCGTTTTGATATTTCTCTTTAATGGTCTTTTGCCTGCTTTTGCTTTAAGCTCCATCTATAAATAGATGAATTGTGACTCTACGAATTAGGTTTCGTTGGAGGAACAATTATTATTGTTTATTTGTTGCTAATTGTGATTGTATCCACTAAGATAATTTTTTCATAATTTTTAAACACTCACGATGAGCGAAAAAAGTTTTCATACATTAGATACTCTTTTTATAAATTGGTTTCAAATATAGTGTGAAACTTGTGTAGTGACATGATTGAAAACACTTAAATATACGTAATCATGTACAAGTGATAAGTAATTTTAAGAATAAAAGTTGTTGTACCCAAGAGAATTGATAACAATATATACTCCTAATTATTAACTCGTTAGTAAGTTAATTAAAATTAGTAAAATAGTATTTTTCTAAACTAAAAATTAATAAAGATAAAAACAAAATATAAAAATTCAAAAAAAAAAGACTGATTAGAAGATCATTCTCCACCATTAATACAAATTGCAAATCAATAAAAGCATATCATAATCTTCAATTCTTTAATTATATAACTTAGAGAAATTTACAAGTTCAAAAGTCTTCACCTCTTCTTAACTATTCTTGGAAGTAAATAAGCTCTTTATCTAAACTCTTTCTAATAGACAACTTAGAATAAACACTCTAAATTTAATCTATCAAAATCATTTAATTTTAAGAAAAAAATTAAGTTAAAGTTAAAGTTAAACACACAAACTCGATTTAATTATCTAGAGTATTAATCTTCATTGCAAACAATATATCACTAGTTATTTAAATTAATCAAGAAATTACGTACCTAATCAACTAAATTGATTAACGATGAATTAATTTGATTATTTAATTATACACTTAAATAATTAAAAAAAATCGTAAAAGATTAAAACTGACAATTAATACATAATCAAGAAGAATAGATGAATTGAATATTATATAACTTATTAAATATTGCATCATATATCTAGGGTTTTAAAATCACCAATAATTAAATATAAAATTAGCTACCTGTAGTAAACAATAATTTTAGAACATTATTCATGATAATAATAAAAGAAATAAAAAAATATTATGATTGTTATCTTTAACTTTGATATTTAATTCCTATTATTGATTCTTTATTCACGTATTTTATGGAATGTTGTATTTATATTGAAAAAAATATCTTCTATTTTAAAGTTATACGGGGGTTTGTGATACACTCGTATCACACGAATAAGGTGAGATATGCTAATTCAACTAGTTCACACGTGGTGAACTAGAGACGAGGTGAGATGTGATTATTCATATAGGTGACACATGGTGAATTAGAGGCGAAGGAAGTTGGATTTTTCTTACTAAATAAATCATCTATTTTTTATTTGAATAAATCCGTCTATCAAAATAAAAATTATAAAAAATTTGTAAAAATCTCAAAAAATTATAGAAAGTAAATATTTTTTATAAATATAAAATAATTAATTTTAATTCGTTATAATAATAAAATATATATAAATGGAGAAAAATTGATTTAAAAAATATGTATAAAATAACACTTATTATATAGAGGTCATTTTTTCGATCAATAGAAAGTAACATGAAACCTCTTGATTTAATGCATAATAATTTATGAGATTTGAAACTTGTTTTGAACAAGATATACCGATAAGTATTAATAACTTTTGTTGATGATAACACGAAAATTGATATATGTATTTGCATAAAAGCAAAGATGAGGATACATAATTTTTTTTATAAAGTCAAGTTAACAATCAATTCAAAAGAAAAATCAAGGTATTGTGAAGGGATCATGATGATGAATATGAAGCACTATTTGGTCAACTCCATGCACAACATGGAATCATACATGAAATAACAACACCGTTATTCAACGAAAAAGATCATACCTTGATATAAATTGATATAAATGATGAATGCAATACTATTCAGTTATAGGTTATGTCATAACTTATGGGAAAAGTCATTTTGTTGGCTAACTATTTTTTAAATAAGGTATCTCATAAGAAGACACAAAGATATCATAGAAGTTTTTTTTTAAGGAATAATATTCGTACGAATATTTACAAGTGCAGAGGTGTTTTACAAAAGTGAATAATTTGCAATTTTAATGGATATGCATATCATATTCTTGTACGTGAAACCATGAATGAAGATAGTTAGGATCAAGATAGTTATGTCAAACACACTAAAGATGGTCATGTAATGATCTTGTGTCTTTACATAGACGACATGTCAATTGTGAATAGTAATTATCAAATGATCAAATATACTAATAATATGTTGAATTCAATGTATGATATGAAAGATATAAGACTACCTAATGTAATTTTTAGAATTAAGATATCAATGATATCTAGCGGTCTCATTCTAACTCAATTTCACTATGTTGACAAGATACTTGAGAAATTCAACAATAATGATTCTGGAATTGTTAGAATATCAATAGATGCAAATCTATACCTATCAAAGAATAGAGATTAAAGCATGTCTCAATTGGGATATTCTAGAGTGATAAGAAATCTTATGTACTTAATGAGTTATACAAGACCATACATAACTTAACATGTATGTAAAATTTTGACATACCAGTTATCTAGGATCTTTGTATAATTTCTTAAACATATGAGTACTTATAAAAAGTGAACCTGAATGGAAATTTTGGGTGAAAACTTCCTCAAGACTTTTATTAATTGTTTGTTATTTTTGACACTCTTTTTTGTTACATCAATGCAATGTGTATGCTACTTTTATAATGTACATTCTGTTATAATAGAAAGACAGAAAGTTAATGTAGCAGTTACAATATCTAACTCATAATTAAGTGTGATTGTTACAAGTGTTTAATTTCTAGTGACTTTTTTTTTACTTTTTTGCAATTGCACTGGAATTGTACACATTCACTTTGTCAACTTTGATACACATGACAGTCTTGCACTCAAGACAACTAATGAATTCGTACAAGTTTGTACAACGCATGAGTAATTTTCCATAAGTTTGTACTATACATGATTAAGCATCCTTACTTGTAAGTAATGTTGCACATGTTTGTACTATACATGACTAAGCTTCCTTGAACATTGTTACATTTGCATGTGCATTTGAAAGTAATATTCTTTTGACATAATTGTAAGCATATGCACAATACCTTATTCTTCACCATCACCTTTGAAAATTTATTTAATTATAGATCGAATTAGCCATAATAAATAAATAATTAGTAAAAATATGACAAATTAATTTTTTTTTGCAAATAAACAAATATACAATCATATGTAAATAAAATAATACGAAAAAATAAAATAACACGAGATTTTTAGGTGGAAATAACTTATGCCACAACAATGACTTAAGTGGAAAACCTCTGATCTACTAGAACTCCTAACTATCCACTATGAAAATCATATTCAATTATAAGGCTATGACTAAAACTACCCACCCAAGTAATACCCTCAATAACCTACTTATAAGCCACTACTTTATTTCACAGTCTCCATAAGCAAGGTGTTCGACTCTGGACCAATATTCTGATAAACTCGATTCACATGAGTCTTTTCAGTTGGCACCTGAAAATTTAGCATAATAATGCAAGTACAATATATATACTAGAGCGTATTCAATAGTGAAAACCCTAACTATATGATTTAATAAAATATTAATTAAATTAAAATCAACTAGAAACCCTAGAATAAGTAGATTAAACACAAGTTCAATAAAGATAGCTTCTTTAAAGAAAAATAATCAAGCTAAAAAATTATGATGGTATACAAGCAATTATTTGATCCAAATAATTCAAGAAAAAAATAAAGAATAAGCTATATGAAAATTTTATCAAAATATCATAAACTGATTAGGCTTATTAATCAATCAAACATAACCACCAATATTTGAAAGAATAACTAAATAAGGAAGCCTAAAGAAATATGATCTTATTTAAAAAAAATTGAGAGAGAGAGAGAGAGCTAAGATGAAAAGAATAATGCTCTTGTGTGGTTGAGAAAGTTGTATGCTTAGATTTGTTTAAATAGAATATTTTGAGGCACTAGGTCAAAGTAATATTACTATTATGTTCATAAAATCTGTTAAAAGAGTGTTAAAGAATGAGAACAATATAACAATAAACCAATTTGATTTGAGTAAGAAATAGCTTTAAAGTTGAAACCTTGGCTACTCGATTGATCTAAGTTGTGCTCGACCAATGGAACATAAAAGTCTATCAATCGTAAAGAGTTTCAATCAATCCAATACAATGATCAAAATAAGATCGATCAATCTAGTGTAATAAATAATTAATTTTAAAATAGATAGATCAATCTAGTCATTTTTTGATCAATCTAGTGCTCGATCAATCAACCATTAATAGCTTGATTGATCTAATCAAATGAAAAATAATTTGGGACTTTTTAATATCTGTAGATCGATCGATACTCACCTTGATCGATCTAGATATGTATCGATCGATCAAATAGCCTAAATTAAAAATGTTTCCATGTGTCTAATATGAAAGATAATATGCATAAGAACATATAAATACCTGAGATGTGTTTACTGAAGCTCGATAGCTTCTTTGGCTTGAAAAGTATTCTTGAAAAACTCACCTAGAAACTAAAATTACATTTGGATGTTTTGTTCATAAATATTTCCAATACTTATAAACCTTAAAATATTCTCCTTTGGCATATTCGTGTGATAAAAAATCTCTTTCAATACATCACCGTAAAACAAAAGACATGATAGGTTAAGCAATAGATAGAATATTTAAATATTACTCCCCTTATGGAATAAACTTGAACACTCAATGTATTTTCACCCTATATGTAATCTTTCTCAAGGAAAATTTTCAATCAATAACTCTCCCCCTCAATTAACTCTCCCAACATATTTATTTTTAATTAACACTTAACTTTCTCCCCCTTTTTGTCATATGAATGAATAATATAATCATGAAGAAATGACAGATAGGTTAAGCAAGCAAGCAATATATTTAATGAACTAAAAATGGAGTGCACATTCTAAAATGCTCAATAACAATCAAAATTGAGAGCTAAAAATAATATATTTTTAAAAAATGAATACAGTCTCCATGAGTTCTACGACTTTCCTATATAAGTTAGAATAAAACAAAAAATTATAAAAAAATTGAACTGAGGGTAGTAGACTTAGCTAAACATGACTACAATAGTATACATAAAAGATGAAATTAATTCTGTTTAAAATGTGACAATGCATTTTCAACATAAATATATGTAGACAAGACACACAAATATACTAACACATATGGTGACATATCATTAATAACTAAAAGTAAAATATATATTGAAAGTATAATAGGATGCCAATTTGTTCATTTATGATCAATTATAAAAGATTCAAAGAAAATAATATCACCTATCATGAAAATATTATAGTTGAATTCATACTTGCACATAATAAAATTTTACTTACCAAGAGAGAATTTAATTAACTTTTTTCTTGTATTCCCCTCTTGTATATTTTTTGTGAGGGATTATTTGTTTATATTATTTTTATTTAAACTTTTTTGGCTCTTTATTTTTGTGCATACAAAAGCTTTTGTGAGGTAACCCTCTACACTTACTACAATAACTTCACACATCATAGTAGGTATCCCTTTAAAAATAAGGTGTCTCTCTATAGCAGCATTTTAAAAAGTGAAAGAGAGAGTTCAACCATAATTTAGTAGTCAAGGTTATCTCAAGCCTTAAAATCTCACAGTGTTAATCATAAACTTCAAGCATGACATAAATACGTATCCATTGAGTGCGTGAGTATATTCTTATTGACATCAATCACTAGATGTGAAAAATATGTAAATACATAAGACACAATATTCATGTTAATGTTAAAGCATGTTTACTTCCTTCTTCTTCTTTTTTTGTTTTTGAAATTAAAGAAGCAACAATAAAATAATAAAACAAATAAACAAGTTAAAGATGCTCACTAAGAGTCAATTAAGCACTTAAACAAAAGTACCAAGGTGAATATTAAGAGATGATCAGGTGATAAGAAAGATAAAATATTTTCTAACCCAAAGTTTTCTTGAATTTTGATTTCTCTATATCTTTGGGTTGGAAATCAACTGCCTTGGTTTTCATAGGAATTATCTTGGACTTATCTTTAGATTTCACATGATGATAATTAGTCCTAGAGTTATATGTGTTGAAGTTCAATGCCTCTTTGAACGAATAACTTCATGCTTTCTAATAGAATTTTTGAACATTTTAATATAATTTTCATTCACCCTAGAATATGATGCAATATGTATAAATGGATGATGATAATGAGTCATATAACTAGAAGCATTGAAAGAATTAGTAAATTTATGAGAATTCATCAAAAATCTACACTTAGGCCTAAAATAATCTTTTCTACCACAGTGATGACATACAAGCACAAACTTAATAGTTTTATCAATTATAGTTTCAACAACTCTTTGTACATAATCAATAATTATAAAAGTAGAGTTAGAAGTGGTTTTTGATATTGAATGAATTGATTTCTCATCCTTATAATCACAGCTATATGTATCATGTGAGAAAGGGTAAGAAGGTTTTATCAATTGAGTTGTTTTTGAAGATAATGGTGTAGAGTGCTCACCTATATAGCTCAGCTCTTTCTTATTTGCAAATGTTTTTCCATACTTAAGAACTTTGTTTAGCCTTTCAACTCTAATAGTCAGTCTCTTCATAGATTCCTTTGAATATTCAAGTTTCTAAACAAGATTCTTATTTTCCTAATAAAGACTTGCAAGACTTGAATTCAAATCATAAATACATTCAAACATGTTATTTTGTTTTCTTTTTCTAACATTGAAGAATTTACTTCTATTAGTAACCTATCTTCTTTTTCATACAACCCAATAAATCTATAAATAGTTCCTCAATGTTATTAGCATTAAATTTAGTAATTGTTTTAAACTTTGATAGGACATGGAAGTTGTGAAATAAGAGTAAGAGTAAGAGCATTGCCCTTAAAAAATCACATAAGCTTATATGGGACAAAGTTATGGTATGTACAAGGGAATATTAATAATTTAATGAATTTTACTATTTAATAATAAAGATGTCCAAATTGAAAAACCATGTACACTTGTTTTTTTATAGGTTCCACAACAAAATGATGGAGTCATGGGTGGTTACTTTGTCATGAAACTTATGAGCGAAATCATCTCAAATATCAACATGTCTATTAAAGATCTGGTAATCTATTTTACCAATATACTCTTTAAACATATATAAGTTATTTTTTGAATTCATGATATTACATTCTTATTTTGAATTTAAATACATATAGTTCTTTGGGTGGAATAAGTCGGGTTATGATATGCAAATTTTTGGTGATTTACGAGAATAATGGGAGCAACACATGCTTGAAATTATAAGATAACAAGAAGAATCTAATGATATTGAATAACATAGGTATCTTATAATATTTAGTGATATTGTAATTAAGTTAAATATATATGTACAATATATAAATTATTTTTTGTTATAAATTTAGTTCTTAAGGAATTAATTAATATTTAATTTTTTTAATTAACAAAATGCATTTAAAAAACTCTTTTAAGTATATTTTTGTTTATTTCTACTATTATGTGATCGAAAACATGTTGTTAGGCTAGCATAAAATAATCCAAATAGGTTTTAGAAGCGTTATAGTATGTTAAGTCGGTTATAAGCTAGAATCGATTTAAAATTTTAAACCGATTGATAGGTAGGACTAACTTAAAATTTTAAGTTGGTTCACACATGGGATCGACTTAAAATTTAAAGTCGGTTCTATCTATGAACCAACTTTAAATTTTAAGTCAACTTGTTTTAAGATGGTTCACTACTCTGACTAAAAATCCCTTCTTTGTAGTAGTGGTTAATTTGACTCTTCTTTGGTTACTTAATGCTTAAAAACCTAACATGTGTGTTCTAATATGAAATTCATATCCGAGCCAGTGGAGGCCGAATGTGAGTAAGAGTGAACTGGTAACAAGTTGGCAGTGATAATGGTGAAGTTAAGTAATTGTGATAATGGTGGCAAGGATAGATAGAACTAACTAGGATGGTCATAGATGATGCATGCCTAGTGTTTTTGACTTCATTCTTCAATTGCTTCATAGGTAAAAATATTAAGCTATATATACTCAATAACCTTTTTTTGCTACAATACTCGTTAACTTTAAATTAATTATTAAATATGTCATAGTAAATGTAAAGGTTGTTTATTTATTTATAGTTTTGGTAAACCTTGATGTCAAACTCTAAAGGAATGAATTTGCAATTGTTAAAACAATTTACTTTTTTTCCTAATGAATTAAATAAACAATATATCCTAAGCACTAACAATTTTGGTTGAAAGAATGATTGTGAATTTTTAAAAGCATAAACAAACTAAAATGAAGCGAGTAAATTCTTATAATGAATTAAAATAGTTGAACAAGTATTAGAGATTAAGTAGCTAACCACTCATAGTTAAAATTGTTTAAATAATTTTCATAATGGAATTCAAAAGTTAAAGTTATTGATTTTTTCTATTTAAACAAAAGAACCTCCAATACTAATAGTTACTCCCAAAATATAAATAATCAATTAATTTATTAATTGGATTTTAATTATTCAATTAGTCATTTGAAGGGAAATAATTTAACACAAGTTAATGTCATTAAATTGGACTCTAGTTTATAATTACACAACTTAAAGATAGATAATATATCTAATATCTAGTTTTAAAATAGTCACTTTGTTCACAAATTAAGATGACTAATAATAATTCATAAACAAAGGTAAGAAAAGCTATGAACAAGAAATAATTCAACTTTATTAAAATAACACCATTTAAATGTTCATTCACTCGTGTAAGCAAAACCAATATCCCACACAAAATTAGCCTATCATAATCAAATTAATAATAATCAATTCAATTATGCAAGTGATAATTTAAATTTAGAGAATGATGAAATATAATAATTAAAATAATATTGCTTTTGATAACGTATCACAAATCCTTTGAAGTTGGTTGATCTGAGTTAAATTTTGTATACATTAATTCTGCAAATATTTCTTATTTATTGCTTTTCTTCGTTAGGATTGTTTTATTTGCTTAATTATAACATATGTTTTTGTACAAATACTGATTAGGGATTAATGAGAAAATATGCTTTCAGAATTAATTTGGTATTGGATAAAAAAAAAGGAAAGGGGAAAAAAAGGGGTCATCTCATCAAAGGGGCCACCTACATCTAAAGATAGTGTTAACTATTTGGCGTAGATGAGGCTCCCATTTAAAAAAAGATAACCATACCCAATTTGGAAGGGTTATATTATCTTCTATTTTGGTAATCGAATTGGTTTGATTTGAATTTCCTAAATCTGTTATTGCTTTTTGGATCCTCGATATATCTCAGGCATAGGAGCAATGATGGTATATGTGTATGATTTTTGTTTGGACATTTGGACTGACCTGAAGCCTGACCTTCGTAAACCAACCAAGATGAGGTAGAAGACCCTGAGTTATCACTTGTACTAGAATATTAGAGGCTCTCCCATAAGCCCAAGCCAGAAGCTGCGGTCTCTTTTCTTTGCATTATGTGAAAAGCTACAAAAACATAAAGACAAAACAATAACAGGTGGTAAGGTACGAGAAGAAGAGATAACCTATGGATGAGTTGAAAATAAAATAAAATAAAATGTTCCTTTAAAAACTGACTTGAAAAGAAAGTAGAAAATCATTAGGTTCTCAACGCTTGAGTTCTAAAAAACCCAAATAGAGAAAATTATAGCCCGAGCTGAACTCTTACCACCGAACTGAAAATCTTTTATAAGCTCGAGGTGAAATGAAAGAGCATTTTCCTTCACTATTTCTCAATTTTGTAGGAAACAATGATAAGTCCCAACCCAAGCATCTCTTTATATAGAGGCACTTGATTTCTCTCTCCAATCAACTGACACACATTTATTAGGGGAGCTAAACAATTTGTATTCTATGCTCGGTATTTACTCTTCCACCTTAAACTAAAGCTTAAGGTGAAAGAGTAGAGGGACTTGATGTTTGGACATCAGGACCGAACTGAAGCCTCCCCCTCACAAACCATCCAAGCTAAGTTACCAACCTAAGATGGAAGATAAAGCACACCAGATGTTCTACCCATGGGATAGCCCAAGCTCAATGGTAGCCCAATCTTAATGGCAGCTCGATCTCAAGGACAATACGAGCTAAACTCGACCTTGATTTCTAACATGTTGTACTTTAGGCCAATTATGCCCCCCTAACATATAAATAAATGTACACATTATATAACTAACACAGGTATCTATAAATGTTCTATAAATAGATAGATCACCTATAAGGATCCACACATTCAGCCAATTGTCTTAACTTTCCTCTAATCTTTCTTTGTAAAATATTGAATTTCAATATGTTGGCGCCCACTGTGGGCCTCAGATTCTGAGATGAATCCCAAGTTTTTTACCCCATATCCTTTTGATATTCACCTTGCTCCTTGAGAGAAATTAGGAAGATCAATTGCACACTACTCACAATCTGCTAACATCATGGTAAGAACTCGGTCTAAAAGACGATCGAATTTGACCAATCGCAAAATAATGGCTACTCAATGGAAAGGAGACCAGGGTAGTGAATAACACCCTCTACTAGGAGTTATCTCATCAACTCCTCAAGCTAAGAAAATTTCTCAAGGAAACCAAAAGAGAAAACAGATCTTTACACTCACATGTAAAGGGAAGGATCTTGAAAAATCCCACACCGAGCCTACCAATGGAAAGGCAATTGGGCACCGCCAATCTAAGCCCCAGAAAACTAAGCATGAAATTGAAAGGAATCCCCTCCCTAACTTGGGATGGCCTGATTGGGAACACTGGCTTTAAGAAAGAAAAAACTGGAAGACATGGCTACAAGCACTAGAAGAGAACAATAAAAGGCAAGATTAGGCCTTGAATGTGGCAAGTGAGAAACATGAGAAGGAGAAAACCCTTAATGAAGTGGACATAGATTGTGAGCAACTATACGTCTCCCTATTTTCTGATGTAATTGAAAATGATGAACCACCACCCAAGTTCAATGTTTTCAAATTCCCTTATTATTTTGGGACAAAATATCCAGTAACACATGTTCAACACTTTAAAACAGCCATGACACCCATGAGTCTTACCCAGGAAAAAAGAAACGCAATGATGTGTAAGTTGTTCGCCGCCACCCTTTGTGAAGTTGCGCATAAATGGTTCAACAATTTGCATCCTAGGTCCATATCCTTCTTCCCATGGTTAGGAACTAGGTCAAGCTCTCTCTCATAATTTGGAGCCAAAGGTCGATCACCTAGATTGATAAATTAGGCAGAACGCCCTAGCAATAGAAGAGGTCGAGTTATCCACCTCGAGCAGAACCAGGTTGTCTCTCTGACGTAAAAAAAATTATACCAAGTAGTCTTTATATATAAATACATACTGCTCAGAATGATCATTATTTAAAAAATTAATCACCATTCTTTTCATAGTTACTAATACAAGACTTAACATGTATAAAGATTTAAAACTTTTTAAACGCTTGGATACACGACCAGTGTTTGGATCATCAGTTTCTTCAACCAAAGGCAATAGCTCAACTTGAATCTCGATACCCTTCTGATGTACATAGGTCACGGGCTCGGGGTGCACTATCATCATTGGGAGCAACCCCTGCTCCAAATCTTTGGTAACCTTCACAATCTTAAGGAAAATTCTTTCAAATCACTTCATATAGAAGCTTGCCCAATATGATTCCCAATCAACAAGACCGTCCATACTAGCTAAGGTTCTCCTTTCTCGAGAGTGATTTTGGATTAATTGCTCCCTACAAGCACTAATCTCACATTTGGTCTCTTTTGCATTACATTCAAGTTTAACTACCTTGGCTTTAAGCGCCCTAACCTCATCCTCAAGCCTAACATTTTCAAAACGAAAAGCTTGAATTAAGTGTCTATTGGTTTAGTTAGAATCCATAAAACATGAGCAAAAAGGTTGGAGGAATTGACAGAAATTATTAAATGTATTAATCAAAAAAGTGTTCTCAAACCTTTTTATAGGGGATGAAGGCTGATATATAAAAACAATATATATATTCAAAAAATAGTGGGTAAGTCAGCATCATAAATACACAATAAAAGAGGCTTGTCTCCCACGCCTGTATTCATTATTATATTCGATGTAATATTTGTTTCCCGCATGTCTAAAAAATATATTTTATGATATATATTTTTTAGTGTTAGAGCTATAAATAGGGGATTATTGCGAAAAATTAAGAGGGGTTGGATAATAGACTATAATATTTGGCTTCTGTTGTGTTTCTACGTAGATGAAATTCTAATTTTCTTTATGTTGTTATTCATCTAATATTCCTTAAATGTTTTAGTATTTTCGTTTCGTAATTTTAATTTTTCTAGGGTTGCATTTTAGCTAAATTTATGAAGCTTGAATAAATTATTTTTGAAAGATTTATGAGATTTTTAAGTTGTTTATTCTATTTGTGCTTAATGCTTTTGATTATTGGAAAATATATCAATTGATCCATGGCACTTAAATAAACTTTGAAGAGGCATTTTTGTGTATATTGCTCGTGTTTAGGATAACATGTATGATGAAAGGAGAGGAACATTCTTTATTGTATGTATAGCTATTTGAGAACTTTGAACGTAATGAATCTTGGTGAATTTAATTCTCATAGGAATATAGTGAATTATTTTAGCAAGATGTGTCTATTTGTTCTCGGAAGAGACATATAGATAAAATTAGTAGTTCTTTGTTGACAAATTAAATTCAAAAATATAAATCAAGAGAAAATAATATTATTCCAGTGGACTAATTTGGTGAAACTACAATCCTAGAATTTTCTTATTTATTGTTATAATAAAAATCATTTTAGTTAATACTCTCATCAACTTTCATTTGTTTGGATAAAATAAGAGTGAAATAATTTTAGTACTTGAAAAATAGTAACAAATCTTCGTGTGAACGATAATTTTACTTATCAATTTTATTACTTGTGATCGTGTATACTTGCACGTTTTTATGTTCTCTTAAAAGAGACAACAAGTTTTTGGCACCGTTGCCGAGGATTTGTTTTACTATTTTTTGTTGATATTAATACCAATCAATCTGATTTTAGTTCAAAAAATTTTTTATTTTTCTTTATGCTTATTCTTACTTGCTTTTATTTATGTTTCAATTTTTTGACAAGTTGAAACTTTGTATTTGAGGCACAATATCTGAACTTCTTGTAAAAAATAAAATTTGGAAAGTCAAATTGATGACTTTAAATCAAGCACTTCTTGGGTGGAAACCCATGTGTTTTAATTTTCTATTTTTTTTATTTAGTTTAACATGTATTAGTTTTTATATTTCTTTATTTTGTTATTTTATTTTGGTATATGCAAATCGGAGGAATGAAAGCTATTTTTGGAGGTCAAACTTGAAATCAAACCAGGAAGTTTCTTTAACCCCATCTTGTTTATTCTTTAACTTTCACACATTGAGGACAATGTGTATATTAAGTTTGGGGGTGGTAGAGAGATTGAACTTAGTTGAAATATCTTCTGGGTATTGTTGCTTGTGAAGCTTTATTTGTTTGGTTGATTGAAGATATTTTGCTTTTAATGGTGATTTATTTTAATTTCTTCGATTTAAATAATGCATACTCCTTGAAAAATTTGAATATTGTCTAAGTGTGTGCCCAAATTTTTGAGTAAGTTTCATTTTGAGAAAGATTATATATTTATGAGCACTAGTCTTGATCTTTGAGTTATGCTAATTTAGAGAAGGTTTATGTGAGTATGCAACTCAATTGATGTTTTTTGGTGTCACAATTATTAGAATTTGTTTGATTTTCTCTCGAGGAGAAATCGTAGATAACACTTAACGAAGAAAATGACTTAGGTCATCTTTGGATCGTTTGAGCCTTTCTATCTACCTTCACATGTTTTATTCATAGTATACCCCTTTTGAGCTTCTAAGTTTATATATATATATAATAATTTTTTCTTATCACACTAACATGTGACCATTGTTAGTAATTTCTAAAGATATATGAGAAAAAAGAGGATACTAAAAAAAAGATTACGAAAAAAAGAAAAAAAAAGGGAAAAGAAATTCTAAAAAAAATAGAAAAGAAAAAAAAAACAGAAAAAAGAAGAAAAAGAACGATTGTGAAGTTAAATCCCAATTTGGGAGGTATTCATTGAGGTGTTAGAAGGTATCTTGTTTCAATCCTAAAATGATGTGTTTAGGAAATATTTGAGCCAAATATTATCTTTTATCCTACCTTTACCTAAACCATACATTACAAGCTTAATAGTCTTATTGATTTTTGGTTGTATTTGTCTACATTAGTGGAGAGTAGGGGTGTCCAAAAACCGGATTGGACCGGACCAAACCGTAAAACCGGACCGGACCGGACCAAACCGAACGGTTTTACTAATCAAACGGTCCGGCCCGGTTTGTATTAATTTTAAACCGTTTAAACCGGACCGGACCGGTTTAATAATATATTAAAAATTTCACATTATTCTTCATTAAATTATAAAAAAATCGAACCAAACCGGGATTTAAACCGGACCGAACGGTTTTATAAGTCAAACGGTCCGGTCCGGTTTTTATTTTTTAAAACCGTTTCAAACGGTTTGGTCCGGTCCGGTTCAAGTAATATGAACGGTTCGGTCCGGTTAGATTTTTTTAAGGAAAAACCGGACCGAACCGGACCATGGACACCCCTAGTGGAGAGAGAAATGAAAAATGAACTTATGAGATTTGTGATTTCATGAAATATTAATTGCGTCCGTATTTGCATAAACTCATCCGTATTTCATGTGATTTAATATGAAAAGACTTCACACACAGAATAAAATTTATTGTGAAAATGTAACATACTTTTAAATTTATTTCAATGCTTAGATAAAATTCTTGTATTTCTTTAAGTTATGTTATTTGAAATGACCAAAAAGAAATGTTTTGAAAATCACTATTTTAAATGCATATATTCCTTGTTTTATTTCTTTTCTTTTGCTCAAGGACTAGCAAAATCTTAAGTTTGGAGGTGTGATAATTGTATATTATATAGTTATTTTGTCAATTTTATTAATTATAATTGCTATTTTCTTAATATTTTTAGTTAATTTTAATGTAATAAATTAATATTTATTGTTAGTTTTTAAGGAATATATTTTTAAAGAAAATTAAAAAAATTTTATTGAAAAAGAACTTAATTGCAAACAATAAAAGCTGAAAATATAATTTAAATTAAAAACGGGCTTGAATGCAAATATCAAAAGTTTAAAAGTTAATTTGAATTAAATTGGAGGGCTAAAATGCAATTAAATAAATTGTTTTTCTGCGTAGGAAAAGGAGAACCACACGCACCATGCACTGTCCGATCAGGTAATCAACGGTGACAATCAGGTGCATGTGAGACACAGACGCGACATAAGTGAGTGGATTCATTTCCCAGATTGCACACTGCTCGGCGTACCATATGGGGCCCACCTCGCTGCACAGACCGACGTGCAGGGTGGGACCCACATGTCTAAGCGAGTAATGTTCCAGTGCGACGAGGTCCATGTAAACATCGTGCGCCCTGCCATTCCACTGAATACAAAGATGCCACGTGTCTTGATTATTCCTCTAGCAAGTCAGATTCTAACACGTGGCATAAGTTTTATAAAATAAAATAAAAAAACGATGCACGTTTCCAGCCTATTCTACCTCACCCACGTGTCTACAAAAGTAATGTTCCTGTGCGACACTGTTTATCTGATCCATGTGCATCCTTTCATCACCATGAATTAAAAGCTACCACGTGTCTTGTTATTTCTTCCAGCCAATCAAATGCTGACATGCACTTAATGCTTTTGATTATTGAAAAATTTATTAATTGATCTGTGGCACTTAAATAAACTTGGAGGAGGTATTTTTGTGTATATTGCTCATGTTTAGGATAACATGTATGATGAAAGGAGAGGAACATTCTTTATTGTATGTGCAGCTATTTGAGAACTTTGAACATAATGAATCTCAGTGAATTTAATTCTAGTAGGAATATAGTGAATTATTTTAGCAAGATGTGTCTATTTGTTCTCAGAAGAGACATATGGATAAAATTAGTAGTTCTCTGTTGACAAATTAAATTCAAAAATATAAATCAAGAGAAAATAATATGATTCGAGTGGACTAATTTGGTGAAATTACAATCCTAGAATTTTCTTATTTATTGTTATAAAAAAATCAGTTTAGTTAATATTCTCATCAACTTTCATTTGTTTGGATAAAATTAGAGTGAAATAATTTTAGTACTTGACAAAAAATAGTAACAAATCTCTGTGGGAATGATAATTTTGCTTATCAATTTTATTACTTGTGACCGTGGATACTTGCACATTTTTTATGTTCTCTTAAAAGAGAAAATAGTGATAGGGGAGGGTAAAGATTTAGAGTTTCAAAGCCAAGAGTAAACACATCAATACCAACCCTCTTTTTATTCTTCTTAAGAGAAGAAGGGCAACCTTCATGAGAGGACTTGCCCTTTTTTCCCACCAATGTGCCCTACCAAGAGTAGGGTGTACACCCATAGGAGAACTCGTCCCTCCCACCGTAACATTTCTCTCCATACGAGAAAAAGGTTGGGAAGTGATCAAATCCATGTGATATGTAAATTAATAACGAGAGGACACCATGTTAATCACCTCTGGTTAAAAAGAAAGGGCAAACTATTATTAGGAAAGAACAAAGTGTGGGGCTATGTCACCATCATCAAGCACCACCTTGAACCTGCCCCCAAAGTCTGTAGGAGGATTTCTGCATTTAAGAGGAGCTCGGCGCTTAGTAGGAGCTCGGAGCTTACGATTCACTCTAAGGGAGGGCTCCACAACACCTTGCCTCATCCACCCGCATGTAACAAAACACAAGGTGTTCAATAGGGTCCTCTAGTTGTTCGTCTCATGAAGATAGTTTTGGATATCAACCAACCTTTGTTTCTTATCAAGACTCAAGGTTGTGATTAGAAAAGCCATATTTCTAATCACAACCTTAGTGTCATTCCAAATGCTCCTTAGCAAGCTCGTGTCATTTGTGGGAGACTTCTACTGACCTGAAATGTATAAAAAATACTCTTTCCAAATTTTCTCATTTTAAAGAAGGGACACGTTCATCCCCCAATCCTTCTTCACTGACATATAGACCCTCATCGGATCTATGGGGTTCTATTTTAAGACATACGTGATAAGTGCTCAAAAAGCACTAAAATAACCATGATTTTATGTACATTAATTGATTAAAAATATATATATTTATATGTTTTATCATATATTTATATAAATTTGTCTTTTTCAGAATCGCGGGTATTTTTTATTGTTTTTCAGTTATTTTGGCTTAAAAACGCAATTTAAAGACTCAAAGAGGAATACTTGAAGCAATACATCACAAATATATTAATAAATAAGTGGGAAAAGGTCAACAAACATGGAAAAATTGGACAAAATGGGTCGAAAAGGTCAAAAATGTCAAAAAGACGGAAATCGTGCCCCGTTGCCCAGCCGCGCGTGCAGCCCAGCGCCCCAGCCCGCGCGCCCTAACGCCCCATGCCGCGCCTTCCAGCACGCGCCTGATGCCACTGCCCCCCTCCGCGCGCCCAATACCTTTTCGCCCCATTTTTCATGTGCAGCCGCCCCCATGACGTCATGCTGACGTCATTAATGACCTCAGCATTTCCATTACGCGTTTTTACATTTTTTAACATTTTTTTACTCATTTTTTCTCTCCATCCTCACCTATAAATACCCCCTTCCCTTCACTTCAAAACACACCTCAAAACACACTTCTCTCTTCTTTCTTTCTCTCCATTTCTTAGTTTTTAGTTTTTTTTAGTTTTTCTTATGTTTTAGTTAGTTTTGCTTAGTTTTAGAGTTCTTCCCTTTTTGGGAAGAACTAGTTATGTTTTTGTAATTTATTAGCTTTTTGATTCAATAAATGGGAGTGCAAATTCCGTTTGGAGGTTTTTCTAGCAACGGGAATGGCATCGAAGTACTGTAAGGATTTTATTTTCTTTGCAGTTATTTTTTATGCTTTATTCTTACATGTTATATTTAATTTGTCTGTGATTAAATTTAACTGTGCTAGCTGTTTGTAAAAATGATATAATAATAACGTTGTTATGCTTGCGAAATATTAAATAGGTAAAAATCTCTAAAATGAATTGATTTTATTTTTATTCAAGATTTTATATTAAGAATGTTAGAGAGAAATATATTATTTTTCATTTCAAACTTAAATCTAAAATTAGATTTTAAGGTTTAGTTATCCGGTTTGATTTAGAGTAGTGCTCTTTTATTTGTTGGTACAATCGCCCGGTAGTTAGAGTGAAGCTCTATTTCAAAAGTTTTTATAAGAATTATTATCTGAAAATTTATTGACAACATGTTTTCAGTAGTGGTTTTAAAACTTGAAAGTTAGTACTCGGATAACTGAATTCTTAGGTTTAATTTGGACATCTTGAATAAAGTTTAAACTGTCTAACCCCACCAAAGGTGGAATTTAAATGGTTCATTTTCAATCTCTTAGAAAAAGGAATTAATTTAATTAACCAAATTAGTTATCAACCCCACCCATAGGTGTTAATTGATTTGTTTAGTTAACAAAGAATATCTAACCCCACCAAAGGTAGTATTCATACAAAAAAGGGAGAATCAATAAATATCAATTTATATCTTTAATAACCTAAATAATATGAGCAAGCATAATTAACTTAGTTATTATATCCATAAATACTCCACTATTATAAATGATAAAATTTACATGAATGTTTATTGAATCTATGTTTATTTTTATGTTAGTAGATTAAAAACACAAAACCCAAAATATCGTGACAGGATGTTTAGGATTTAATTTCATTTTTAAAAGTTTGAATAATAAATTAAAAACCACATACATTCCTTCCTTAGATCGACCTTGGGAGTATACTTATCATTTTCTACAAAATGATTCGTGCACTTGCGAGATTTTTATGAATATAAAACCAAAGTATTGGCAGGATCAGCGATCCCGATTCTGCTCATCAATACGCCTCATTAAACGTGGCCATCTCTAAATCCACCCCGAGTTCTTAACAAATCAGTGTTAGGCAAAGAAAATATCTCCACCCGTTAGGTATCAATTGCCTTAGTGCAAGCTACGTCCTAACCAAGAACCTCCTAATGAGTGGATATAGGGGGGACCTTACCCCCAACTATAGATCTTTCTCATGAAAAATAGTCCACCCAGATAGAGGTTCATCATTATCACAAGCACTCTCAAGAGGAATCATTATCTGAATCGATGGAGGAATGTTGTAGATTCTTATTAATCTCTCTTCATCCTAGGGTAGCAATCCACAAGTCTTAGGTACAACTGACCAACCCCTAACGCAACCTATTGGTTCCCTGGTTCCTATATTCCTCATTTTTTCCTCCACGTCCTAGCCACTGAGATCTAAGTCTGAGGCACGCTCAATCTCACAATAGGAATGGTCTAGGGGTGGGGGTAGAGGTAGATGTAGACGGATGAGGTAAAGATTGACTCACCTCACTAGAAGAGCCCAAGTTATCATTGTACTAGAATATTCAGGGCTCTCCCATGAGCTCGAGCCAGAAACTTAGGTCTCTTCTCTTTGCATTCTGTGAAAATTTACAAAAACATAAAGACAAAAAAATAGCAAGTGGTAAGGTTTGAGAAGAAGAGATTACTTAGGGACGAGTTGAAAATAAAATAAAATGTTCCTTTAAAAACTGACCTAAAAAGAAAGTAGAAAATTGTTAGGTTCTCAATGCTTTAGTTCTAAAAAGCCTAACTAGAGAAAATTATAACTCGAGCTGAACTCTTACCACCGAACTAAAAATATTTTATAAGCTCGAGGTGAAATGAAAGAGTATTTTCCTTCACTATTTCTCAATTTTACAAATAACAATGATAAGTCCTAGCCCAAGCATCTCTTTATATAGAGGCACTTGATTTCTCTCTCCAATCAATTGACATGCATTTATTAGGGAAGTTGAATGATTTGTATCCAATGCTCGGTATTTACTCTTCCACCTCAAATCGAAGCTCAAGCTAAAAGAGTAGAAGGACTTAATGTTTGAACATCAGGATCAACCCGAAGCCTGGCCCTTAGAAACCACCCAAGCCAAGTCACCAGTCCAAGATGGAAGATAAAGCACCCCAGATGTCCTACCCATAGGATAGCCTAAGCTTAATAGTATCCCAATCTCAATGGAAGCTCGATCTTAAGGATAGGGCGAGCTCAAGGACAGTACGAGCTAAACTTGACCTAGATCTTTGACATGTTGTTCTTTTGGCCAATTATGCCCCTCTGACATGTAAATATGTGTACACATTATATAACTGACACTTGTATCCATAAATATTCTATAAATAGATGGACCCCTCATAAGGATCCATACATTCAACCAATTGTCTTAACTTCTCTCTAATCTTCCTTTGTAAAATATTGAATCTCAACAATTTTATGTATACCTAGATGAACGATGTTTGTGTATATGTTTTGAAAGGTATTAATTATATGTTCATTATTGAGTCTTTTTGTTTGTTTCCATATGGATTAGGGATTTGATAATTGACTTAGAATACAGCTCATAAACTTAATGAATATCTTTACTGTAATATTAATTAAAGATAAAGTTAAAAGAGAATGGAGGATATGGAAAAGGAATGGAAAATCAACTTCAATCTTATATATAAATAATAATAATTTAAAAGAAGGCATACGATTTATTTATTTATCAATGAGAGGACTTTAAGATACTTTCTTTTATGTGACTCCTTGTGATCAAAGTATCCAATTTTATTCTATGTATTCACCATAATTGTCTATTTTTTTGTATTTGAAAATGATTGATGCTTTTTTATGAGTTTTCAAACCAAGCATATAATGTTTTTGATGTTTGATGTAAAGGCTAGTTGAATGTTTTTGATTGCATTGAATTTTATTCTATACCTTTTGTTTCTCATTATTTTTACATCATATTTAGGAGCTCTTTTTGAAGACACTTTTTGGTTTAACGTTTTTCAAATTTCTTTGTAACTATAGTGATTGAGATAAAATCAGACACCAATTTAGCTGATGCTATGAAAATATTGTCCAAGCAAACAATTCTAAGTGCACCTATGGTGAATGTTGATGCACCTGAGGATGCAAATTAGATTGACAAATGTTTGAACCAGAGTTCTCCGATCTCAGGATATCTACGTGGGGCCCAAGGTTATGGCGTTGATGCTTCACACCGATCTATGTTCACAGTGGGGCGACCATAGCCTGACATATGTTTCTTTTGCTCTCCCCAGGTTTTGAACCCCGATCCTGACCCTTAAGACCTTATTAGGGAGTAACCTAGTACCATCTGGGCTAGAAGTTCAGATGGTACCAAGTTACTCCCTAATAAGGTCTTAAGGGTCAAGACCGGGGTTCAAAACCTAGGGAGAGCGAAAGAAACATATGTCAGGCTATGATTACCCCACTGTGAACATAGATCGATGCGGAGCATCAACTCTAGAACCTTGGGCCCCATATGGATATCCTAAGATCGGAGAACTCTAGTTCAAACATCAAAAGGAACCCTTTTTGAAAGATATCTTCCTAGGCCCTTTAACACTACACACCACCATAAATATTCTCGCAGGATATACAAGTGGACAAAGTAGGAAAGGATTTCTTTCACCTTTTGTAGCACTCGAACCCCAGACCTAGCCCTTTTAGCCTGGGAAGCATGCTGCTATCCTCTGGACTACTAGCCCAGATGGTACCAACTTTCTTCCCAAGGTTTACTTAAGGGATAGGTCTTGGGTTTGAGTGCTGGAGAGAGCGAAACATGTGTCAGGCTGAGGCCGCCCTACTAGTATATAAACTAGCTTGAGCAATGTCGTAGTCCTGGGTCCTATGTGGATATCCTGAGATGTCTTGTGCCTCCACTAAGTTAGGCGTAGTTCAAATAACAGATACATAGGCATTGTTGAGTTTGTAGGAATTATTGTGTGGGTTCTACATCAGGTAATCACCATATGTTTTTTATTATTGTATTAGTTGGAATACATGTTTTTTTTTCAATTTAACATATTGTGGTCAATTCAAATGAGACTAAATAGGCTTTATGTTTTCTAATTTTTCTCATATTTTGTTATTATATTTGTGGTGGGGAAGGAGGAAACTGATAGATAACATGGTGTCTTTCTTGTGGATAGTTGGAACCTCCATCTCCGAACAATCCAGATATTTCAACTGTTGTTACAGCAGCAGCTAATGGAATGATTCATGCTCTTGAACTTGGCGACTTAGATCCTGAATATTCAACAACACGAGGAAGCTTTTTTGAGGCTTTGACTTCATTTGAATATTATAAGAACACAAATGTTTTATTTTATAGAGCTATTATAACCATTTCACTTGTACTTATCAAATTTTGATTGTGTATATAAACCTATATGTACGTTCATGATATTTCAGGGTCATTTTGATGTGCTCCATTTCTAGCTTTGTAGAAATCTAACTCATTAATAAATTATTTATTAATTTATAGTGATTTATATCTGTTACTTGATGACTATATAAGAATGAAAAAAATGACATTCAGATTTTTAAATGTTTAAGTTAATAATATATTTGTAATATTAACGGAATAAAGTAAAAAAGTGTACATGATAATTTTAGCATGAAGTAATCTCATTGGTATTTAAAATGCAATGGGTAGGTTTATGTTTTGAATTGAAATTTGGGGAATAATTGGGCTTAATTATTTTAAATGATTTCAAATTTGGATCGATTCAGGTATTACCTATTGGTCTTTGATCTAAATTATTGATCCGTTTTGAGTATTATTTTAGTTTTTAAAAATATTCAAAAAAAAAAAAAAAGTAAATGAACCTAATTGGTCTGTCTCGCACCTACCCGAACGAGCGAGTACTCACGGAGCACTAACACCCATTACGTTAAACTTGCCACCCTAGAGATACCATTTGAAATACCATGAATTTCAAGCGACAAAGAACAATTTAGTTCATATTAATAAAGCTATTTTGGCATTTATTTTGATTTTTTTTTTAAATAAAAAATAATTAGATTCCAAAACAGGTTACGGTGTGATGCAAGGTAAATAGAAATGGTTTTGTTTGTTGGGTTTTGGAACGAGAGAGAGAGAGAGAGAGAGAGAGAGAGAGAGAGAGAGAGACAAAAAAAAAAGGCAGAGGTGGGGAAGATGAGAAAGATGGAAAAGGACGTGTGCATGGGAAGTGATTAGGTTTGGGTCATTCATCTGTTGCTTTCACACTTTTAAAGAGAGAAACTGATCGAGGACTCTCTATTTAATTTTCTTGGATTTCTACAATTCTATTTCATTTTCAAAAATTAATATTTTTCTAATTCTTGCTTCATAAACAAACTCTATCATATATTCATAATAACATCTAATCAAAATATTTTGTGGTTAATGTCACTGGGCATTGGACAAGGCTCCTATTTTCTGCAGCTACTACTATTAGATTCGGGACTCTAGCTCTCTGCTATTCTGCTCTTTATTTTGTTTCCCAAACTCCAACTAGTTTTCTCATTCCACTTTGGGTTTCATGTAATTTGTCTTTTTAAAATAGTATATATTATAAATATATACCTTATCAAAATGTAGAGTGTTCCTATAATTGATTCAGATGAAGGAAAGATAATTAAAATTGTTACACAATCTGCAATCATTCACATATTAGCTGAATGTGCTGGACTTCAGTGGATTGAGAGTTGGGGAACCAAATATCTCTATGGACTTGGTCTTCCCATGATGCATACTGATCATATTTTAAAGGTATATATGACTATTTTCATTTTTCATCTGAATTTGGTGTTTGTGTTGAGAGTCATCAATACATTGAATTTGAATTTACACATTTAAACGTTTAAAGTGAATGAAAAAAAATTCGTGTCTATTATCTCTCCAAGGTTGACATAACTTGTTGGAGGTGTATGAGGATGAACAAGTGCTCCAAGAATTTTGGCTGATGTGTAAAAAGAGGATTGGAGGAATACCAGTGATTGAAGTGGTGGTAACAAGGTAGTAAGTAATATAAGTTCAAAAGATTACGCAAGGGAATAATAATAATTTAATGATTTTTACTATTAAATAATAAAGATGTTCGAATTGAAAAATCATGTACACTTGTTTTTTTGTAGATTACACAACAAAATGATGGAGTCATGTGTGGTTACTTTTGTCATAAAATTTATGAGCAAAATCATCTCAAATATCAACACGTCAATTAAAGATATGGTAATCTTTTTTACTAATATACTCTTTTAACACATAAGTTATTTTTGGGAATTCATGATATTATATTCTAATTTTGAATTTAAATACATGTAATTATTTGGCTAGAATAATTCGAGTTATGATATGTAAAGTTTTGGTGATTTACGAGAAGAATGAGCGCAACACATGCTTGAAATTATAAGATCACAATAAAGAATATGATGATATTGAATAACGTAGGTATCTTATAATATTTAGTGATATTGTAATTAAGTTAAATAAATATGTACTGTATATAAATTATTTTTTGTTATAAATTTAGTTCTTAAATAATTAATTAATATTTTATTTTTTTTAATTAATAGAATGTATTTAAAAACTCTTTTAAATATATTTTGGTTATTTATGTTGTTATGTGATCGAAAACATGTAGTGAGGCTAGCAGAAAATAACCCAAATATGTTTAACAAGGGTTATAGCATTTTAAGTGAGTTCTATCCGTGAACCGACTTTAAATTTTAACTCACCTTATTTTATATCGATTCACCCATCCGACATAAAATCTCTTTTAACTCGATTAATAACCAACTTAAAATCCATTCTTTCTAGTAGTGGTTAATTTGACTCTTCTTTGGTTACTTAGTGCTTCAAAACCTAACCTGTGTGTTCTAATGTGAAATTCATATCTGAGCCAATGGAGGCCGAGTATGAGTAAGAGTGAGCTTGTAACAAGTTGATAATGATAGTGGTGAAATTAGATAATTGTGATGGTGGTGGCAAGGATAGATGGAACTAACTAGGATGGTCATAGATGATGCATGCCTAGTATTTTGACTTCATTCTTCAATTCCTTCGTAGGTAAAAATATTAAGCTATATATACTCAATAACATTTTTTTCTACAATACTCATTAACTTTAAATTAATTATTAAATATATCATACTAAATGTAATGGTTGTTTATTTATTCATAATTTTGATAAACCTTGATTTCAAACTCTAAAAGAATTTGCACTGGTTTAAAAACTTTACTTGTTTTTCTAATGAATTAAATAAACAATCCTAAACACTAACAATTTTGGTTGAAAACGATTGTGAATTTTTAAATTCTTAAACAAACTAAAATGAAGCGTGTAAATTCTTGTGATGAATTAAAATAGTTGAACAAGTATTAGAGATTAGCTAGCTAACCACTCATAGGTAAAACCGATTAAATGATTTTCATAATGGATTTCAAAAGTTAAAGTTATTGATTTTTTCTATTTAAATAAAAGAACCTTCAATTCTCATAGTTAGTCCCCAAGATATAAATACTCAATTAATTTTTTAATTGGATTTTAATTCGTCAATTTGTCATCCGAAAGAAAATAATTTAACACAAGTCAATGTCATTAAATTAGACTATTGTTTATAATTACACAACTTAAAGATAGATGATATGTCTAATATCTAGTTCTAAAATACTCACTTTGTTCACAAATTAAAATGACCAATAATAATTCATAGATAAAGGTAAGAAAAACTACGAATAAAAAATAATTCAACTTTATTAAAATAAAATCATTTAAAGGTTCATTCGCTCGTATAATCAAAAATAATATCCCACACAAAATTAATCTATCATAATCAAATTAATAATAATCAATTCAATTATGCAAGTGGTAATTTAAATTTAAAGAATGATAAAATATAACAATTGAAATAATACCGCTTTTGATAACCTATCAAAAATCCTTTGGAGTTGGTTGATCTCAGTTAGATTGTGTATATATTAATTCTGTGAATATTTCTTATTTATTTCCTTTCTTCATTAGGATTATTTTATTTCCTTAATTAGAACATATTTTTGTACAAATACACAATTAGGGATTAATGAGAAAATATGCTTTTCAGAATTAATTTGGTATCGGAGAAAAACAAAGAAAGGGAGGGAAAAAGGAGAAGCAAAAAGGATCATCTCGTCAAATAGGCCACCTACATGTGAAGGTAGTGTTGACTATTTTTCCTAGATGAGGCTTCCATTTCAAAAAAGATAACCATACCCAATTTGGAAGGGTTATATTATCTTCTATTTTGGTAATCAAATTGGTTTGATTTGATTTTCCTAAATCTTTTATTGCTTTTTGGATCCTCTATATGTCTCAAGCATGGAGTAGTCGTGGTATAGCATGCCATACTAAGCCCAAAATATTTTGATTATTTAGATGAGTAACCTAGGGCTTAGTTTTGCAAATTGAGTCACTCAATGAAGAATATAGTTTTAAATAGACCCTAGCATATCACAATCTTTTCTAAAAAATAAAGGTGGTGATATTATCTTACTTTTGGTTTATGTTGATGACATGATTGTTACAGGTAGTAATGAAAGCGAGATAGAACAATTATGTAGCTATTTGGCCAAGGAATTTGAAGTGAAGGACCTAGGGAATTTGAAATACTTCTTGGTATTGAAGTCTCTTTGTCTAAACAGAGATTCTCCCTCTCTTAACTGAAATATATCTTAGATCTATTGGTTAAAACTTATAGTTCTTCCAAACACACCTATTAATGTGAATCATGGTTTA
This sequence comes from Hippophae rhamnoides, assembly GCA_033030585.1. Lineage (NCBI taxonomy): Eukaryota > Viridiplantae > Streptophyta > Magnoliopsida > Rosales > Elaeagnaceae > Hippophae > Hippophae rhamnoides. Next base: position 42,433,452 of record CM065436.1, on the reverse strand, counting down.
ATTATGGATCTTGATCAAATTTCAACTGACAAGGAGAGATATCAGAGTTTGGTAGGAAAATTGATGTATCTGACTCATTCTTGACTTGATTCATCTTATGCATTTACTGTGGTAAGTCAACGCATGCATAATCCAAGTGAATGGCACATGGACACTATAAACCGGATCTTGACGTATTTAAAGTCATCTCGAGGCAAAGTTGTCTTGCTCTCAAAACATGGACACCTAGAAAGTATGGGTTACACTGATTCTAAGTTTATAGATTCTAAAATGAATAGAAAATCTACTTTTGCGCACCTTATATTCATTGAAGGAAATTTGGTGCATTAGAGGAGTAAGAAATATAACATGGTATCATTGTCTAGTGCAGAGGTTGAGTACTGTACCCTTCATCATGGCATTATGAATCTTACCTGGTTAAAGATTTTGACGAATAAGCTTGATTTTGGCCCTACACAGTCTATGACCTTGCTCTATGATAATACTACCACAATTGTAATTGCTAATAATTCAGTGCAACATGACTAAACTAAATATATTGAACTTGATAGAAACTACATGAAAGACCATTTGGATGTTGGTGCCATTAGAATTCCATACTTCAAGAGTAGTGATCAATTAGCTGAAGGTATGACATGGCATTGCAAGAAATTCTTTTCACACTTTATTATCCAAGTTGGACATGTGTGATATCTATACTTCAATTTGAGGGGGAGATTTAAATTGTATATACATTAATTCTGTGAATATTTCTTATTTATTTTATTTTATCTTCTTCTTCAAGTTCTTAAAAAAGCTTCATAGATGGAAGTTCTCTCTCTAATTTTGTGTCTAAAGAGGGTGGAATTTAGCTAATCCTTTTCAAAAATGATTTATAATGTATTTATAGATTATGTTTTAGAAAGAAAAAAAGCATAACTTTTCACGAGGGGATTTTTGGCTAAAAAATGGATACGAACAACAACATGAAAATTTTCATGTCTCGACACATGACAAATTTTAGCACCCTATGCAAAAACTCATGGCTATGATGCCATGGCATGAAATTCTTCATACCTTGGTGTGGAAACAATGCCTAGTTAAATGCCTCGACGCGTTTTTTGATTCATAGTGGCTTGATGTTTGTTCGTCTCGACTTATCTAGGTTGTCATTTTTTGTCATGTTTTCACTTTTTTTTCTTGTTTTAGTCTCGAATTCCTCCAAAAACTCATGAACCTATACAACACAAAATCCCTTCCAAAATAACAAATTCCTAAAATTAAATATAAAATTAATGCTTAAAAGTATAGAAAACTATAGATCAAAAATATGTTTATTAATGAAACTCTATGCTAGAGAGGACCAAGTTTCCATTTCTCAATTCTATTTATGCATACAGGACTACATGTTATGTATAAACTAACATGTAATTTTAGGGTCAATTTGATAATGTACAATATATAATGCTATTTTAGAGCTTCAATACAAATTGAACATAAGACTCTTTTAGAAATTACTCAGCAGCAATATAGGATTTAAATTCAACACTAGGTACACAATGACCTAGAGGGGGGGTGATTAAGTCACTACTTAAAATTATTTTGCTACAATATAAACAAACAAACAACTCACACTAGAAATAAATTGCAGAAAAATAAGCAAATAAGAACAATCCATGGTAGAATAAAGTAGAAAAGAAGTAAATGTGTTCCAATCATCTCAAGACCTCCTATGTGTGAAGATATTTAGTAATACAATGATTGTATTAACTCAGCATGCGATCATATAAAACACAATAATATAATGTAGCAAAACCACATAAACTCCTCACCTATATGGAAACATCCACAAGTTGCATAAAAACCACCAATATCAAAGCAATTTACTAATAATAAATCAACAATTGGCAACTTACAGATATAAAAGAAAATATACCTTTAATAGTTGACGCACTCTTCTCAAATGAGCCTAATGCTACCATGCTATCAACACATCACTCAATCCAAATAAATCCAACTCATCGTGGAGCTTTACCACTAAGTGATGCGATTAATCACCTACAACTTAATATAGTGAAAAAATCATAGATAAATGCCACTGCAATGCACATGTACCTAAATGATAAGGATAAGTAGCTTCTATTGTACCCAAACTTTAGTCCATTTTACACAATGGTGTTGAACTTTTTTCTTTACACAATAGCTAGTACTCAGACTTTTATCTCATTTACACATAACTTTTTTGTAATTAAGTTTTGTCATATTAGTTAATTAACACTAATTAAGTATTTCCACGTCAACCAGTTAATATTAATTTACTAATGTGGTAAACTTAATCACAAAAAAGGATTTATGTGTAAAGGAGATAAACATTTGGTACCATTGCGTAAAGAAAAAATTTAGACATCTTTGTATAAAATTAACCAAAATTTAGGTACCTCAAGATCAATTTAGCCCAAATAATAATCATTGCAAAGAAAGAGTTGGTTTCATGATTTAGCTAATAAAATCTATAGAGGAAAATTACTAGCATTCTTCCATAACATTAAGATCCTAAGAGTATTCAAGATCCTCATAAAGATGCTTAACAAATATTAGGAGCTCCTAGAAGCTCTTGGATGCTAACAGTGGCTTATTATATCTCTAAAGAGATATCATATAGCTCCTCGCAATAGGCAAGATTCTCCAAGTACCTCGATCATCACCAAGGATGAGCCTCGATAGGCTTAGACCTTGATAGATGCCGACAAAGAGCTTCTAATTGCTCTCATTAGCCACCTATCAATTAAGAACGACTCCTTCAAATATCACAATACCTTCATGAGCCTCTAAAGTAATCTCCATTGTCTTAGGGACCTCAAGGAACTCAGAGCCAATGAAAATCTCCACAATGTTGTTCACTTAAACAACATAACATCTTACATGTCTCCAAAAATGAGCATATCAATTCCTAACATCTAGTACAATGTCCTCTCAAAAGTTCTATCATCAATAGAAATCCTCCTCATGATCAATTAGATAACTATGTGGGATTTCCACTCCTTATTTGATCCTAATATGAACAACTAGCAATCCTAACTAACAAAGGAGATCATTTCCAAACTCCTCCAAACTCAGCTTATACAAATCACTATAAAAGAGAAATACAATCACCAACTAAGGTACATTGAATCTCCTAGATAACCCTAAGAATAACTTTGATTCCATAAACAATCAAGAGCACTCAAAATCCTAGAAGAGACATACTCAACCCTCTTCCACTGATCACCTAGTTGACTTGAGCATTAGAGTCCAATTGGAAGCACCAACCCTTTCATGTGGTCTTCCTTTGGGTTCTAACATTTTCTACTCTCTTTCGTATTTTGAAGAAACTAAGCAAAAACCTACATCAACAAAATGCATACAAAGATTGAAGCATGGAGAAGGCTTACACTCTCTACGGCTAAATGTTGGTGTTTGACATGTTTGGGGAATTAAAGTATGTTCATTCACTTCTTTTAGATCTATGTGGTTGAAATAGTTTTTGTACGACTTGACAAAAGCCATTAGAAATTTATTTTGTTTTGGAAAGCTAGATAACTCAAACTGGTCCAATTTGCTTGATGGGATTATTATCATCTTTATAGGAAGGGGTTCTTAGTTTACAAGATCTCATTCTCTTAAATGATTCCACATTGCAAAATTTTTGTTGGCTAGTTATCACAAGAAAATCTAGCACCTTAATTTTTTCGTAGATGATACTTGACCAAGAGTAACGTTCAATGGGGTTACTATGTCTGCTCCTTAGTTTGGTGTTATTTGTAGTCTCATTGTTTGGCTCTCATTAAGGAATCTAGATGGTTACTTGGCAAAGATTGTTTAGTGTTATTTTGGATTGATAATTGGTTGGGCACTCCTCTTATTAAAAGGGTATGCAGTTCCCCAATTGACCTACCAATGAATGCGTTAGTGAGGAGTTACTTGTAAGTAGATGATTGGCATCTATTACAATCTTTAGAGGATTCTTTTTTCTAATATATTCTTTACGAGCTGTTTGAGAAATTAGAAAGTTAGGGCATGGCCATTGGGCATTTCATTCTACCTTCTAAATCCATTTTATTTTTGCATGTTATTGAAAGCAAACTTCTTATGACCGCCAGGCCAAGAAGATACGCAATCTTTCCCTTCTAGTAATTACCTATGTGGCTTTTTTGAGTTAAACTTCTCTCATCTTTTTTAAGTTTTTATTTTGCAAGTCCACTCTCCATTGATAGGTGGACATATGTTATAATGATAGACTTCATGTCATAGATCAATAATTTACGAAAAGTAAGATTATTTCATTCATCTTGGTAATTTGGATAATCATAAAAGATTATGTTAAAATTTGTAATATAATTAAAATTGATACGGTAGATAATTATTTATTAAAATAATAAAATTTATTTTTAAGATTAGTTATAATAATAATACTAATTTATATTAAATTGACTTTATTTTTAATAAATAGAGGTAAGCGGAATCTGGCAGGGCAAATGATTTAATTTCATATCCTTAACGGGACTCCACAAAGTAGATTAGATCGGACTAGTTGTGAAATATTGAATTAGAATTAAAATTAAATTAATGTGAAATATTGAAACATGATGGCCAATTTTATGTATGCTGATCGAAGTGTGGTTCCACTGTTCTCACCTAATTGTGCTCTCATTAGTCATTACAAACTTTCAACGGTAAGAAAATTCATTTCTCTAGGCAATTTGATTGTCATTGTCCCAAATTTACCGCTCATATCTTTAAGCCTCATGTTATAAAGTTATAGCAATTTTTCTCATATTAAAAATCATACATTTATTTTCTAAGAATAAAAAATATATATATATATATATATATATATATATATATATATTTAAAGGAAGTTAAAAATAAAATTTCAAAGAAATTATTGCATACAATTAAAGCTATTGTTATACCCGCCAAACTTACTAAAAGAATATGTTTCTTTTAAAATATACAATAATAAATGTTTTTATATAAATACTTATTAGGTAAGCTTGAGTCTATTAATGTACGATACTACTAGTAATAGAGATGTCAAATGAGTTAAATTGATACTATTTATTTAGATTAAGCTCACATATCAATTCATTTAAATTTTATTTTGAGTTGTATTCAACTCATATCATTTTTAAATGAGTTAGATCAAACAACTCACTAACTCATTTACATGTTTAAAAAATAAAAAAATAATTATATTAATATATATAAAATTTTATATAAAGACATAAATGTTAATATAAATATTATATTATGTTTATATTTTTGTAAAATAAGAATAAAATACTAACTTTTAATTAAGTTTTTGAAAGAATGATCATTAAGTCCATTATTTTTAACAAAAATGCACTTTAGACCCATTTTTATTAAATTAGACAATAAAAATCTGTTACATTTATTAAAAAAAATCACAAAAATCTATTTTATAAAATAATAGGCTTGTGCTGTCCCGATTTCAAAGTAGACAACTGGATAACATAATTTCATTGCTTTAAAAAATCGATTTCTACCATCTTTTTGTAAATGTGGTAAAATTTTACTGACCCATACCTAATAATTAAAGAATTAAAGTGCACTTTTCTTAAAAATAAAGTATTTAAACTACCTTTTTTTCTATGTTTTTTTTTTCAGAATAACATTATAATAAATTATATTTTACCAAATACGTTTTATTAAATAAACTAATTTATTTGAACTTAAGAGTTATATGAATTAAACTTTGCAATAACATATTAGATAAATCATAAATAAGTTATGTTGAATGGTTGAGTTAATAACTAAAATAATCATAATTATATTAATACAGGTGTCAATTTTGAAAATACTACATAATACGATTCGTTGAACTTAATATATAAATAAATTATTATGAGACATTCAGACTGAGAGATGCAAAAGAAAACAAAATATAACCATTATATATTTGAAGTGTAGCTTTTTAAACCCACTAATCTTGATGTCAAAAACTCTGATGGGTTTGCCTGACAATTCTAGTGCAAAGCAAAAGGAATCACACAATGCCTCAAAACATACAAAAGTCTACTACTAAATTATTAGTATCATTAATTATTTAACCTTATAAGGTTATTTTTTATGCGCACAATTGACTATGTGATACACAAATATTTAAATATTTAAAAAATAAAATCATCCAAATTTATTACCTTTAATAAAAATACATTATAAATCTGTACCTATTAAATAAGACCGTATATTTCCAGATAAAATGACACATTTTCGACACCTTTAAAATGATCACAGAAGTCCATTTTATAAAAATAATAGACTTTATATTACCACATTTCTTGTAAAAGTAACTATTTTTTGATAATTTTTTTGACCTATACTACCTCACTTAATAAATATAAGATTAAAATATATTTTTATTACATATAAAAAACTTCAACTACCCTTTTTCCAATAAATATATGTATATAAAGTAGCAATGTTCGCAGCTCAATTCCCATTTGGAAACTCAAACCTCATAGATCAAAAGAATTTAATATGGTGAGGTACTCATGGAATGAGATGACAAGTGTGGAAGGTGATGGTGCATTACTAGTGTTTTGGTTAGCTTTGCTCTCACTTTCTCTTCTCTCGGCCATAATATTCTCTTATGCTGATGGTGTATCCAAAGAAAAAGCCTCCATTGCTGACACCGAGTTCTATGGTGGTGGATGTGCAGCTGGGTGTGGTGGAGGATGTGGTGCATAAACTGTTTTTTTTTTCTTTCTCAAACTACAAGAAAATCTTAACAAATTAACCTAATCATCTAAACAAGAGAACTTTAGATTACAACTTCCTTCATAAACTTTTGACTGCTTTATTTATTAATGTTACTAGTGTAACACATTTCCTCTAATAATTGTACTTCATGGCCTTGGATTTTGAATTCCCAGGGGAAGGAAAAGACATTTAAGAAGATTTCATGCAACATTAAAGGCTAGCTAATTTTTACAAGTGTACGTAAAGTATTGCATGACTTCTCATTGCATTACCCGAATGCATACATAATTTATTCCAAATTACTATATGTCTACAATCATTATCATTTTTATTTCTTGAAAAAATCACAAAAACTTGTAAAACAAAAATAGCGCTTCACACCAGCTAATCATATCTATTAACTAAAGATATGCCATATTTTTTTAGTTTTAAGTTTTAAGGTTTGATTATCTATAAGTACCACATTTCTTTACACATTCTTTGGTTAATCCGCCACTTCTATTGCAGGGTAGTGGTTGGGTTGAAATTTGATTTGCATAAGTTGAAGGGAGAGTACTTCTAAAATCAGCCAACCATTCATACACACAATAACTTTATTACAACCAAAGGTGGATCCATATGGGATGACAAATATACTTACGTGTAATACTAAATTTTTAGGTTTAATATAAATGATTATATACAAACTACATACATTAAATTGAATTATGCTTCCTAAATTTTAAACTTCTAGGTTTTTATCACCAATAACTCTACAAACTCAATAATTTGGGTACTTAGATAAAAATACATATATCATGACGTTTTCTTTAAATAAAAAACTGGTAATATTTAAGAAACAAGTAATAATACTATTTTTTTTACAGTTTATATGATGCCATTCATGAATTAAAATTCCCAAACTATTATTTGTATCCAAGGTAGAGCAAAGTACTAGTTGAAATCATCTCATATATACTGCTATAAGTGACCAATTTTCCTAACAATTGCTACTTGAAATTAACATGCAAGCATTGTCCTAGCTCTACATGTATTTCTTGCATATCTTCTACACCAATCGATATATTCTCAATTCCTATCTATCCATTTCCTTCAAATAAAATGATAGATTCGATTGGTTGTACAAGCTAATCTTTAAGTCACTATTTCTTATTCTCCATGTATAATTGATTATGTAACATAAAAGCAAAGTAGAGATCCATGTTGATTTTTGATTTGCTGTCTGGTTAATTAGAGTGATCCAAATATTTTTAGCTGCATAATAATACAAAAAGAAAAGTTTTATAAAGTAAATGAAGTATAAACCATTGGCTAGTCTATGCAGGTATGTTTGTTACACATTAATAAAACTCTAAAACTCTGAACATATAATTTTTGGACAATCATATATTTATCTAATTGTAAAATGAAATCCTATTATGTAGAATATAAATCATACAATTTTGTAAAAATTTATCACCAATAATGTGTGCGTCTAAAATATACTTGATATTTTACTCAATATTAAATTCTAATTTTAAAATTATGTCTTGACTATTTCTTTAATTTCAAATTAAATATTTTTTTAAATGTAAGAAAAATATTTAAAATTATTAATTATTGATTAAAATATATTTTTATAATGAAATTATTTTAATAGGTAAAAAAATATATAAAACAAATTAGATACTATTTAAATATAAATTGTTTTTTTAATTAAAATATTTACAATCATTTTTATCCATGTTATTCAAGTTGTCACCAAACACTACACAATAATTAAAATACAATTCAATTTAATTCAATCCAATACAATTATATTATACTTAACATGATGCACCAAACATACTCTAAGATTATATTTGATAGTAATTTTGTTAAAAATAATTTCAAGCACAGCACATTCAGAAGGAAGCACATATAATGTGCTTTTATCAAACATGCACAAACTTTTTTTTTGGAACACTTCTGACAATAATTTGATTTGGTCTTGCAACGCTTTAACAGGATCTCAATAACAGAAATAAACGGACAATTAGAATGACAATGTATTGTATTCCATACCCAAAGTTCAAAATCAAGGAGTTGTGAACACCTCTAGAATGTTTCAATGTTGCATAAGTGAATATAATTATGTAAGAGAGCATTTTTGTTTTTGGGTTTTTTTTATTCAAATCAATTTGAATTACTGGCTTTATTGATAAGACATTGGTAGCAGGACAGAGAGCAAAGCTCCACAGCTCAAATTCAAAACAACTACCAACAGCAAGAAAAAGAAGCATGCCACCAACGTAACCTAGTTAGAGACTAGACCATTATAAAATACCAGAAACATGCTCCTCCTCAAAGTGCATCACTTCATTTCCAAAAACAACACCATTACACGCCATCCAAACATGTCAAAGCCCCATATACTCAAAGTCAGTCAAACAAAACATTTAAGACGAACCCAGGATTGCAACGTACCGTGAGGGCAAAGAGTAATCAAAACCTCAGAAGCAATAACACATCCAAACATAAGATGAACCAAGGTGATGCAGACCAAAATGCATTCACAGAATAATTGAACAAAAGTTATCAATTACTAATATTTATTATCAAACAAAGAAAAGTTCACAATAACAATGCAAATAAGCCTATTTGTAGGTAAAAAAAACTAGACTCAAATTCTAATAAATCTTATCCTAATCTAACAATAAACCCTAATATAATAAGAATTGTCAAAAGAATAAAACATTAAAATATAAATCTTAATTAATCTAAAAGTCTAATAATTCTCTAATTATATCCTGCATTACAAGGTCTCCTCCCCACAACAAAATACACTTTATCATCACCTTCTACCCTTGGACATCTCTTTTTAACTCTATCTCGTGTGGTTACCTTCATGCATACAATGCCAAATGAAATGTCTCGTGGACATAACTTTAGGCCATAGTTATTTAATTCACATCCAAAAAAATAAGATTTCACAAAACAAAGTTCTTTTTTTCCCTCCCAATCTAAATTGGAACCGGATAACTCTGATGGATAAACAACATCAAGTCACACTGAAACCATTTTGATCAAAATGCAGTCAACCTTAAATGCAAATTTATTGTTTTTGCGATTGATCAAGAAAAGAACCTTAGAAGCATCTCAGGACCAACCTAAAGTTTTTGGTCATTCCTGCCTCTAATGTACTTCTAAAGAGAAGGATTCAAAAGAAAAAAAGAAAGATTCTATTAATCAACTTGAAGTCAATCTTTCTCTGGGAGAGATATTTCTATTACTACCACTAAAGTATCAATCCCACCAACTATTCTAATTAATATGAACAAAAAAAAAGGGGGGTTCAGAATTGATTGCTAACTATTTTGAGCATTTAGTGATCCAGTTCCTTACTATTCTAATTAACACATACGAGAAAACACTATGTGTTCTTTTAACGTGCCAACAAGCACAACTCTCTTGCGTGGATCAATTGATTCATGTGATTTTGGTTTACAACTACTTTGTTTTATCTCAAAATATTGATATTAGATGAGGAAAAAAAGTACTGATAAAATTGTGAAATATGTAACAAAGACACTGACATGGGCGTATCAATAAAAACGATTAACTTTCATGATAACAATACGTAGGAGAGATCTCAAAATAGACAATTTAATAGTCTATTTTCCTTATTAGCAAAAAAAATAAATAAATAAATTACATACGAGAGTATTTTTCTCAAAATCTATTAAGTGAATAATGAAACTAATATTTGCACTGCATCAGAGAAATTGCAGAACACAAATCGTTCAAATATTAAAAGAAAATGCATAAAATAACAAGGAAAATTTTGACAGAGAAAATATACTATTTTGAACTCTCCTAATGCAGCTTATTGCCATGATTTGATGCTTGAGAAGATTGGTGAACTAGCACACGTTTTAGCTTATTAAAAAAATTCAAGTTCATTTATATCATAAATGAGTTGTAAAATTGACAAGGAAATGTAAGTAAAAAGAGATACTTGGTGCATCAACCACAAGGTTTGCCACAACAATATTTACCTTTGCAAAGTACACTGAAGCTGAAGACGGAAGAAGATTATCTTGAGCAGTAACTTATGGAATGATTCAGTATATGTCATTACTAAGGATGGTTGATTCTAAAAAGGGAAAATGCCAACTTTATTCATTTACGGTGCCATCAATGAGCAAAAAAACACATGGTAAAAAAGCTAGGGTGGAGATCCTGGTCAATATAAGACAATTTGGAATGATATTGTGAGAAAACGAGGTTGTCAAATGTACCGAGCTTTCCAATTTTTTTTTTTTTAATAAAGTGGTTTAGTAACATTTTCAGTAGAATTGAGATGAATGTAATATGAGGCAATTGATAAGGTAAAAAATAATCCATTGAAAGGTCATGCTATGTTGGCTTGCATATTACAAATATAAAAGGTATTTTCTTCATGCAAACAACACAAGCAACAATTTACTAATATGTTTAGCCCTCCGTTGTATGTTTAAAACTCTAAACTAACACTTCAAGTTTTATTTTATTATTATTAGCTGATATGATTGTGGAGGTGAAGAGTTCATATGAAAATAGTACTCTGGAATTAATGAAGCTAACAATCATGTACAATCTTATTTATTTGGCATCAGAATGTGAGTGAAATTGAAGCACATTCAAGAAGGTAAAACGACAGTAATTTGCAGGGATACATCTAAAATTCAAAAATTTTAAGTTCTAAGTGAGTTGTATATTGTATCTTAATCCATTTTTCCCAAAAAGGGGATAAAACGTGAAACTACGCCCTAAAGGATTGAAAACATTGTACCAGCCAGTACCTTATTGGGAGGAAAAAAAACATAAAAAGGCCAATAAAAATAAATAAATTAAAACTACTAGTTTTGGAGGGTCACTCATAATGATCTGACCTTACCTTACACATTTGAAAAGGATCCCACCTCGCCATAATCTGACTTTATACAAGCAAAGCTCCACTGAGGCCCAGGCTGACCATTTAACAACTTTCAATCAAATGCTAAACAACTCCAAGAATATATATCGCCACTTAGCAGGAAATGGGGAAGAATCAAAATTAACAATATATCAATTATGTTACATGAACTCTTCAATTTTCGTTAAGTACCGTGTCCAAGAAAGTGACATGGAGATGAGTGCGGATACTCGACACTCCAATTTAATATAGATTTTAAAAAAATATTGAGAAAAATAGACACTCGGTATCATAAAAGAGTCCGTATAACATAGGATATCAATACGTTTCTAGCAAAAAAGTAGATCAACTAGTAGAGCACTTGAATTGTTGAAGATGACAGTGTAGCTGGAAGCATGGTAATAAAATTGATGGGATATAAAAAACCCCTAGATTATTATCGCTTTGATAGTTCAGAGAGAATAAGAAACTGTTTGGATGCAAACTAGCAATTTAATAAAAGTTTTACAAGTGTTTAACCAAAAGCAATTTTATTCAAAAGGGGTGACGTGTTTGGTAAAAAAAATAGTTTTGAAAAAAAATCGGAAAATTATCTAAGATAATAACCCTAAAACTTTTAACAACAAACACAATATCCCAATAACATTGAACAAGATTTAATTGATCGAAGTTCAACATGTAACAGACTCAAGCTGGCCAGAGTTCAACCTCAAACGGAATCAAACTAGCCTGAGTTCAATGTGAGATGTTTGAGTTGGATCTTCTCTATTTAGTAAAAATATACGTTTTAAGGGTGTTATTTTTATAGTTACAAGTTTTTAAAGATACTATAAATGTTATTTTCCCAATAAAATAATTCTAGGTGTTTTTAATTGCTATAATTACTAAAGAGACTTACTATTAAAGAATTTGGATATTTTGTCATTTTGGAAGGAGCAAAATTAAAAAGGTGGATATTGAAAACTGTTAAAAAAGGGTTTCAAGTCAAAATGGTCATGTCATTCCAGGTAAATGACACATTAGTCATTTAGGTGAGTTCATTTAATTCATTAATGACTGAAATTTCTAGAAGTCTTAGTACAGTAGAAACTTTTAAGTGAACATAAGAAATCTTATATATATTTTGCTCCAGTACTACAAAATAACATGTAAGCGAGCAACAATTAGGGTGGGGCACAGTTAAGAATTTGGGTTCATTAGATAATTCCAATTCTTATTTTATCAAATTAAGTGAACGAGGTATGTACATCAATTATTACAACATTTGAATTGATGTAGGCGACACTGTAACTGAAAGCATGTATTATAAATTTGCAGCACATATTTGTTCTCCTACAATCTACCACCTATTGGAAATCTGCCAACAGCAAATGAATTGAACCAAAACATATTCTAGCAAAATTCTTGTATATGTGACCAAAAATTAAAGAAGAATGTAAGGATGAGTGTAGTCCCCTTCCTTCTCAATGAAGAAGATTGTTCACCATCCATTTGCTTTAGGACATGAAGAGCCAGCAAAAATAGAACTTGATATTTGCTGCATGCTCCTAAATCCCTTCTAATTTTCTGATAATTAAGTCAAATACAAGCAAAAAAAGAATGCTCTTATTGAGCCGTTTATTATTATGATAGGTATCAAGTGGAAGTACAATGATGTATGCAGTCATCCTAAGAGACTGATAGACTTAAACCTTGTTCCTACATGACCCCATCAATTCCATCAGGCACTTTAAAAACTAGCAGTTTTAATATAAGTTTTACAAGTGTTTTAACCAAAATAATTTTATTGAAAAGTGGTGATAGGTTTGGTAAAAACAAATATAAAAAGACATACTTTTGGGATGGAAAAATAATTAGGAAATTATCTTAAATAACAACCCTAAAACTTATAATAAAAAAAAATAACACTCCAATAACATTGAACGAAATCAAACTGACTAGTGTTCAATATGGAATGTTTAAGTTGGACTATCTATTTATAATAAAAATACGTGATTCGGACATAAAATGTACAATTTTTGTAGTTTGTTTTAAGAGTTTGATAAATGTTTTCCCAAGACAAAAAATTTATAAATGTTTTTAATTGCTATAATTACTAAAGAGACTTCTATTAGTGAATTTGAATATTTTGTCAAGGAGCAAAATTAAAAGGGAAATATTGAAAATTATTCAAAAAAGTGTTTCAAGTCAAAATGGTCATGTCATTCCAAGTAAATGAGACATTAGTCTCATAATCATTTAAGTGAGTTCATTTCATTGAGGTTTAAAAAAAACCTCTAAGGCTATATATGTGATAAAGTAAGGCTTATGCCTTTTCGATTTAAGGCGAATGTTTTAAGACTTTTATGCCTCGAGGTGATTGAGACAATAGCTTCAAATGATTCATTTCATCGGTTACCGATTCAATTTCATTAAAATTTAAAAAAGGGTAGAAAGTCAAAAATAATAAAAACAAAAGAGGAATATCAGAATCCTATGAACAAACATTATTAAGGGTTGAATCATTTATATATCATCCTCCATCTCTCACCTTCTCTTTACAATGCCTTCGGCACCACCAAATTTTGACAATTACTAAGTTTCAAGCTTATAAACAACATATCCTATTTGACTATTTATGTTTCTATTTCTTCTTCCTTTCTTTTGAGTCTATAGCTCCATCTTCTTTACACACATTGCTTAAACATTTTTGTTTAACTTCAGTTTTGTATTCCACTTCCACCATAGTTGATGTCTTGATAGTTCCAAATTGACATTTGAGGAATAGAGTTACAACCCTATATGATTTACTCTAAGTGTTCTAGTTTTATTTTCATGCTTACTTCATATAATTCCTTTTATTCATTTTTTAAAAGTCTTTATGGTCAAGTTTGAAGCTTATGTCTGGCCTCATCTGAGAAAAACAGATCGATACTTAAAATGGTCTTTCACAACATTGTTTCATTTGGTTCATTAATGACTGAATTTCCAAAAGTCTTAGTATAATACAAACTTTTAAGTGAACATATGAAATCTTGTATGTATTTTACCCTAATAACTAAAAAATAACATGTACACGGGCAAAAGCTAAGGAGGGGCACGGATAAGAATTTGGGATCAATAGATTAATCCATTTTTGTTTAACCTCAATTCTATGCTCTGCTTCCACCATGCTTCCACCATAGTTGATGCGGCTATAACTTCAAATCGACATTTGAGAAATACTACAACCCCATATGATTTACTTTGTGTGTTCTATTACTATTTTCATGCTTATTTCATATAATTTCTTTAATTCATTTTTTTAAGTTTTTAAGGTAAAGTTTGAGATTTATGCCTCACCTTGTCTGAGAGAAACGCCTCAATACTTAAAATAGTCTTTTGCAACATTGGTTCATTTAGTTCATTAACGACTGAATTTCCAGAAGTCTTAGTACAGTACAAACTTTTAAGTGAACATAAGAAATCTTATATGCATTTTGCTCCAGTAACTACAAGTCTTTTACAACATTGGTTCATTTAGTTCATTAACGACTGAATTTCCAGAAGTCTTAGTACAGTACAAACTTTTAAGTGAACATAAGAAATCTTATATGCATTTTGCTCCAGTAACTACACGGGCAACAGCTAGGGTGGAGCATGATTAAGAATTTGGGATGAGTAGATAATCCCAACTCTTATTTTATCAAATTAAGTGAACAAGCTATGTACATCAACTAGTAGAACATTTGAATTGTTGTAGGTGACAGTGTAACTGAAAGCATGGTTAATATAAATTTGTAGCACATATTTGTTCTCCTACAATCTACCTTCCATTGGAAATCTGCCACCAGCAAATGAATTTAACAAAAATATATTCTAGCAAAATTCTTGTATATGGGACCAAAAATTAAAGACTAATGTAAGGATAAGTGTAGCCCCTTTCCTTCTCAATGAAAAAGATCGTTCGCCATCCATAGGCAGCAAACATAGAACTTGATATTTGCTGCATGCTCCTAAATCCCTTCTATTTCTGATAATAAAGTCAAATCCCTTCTATGGCTTTGATGTTTGGATGCACTTCTTTTAGAAAAACAGTTTCAATAAAAGTTTTTGGTGTTTCAATCAAAGCAATTTTATAGAAAAGTAGTGAGAAGTTTGGTATTAAAAAAAACATAAAAAACACTAGTTTGGAAAATATATATATAAACGTGGTTTTAATTGCTATAATTATTTAATTTAAGCGATTTAGTCCCATGTTAAATACTCATGTTAAATACTAGAGGTCCCATAATTTTTGAAAAATGTCAAAATAGTTCCGTTATTATATGTAAATTAACACTTTAGTCACATAATTTTTAGTTAGGTACCTATAGTCTTGTTATTTACAAAAGTTAGACACTTTAAGTGCTCAATTTTAATACTTTTAATGAAATAGAAATATTCATTTTCATAAATTATCATATTAAAGTGCTTACTTTTCATAATAATATGATTATTAGTACTTAACCCATAAATTACAGAACAAAAGTGTTCATTTTAAAAAATTACAGGATTCAATATACCTAACTTAATAATTATGGAACTAATGTGCAAATTTGGTAAAAATTATAGAACCTCTGAGTCCTTTTCCCCGTTACTAAAGAGGCTTACTAACGAATTTGGATATTGTCATTTTGGAAGGAGTAAAATTAAAAGGGTGAATATTGAAAACTGTTAAAAAATGGTTTCAGGTCAAAATAGTCCTATGATCCATGTAAATGACACATTAGTCCTATAAAAACTGATTAATGACTGATTTTCCAGAAGACATAGTACAGTAGAAACCTTCAAGTGAAAATGCACACAAGCAACAATTAAGGGTGGTGCACGGTTAAGAATTTTGCTTCAGAAGATAACTCCAATTCTAATTTAATCAAATTAAATGAACAATATATGTATAGGGATTACTTATATATTTCACTTTTATGTTACAAGAAAGCCACATTAAAAATTAAGAGTTACGACAATCCAGTTACATGTACCTTTATTTTATATGACTCCAGTTACATTACCGATCCTCTATGTTACTTAGGACTCATCAATTTTCATGAATTACCCCTATTTTAATATGGACATGAGCGTGGACATCGAATATTTTAAACCAATTGGTATACATATATAGAAAATTTAAATAAATGGGCAAATCCGACCCCGAATGTATCCAAAATTTATAACTCTCAATATCTTAAAAGAATCTATGTAACATATTACATAACCTATTATTAATTATTGATTTTGGCAAATAAAATCACCCCTGCTAAAATTAATGAAAAAAAAATAAAGAGAACAGTTTGCAAAGTAAACAGCATGGACTTCCAATGAACTTCTCCAATAAAAAAATTAGAATAAGAATACTTGTACTAGAACCCAAACAAATAAAACATCTTTTCGTCATGTACCTTACTTATCCTTGGCGATTCGCTTTCTCATAGCATCCCTTGGATCATCAAAATTATCAATATCTTCGCTAGTCTCACAGAACCCATCTGAACCAGATTCATACTCTTCATCGCCAATATCACTCAACTCCTGTTTCTTCCCACATATTTCTTCCATCAACTCATCATCACTGTCAATGCACTTTCCTTGTATCTTGGATAACCTTCTCTTCAGAATTGCCTCAAAAATTGATGGAATTGCCTCTACATCCCCCTTGAGATACTTGTCTATTTCCCTTTTCAGCTCTAAAATAAGATAAATTGAAGTTTAAAATAGCATGTAAAAAGGCCTAACCAACAAAAGATGGAGTAATCAAACCATTAAAAATCCATTTAGTTACAAGACAGTTCGGAGAGTAAAGGCGCAGATATAGCTATTATAGAAAGGGAAGTTGACGGTAAAAGTTCATATACTTATTTTAAAAATGACACTTAAGTTATCCACTTATTTTTGTAACAATTAAGTCCTATTGTTATGAATAAGTGAATGACTTTTTTAAATTTTATTTTTTTCTATTATCTTAATTACAGTGATGAGAATCATGGAACCAAACAAATTCCAAGTATAATCACAAGGTCTTGGATGACACAACTTGAGGAGGCTTTAAATTAGCTCATTCAAGAGATCATGCATAACAAAAGGACCTAAAATAGGAGTGTAAGGATTGGGAAAAGCTTAGGATGAAAATTAGGACAAAATTGATAAAAGAAAATTAGGCACATTGCTATGCCATTTGGACTAATTTTTGACAGCTTTCTTTTTAGCCCTTAGATGAAAACAAGGGTTAAGATGTAATATTTTATTGGGATTCCTTTGTTCTCAGCTGCTCCAATTTCGTTCCACATTTTGCTCCATGTTTTGCTTCACATTTTGCTCTATTTTTGTTGTGTCATTTGGATTAATTTTGAACAGCTTTCTTTTCAGCCTTTGGATGAAATCAAAGGTTAAGATGTAAGATTTTCTTGGATTCTTTTGTACTCAGTTGCCTCATATTTTCTCCATGTTTTGTTGTGCCGTTTGGACTGATTTTGAACAACTTTCTTTTCAACCCTTGGATGAAATCAAGGGTTAAGATGTAAGATTTTCTTGGATTCTTTTGTACTCAGTTTGCCTCATATTTTCTCCATGTTTTGTTGTGCCGTTTGGACTGGTTTTGAGCAACTTTCCTTTCAACCCTTGGATGAAATCAAGGGTTAAGATGTAATATTTTCATAGGATTCCTTTGTAGTCAGCTGTCTCATTTTTATCATGTTTTGGTTCATGTTTTCTGCCATTTTTTGTGCTTTTTGACTGTTTTTATTTTCAACTATTGGATGAGATCAAAGACTGTGATGTAGTAGAGTTTAGGGTTTATTTGTATCCTATAAATACTTAAGAGCAATTGAGCTGGGAATTTTTTTCACATTTTGAATAAAATTTGATTTTTCAGATCATTTGAAAGCTCATTCATGCTCTTTGTTCTTCTTTAAGCAACTTATCAAGGGATTGGCAACCTTTGTGGCATTGTTTAGCATCCAAACATTTGTAGTGAGTAATATCAATACTCGTTAGGGTGTCATTTATGCTAGACTTATCAAGAAAATAGCACCTCCTTGTGGCGTTTTTCCCCTCAGATAAATGGTGAGTAATATTCATTGATTTGTGAAGAAACTTTTTGCTATATAATCTGAAAATTAGCTAGGTCCTAACCCCATGGTTCAAATCAAACAATTTATTTAAGGTGACATTTAGTTCACAAAATGGAATGGGAATGAGAATGGGAATAAAATTGAATGGAATGGAAACCGTATTACTATTATATTGTCTGATTTGACTACTAGAATCAAAGAAAGAATCAGTATTACTGTGTTTGGTTTACAACTAAAATGGAATGAAAAACACCGTATATTACTTTAATACTCCTATATTCAATAAATTTTAAATAATGTCATTTAATAATTATTTTTTTCGTTAGACAAAATACATTATTTAAATCATTAATTTTCTAAATAATTATTACTTAAAAATAAAATATATTATTAAAATCATTATTTTTCTAAATAGGGTTTTGGGTTTTAGGGTTTAAGGTTTTGGGTTTAGGATATAGGACATAGGGTTTTAGGGTTTAAGGTTTTGGGTTTAGGATATAGGACATAGGGTTTCAGGTATAGGGTTTTGGGTTTAGGATATAGGACATAGGATTTAAGATTTAAGAATCAGGGTTTAGGGTATAAGGTATATTGTTTAGGGTTTAGGGTATAAGATTTAAGGTTTAAGATTTAGGGTTTAGGGTTTAAGATGTATGATTTTAGGGTTTAAGGTTATATTTATGGGTTAAGATAAAATTGGAAAAAAAAATTGCATGAGAATAAAATCATTATTCCTTCTCTTTTAAGAATTGATTCCATTCCATTCTCAATTTACAGTACAATCAAACATAAAATTATAAAAAATCAATTTCAATTCCATTTCATTCCTACCAACCAAACATGAGTTATAACAATATATATCTAACATAATTGAAAAAATTAAAAATAAAATAAAAGAATTATATTTATTTTTGTACTGTTATAAAAATAAGTATATGACCTATTTATGTTTGGTTCACAAAATGGAATCGAAATAGGAATAAGAATAAAAATGGAAATGGAATGGAAAGGAAATAGTTTTGTCTGGTTTAACCATTGGAATCAAAGAAGAAATCAATATTACAGTATTTGGTTTACAATTGGAATGGAATGAAAACACTGTATATTACCTTAATACCCTTATATTCAGTAAAATTTAAATATCATTTAATTATTTTTTTTTATAGATAAATACATTATTGAAATCATTATTTTTCTAAATAATTATTACTTAAAAATAAAATATATTATTAAAATTATTATTTTTCTAAATAAATTTTAGGGTTTTGAGGTTTGGAATTTTGGGATTTGGAATTTGGAATTTGTAATTTGGAATTTGGAATTTTGGGATTTGAGGTTTAGGATTTTGAGATTTAGGGTTTAGGGTTTAGAGATTTGAAATTTCGGATTTAGGGTTTGAGGTTTAGGACTATATTTATGGGTTAAGGTTTAAGATGGTTTTGGATTTTGGGATTTAGGGTTTAAGTTTTGGGATATATTCGTAGGTTAAGATTTATGGTTAAAATTATTATTTTTTTAAATAAGGTTTAGGATTTTGGGATTTAAGATTTAGGGTTTTGGGATTTAGGGTTTAGGATTTAGGATTTAAGACTTAGGATTTAAGGTTATATTTGTGATTGGGTTATATTTGGAAAAAAAATTAAGATGGAAATGGAATCATAATTCCTTATGGGAAGAGAAAGAATTATAATTTCTTCTTTTTT
Source organism: Hippophae rhamnoides (assembly GCA_033030585.1). NCBI lineage: Eukaryota > Viridiplantae > Streptophyta > Magnoliopsida > Rosales > Elaeagnaceae > Hippophae > Hippophae rhamnoides. The sequence continues at coordinate 42,413,026 of CM065436.1, read as the reverse complement.
AAGAATTAATTTCATTTCATTCTCACTTTTTAGTCCAACCAAACATAAAATTGGCATAAATGAATTCTAATTCCATTCCATTCCAGTCAACCAAACATGGGATAAGTGTTACGATAATAAAGTACCGATATTTTTCTCTTATAGAAAATCCAAGATCCAAGGGAACCATATAGAAAATAGTGTAATATTGAAGAGTTCAGAAAAATTACGAAGAAATTTTTATTCCATGAAAATCCTAAGAGACTCAAATACTTTTCGTAGTATATTAAAGAGGATGCTTGAAACCAAAAAAAGAAATTCCTGCATATTCATTAGTGTATTCCATACAAAATAAAAACAAATTAAACAAATGAAAGCAAAAGATCAAAAGATCAAAAGAAATATGAACAACGAAATGATCGTCTAAATAACCAAGCTAACAAAATCAGTACTCGACATAGAAGGTAGGTTACTTCATTGAAATAATATCAAAAACCTAACCAGCTAGTATCATTTAAACAAAAAAACAAAAATTGGAATCCCAAAATCCTATTTTGAATACCTTTACTGCTGACACTGTCCACGGAATCTTCAGGGTCATCTTTCTCATGGGTTCGAGACGATTTGACTGTTCCATGGGAATAGAAGCAGAGTCGGGAACGAGTTGATAGGTCGAGTGCGTGACTAGGGTTTCGTCTCGAACAAAAGAGACAAAGATTGCGACGGTAGAAACAAAAGTTTCTTATCAGAGCTCCCTTCATGCTTTCTGTCTTTGGGAATCAGTAGTGTGCAAACTACCCGTGACCAACCCCATCTAATTGGGTTTTGAGAACTCAAAACCGAACCATTCCAATTGGATTATATCGAGCTTGCTATCTTATGGGATGAAACGTCAATTTGATTCTTTAATAAAAGGTAGGAGAATATGATATTTATTTCTTTTTATTTTAAAAATACTTATTTAATAATTTTGAATTTATTTTATAAAAAAATTAATAAAGATATCCTAATCATTTCATTATTCATTATTCATTATTCATCTTACAAAATGACCAAAATACTCTCAATCTAGTTTGTTTTGTATCTCTCCGAACGAGCACAAATTCACCATGTTAAATAAATTTTGCGATTTAGCCCTAAGTCATCTTTCTTCTTTTGTCGTCCCTACTGTTATACTCATGAATCCCATAACTGTAATTATAAATACCCACGAACCTCATAGCTCTCTAATTACATATACCCACGAACCTTATGACAATAGCTCTAATATATTATTTTCTTGTAACAATGGAAGAAAACCATATAACAACCCCTTATTATTATTGTGCGATTGAGGCTAAAGGTGCAACATTGTGGACTCAAAAAAATTTTAAGAGCAAATTTTATGGTTGTTCATTGATATGTTTTTTAACTGTTATTTTTGTATAATTTTCTATTAAATTATTTGATGGTATTATTCTGTTAATTGTTTGATTATTGTGTAAGCTTCTAATTAATTGTGTCTGAAGGGGTCTTTGTAAAAGGCTTTCTGAACCCTTTTTAAATTTTTTTTCTCTTTATTTGCTACCTTTTATGCTATACTCAAAGTCATATTATTCTACATGTTTTGTGTTTTAGCTATTAAACTTTGAAATTCATCTTCGTATTTTTGGTCTTTACTTCATTCTCCATACAGATATGTACATGACTTTGGATCATTTCCTACAATTTTTACTAAACCCATGAGCTATTCTTCGATGATGTTCATATGCTTTTTAAGTTTGTTTAATTAATCTCTATGATCCCATACTCATATTCGTAGATTTGAATTACATTACTTATATTATGTTTTATCCTAAACTAAGACATTATTATATTAAGGAATTATATTGTATTGGTTATCTGCTTTATTTTATGATAAAAATGCTTTATAATATAGTTATTTATTAGTTTATGGTTGAATGAGTATCGCCATATCACCATAAGTATTAATTACTTGTATTTATTAGGCATTATTTGTATACTACATCATACATATAACAACAATTGTAACTAGTAATATAAGTAGTAGATTTGTTAATGTTCTATGTGATTATATCTATGATTTTTTTTTTTGAAATTGGGTATTTTCTTCTTTACAACTCCTCCCTCTTAACATTGAATCTATTATTTAAATATAATCTTTAGGGGTGTTTATCGGATCGAAACTGTTAATTTTATGCTCATCCGATCTGATCCGATCATCCGATCTGATTGAAACATCATAATCCGCAACCAATCTAATTAACTTTCACATCCGATCAATCTGATCCGTAAACTATTCGGATGGCATCCGATCCATCCGAACAATAAACTTAATTAATTATATTTTTGGTATTTTTAAATAAAAAATTTTAATTTTTACATAAATCATAACATAAAATTATTTCAGTTAAAAAACCTTAAAAAACCAAATAAAAAGGTTAAAATAAGACTAAAATGTTCAAACCTATATAAAACAAAAATAATACAAAACGTCAATAACGATTACAATAGTCATTTTAATAAATTTAATAGTTTATTCAAATAATAAACAAAAAGATAGTTCACAATAATCTAAACCTAAATTAAGTTGATCATTTCACTCTTTAACATTCATCGACCATCTTGAAAATAATCTTGTCTTGAAAATTGAGAAAAATAGCAAAAAACTTCAGTGTGTCATCACCTATTAGCCATCAATTAAAAAATATTAGTAAATTGATAACTAAATATATATAAATAATATATGAAATACATATGAAATAAAATAATAATATATCATACTCAATCGATGGTTATATCCTTAATATCTCCCAACATATATACAAAATAGAAGATAATATAAAGTGATGAGAATATTAAATCATAAATCATAAAAGAATGATATCAATTAATAATAAAAATTAAAATAATATTACTTGTTTCAATTGCTTCAATATCATCAAGTGACTCACGAATGTTAATTATTGGTGATAATCAAATCCAGTTCTGAGTACAAATAAGTGTTTGGATAATTTTTGGGGACAATGAGCTTCTAAAAGAATCAATAACCCTCCCCCGTAGAAAATGCAGACTCAGAAGCTATAGTTGATATAGGCGCAGCTAAAACATCTTTAGAAATCTTGGAAAGAACCTTGTATCTAGATGCGTTCACCTTCCACCAACCTAAAAGATTAAAAGACTCATCATCACATCCTCACATGTCTCACCCAAATATTTATCTACTTCAGTTTGGTCGTCTGCCTTTTTTGCATCTTTGACACACTTTTTATAACGATCCATCCACAGTGAAAATGAATCAATGTTACAACTATCCACTTATTTTATGTCTAAAGGTTGTGAGCATGTCGCTTGGACATTTATAGAATATAAAACTAAATATTGATCAAACATATTATTCAAAATTTGTCTAAATTTTTTCATCATATGACCAATCATTATATCATCTTCATCACACAAAAGATCCAAACAAATTTTCAAACCTTGTTCCTTACGTCTTGGATCAAGCAAAGTTGCAATAAATAAAAAATCATTCATCTTATCTACACCTCCCCAATATTTATTGAACTTTGTTATCATTTCTTTTGCAATTTTGCTTAACAAAAAATCTATATTTTCACACTAAAAACTCAATTGGTTGTGTATGAAGCAAATTTGATACAAAAATAAATTTTAAGTAACATATACAGAACCAGAAAACCTCAATGTTGCATCATAAAATATTTTCAAAAACCTCACAAATACATGAGCATTAGACCAATCAAACATATTAGGAATTTTGCAACTATCATTTCCAATGTTGAACTCTTGTTTAAATATCACATCATCTTCTTCTAAACACTCAAAAGCGTTCTGAAATCGTATTACAGCTTCTAACATTAAATAGGTGGAATTCCACCTTGTTACTACATCCAAACATAAAAGTTTATTAGTATCAATCTTCTCTTGCTCCACACAATCCTTAAATTTTAACAACCTTGAAGGTGATCCTTTGACATATTTCACAACTTCTCTTATTTGACTTATGCTTGAATCATGTTATTTCGAGCCCTCTCTCACAACTAAATTTATAATATGAGCTGCACATATCATATGCATATGTTGACCATCTAGTATTGCATCACCCCAATTGTTCACTTTTTTACGCAAGTAAGAAACTAATATATTATTTTAGTTAGCATTATCCACAGTAATAGTAAATATCTTATCAATTTCCTAATCTAACAAGCATTGCTCAATTGCTTTCCCAAGGATATCACCTTTATGGCTAGGAACTACACAAAAATTTAAGATTCTTTTTTGGAGTTTCCAATTATCATTGATGAAGTGAGCAGTGAGACACATATAATTCAAATTTTGAACAAAAGTCCATGTGTGGTTAAACAAACTCTTTGAAATGACTTAGAGAAAAATTCTTTCAATTTATCCTTTTCCTTTAAGAAAAGACTCAAGCAATCTTGTGCAACAATGGTACGAGAAGGAACTTGGAACCTTGGTTCTAAAACTCTACTATACTTCTTACATCCTTCATTCTCAACATGACTAAATGGCAATTCATCAACTATAATCATTTCTGTAATTGCAAGCCTACAAGCCTCAATACTAAATGTTTGTGCAACAAGTACAGCTTCTTTATTGCTTGTGACATTTTCAAAAGCTAAAGTCTTTTGCTTCTTCTCATATCTACCAGGAAATAATTTACATTGCATAGCAATATAAGCATTTAAGTTTGATATACCAGACTTGCTGGATACATGCACAACTCCCTTAAACAATATTTACATCTCGCCTTGCAATCTAAGCCTTCACCCACTATATCAAAATGTTTCCAGGCAAAAGAGGGAGGTTTAGAAAACTTTTGCTTACCTTTTCCATCATAGTTATCTATGGATGGTTCAGGTTTTTCATTCAATGGTAGATCTTTAGTTTCTGGTGGAGCATTTTGTGGATTCTTATATTGATTTTCAACATCATGGGTAGCGCTTGCACTTCCGGTGGTTGCAAGTGGACTATCCGTAGTAGAGGTATTTTTTTCCATCTAAGATAAAGTGAGACATAATCAACTTAATGCTATAAACACACTGTGTAGAAAAACATTTGTTATAAAAATGCTATCAGATAAATGAAATAATAAAAACAACAGATATTATACAAGGAACAAGACAACATATGTTAACAACCAAAAGAATTGGGTCGAAACGACCTTTTTCCTGAAATGCTTGGCTTTAATTCACCAACTGTAACAACCTTCATCTCTCCCCAAAACCTTACAACTTGAATCTCAACCCTCAACCTACAACTTCTGTTAAAATCTATACAACACCAGAACCCACTGACCAAGTACCAACATATCAATACTCAATAGAGTAAATTAACCCTTTTCTCCATTAATATGTGTAAAGCTTTACTAAAGTGGAAATTAAAAGGATGAGTTGGATTACCTTACATAATGAGAACCACAAATAGACGTGAAAGATAAAAAAGAGTTGACTAATGTCAATCTCAATGTTAGCGGCAAACTTCATACTGGTATAACATAGTAAACAGAACAAACTTTCTAGACCTCATCAAATTAAATTATCAGAATTTGAACCCTCCAACCAAAAAAAATATAGCTTAGATAGAAGCAGATTTGTAGATTTTCAGAATGTAAAGAAGTAGATTTACAGATTTCCAGAATGTAAAGAAGTAGATTTACAGCCAAAGTAATACAATTTCCCATATCTCATAGAAGAACAAAATAAATAATGAAAAGAAAAAGTAGAACCAGATATTACACAGGGAACAAGAGTCACAACTCACAGGGAACTAGATTGATGTAGAACGAAGAATGGAAAGAGAGTCGGCGACGGTGATACACGTAGTGGCAAAGAGAAAATGGCAAATCGGAAAAGGGGAGGAGACTAGAGAGTGGAGAGTGGAGAGCAAAAAGCTAGAGAGAATTCAGAATGCTTAGTAACTATGCGACAAAAACGGAAAACCTAATCAAGTTGCGCGAAAGAAAACATATGGCGACGAAAACCTAAATAAATATATATATACATAATTTAATAAATATATATTATTTATATTTATATATTTAATTTAATAAATATAATTAATTTTGGTCAGATCGGATGAGATCGGATGAACCGTAGTGAAATTTGCCATCCGATCTGATGGTCGGATTGAAACCATCCAAAAATTAACGGATCAGATTAGATTGATCAGATTGTTTGTACACTCCTAATAATCTTATTGTCTCCATCATATTTAAAATTGGTTGCTTTCTTGTTGTCAATAACTTTGAGTTAAAATACTCACACAAGTTATTTAGTTGATTGCCGTAAATTGTTGTAATCTTATAATGAGACTTTTTCCATGACTCGAATCGTTTTGTAGACAACCTTTGTGAGCTTTTTTGATTTTAGTTCTAATTCTTACATCCATTGCTCAAACTTAGGTATTGATCAACATGATACAATCTGTAAGTATATGGGTCGTGCAAGTAATATAATGTACTTAAGTACGAATATCGATTCCAATAAGGAGTTATGTAACTTATAACCGAGTACCAATATTATCATTACAAATACTATTTGGATAATTCAAAATTATAAAAAACTGAAAAATAAAAGACAACCAACTTTAAATTGCAAGAATTAACGACTACGAAAATATATGAGAAAACGATCTAGAAATCTTTAATCTTCTAATTTCCTAACATGTGAATCATTAAAATTCTCCCAATATAATCATCAATAATTTATATGATCAATTGAATCTGACCTAGCATGCATTCCTCTATCAAGTACACTACACATCATATAATGATTAACTTAATTACACTTTCATGTCAATTAGATTGCATACTACTCATTAAGTTAATCAATTATAGATCAAATACATAAAAATCGTATATCTCTACCTAGAAAATTCTACATGTTTTTAATTGAGACAAAAAATTAAATAATTCTCACAAATCTACTTAATTGCATCATAGATCAATTGTTAGCAAAAAAATTAATAGTATAAAAATTAGATTACATAATATAATTGAATTTTGATAATAATTGGGGTAAAATATTATATCATTATATGTAGAAAATTAAGTTCATAAGACCCCTAGATTAATAAACTAGCTAGATATCATTATATTTTTAAAGCTCATATTTTTCATAAAAAAAAATACAATTGATAAAGAAATGAATAAGAGATGCACTCAATCTCTTGATTTTTTGCACTAATCTTCTCTTAAATCCTTCACAAAGTTGTTCTTTTTTAATCTCCTCTTGAACTTTTTCTTTTATTTTCTCTTCTTAGTAGCTACTAGGATTTTTATTCTTAATTGTGTGTTTTATGACCTCCTTATGGTCCTTTAAATAGGCTAAAGTTTATCCTTATTAGATGTATTACTTTGATCTAAGGGCTCAGATTGAAAGTTAGAATTTAATTTAAGGTTGACGCATTAAAATCCTTGTCGTTAGATCGATCGAGCCTATTCTCAATCAATTGAGTGATGAACCCTCAATCGATCTACTCCATTGTCGATTGATCAACCTTATGATCCTATATTTGTGCTAATTTTTGTATATTTTTGATTAGTTTGATATATTTTCACCTACATTGCCATATTAAGCACAAATTAAGCTTGTTTATAATATTTAAGTGGCCAAATAACTCTATTTTCATAGAGTTATCATACTTTCAAACTTAAGTCTTTACTTGCTCTCAAGAAAAGACAAATCTAACTAGCTAAAATGATTTGAGCAACACATTTATATATATATATATATATATATATATTTAATATAAGGATATGCAAGGTTTTTGACGAATTTCTTCATGTATGTGTTGCACATTTTGTCATCCAATACACTCATAAAATCAATTTATATGAGCATACTAATCAACTAAGTCTTAGAACAAGTTTTATGGTTCTATTTTTCACACTCATCTCCACTAATATAAATATGTACTTATCTAAAGACCAATAGAGCTTTACATGCTTACATCCAAATCACATAATGCCTTGCCAAAATGTATATTCCCAATTATGCAAATAATGCCAAAGTTACCTGGATCTTTAAGTTTTTATGGTAGTTTTTTCTTAAGGATGGGAATACAACCTTCAGATAAGGTTATTGTCTTATTATCTCCAAGCCTCGTTTTCTCAGATAGGATGTCCTTCATGAATTTGGCATATGAACGGTTCAAGTACATCTGCAAATGGTATATTTATGTGCAACTTCTTAAAGACATCTAGAAATTTTGAAAACTGATTGTCTAATTTTTTTGTTTTTGGAGTATTTGAGTGAAGGGAATAGTGTGTTTGTAGAGGTTTCTCTTCTTTGGTTTAATCACTTCTTTTTCTATACTTTCTTTGTCCACTTTTTTCTCCTTATCTTTTTTGACGTCCTCCTTCTCTTCTAAGGTTTTACTAGTCCTCAAGGCTATTGATTTATATTACTCCTTACCTTTTCCTTTTGGATTAACTTTTGTGTTGCTTGAAAGAGACTTTTGACTTATTGTTTGGGCTAGTTACCCCATCTAAATCTCTAAATTTCTAATAGAAGATCCATGAGTGAACTATGCAATCCACTTTTATATTTACTAAATGGATGAAGTCTTTAATCATTCTCATTAAAGTACTTGTGTTGTCCTCATTAGGTGGCTAATTCTCTTTGTTTTGTAATTATTGTGGTTGTTGAAAACCTAATGGTAGAAAGGGTTACGGGTTGAATTGATTACTACATAGATTGTTGTTATTATTCAATAGGAAATTTGGATTGTTTCTCCATCCTGGGTTGTATGTGTTCGAGTATTTTTTTCCTTGATAACTTTGGTTGTTGGCATAGTTTACTACTTCAAGAAGGTTCTCATATGCCTTAGTAAAATGAGGTCCATTATAATGATCACAAACCACTAATGGGCTTTTGTATCATATTTACCCCTATATTGTCACCATCTAACTTCTTGGTTAAATCTAACAGTATAGCATTTATTTGAGCTTACAATACTACAATGGGTGTCTACATTTATTGCTCTAACCACTCTCATTGAGTTTAGCCTCTCCATAGGCCATTGGCAATTGTTAAATGCCATCTTACTAAGTACTGCAAAAGCTTCATCTTTAGTTTTACTCATTAAAGCTCTTCCAATTGCAACATCAATTATAGTCCTTGGTTGCCCCATTAATCCATTATAGAATATTTTCACTTGCAGCCAAGTAGGAAAGACCATAATGTAAGCATATTCTTAACAGCTCTTTGTAGTGTTCCCAAGCTTCATAAAGTGATTCTCTTTCAAATTACTTAAAAGAAGTGATTTTGTTTCTGAGCTTAGATGCCTTTAAAGGTGGGGAAGTATTTTATCAAGAATATTTTAGCCAATTGATCCCACATATTGATTAACCCAATAGGTAGTAACTATAAATATGCCTTAGCTTTGTCCCTTATTACAAAAGAAACAAGCGAAGTCAAATTGCATCATCTAAGACACTATTCATTTTAAAGGTGTCACATATTTCTAATAATGAAGCCAAGTAAAGATTTAGATTATCGTTTACTGACCCTCCAAACCGATTTGCATATACCATTTGAATGACTCTTGACTTAAGTTCAAAGTTGTTAGCATTGATGCTCGGTCTATTAATAGATTATTGGGCTTTATTTACTTATGGAATTGCAAAATTCATTAAAGGTTTAGGAACCACAATAGTTTGTTGATCCTCTCGTTCTGCCTTAACCTCTGATTAATTTTGTGCTAACCATTCCCTTCTTCTATGAGGTAGAGTTCTTTATATTTTTGGATCAAAAGGAACAAGATTTTCACCTATTAACCTAAGCATACAACATAAATACTAAAAAAAATTAAAAGGTCAAAACTAATACAATAATAATCATTATTGATATCAATTACAAGTATTAAACTCTCTGATAATGGCGCCAAAAACTTGATTAACACAAAGAAATCCATAAGTATATGAGTAATACAAGTAATATAATGTACCTAAGTATGGATATCGATCTAATAGGGAGTTGTATAACTTATAACCGAGTACCAATATAATTATTATGAATACTATTTGGACAATAAAAAAATTTTAAAACTAAAAAAAATAACAACTAATATTAAATCGCAAGACTCAATAACTATGAAGATATATGAGAAAATGATCTAGGAATCTTTAATTTTCTAATTTCCTAACATGTAAATCACTAAAATTCTCTCCAATATAATCATCAATCAATTAAATGATTGATTGAATATAACCTAGCATGCATTCTTCTCTCAAGTAAACTACACACCATATAGTATAATCTAATTACACTCTCATGTCAATTAGATTGCATACTGCTCATTAAGTTCATCAATTATAAATATCACATATAAGGATCGTGCATCTTTGCCTAGAAATTATGGATGTTATTTAATCAAGAAAAGCAATTAAATAATTCTCTCAAATATATTTGATTGTATCTACAAATTAATTGTTGGCCAAACAAGTAATATCATAAAAATTAGATTAAATAATATAATTGAATTGTAATAATAATTGGGATAAAATATTAGATTATCACATGTAGAAAATTGGGTTCACAAAACCCCTAGATTAATAATTTAGTTAGTTATTATTATGCTCTTAAAGCTTAGATTTTTCATAAATAAAGACAATATAATTAATAAAGAGAGGAAAAACAGAAGAGATACACTCAATCTCTTGATTTGTAACACTAATCTTCTTTTGAATCCTTCACAAAGTTGTGTCTCCTTTAATATTTTCTTGAATTTTTTCTCTTCTTGAAAGCTGCTAGGATTTTGATTCTTAATTGTGTATTTTTATGACCTCCTTATGGTGATTTAAATAGACTAAAATTAATCATCATTAGATTAGAATTCGTATTACTTTAATCTAAGAGCTGAGATTGAAAGTTGGAATTCAATTTAAGGATGATGCATTAAAATCCTTGTCAATCGATCAATCGAATGATGAACCCTTGATTGATCTACTCCATTATTGATCAATTGAGTAATGAACCCTCGACCGAATGACTCCATTGTCGATCAATCAATCCTGATGATCCTATATTTTTCCTAATTTTAACCTATTTTTCATTAGTTTGATATCTTTTTACTTACATTGCTATATTAAATACAAATTAAGCTTATTCATGATATTTAAGCAAAAAAAGACAAATAAGTGTTTCAGAAATAGCCAAATAGCTTTATTTTCATAGAGTTATCAGGTACTATTGTAGCTTCTACAGCCCCCTTAAAGTATAACTGAATTTGTCTCCTTTGACTTGCTATACATAATTTTTATGCATGTGTCATATGCATATTCTATGCTCTAAAATGGGTATCACTAACTTCACTGTGATATGATTTCCTTCATTTCATCACTTTTGATAGTATAAGAGTTTTCTTCACTAATTCTCATGTCTTTAAACAAAATTTTAACAAACCATTTTCATGTCTTCTTTAACCCAATTTTAACAACAATATAGGCCAAATGGCATATTCTATTTTCCATATCAACACCCACAGCACATAGAAGGATGCCTACATTATGTCCTTTCAAATGACTCCCATCTAATCCTACAAATCTTTGACAACCTCTTTTTTATCCTTTTCTTAATTGGACCCAAACAATCAAAAAATCTTTTAAATCTTACAACACTTTTTTTACCTTTCCTTTTTTAGGTGAAATTGTGATTCTAGGGTTGGTTATCTAAGTTACTTACTATATGAAAAAAATTTAGGATATTAATCTTTGTATTTTCCATGTATTAATTCCTTAGCCCTAGTCTTATCCTTTTTCACAACATATTTCTTAATTTCAAGAGTAAACTTTTCTCTAACTACATTTTCAACTCTTTGATATTTTTCTTGAGATTCATTCACAAAGAATTCTATCATGTTCTTGAATATAAATATGCTACTAATATGATTTTTCAACCCATGATTCCTTCTACATGTGTGAAACATCTCACTATCACTTATGTAAAGAATACACATAGAAGTTCCAAATTACTTCCTAACAAACAACTCCCACTTATAATTCTCATTGTTAAAAAATACCTCATTTTTAATTTTTTCATTCCTCTTAAATGTAATATCTCTACTATGTCTCAATGCATATAGTTTTATGGCAGATATCTTTGTCACCACATCTTCAAAAACCATCAGAATACTCAGTTCAATTGTATCCTTATTTAGTTAAGTTTTCTTAAAAATATGAACCTCATGTTTATGATCTTCATTTTCCTCTCCAGCACCTCTTAACTGGTTAATGCCTTCATCAACATTAATTCAACATCTTTGTCTATGTTAAACTCCTAGTTAATGTACCTTTTTTTCTAAACAAAAATGTTAAAACAAATATTATTCGACTAAAACACTAATTATTGTACTTCATTACAATCATAGAAAAACAACAAATATGAATAACAATATTTTACAGTAAAAAAAAATTATTAATTCTACAGAAAAAACATGCGTGTTTTTACAATTTGATAAAATATGGACCACTTAAATTTAAAAATATTATTAAAATAACATATTCTAATCCAATAAAATAGGAACAAGGAACCAATAAAACAACATAAAACATTGGGAACAATGAAAGGAATAAGTAACTAACAAGAAAACAAATAAAAAAAGGGAACAACAAAATTTTCAACTACACAAAATCGGGAACAATAAAAAGGAATAACAAACTAACCAAAAATCATTAAAAAAGGGAACAACACCATTTTCATCAAGAAAAGGAATTTGGACAACATGGGACCACAATGCACTATCATTATAAAAAATGAACATGTATTCTTTTCATAAAAACTTATCATTTTGGTTTCTTTTCAACAAAAATAATACCCTTGTATTCACAAAATGATATTATTATTATCACAATGCATTACCATTTTGTATTCACAATAATATGACATATAAAAAACAATCTTACCATATTTGATTCCTTCTATCATCGTTTAGGGTTTTGATTTTTTTGTGTCTCCTATTTTTAGCCTACAGTTGAGGCATCTTTGTCCTCTAAAAAGGGTTTCTCCTTTTCCATTTTTGTATCGCCTCTATCCTCTGAAAATGGTGAACTTATTGTTCTCTGAAAATGGTTTGTGTTTCTTTAAGTAATCGGAGACAAGAGCTAACAACTCTTTGTTTTTAATTTTTTTTTTGGTTTCATGCTTCTTTTAGGAAGCATATAAGATGAGCCTCTATTTTTGTTTCATACGGTGGAGGTAAATGATGATAGTATCCTTACCATTTCCATTTTCAATTGTTTTTGTTTGATATGGTGAGAATAAATGACAAAAATACCCTTCTTATTATTTCCTTCAAAAAAATTTATATGGCTCCTTTTTTATAAGTAAAAGGGCTAATGATCACTTTCTTATAAGTAAAATGACTAATAAATATATTTCTTAAGTTAGAAGAATGAATAACATTTTTACTGAAAATAAAGGGATTAATCCCAAGGTCTTTATTCCTATGATATATTCCCCTGTTTCTTCGTAAACTTAGTTAAGTTCTTTTGAGAGTATTATCATTTTAGCAACTTAGCCTTGTATGTTTTTTTAAAATTGGGTGTGTTTAATTTATTAATTTTTAAATAAAATTAATTAAGTTTTATTTTTAAAAAATGTTAATTTTTTAAAGGATAAAATTAAATTTTTCTTAAGAATTACAAATAAAAAACTTCCTCCTCCTTAAAACGAGAAAAATTATAAATCTTATCGTCATACGTCAATATTTATCTCACAAATAAAAATAGGTTTTAATAAGATTTTTTTTACCTTCAAGATTAATAAGATTTGTTTGACATAGTATTCTCTAAGAGGTACATCTATCTCTTTCTCACATAAATAAAAATTTAAATTATTTCTTTTTTTATTTTTAGTTTAATGTAATATAATTTTATTATTTGAAGCATATAGATGACAAATATATATATATAATAAATAGATTTTTCTACCACCAATTTTAAAAATTGTTATAAGTGCTATCATATTTTTTACCTCATACACTCTGGTTACTATTATTTTGGTTGTTATTCTATCCATTAGCTATTGGTAATTGTTGCTAACCATTGGTAAATCATAAGCTTGATTATAAGATTTGATTAATAGAGCTTCATTAGTGGATGCATTAATAATGGTTCTTTCTTGAGCATTGAGACCATGGTAGAAAGTCTCCATTTGGATCCAATGAGGGATACCATAATGAGAACATTTCTTTAGAAATTCTTTGAATTTTTCCTATGCTTCATAAAAGTCTCCCTTTCAAATTGTTGATAGAAGGTAATGTCATTTCTAAGCTTTACATTCTTTATTGGTGGGAAATATTTCATCAAGAATTTCTTCACCAAATAATTCCAAATTATAATAAACTCAGGTGGCAAAAGAGTTTCGCTAAGTTCAAGCACGGTCTCGCAAAGAATAAATAAACAATATAAGCCTAAATGCCTCATTAGTCACACCACTAAACTTGAATGAATTTCCAACTTTAATAAACAATCAAAAATGTAAATGAGGATTCTCTATTGATAATCTGCTAAATTATCCAATTGTTTGTAACATTTGAAATATCACTAGGTTTAGTTCAAACTAATTAGTTTGAATGTTTAGTCTTATAATACTTGGATTCAGCTCTTCCAACAAGGTAATGCATACTCATTTATAGCTATGTCTCTATCATCTATTAAAGGTATTTAGTAGTTCAAATTTAACTCATTATTGTTTATTTCTATTAGATTAGCCATTTTTTCCACTAGGGTGAAAACCTATAATTTTTTTATTGATCTCAAAATATGCTCTATTTTGGGATCTAAAGGAAACATTTCTCCCTTACAGACTTTACTTATGCAATAAAGCCAAATATGTTTCTAATAGCACTAAAGGAGGTGTTAAAATTAAAAATAAATAAAAATTAATTTATAATGTTTATAATCTCCAACAACGGTACCAAAAACTTGATTAATCTGAATTTTGTGTAATGGGTATGCAAGTATATGTATCGCAAACAAGTAATATAATAATAAAAAAAGATCGTTCCTACGAAGATTATGTTATTGAAAACTAATTTTAAAACTAAAAAGTAAAGATCAATATTTTTTGTGTTTTGAGAAAGCAAAATTAAAAGAACTAAAAATAAATAGCAGTAATTAATTAACTCAAAACTTGCAGCTAAGAAGATATATGGAAAAATATCTAAGAATACTTAATCCCCAATTTTCTAAGCATGTAAATCACTAAAATCCTCCCAATATAATTACTAATCAATTACATGATCAATTGAATCTAACCTAACATGTATTCTTATCTCAAGTAAGCTACACACCATATAGTAATTAACCTAATGACGCTCTTATGTCAATTAAATTACATACTACTCATTAAGTTTATCAATTATGGATCACAAAGATAAGAATCATACATTTTTGCCTAGAAACTATGGATGCCATTTAATCTAGATAAACAATTAAATAATTCTCTCAAATCTCTTTAATTGCATCTATAAATTAATTGTGACTAAATAATTAATATCATAAAAATTAGATTAAATAATATAATTTAATTGAAATACTAATTGGGGTAAAAATATTAGATCACCACATATAAAAAATTGAGCTCTAAGACCTCCTAGATTAATTAATTAGCTAAACATGATGGTGTTCATAAATCTCATATTTTTTTAATAAGAAAGACATATAAATTAATAAAGAAAGGAGAATAAGAATAAATACAATCAATCTCTTGATTTGTAACACCAATTTTCTCTAGAATCTCCACCAAAATTGTATCTCCTCTTGAACCTATGTCTCTTTTTTTTTTGTACCAAAAATTGATAAAAACTTATAAAATTCAACTCCTAGGGTTTTTGGTACAATTAGGGGTTTAAATTAACCTTAGATGGAATTTAGACTGTCAAATAAACTTCAACTCAAAGACTAAGATGAAAAAGGGAAAATTAAATTGCACTAGCTAATAGGATTACGACACATCACAAATGAGAAATAGGGGTGAATCAATACGTGATGTGTGGCGAGGTGAACTAGTTTTGGTCGATGTAGGCCAAGTCAACAACAAGTGAAGCGCTTCAATTTACTAATTTAGATTGCATGGTGCCTTAGTGGAATGAACAAGTGAATCCCATGATTACACATGGCATGCTTGTTGATTGCTCGGTAAAATTAGAGTGAGCATTGTGGCAATGCCTGCATCCGCTATCACATGTGGTGAACTCCAATTGGATCTCCTTTGCTAGTATAACATCCATATGGTAATGATTGTTTAGCTTGTACATGCGATGTGCTTCAATTGGCTCCTCTTGCTTGCATGGCATTCACATGTCCTATTCTAATTGGCGTAGCATTAAAAAATCCATAAAAAATCAAGAAAATTCTCAAAAAATATATTTTCATCCATTTTTACTAGAAAGTTCATGTTTTAATATTTTTAATCTCAAATTACTACTTATTGAATAAAAAATAAATATTAAATAAAAAAATGATCTGATGACTCTACATTCATAGAGTTATCACACTCTAAAACTTAACTCTTTGTTTGCCCTCAAATGAAGCAAATTTTACCTGGTTAAACTAGTATGGGTAGTATATATATATGAAAACTATCCCCCTCAAAAGTCGGACAATTCTAATACAAGGAGGTTCACATATCCATCAATCATGTTCCATCAATACAAGGATGTGCAAGGTTTTTGGTAAATTAATTCATATGTGTGTGTGTTGCACATGACATCATTCAATGCACTCATGAAATCAACCTATATGAGCATGCTACACAGTTTACTCTTAGAAAAAGTCTCATAAATCTGTTTTTTCACATTCTTCTCTACTAACATAAATATGCACTTAGCTAAAGATCAATAAGGGCTTTACATGCTTGTAATGTAAGGCATAAGTGGGGTCGATAAATGAAGATATTTAGGCTCTTTTCACACCTTAGCTTTCTTTTTATTCATCATGTACTTTTTAGTTACAATCGAGGTTTTATTTGATATTTTAGTTCACCCTATCTTATCATTCTTTTCATATTATTTTATTCCATATCTTTGTTTTGTAACTTCACAATACCTCAAAACTTATATTTTTTCTTATTGTTTAGAAAGGGGTCATTATGTTGTGAGTTGTTTTATAGGGTAGATTACATTTTACCTTAGTCTATAGCATAATATGTTATTGCATTTTTTTTCTTTTTTTTCATACAAACTAAAAAGCAAGGGTAAAGATAATGTCAATTGGTTAGACATAAAATGTGGCTTAAAGATATGAAAGGTTCTTAATTGGGCCTAAATGGTTAACTAAAGATATTAACAATGGTTAGCTTGAAATGCTCAATCGATCCATATAAGAGCTAAATCATTTTTTATGCTAAATACTATTTAGAATTTAACCTTATGGGATGATCAAATAGATTCTAAAACATAGTATATCTCATCAACTTGCATAACCCACTACAAAATTTCTCTCAATAGGAACACCAAAAGCAATCACGAACATAGTGCATAAAAATTAGAATTAATCCAATCAAAACTAGCAAGTATATTACATGATTAATGTAAGTATCTTAACGAGTATATTACATTCCTTATCCTAGTCACAACAACCAATTTTTATCATTAGGTTCATACGTTTTATATCAAGCATGCATCCATTTAGTTTCCATGTATTTATCAACGTCTACTCAAATCATGATTAAAAATATCCTAAAAATAAAATATTTCCTAAAAATTAAAAATGAGTACTAAATAATAAAGTATAGAATGAAGTTCCCTCTCCCAAACTTAAATTGTATATTATCCTCAATGTGCAGATATAAATGTCAAATGTTAAAGTTAAGAAAACTCTCTTAGTCTTAACATACCACATCTATCATTGAAATGCTCAATCTTGTTACACCATTGCTCTCTACATTTATCACCTACAAAAAAAACTATAAAAATATAAGTAAAATAACTTTAGGTTATCTCCTAAATAGGGTCATGTTTAATGTCCTTGACTAAACGGTCATGTCAACTTCTAAGGTATATTCACCAAGATTATCATAGATGTTTCATTTGATAATTGATCTCCATGAAAGTGCTTCACTCTATATCAATTAACCATAAACCACTCTTTATTTTTATTTTCTAATTCAATGGCTCCATGATTGGTTGCCTTAGTGATCCTGAATAAACCTGACCATTTACTCTTTATTTTTGCAATGCTTGCATACCTTGAGATTTCTATTTGAGCTACTGAAAAGAGTTGCTCGTCTAGAAAGGATTTTTAATCACCATATTGTCATCCATTTTTTCCCTTCATTTTCTAGTCTAGACAGATGGTTTACTACCTGATTTTCTATTCCTTTTTCATCTCGTATTTTAAAGCAAATTCTTATAGAAAGGGAACCCATCTTATGAATCTTGGTTTGACATCCTTATAGTCATGAGGTGCTTTATTGTAGAATGATCCATATAGACAGTCACTTTGGTTCCAACCATATAAGATGTGAATTTCTCGAAGGCATACACAATGGCAAAGAGTTCTTTCTTTCTAGTTGCATAATTCATTTGAGCCTCATTTATTGTCTTGCTTGCAAAATATATGACAGGGAACATTTTGTCTCTTTGTTGTCCAAGAACAACTCCAATAGTAAAATAACTTGGGTTACAAATCAACACAAAGGGCTTGCTCCAATTTGGTGTGACTAGAATAGATGATAACAATAGTTTCTCTTTAAGCACTTAGAGTGCCTTTGAACATTTATCATCAAATTTGAAAGGCATGTCTTTTCCAAAAGATTGCACAAGGGTTTGGAGATTTGGGAAAAATCTTTTATAAACCTATAGTAAAGGCCAACATGCATAAGTAAACTTCATACTCCTTATATATTGGTAGGTGTTGATAGTTTCTCAATCACTTCTATCTTAGCTCTATCCACCTCAATACTATTAGTTGAGATTCTTTGGCCCAAGATTATACTATTATATACCATGAAATGAAACTTCTCTCAATTTAAAACCAAATTTGTTTTTTCACATCTTTGTTGCACTAAGGCGAGATAGTATAAACATTCATCAAATACGTTTCTAAAGATTGAAAAATCATCCATGAAGATTTCTGGATGCTTCTCCACCATGCTTGAGAAAATAGCCATCATGCAACGTTGAAATGTCACAGGGGTATTGCATAATCCAAATGACATTCTCCTAAAAGAAAAAGTTCCATAAGGACATGTTAAGGTGGTATTTTCTTGGTTTTCAGATGGGTTATAATGAGAGTATCCATCTAGAAGCCAAAAGAAAGAATGCCCAAATAATCTATTAAGCATTTGATCCATGAATATGAGCAAGAAATGGTCCTTCCTTATAGCTTTATTCACTTTGCAAAAATCCATACATACTCTCCATACAATGATAGTTCTAGTAAGTATTAACTCATTTGACTCATTTTTAAGCATAATGATTCCTTTTTTCTTTGGTACACATTGAACTGGGCTTACCCATTCACTGTCTAATATTGGTCAAATGATGCCTATGTCTAGCCACTTGACAATTCTCTTTCATAATGGGGATTAACAAGCGTTGTGCATCCCTAGTGGGTTTAATCTTTCAGTTTTTGTTGTAGTTTTCTATCAAGGATGACATTACAACCTTCTATCAAGGTTATTATTTCATGATCTCCAAACCTCCTTTTCTTTGACAGTATATACTATATGAATTTGGCATAAGACAACATCTATTTAAGTGCATCTGTAAATGGTATATTTATGTTCAACTTCTTAAAGGTTTCAAAGCTACGTGTATAACTTTTTCTTTTGTAGTCTTTGAAGAAAAGGAATGGTAGGTTTGTAGAGGTTAATCTTCTTTATCTGAATTATTTCCTTTTCAGTGCTCTCTTTATCCATTAGTTTATCCTCATCCTTTTTAAATTCTTGTTTCTCCTTACCCTTTTTAGTCTCATATAAAATTTTATTATTCCTTAAGGCTATGGCTTTACAATGCTCCTTACATTATCTTCTTGGGTTTATAAGTGTGTCGCTTGAAAGGTTACCTTTAAGCCTTTGACTTATTGACTGGGAAAGTTTCCCTATTTGGGTCTCTAAATTCCAATTTGAAGTCTCATAATACTCCTAGATTAATAAATTAGGTAGATATGAATATGTTCATAAATCTCATATTTTTCAATAAGAAAGACATATAAATTAATATAGAAATGAGACAAAAAAATAAATACAATCAATCTCTTGAATTATAACGTCAATCTCCTCTTGAATCTCCACCAGAATCGCATCTCCTCATGAACTTATCTCTCTTCTTTTTGAACCAAAAAGTGATAAAAAAATTGTAAAATTTGGCTCCAAGATTTTTGGTACAATTAGAGTGTTAAATTAGGCTCAAATAGAATCTAAATCGTTAGATCAACTTGAGATCAAAGGCTTAGATGAAAAAAGGAAAATTAAACAACACTAGCCAATGGGATCACGACACATGGGAAGTGAGAGATACGAGACAAATTAGCGCTCGATGCATGGCAAGGTGGACTAGTTCTAATTGACATGAGTTGAATCAATGATATATGGTACATTGCAATTCATTGATCCAGATTGCACGATGCCCTATTGGAATAAATGGGTAGATCCCGTGATAACACATGGCACCCTAGTGAAACAAATGGTTTTAAATCAATTATTAACTGACATAAAAGGGATTATAAGTTGGTTTGGTGAACCAATTTAAATTGACGTGACTTTAATTTTTAAGTCGGTTCTAAGGTAGAACCTACTTAAAATTTTAAGTTAGTTCATCGATAGAACTGACATAAAATTTAAAGTCGGTCCTATGTATCAACCAACTTAAAATTTTAAGTCCATCCTAGATGTCAACTGACTTAAAGTTTTAATTCGATTATACCCTAGAACCGACTTAAAATGGTATAATCCCTAAACATATTTAGGTTATTTTTTGCTAGCCTCCCTGCATGTTTTAAATAACATAATTGTATAAAAAATCGAAATATGTTTACAAGATTTTTTAAAACTTTTTATTCATTTAAAAACTAATTATTAATTAGTTACTTAAGAACTAAACTTATAATAGAAAATAACTTACATACAATACATATATATAAATTTAACTTAATTACAATATCACTAAATATTATAAGCAAATATAAATGTGCATGGTATATTAGATATACCATTATATATATCAATTATTATATGCAATTTTATAAAAATAAGCACATAATAATATGATACTTATGCTATTCAATATTATCATATTCTTTTTCTCATTATTCTTCTGACTTTATAATTTAAAGCATATGTTCTGCATATTCTTCATGTATATCTTCAAAAGTTTCCTATCATAGCCCATTTTACTCCAACAAAAAAACTACATGTATTTAAATTCAAAATATCCTCACATTATTGAGTTCAATAGTTTCTTTGACCAGGAAACTATTCTTTCCCTTGCTTTTGCAAGTGTTTAGCTAATTACTCTACCTGTATCTCTACCCACTTATTAGTAGTACTATTGGGAGGATTTTATGGCACTTATTAGTAGTACTATTGGGCACGTGGATTGGAATTATGGGTAAATGAATGATTGCTTTACCTCCAAGAGAAATTAAGATAATTTCTCCACCCTGAATTATAGGTGTTTGCATCAAGGTCATGCCTGGGCCTTGTAGGTATCTTATAGCAGCTTCTTTTTGATAATGATATGTATGAACAACATACCTCAATGTACTACACACTCCATATTGTTCTTTGTTAGGAGTGGATTCTGTAGCGAGAAGTGCAATTTTCTTGGTAAAATGTGCAAGTTTCATTAACATTTTTGTTTCGGAGTTAATTTCATGCATTCCAGCCTTTCTCACTTGTGAGATCTTTTGTTGGGAATTAGCACCAAATATATCAAAGGGATTATAAGTTTCTATAGTAATTTTCTCATCCATAGCTCCTCTCACGACATTATCAATGATGAAATGACATTGTTGTATCAATCCATCATAGAAAAATTGATTTTCCAACTATTGTGGGTAGCTATAATGACAGCATTGAGTGAGGAATAGCATAATCCTATCCTAAGCCTCATAGAATGGTTCACCATCCATCTGAGAGAAAGTAGCTATCTTAGCTCTTAAATATGATTTTTTTTTATAGGAATATAATTTTCCTATGAATTTGTTGTAAACATCCTCACAGATCGTGAGGGAACCTAGAGGGAGTGACATTAGCTTTATCCTTTAGGGTGTAGGAAAAACACCTCATTCTCAACTAGCCCTTGGTAATTATAACGAAAGGGAAAGTTTGGACTAATGAATAGAAATTCCTCATAAAAGATAGAGAGTCTTCATTAGTCAGTCCGTGGAAAGATGGTAACCTGGAAAATAATTTTCCTAGCATACTCCTTCATTATGTTTCCTTAAGTGGTGGATTTTTCCCCATTTCTAAAAGTTCAACTTTAGGGTCTAGGTTTGGTTTTTGGTTTTAATTTTCTCAAATAAATGCTCTTGGATTTTATTATCCAATCTTATTAAGAGTTCTCTACTAAAGCTGTTTATATAAGGTGTAAGAGAATACCCTAAGGATCTCCTACCACGCATAAACTATAAAAAATAAATAAATTTAAATCGCCTATTAAATAGAAAAATAAAATGATAAAATAAATACAACATACAATGCATATGATACAAACAATTTATTTTACAATAATACAAGTTAAATAAATAATTATAACATAAATTATATTATACAAATAATTCTTTATATAATAGTACATGTTAAATAAATAATGACAATATATAATAAATGATATTCAAAATTCATTATATAATAATACAACTTAAATAAATAATTGCAACATGCAATAAACAATACAAATAATTCATTATTAAAAGTTTCCTTTTTAGTTAGAGATCTAATTAGCTAAATGGGATGAATAGATAAACAACAGAGTTATGACAAATTAATTTTTTTGCAAATGGTCTGGCATACAATCATGTGTAAATAATGTAATGCATAAATATAAATTAACACACGAGATTTTTAAGGGGAAATAACCTAGGCCACACCAATAATTTAAGAGAAAAAATACCATTTCACGGGACCACCTTTTTAAGGTCCAATTACAAGGACATGTTTTATACTACCCACAAAGATAAAAGTCCCAATTAATCTAATTACAAGATCTTGCTTCCATTATGGACTCTATAAGAAAGGTGTTCAGATTTAGACCAATGTTCCAACAACTTGAGTCACACAAGCAATCGAACCTGTTTTACGAGTACCTAAAATGTTAGCACAATAACAAAAGTGTAAATGTATATCCTAAAGTAGATTCAATAATGAATAACTCTAATTAGATGATTTAATAAATATATTAGATAAATCAAAATCAACTAGCAACCCTAAAACAATTAGTTTAAAGCACAATATCACAAATATTGTAGGCTTTTTAATCCATCAAACACAACCAAAAATGTTTGATAAACTAAATCAATGAAAAGCCTACTCGAATAGTTTTTGAAAAATAAGAGAGATATATTAAGATGAAGAGGAGAATGCTCTTTTATGATTAATTAACATTGTGTGCTTAGGTTTGTATATATAGAATATTTTGAAGCACTAGGTCAAAGTAAAATTACTATGTTGTACATAAAATTAGTTAAAAGAGTTTTCAAGAAAAAAAAAGGACAATTAGTAAAAATCCAATTCAATTCGAATTAAAAATAGGTTTTAAAATCAAAGCCTTGGCCACTTGATCGATCAAATACATAGGTTGATCAATCTAGTCAATTCTTGATCAATCCAGTGTAATAAATAATCAATTCTGACATAGGGTCGATCAATCTACACAGGTTGATAAATCTAAACATGTCTTGGTCAATAGAGTAGCCTAATCTCAAAATTTTTGTACATGTCTAATATGAAATCTCTCATGTATAAGAACAGAGACATACCTAAATTATGATCGTTAGAGCTCGATAGTTTCTTTGGCCTTAAAATATTTTTGAAGGGCACACCTAGAAAGTAAAATTATATTTGTATATTTTGTTCACGAATATCTCCAACACTCACATAGGCCTAACTATCTTCCCCTTTGGCATATTTATGTCACAAAATCTCTCTTGCACTATATAATACTCATTGGAAAAATAAATTTTTACATAATAGTACTATCTTATGATGTGATAAAACCATTTTCGCTTGAATCATAAAAGCTCATGTTTAAACTGAAAGTCAAAAAATAATTACCCAAATAACTTATTCTGAAATATGCATTTTTTATTAGTTCAGTGTATATAACAATATAAAAAATGAAGAATATTCATAAGAGTGAGTAATCATAAAATAAAAATTAAAAAGAATTTTTGCCCTATGCATAATAATTCAATAAAAAAAATACAAAATTGATTATTCTCCTAAATTAAAAATTCCAATTTTTCTCCAGCTTTTTATCATAGAATAAACCAAATATTGAATTTTTCATTTTCAATTAAAATGGATGTGAAATCTCATAGAAAATTCAAGAAAATATGCAACATACATATGAAACACAAACTATCAATTGAAATAAATGTAGTGTATTGATTCATATAATCTGAATACAGCTCAAGAAAATATCAATTACACTTTAAAACTTGAAAAAAACAAAATATAATGATTTCTAAACACTATAATAAAACATGATAAAATAGCAAAGTAAAATAAAAAATAAATCATTGTCCTAAAGGAAGAAACCTATAATGTGAATGGATTGTTAGGAGTTTTGATAGAAATGATCCAAGTGATGCTATGTAGCATATGTCATATGTTGTACTTGATGATGCACAAGAAATGCACACATGTGCTAGGCATACTACGCCCAAAGATGACATTAGAATGCAGGTAGATGATGCACACAATACCACTAGGATGCACATAGATGCTACACATAAAGCCACTAGAATGGGTGCAGATACTACACATAAAGCCACTGGTATGTATGCGGATACTACACACGATGACACTAGGATGTGTGTAGATGCTGCACACCCTACTCCTGAAATTGCCACAGATATGCTCGCATATGATACGCTTATTGCACATGCAACTTACATAGGAAATGTAGATGGAAAGTGCACATATGTAGACGTTGTTAAAAAATCTACATAAGTACTTTAATTGTAGTGGTAAATGGTGTAGCTAATCTTTTGCAAATGGTTGTTATAAAGTTTGTTACAATGGAAAAAGTACCTTTGAGTGATGTAATCAAGTGTAATGTGTCTCATTGTACCTAAATTGCAACCTGATGAATGCTTAAAAAGCACTAAAATTATCATGATTTAATGTACTTTAATTGATTAAAAATATTTATTTATATGATTTTATCACATTTTTATATAAATTTATTTTTTCGGAATCACAAATATTTTGTTTTTCTAGGTGTATTTTGCTTCAAAAATAATTTAAAGACTCGAAGAATAATACTAGAGGTAATACATCACAAATATGTTGAGAAAATAAATGAGAAAAAGTGAAAAAACAAATATGCCCAGTTACTCGCGCAGTCACGCCCATTCATGCTACAATCCAGCACGCATCATACCGAAATTCTATGTGCATCAATGCTTGCATCAACACCCATCCATTCTGCGAATCCAGCGTGTGGTAGTGTATTTTAGGTTGTGAATCCTGCTCATTCATGTGCAATTATGCCCTACATGCATGCCAGTATGTCCATTACGCATCTAAGGCCATTTTTTATTTTTTCCCACTTTTTTAGCATTTTTCTCATCTATAAAAGGACCCTCTCCTCCAACACCAAAATAAAGAATTTTCTCAGCTCTTTCTCTCTCTAGAAATTCGTCTTAGTTTTTTTAGTTTTAAAGTTCTCTTTTTAAGAAGAACTAGTTATGTTTTTGTAAATTTCTAGCTCTTTATTCAATAAACGGAAATGCAAATCTATTTGGAGGTTTTCTAGAAACAGAATTAGTATCAAAATTCTATAAGGATTCTTTTGAGGTATAATTTTAAAATAAATTCTTTACATTTATTTTTATGTTTTATTCTTGTATGTTATATTTAATTTACTATGATTAAATTTAACATTATTGGTTGTTGTAAATATGATATAATAATAACGTTGTTATACTTCCGAAATATTAAATAGGTAAAATATTTGTATAAATAAATTGATTTTTTTTATTCAAGATTTTATATTAAGGATGTTAAATAGAAATATATTATTTTTATTACAAACTTAATTCTAAAAATTAGATTTTAATATTTAATAATCGAATCTGATTTAGAGTAGTGCTCTTTTATTTGTTGATACAATCACCCGGTAGTTAGAGTGGAGCTCCATTTCAAAAGTTTTTATAAGAACTATTATTCGAAAATATATTGACAACATATTTTAAATAATAGTTTTAAAACTTGAAAGTTAGTACTCAGATAATTAAATTCTTTGGTTTAATTTGGACATCTTGAATAAAGTCTAATTAACTAACTCTACCTAATGTTGTGATTAGATGGTTTACTATTTTCTTAGAAATAAAGTTTAAATTTAATACTTAATTAATTAATAGGTTCCGTCTAAGGATATTAGTTAATTAATATTAAACAAAAGAAATTGGGCCCCGTCTAAGGACTCTTTCATACCAAAAAGAGAAAATAAACAAATATCAATTTATATTTTTAATAACCTAAATAATATGAGTAAGCATAATTAACTTAATCATTATATCCATAAACACTTCACTCTTATGAATGATAAAAAATTGCATTATTGTTTATTGAATCCATATCTATATTTATTTTTTGTCATTAGATTAGGAAACAAAAACCAAAATATTGTGACATGATGTTTAGGATTTAATTTTGTTTTTAAGAGTTTGAAGAATAAATTAAAACCATATATATTCCTTCCTTAGATTGACCTTGAGAGTATACTTTTCATTTTCTATAAAATGATTCGTGCATTGAGAGAGTTTTACAAATATAAAACTAAATTATTTGCAAGATTGGCATTGCCAATTTTGCTCATCATTACCATCTTTTCTCTTTAAATAAATAGGATGTGTCATTTATTGCATCATCAATTTTGCAGCTAAATGAAAGATTACTATTTAGTTTCCTTGTTATTTTTCATGGTATTAAAGCTTTGAAGCTACATTAGCTTATAGATTATTATATGAAGCATTAATGGTTGAACTACCTAAAGTAGTTCAAATGCCAAATCCACAAATGGCACCAAAAATTTCAAATAGATTGAAATCTATTCTTTCCATAATATTTTTCTTACAATCAAGCTTGAAAATAATAATTTCATAATATGGTGAGATTAGATCTTAATGATTCTAATCGTTCTCAAAGATCTAGTAAACAAGTTTCACGAAATGAGATAGTGACTCAAAGCTTTTCAACTTACTCAAAGCCAAGATGATATGCTCGATTACTGGTTGAAAAATTGCATGAAAAATGAGCTTATGAAAGAGGTACTTAGATTCAAAACATCAATAGAGGCTTGGTGTATGCTATAAAATAATTTTACCTACAAGTCGTGAGCTTTCATGATTCAGTTAAAGGAAGAGTTTCAAAATTTCAAGAAAAGAGATTTGAAAATCAATGTCTACTTTCTTAAGAACAAAATGCTTTATGATGAATTGGAATCAACAAGTTCTACATTTATTGATGAGGAAAAGCTCATGTATGTGTTTAAAGGTCTTGATGAAAGCTTTGACAATGTGTTTTCCACATTGACAGAAAAAATGCTAAGTAAAAAAATAACAATTAATGATGTGCACTACTTCTTAGTCATAAGAATAGGATCGAGAGGAAAAGATCAACAATTATCTCACCTTTTCCTAGTGTAAATGTTACAACAAGAAATGAGCTAGTGACTCAAAGGTTTTAAACTTGCAATGATATGATATCACAACTATACAACTCAGTGTTGTAGCTCACAATCAACAAAGTGGAAAACATTATCAATAAAGAGCCAAAAACTCACATAAATACAATGGAAGTAATAAATTTTAGTTTGGTGGTAGAAGCCATTGATATGGAAAAGGTTTCATAGGAAATAGACCTTAGTGTCAAGTGTGTGACAAATTGGGGCATATGGCCTTCAATTGTTGGTTTAGGTATGGTAGAAATTTTCAACCAAATCATAACAACAATAACAACATAGTTGCATACAAAAATCCTAGCTAGGTATTAGCCTCACATCAATCACCATGACCTCCGCAACAATAGTTTCATGCTATGATTACTACTACTAATGGTATTGGCCTACAATTATGCCCCCTATTACTAATACACCTAGACTATTGCCTACTCATATTTCTTGTTTTCCTTATCCTTCTTTGTTGGTCAATAAAGCCTATGGATATGTACCTTATCAAACTTCTTTTCAATCACAAGCATTAGCTCCCTTCTATTAGTATCTTTCTTGGTTTCAAGATTCTAGTGTAAGTTACCATGTGATTGTTAATCCAAGTACTCTACTTTCGTCTCAGTCCTACATAGGTAATCAATCTCTCATAATAGGAAATAGTGATGGTTTTCCCATTACTAAGATAGGTCATAATCAGTTTCAATCAATATTTTCTCCTTATAGATCTCTCAAAATAAATAACATGCTTCTTGTCCTTAACATTGTTAAAAATCTACTTATTGTGTCACAATTTGCAAAAGATAATCCTATTTTCTTTGAATTCCACTCTAATTCTTGTTTTGTTAGGGACAACAACACGGGGCAGGTACTCCTCTAGGGTATACTCGGTGATAAATTATATTGATTTGATATCACATTATGCAAGGAAAGTCATAACAAGAGTCCTTATTTGGCTATTGATAAAAACCATACTAGTTGTGTAAATAAAACTATTACACTTGTTGCTAATATGACTGACCTTTCTCTATAGGATCAGAGATTAAGGCATACTTCATTTCCTAGTATAAAGAAATCATTAAATCAATACAAGATTCCTTTCTCTTCTAGATATGTTGCTTGTCATAATAGTAAAATTCACAAATGTCTTTTTCTCATTCCTTACACAAAGCTACTAGACCACTTGAATTGGTTCATTCAAATATTTGGATGTCACATGTTATTTCCATAAATGGCTATCAATATTAAATTCATTTTATAGATACCTATTCACATTTTACATGGATTTATTTTCTAAATACAAATCTATTGCTTATCAAGCCTTTTTGAAATTTAAGGCACAATCTAAACTACAAACAAGCTAAAAAAATAAAGTTTTTCAAAGTGATAGGGGTGGGGAATTTCAATCTTCCACATCTCTCTTTAATTAGTATGGAATTGTTCATCACATATCATGTTCTTATATGCATGAACATGATGGATTTGTTAAAAGAATATATAGATATATAGTAGATTTTGGACTAATAATGTTAAATCATGCTTCTTTGCCTCTTATCTTTTGGGATAGAGCATTCTTTTTAAGTGTTTTTATAATCAATCATCTACCTAGCTTAGTTCTTGATAATTATTCTCCTTTGGAGATCCTACTTTATGTCATACTTGATTATAGTTTTCTTAAAGTCTTTTGATGTCTTTGCTTTCTCTACCTAAGACCATGTGTGTCTCACAAATTACAAAATAGATCTCATGCATGTATATTTTTTGGATATAGTCCAAGACACAAAGGCTATAAGTGTCTTTCAAGTGATGACAAACTTTACTTGAGTCATGATGTTATCTTTCATCTATATTTCCTTTTAACAAAAGGTCAGATGAATCCCAACTTGCGTCTCCTCTATCCAATTTTCGACATATTAAAACTATTTTACCTATTGTTACTTAAACCAATAAATCATAGCTTTCTTGATGAACCTTCTCCTCATTTTCTTGTATCATCTATTCCTTCATCACTTGTTTTGGATTATTCTAGTTCTCCATCACCTAGTTTTGACCCTTTTATGCCCATACCTCCTGTTTCACCTTCAAGTTCAATGCATGTTTTAAAACTAGTGTCTCTTCCTCCCTTATCTTCCTCTTAGTCTCAATTTATTGTTAAGTCATATATTGTCAAACCTCATCCAATAGGCACAATATCCAAGATAGTGACTCCTATTACTCACCCAATGTTCACATGATCAAAGATAGGTGTTTTGTAAATTCAAGCATATATGAGTATTACTAATGACGTGTCTGAGATAAAACCTTCTAAGTGAAGCAAGCTTTAGCTAGTGTTGAGTGGTTTAAATCCATGAAAATTGAATTTGATACTCTTATTCACAATAAGACTTGGGTGTTAGTGCCTCCACCTTCAAATGGAACTATTACTCAGAGTAAGTGGATTTTTTGAGTCTTTAGCTTCCATCATATCTCCTCAATAAGACAAATATGGAGTGGTAGCACAAGGGTATAAAAATATTCCTTGTTTTAATTTTTTAGATACCTTCAGCTTTGTGGTTAAGTAGGTCACAATTCAAATTGTTCTTATCCTAGTTTTATCTCATAGTTGGCAGCTCTATCAATTGGACATAAAAAATGCCTCTTTGAATGGTACACTACATGAAGAGGTGTATATGCAATAACCAAAGGGTTTTGAGCACCCACAGTATCCTAATCATGTCTGCAAGTTTCAGAAAGCCTTTTATGGATTGAAGTAGGCTTGTTGACCCTGGTTTGATACTCTTAGCAATGCCTTATGTGCAATGGGATCAGTAAGAAACAAAGTTGAATTTTCCTTATTTTTTCAATCATCTTCTAGAAATACCATTTATCTTTTTATATATATTGATGATATAATCATCATTGGCAACAATGAACGGCTTATTCAGTCCCTTATTTTAACTTTGCATGCTTAGTTTTCCTTAAAGTATAAGGGCCAACTAAGTTACTTCCTTAAGATTAAGGTGAAAAAGCTAAACAATGGTGATCTTATTCTCACATGAAAAAATTATATCAAAAAGCTTCTAATAAAAACCAAGATGGGTCATTTTAAACCCATCTCCACTCCCATACTTACTAGTTATACTCTTTGTGCTCATGTCATAAAGTCTTTCCTAATCCCATGTTGTACATAAGTATTGTTGGAGCGCTTTAGTAAAGCATTATTACTCATCTAGATCTTTCCTTTATATTCAATAGGTGTGCTAGTTTATGGCAGCTCTTCAAGAGATGCCGATTAGGGTTCTTGTTATGATGATAGAAGATCCATGTCAAGTATTGTCATTTATCTAGATGTCAATCCTATCTTTTGTTCTTCTAAGAAGAAGGCTTCAATGTCTAGATTAAGCATTGAGGCTAAGTATAGATCTCTTGCCAATGCAACCTCTGAAATCATATTGGTTCAAGCTTTGCTCCGAGAGTTACACGTTTCCTTACTAGTTTTTCCTTTGATTTGGTGTGATAACTTGAGTATATTTCATCTTGCTACCAATCCTGTTCTTCTTTCATGTATGAAATATATTGATTTGGATTTTCATTTTATACATAAAAAGGTGTTGGATAAGACACTTGTTGTGCATCATATTCCTTTTATGAAACAACCAGTAGACTTGTTAACTAAGGCTTTCCTTATGGCTTCCTTCCTCTCTTTGCATAGAAAATTAAGTGTCATGCTCATGCCACTTAATTTAAGGGGGTTTTAGAAGTGTTGATAGAAATTATCAAGTGGGTGATAAGTAGCATGTGTCAGATATTATGCCTAATGATGCATAAAAAACTGGCATATGTGCTGCATACACTAAGCCTAAGGATGACAATGGAATGCATAAAGATGTTGCGCATAATACCACTAGGATACATGTATATGTGACACATAAAGCCATTAGGATGCATATAGATGCTTATTTAAAGCCACTAGGATGCGTGCATATACTACATACAATGATGCTGGAATGCATGCAAATGGTGTGCACGATGACACTGGAATGTGGGTAGATGTTGTATAGCTTGCACCTAAAAATTCAATAGATATGCACATATACGACATGCATATTGAACACGCAGCATACACGGGCAGTATAGATGGCAAGTGCACAAATGTAGATATTGTTGAAAAATCGACATGTGTAATGTAGCTAATCTTTTTCAAAAGATTGTTATAAAGTTTGTTACATTGGAAAATGTGCCTTTAAGTGATGTAGTCAAGTGTAATGTGTCTCATTGTATCTAAATTATAACCATCCTTGCTCTATAAATAGATAGGATGTGTCAGTATTGCATCATCAATGTTTCAGCTAAATGAAAAAGTATTATTAAGTTTTCTTATTATTTGTCATGGATGTCTTAATCTTGGAAAATATTGGTTTTTGATGTTCATTCATAGTATTCATTTGTTGTTCCAATGTTCCCATTCTTGTATGCATTTAATTTTCAAATAAGTTAAGACGAGAAGGTTCAGAAGCATGTATATTTTTCATTTTCTCATCTATAAAAATATCATCTGTAGCTCCTTTGCCACTTTTACCAACTTTAGTGGGTCTCTTTGCTTTAGATGTTTGGGTAGATTATTGATGAGTGCTCAAAAAGTACTAAAATTACCATGATTTTATGCACATTAATTGATTAAAAATATATATATTTATATGTTTTATCATATATTTATATAAATTTGTCTTTTTCAGAATCACGGGTATTTTTATTGTTTTTCAGGTATTTTCGCTTAAAAACGTCACTTAAATACTCAAAAAGGAATATTGGAAGCAATACATCACAAATATATTAATAAATAAATGGAGAAAGGTCAACAAATATGGAAAAATTGGACAAAATGGGTCAAAAATGTCAAAAATATCAAAAAGGAGAAAATCGCGCCGAAAGAAATTTCGCGCGCCGCGCTACCCGGCCGCGCGCGCGCACAAGAAGGCGCGCCCGTCCACGCGTGCAGATGCGCGCGCTTCCTCCAGATCCACAGACGCCGCAGCGCTGTCATCGTTTCACGCACGCTGCACGCGTCAGACGCGCGCGCTACGCCTCCGCGCGCCAATGCCATTTCGCCCCATTTTTCACGTACAGCCGCCCCCATGATGTCATGCTGACGTCATCAATGACCTCACCATTTGCAATACGCGTTTTCACCAATTTTTAACATTTTTTCACCCACTTTTTCTCTCCATCCTCACATATAAATACCCTCTCTTCACTTCAAAACACACCTCAAAACACGCTTCTCTCTTCTTTCTTTCTCTCCATTTCTTAGTTTTTAGTTTTTCTTATGTTTTAGCTAGTTTCTCTTAGTTTTAGAGTTCTTCCCTTTTTGGGAAGAACTAGTTATGTTTTTTTTGTAATAATTTAGCTTTTTGATTCAATAAATGGGAGTGCAAATTCCGCTTGGAGGTTTTCTAGCAATAGGAATGGCATCGAAGTACTGTAAGGATTTTATTTTCTTTGTAGTTATTTTTTATGCTTTATTCTTACATGTTATATTTAATTTTTCTGTGATTAAATTTAACTGTGCTGGCTGTTTGTAAACATGATATAATAATAACGTTGTTATGCTTGCGAAATATTAAATAGGTAAAAATCTCTAAAATGAATTGATTTTATTTTTATTCAAGATTTTATATTAAGAATGTTAGAGAGAAATATATTATTTTTCATTACAAACTTAAATCTGAAAATTAGATTTTAAGGTTTAGTTATACGGTCTTATTTAGAGTAGTGCTCTTTTATTTGTTGGTACAATCGCTCGGTAGTTAGAGTGAAGCTCTATTTCAAAAGTTTTTATAAGAATTATTATCTGAAAATGTATTGACAACACGTTTTCAGTAGTGGTTTTAAAACTTGAAAGTTAGTACTCGGATAACTAAATTCTTAGGTTTAATTTGGACACCTTGAATAAAGTTTAAACTGTCTAACCCCACCAAAGGTGGCATTTAAATGGTTCATTTTCAATCTCTTAGAAAAAGGAATTAATTTAATTAACCAAATTAGTTATCAACCCCACCCATAGGTGTTAATTGATTTGTTTAGTTAACAAAGAATATCTAACCACACCAAAGGTGGTATTCATACAAAAAAGGGAGAATCAATAAATATCAATTCATATCTTTAATAACCTAAATAATACGAGCAAGCATAATTAACTTAGTTATTATATCCATAAATACTCCACTATTTATAAAAGATAAAATTTGCATGAATGTTTATTGAATCTATGTTTAATTTTCTGTAATTAGATTAAAAATACAAAAACCCCAAAATATCGTGACAGGATGTTTAGGATTTAATTTCTTTTTTAAAAGTTTGAATAATAAATTAAAAACCACATACATTCCTTCCTAAGATCGACCTTGGGAGTATACTTATCATTTTCTACGAAATGATTCGTGCACTTGCGAGAGTTTTATAAATATAAAACCAAAGTATTGCCGATCCTGCCAATATGTATCGACCTTGGATTCAATTGATTTAGTTATTTTTGAATTGATCTTGGCTTTGTCCTTATTTTTTCCTACATTATTTTTGTTTTTCATCATTGGTGTAGATTCAACATATATGTATCAATGATGAAAATTAATTCCAAAATATTTAGTATGAAAGGCATTATTAAAATAATATATTTCACAATAAATCTACAAAGTGATATAATATAACCTTTCTTATCACCATTATGACAAAAATGCACAAATTTAGCATGTTTTTCAATCACAGGTTTAACTGTTCTTTGAGCAATAGTAGAAGTAAGATTAGAAGGTCTTACCAATTTAGTTTTTGATATTGAAGGTGTAGCATGTGAGGAAGACATGTTTGAAGGCTTTACAAATTCATTTCATTTTGAAGAAGATGGCATAGTGTACTCATAAGCATTTCCTAGCCTTCTTTTGTCTTCATTTGGCTTTCCATAATTAAGAACATTGTTCAACTTTTCAGCTCAATTGATAGTCTTTTTACAAATTCCTTTGATTTTTTAACTTTCTATATCAGATTTGTTTCTCCTATTCTAAACCTACAAGACTTGAATCCAAAACATTAGAACTTTCAAACAAATCAAGATTATCTTTTTCTAGTATTGATGAATCTATTTCACAAGATTTTAGTTTTTTATTCAATTTAGTTACTTCTAAAAGTAACTTATCTTTAATTCTTTTGCATATTACGAAATCTATAAACACTTCATTAATTCTAGTGAAATTAAAATATTTAAGTAAGAATTCAGAGTCACTTCCTTCATTGTCTGAATCAATATTTAAGTTAGAAAATTGGTGTCACTATTTTCTAATTCAAATATATTGTCATTAGTACTTTCAAAGTTAGTAAGTGTAGTGTTGAAAGCTCTTCTAGTGTTGTTTTCTCATTTTCACAGTCAATAACAAATTGATCAAAATCCATACATTCAAAGCATTGAGGTCCAATAGGTTTAGGTTTCTTACCATTAGAAATCATAGAATTGAGTTCTCATAACGACTTATTTATCCTTTATTTTGAGGATTCTTTTTGTTAAAGATTCTATTCGGTCTTTTGGCCAAGAGTGTAAGTTCTACAACTCCATTGTCACCTTCTTCAATTATAGTTGTTTTGAAAGCAATATCTTTGTTCTTTGTGCAAGGATGAAAAATCATCTCAAAAGTGAGAATTCAAACAACTAGCTCCTCAATTTTAATATATTAGTAATTGATAGGAATAAATTATGCTTTCTTCCTAAAGAAATAACAAACCATCTAAATCAATGTTTTTGGCGGAACTATTAATTTAAAGTCCTATTCAAGCTATCTAAATTAGATTTTAGATTCCTGTATCTCAAACGTAACTTTCTTATTTTAAATCTATTACGAAAAATACGTTCTCAATATATTTTTCAATAATAAATCTTATAAAAATTTGAAATAGAAAATAATCTTTATTTATTTGATAAAAAATATTCACCTAAATTAATCTTTCATAATCATTATAACGAATATCCATTAGTAATTTTTAGTCACACATTCTCAAATATAATGAATGATTAGTAAATTAAAAATATAACATAATAATATTAAAATTAATATCTCAAATATATTTTTACAGATAACTTCTTTAGTGATCTATTATCTAAAAAATCTCCAAAAGATTTTCCTTATTGAATCAAAACTACTATATAAAACTAATGAAAATAAAACTAAAAAATATAACAAAATTTCAAATAGAAGTTATTTTTGATATCATATATTATCATCTAATTTAGGTTTGTTTTTACAAAGAAGAGAAGAGTTGTACTTATAGTTGAGGAAAAAAGAGAAAAATGGATCATGAGGGAGATATTAACACACGCTACGGCTCACTTTTTTCTACCACTACGGCCCATGTGACTTTTGGTATGCTTGAAATCGAACCTCAAGGTCTTGCCATAACATAACTATTTCTTCACCTTAGTCAACATTGAACCACTTTTCTCCAATTTTCTTATTTTTTCACAACTTACAACTGGTTGGATTTATATATAAGCCTTAAATGTTTTTGAAACCTTATTAAGATTTATTGTAGTATTATTAGCAATTTTTACAATTAAATCTTTTAGTGCCCATTTACTGTGTTCTTCTGGAAACACATATTTACTTGCTACATACTTACTAGCTCCTATATCTATATATGCATGTAGATGATAGCTGGCATAACCTCTAACTTTTAGTCCTACTTTGATGTATGTACTATTTAGATTTGTAATATTATACAAATCATTCACATTCTGTTGAAGTGTGTTTATATTCTAAGTTGGTTATTTCCTCCTCAATTTCCTCAAATAGATAAATACTGTAAGTATCATCTATATTTAATTCCTTGATTGGTTCTAATTCTATCTTAAAAGCTTCTTCTACTATTTTTTCTTTATGTGGAAATTCTGCTTTAAATTATTTCTTAGGTTGAAGCCTACTCGGGCATTCATTGGCATAATGTTCTTCTTTATTACAGATCCAACATTTGTATTTTTTCTTCCCTGAAGGGCAATAATAACATTTGTATTTTTTCTTTCCTGGAGGGCAATAATAACATCTATATTTTATCTTCCCCGAAGAGCAATAATTTATGTTTTCAAGAGGTTTACACCTCTTTATTCTAGAATAGATTTTCTTGTAGGTCTCCCTGTTAAAATCTTCTTTTATATTTTTGAAAATCTTGTTTTCTGAATTTATAATTTTTCAAAAAATCTCTTATATTTTTTATATTTTTGTTTGTAGGGTTATATGTTACATCTATATTTTCCTAGTATTCTAAAATCTCTTGTATCATAATAGATTTTATCATTTCTTCCTATTTGTTTATATTCCTTTCTTTCTTGGCATTGACATTTAATAATTATCCAACTTTTAAGGCTTCTTATTCTTTTTCCAAGGGTGTCTGGTATAGTTTCCATACTTCACTGATTCCAATTTTCTATTAAGGTCTTATGTGATGTTTCAGGTAATTTTTGGAAAACTATTTCCTTATAAGTTGTTTGCATAGAGGGTGGTAATTTATGCTAATACATTTCATATTCACAAATAAAAGAATCTATGTAATACATGCTACAGATTTCTATATTTTTTAGATGCTATTTGGTTTCATTGATTTCATTTTCACTAGATTCATAGATAGTTCTTCCCTTATCTTATCTAATAAATTCCTTTTATATTTCATTTATTAATATATCTAAATAATCTATTATTGTAGGAAAATTCCCTTGCATTAATAAATGTTGTTGGTCTGTTAGATTTGAAAACCAAACTTTAATATTTCCTATCATTTTATGAGCTACTAATACCTTACAGATATAAGGGTTTGTTTGTGTAGTTTGGGAGGTTTGTATGAGTACACTCATACCACTAGCCCATTCATCTAAGGATTTTTTCCCATCTTTTATACAATCTAGATCTAAAAGATCAAACTTGTAATTATCATGTAGTTTAAATTTTAGTGTGATACTACCTCTAGTCCCCCAATGTAATCCTTCTTTCATTTTGGGTAGTTGTCTTCTTCTATCTGTGGTGTCAAGCTCCCCTGACCTTTGCCTATTTCTTTCTTCCCTATTTAAGTCAGATGTTCCTTCTTAGTAAGGAACTAGTAATGAAATTGGTTTCATATAACCTTTTTTGGTCATAATTTCTTATTCAGTATCAATTTCACTAATTATTGTCATATCATTTTCCTCTTTTTTTGTACAAAGTTTTTCATTGGAATGTTCTTCTAATTCTTTATTAGTTAGTGTTAACAAACTAACAAATTTTTTTGTATCTCTATTTTCAGGGTTCATGAATTGTTTTTCTAATTATTTTCTATAATCTATTAAATAGAAATTATATCTTTTTCATTAGAATTTTCTTCATTTTTTCTTCTCTCATTTCTAGGAATCAGGGCATCTAATCTCCTAGGTGGTTTTACTTCTAGTCCTTCTTAGAGATAACATTTATGACCTATAATATAATTGTTTCTATGTATGTTATATACATCTTTTCCTAGTTTTGTAAATTTCGTATGTATATCTTGTTGTAGTTTATTATGACCATATTCTTTTATTTCTTTTAATAATTCTTTTTGTGTTTCAATTATACCTTGTAGATATTTCATGTTTGATTCTTGGGCTAAACTCATTTCCTATGTTAAAGTCTTAAAGCTTTCATTAATGTTGCTTGATTTTTTTGTTACGCCTACTAGACTCTCAACTACTTCTAACTATATATATTTTAATTTTTCTTTAAACACTATTATCTTCCTAATATGACATCATAAGCTAATGTTTTCATTATTTGAACTTCATCTTTTAGTTTTTTAACTTCTTCTTAGTTAGAGGTTTCTCCTTCATGGTCTATAAAAGTAAATCTTAGTATATTATTGTTTTTAATCACATTGCTTTTTTTCCTAGTATCAGAAGTTTTTCTTTGATATCTAAATATCATTTCTATGGTATTTCAAAATCCATTGAGATTTCTGGTTTTATTATTTTTCAAGTTCTTAGAAGGTTTTATCTATTTCTATAAATTCATTTTGTCAATATATTGAACTACTATAATTATTTGTTAATGAATATCTTACTATATAGTGTATTTAAAATGAATTATTTTCTTCTTTCATTAAATCTCCTCTTTTAAATTTATAAGCTAGACTAAATACTTTGTTTAAGTTTTTATCATGAATACTAATAACAAATTAAGGTAGGACATAAATTTTAGTTTTTGGTATTCTAAATTACCATAGATCATTCCTAGTAGAACATATTACCAATTTATTATTCTATTATCTAGTAATGTTATTTTTATGAATATATCTATTCCTTACCTGAAATGAGTTTTTATTAATATTTGAATTCCTCCTAAATGAATGTATTCAATTTTTTCCTTATCCATTTAGGAAATTTTGAATAGTTTATTCAATATAGTTTCATTTTCAATTAATGGTATATTATACCTTTCTTTTGCATATGTGATATTAATGCTCATTTCTTTATTACTTATTCCATAATAAATTATGTCTTTCCTTGGAAATAATTTTCTAAAAGATATAAATGATGGGACTTTAAATCAATCTATTTTTTTTAATTTTATTTTACCTTTTGAATTTCTTCAAATTTCATTTTACTTATTACCATTTCCTGTGAAAAACATTATGAGATATCTTCTATTTCTAATTATATTATTCCTTGATATTTTATTATTTCTTGGTTCTCTATTATTTCTTTTATTTTTATTTATGGAATATTACTATTTACTTTGTTATATTTAGAGAATATTTTGAA
This sequence comes from Hippophae rhamnoides, assembly GCA_033030585.1. Lineage (NCBI taxonomy): Eukaryota > Viridiplantae > Streptophyta > Magnoliopsida > Rosales > Elaeagnaceae > Hippophae > Hippophae rhamnoides. Next base: position 42,373,386 of record CM065436.1, on the reverse strand, counting down.
ATTTTTTAAAACTTTAAAAATATTTTTGAAGATACCTCAAAACTTAAGATATTTTTTATATTATCCACACAAAACTACTTAATGCTCCAAAATCATTGACACTCTTTCATTAAAAATATATTAATTCTTAATTACTCTTTTATCAAACTCAAAATTATGACTTTTTAATTAAATGATTATTATAGCACAATTTTATGTGTCAATTCCTCTTAAAAATAAAATAACTGAACAAAAACGTTATCACATAATAGTAAATAAAAATAATAATTGAAAAAATAAAGAAAATAAACAATAATTAAGTACAATAAGAAAATAAAATTAATATAAAAATAACAATAATTAAATATAAAGATTTACTTAATATTTTAGAATGTGGCGAACTTTGATTCTTATTTACAATTGATTTGCATGATTCACATCCCAAACAAACAATTTAAAGATATAAAATTAAAGATTAATAACAAAACTAATGTATTTATTTTGAGAAAAAAATTTCATTGAAGAATAAACAATATTTATTATTATAAATTATCTAAGAAAAATAATATATCGAAACAATATCATTGTAGTAAAAGATCAACATATAAAATAAAGGGAAAAATGCAACATAGATCCTTTAAATTAAGCTAAAGGATCATTTGTTCCTTTATTTTTGTAAAATAAATGCCATAGAATGAAAAACAATATTTTTTATTAATATTTTCAATAAAATATTATTATTATCTCAATATTTTACTTTATTGGTAAATAAATAAAGGATAAAAATGAATTTTTAGTATGGTTTTTATCATAAAAATTATTAAAATATTAAGTAAATAGTTAAATTTTTATCTTAAAACTATTAAAATATTGAGTAAATCGTGAAATTTATTTTCTTTGGTACATTTTACATAATGTAAAACACTAAATGACATATTTTTTTATGTAATGGATTAATTGACACAAATATCCTAATATAAACGTCTTTTATAACACCTCATCATAAAATAAATATAATAATTATAAACTAAAAGTTGTAATAAATAAAAGATGACTGTTTTTATATAAAACTGAAGAATATATATATTGAATGTAGCAAAAAATGAACAAATTTTTTTTCAATATTAAAATAGAAAGCACTTATGAGAATATAAGAAAGGCATAGAAAAACTACACAATTAAACTCATCTCTAAATTTTCTTTGTCTTTAGCCTAGCTTACAAATAATTTCCACTAATTCTAGAGAGAAATAATGATAGAAGAAATCAAAAGCTCTTTACAATTTTATGGTGATCTCCAAGTGTTAGATATCTCATGTATTTATAGTATTAGAATAGAAATATTTGCTAAATTATAATAATAGCATGCCAGTATCTCCTTCAATATAATTTATTTATAAAATATTTTTAAACAATGAATTACCGGTCAATCCTTAGCTCGTCAAAGATTCAAAAATAATCTAATGTAGAACTAAACATAGAAAGTTATTTCAAATATACTAAAGTTATTTTAGCTCATATTTGGTCTTAAAAAATCATATTTTGATATTTTATGTGAAATACGAAATTATGCACACTGAATTATCTTTCCTTATCAACTTGAATAATTTCATTTGGAGGTCAGAATCAAAAGTTATGATTGAATCAAAAGTTATGACTAAAGTTCAGAAATCTATTTATGAAATCATGTGAATAAGTGTTATTGAAATCAATATTTTATTTGTTTGATATTATTTGGTTGATTTTGTTGATCCTACAAGTATCAAATCATTATAATTAATATAAATCAACATTTATTAAGGGTCAAAAATTTCATGCATAGAGCTGAAAATAGCCTTGAGAATTTGTTCATGTAAAAGCCTCAACTCCATGTCTTCAGGAATAAATTTTTTTTAAAGGCTAGGAATTTCATGCATGGAATTGAAAAACATAGAAGCACTCATGAAATATGAATATTTTAGAAAAAGACAAATAAATAAATATTGATCCAAATATAGAAAAGCATACTACTTAGAATTCAACATTTCATACCACAAACTAGCTTCAAGATTTCAATTAGTTCAAATGAGAACGGATACGGATAGAGCTTGATGAGAAAACTGTTTTTACAAACTAAAAATAAATGAAACATTTTTTATCTTTCAAGATACAAAGTATAAACTTTATTGAATAAATTAACATTTTATTTTTATTCTTTTTTTATTTTTTTGTTTCTTTTCTTCTTTTATTTTTTTACGAATGCAAAAAAATAAAATAAAATAATAATACAAATAACAGATTGAGCATAATTACTATAATATTTTATCATAAAAAAATATCTCATTTTTTAACTAATGTCATCCTTAAGCTTTTTAGCCAATTCATTCCACAAAACAAGAAATGATATTCTAAGCATCAACAAATTAATTTAAAAGATCAATAAAAGTTCACAAGCTATTGTCTCATTTTTTCCACTTACTTATAAAAGCTGTGTGATATCATAAAAATATAAACTTAGGCATGAAAATTCTTTGGACTATAAACATTAAGCATCCATTTACTACAAAACTTAGTAATATACATAAAATATTTTTGAATTTTTTATTTAGTAATCAATATAGAAAAAAGTGACTCAAACCTAACAATTTGAAGTCAATATCGTCACAAAAGTACAAATATATTCGTTTGAATATTTCAGATAAAAAATTACTAAGATCTAAGGAATTTTCATAACATTATTTTAATTTATATCACAAAGGTGTATAAAAATTGTGTATGAAGTGCCACCACCCCTAACTTAAACTTGACAGTGTCTGCAATATCTTAAAGATAAATATAAAATAAAAGAGAAAAAGACAAAGGACACATAAGCAATGAAATTTCACAAAAAGAATTTCTCCAAGTGTGCTAGCTACATATGAGAACATAATAAGTAACAAAAGAAAAAAAGAAGAAATAAACTAGAAATAAATAATAGAAGAGAGAAAAATAAACTAGTTTATAGAAAAATAAACCTTGATCAATGTTGATAGATATGAGACACAAGATGAATCTCTTTAAAACACATAGAATTAGCTACCTTCTCTACATAATTCATCCATCATTGTCCATTTACTTTGAAACTTTTCCCAATGGTTGATATTCATAATGTGTTTGTCAAGATATTAGTTTCTTATCTGACTTGTCATCTGAAATAAATGAAACATTATATGTATCAGAAAAATGCAATGGTTCAGATTTATGATGACGAATGAGGTACTCTAAGGATTTGGAATGATCATGTATGTGTACTTCCTTCTAAATGAATGTGTATATCATGTAGATATAATAGTACTCATCCTCATCTTTTGGTTTTTCTCAACATGAGAAATTTTCACCTTTAAAGTCATATTCTTAAAAGATAGCTTTATAAGACCATTCCTACAGATTATAAAGGCATTTTCTATATCAAGGAAAGGCCTTCCCAAGATGAGCAAGATCTTTTACTCCATGTAAACCACATATTGAGTATCCAAAACTAGAAAGTCAATAGTGTAGTAGAATTTATCAATTTATAGCAAAACTAGAAAGTCATCACCCAATTATCTCTCCAAGTCCTAGTTATAAGTATACAGAATAGGGCATTGAATTAACCCTTGCTCCTAGATATAGAAGGTATTAGCCAAATTCATGCATCCTAATATGGAAGGAAATTATGGGACAACATAGATTTATGTGTTATCACCTTATTGACTCCTTTGTAAAGAATGCAATCTTCTTCACATAGTGCCTTATTTTCATGGTGTATAGATCCATTATTACTTTAGCATAAGCAAGTATCTACTTGATCACATGTAATAAGAGAAGGTTAATCTTAAATTGTTTCAAGTGTTCTAGGATCTGACATTGGTTATCAAGATATATTAGAGCTTGAGGAAAGGGTACTTGAATCGAAAACTTCTTCTCTACTTCCATTGAAAAGACATCTTCACCATTACTTATGATGGTGTTAGTTCTTGTGTTGGCCAGTGGACTAAATGTAATTGGTCCATCAAAAAGTTTACAATTATGAGTTAAAATGGACTTGACCTCTTTGAAATTGTGTACATTAATGGTAGAGGATTGCACATATGTTGGCCTTTTAGGTTGGATTGAGGTTAAGAGGAAAACTTTCCTCGTTCTTGTATAGTTAGAGCATTGGCCAACTTAGTGATATGGCATTTGAATTCTTTGTTCTCATCTACCACTTGTGTAAGTACACCGTCGAATTTTTGGTTAGTTTTACCTTATGCCTACATAAATGACTATAATGTTTTCTTGAGAGGATTCCTATTTGTTCGTACATTATATTGAGGTGTTGGGTAATTTCCTTGTGGCTTGATTTCCCAATTTTAGTTTAACCGTATAGGTTGGTCAGACTTCTAGTTGAAGTTTGGACAGTTTCTCCAATCGTAATTATATGTTTCTAAGTAAGGTTTTCTAAACATTCCTACATTATTACATTTTTCTTTGTAAACCTTTCATTTCACTATAGAATGGGAAATTTTGAGCTAAGTGTTCGACTACCCTGCAAATAAAGTATGCACTTTTAATTTCTACCCTTGCAACCATATGATTGGATCTAATATCTTTCATTTTTAGGGCTTTTAATTCACTAATCAAAACTTCAAGTTGGGCTTTAAGGTGTTCTTCTTCTTTTTTATGGTAAATTATATTTTGTGGTGACCTATTATTGCTATTAGTAGAGCTAGGTCCTATCCATGCATGAGCTTTCTCAACTAACTCATTTAGCTTATCTATGGAATCATCAGGGTCCTTTTGAAAAAAAATCATTGTTGCTCATCATTTATATAAATTGGTGCTCTCTAATTGTAAGTCCAACATAAAAGTAGTTGTGCTAATTTTCCTACCCAAGACACATGTTTAGTAACTCTTTGAACCTCTCACAAACTTAGTACAATGTTTCACTATCTTTTTGGAAAAAGTTTGAGATTTGTCTTTTAAGGTTATTGGTCTTATGGTGAGGAAAATATTTATTAAAAAAGGATTGGGTCATTTCCACCCAAATACTAATGGATCTCTATCTCAAAGAGTATAGCCAACTCTTTTGATTTGTCTTTTTGAAAGAAAGAGAAAATTTTCAACCTAACAAAGTTTATAGCATTTAGTTGGCTATAAAAAGTGGCCATTTCTCTTCAAATTCTCTAATATGTAAATATGGATTTTTATTATCTAAGCCATCAAAAGTGGGCAAGAGTTGTATCATTCTAGGTTTGAAATCCATTTGTGATGCATAGGGAGAAACATTATGCATGATGGTGTGACTATACAAGTAGGGTGGACGTATTCATTAAGAGTTCTAATGGGCTATCCTTGTGTTACTCACATTTTCAAAGCTAGAAGAAGGAGATTAAATTATAGGTGATTCCAATTCTATTTTTTTTAATTCTACTTCTTTCATCTCTAGATTGATTCATACATCCTAGCACCCGTTTTTTAGTTTTTTTATTTGTACTTTCTTTTAGTGTTTAATTTTTAATTAATTTTTATTTTACAATAAAATCTAGTTAAAAAAATATATTAATAAAACCAGTCTTTATACTTGTAGATATTTAATTTAATTTTTAATTTTTAGGAAAAAGTAAATCTAAAGAAAGAAAAGATAATAATAAAATTAAAGAAAATAAATTGGATAAGAATTTTCCAACTTTGATTGATGATTTTGGCCGTTTGGTAACGAAACTCCCTTAGATCAAAGCCTAGTGGAATCTGTCATCTGCGAGAAGAATTTTTTTTTATAAATAACAATAACAATGATGTAGCAACACAAATAGTATTCACCAAGAATACTCCCAAGAAATAATGGTAGGACAAGGTTTTCTTAAAACCACTATCTTAGATAGAGTAAGTTCTTAGAAAAGACTAGTGGCACTAAGTTTTCAAAAACATGCCTCCTAGATGGAACTCCTTTAGATTTCATTGTTTAATGCAATCACATTATTGGTTTTTTTTTTTTGCACAAACGAATGAATAAGAAAATTTAGATAAAAGGAGACACATTTATTAATTTAAAAAAACATAGTGAAAAATACAAAAGGGAAACAAACAAAAAAAGAAGAATAAGAAGAAGCAAGTAACTACAAAAAAATATTTTTTTAATTTTTATATATAATTTTTTTAACTTATAGAGAAATTAAAAAGAATTTAAAAGAAAAAACTAAAAACAATTACCGTGTTTCATGTCGAATTAAGACATACCTCTTTGTTGTAATGCTTCCCTAACAACGGTGGTAAATTTTGATCAAAATTATTATTTTTGGCTAAGTAGTTATTGCAGTGTAGCTTTATATGTCGATTTCACATAGAAGCAAAATAACTGGAAAAAAATATAATTATAGAATAGTAAATAAAAATGATAATTGAAAATAAAGAAAAAAACAATAATTAAGTATAACAATTTTAGAAGAAAAGAAAACCAATGTGAAAATAACAAAGACTTTGAAATTCACTTAATTATTACGTTTTAATAATATAAACTATTATTCTTATGTATAACTCAATTGCATGCTTTACATCCCAAACAAATAATTGAATGATATAAAGTTGAAGATCAATAACAAAAACTAATGTATTTATTTTGAAAAAAATATTTTCATTAAAGAACAAGTAATATATATTGTTATAAATTATCTAAGATCAATAATATATCAAAATGACAATATCATAGTAAAAGATCAACTTATAAAATAATATAATAATTATAAATTAGAAGTTGTACATAAAGAGGACATAACTAAATATATATGAAATTAAAAAATTTAATATATTGAATGTAGTAGAAGATGAATAAAATAATTTCTCAAAACAAATTATAAACTAAAAGACTCTTATAAGAGTAAAAAAAGTTAATAGAAAAACTAATTAAGCTCCTCTCTAGCTTGGTTCTAATTTAAGCATAGCTTACAAATCATTCGAACTAATTCTAGATAGAAAAAACGACATAAGAAAATAAGAACTAATTCATTCGAACTAGTTCTTTGTAAGAAAATAAGTGCCCCGTCTATATAAAGTGTTGGAGAAGAAAGAGTTGTTGAACTATAATAATATCACACCATTTCCCCTTGAATATAATTTTTTTGCAAAATAATTTTAACATATGAATTGTAGCTTTATCTTTTAGATTTTCAAAAAAAAAAATCAAAAATATATAATTTAGGGTTGTACACAGAAAGTTATTTCAAATATACTAACAACTATTTTTTAATAGTTTTTGGATTTCATTCATATTTGGACTTGATAAAAATCGTATTTTGATATTCTGTATGAAATATGAAATTATGCATCACTGAATTATATTTTTATATTAACTTGAATCATTCTATTCGAAGATCAAAATCAAAAGGAATGATCGAAATTTAGCAGCATGTTCTTCTAATATCAAGAAGAAATGTTGCTAAAATCAATTTTTGATTTTGTTGATATTATTTAGCTAATTTTGTTAATCCTAAAAGCATTAAATCACCATGATTGATATAAATAATTATTAATTTTAAGCTCTTTGAATATTAAATGTCGATATATATTTTTACACTATTATCACTCTTCTAGAAATTATTTTAAGATCTTTGGGCATTACACCAAAACAATTAATTACAAAAATGGGGGAGAAAGATAAACATTATGTAGGGTTGATGTTGAGCTTGGGATCACAACACCCTTAGCCACTTATTTATTTTACACATTTTTTGAATTTTTTTACTGACTATTTTGTGAAAGCAAAGACTATATATCTCAAATTTGAGATAAATTTCAATTGATATCATTCATTGTTATTTGTAAGTAAAGTTAAATATAAATATATGTGTCTAATAAAAAAATGACACATCTGTTATAATTGTATTAGTTATAATATATATTCTTATTTTTTGTGAACGATGATCTGTTTTAATTAGCAAAATCTGGCACATCTAAGTAGTTGGACGTTAGTCCTAATATATTTACTATTATATTGTATTTGTTTAAAAATTTAGATCATTTAATAAAAATATTTTTTTCCAATCATTTGTATTTAAAACTGCGTTCTAAATAAAAGCCCTATGAACTTGGAAGCAATATCATTTGTTAAGGACATTTTTTTATTTCTTATGTGAGTTCATGAAAGAGAAAATTTAACCATTAAAATAAACATCCTTATCTTTTCAATAATATTTGGGAAAATTTAACCATAAAAATATACGTGTTATCTTTTTTAGTGGTATTTGTGATAATATGATAAATGTGGAATGCATTCACTGATATAATTTTAAACCTTTAAGAGTATTAGTAATATTATAACAAATCCATGAGACCTAAGTGGAATTAACCCTTTATATATCATGGTTTCTTCGCTAAAAGGTAAAATGCCAAACTTCTTCGTTCTACTATCCAACATCGCCTAGTTGTCAAAATTTCATTATTCCATTATGTTAGTTTGTTATCATTCTCAAACTAACACCTTAAGGTTGAACGAGTGCATTGATTGTTTCCTTTTATAAAAATAAATGTCTATTACTAATAAGAAATAATCTTGCATACAATGAGCATAAAAACATGGTGTAATATAATGATCTTGACTCTTTATATTTATAAAAAAAAAATGTTAAAGTTCTAACAAGACCAACAATTGATATTAATAAAAAGCATATAATGTTAGATACTCAATTCAATACAGAAACATTCATAAAACCATATGAACTCATAATTTAAATGCAGCGGAAACAAAATTGGATTGAAAACATACCTCCTGCCATTGATTAAATTTCAGCACTTACACGGGAATTCCAATGGATTTTCTGTTCGATGCTTTCACTGGTTTCTCACACTTATTCTCTGCGTATTGATGGTGTAATCTGAATTATTATGCAGTTAATAGTGAGAGGACCCGATACTTTATTAAGGTTCTTCCATCAAGAACCTCGCTCGCTTTCGAACCGACGACGTCTGATTCTAACCGAACCGCTTACCACGGTTCACTAACGTTGCACCACTTTGATTTACATTCTCCCAATTTGCAAACGCAAGTGAAATTCTCGAGTAACAAAACACATGAATCATAGCGATAGTCCTCTAAGAATGTAGTATTATCTTCCATGTATTACAATGTATTTAGTTTCTCAAGTATTATACTTTACGTGGTAACTAAACTTAATGAATAAATCCTATATTTCTTCTTGGTCCAATAAAATATATATTTTTTCTCAAATAAATTAAGGTGCACATGAATATGAGAAAATATCACAATATATAAGAGTTTCATTAATAAATTGTATATATACATTTATAAAGTGGAACTAATTCCCATTTTCTCTACATGATCCTTGAATTTCATTGGTATGGCATGCCTTTAGTCAAAGGATCAAAGAATCATTAACTCGCTTACACGCTCAAATGACCACTTTCTTTTCCTTAACACGTTATACGGCAAGTATTTGATGTCGATGTTACTACTACGACTACCACTTTTGTTGTTCTTAGCCATAAAAAGAACAGCTGAGTTGTCACAATATAATCTTAATGGCCTAGAAATAGAGTCAACTACTCTAAGACCGGAAATGAAACTCTTTAACCATACACCATGCGATGTGGCCTCAAAACATGATACGAACCTCGGCCTTCCATAGCTGAAGTAAGCAAATAACGACTGCGTTTCAAGACTCCTCCAAGACACAGCTCCACCTAAGAAGCATGAAAATGTAACCAGATGTTGATTTTCATGAATCAATACAACAAGAAAGTTCCAGACGGAGAGCCAATTACTTCAGCTTCATCGTTTGCTATACACGAGCATATAATCCTTGGTTCCTTGTAGGTACCTCATCACTTTCTTTGCCTTTCCAATGGTCAACACCTGGATTACTCGATATCTCCCTAGCATCCCAACAACAAATGCAATGTCGTCCGGTGCAGTGCGGACTTAAGCATACATCGGCTTCCAAATAAATGAAGCATATGGAATGGTTTTCATCCTGCTCTCTTTCAAAATCATTCTTCGGGCATCGTCCAAATTGAACTTATCACCCTTCACAACGGGAGCAACACTTGGTGAACAATCCTTCATCAAATCTCTCTAAAACTTTATTGATATAGGTTTCCGAGATAAACCCAAGACACCTCGAAGTCTATCTCTACGGATCTTAATGCCAATGACATAAGATGCCTCACCCATATCCTTCATATCAAAATTTTTAGAGAGGAATTGTTTTACCTCACGTTAGCAAACCCCTATCATTGGTCAGTAAGCAAAATATCATCCACATATAGCACCAAGAAACAAATCTTACTCCCACTAACTTTCTGGTATATACATTGATCCACGACATTCTCTTCAAAACCAAATGAAGTGATGACGTTATGGAATTTCAAATACCATTGACGGAGGCTTCGCTTTTAATCCATATATGGATTTATTAAGCTTACAAACCAAATGCTCACCATCACTAGAGAAGAATCCTTTAGGTTGTTTCATATAAACCTCTTCCTCTAGGTTACCATTAAGGAAAGCCATTTTCACATCCATTTGTTGCAAATCAAAATCAAAATGGGCAACCAATGCCATGACCACACGAAGTGAATCTTTCTTAGATACAGGAGAAAATGTCTCTGTGTAGTCGATTCCTTCCCTTTGAGTGAATCCTTTGGCAACGAGTCTTGCCTTATGTCTCTCAATGTTGCCTTGTGAGTCTTTCTTTGTTTTGAAGACCCATTTACATCCAATGGCTTTCACACTATCAGGCAACTTGACGAGATCCCATACTCGGTTAGACGCCATAGAATCCATCTCTTCTTTCATGGCATTGTACCATAAGCTCGAAACCTCGTAACTCATGGCCTGGTGGAAAACGTCTCGGATCATTTTCGGCTCCAACATTATAGTCACATTCTTGTAGATACACAACATAATCATTAGGTATCGCCGATTTCCTTACTCTAGTATATCTTCTTAACGTTGCATCAACATTCTCCGGCGAGCCAGGATCATGTTGTTCAACTAGTTGTTCAACAAATTGTAGGCATCCGTTGAACTTCAACATCTACTAGATCAGATCAACTTGTGGTACTTCTAAGATCGGTTCTTCAACACGTGTTCGTACTCGCGTGTTGTTAACAATAAATGATCACCCATTACTTGAAGTGGTACATCGAGCATCCGAATGATCTTTCTCAGAATCCAATGCTCGGGATCGATCGCTCCCACTAATCAAGTAATTCTCAAGAAATTTTGCATTTCTTGATTCCACAAATCTAGTGTTGTGAGATGGACAATAAAATCTATAACCTTGTGACTGCTCGCATATCCAATGAAATACCCACTAACGGTCCTCGTCCACTTTTTCTCTTGTGGATTATATATCCTCACTTCGACGGGCATCCCCAAACGCGCATATGTTGCAAACTCGGTTTCCAACCTTTCCATAATTCAAATGGTGTCTTTGAGACAAATTGGTCGTAACTCGGTTTAATATATACACGTAGTCTTTAAAGCTTCAATCCATAAGGATTTATAAGATTGGAGCTTGCTAAGCATACTCCGCACCATGTCCAAAAGTGTTCGGTTTCTTCTTTACGCTACACCATTTTGGTCCGGTGAACCAGCATATGTATCGGGCAACTATCCCACGTTTCTTAAGAAATTTAGCAAACTAAAGCGCTTGTCCATTCATTCTCGTATCTACCATAATATTCACCACATCTATCTGATCTCACGATCTTTATTTGCTTTCCACATTGTTTCTCTACTTCAACCCTAAAGCTTTCAAGGCATCCAATGCCATTTTATTATGAAGCATATAGAGATACATATATCGAGAAAAATCATCAATAAAGGTGATAAAATATTTTTGACCTTGAATGTCCACGTTCGGACAACATATATCCGTATGTATGATTTCTAATATGTTTGAACTTCTATTGGCACCTTTCTTTGACTTGTTAGTCCGCTTTCCTTAACGCACCACACATGTTCAAAATCAAGAAAATCTAGAGTACTAAGTACCCCATCTTTCACTAATCTTTTAATTATTTCTATGGAGATACGTCTAATCTCCTATGCCATAACGTAGAAGATTCATCGTCAATAATACACCTTTTAGTGCCGCCTGAACATCGTAGAGTTATGAGTGGCATTATTTTGTAAATTAATGCAAGAAAGACCATCGACAAAATACCATTCCCAACACAATCGATTTATTAAATAAATTGAAAGATGTTTCGAAAAGTGAAAGGAATAACCATAAGGTACAAGTCTTGAATTGAAATCAAGTTTCTAGAGAAACTTGGAACATAAAAGGTCTTTTTCTAATTTTAAAATAAAACCACTACTTAAAATCAAACTACATGTCCCTACAAATTTCCACACGCGTGAGCCCATCTTGTTACCGGATAAGATGTATTGCTACACTTCTCATCGCTTCCTTAGATTTTGCATACCCTGTAAGGAATTTGCAAATAATGGATTGTAGATCCGTAATCAATCCACCAGGTGTTAATATTAACATTAACCATATTAGATTCATAACAAACAAACGAGGTTGGATTACCTTTATTCTCAAGCCATTTCTCGAATCCGATACAATCCTTCTTCATATGTCCCTTCTTTTTACAAAAGAAACACTTGGATTCTTTCTTAATATCACCGAGGTGGAATTATTCCCTTTCCTTTATACTTGTATTGGAGATTTTCCTTTATGGTACGTTAGCCAACATTGCACTTTCACCAAATTCCATAACAAGCCTCCTTCCTCTTGAACACACAATGGTCATTAGTTCATTGATTGGACCATTTATCTTTACGTGTATTGTACTAGATTTTGAATGGCGTCTGCATCACAAGGGAGAGTGTTAAGGATATAGTGCACCAGGAAGGATTCCGACATCTCAACCTCGAGATTCTTAAGTTGAGCCACAATGTCCCTTATTTGCATAATGTGCTCGCGCACACCTTTCACATCACAGTCTTAAAGAAGAGAACTTCTAATAAGCGGTGCTTGCCAAAAAGCCTTATCCTCAAGTGACGAATTGATCATCAATGGCCTTTAGCAAGTCTTGAATGACTCGGTATGCCGATCAACGGAACCACGAATACCAAAGCAGAGATTTTAGTCTTAATGAACATCATACTAAGGCGATTAGATCGTTCCACTGCTCATAAAGCATGATATTCTCCTGAGCATCGGTTCGAGTAATTTTAGGTGGTTCGCTTTTTCCTAATAGCATAATCAATATCCATCCACCCTAATTGAATGAGAATTCTTTCCTTCCATATTTTATAGTTATCCCCTTCAGATCGGGAATATCACAATGATATCGAAAAATTTACAGTCGGTTCGCAATTAAAGATTATATGCTTATTAAAATTTGAGGCCTAAACTATAATCATTATTTAGCAATGTAAATCACGAATAATATGAATCTAGTGACATATAACTTGCCTGTCGGCCAAACTTTTAATTCAATTAAATTCATCCTAACTTTATAACAAAACTAGCAAATAATGTTCATGTTCCTAATCCCTGGTAAATTAGAAAATATAATTTGATATTATATCCTAATTAATCACACAAAAATATAATAAAAATTCCTGTGGGATAAGATTTATTATATGATATATGATTAATTACAATTAATATTTATTTTCTAAATGTGATCCTAAATAAACTTTATTATAGTTTTAATTAATTAAAGATGCTGTGGCTACTCCCTAATTAATCAAACTATATTAATCACTTAAATTCTTATGCTCAATTATTGCATAAAATCATAAACAATATTAATTTAATATCAAATGTACAAATATTATTTATCTTAAATTGCATATATGACAATAAATTATACAAGCAAAATTAAATAATATAAGCACTAATTAAATCAATAAGAGTCATTAAAAAATTTCATTAATTTAATTATGCATAAATTATTTAACTAAATTTTATATGTATAATCAATTGCAAAATTTATACATATAAATACACAAAACAAATAATTTAAGCATAATATATTTAAATAAAATTTTAATGTGTCCAAAAATTATTTAAATAAATATAACATGTATAATAAATATTATACATATGATAAACATAAATTAAAATTATATTCAGAATTATTATATATATATATTTGTTTTGTTTTAATAAAAACTAAATATTTAATATATATAAAATATTATACATTAACAACATATATTTTGCTGTAGCATGTTGGTTTGGCTTGTGAATTCATTGTCTTGAGACCAAGGTTCAAGTCCTAGACAATCCAAATGTTTGATTTTTTAATAAAACTAACTTTTGACTCTATAAATATATGCTGTTACATAAAATAACAGATCGGCCTCAGTGGTCAAGTGGATAGTTTATTAAAAACATATTGGTGTAAACTGGGTTCGATTCCCAGGCAAAGCAAAATTTTTTTTTTTAAACTTCATCTTCAACCTTCAAAGAGGGTCATTGATACGGCCTGCTTACTAACGGATACCCTGATTCTCTATTCCTACATGACGGAATCCAGCATTCTTTTTATCAAAATTCTCAGAATTCAATCTCTGAGTGATTCATGATCTTAATTTTAAGTAAAAACTTCATTTTAAACAAAAGTTAATTAATGAAGAAAATAAATACCCACGGCAAATTGGATTTATTTTCTTCATTGTTTTTCAAGTTTAATTTTACAGAATCACTCAAAAATCAATATTGAAACACTTTATAATTTCCATATGCATCAAAAACAATCAAAATAAAAAACCCAAAATTTCAGTTCTCGTGAAACAGAGCAAAACAGAGTTGTTTTCAAACGGCTCTGATACCAAATGTTAGATACTCAATTCAATCCAGAAACATTCATAAAACCATATGAACTCATAATTTAAATGCAAATGGAAACAAAATTGGATTGAAAACATACCTCCTGGCCATTGATTAAATTTCATCACTTACACGGAATTCCAATGGATTTTCTGCTTCGATGCTTTCATCGGTTTCTCACACTTATTCTCGCGTATTGATGGTGTAATCTGAATTATTACGCAGCTTAATAAAGTGAGTAGGACCCGATACTTTATTAAGGTTCTTCCATCAAGAACCTCGTTGCTTCGAACCGACGCATTTGCCCGACGAACCAAACCGTCACCACGGTTCACTAACGTTGCACCACTTTGATTTACATATAACAGTAAGATTTTCTGGGAATTCACATTCTTTATTTTATTTTATTTTGTTTTGTTTTGTTTTTACTTTTCTTGTAATTAGAGCTTGTAGGTGTCTTATTCAAAAATAAAATAAAGCATGATATTGTTATATTTTTTCAAGTCACACATCTCCTAAACTCCAATTATATGCAATGGTGTATGTGTGAATGGGTGCTTATATAATGTTTATTTAAAAAAAAATATGTGCATCTGAGTATGGTACTTATATGGGTACTATAAAATGACCCTTAATATTGATTCTAATTTTTTTTCCTTGTGTCATATTTATGCTTTATATTTTAAATTTTAGTTAGGAAGATATAGAAAAATATATTACACAACTTATGCCACCAAATGCATGGAAGAGAGACTATACCCACTGAGTTACCATATGGATTCACAATTTCATGTTTTATAATAAAAAGTGTCATTGGTATTTAGATTTCCCTTTCGGGCTCTTTAGATTAACCAATTGGATGACATTTTTATTTTCAACTAATCATTGGAATGTGTTTTGTGAAACTAATTACTTTCCTTTGTGAAAATAAGAACTTGAACGAAGAAATTGAATGACTATTTGAACAAGAATTGCATTAAGATTGATACATCCATTTACTTTTTTCATTCAAGTCATGGTATTAGAGTTATCTTGATCTTTGTCCTTGAAATTAAATCTTTTACAAAATCATTCAAACTTAATCATTTTTTCACTCATACTCATCATGGAAAAAATTGAAGTTTTTCAACCAATTCAAACTATCTTAGATGGATCAAACTATATTCTTTGGAATCCAACAATGACTAATTTTCTTAAAGAACGCAAACTCTGGAGATATATTACTAGAGATTATGTTCAACTGTTAAAGGTGATTAATAAACAAATGAGAAATTTGTTGAGCATCTTGAAGAATGGGATAACAAAAATTATCAAATTATTACAACACTTAAATAATTAGATCAATGAACTTCCAATTTGGACATTTTGAAACTGCAAAATTGGTTTAGGAATACTTGGCACAATGCTATATTATTGCTAGTCTTGCTCCCCAATACCAACTTTAGAGTGATCTTCATTGTATGCACCAAGAACCTGGTCAGTTCATTGATGATTTCTTCTCTAAAATGTACTTTATTTATAATCAATTATCTGCTTTGGAACCTACTTGGACTTGTTTCATTAATGCTACAAAATTTTCAATATTTTGAGATCATCAATGACTAGTCCAATTTCCCATGGTTCTTAATGATTAGTTTGAACTTATTTGAACTTCTATTATTAATAAAACTCCATTTCAAACTCTAGAAGGTGTTGTTTCTAAACTCATAATTGAAGAAAGATAACTCAATACACTCAAAACTCAACAAATTGATATTGTTCTTATAACGCCAACTAATTTTCTCCAGCACATAAGATATGAAAATATTTTATTAAGTCTGGTCATTTTCTTTTGAATTGTCTAGGTCAATTATAAAAATATTGGCACAAAACATGCCATTACCTTGACGATTGTCCTATTAATCCAAAAAAATGACACAATAACAAAAACAATTGAAACTTTTTCCAAGAATTTCGATATGGTACTCACGTCTCTAATAATAATTCAATTAATAAGGAACTCTTTCCAAATTCCTCCACTATATCAATTTCAATCAATGATCTAGAATCAATCTTCAAACATGTTCTTTCCAATTCAAGTTCCCTTCCATTTTCTACCATGTCAATAATTTTAGGTAATACCCCTTGGTTCTTTGACTCTACAAGTTATAATCACATGACCTTTGATGAATATATCATTTGTTCATAAAATCTAAATTATCACAAACCATCCATTCACACTACAGATGGTTCACAAATGAAAGTTAGTCATGTTTGCCAAATTTCTAATTAATAGGTTTCAATATGTGATGCATATTTGATTCCTAAACTCACTTTGAATTTCTTTTTGTTGGCGAATTTGTGAACCTGGTCTTCCATTTATATTTTCTCTTTTGAATGTTGTGCACAGGTTACTCAGAAGGGATAAATTTTTGGGATATGCCATAAGTTTTGATGTCTTTTTAAGTTTATCAATACTTTTATACCTTCAAGACTTATTAATAGAAAGTGGTGGCTTCCACATCATCAACTCCATTTTTGAGTATTTGGCATTCACATTTAGGTCATGTTTCTTTTAGTAGATTGCAAACACTTGTTTCAAGTGGTCAATTAGGTCCTATCTCTAAAGATTATGATAAATGTTTACATTCTCAATTGACCAAACAAAATCCTTTACATTTTAATAATATTGATTCTAATTCTTCTTAATCTTTTACTCTATTACATTAAGATATTTAGGGCCTTCTTCAAAATACTACCATGGATATATCACAATGTTTTGTTATCTTCATTAATGAATATTCTCATTATATTTGGATTTATCTTATGAAAAATATATCTAAGTTAACTTTACCTTAACTTTGTTACTACGGTCAAAACTCAACTTTCATGTTGTATCAAAAATTTTCATGCAGAAAATGTCATAGAATATAAAAGTGAAGTGTTAAACCACTCATGCCTTGATCATTTCTACATCATGTCCTAAAATTGTTTCAAAGGAAGCAACACTCACTACTGTTTACACAATCAAACATGTTCCTTTAATTATCATTGGCAATCAAACTCCTTTTGAAGTATTTCTCTTTACTATAACTCTCTAAAGTATTAAGACCCAAATATAATATACAAGAAAATAATTAGCTCACCTCTTAATAACTTGAACTTTTAGGAGAATTGATTACTAACTCTATTCTAACGTAACATCAAAGCATAAGATCTTGAATTTGAACCTCTTAAACTAAAAAAACAATTCATCAATATTAAATGGATATTTTTCTTTCACATCTACCTTCCTTAAAGTCTATCTCTACTTGATAGTCTCTTCAAAAATTATTTACTAGTCGATGGGATTCTAATTAACTATGTTAGATGAGCCTTCAAAACTTTTTATTCAACCCACAAGTGAGAGATCATCACACTTTTCTATTTAGCACATAAGTGAGAGCTAATTAATTATGAGAAGTATTAAAAAAAAAGATCCACACAGTAAGGGAGAGTGTTAAGAGCCAAATATAACATATCAGAAAATAATTAGTCAATATCTTAACAACTTGAGCTTTTAGGAGAATTAAATATTAACTCTTCTCTAACATTCTTTATGGTGTTGTAGCCTAATGCCATGTTTTTCAATTATTAGAGAGTTATAATAGTTGTAATGTTTGAATTCTGAATCTCAATAGATATGTTAATAATGTAGTTATTAAAAAGCCTAATTTTATTAGTGTGTTACATAGTGTATTAATTATTAGTTTATTCAGGGATTAGCTTAATGTCCAAGTGGAATGACTCTACTTTTATCCTTATGAATTTAAATTTGAATCATCTTCAGTAATATTTTCTTTATTTAAAAAAAATGTACTTTAGTGCTTTTAAAAAAACAAAATTATTAGTTTATTCATGGCTATAAATTTGCTTCATTTTGTAGCTTCTCCGGTCTTCAAAGGCAAATTCAACAGTTATATTGCGATAGAAAGCTAGTATTGGATGATAGTTAAAAATCTCCACGAATGATAGGATGTATATTTAAATTTTCACTCATATCTACTTCATTTCTTAATGGGATGCAATTAATTTTTAACTGGAACCGTAGGTACATTCAAATAATCAATTGTCATAATATATTAATATCATATAATCGATATTACAAAAAAAAAAGAATAATATATATTGGAAAAGGATAGTAGAAGTATACTTAACTATGAAAAAAATTAAATAAAAATCTATTAGTTTTTTTATTGCAGTCTACTAATTATAAAAAAATATAATAAAAGTTCAAAACTTTAAAAATATCAAAAATGAAATACATACATACTTATGTGCTTATTTTTTTGAGTTGTTCTATATTCCCTAAATTAATTGTAACTTAGGAAATATGAACTTTAATATATTTGAACACATTAAAATGTATTTAGGAATACATAGTAACTAAAAAACATTATGCACATGTGTGTTCACGTGCTCCATTTTTGACATCTTTTGAAGTTTTGTACTTTTGATATATTTTTTCATACTTAGTAGACTTATAATGACTCATTGAAAAAATTAATAGACTTTTTTATATTTTTATCATAATTAATATACTTCTACTACCCTTCATCTAATATATATTAATGAAAATCATCTACAATGGAAGAAATTCGAGCATTACAATACATGTTTGCAAGGACAGAGTCATGATTTTTGTTCAAAGATCAACGTAACCAACAATAAAAATTGAAAAAGTATTTAATCAAGTTATTAAAAATTCATGCTCACAAAGAAAAGGAGTTTAGCATCTAAAGAGCCACTCTTGAAGAAAATAAGTTTGAGATCATCCAAGACAAGGATGAACTCTCCAAAAATGTGAGCTCATGCAAAAGAGATATAATGACATGGTTGTCGAGTGTGAATTCAACAGGTCCAAAATGAAGTTTATGGTAGATGGCTTAATGGCTTAGAGTTAAATCAAGCAAATCTTCAAGTTTTTGGCTTTCATTTTTGAAAAGATCAAGTTGAAGAAATCACCATCCTAGGAAAGAAGACTTTTCAAAATAAGATTAAGGATTTGTGTTATTTTTCCAGATTCCTAGAGGCATCCATTATGTTGGACACTCAAAAGTTGGACAAGATTTTGAGTAGCAACAAGACATAAGGCGATATAAGGGGTCTAGGTTATATTGATGAAAGGTCTATTCCTTTGGTTTATGCACCTAAAATCAATAGGCTCGTTGCTATTGATCCAAAGATGAAGACATTTGCTGTCTCTCCTAAAGGTATGAACAAGGATGCATCTCATTTGGGATCTTTTAGTAAGGTAAATGTTTCACCTACTATTATTTTCTCTCATCACATCAGTGATGGTTTGTTGTCCTTTCCTACATGCTTTCTAATTTTTGGTCAACAATGCGGTCAACATAAGTATCTTAGATCTCATTATGAGAGAGTAGTTACTCATCCTCGTGTTAGAGTTAGTGTTAGTACTTCTTCACTTTCCACCTCTTCTTGTACTACTCCTAGTAGTTAGAAACCTATTCATTCTCACTCTTATGCACTTTCTTGATATTTGTTCATTACTATTGGCTACTTTGCCATACAGTGTCCAAGATATTATCAAAGTTGTTCTAAGAGATCTTCATCTTACTTCTTCCACTCTCATTATTTACCCTATAACTACTATGATTTCCTAAACATCTTTAAAATAAATTCATTATACATCAATGACCTAGTGCTAAAAGGGAACAAAATCTTCTTTTTCTAGACCACCTAATCATTCATATAGGATACTTTGGTTGGTTTTTTTTTTTTTGGGTTTCCAAAAATCAAAATGAAAACCAAAGTATATAATGTTTTTGAAAGGAATATGAACTATAGGTTACACATCGATGGTGCTTCCTCTCAAAATGTTTTCAAAACAGGAATGATGTTTGATCGTCATCCTGTGGTGATTACTATATGAGGTTGGTTTCTCTCCCTTCTCTCTTTCTATGTAGTATTTTTGTTAATATTTATTTTCTATGTTTATTGTTTGCATGTCTTTATTTATGTTGTTATAAATTATTTTTTGTTATTTACTATAATAAAAAATAATTTTGAACTCTTTTTTCTGTCTCCTCTTTGGATATTTATTGTCCCCCTCGCCAACCCTTTATTGACCACTGATCGAGTACTCGTTGTAAGAAATAATATATGGACAATAAGTTTAAGAATAAAATTATTTTATTAAAATTAAAAATATACAAATATGAATATATATATTTTAAATAAAAAAATATAAAAAATATAAAATTTAAATAAAGAAAAACATCGAGACCTGTGTATTATACAATGTTCTTAAGATAATTTTTTTGCTGACTATGTATGTTAAAGAATGATGAAAACTTATCTCTAAGGATACAATTATTAAAAAAAACTTACACCATAATTTATTATTCCACAAACTTCCAAGTACCAAAACTCAGAGGAACCTAACTCTAGATAAAAATACACAAAA
Source organism: Hippophae rhamnoides (assembly GCA_033030585.1). Classification (NCBI taxonomy): domain Eukaryota; kingdom Viridiplantae; phylum Streptophyta; class Magnoliopsida; order Rosales; family Elaeagnaceae; genus Hippophae; species Hippophae rhamnoides. The sequence goes on along the minus strand of CM065436.1, from coordinate 42,352,171 downwards.
AAAATATTTGTTTCTACCTTTTCGCACGTCTCTCTTTCTTTTATTTTTTTCCTTTTCTCTTTTCCTCTTCTTTCTCAGCTCATCTGTTTCTTTTGTTCTTCCTATGGCTTTTATAAGAAGCTCATGCAAAGAAGAATTAATTTAAAAAACTAAAACAGGCAAAATGAAATAAAGAAAATAAAAAGCTATTTTTACAAAAAAATGAGGAGAAAAACGAAATGAAATTAAAGAAAAGAAATAGTCGTTTCTTAACAAACGGATGAGGAGAAAAAAACTGAAAAAAATACATTAAAGACAAATAGTGGAGAGAGAAAAAACTAAAAATTAAATTTTTAATTCAAGATTTTCTATCAATCCCTCACGTGAATAAAAATTGACATATATTTAAATCAAATTTTGTCATGAAAATATAGTTCAATGGATTGAAACCGGGATAGAATATATAGGTGTTACCCTTTGAACCTTCCACTATAAAAGTATATTTACCTTACTGCTAAACGAGTAGATGCGATGTCCTTGAAATATTATACTATTTATGTAAGTGATGACATATTTCACACAAGAGTCTCTCCTAACACAATTCAATTCTCACTAATATGGTCATTTTGGCCCCACTCCTCCCTCACATAGGTAATCTCTTATCTTTAAAATTAATCCATAAAGAGTAACCCACATACCCCCTTGGTTTTCTTTTCATAAGAATCATTAAAAGCCTTAACTTACCATGTATCTTATGGGTATCACTATTTTTATCATAGAAATGAACTTGAGGGTAACCACCTACAGTGATTGATGAGCGAAAACCGGCATCGCCGATTCTAACAAATACTTTGGTTTTAATATTTGTAAAACTCTCGCAAGTGCATGAATCATTTCGTAGAAAATGATAAGTATACTCCCAAGGTCGATCTAAGGAAGGAATGTATGTGGTTTTTAATTTATTATTCAAACTTTTAAAAACGAAATTAAATCCTAAACATCATGTCACGATAGTTTGGTTTTTGTGTTCCTAATCTAATAACATAAAATAAACATATATACAGATTAATTAAATATAATCTAAAAAAAACATAAAAATAAACATAGATAACAATTCAATAAATATTTATCTAAAAATAAATATAAATACAGATTCAATAAATATTCATGCAAATTTTATCATTTATATTAGTGGAGTATTTATGGATATAATAACTAAATTAATTATGCTTGCTCATATTATCTAGGTTATTAAAGATATAAATTGATATTTTATTGATTCTCTCTTTTTTGTATGAATACCACCTTTGGTGGGGTTAGATATTCTTTGTTAACTAAACAAATCAATTAACACCTACAAGGGTTGATAACTAATTTGGTTAATTAAATTAATTACTTTTTCTAAGAGATTGAAAATGAACCATTGAAATGCCACCATCGGTGGGGTTAGACCGTTTAAACTTTATTCAAGGTGTCCAAATTAAACCTAAGAATTTAGTTATCCGAGTACTAACTTTCAAGTTTTAAAACCACTACTGAAAACGTGTTGTCAATATATTTTCAGATAATAATTCTTATAAAACTTTTGATATGTAGGTTTCACTCTAACTACCTAGTATTGTACCAACAAATAAAAGAGCACTACTCTAAATTAGACCGAATAACTAAACCTTAAAATCTAATTTTCAGATTTAAGTTTGTAATGAAAAATAATATATTTCTCTCTAACATCCTTAATATAAAATCTTGAATAAAAATAAAATCAATTCATTTTAGAAATTTTCACCTATTTAATATTTCGCAAGCATAACAACGTTATTAATATATCATGATTATAAACAGCTAGCACAGTTAAATTTAATCACAGACAAATTAAATATAACATGTAAGAATAAAGCATAAAAAATAACTGTAAAGAAAATAAAATCCTTACAGTACTTCAATGCCATTCCCGTTGCTAGAAAACCTCCAAGCGGAATTTGCACTTCCATTTATTGAATCAAAAATCTAAATTATTACAAAAACATTACAAGTTCCTCTCAAAAAGAGAAGAACTCTAAAACTAAGAGAATTGAACTAAAAACTAAGAGAAAAACTAAGAAAAGCTTAGAAACTAAGAAAGAAACTAAGAAAAACTCAAAAACTAAGAAATGAGAGAAAGAAAGAAGAGAGAAGTGTGGTTTTGAGGTGTGATTTGAAGTTGAAGGGAAGGGGTATTTATAGGTGAGGATGGAGAGAAAAATGAGTAAAAAAATGTTAAAAAAAATATTAAAAAATTAAAAACGTGTAATGGAAATGTTTGAGTCATCAATGACGCCAAGACGACGTCATTGCATCAGACGTGAAAAATGGGGTGAAAACGCTGCCATGGCCGCTGCTCATTGATACATGTAGCTTCAGACGACAACGCGTTCGCTAAAGGATTTGGTACAACGTATGCGGCTACAGAGTACGGGCACTGGTCAATAATACGCCGCTACATGGCGATTTTCCGTCTTTTTTACATTTTTGACCTTTTCGACCTATTTTGTCCAATTTTTCCATGTTTGTTGACCTTTTCCCACTTATTTATTAATATATTTGTGATGTATTGCTTCAAGTATTCTTCTTTGAGTCTTTAAATTGCGTTTTAAGCCAAAATACCTGAAAAACAATAAAAATACCAATAGTGATTCCGAAAAAGACAAATTTATATAAATATATGATAAAACATATAAATATATATATTTTTAATCAATTAATGTGCATAAAATCATGGTTATTTTAGTGCTTTTTGAGCACTCATCAGTGATCTCACTAAGTCTTTACAATTAGGTTATCTCTTTAAACTTAGATCTTGGGATCTCTAGTCAAATAGCTTGGGTTTCCTTTGCAAATCATCATTCATTCAAAGGCTTCAGTCTCATTCCCTTTGATGACTTATCAACTAACTCTCAATTTAACCCTTTAGTTAATGGATCCCCTATGTTATCCTTTGACTTTTTATAGTTAATAGAGATAACCCTAGTTGAGAGTATTTGTCTAATGATATTATATCTACCACGTATATATCGATACTTACCATTATACATATTGCTTTGTGCCCTACTAATAGAAAATTGGCTATTGATGACTATACGAAACTAGAGTCATTTGCACATTTTTTTACTTAATATTTACTTGTTTTATTCAATAAATAGTATCTTTATGGCCAAAAATTTTAAAATATAAACTTTTTAGTGAAAAGGGGTGAAAATATAATTTTTGGGATTTTTTTTAGAATTTTTATGGATTTTTTAACGTAAGACCAATCAGGAGCTACCACATGGCATGCCATACAAGCATAGGAGCTGACTGGGCAAGCCACGCATATTCCATGTAAGTAGAGATAGGGAATCATGTTACACTTCTTGAGAGGAAGATGAACCACATGCCACGTGTTAGCATGGTATTTATTCCGAGATCAAAAATTGGTCAAACCGCCTTGCCAAGTGTTTTTATGGCATTACTCTGCTCATTCTACCCTTGTACCACTCCATTAATTTCCATGAATCACATCGTGCCATGTGGTGCTAACTCAATGAGCATTGACTCTAACTTGTCTCCCCTGCCACACGTCGCTCTCTAAATCGCCCAGTGAATTTCTCATTCCACGTGTCGCATTGTGATTGACTGGCGTTGTCAATTTTCCTTGTTTTGAATGCAGCCCTTGATCTGAAACTGTTTTGAAGGTCCAAATGACGCATGAGCTATATTTAAGCCCTTAATCACTCCATAAACCCTAAGGGGTCATCATTAGCATAATTTTGGTCAATTTTTTGGAGCAAAAAAGAGAAACAATTATAGAAAAATTCAAGAGATGATACAATTTTGGTGGAGATTCAAGATGAGATTAACACTACAATTTAAGAGATTGATTGTATTTCTTCTTCTACTCTTATCTTTATTAATTTTTAACTTTTTTTATGAAAAATATGAGCTTTATAAATACAATTATGAGTACTTAATTTATTAATCTAGGGATGTTATGAACCCAATTTTCATCATATATATGTTGATTTAATATTTTATCCTAATTATAGTTTTAATTTAATTATATTATTTAATCTGATTTGTATGCTATTAATTTTTTGGCTAACAATTTATCTATAGAATCAATTAAATAGATTTGAGAAAATTATTTAATTATTTGTCTTGTTTAAATAACGTGCATAGTTTCTAGGTAGAGATGTATGATTCTTATATATGTGATCCATAATTGATGAACTTAATGGGTAGTATGTAATTTAATTAACATGAGAGTGTGATTAAATTAATTACTATATGATTTGTAGTTCACTTGAGAGATAAATACATGCTAGGTTAGATTCAATTGATCATGTAATTAATTGATAATTATATTGAGGGGAATTTAACGATTCGCATGTTTAGAAAATTGGCGGATTAAGTATTCCTAGATATTTTCTCATATATCTTCTTAGTTACCAAATCTAATTTAATTAATTATTGCTATCTATTTTTAGTTATTTTAATTTTTCATCCTTAAAATATAAAAACATAAAAACTATACGATTCCGTTACAAATTGGAATGGTTTGGCGAAGAAATTCTTGATGAAATACTTCCCACCAACAAAGAATTCCAAGCTTAGGAATGACATTATATTCTACAAACAATACGAAGGAGAATATTTATATGACGCATGGAAAAGATTCAAGGAATTTCTAAGGAAGTGTCCTCATCATGGTATTATTGATACATCTGCTAATCAAGCTTTACTAGCCAAATCTTACAATCAAGCTTATGATTTACTTGAGAAAATGGCTAGCAATAATTATCAATAGCCAATGGACAGAATGAGAGCCACAAGAAGAGTAGCCGGAGTGTATAAGATAAATGATATCATAACACTTACAACTCAAGTTTCATCTTTTGTTAATCTTTTTGAAGGTTCAAAACTTTCCAATGAGTATAAACTAGGTCCAAAATTCAAGAGTATCATGTGTGTTTTGTGGAGAAGCTCATTTGTTTGATAATTGTCCAAACAATCTTGAATCCGTATACTATGTGGGAAATGTGAATCGAAACAATAATCCATACTCAAACACATATAACCCAGGATGTAGACAATAATCATACTTCTTTTGGAGTAATAACAACAATCAAGGTGGTAATCAATTCAACCATCAATCATTTCCGCCACCTGGTTTTTAACAACCACAACAATTACAAGCCCAAGAGAAGAAGCCACCTATTGAGAACAATACAAATGCTTTAATGGGGATGATGAAATAATTCATTCAATCAGTAAATACAAAAGTGTCCACTCAAGAGGTTTCAATTCAAAATTTAGAGAACCAAATAGGGAAACTATTGGGAACATCTATTTTGGAAAGGCACTATGTGACTTAGGTTCTAACATTAACCTCATACCATTATCGATCCTCAAGAGATTGGGATTTGGTAAAGAAAAATCCACTTCGGTAACATTATAAATGGCAGATAGATTGATTAAGAGACCTCAGGATGTGGTAGAAAATTTGTTAGTATAAGTTGACAAATTCATCTTTCCGGTAAACTTCATTGTGCTAGACATGGAAGAGGATCATGAAATTCCTATCATACTTGGTCATCCATTCTTAGAAGCCAGAAAAGCACTCATTGATGTACAAAAAGGTGAACTTACAATGAGAGTGCAATATGAACAAGTAATGTTTAAAGCTTTTAAAGCATCTGAACCCACTAACATTGATAATGCTAATGAATGCTTAAGGATAAAAGTTACTGATTGTGAGAATACCTTGAAAGAATCTATTGAGTCACCCACACTTAAGGATGTTACACATGATGTTGTAAACAAGGATATAAACTCACCAGAAAGCAACTCAACCTATTATAACTTTGAAAGTATGGTTGAAGGTTGATATTGTGGATTGTGTGAATGTTTTGGAGGATGCACCTTTCATGTATGTATCACAGGTGATTATAGAAAATTTTGAGATAGGATTTAAGCTCAAAACATCAATTAAAGAGCCATTAAGTTTAGACCCCACACTTTTACCCACCAAACCTTAGTCAAGTATGAAAGTGAAAGAGTCCAATGGAGAGGTGAAAAAGATATTAGAAATACAAAAATTGGATGAGTTACAATAGAGTGCTTATAAGAATGCCAAAAAGTTCAAAGATAAAACACAAATATGGCATGAGAAGAGAATGGAGCACTGTGTTTGCAAGCCAGAACATAAGGTATTATTGAACAAATCAAGATTCAAACTGTTTCCAAGCAAATTCAAAAGTAAATGGATACAAAGAGATGTGCCTTAGGACTTGATATAATCGTCTAGTAAGGGACCTTAAATGTGACGCTGGTTGGTAGGCAACCCAACATTATTTTATTTTTATTTTCATTATTTTTTATTTTGTAGGTGAGTAAATATGGAGAGCAATGATACAACAAGAATAAGCATTTCATCGACAGATGTGGTGTGCCATGATTAAGGGAGTTTTCTTTCCTTTTACTTTTTCATATTTATATGTGCACATTGGGGACAATGTGTAATTTAAGTTTGAGGGAATGAAATTCATTCTCTATATTAGTATTTACTATTCATTTTAAATTTTTTAGGAAATTGTTTTTTTTAATTATGGGTGTTTTAATCGTGATTTGCATAGAAATTGATAAATATATAGAAACTAAATGCATGCATGCTTGATATGAAACATATGAAATAAATGATAAAAAATAGTTGTCATGACTAGGATAAGGAATGTAAAATATTTTTTAAGATATTTACATTAATAATGTGATATGGCTGCTAGTTTTGTTTGAAATGATTCAAATATTTTATGTACATGTTCATGATTGATTTTGGTGTGCTTATTGAGAGAAAATTTGTAGTGAGTTATGTGAGTCGATGAGATCTACCAAGTTTTAGAATCTATTTGATCATCCCTTGAGGAAAAATTGTAAATAGTATTTAGCAAGAGAAATGATTTAGGCCTTATTTAGATATGGTGAGTCTTTCATGCTAACTATTGTTAATATCTTTAGTCACCCATTTGAGCCTAACAAAGAACCATTCATATATTTAAGCCACGTTTAATACCTAACTAATAAGCATTACCTTTATCCTTGCACCTTTAGCTTGCATGAAAAGAAAAAATGCAATCATGTGTTATGCTATAGCGTAAGGTGAAACATAATGCACTCTATAAAAATACAGAGAAAAAATAAAAAAAAAACAAAACTTGCAACACAATTATCCCTCTAAAGAAAAAATAAAATAGAATTGAAAATATGTTTGGGGGTGTTGTAAATTGCCAAAAAAGAGAGAGAAAAGAGATGTGGAATCAAGGAATATGAAAATAATGACAAAAGAGGGTGCACTGAAATATCAAGTAAAAGCTCAATTGTAGTTCAAATATGCATGAAAAAAAAGAAATAAAGCTAAGGTGTGGAAAGAGCTTAAAATTTCTTCATTTATCGACCCCTACCTAATTCTTACGTTACAATCATGTAAAGCCCTTATTGATCTTGAGCTAAGTGCATATTTATATTACTGGAGATGGATGTGAAAAATAGAAGTATGAGACTTGCTCTAAGATTGAATTGATTAGAATGTTCATATAGGTTGATTTCATAAGTGCATTGGATGATATCATGTGTAGCACACACACACAAATTAATTTGTCAAAAACCTTGCATATTCTTATATTGATGGAATGTTGATTGATGAATCACAATAGATGCATATTCCAAGTACAGTTCTCACCCATTTAGGAATATCCTTTAAAAGATTCAGTATCAATTTGGCTTCTTCGCCACATTTATCCAAAGTAATGAACTCAGATTCCATTATGGATCTAGCAATACATGTTTGTTTAGAGGACTTCCATGAAATAGTTGCACCACCTAGTATGAACATATATCCACTGGTAGAATTTGAGTCTTTCATGTTAGATATCCAATTTACATCACTGTATCCATCTAATATAGTTGGATATATTGTGTAATGTAGTTCATAGCTATGTGTATATCTTAAGTATCTAAGTTGTCTTGTAATACTTTTCCAGTGATTAGATCTTGGATTACTAGTATACCTACTTAGTTTTCTTACAATGTAAGCTATGTCTGGTCTCATACAACTCATCAATTACATAAGACTTCCCATCAATCTAAAATATTCTAGTTGAGAAACATTCTCACTTTTATTCTTAGATAGGTGTAGATTTACATCTACTGGTATTCTCACAATTCCATAATCACTCTTGTTGAATTTCTTAAGTATTTTGTCAACATAATGACATTGAATTAGAATGAGATTGTTTGATATCCTTGATATCTTAATTCCTAGAATTACATCAGTAGGCCTCATGTCTTTCATATCAAACCTTGAATACACCATAGTCTTAGTATATTTGATTATTACTACCCACAATTAGCATGTCATCAATGTATAGACACAAGATATCATAACCATCTTCTTTGTCCTTGACATAAACACATTTCTTGCATTCATTGATTTTAAAGCCATTTGTCTTTATGACAATATCAAACCTTTCATGCCATGTTTTATTGCTTGTTTCAAGCCATATAAAGACTTTACCAATTTACATACCTTTCCTTCTTGCCCTAGGCCTGAAAAACCCATAGGTTGGTCCATGTAGACTTCTTCATCTAACTCTCTATTTAAAAAGGCTATCTTTACATCCATTTGATGTATTTCAAGATTTCGCAGAGCAACGATAGCAATTATCATCCTTTTGGATGTTATTCTTATTATAGGAGAATATGTATCAAAGTAATCAAGGCTATGTCATTGTTTGTATCCCTTAATTACAAGCATGACCTTATACTTATCAATTGATCCATCTGATCTACATATTCTTGTGAAAATCCACTTGGACCCTAGTGTTTTACTACTTGGAGGTAAATCAACTAGTTCCTAAGTATGATTTTGTAGAATGGACTCAATTTCACTATTAATGGCTTTTTTCCATTGAGGACCTTCAGAAGAATTCACAAGCTTTTCATAGGTTTCAGGTTCACTTTCTAGTAAGTAGGTCAAAACATCTAGACCATAGGACGTTTTTTTCCTAGCTCTCTTGCTACGTCTGAGTTCAACCTCAACCTTATCCTCAACCTATTACTTAGATTCTTTGTTTTTACTATCTTTAGTTTGTTTAGACAAATTTGATTTTTCTAGAGATTTACCTGGAAATACATGTCCAAAGAATGATGTATTCTTTTATTCCATTATCGTGATTTTGTGTATGTCTGGGATCTTTGACTTATGCATAAGAAACCGATTAGTACTACTATTATGTGTATATCTAATGAGGATTCTATCTATTATTTTGGACCTATCTTCACATTCTTAAGTATAGGTACAACTACTTTAGTAAGACACCCACAAACTCGTAAATATTTATAAGAAGGTACCTTTCTTTAAATAATTCATATGATGTCTTATGTTTCTTTTTTGGGGTACCTTATTTAAAAGATAGTTAGCTAACAAAATAGATTTTCCCAACAAGTTCTTTGACAACACAAAACTTAATAACATTGCATTTATCGTTTCTTTTAAGGTATGATTCTTATGTTCAACAACTCTATTTTGTCGAGGTGAATAAAGCACTATGGTTTCATGAATAACTCTGTGTTATGCACAAAATTCACCAAATGATGTTTCATATTCACCACCATAATCACTACGTAGTACCTTGATCTTTTTTAGTTAACTTTCAACTTCTATTTTATAAACAATAAATTTCTCTATAGCTTCATCTTTGCTTTGAAGCAAATACATATAGCAATATTTCGTGCTATCATTAACAAAAGTAATAAAATACTTATTGCTACCCCTTGTTTGAAGAAATATCAAATCACATAGATCACTATGGATTAAGTCAAGGGGTTTAGTGTTCCTTTCAATCGAATTAAATGATGACCTAGTCATTTTTGCCTTAACACAAGTCTCACACTTATGCTTTGAATCTATTTGGGATGCAGATATGTGTTCCATGTTAATTAGTCTATGCAATGTATCATAATTAACATGACCTAGTCTACCATGCCACAAGTTGGAAGACTCAAGAAAATAAGTAGAAGAATTAATCTTATTAATATTATTAGCTTTTATAGTCATTACATTAAGCTTAAATATATCATCAGATACATATCTCATTCCTACAAACATCCTATTTTTTGTCACAATGACCTTATCAGATTCAAACACTATCTGAAAAACCATGCTTATTTAGTAATGAACTAGAAAGAAGATTCTTACGGATGTCTAGCACATAGAGTACATGTAAGCTTATTCTTATAGGTCATCTCAGTTTGAACTAGCCTTGCCTTTAAATGGCTGAAGTGGTAGAATTTCCCATGAAGAGCTTATCTCCATCTTTCACTAGTTCAAAAGTGGTGAATAGCTCCTTATCTGAGCATAAGAACATCTTGCTAAGACATTAAATTAAGCCCTAAATGGAAGATAACTTATTAAACCTTTCTTTTTTATTTTATTTATTTATTATTTTATTTGTTATATTAGTTTTTATTTTATTTTGGTTTTCATTTTATGTTTTGTTTGTTTTAATTTAACGTACTTTATTCTATTTTATTTTTGTTTCCTATTAATATGAACCATGTTTATTTTGTGTAGAAATGTTAAATTCATAATTTGTTTTGTTAAAATGTGATTTATGAGAAGTATATAGTGTTTTTCCTATGTTATATAATTGAGTTAGATGATGGATGCACTATAAGTAACCGCATTGCCTACTTGATCACATTAAGCTAAGATAAATGGGTAACTTTTCTTTTCTTTTTCTTTGATTTACATTTTTTAAATTAGGTCGGTGACGGAAAAAAAATTTCATATGAAATTATGCATTTTTAAAATTTTCTATTAAACATATGTTTCCTATAATTTAGTTTCACGGATTATGTCCCTTAAAAAAATTGCAAAATTATTATGCTTTTAGTTAAGTTAAAATGAATGATTGAACCTTTGCATTGTTCGTCTTAAATATGTCATGGATAATTGTAAGAATTAGTTTTTTATTAATAGTTTATGGTTTAGGCTTGGATGTTTAGATTGAGACAAACCTAAAATTGGTATTTAGGAATTAAATATTAGAGACTACCTTGTGAGATAATTTTAAGCTTATAAGTGTTTTATTTTGAGTGATGATTATTCTTCTACTCTTTTAAAAAAAATTCTTATTATTTCAAATTGTTAGATAATCTCTATAGGTTTTGTATTAAATGTTAAGATTTTAAACATCTAATGAAGTATCATGTACTTATTTTCAATGCTTAGATTGAATGATTAAAGTATAATTTAAAGTATATACCTATCTTTATTCATGCTTGACTTCTAGTTAAAAAAAAGCTATATATAGGGTTCCTTTAGAACAAAAAGAGAGAGAGTCAGATTAAACACTCACCAAAACATACATGTGTATATGAGTCCATCATCTAAAAGAGTATAAAAAAGAGAGAAAAATGAATAGTATAACTAAATACTATGATACTAAAGTTCTTCAAAGAAGTGGGATGGTTATAACAAAAAATAGGAAATAAATCCTCTTGAAGTCAATACATTTTCATTCATCTTGAAGCATATACTTAAAATTTTTCCTTGATGGTTTTAATTGATGCTTGAGAATAGTAATGTGATATTTTCGTAAATCCTAACATTTGATTTCTTTCATAAGATCAATATTATACACATTTTAGCTTTTCTTGTTTATGATATGCGAACCTTTTTGCTTTATTCTTCACATAACTTTTGCTCACATATACTTTTTTGAGTGTTTGAACTCATAAGATCAGTGTGATATTAAGAGTATCTCTTGTAAGGATTAGAGTTGATGCGTATTTTCGCAAGTGTATGAATCGTTCAAGTAATAAAGTGTACAAAAGTATGGATATCGAACCCACAAGGAATGGTATTACTAAGTACCGAAATTGACTAATCCTAATTTTATTTGAAAATCGAATTTTTGAATTTGTTTAAGAAGTAAATTAACTTAAAACTAAACGCAAATAACAAAATTTAATGTTGTTCACAAATGATTAAAAACGCTAAGGCATTTGATTTTGCTAAATCAATTGAATTCGATTTCAAATCACGTTATATGAGAATCAAAGTTAGAAGTGATGGTTGAAAAACCCAAACTTATCTAATACTCTCTCTCGAGTTATATTAGAATTACTTATCTATGAAAACCAACTATATTTCTATGAAGATTTAATCACAAATAAGCACATTGTGATTTATGGAATTTCTAAAATAACCACATACATCATGCATTAGGTGTCAAACTCGCATTCAACATACGGTATTTATCACAAGAAGCATTCATTACACATCTCCTCTCCGTCTCAATATAATGCAACAAATCATCTAAATCTTGATCAGAAATTTAAAAGCATTAAGCATGGAAATAAATACTCAACTTGAAAATAATGAATTCATATAACGATAACACAAGAAATCAGATTTTCTTGATTTAACTACATCATAGCCTTAGCAAAAAACGAATTAGTTCATAACGGAAATAAGAATAAACATTATTTCAATTGAATCCATGAATAAAAAATCTAAATAAAATACAGAAAATAAAATCTAAGGAGAAGAGATGAAAAACTCTTGAAGATGAAGACTTGGTAGCAACAATGGTGATGATCCTTCAAGCTTCTCCAACCTTTCTCTCCAAAATTTCCTTTTCTCCTCCAAAAATAACTCAAATCTGCTCTCTCTACCGTCCCCCTCTTTCTCCATCATAATGTATATATAGATCTAGGGTTTGGGGGGAAATTTTGGAACAAAACAACATAAAAAATGTGTTTTCAGACGAAACTCGCCAGCGGCGACATTATTATCGCCGCGCCGAGATTTCTGGAAAATAAAATTTTTGTTTTTCTGATTTTGGCCAGTGGCTAGATGCATTTGGCTGGCGACAAGATGAGTTTGCCAAAATTTGTGCTCTCGGGAAGATTTTCGCCGTGCTTTCTGTAGGATTTTTGCCGGCGGCGAGATACATTGGCCGGCAGCGAGAATACTTTGGCCAAAATCCGTGCTCTTGGGAAGAATTTCGTCGTGCTCTGAATAAGATTTTCGCCGGTGGCGGGATTTCTAAATTTTGAAACTTTGTTTTCTTTTTAATTTCATTCAATCCCGATCATTGTACTTTGTCCCTAACTTCTCCAAAATCATGATTTTACCTGAAATTGCACTTTAAACACGAAATACCCGTGAAATGACATTTGTGGATTAAATAATCAAATAAACACAATTTTCACACAAATATCAACATTTAAATCATAACAAAAATTCAATAATTTAGCTCTTATCAAGAGTCAAAGTGAATTCGGATTCCTAGCACTAGGATCGAGTGAGTCAATGTTGATATGTACTTGTAATGGTACATAAATTTGTAATATGTGCTGATTTGAACAATAAATTATGAACCTTTGGGATGTTGAATTGACTTGTACTTGAGATTTTGATTATAACTACAAATAAACTAAAGTATGAGAAGTTTTTTTTATTTTAGTTCTTGTTTTTATTTTTCCATTTTTATTATTTTATTTTTAGTTTCTACATTTTTGGATGTTTGTAGATATCATTATTGAAAGCCCTCACGAGATTTAAACTTGTCCACTAGGGCTAGCAAGGGATTTAAAGACTTTTTGTTTATGTTAAATACAACCATGTTAATCAAGAAAATGATTAAGGTTAGTTTAGTTTAATTAATTTATTTTTGTTTTTAGTTTTTTAATCGCTTTACTTGCTAGAGGTTGGCAAGAAGCTAGTTTAGTATTGTCATAACTGCTTGAAAAGTACTCATATTCTATGCTTTTATTGTGCTTAAATGAAATTAATAGGTTTGATTATGCATATTTATGTTATAATTTAAGCAATTATATTTGTTCAAAATGATAGGTATGTTTTGTTTTATTTCAAATATTTTTATCAAAACATATAAATTAGTCAACACATGAAGAATAATACTTGAAGCACTTTATTTGAACCCTATAAGCTTAGAAAATTAAAGCATATATGCCTTACATGAAGAACCAATTAGTTTGTAAGGTATATAAGGCAATTTTGGAGAAAACTGAAACCATGTCGTAGCGAAGAAATATTTGTGCCATGATACACTCTATTCGGGATGAAGTAACTAGGAACACTAAGTAACGTGAACCATGGCATGGATTAAATTTGGCCATAGTGCAACCCACTCATTTGCTATTAAGAAAAATCGAACCAACCTTGTGCCTTAGCATGAAAAAGCTTATGCCATGGCCTGCCTTCATTAAATGGCCTGAAACCCTCTATACCTACATATTTTCTTATAAATAAGCACTTAGCCTCTAGGTTTTGAGTCATCTTTCATTTTATAATTTTAGGAGTAGTCATCCAAATAGTTTAGTTTAATGTAGAATTTAGGACAACTGTTCCCTCACTATATACTGATACAAAAAGAGAACCTTCCAATTGGGAAGAAGATCCAAGGATTTGGAGAAGCCAATGAAAATTCATTCAAATATTTAGAATCATTTTCAACAAGAATGTGTATTTTTAATTATCATATCTTTTATCTCTTTATGTATTCTAATACCATTTGTTGTTAAATTAACTTTTATTAATTTAGCTATGTGTTAGTTAAATTTGTGTATTGAATTTTAGTCTCTACTTCTAATGATTGAAATAATAATTTTTTTATTTAAATAAATAAAATATTTATATTTATTTCTTATTCATAATATTCAAATCTTTAGTCATAAATTCGTGATGGGCAAAATCTTGATTTATGATTAAAAAACATTTTAGAACTAAGCATTAAACAAATTATACGTGCTTAATCGTGCATAATGAATAAGAGTCTATTTCAATTTCATTGATTCATATTAATTTAGATGGTTGAAAAATAACTATAATTATAAATTAATGATGGACTAAATTTTTATTTATAATTAAAAATATATCTAACTTAGGTTTATCATTTTATTAATTTCAATCCCAACCAAAGAAGTAATTAATTTATCAAAATTTTGGTTTATATATATTTATTTAGTTTATCAATTTATCAATTTCAACCCTAACCAAGGAAGAATTGATTAATTGAATATCATCGAGAATTCACCATGATTATAGGAAAATTAGTTTATTTAAAAAAAATGTAAATCTAGCTTATATTTAAATAATTTAATTCATTCAGTCCATGAAGGATTATGGTCACTAAACTCCTCCCTTTGTGTCTTTGTTTCAGGCTTCTGTGCCTTCTCTTAGTTTTGTTTCTTCTACTCTAAGTCATCAACCTAAGGAGGTCTCTCTGATAAGACTGGAGCTTATAGCAACCAAATATGACCATGTAAGTCAGTTTCTTGCCTTCATACATGAGTTTACCTTCCTCCACTAAATTATGATGCAGCTCAACAACCGTGTGTTCAAACTTAAGCATCCTAATCCTCAATACAATTCACTTTTTTTTGCCAATTATCACCCTTCCTTCTTGTTATAGTGGGTATTTCTCTCATACACATCACTGGTGCTAATTTCATTGATGTGTATAGCATGGGCATGGTTGTTAGAGACATTCCTTTCACCTTTAGAACATAAAATCTTTTGATGCTTATAGTGACACCAACCCTTTTTTTGATCTCTTTGGTGGTTCTATTAGAGGCGCCTCTCAACCTATTGTTCATAGGGAGCTTAGTGTTAGGATTAGTCAAGTTAAGCTAGATACGAATAAGGATGAAGTAGACTCATGATTTTATTATGTTTTTTTCTATTTTTCTTGTAGTTCTTTATTTTAGTTGTAAACTCCTTTGTAATCAAAAAACAATTTATTAATGAAATTTTTGTTTAATGTCTATTGTTTAAGGTGTGTTGTGGTTGTATGCTTATCCATTTCACTACTATTGCATGAGTGTTTATGACTATTGCATATTGTATGCATTCTCTTCCTTATATCAGAGTGTTCCTTTGACTTTCTATTCAAAAGGGAATGATGGGTACAAATTGCACTACATCTTTGTTGCATGATATGCATGCAATTAAAGGGAGTGTAGCATGAGTTTACATGAGTTATATTTTCTTTTATTGCATGTTTTAGTATCCTTATACAATCATTGTTTACTTGTCTAGGGATAACTTAATAGTATTTGGTTAGACTACATATAGTTATGCATTATGCTTTCCACAACTATTTGTTATTTTGTGTGTACACGATACAAGTGTAGTTATAGATTGTAGAGTTTGGAGATCAGACGTGTTTCATAGAATGGTTCATAAAAAAAATAGAGTATGATAAGACGAATGCATTGATGAATTTACCATGTTAGATGATGTGTTTGTTTTAGATTATTTAGTGTTTTTCCTTGGAAAGCCAAAGGAAATTATAAGTCGTGTTGTTTTGATATTTTCATTCCAGTGCGCAAAATATAAAATATGTATTTTACTTAGTGTATTTTTTATCCTCTACGATAGATCTATCACTAATGGTTCAATAGTTAACACAACCATATAGATTATTTTTTATGTTTGCATGTTACATACCATGTGGGGTGTTTGGAGTAAGTGGTTGGCATGTTTAAGTTATGGGTTTGTATTTTTTTGTGGGTATTTGTGAAGACCTATATCTACTAGGATGCAGTTGATGTGGGAAAATCAGTGGATGCAGTTTAGGCACAATTGTGCAAATGCTCCAACTAATAGAGGTATAGGTTTTATATTTTTTAGTTGTAAATTGTTGTTTTACTTATTAAGTGAATTACTTATTATTGGTAATTGTCCTAATAACACATGGACATTACCACATAAGAGATAGTTCATATATGGGTTTATCATATTATATTGATGTGTTATGCATGGTCATATACAATGTTAGTATAATCAAAGTGACTATCAAATGTGTTCACACATTGGATATACTGATTGTGATTGAAAAATATTTTATTTCTTTACTACTTTCTTTACTTATTTGCATTTGTGATATTTTGACTATTTTCTTTCTTTTCTTGTTTATTAGTTTATTACTATTGTTATTTGTTTCTATTGAATGCAAGAGTTGTCGAGTCCTTAAGGTATATGCATCACTTCCCTAAATTGATTAGTGTCATTTTATACATATTTTAAGACATTAATTTCTTTATATTTATATATCATTATTATTATTATTAGAATGAGTTAAATTTATTTATTTTGTATTTATTAAAAAAATATTATTTTCTAAATTATTTTTTAAAATTATTTGATATTTTTATGATTTTTATTTGATAGATGAATTAACATAAAATGAAGTAAATGTATTTTACAATTTATCCATATCGCACCTTATTCCTATCATAGTTTGTTATATCATTTTAACCCTTGTAACTTATCCTTTCCTTTTAACTATCACAATTTATCGTATCTTTTTGATACGTGATTCACATTAATCCTATCTCAACTAGAATACCAGCAATCTCATTTATAGATTTAGATACATAATTTATAGAATTAAATTGGAGAAATCTCATTTATAGATTTAGATACATAATTTATAGAATTAAATTGGAGACAAAATAGAGACAAGATTCAAAAAGCAATCAAAGAAATTGAAGAATAGATTCAAGAACATAAATACTAAGATTTATTCTCATTCTTTTATTGTTATTATGAACAATATTCTAAATTTATTATTTTTTATGAGTAGATAATTTATATTTGATGGTAGATGATTTCAATGTCTTAGACATAGATTGCAGTATTTAATAAGATCTGCAATATTTTATTTAACTATTCTTATTGCTTATGTATTAATTCTTAATTTTAATCTTTATATGAATTTTCTTGATATTCAAGTGTAAAATTGAATAATCAGATTAATTAATTCATCATTAATCAATTTATTTTGGGGTGCATAATCGTTTGATTAATTTAAATAATTAGTGATAAATTACTTGTAATAAAGATTGATATTCAAGATAATTAAATTGAACTTGTGTGATTATTTTAGGTTATCTAATTAAAAAGATATTGAATTAAGAGCTTCTTTAATTCAATGAATAGGTAATAAAATGTTGATACTTTTAAGCTTTTGAATTTTTCTAAGTTGGTATAATAAAAAAATTGAAAATTAGGATATGATTTTGTTAATTTGTAATATATGTTAATAGTGAAGAATGATCTTATAATTATTCTTTTATTTGAATATTTATCGTAATATTTACATATTTTTTTATCATATTAATTTTTAGTTGATAAATTTAATATTCAATTTACAAAACCAAAATCCCTTCGATTTCATAATTAAAAGTGAGTTTTTAAAATTATACGCGAAAAAGACACTTATTTATTATATATTAATTAATGATATATTAAATAATGTTTAAATTGATTGTAGTGCCAACTTGTAATAAGTTTTAAGAAATATTATTTTTATTATTTTTTAATAATTTATTATTATTTAAATAAATAATCTTAAAATTATTTATGCATTTCATATCTCAATTTCTATTCAATTTAAATACAAAATTATATTAATATTGTTTAGTAATAACTTGTTAAAATAGTATAAGATGCAAATTGTTATTATATAAAAATATTTTATTAATAATAATTTTATTTAATAGTATTCAAATTAAGGAATAATTAATTTTAAAAATAAAAAATATATTTTATCTATTTTTATTAAATAATAATAAAATTATTCTAACAGTATTATTAAAAATAAATAAAGTTGTCATTCACCACAAAAGCAAGCAATCAACTTCGGTTATCCGTAATCATGTGATAAGATCTAATGTTGACTTTAGGGATATCTTCTTTCTTCAGCTTGAAGCATTCAAATTGTGAGTCCAAGCCTTTTCACATGTATTTTGGCGAAAAAAAAAAGAAACAGTTTTTATAATTTTTATACGATATGTCACTGGGACGCAAATTTCCATATTTAAAACAATTTAAATAAAGGGTAATTAAAATAAAATTATATAAAAATTCATTAATATTTTAGTAGAATATTATGACTTTATTAACTATAAAAAATATACCAAAATTTTACAATAAAAAAAATATTAAAAATAGAATACATGAACATATATATATGTACTTTTTTTAATATTATATATTTTTAAATTAATTATTAATCAAAAAATATAAAATTAGATAGATATATATACACATAATTTAAGAATCTATATTAACTCAATATATATCTCAATATTTTAATCAAACAAATAAGTACCCTATGCGAGTTTTATAAGACTTAAAAAGCTATAGATATTGCAAAAATTATATGGTTTAATTTAATTGCTTTGGGAGAGGTTGATGAAGATGCCAATATGGAGTTTTTAGCGAGCACAGTTTTATTGGGTGTGGCGTGCGCACTATAAAGTGGTTTTCGATGGCAAGAAATGGAGGGGGAAGAGTATGCTCGATGGGCAGTGTGGCAACAAGAAGACTAAAACTGGTCACTTAGCAAGCCAACCCCCAGTGTTTAGGTGGTCTTCTCTGCCTATTAATAATGGTGCGTGAAAAGTGAATGTGGATATTGCCATAATTAAATTCTTTGGATGAGTTTGTTGGATTGAGGTGTGTTATCAAGAATGATACGATGTAGGCGTAGTTAGTTATGAGTGTTCTTATGAATAGGAAGTCAGCTCGAATGTCACCAAGAGTGACGAAATTTTGTGCAATTTGGCTTGGGATATGATTTAGTCTTGATATAATTGGCTTTAGAAGGATTGTTTTAGGTTCTGACTACTTATAGGCTGTGTAATTAGTCAACAATGATTTTAGTTTTTTAATCATATTATGGAATAATAAAAATAATATTCACCTATAATAAAAAAATTATTAATAAATTTATATCATTAATTAAAAATTTAAGGGTATATTTGTACCGATATTAATAATTAGATAATATATTTATAATTTTTATAATAATTTAATATATATTTATTAATTTATCTATACTTTAAATGTTTTAAATTATGTAAACTTACTGATTAAAGATTAGTAAGTATAAATTAATTAAATAAATTAGTAAATATTGGATCTATAAAAGAAAGAAAGACAAAAAAAAAAAAAGAAGAGTTTTTAAATACTTTACTAGCTAGATAAGTAAACATAATAAAGCAAAAGTTGAACTTCACAGGTTAAGTCTATAAGCCTGCGTGTTCTGTCCGTCTCTTTCGTATGCTGAGAAGCAATTCATTGAGAATCTCTACCTTCAGGCTTCTGATGCTTGATGGGATTGGCATTATATTACCCATAATCCCAACAAAAAGACAAAACAGAGCCCACCTACGTACCTAACAAGGCTTCTAAAAGAGCAACTCCAGCAGTATCATCATGTGACTGCTATTGATGAAGGTCAATTTAAAATTTAACTTAAAATGATAATTTTTTTAAAAAATAAAATTTATTTTAATATTAGTATTTTTTATAATAAAACAACATTTTAATTTGAGTTTGTTAAGTTGATATTTTATGAAACTATATTATTAAATATTATTTATAATGATTAAAAGAATTACTAATACATGTATTAGTAAAAAAAATTTAAAAACATGAAATATAAAAAACATCAAACATTAATAGGATACTTTTAAGATATCAAAACTTTTAATTGTGATATATTTTAATGATTAGTTTTACTCCCATATTTTTATACACAAGGGCATTTATGTGTTAAATATACCATTAAATTACACATTTTATACTAATACATGATTATACATATATTCTTTCGAGAAAAATAGTAACATTATGGTTCTTTATTTATTTATTTATTTTTATGATAATTTAATTCTATTAGTATTAAAAAGTATGCACATAAAAATAAAGTTAATTTTTTTTCATTTTTTAAATACATTAAATAAAAATAAAATAAAATTAAAATGATTACTTATTTTCATGTTTTCATTTTTTAATAATAATACGAATAAATTATTATAAAAAATAAATATAAGATTTATACTATCACGTTTCCTTCCTTTGAAACTAAAAAATTAAAGTATATTAGTTAAAAGAAAATATGTTGCTAAAAAATGCACTATTAGCTATGATCAGAACATATTATTTTCACAGTATGGTGTCAAATTTTTCTGTTTATTTTAACAAGTTAAATATTTTAGTTATTATCTTATAATAAGTATCATACAAGTAAGATAGTTTAGTAAATTAAGGTATTCCAAGTCTGAGTGATATTGAATTTTAAAATGAATATTCCATGAAGGTAATATTGGTGGTAATAAAAAGCTCTTAACAAGTGGAATATAGTGTCAAAAATATTCTCTAATAATTATCATGTATTTTCATATTCTTTCTGTTCTAGTTTCTGTACAATAGTTGAGATATATGTATAAAACAAAAATTAAACAATAACCATAATTCCTACGTATCCATATTTTATGGATCCACTACCATTATCAGATCTATGTTTTACTCCATCGAAGTATTTGCCTGGCCACAACAACACACACCAACACTTTCCTCCTCAAGCGCTCAAGAGATATATGTCTCTTTATGCCCAACTTGTCGTTGAGTTGTGTAAGGTTCCTGCATACGTATTTTGTGAGTATATCACCAATTGATCTTCTCGATTTAACAAATGGAAGCTTAATAATCTTTTCTTCAAGATTCTGTTTGATGAGTTCCATCCACTTCAACGCTTCGTGGGCGACTACATGTTGAATCGATCATGAAATGGCAATGGTCGGTCGCTTTGTTATCACAAAATAAGTTCATTTCAGAGTTAGAACAACACCAATCTCGCCAGAAGGTTTTTTCAACCAAAGCGAGCTCACATATTCCTCGACTATTCCTCGAAATTCAACCAAGATCGGATAAGGCAACTACATTTTGCTTCGCTTTCCATGTAACAAGATTGCCCCACGAAAGTAAAGTACCCAAATAAAGAGATTTCCTATCCTTCATATTCCCCCTCACGCTCAATCGTATATCCAAGTGACTTCCAATCGAATTATTCTTTGAAAACATAAGTCCCTTTCCCAGGGGAGGATTTTAAGTAATCTAAGTATTCGCATTTAACGCATCCATATGGTCTTCACTGGGCAAAGGTATGAATCGACTCACGACACTCACAAAGATACGCAATATCGTGTCGAGTACGAGATAAATATATGAGTTTACCTACTAACCATTGATATTCTCGTTTATCTCACGGGTACTGTCCACATATTCTCCGGAAGCTTATGATTTTGAACCATTGGAATATCGACAGTTTACAATCTAGTAGTCCCTCGCTAGGGTCCAGAGTATATTTCCTTCGTGGGGAAAGACATATGCCTTGTTTTGATCTTGTTACCTCAATACCTAAGAAGTATTTTGAGCCCTCCCAAGTTCTTCATTTCAAACTCATTTGACAGTATTGTCTTAAGCTTGTAGATTTCTTTTCTTTATCATCCCCTATAATGATCATGTCGCTCACATAGACTATAAGTCATTATCTTCCCTAATCGATGTTTTAGGAAAAGAGTATGATCAGAGTTGCTTTGTTGGAACCCATATTTCTTCATTGCTGAACTCAACCTACCAAACCACGCTCGAGGTGATTGTTTTAGTCCATACAATGCTCGTTGTAATCTACGCAGCTGCTTTCCCCGATGTAACAAGATATCCGCGGGATATCCATGTAAATCTCTTCTTCCAGTGTCACCATGAAGGCTGCATTCTTCACGCCAAGTCGGTGCAATGGGCCAATCTAAATTTGTCGCAAAGAGATAACAAAACTCTCACGCTTTTTAGTTTAGCCACAAGTGAGAAGGTTTCTTGATAATCTATCCCATGTTTCGTGTATATCCTTTCACACAAGCCTCGCCTTGTAACGATCAACTAACCCATCTCGCTTTATACTTAACGGAGAAAATCCACCAGATCCTACCATCTTCCTCCTCAGGCAACTCGCTAACACCCATACGTGTTATTCTTCTACAATGCCTCAAATTCTCTTTATACTGAGCGCATTTTGGATCGTATAAGGCTTCTTCAATGCTACTCTAATTTGGACACGATGCAGAGTGTTTGTGCTAATGCCCCGATAGGTTCCGATAATCTTCGAAGAGATACATAATTTGCTATTGGATACTGGGGTTGTCGTTCTTCTCTTTCGGGAGTATCGATTCGAGGTTTACCTCAACAGGTGTCTCGAAAGGTAAAACATAACCACAGTGTATCTATAGCATTAGTTTGTAAAGGTGTGATAGATAGCTTACCTCGTGAGTTGTTCTCAGCAGGAGGATCATCTGGGTACTAGAGAATGGAGGGGTACATCAACCACTTCATCTTCTCGAGATTCAATTACTACTTCAAGCTCGAAGTTCAAGCTCGGGTCTAGATACGGGCTCCTCCATATTATTGGCACGATCCGAGTACGTTGGACTAGTGTCTAATATTTCAATATCAAGTCAATTTCGTTCTTCACCATAACTCTCCCCGTAGCAGTGTAATTGGATACCTAAGACGGGAAAACATTCTGATTCAAGGAAAGTGACATCCACAGGTAGTATAGTTTCTTTTAGTAATTGGATCATAACATCGGTAATTTCTTTTTGTACACCATATCCCAAGAATACACATCTGACAAAGACATGGATCCAACTTAGTTCGTTGATTTTGCCGAGGCGTGGCAAAAGCAACACATCCAAAAATTCGGGAAGCATTAAAATAGTAGGTGGAAGATGATCGTATAACACCTTTAATGGAGTCCGAAATTGTAAGGTCTTCAAGGCATTCGATTCAAGAGATACAAATGTAATAACAAAGATCACCCAAACATTTATTAGTGCATACGTGCACCGATTAGTAAGTTCCCGAGCCGTTTCTAAAATATGCCTATTCTTCCTCTCCGCAAATTCCATTCGCTGGGCTCAGGAATCACGAGGTTTCATGGAGAATACCACGGTTGTCCAAGTATGTCCTAATTGTTGATTAACATACTCCCCTCCATTATCGACCTAAGTATCTTAACTTTTCAAAAATCGGTCTCGAATCATGGGCGTGAAACAGTGAAATGTGTAGCAAATACTTCATCTTTATGTTCGAGAAGGTAAAGCTATGTCATTCGTGGTACAATCATCAACAAAAATAACAAACCAACGATGACCACGTACGTAATAACCTGGGAAGGTCCCCAAACATCGAATGTACCAAAGCAAAAGTTAAGTCATACTTTTATTCGCGCTCATGATACATGATAAGACGCCCTATGACTTTTTGCTAGGATACAAGTATCACATTTGAAATTTGAATGTGTGATATTTGGAAAATAAACCAGGGAGTGCGTGCCTTAAATACCCGAATGATGGATGCCCAAATCTACGATGACATAGCCAAATCTGTCGTTCCTTGTTACCAACAAGATGTCAGGCATGTGATTTGCTTCTTCACGAACCGAGGTCATCCACATAATATAGCCTCCTCTCCTAGTACCACGCCTAATGATCTCCTTGCGAGAATATCCCGTAGAAGGCAAAAGTAGAATACATCAATACCACACGCTAAGGTTCCAAGACCCGACTTACGTACATTAGCCTGCCTGGCTGCAGATGGTACAAGCAAAGTATTAGATAATGATAACGCAGGAGATAAGGTCACCGTTCCAGCCTCCAGAATCGGATGTCGACCCCATTTGCATCGGGCAACACGCTCCGTCTTGGCCGGGTTGTATCGAGAGATCGTTGGGTCAAATGTCACGTGATCCGTAGCTCCGCAGTCCGTAATCCAATCCTCTTTATCACTACGAGTAGAGTATGTGAAATGCTTTACTGAAATACCTCGGATCTTCGGGGAAGATTCAGCCCGGGAAGTAAGCGGATAAAGTGAGACATTATTGGTAGCCACACCGTCATTCAGGGTGTCCCGCTTTCTTCCGTGCTCAAGATCATTCCACCATTCTCGATACCCCACGGAGTTTGAAGCAGCTTTCACTGTGTTGGAGTTTCCGCAATGGCCACATTTCATGTCAAGAGATGGTGGATTTCCCGAGGATTTCTTGCTACCCAAAGAGGTTCCCGTTTGTGTGGCATCCGATTATGATGTCCTCGACCCCTTTAAAAGTCATAACCGTTCCCTGTCGTATCTACACCTGCGATCATCACGGTCTGCCCGACCAATTTCTTCCCGGCTGCATCAATCCATAGTTTGCTCCACCGCAGGGAATGGTTTGATTCAAGCCACATCACTCTCGAGTTTTGTCGAGTCCGTCATCAAGTCCATCAAGGAAGGTATACACTCGATCTTCCCGTACAAATGGAGTTGTATTTTTGTATGTCATTTGCACACTTCCATTGGATTAGGACGATCGAAATCAATTTCGCCACAACCCTCGGGCGTCATCAGTAGTATTTTTTCAATGGATCCACCCTACTGCTTCATACGAGTAACTCGACGACGAAGATCATACACTTGAGACGTGGTTCCGTCCCATCATGGTAGAAAGCAGGATCCCAAACTTGTTTCGCAATTGGGAATCGAATAAAATTTGCAATCGGCGAGTGGTCCATCGAATTGATCAACCATCCTTTAACAATGGCATTTTCAAGTGCGCCATCTCCGAATTTGCAGTGGCTCAAGCTTCAATAGGTTTGAGGAAAATCCCCATTAATATATCCCGGCTTGTTCTGCCGAGATATACATCTCCACCACCAGACCACAAGGCATAGCTTGGATCCTCCCAACTTGATACTAACGGGGGCCGACGCTTCACTGACAGTAGGGTCATGGAGTCGATCCGAGGCTCTAGTGAAAACTTCCGTCATTTTCGCCATCAAATCTTCCAACATGAAATTGGTAGTTAAATCTCAGATTCACGCCATGAAATCTAATTTTTTTTTACACCAGACAACACTATATAAAGAAAAATTTCTAAACCTAAATCATTTTCGCAGCCCCTTCGTAACCTCTAAATCCCTCTTTTCTCTCACAGCCTCACAGCCTCTCACGCCGCTCTCTCGTAGCCTCTCTCTTCCCGATGGAAGAACCCTAGCCGACTCACAAGCATCCACCGAGTCAGCCTCTCACTGTCCTCCATCTCCGTGAAGCTTGCCGCTCTTCTTCTTCTTCTTCGTTCCAAGTTTCTCCACGATGGCCGCTAGAAGAGACGTGCCAACCCATGCGACCAGTTTCACGAGCGGTTCGAATGAGCACTAGATCAACGGCTCCTCAAGTTGTTCTAAACGAGGTTGCAACGGCGAACTCGATGTCGAGAAGAAATGGTGACTCAATACTGGTCGCAAAGACTGCGGGCCGTGACCTGCCTACCTATCCCCTCGCCATTGCTACGCTTACACAATGTTTCAGACGATAAGGTTGCTTTTACTCGATATTTTTTTCCAAAGTTGTCAGAACACCGATCGCTTTTAAATAAGAAATCAAACCGTAAATGTGCAACAGGACAAATACAAAACCAGATCAACTCAAAGAAAAAACGAAAAATGTGTGCTACAATCAAGAAATACCCGTCAGAATCGTAAATCGACGTGAATCAAAAATCAAAGAATCGAAATTAGATTCAGAAATCAAAATGATAGTTCCATCAAAAATCAGCAGGTAGTTTCATTAGTCACCTATTTCCTGCTTTGATACCATGTCAAAAATATTCTCTGATAATTATCATGTATTTTCATATTCTTTTCTCGTTTCTATTTCCAGACATAATAACAGATATACGTATAAAACTAAAATTAAACAATAACCATAATTCCTGGTGATATCCACGCTTTATGGCTGATCCACTACCATTATTATACGCCCATGCTTTACTCAACGTAGCTATCGTCTTACAACAACACACACCAACATATAGCGGTATTCAATTTTCTTAAATGCGAATCTACAAATGATAGAATCGATGGTGTAAATAAGAGTAGTAAATTTTTTTTAACGCTTGTTCATTGTTTGAAAACACAGGTATAAGTAAAAACTATTACTACTAAATTCTTACCATTGAGAGGTTCCTAATTAATATATGGAGTTTGCTAGAGGTATATTTCAAAATTTTATATTAATCAAGTCATCAATTAAATTTCTTGAGTAATAATACTTTAGTGGATTCAGTCTTTATTTCTATTTAATAAAATAGAATATATGCATATTAACTAATATATATTAATTATTATATTTAATTTTAAGTGAATTACTAGTTTAAATTATTTAATTATAAAATTTATTTCACGTACATAAACAAAAAATAAAGTACAAATTTTTCTTTTAAAAAATTTCTTACCAATTTAATCTTCTCTTAATCTTCAATCAGTTATTATACAGAGCATTAAAATTATTATGCATCTAATTAGATATCAATTTGAGATTAAAAAAAAATCTAAATTTATATTGTAAAGCCATCCATCATTATTTTATTTTTCCTCACAAAATCGTAATCTTTAATATGGTAAAATTCCTTTAAGATTTTTTAGTGATTCTCTTTTATGTGATTTTGTTTCATTTTGAAATTAAACTGAAATATTTTCTTCTTGGTAATGGTTTACAGAATTTTTTTTAAAGATAAATTTTAATTTTAAATAATTAATATAATTAAAATTAAATATAAAAAATTATTAATATATTATTATAAAATTATAAATTCATATTACTAAAATATCAAGCAGGTGGCTAAACTCTTAGCTGTGAGACGGTTTGCGACTTTGCGCTGCTTACCATTTTAAGGAAAAATAAAATAAAATCCATTCCATATTCTTGCACTTTGTATCACTCCATCTTCCCTCCCTCTTCTCTCTCTCTCTCTCTCTCTTTTTCTCTCTATCTGATTCTTTCTCTTCCATATTTTTAAAACTTCATAACTCCTTGCTTTCCTTATTCTTCTTCTCCTCCTCAAAACAGCCAAGTTTAAGAAAATTAACAGTGTCAGCCTCTCGCTCTCTCTCTCTCTCTCTCTCTCTCTATATATATATATATATAAATAATTCTCTTTCTATCGTCTTTCTTTCTCTGAGAGACATGCCTGTCCTTACAGATATATCAACAGTGTCAGAACATGTCAAATTAAGAAAACCCAGAACCCAAATTTGCCAACCCATTTCAGAAATAGATCCAAACCTCCGTCGAATTACAAACTTAATCCAAACCAGAAGCTGCAAATCTACCATTTCATCTCTCCTTCTCTCTACCTTCTCTCCCACTCCCACCGCAAACAATTCCAATGAAGCCATGCGCACAAACCTAAATGTTCATAACAAGAAAAAGACAAACTTTACTTCATCAACCCTCAGAGGCCTGGGATGTACTGCTGGGGTTTCACAGCAAGTATCTGTGCCTGAAGTGATACGAACATCGGCGGATTGGCCAGGACATAAAAGTAAGAAGAAGAAGAAGAAGAAAAAGAAACAAATTAAGAATATTTCCAAGAACAATAAAAATAACATTAATAAGGAGCGTAATAATCATCAAGTTTTGACTGATGGGTTCACTTCTGCTAGTTGCTTGGATTTTCAAGACGTTTGGTGTGGTCCTGGAATTGGGTTCTCAATAGATGCTACTGCCTCCGTTGATTGTGTTGTTTCTAGGAGGAATGTTTCTGGGAGAGGGAAGATTGATGGAGATAAGATGAATGGCCACAGAGAGGTGATTCTCTCCTCCTCATGTTTGTGTTATTTGTTTTTTTTGTTCTTGTGATAGATAATTATTATCATTTTATACATAATAGTCCTAAATTCTGAATTTATACTCTGCTACTCTTGAATTTCACTAGAGGATTTGTTTTGTTTCTTTGATTGTAGAGAACATTTATCTTTTAGTTAAGGCTAAACAGACACCCGAACTTTGATCAGTACCTGAACTTATAGACAGATTTTATACCCGATAACATACAAGTCAAAAACCAAATGGTTTCTGAATTTGTTCTTCCAATATATTACGGACTGTCATTTATGATGTGAAATCTACCTCCCTATCAGATGTGAAAACAGGAAGGAAAAAAAAACAAAATCAGTCATTTGAGATTTAAATATCTATTTATTAGGGATGAGTAATTTGATATCTATTACTTATGTGTTATCAGTTTAAAGTCCGTATATATTTGTTTTAAAAATTGATATCTATCTATATTTATAATATATAAAAAAAAGTACAAGTCACATTTAAAGATATATCCTGCCTTTATGTTTTAATTTTAGAAAAAAATTAAGCACCTTAAATAAAATAAAAAAAAACTTCTATGAGGCACTTTTAAGTAGTTTTTAAAATTACATGGATCTCTAATTGTTTTAAAAACTTGGGCTCCTTACTGAATTTTACTTTCACACTTAATTTAAAAGGTTAAGAAATTCAAGTTTGTATGTTTCATTTCAAATACGTTGTAAAATTAAACAAATGGATATTTAAAAAAGTAAATCAAACAATGTCCAAATCACGCGTTTTTAACTAGTTGTCTTGAAAAAGAAGTTCAAATATCGGTGTTAAGTATTAAATAACCATCTTTGGTCAAGCTATTTTAGCATTTAGTTATATTGGTTTATGGGTCAATCTTTGATCAACACTCATTTTGATAACTTATGTTTAAAAACTGGGTTTTGAAAACATAATTGGTTACAACAAACCCTTATTGATTGAAATATAGTAGGAAATCTCATTCATTCTTTGCATCCATGTTGCTTTCCTTTGCTATAGCTATGAACTTTTGCTTTCTTATTTCATAATACGATCTTCTTGGCAGCCTTCTTATTTTGGGAGGCAAACAATAGGTCCTGAAACCATCTCATTTCTTGATTCTGAGTCTGACTTTGTATCCGAGTGTCCTATGCCAGAGGTGTTTCGAACTAGGTATTCTCATCATATTCGATATCCTTCCCCTGAAGGCCGTAATGAGGTGTGTGTAACTCCATTGTTACCCTCTTTTTTATTATTCTTCACTGTTTGCTTCTATGATGCCCCTTCCCCCATCCTTTCATTGTAGTTTATTTATCTTCTCATGTTGTACATAAATTTAAAATCACTGTTCAGTATGAGGTCTCTGTGTCAACTTGGCTAAACACATTAATAACTGAAAGTTCGAGTTATGAACCTAATTAACTTAGAGAGATGAATAACTTTTTAGTTCAAATTAAAATTCAAACGCAAAGTGGTCAAATATGTAATTACATGTAACGGTAAATGTGGAAAATAGTTTGACATGGAGTACTTTTATGTGTAAACAACTTAAGTCAATACGACCTAAAAGGAAAACCATAGGTAAGTCAATACGATCTAAAAAGAAAACCATAGGTCTTTTGATAATCCAACTTATCGACTGAGTAGAAAAGTGTTCAATTACAAGGAATTCTTCGAGTACCTTGATTATGATATTGTCCCCAATATAATATACTTAAAAGCAATCATTTTTCTCCACCATCTCAACGAGGTAAGTGCCTAATACAGAGCGACACTTTGGTATTCTCAAGTCACACAAGGCACAAAACACATCCAAGAATTTTTACCAGAAAAAGTTTTAGTATGATAACACAATGCATTTTATGCTTGGATTAAGGAAAGGACAATCAAACTAGAACTTCATAAATGGAAATCAATTAAATGAGAAGTTAGAGATAACCTAGAACAACAAATTCAAGAAGAAGATGAATAAGAGCATGACGTCTACACATTAGGCATAAATATCTTAAAGGCATAACCACATAATATACTAAGATAATCAATTAAAACGTTCAAGCCTAAACAAATAGATGCTGATGAAATTAAGAAATATTCATGAAAAACGATTTAGAGACAGCATAAAAACATAAAGCATGAAAAGTGTGGTAGTCAAATAAATGTACAAATGAGCATTTTACATGACGACAAAACTTAGGCTTACACAAATGTTTAATGGAGTAAAAGACTCTTATAATATCAACCCTATGCTATTTTTGAAGAAGGAATATTGTCATTTGATCAAATCTCAAGTGAAAAAGAATCTTGAAGAAAATTATATCATGAAAATTGGAGGTTTTCGATCGATTGAAGGAGGTCTCGATTGATTGGGCACTTGAAAATATTTTAGTTGCATTAGCCTCGATCGAGTGAAGACTAGCCTCAATCAATCAAGGTTGCGAGAAATTGTGGTTTGGACCCAAGAGTATGAGATCGATTGAGATCAATACTCACTTGATCAAACATGCTCGAGCAATCGAGTACACTGTCCATTGGTCGAATTGTCTCATAACTCACTTTTCAAGCCAAAATCCTTAGAGTTGAGTAGACCACACCTTTTGGATTGATCAAGCACACTTAAACAACATTTTATAAAAATATTTTCTAGAGTACCAAACAACCATAAATTATACATGTATTACACACTTGCACGTGCTTGGCCATAAATTATACATGGTCATGAAGCTTTTTGCGTCTCTTTGCTCGAAGCAACTTGATTGTATATCTTGAAAACCAAGATCACCTTTTGGATTGATCAAGCACACTTAAACAACATTTTATAAAAATATTTTCTAGAGTACCAAACAACCATAAATTATACATGTATTACACACTTGCACGTGCTTGGCCATAAATTATACATGGTCATGAAGCTTTTTGCGTCTCTTTGCTCGAAGCAACTTGATTGTATATCTTGAAAACCAAGATCCTAAAAACTAATTTTTACATATCATGTCTTTGTTCACAAAAAGCACACAAGATTTATTGGATGCTTAAGCTGTCAGAATTTTCAATTGGGAATTTAATTTATCCCATCCTAGGAAGAACGGATGTGTACACAGGATTTATTGGATGCTTAAGCTGTTAAAATTTTCAATTGGGACTTTGATTTGTCCTTTCCTTGAAAGAAGGGATATGTTTTTTTTAATTACACTATTCAAGCACACACTGGGATTCGAAACCCAGACCTACACAACTTTACAACTCTCTAATTGGAGAACATGCCGTTGGGCTAGTGTTATTTGACACATCTGACTACTATCTTTTTCTTCCTTAATTAAGATAGTCATGAAAAAAATATTGGGAAAAGTCTCCAAAGGCATAAATGCTATAATATTTCAGCACAAGTTTGTAATTGAAAATAATAATAAAAGTTTTAAATAGAAATGGACCCATTCTCACCAGAAGTAAAAATTATAATAATATTAAATAGGAGGAAGTGTTTATAATTAATGGAAGACATTACTCTTGTATTTTAATTAGCATATTTATGAATTTACTAATAAGAAGTTTTTCACTCCTCATGCTATATAATAAAAGTAATGAGTTCTGTTACTATGACTGGTCTACTGGTATGTAAGTTTTCTAAGATTTTATGGTCACTCTTATGATCTTATCTTTATTATTATCCACAATGAATCATCATTATGTTCACGGCAACAATAATTGCTGTTTTGTCAATATCCACTATCCTGAATCTGTTTCAATATTTTTCCTATCTATTTAACTTCCTTTTAGATGTTCAATAAAGGATAAATTTCCTTTTAGAAGAAAGGCTTATGGCTCATCTTGCTTGAACTTGTTCCTTTGCCCCTTAGAAAACTTCTTGTGCCTGCAAGTCTAAGACATAGCTTATGCTGAAGAAGAAATATTATCACTATAATTTTTAAATTTGCCTGGAATGGGAATAAGACGAAAAAAATAGTTAACATTTGGACATTTTCGACTTTTGACATATATGATTGTCTATGTCAGCCATTTAGTTATATATATATATATCAAAGCAACATTTAAAGGAAGAAATTAGGCAAAGAAAAGAAAGTTAAAACTAGAAAAGCACTAGAATCAATCGTGTTGGAACTCAATCTGTAATCACCAGCTTTGTAGCACAATTTAATGATACAACAATGCGCATAACAAGTAAATAAAGAACAGAACAAGAAGCCAACATGCAAGGGTTTTAATGTGGTTCTCTTCACAGTTTGTAAAGTTTACATCCACCCGGAACCAAACAGTTCCAGTTCACCTTTATTAGAATCTGAAATGAGTACAAGAAAGTTTATGCATCAATCTCCACTGCAACTAATCAAGTCTTGAAGAAAACCTTGAAGCACATGCAATGCCTTGATGCATACACTTGCTTTCTTTCACACAGCAGGTAGAAAAGCTATATCATTTCGAAGGATACAATTAATGATCTCAACTGCTATTTGTGATGACTCAAACTTTATTGAGCTTTCATGCACTTTATAGCAACTGATCATTACCTCAGGTTTATTGATAAAGATTACACTTAAAAACCGAGACTTTATGTAACTCTTGCGTAGACAGCAATACTACATTAACTGCCTTACACAAAAGCTGTAACTAACTCATTTTTCCTTATCTCTAATAAATCCTTATTTGGCTCATACATTCACAAATAGGTTATATGTTTTGTTTCGAGTCATTAGAAGAAAGAAAGTTGTTCCCATGATCACGTCCTTTGTTTTGGCATAGAAAACAAGTTCTTAATGTTGGTGTTTTGAGGCACTAATTATTGCCTTCAAAAGCATCGGTGGAAATGTTTTAAAGCAAGAGGATTTTGTGTTGAAATTTTTAGTACTAAAATTTAAGGATCTGCTTTCTTCTATTTATGATACACACACACACACACAAGAATTCATGATTGAGTTTGCTTGGACTTTTGTCAAAATAATTTCTGCGGGGAATTTTTGTTATGAACACGTGAATTTGATTTGGGTACAATGAAAACCGGAGCTAGTGGATTGGTTGCTTTTAATAGTTAGATGATGCTTGACTTTTGAACTAAATTTTGGACAAGGTTCAGGTTATATCTAGTTAATTGGATTATGAGATTTTAGATTACTAGTCATAAACAAGTGTGATGTAAGTAATTTATTAATATGTTAAAAAATAATTATTAAATTTTATTTTAATTAAAACTATAGTATTCTTATTATTATTATTTTCTAAAAAATTAGCATACAACTAATATTTTAAATAAATAATTGTATATATATTAAATATTAATAATTTATTTTTTAATTGATAAAAAAAAATCCTAAGGTGTGATTTAAACTTTTATATATATAGATAATGGATACATCCTGCGACCATAAGCATTGTGAATAAACAAACTTAGATTTGAAGGTTTTATGCTGCATTTGAACAGTTAATGCCTCTGTTGTCAATTTTAAAATGTTATGTTTTTTTTCTTTTTAATGATGAAAATTAATTCGTTCTTTTGTTCTATTGCGTGATCATAAAATTATAATTGAAACGACTTTTGTCAACTTTGACTCTGGTAGACTAATTTTATTATTGTATATTTTTGATGAAACTACTTTTAAAAATTCAAACAAGAATTTGATCAAACATTCCACAGAATATATACAGCTGAGTTTAATGTATTCAAGGATCATGTTGAATTGGTATATGCTGGCTGCAGATGCTGCTGCTTCAGAGGACTGTGCTAATGGGTGGACGACCAGACATACAAGATCGATTTCGTGATTTGAGACTTGATGTTGATAATATGTCATATGAGGTTTTTTTTATAGATCAATTTTCTTTCAAACGCCCTTCGATTTTGGTTTTCATCTATTTTATTTGGTTGTACTTGATTTAGCTGATGGCTAATGTTATATCCTTGTGTAAAACTACAACATTGGTCTCAACTTTTGACGAAATTCACACAGATACTTTAATTTTTAAAATTTATGATCTAGTATGCAAATCTTTAAAACTTTACGTATAGATTCTTAAACTCCTAAACTTTTAAATAACATGATTTAGTTTACGAACTTTTAAAAATTCACTCGTAATTTTCAAAATTGAGTCACAAATATGTATTTTAGTTAGTAATAGGAAGGAAAGAAGGACATATTTGTAAAGCTTTAAAAGTTTGAGACTAAATTATAATATTTAAAAGTTTATATGTTTACGTGATTAAATCATATGTTTTTAATATTTGAATCTATTCAAATTTGGGGTCTAATGAAGTAATTGAGCTTCTTTTTTTAGTCTCAATTTTTTATATATCAAAAATTCTTTGGGTTCATCGTGGAATGCAGGAATTGCTTGAGCTAGGTGAAAAAATTGGTTATGTTAGCACGGGATTAAAAGAAGAAGAAATAAGTCGCTGCATCAGGAAAATTAAGCTCTCACTTTTGAGTGACATGTCGCTACATTTATCCGTACAAGTTGATAAGAAATGTATTGTTTGTCAGGTAAATTCTTGCTGAATGTTTTTGTCTATTGCTTGTTTGGTTCTGCATTTGCACATAATTCATAAAGTACACTACATACAGGAGGAATATGAAGAAGAGGATGAGATGGGGAAGCTGGAATGTGGACATGGGTTTCATATGGTATGTATAAAGCATTGGCTTCTGCAGAAAAATACTTGCCCGGTCTGTAAGATAGAAGCAGCGAGTCGAGGACAGTAGGTTGGTGTTATAACTCCAACCCCAATTGGTTTTGGATACTGCTGTTCACCCGACACCATGGTGTATAGATTTAATACTTTTCATCCCACACTGCTGTTCAATTGGTTTTGAGTGAAAATTTATTCTATGGTTTGAAGAATTGATCTCTATTTGTTTGACTTAATGTTGACCTTATTTAGAGTTTTCCATCCGTCTGTTTACATCTCTTTAATTTTGAAGGAAAAAAAATTATAATTAAATAAAATAACATCTCTAAAACTTATAACAAAAATATCAGTTCACTGATATTGAATGAAGTGTGGTTTTTGTTAATTTGAATGGGAAGGTTTTTGTTAATTTGAATGGGAAAAAATGATGAAAAATAGTAAAAATATGAGTTAATATAATGATGTTTAATTTTATGATTATAAATTTTAAAGGTATTATTTTTGTTTTTTAAAGATTATATTATTAGAGATTTCAAATAAGTTTAGTCTAGTTAAGTTCATTTAGGGTTGGTGAAACGAGTTTATGAGTTACAAAAACTAATTTGCTTAGTTCATAAGCTCATTTAATAATTTTTGGATGAATATGTATTTTTTTTAGTTGGATATTTTTGTTGAAAATAAGGGATGTGTATTTATCGTGAAAAAAAAATTATATATATATATGTAACTCGATTTAAAGAAAAATAGATATTACAAATTATTTTAATTATAGTAAAATTTAAATAAATGGTATAGATGTTATCAAATTTTAATATTTGAATTTAATAAATAATCATAAAATAAAAGAAATTAATCAAAAAGAT
The DNA here is from genome assembly GCA_033030585.1 of Hippophae rhamnoides. Classification (NCBI taxonomy): domain Eukaryota; kingdom Viridiplantae; phylum Streptophyta; class Magnoliopsida; order Rosales; family Elaeagnaceae; genus Hippophae; species Hippophae rhamnoides. The sequence continues at coordinate 42,316,092 of CM065436.1, read as the reverse complement.
ATATTCATCTTTAAATAAATTTAAATCAATAGTCGTAAAATATATATTATTATCATAGTAAAGATGACTTAGGGTTAATGTTGTAGATTTACATTTACATAATAATAGTAATGGTTTTTATGTGGCTAATATATGAAGTAAATAAAGTTTTGGGTTTGTGTAATTTTTTTATTTATTTGATTTTTAAATAACTAATTAAATATTTTAAAATAATTTAAATAAGTTTAATAAAAATATTAAATGAGTTGTCATGCATATTAACTCACAAAAAAATAGTTCAATTAGCATAAAAATGAATTTAATTTAGTTAAATTTATTTAAAAAAATGAATTTAATTTAGTTAAATTTATTTAAAAATTAGATGAATTAAATTGAGTTATAATTTATTTAAAATGAATTGAATTTAGATAAATAATTAATTCAACTTAATTTATACCTACAAATATTGCTATGTGATTATCCATAGATAAGTTGAAAAGTATCTTGTCAAAATGACGTGCCTTTTGTGCATTTATAACCTCATTAGTTGTCATTAATTTTATAAATTTTATAGAACCTATAAGAATCATGCATTATCAAATCCCAAAAATTAATATCAATAATAACGTGATCATATACACTATTTTAAGCCTAATTTATTATATTATAATACTGTTAGATATCTTCCTTCTTCTTCTTCTTTTTGTTATGTTCAAGGCAAATGCATTTTTCCTTATGTAAAGCTTTGGTATCATGTAATATCGTAGAGTTTATAAGTAATATGAATTATTTAATCTCAAAAAATTAATACAAAAAAAATATTAGACTTATACTACTTATAAATATTATATTGTTATCATTTTTAAGTTACTTGTGACCTTTTTTTTTTAATATTTTAACACGTATACAATTATGAATTCAATAGAACATAATATTGCTTTCATACTTAGATTGGATAAAAAGTTCCTCTCTTTAAAATTATATTTATTCTTTCCCAACCACAAATTTAGACTATATGTTATCTTTTTCTAATTACACTGGTTTATAGAATGTTCAAAATTTTAAAAATATTTAACATTTTCACTCATACTCCATTTTAAAGTTAAAAATAATCAATTTTTATTTAGAATTATATTTTTTTATGCAAGCCCAAAATTTTTGGAAAAACTCATGAAATTTTTCAAATTTTCCAAAATATTCCACCAAAATGCATAAATATTAGGATATGAGTCTTAATGCAAATGTATTTGTATTTATCGTTAATGAAATAGGAATAAATAAAAATATAGTTGATTTATTTGTAAGTGCTATTTAATTCTTCAAATAAAGTACATAAAATTTTCTAATTATTCATATATTTTTAAACTTAGTATATTAACATATATATAAAAGATTGATTTTGAGTGAAACAATTAAAGTAATATGTGTTTATTAATTAAAATTTATAAGGGATCTTTAATTAAGTATTTATACTATCGACATCCATTAGGAATGGAGTGATCAAGATTTAAGGTAATTAATGTCAAGACATTTAATCGAGATACTTTGTATCATAGTTGATTATATAAGACTAAGCCTTACATATTAGAAATACTGTTGATATCCGTTTATCAACATATATTTCTATATATCTGATGATTATGTTTATAACAATCTTAATCTTGAGTGATTTAGCATGTCTCTTGTTATAGTACCTTGGCTTTTAACTTGCTCAATAATGCCATAATTGATGTACTATAATGCCGTGTATTTTGGTGTCTCAATGTTTATGGTGGGATATGATGTTATCTTATAAGATGTGAAATTCAATCCATCTATTCTCATATGTTACATAGCAATTAACTTATTTAGCAATCCAAAGCTTAAATAGTAATGCGCAATCTATAATATGATTATAGTTAAAATTCATAAGTATCACATATAATGAAGGAAAATATGTAATAAAGGAGGTAAAATAGACATCGTTACCTATAAGGAAATAATATTGACTAGAGATTATCATTGTAGACTACATAGCTTGTTAGGCTACGATTTATACTATACAACCTACAAGGTAGCCTGTTCGATTACGAGTGGGATCTATTGTGCTCTAGGAATTGGAAGATGCCATGAGTCCTTATTGATGGAATATGGTTTCAGATCTTTTAGCTTGGGAAGACGTTCCATAATGCTTTGGAGTATGTTCTTCATTATGTCATGGTAGATACATGGTCCCATCCCTTGAACTTTTCCATGTGCTCGAACAGGTCATTAGTATCATCATAGTGCTCGTGTTGGGCATCTTGAACTAGTAGAAGAGTTGAGTATAAATTCTTGTTTGAACGATGACTCGATTGATATAGTTAGCTTTGAGGGTTTACCTTGCTTCAATTTTTGTTGAACTTCTTGTAGGTTTGCAACAAGTTGGTCAATATTTGGATGGATAACTATTGGTACATTCTTTCAAAAATTTTCCCATGGATGGCAATAGGCCGTTAAGGCTACATGGTCAACATATTTTGTTTAGATAGAATAGCATGTATGTGGGCCTCGAAATGATTGCATAGATTGTGTTTAGATGTAAATTGTTTGTGCTAGTCCCAATCGATCTAATATGGGTGTACAAAGGGATGGTATCTAGGAATCCATAGATGGATGTCTTTGTACTTTACGAGCATAGTGTGTTTGGATGGCCTTGGGGCTTGGTTCTCGTATCAGTAGGTTACATCGTTGGTCAGAATCCATCTAGGTGTAGGTCAAATCCTATACACTGTAGGAATTGGAAGATGACATGGGACCATTCTCTAGGATAAGAAATAGCCTGAAAGCCTATGGCACCTAGTGCATTCCATGATGGTCTGGAATGCTATCTTCATCATGTTGAGATGTGTATCAATATGTGCTCAGGCTCCTCGTTTGCAAGCCAATCGGGCCCATTATGGAGAAGCAAGTGTAGGCATGGACTCTACTAATTGAGTAGGTCAAGGCACCTAAGGGACTAAGAAATGAGTGGCCTATTCGGCCTTATTATTCTCAGTTGAAGGTTGGAACTCATTGATTATTTCATTTTTTTTAAAGAACGATTAGTCTCTATTTAATGATCCATTAAATGAAGATGATTGGGAGAGAAAATAATCTTTCTAAAGACTTTGTATATGCATTGGACAAATGGATGAGAGGATGATCCTTTTTTCTTTAAATTTCATTTAATTGGATGGAAGGATAGTTTTTCCATACACATATTTTTATACACCCATTTTTCGTATGTGCATCTAAAATTATTAAAAATAATGTTGTTGGATTAATCTTGTTGTGAGGATTGAGGAACTACTTTTATTTTTTAGAGAATCGATCTAAAAGTCAGTGAACTAGGCCTGAATCAGTTTTGTACTTGTCCAAAAAATTGAGCTAGTTGGTGCCCACTTGCATTGGTAATGTATGGAGGCATGTGTGGTGTACTTTGATGTTTGTTGGCCACAAAATTTTGGTGGGTGGCATATCGAAAAAGATTTTCCTAGTGGTGGTATTGAATGTTTCAAGCAATGTTCGAACTTTCATATCTAGACAAAGGGTACTTGAGCTAGTAGAAAAGTCTCATAGGCCTTGTTCGAGCTACGTCATCATGTTCGTTTGGGTGTGTTTTTTTGTGTGGCTACCAAGGAAGCCTTACTTATCGAAAATGTCAAAGACTAAGCCATTATTTGAAGGCAGTGATCATGGTATGCATTTCCTTCTATTCATTTGGCTCGTTGAGCGAGGGATTACATATAATGATCTTTTCTAACCTCAATTGTAAAGACCATATAGAATTCTAGTTGAGATGTCAGTTTATTTTCAAAGATCATAGAACTTATGGAAATTGGAGAACACTAATGAATGTCCTACTTAGAGATTTTATTTTTGGGCCTATGAGAACACATTCGTTTTCCACAGGCAATGCCAAATTTTTTCAACACTAGGTAAGTTTTTTCTTCGAGGATATAGGAGACAGAGAAACTTATGAGGACCTCAGACTACCATGAAAGAGTGGTAGCCTTTAACTCTTCGATGCTTAAGTCAATAATGAGATTTTCGAAGATAGAAGAGATTAATGTCTCGCTTTGTGATGAATATGAAAGAGAACGTGTACAACTGTAATTCCATGTTATGTAAGAAAAGTTCTAGTTCTAGTCACGTGTGAATGTGTATAGTGGTGAATATATCTAGGGAGTAGAAGTAATTTGATACATATCTTCTACCATGTAGAAAAAAATTGTTCTACCATCCTAGTTACCTAACCATAATTATCTCTTTCGAAAAATTGGGAAATAATTTATATCCATTTATCTCTTTATTGAGATTATCTAATGTTCATGCTTATTTGATTACTCAATGCTTACTAGGTTGATCCATATGATTTTTTGTTGATTGAGATCATTCTTTATTTTTCATGTGACATGTATTAAATTATACTCGACAAATACTGATGTTATAAGGACCTTGAAAAGTAAATTTGTTTTTACTATATACGTAGCTTCTACATATTTTGTTAAATAAAAAATGAATTTTTATTAAAAAAACTATTTTAAAAACCATACAAGGGGTTGCAATATGTCAATTGTAATCCTTCCAGGTTACTTTTAACCCTTTGCAATTGTAAAATAATAAAGCAAGTTTATATTAAAATTGATACCAAGTATTATAATCTCAGCTAATGCTACACGATAATATAAACATTGAAGTAATTAATTTTGTAAAAGATTGAAGTTATTAGTTCTATTCAATTTTGTTGTTATTTATGTACTTAGAAATACATAAGTCTATGAAAAATATATTATTAGATAAAATCTAATCCAAATTTTAAAATCTTACATAAAGTTATTTGATAAAACATTGAACAACAAAGTTCATAAAAGATTGAATAGTTAGTTCTATTTAAATTTATTGTACTTTATTTATTTAAAAATATATGAATATGTGAAAAATATATGAAAATAATAAGAGAAAAAAAAATGAAACCATGCGGTAGGAAAGATATATGGAAATTGGGCATAAGTAAATAATGTACGTGAAATCAATAATTAGTATATAATGCTTACAGTATGAATAGTATGAAATCAATATATAGTATGTATGAAATGGGACATATGTGAAAAATGTATGAATCCTAATAATATATAAGTAAATTGAGCATTAGTGTAAAATGTATGAAAAACCTCAGCGTTTGTACCAATATATATGTACAATTACATTTATGCACATCCTATGCTCTCTTCACTTTACATTACATCATGCAATTCTACAATGTTTAGCTTAAGAAAATTGCATCAATTCATTCAAATTTGTGTAACTTTGTAGAAACAATACATAGCTAAAACAATTATAAAACATCTTTAAGAAGAAACATCAAAGTAAATAATTCCATTACGAAACATTTATAACCTTTATTTGGTTAACAAACACTCTCAAAAACATTTAATAGTTATTCATAACCTTACAATTATTTGGTAACAAAAAATGCTAGCAAAGTCTTTGTTTAAACACTAACTTTCGAACATGCAAGTAGTTTAAGTTACATGTAACCTGTGTAACAATCTTTTCATGAGTTGACTTCTATATCAAAAAACAATCTTATTATAAAAAAATCGAAGAATATAATTACAGTTAAAAACCGTGACCAAATGGGAATATGTATAATCACTCTTCCCTATGCTAGGGTTATAATAACTGTGACAATAGGTATATTACAATAGTTAAAAATTATGGTTAAAGGTCTTACTTCTTGTAGTGGCTTGTCCATTGTTTAGGAGAATGGAACTGGTTGTTACTTTGAAGAATGAAGTATTAGCTACGATTTTATCCAAAAAAAAAGAGTAGTAGCTACTGTTATTAAAATTGTATATTGTTAAAGATAACAGTAGTTAGATTTGTTACTAAAATACAAGTAGCTAGATTTTTGAATATAGTTCTAGGGTAGTACAAATAAGACATTAGTAGATTTATTCAAATATGGACATCACTTAAATAATCAATTTAAAATATTGGAATACAAATCATTCTTTCAAAAGATTGAATTATTTACACTATACACAAGTATTTTGATAAAGCACACATATATTCTTCAACACATATGGTGATATATTGATACTGCTCAAAGTGAGATAAATATTGTACTACAACAATATGCAAATTAGTCCATTTATGATTAATTACGAAGATTTAAAGAAAATAGCATCACCAGTCCTGTAAAAATCTCAATTGAGTTCATACTTATACACAATAAAATTTTTCTTACTAAGAGAAAACTTTAATTAATTTTTTTTTGTGTATTCTCTCAATATTTATAATATTTATTTTATTTTATTATTTTTTGTATGAGAGGATGGTTATGTATTTTTCTTTTTGTATTACCATTTGTGGCTTTTTATTTTTATGTATGCAATATTTTTTAAATATATCTATTTCTTTTATCATATTATAGTTTTTTGAAGAAAATATGCATGAGCTAATATACTTAGTATGATGACTTTTACATTAGTTGTGAAATAACCCTCTTCGTTCACTACAATAGCTTTTATACATCACAATAGGTAGTCATCTCAAAATTAGGTATCTTTCTGTAGTAGCATTTTATATAGTAAAAGACAGAGTTCAACCACAATTTTTACAGTCAAGGTTATCTCAAGTCCTAAAATCTCACATAATGAATTAAAAACTTCAAGCATGACATATTTATATATTCAGTGAGTGTGTGAATGAGTTCTAGTTAACATTGATTGTCATATGTAAAGAGAAATATAAATGCACATAACAATATACTCAATTACACAATGAATAATTAATAAAAATAAATCAAATTATATAAAATATTTATTTTCTTGATCCAAAATCATTTTTGAGTTTATTTCATTGTTTGCAAAATTCTACCCCCTTTATTATTATTTTGAATTTTTTTATTTTAATATTTTTTTAAATAAACTAAAACAAAATCAAGAATCAAACAACTAAATTCAAAACTCAAAATAATTAAACTAATCAAATTAACATTCTCACCTAAGATCAATTAAACACAAAATAAAAAATTCCTAAGTGAAACAGAGATAATTAGTTGACCGAAAATAGACAATATTTTATAACTCAAACTTTCTTGAATTTTGGTTTCTTACTATCTTTGGGTTGAAAATTAACTACCTTAATTATCATTGGAATATTCTTGGACTTATCTTTAGATTTTTTATTCATCTTAAATGAAGATGCAACATACATGATAGGATGATGGTAATTAATCCTAGAATTAAAAATGTTGGATTTTACTTGCCCTTTGAACCAAAAACTTCATGCATTTTAGTAAATTTTTTGAACATATTATTATAATTTTCATTCATCTTAGAATATGATAAAACATTCATGAATGGGTGATGGTCATGAGTACTACTATGTGAAGTATGAAAAATATTATTAAATTTAGAAGCATTCATCAAAAATCTATACTTGGGCCTAATATGATATTTCCTACCACAATGATGACATACATGTATAAACTTAACAATTTTATCAATTATAAGTGCAATAATTCTTTGTACATAATTAATAAACTGTAGGAGTGGTATTAGAAGGTCTTACAACAATAGTATTTGATGTTAAAGCTATATTTGTAACTTGTGAAATAGAAGAGTTTGAGGGTTTTACCAACTCAGTTACTTTTGAAGAGGATGGTGTAGTGTACTCATCTATATATACTAGTCCTCTTATCTTCAAAAGGCTTTCTATAATTTAGAAATTTGTTCAATCTTTTCGCTCCAATGGTTGGCTTTTTTACAACTTTCATGCATTGTTCAAGTTCCTGCACCAATCTTCCTTTGTTATTTTTTTTCAAATCTACAAGACTCAAACTCAAAGCATTATTCTGTTCTTGCAAAATATTATTTTATTCTTTTATTTTATTTGAAAAGATTTCATGTGCCTTAAATTATTCATTTAAATTCTCTATTTTAAATATTCCTTTTTATGGCTCTAGCATCTTTAGAAAACAATTCTTTAAAATTTTTAACATTATATTCATAAAGAAAAGAAGACTCAATTTTCTCAACATCTAAACTATCACCTACAATAAAATAATTTATAATAAGGTCTTATGCACAGTAAGTGTATCTAGTGACTGGATCTGATACCAAATGAAAGTTACTTTTTAGGTGTGAATCTAATTAGCTAGAAGGGGTAAATAGATAATTAGAGAAATTATGACAAATTAAAATTTTCTTAGACGGTTAGGTATGCAATCATGTGTAAAATAAAATAATTCAGAAAAGTAAAATAACACATGAGATTTTTAGGTAGAAACAACCTAGGCTACATTAATGACCTAAGAGGAAAACCACCTATCCATCAGAACACCTAACTATTCACTATGAAAATAATGCTCGATTACAAGGCTAAGACTCAAACCACTCACCAAGGTAATTCCCCTAAGAAATATACTTACAAACTTCTTGATTTCCTTCACAGTCTCTATAAGTAAGATGTTCAAATCTAGACCATCATTTTGATGAACTCGAATCACACGAGTTAATCAAACATGTACAACTAACACCTGAAAAGTTAACACAATAACACAAGTGAAAATGTGTGTTCTAGAGCAGATTAAATAATGAAGAATATGATATAATAGATCACCAGATAAATCAAAATCACTAGCAACCCTAGAACAGATATTTAAGCGCATTACAAAAAATATTGTAGGCTTTTCAATCAATCAAACATAATCACCAATGTTTGATAAATTAACTAAAAAAAAAAGCTACCAAAACCTTTTTTGCAAGATAGATTTTCAGGGAAAGCTTAGATGAACAATTAGATTTAGTTGTAGTTAAGAAAATTGTGACCCAACAGTTTATTTAAATAGAATGAGTTGAAGCCCTAGGTCAATGGCATATTATAGTTTTTTCCTTGAAAACATTTAAAAGAGATTTAAAAATTAAGGACAATATGGTAATGAAACTAATTGGCTTAAGTAAAAATTAGGTTAAAATTAAAAACCTGATTACTCAATCATTTTGGACCAATCTTGAACAATCAATCATGGCCGCTCGATTGATCAACCTTGAAAAGTTTGATCAATGTAGTCAATCCTTGATCAATCTACTAAAAAAAATAATTAATTCTGAAAGAAGTAGATCGATCTACTCATTAATCTCAATTGATGGTGCTCTATCGATCGAGTATTAATACCTCGATTGATCTAGTCATATAAATAATTAATTCAACCATTTTTAATTAAGCTTGATTGATCGAATGAATTATATGAAAAATGTTCCTATATGTCTAATATGAAATCTAATGTGCATGAAAATAGAGATATATCTGAGAATTGTTCATTGAAGCTCATTGGTTTCTCCATCTTGAAAGACACATTTAGATAGTACAATTATATTCAAATGTTTTGTTCACAAATATTGACAACACTCATAAACCTTATAAAACAATATTTTTTTTGTTTCTTGACAAATTTATAGATTATTACTATTAAAATTTGTTTCAAATTTTTTTATTTTCTCACCATATTCTTCAATGGAGGCCATATTGTATGGAAAGTGATTATAACTTTACTAGTTGAGTAATTTACCTTAACTTCAAAACAATTATCAATTTTCTTGAGTTTATAATAAATTTGACTTAGCATTTGTCCTCTTAGAATACATACCTCTTAGAATACATAGTTCATCTGTATTGAATTCCTTTTCTAAAAGCTTCCTTGGATTTGAAACTTCTCTATTAGTACTATAAATCCCTAATTTGTTAAAATGGTAGGGACTAACACAATATTTTCATTACAATCCATCAATAAACTAAAAAATATGAGATAGATAGGCATGTCACCTGTTCTGATTTTCTTCATGAATTTCTTGATAGCCTTCTTGAAATTTTCAAAAAATAATTTAATTCATTTAAATTAATTTTTAGATATAAGTTCTTAATTAAACATACATGGAAAGATTTATAAACAAAAATATGATCAACTCTTTCAAGAATGTTAAATTTACTGGCTGCAAAGAATTCCTGTTTTGTGGTGCCAATTTCATATCTTTAATATGATTCTAAGTAGATTTCTAGCTAAGTTATAGAGACTTAACCATTATGGTTTATTTAAATTCCCGTATTATTCTTTTTTTTTATCTTTAACGATTAATGTATTCTTGGGGGATGTTTTCTTGAATACTATTGGTTGTCGTACTATCTTTACTGTGTGAGACGCATTTCTTTGAATAAAACTGGTGGTCATACTATCTTTCCTAGGGTGTTCAACCTACTTGGTGGCAATGGTTATTGTTGTTGTAATATTGTAGTCATTTTAACTATATTTTCTAGAGTTAATAGTTGCGGTATGATAACTGTATTTTATTGATTATAAATGCTATGTTCTCTGTATTTTTAGATAATATTAGTTTAATAAATTAGTATTTACTGTTTTTTATATATTTTAATAAAATTAAGTAAATTGTATCGAAAACGTACTTAAATGCTAATTTGTACCCAAAAATAGAATTTTAAATAAAAGAGTTATTAATTGCAATTTATAAAAGTTGAAAATATAATTTAAATTAAAATCGGGCTTAATTTCAGTTATTAAAAGTTTAAAATTTAATTTAAATTACTAAAAGGGTTAGATTGCAATTAAACAAAGTTGAAAATGTAATTTGAAATATATTTGTGGGTCAAAATAGAATTAAAAAAATTTGAATTTTCTGCGCAGGAAAAGAATCGCACTCGCACAAATCACGACGTCCATCACCCACCGTCCGATCAAAGCATAAACGGTCAAGATTGGCGCGTGTAGTTCAAGCCCGACCAACGCGAATGCGTGCAGACTCTGCGCTTTCACGCGGCTCGGTGCCCGAGTGGGGCCCACCTGCCGCGCAGGTCGGCGTGCAGGGTGGGACCCACGTGTCCGTTACACATCTGCCAAAGGGTGTTGTTCTGTGCGGCTAAACCACGTGCAATCGTTCTTCCAGTGAATTAAAGTCTTCCACGTGTCCCAATTTCCCCTTAAACGAATCATCAGAGGACGCGTGGCACATATCGGTGAACGCAAAAGCGCAGAATCTCACCCTCGTTCCAGCCGTTGCCTCACGTTTCGCGCGCCCCAATTCCGTGCGACAAGTTCTGTGTGCGCCCATTCCCTTCAACGAATGAGATGCTGCCACATGTCCCACTAATTGTTTCCGCGAATCATAACGCGACACGTGGCAGCGTGAAAAAAAATAGAAACGTGTAGCATCTCCACTCACTTTTTCGATTCCATTTTCGATACAATTTTTGTCCCCCACGCGTATTATTTATTATTTTCGCCATACTTCATTGTCCCCCGCGTGTATTAATTTTAAATATTTTTGATGTATTTTTTTAGCTATAAATAGGTGATATTATGATAGAGTTAAAAAGTTTTTTTTAGTTTAGAATTTTTGTGTTGTTCGGTTTTGGACTGCAGAACACGCAGAAGCCATTTTTTTGGATTTTGTTGTGTTCTGCGTGTGCCAAATATTTGTTCTATGTGATGTTTTAATTTTCCTTCTTGTTCTTCTAATTTTTCTGAATCTGTTGTAATTTTAATTTTTAATTAATGAAGTAATTTAATTTTTCTAGGGTTGCATTTGATCTAAATTTATGAAGCTTGGATTTTAACTATTTTTGAAAGATTTATAAGACGTTCGATTTGTTCGTTCTATTTTGTGCTTAATGCTTTTTGATTATTTACGAATTTTATCAAAACGATTTGTGGCATAAAAATAAACTTGAGAAAGGCATTTTTGTGTATATTGCTCGTAAATAGAATGACATGTATGATGAAGGATAGGAATATACCCTAATTGTATGTGTGGCCATTTGAGAACTTAGAACTTAATGAATCTTATTAAATTTAATTCTCATAGAGATATAGTGAATTAATTTAACGAGGTGTGTTTGTACGGAGCTCGGAAGAGATGTATGAATAAAATTAGAAGTTTTCGGTTGACAAATTAAATGTACTAAAAAATATAAATCAAAAGAAAATAACATGATTTGAGTGGATTAGTTTAGTGAAAAATTGCAATCCTAGAGTTCTCTTATTTTCTTTTATTACCTTTTTCCATATCAACGATTGTTTTGGATAAAATTAGAGAGATACAATTTTAGTACTCAACAAACTATAGTAACAAATCATCGTGGGAACGATACTTTACTTACAAATCTTTATTACTTGTGACCGTGTATACTTGCACGATTTCTGTGTGTTGCAAAACACACAACACGGTACTCTATAATTAGCATAACAACTTCTATTCTATTAGTGAAAGCTCTATGAGTTATTTCACTAAATTTGATAATAGATTCTCTTGCTTCAAGATAGTTGTTGTAAATTCTTGATTTTGGACTATTATAGACCACATAAGTCTTTTTTTAGTCTTCTCTTTCTACTTCTTCAACCCAATTGAGCTTTTCTTTTTTCCTTTTCAGAATTGTTACTCTCTTTTGAACTGTTAAATCCTTCCTTCTTATTTTTAATTCATTCTTTAGAAGTCTACCTTATGTATAATGAATATCTAAGATGGATTCCTCTTTATAGTTTTTGGACTCTAATGTTGGTTTTGAATTGTTAAGTTTTTCCTGTTTAATTTATGTCTCAAAAAGAGACTTCTCTTGTTATAAAACCTCGAGTTGTTCCTAAATAATTCTTATCTCATTTTTCTTTATCTTGATCTTGATATCAAGATGTTCAATTCCTGTAAGAACAAAAATACTTATAGGTGCTAATTTTCTTGTAAAGGCATATGCTAAACTATTCTTGTTTCCTAAAAAATGTCCGACATCAAAATTGTAGTGATTAAACCACTATTATCATCTAACTAATCTTCCTTATTTATAATAACATATAATATTAGTTCTTAAAAAATTACTAAAATTCTTGTAATCGATTCTCAAAATGAATCTGAAACTTATTACATATATTGTAAATGTTTTGGTGGATTTTTTTGATAGTTAAGTATTATTTTTCATTATTATGGACCATGAAAAGATCCTAATGTTTATCTACAAATATATTTATCTTTGTCATCTAATTAGTTTTTCAAAATTGCTATCCAATATTCATGTGAAACATCTGTTCTAATTATCATTTTATCATCTATACCTAGATGGTATAAATTTAGTAAAAAGAATTTAATATGCTTTTACTTTATCCATGTATAAGGTATCTTATTCTATCCATTTTCAAACATTATGTTTTTTTCAATTTTTTTGTAATGGTTTTTGAATTTTTGTAAGTTTTTTTATGTATGTTTCAGTATATATCAAACATCCTAACAATCTTTATAATTGATTTTTTTCTTTTTATTCACTTGAAAATCCTTAAATATTATTTAGTATATGAGGGTATAGATTATGTTTTTCATCTTCACATTCTCGCCCTAAATACTTAAATTTTTGCTTAGTAATTATTGCTTTCTTATTACAAAGTACAATACCTTATTTCTTGCATTCTTGTAGAATATTAATAATATTCAAATAATATTTATTTAATTTATTGATAAAACAAAATATCATCTATGTAAATACAACAAATATTTTGTTATTTCTTAAAGATGTTGTCCATATCTATTTGAATGATACCTAAAACTTATTTTAATTCGAATGGTACAACAGTCAATTGGAATTGTTATTGGGGAAAATAAATGATGTTACTTTTTGAGATTCCCCATCTAGTCTTATTTTCTAAAATTCACTTTTGTAATCAAAACTTGAGAAGTATTTATTCCCTTATATTAATGATAATAATTCTACTTTTTTTGGAATAAAATATTCATCATAAATGGTTTCTTTATTTAATGCTTTGAAGTTTATTACCATTCTTTTTTTTTCTCTTCTTCTTTTTACTAAGAATGCTGGATTAGAGTGAGATAAAGTACTTGGTATTATGACTTTTACTTCCAAAAATTCTTGAATTTATTTTTCAAATTCAATCATATCTTATGGAGTATAAATCACATGTTTTACTCTAATGACTTTGTTAGGGTATCTTAGTTTTATGTTAGCAATCATTTTAGATTTATTTACTTTTGGATCTAAACAATTTTCTGAGCTTACTATTTTAAATTTTTTTTAATACCTATTAAGGATTTATCTTTTTGGATTTCATTAAGAAACGAGTTTTTTTTTTCTCTTCTATATCTAATGAAATATTTTCTAAATAAGTTTTGTCCTATTGCTTTGTGTCTATCTCATCACGTTTTTGTTGGGTTCACCAGATCACCTAACTATCTACTATGAAAAATAAGTATCCAATTAGAAGGCTATGACTCAAACTATCTACCCAGGTAATGCCCCCAAGTAACCTACTTACAAGCCATTACTTTCATCATAGTCTATACAAGAAAGATGTTTGGATTCAGACTAGCATTCGAACAAACTCAAGTCCCACAAGTTTATCAAAATCTCATTGTTGTCTCATGAAAAGTTAGCACATAAACATAAGTGCAAGTGAGTGTCTAGAGTAGATTCAATAATGAACAACCCTAAGTAATTGATTTAAAGAATATCTTAGATAAATAGAAAACAAATAACAACTCTAGAAGAATCAGTTAAAAGCATAATAACACAATTATAATTATAGGTTTGTTAATCCATCAAATACAATCACAAATATTTGATAAATTAACTTAAAGAAAAATTTTACTTAAAACTTTTAGCAAAATAAGAGAGAGAAAAACGAAGAGAATAAGTACAATTAAGCTCATGTGTGGTTAGTTTCAATTATGTGCTTAGTTTTATATTTATAGAATATTTTGAAGCACTTTAGGTCAAAGTAAAATTACCATCTTGTCCATAAAATCAGTTAATTAAGTTTTAAGGAATAAGGACAATATAGTAAAATTTCAATCCAATTTGTATTAGAAATATGTTTTAAAATCAGAGCCCAGGTTGCTTGATCAATCTAATCAAGTGCTCAATCAATTTAGTACATAGTTCGATAGATCGATTGTCCTCTCTATCAATCCAATGTTTCAATTGATTAATTCTCAAAATATGGATTGATTTATTTCTCAATTGATCGAGTATTAATTCCTCTATCGATCTAGTCATATAAATAGTTAATTTAGTAGGTAATATAGCTCGATCGATCTAGTCACTACTCGATTGATCACTCGATTTATCAAATAGCCTATTTTTATATTATTCCCATATGTCTAATATGTAATCTAACGTGCATACAAATAAAGATATACCTGAGATGTGATCATTGAGGCTCGATAGTTTCTTCAACTTGAAAAATATTCTTCTAAGATACACTTAGAAACTAAAATTACAATTATATGTTTTGTTCATGAATATTTCCAATACTTACATAAACTTTACAATGTTGTTTCATAAAATTTAGGTTTGATATAGTCAATGCTTTTCTTATTTTTGAGACATAAATAATTTCATCATCTAGTATTGTTAGACTTATTTTATCTGAATGTTGTGTAAAAGGTTGATATAAGTTTAGAAAATTATTTTGTATTAGTAAATCAATTTGTGTTTCTTGTTGATATATAATAAAAATATGAAATCTCCCATCCTATCATTATATCTATATCTTTTAAGATTTTATTAAGATTCATTATAGTATTGTTAGCAATTCTTACACTTAAGTCTTTTGATGCTTGTTTTCAGAGTTCCATTAGGAATATATATTTACTAGCTACATGCATACTAGCTCATATATCTACATATTAATGTAAATGGTAACTTGTGTATCTTTTAAATTTCAATCATACCTTAATATAAGTATTGTTTGGATTTATAATACTATACAAATTATTTATCTTTTGATGAAGAGTATATATATTCTGAGATAATTATTTCTTTTTTTTTTTGTTTCTTCTAATAGATAAATACTAAAAGTATTATTTATATCTGATTCTTCTATTAGTTTTAATTTCATTTTAAAAGCTTCTTCTAAGATTTTTAATTTATGTGGAAATTCCTTTTTGTACTCTTTTTATGTTAAATCATGTTAATGCATTCATTAGCTTAATGTCATTCCTCATTATAGATCTAATATCTGCATTTCTTTTTCTTTGATGAGTAATAATTTTTGTTTTATAATAGTTTATACTTTTTAAAAAAATATATCTTTTTCTATAATGTTATTTGTTATATATTTTCTTATATTTTTAAGTTTTGTTTTCTAAATTTATATCTTTCAATTGTTTTGTATTTTTAAAATGTTTAATACTTTTATTTGTATGTTTTTATATTACATCATACTTTTTTAACATCCTAAAATCTCTTGTATCACAACAAATTTTATCATTTTTTTCTTATTTGTTTATATTCATGTTTTTTCTAACATTTAATGATCATCTAATTTTTAAGAGTTCTTATTCTTCCTCTTAAGGTGTATGGTATAGTTTTTCTATTTTTTTATTACATCCTTTTCTTATAATTTTATGTAATGTTCTAGATAATTTTTGAAAACATTTCCTTATAATTGTTTTGCATGGAGGGTGGTAACTTGTGATAATATATTTCATATTCATAAATAAAGAATCTATATAACATATGTCATATATTTTCATATTTTTTAAATACCATTTGACTTCCTCAATTTTATTTTTAATGAATTCAATGATATGTTTACTTTTATCTTCTTCAATAAATTCATTGTATATTTTATTTATTATAGTATCTAAGTACTCCTTATTTGTAGAAGTATTCTCCAATATTTGTAAGTATTGTTGTTCTTTTAAATTTGTAAACTAATTTTTAACATTTTCTATCATTTATGGGCTACTAAGACTCTATAAGTTGAAGGATTTGATTGGGTGATCGAAGAAGTTTATATGATTACATTCATACCATTAGACCATTCATCTAAGGCTTTTATTCGCTTTCTTCTACAATCTAAATCTAAAAGATAAGATCTATAATTTTCATGAAGTTTGAATTATGGTAGGATACTATCTCTACTTCTTCAATGCAATCCTTCTTCTATTTTAAGTTGTTGTTTTCTTCTATAAGGAAGGTCGGGTTATTTTGGCCTTTACCTATTCATTTCTTCTCTATATTGATCAGATGTTCCTTTTTGATGAGGAACTGGTAATGAATTTGGTTTCATATGATTTTTTAGATCATAGTTTCTAGTACAGAATCAGTTTTATTGACTATTGTCATATCATCTTCCTCTTTATTTGTACAATTTTTATTATTATAATGTCTTCTTAATTCTTCATTTATTAGTGTTAATATACTAACTAATTTTTCTATGTTCCTATTCTCAAGATCCATAAATTATTCTTTTCATTTTTTTCTACATTTCATTAAATTGGGATTATAGCTTTTTCTTTATTTTTGGTTTTTCTTATCATTTCTTTTCTCATTCTCAAGTATCAAAGATTTTTTTTTAATATCTAAGTTTCATTCTTATGTTATTTTAAAGTCTATTAATATTTTTAATTTTATTATTTTCTCAATTTCTTGAAATTTTTTATCTATTTCTATGAATTCATTTTTTTTCTTCATAAATTGAACTATTATAGATGTTTGTTAACGAGTATCCTGCTATGTAGTGTAATGAAAATGGATAATTTCTTTCATTCATTAAATCTCCTCTTTCAAATTTATAAGCTAAACTTAATCCTTTCTTTAAGTTCTTATTATTAATATTAATGGCAAATTTAGAATATAATGTGAATTTTAGTTTTTGGTATTCTAAATTTTCATCGATCATTCCTACTAAAACATCTTTTTTATTTATCATTTTATTTTCTAGCAGCGTTAATTTTATTGTTATACCAATTCCTTATCTAAAATGTACTTTTATTAATATTTAGATTTTTCTTAAATGGATATATCTAATTTTTCATTTATAATTCTCAGATATTTTTGACAGTTTATCTATAATGCTTTTTTCGTCAATTAATTTTGCGTCTATAATATTAATACTTATTCCATAATAAACTTTATTTTTTTTGTGAAAATATTTTTTTTATTCTTAAAAATAAAAAATCTTTAAGTTCATCTTATTCTTTAAGATTTAATCTTATTTTTTCTATTTTTTTTAAAATTCTGTTTTGTTAATTACTATTTCTTGTCAGAAATATTCTAAGATATTGGTGTTTTTATTTTTATTATTTCTTGGCTTTTTATTATTTATGCCATTTATATATATAAAATATTACTATTTATTTTTGTTAAATTTAAAGAATATTTATGATATTTTTAGAAAAATTTAAAAATTTATAATATTAAGGTATTATTGAGATTATCCCGACCAAAGTTGTCAGTTGCTGAACTACATGGGATTTAATTTTTAAGTCAACTTAGCTCTTTGAAGGCAAAGCCATCTATTCTCTGCAAATATATAATGAAAGAGTATTAATGTTATAAATGGGTCTCGTTTAGGGTTCTATAATTGATTGACCTGACCCAATATTATAAATGTGGGACGATACATGCATTAATTAAAAAACATTTTCATATTAAAATAATAAATATTAGTAGAAACATCAACTCTGCAGGTGTGCATATATGTCTGCTTATGAATGTTTCTCACTTCGCATTTAGTTAAACCAGTTTATTCTCAGTGTCTACGTAAGAGTTCGTAAAAAATATAGAGTTATGATGAGAAGTGAGAACGAATTTTATCTTTTATCAAGTATATCTAAAATATTTATAATTTGATGATAAATATTCTTAATATTTTTTATACTATATCAATATTACTCTTAAATTATTAACCATATTAATATTTATCATTAACTTCTCAAATTTTCAAATAATAAATTATCACAAACACAAATATTCTTAAAATTTTATATATTATCATTAATATCTTTAAATTGTTAACGGTGTTAATATTTATTTTTATTTTCTCCATTTTTTACGTACTTTTACTACAAAGTTCATAATTTATAATTAAATAATTAATATTTATGGTACAAGGTTAAAAGTAACTGTATTTATTAACTTATTTTCTTCTAAGTTTAATTGTTTGGTTTAATTCAATTATTTGTTAAAAATATTATAGTTTTAATTATTTTGGGGTAAAAAAAATATTTAATATTTTCTCTCATTGAATGAAGAAAAAAATAAAATAACCACGTCAATGTACACGTAAAGTTTGACAAAAAATGAGGTTGATTTGAATATGTGAAAAACTAAAACAAAATTAAACAATTTTATATAAGAATTTTTGGTTAAATTTTAATAATTATTTTAAAATCTGAACTTTTTAATTTAATACTATGTTAGAAACTAACGGTAAATGAATTGTTATAGAATTGGTTATGACACGTCACTTAGTTTGTTATGAGTACTTAGACTCTAGAAACTTCACAATCATTATGCTATATAGAACCTTGTGTACTGTTATTATCAAGAACAGAATTATTTTCAGTTGTTTGCAATGTGGTCGGCTCTTCTCTCTTCTTTCTTTCATCCCTAGCCTTTCTTGAATTCATGGTATTAGAGCCATCAATGGCTGTTGTACCACCTTTCATGCTACCTCATCACACCAAAGCAAGTACATGGTTTGAATCTGGCTTGCTAACACCACAGCAATTAATACAACATATATAATATAGAGAACAAGACTAATCAGCACTACCTACATACCCAAGTAACCTTAATTTTGCAATGAAACTATAGGAGATAAATTAATTGATCTGGAAAAAATAACTACAAGTTATTACAACATTTGGATTTCAATCTTTCTTCGATGGATCACAAAGTACACCACAAAGATATGTCAAGAATGTTGTTACAACAATTGGAACTGATGAAGTACAAGTCTCTTGAAATATCTAATAGGCAAACAAACTGCTATTGAATATTGGAATGCACTTGTAAAGGCTTTCAATGATGATTCAATGCAAGGTTGATGGACTTACATTGGATACTACAATCACTAATGAAAGGTGATATGATTATGGAAATTTGCATTGGACATGTAAAAAGATTTAGTCGATAACATTCTTGTTGTTGATGATTGTAAGGATTATGAGTGTTGGTTATTTTCGTGGACAAAATATTTATCTGTAAATTTATTTTTAGGCCTACTATCAAGTCTATCAAGAAAAGCTAAACAAATGCTCGAGTTTCAGATAATTGTACTTAAGGTATATCTTTGATAACTACGACATATATGATTATATTTATGCATTTAATAGCACATGCTTATAAATCTAAAATTATTTTTAGTGTTAAAATATGGAATAAGATATGCTAAAAAATATTAAATAATATATACTCTAATATAAGATATGTTAAACGATATTAGATAAGATATATATACTCTAAAATAAGATATGCTAAAATATATTAAATAATATATACTTTAAATTATATTTGAAATCCTTATCATAAAAGATAACATAAAATCTATTTTAAAAGAAATCTATTTTAAATGAGAGTTATCTTAATTAATGAGAATTACTAATCCTATTTGTAATAGATCCTATTTGTAATAGAAAAGATATTTATCAATTACATAGGATTAAGGGTTTGAATTTTTCCTATAAATAAAACTCATTGCTCATTGTTTCAATTAACCACACAAGAGTATTATTTTAATCTTCTTAATTTCTATCTCTTGTTTTGCAAATATAAGATCATAATTCTTTAGGTTTCTTTATTTAGTTAATCTATTAAATATTGGTGGTTATGTTTGATTGATTAATAAGCCAAATTTTTTTTATGATATTTTGATAATATGTTCTTATGGCTTCTTCTTTATTTTTGTTCTTAAATTGTTAGATCAAATAATTATTTTTGTCATATCATAATTATTTGATTTGATTATTAATCTTTAAAGAAGCTATTTTTATTGAACTTGTATTTGATATTTTTGCTCTAGAATTTGCTAGTTGATTTAATTTAAATAATATATGTTTTGAATAATCTAGTTAGGATTATTCATTATTAAATCCGTTCTAGAACACACACGGGTACTTGTGTTTTTGTGCTAACTATTTTGCAGTTGATTTGTGAACGATCTGATTTTCGAGGAGCTTATTGGAACGTTGGTCTGGAAAATGTTCACACTAATATTGGAAACTGTGAAAACAGAGCAGGGGCCTAAGACCGAGTTTGTACTTGAACATTTGATTTTCATAGTGGAAAGTTAGGTGATCCGATGGACCGGTGGTTTTCCTCTTAGGCCATTGTTGTGGCCTAGATTGTTTCCACCTAAAAATATCGTGTGTTATTATTTTATTTCCGCACTTATATTGACACACGATTACATGCCTGACTGGTTTGTTTAGGTTATTAAATTATAAATTGGTAAAAATTAAAAATAACCTATTCACCCCCTCTAGGTTAATTAGGTCCATAATTTATAAACTTTCAATGATACACACAGTAACTGAGAACAAATCCTTGATGTTCTGGAAGGTTTGGACACTAATTTCACATCATCTGTTACAACAATCACAAGCAAGAAACAAGAGTTTTGAGTTGTTCTAGGTGGTTGTCCACCCCTTGTTCTAGCCTGGACTTCTTGATTTCTTGGCACTTAGGTTCATCCTTAATCTTGTGCTACTGAGAACGGTTTTTTGTCCGTTGCTATGGTGGTTGGCCATATCTTCTGTAGTTATTGTTCCTACCACTATTTTGGTCATCTCCCCATACAGAGGGATGAAAATGTTGACATCAAAATGTAATGTCCATGTTTTTTAGCCAAATTGTCACAAAATATTGATAATGTCATTAAAGTATCAATAAAATATTGTTATCACTTAAATATCTTTTTTCGATAAAATATTTTTTATTATAGATATCGTCACTAAAATATTGAACAAAATATGAATTATTGATTTATTTTTCTCTTTTCTCTTTTATTCTATCTAAGAAATTATTTCAATTCAATTTTTTCTCACTTATGTAGTAGATAATATATAATCTCTTTATTTTTAACATATTTACTATATATATAAGTACTTTTAAAAATAAATAATTTATTAAATTTATTTTCATATTGTTGAGATTTATTTATTTATAGTAGTTATAATTAAATAATTTATTAAATTATTTCAAATCTTTTAACTACTTATTCTACAATATTTAACAAAAAAAATATATATTTTACTATACAATATTTTAATTAATTAATCAATTTATTGATTAATATAAATATTTTATGTATTTTAAAATATATATTAAATAAAAAATTAATTTAAAATATAAATACTTAATTGTTTTAATTTCTTCTAAAGTTTTATAAATTTGTATTTCATATTTTTTATGAAATTTGTATAGTTTTCATAATTTTTTTCAATAATTTTATAAAAAATATATATTAATATCTTTATTAATTTCGATATTTTAAACTTTGACTGGGTTGCTGCCAAATTATTACATAGTGGCTCATGTTAATGGCCTACATGAAAGCGTTTACTACAAAAGTGTTAGAGAAATCTTTAGCCTGGATGTTTTCATTGCTGAAGTGGTCGAAAAAAATCTTTAAGGGGCTAATTTTCTCTTTGGGCCAACCCCTTCAGATGTGCAGAATTCTTAGGCATTCTCCTCTTGGCGAAGAAGTGAGTGAGGAACTGATTGGAAAATTTTGAGAGACTCCCAACAATTCCTAGCTTCAAGTTCCGATACCAAATTTGAACCTTTCCCGATAAAGTCGTGGGAAAATCCCGACAACTAATATCGTCACTATGGGTATATTAGTTAACCATATCTTTGAAGGATTCTAGAACTTCTTTCCACCCTTGAACTTCTTTCCCAACAGAGTAGATATGGCTTTTGTGGTGAAGGGTGCTTCCAGGTAATGCTTATCATAGTTAAGCTTTAGCTTCATTTTCTGAGTCAGTCAAACTTCTATATCCCCTATGGGAGGAGTGATCAGTTGGTAATCAACGATTGTCTGTGCTTCCTAGTTATGGCCAGAATCTGCAATGTCCTAAACAATATTTCCCTAGCTTGAATGGGCGTGGCGCCTAACCTCGAGGTGTTCCCTCAAGTCTTGGTGAGCCGCAGGCGAACATTCTAGACTTAGGAAATTCTCTCAGTTATGGACGGTGGCTTCTGGTAGGTTA
Source organism: Hippophae rhamnoides (assembly GCA_033030585.1). NCBI lineage: Eukaryota > Viridiplantae > Streptophyta > Magnoliopsida > Rosales > Elaeagnaceae > Hippophae > Hippophae rhamnoides. The sequence goes on along the minus strand of CM065436.1, from coordinate 42,293,092 downwards.
GTTACAAAGCAACGTTATTAACCATTATTCTCTTTATGTGTTGGGAATTCTAGCTCTCTCGATTCCAATTTGCTATGGACTGGGCCTTGACTACGAGCGAAGTTATGGCTATGACCGAGAGTTGGATGATGGGTGAGCTATCTTACTTTCTGGGCATTGAAGTATGCAAGCAAGTTATGGTAGTTTGCTACTTAAACAATCCAAATACTTGCATTCCATTTTGAAAAAGACTCACATGACTGAAGTAAAGGAAGCTGTGACACTCGTGATGTCGAGCACAGAACTTTCAATGAATGATGATGATGTGTTTGATAGTCCTGTGTTGTATAGAAGTAAAGTGGATACGTTGCAATATGCTACAATTACATGACAAGAGATGGCTTTTTTACTGAACAAAGTCAGTCAATTTATGAGCAATCAGAAGGAAAATCATTGGTTTGTAGTAAGGAGAATCTTCAAATATATCAATGGCATACTTGACTATGACATAAGATTTAGGCCCTCAAAAAGCTTAATGTTAAATGGTTTTGTAGAATTAGATTGGGCATCATATCCAGACATATCAAATATATGTATTTATTTGGGTGCAAATCCAATCTTATGGTTAGCTAGGAAGCTGTTGAAAATCAATACTAAAATAATAATTGAAGAGGTAGAGAAATAAATGAAGTAATTGAAGGTTGTAGAAATAAATGAAGTAGTTGAAGGTTGTAGAAATAAATGAAGTAGTTGAACGTTGTATAAATAAATGAAATGGTTGAAGGTTGTAGAAAAGAGAAGTGTGTAGATAAGATTTGTATGGCTAAGATTATTTCTTAGTTTTATATTTGTGTGGTGTAGATTGCGTATGACTATAAATAAATTTACCTTGCATTTGGTTTAATCATTCCATCAAAAACAAATAAGTCTTTGTATTCTTAGTTTGAGTGTGAGTTGAGAGCTTTCTCTTTGAGTGTTTGTATTTCTCTGCAATTTGTGAGTTGTCTTTGAAAGGTGTTATAGTGAGTATAATACAAGTAGTTTGTTACTTGTTTGGATCTAATATTAGTAAATTTAGAGTTGTTCATTCTAAATTTTACTTAACAATTGGTATCAGAGCGGGACGGTCAGGGATCGTTCTTAGTGGAGTTATCTTGAGTCGTGAGCAGTTTGGTACTCTGCAAGTTTATTAGTCAAGCTTGTTCGGTAGAGTCGAAGTCTTGCCGACACGATGGGTGATCTTCAAGTAGTTGGAGGAATCAAGAAGCTCAACAACAAAAACTATAACACATGGGCAACATGTATGGAGTCTTATCTACAAGGTCAAGACTTGTGGGAGGTTGTTGGCGGTGATGAAGTTACACAACCAACAGTGGAAGATGCAAACGGCATCTTGCGGAAGTGGAAAATTAAAGCAGGCAAAGCGATGTTTGCTTTGAAGACCACAATTGAAGAAGAAATGTTGGAGCATATTCGGGATGCAAAAACACCAAAGGAAGCATGGGACACTCTTGTTACGCTCTTTTCAAAGAAGAATGATACAAGATTGCAACTTCTGGAGAATGAGTTACTATCGATGGCGCAACGCGACATGACGATTTCCCAATACTTTCACAAGGTAAAGTCATTATGCCGCGAAATTTCAGAGTTAGATCCAAAAGCTCCTATTGGGGAAACGAGGATAAAGAGAATAATTATTCATGGTTTGAGACCCGAATATCGAGGGTTTGTTACCGCTATACAAGGATGGCCGACACAACCATCTCTTGTTGAGTTTGAGAATCTGTTAGCCGGTCAAGAAGCTATGGCTAAGCAAATGGGAGGAGTCCAACTGAAGGGTGAAGAAGAAGCGCTCTACACTAGCAAAAGCAAAGGCACTTTCAAGCGGTACAATGTAAATGGATATAAAAATGATGGCGATAAAGGAAAAATTCCTCAAGGAAATGGAGGCTTTCGTCCAGGGGGAGCTTGGAAGAACCGCAATAACAATAGAAAATTTGACGGTGAATATTACAACTGCAGAAAGATGGGTCACAGGGCAAAAGATTGTTGGAGTAAGAAAAAGCCTGTTGAAAGCAATATAGCTAATTCCAATTCTAAGGAGCATAGCGAAGATGGTTGGGATGCTGAAGCATTATTCGCTACAGAGGAAGAAGAATTGGCTCTTACGGTGACAACATCAAAACAGATTGACTACAAGAATGACTGGATCATAGATTCGGGCTGTTCAAATCATATGACAGGTGATAAACATAAGTTGGAAAGCATGTCTGAGTACAAGGGAGGTCGTGTAGTGGTGACAGCTGACAACTCAAGGTTACCGATAGCCCACATTGGTAAGACGATAGTTACGCCTCGATATAGTACTAACCAAGTACAACTTCAAGATGTTTATCATGTCCCAGGAATGAAGAAAAATTTGCTATATGTGGCTCAATTAACATCATCAGGCCACTATGTCTTGTTCGGTCCCCGAGACGTGAAGGTGTATCGTGATCTCAAAATCTCAGAAACACCGACAATGGAGGGGCAACGATTGGAATCAGTCTACGTGATGTCAGCAGAATCTGCATATGTAGACAAGACAAGAAGAAATGAGACAGCAGATCTATGGCATATACGGTTAGGTCACGTTAACTATTCCAAGCTAAATATGATGGTGAAGAAGTCAATGCTTAAAGGGCTTCCTTAACTAGACGTGCGTACAGACACAGTCTGTGCAGGGTGCCAATATGGTAAAGCTCACCAATTGCCATATGAGGAATCAAAGTTTAAAGCAAAAGAACCATTGGAGTTAGTTCACTCTGATGTATTCGGTCCTGTTAAGCAACCATCAATTGGCAGTATGCGATATATGGTGACATTCATTGACGACTTCTCAAGGTATGTGTGGGTTTTCTTTATGAAAGAAAATCTGACGTATTATCAAAGTTTAAAGAGTTTAAAGAGTCAACTGAAGGAGAAGTTGGAAAGAAGATTTGTTGCTTGCGCACTGACAATGGCGGAGAATATAGCTCAAGCGAGTTCTCTCAATACCTAAGGGAATGTCGTATACGTCATCAATACACTTGTGCCAACACGCCACAACAAAATGGTGTAGCAGAGAGAAAGAATCGACATCTTGCAGAAATTTGTCGAAGTATGCTACATGAAAAGAATGTACCTGGGAGGTTTTGAAATTTGAAGCGATGAGGACTGCAGCCTTTGTGATCAATAGACTTCCTCAACCAAGGTTAGAATTTGTTTCACCCTTTGAGAAACTATGGAACATGAAACCTACAGTTAGCTATTTTCGAGTATTTGGCTGTGTGTGTTATGTATTTGTTCCTGATCATTTACGGAGAAAATTTGACAAGAAAGTTGTTAGATGTATCTTTGTGGGATACGATAGCCAAAGAAAAGGGTGGAAATGTTGTGATCCAACGAGTGGAAGATGCTACACTTCACGAGATGTGGTGTTCGATGAAGCATCTTCTTGGTGGTCCTCAGAGAAGGAAACATTGATAGACTCAAGAGAATTTGGAGATAAGCTGTAACAAAAGATGGAGGAGCATACTATTCAATTCCAACCAAGTTTAGATGAATCCAGAGATCCAGACGATGATGGTGCCGAACAAAGAGTAGCTCAGAATCCTTGGCAAACTGGCATATATCAACAACTAAATGAAGAAGGTGGGCCTAGTGAAATAGAAGAATCAACTCCACAATCTCAACTCCGTAGGTCAACAAGAACACGAAGGCCAAATCCTAAATATGCCAATGCAGCCATAATTGAAGAAGCAATAGAACCTGAGACGTTTGAAGAAGCCTCGCAAAGATCTGAGTGGATGACAGCTATGAGAGAAGATATCGATGTACTTCAGCAAAATCAAACTTGGGATCTAGTGCGAAAGCCAAGAGATGTGAAACCTATATCTTGCAAATGGGTTTACAAGATAAAGCGTAGACCAGATGGGTCAATTGAGAGATACAAGGCACGATTGGTAGCTCGTGGTTTCTCTCAACAGTATGGATTAGACTATGATGAAACGTTTAGTCCAGTGGCGAAACTTACAACTGTTCGAGTCCTACTTGCACTTGCAGCAAACAAAGATTGGAAGTTGTGGCAGATGGATGTGAATAATGCTTTTCTTCATGGAGAGCTGGATCGGGAGATCTACATGATCCAACCAATGGGTTTTCAGAGCCAAGATCATCCTGAATATGTGTGTAAGTTGCGGAAAGCACTCTACGGATTGAAACAAGCACCCAGGGCATGGTATGGTAAGATTGCTGAATTTCTAACACAAAGTGGTTATTCAGTAACACCTGCAGATTCTAGCTTGTTTGTTAAAGCCAATGAAGGAAAGCTAGCTATTGTGCTAGTGTATGTGGATGACTTAATCATAACTGGTGATAATGAGCCAGAAATTCTTCGGACAAAGGAGAATTTGTCAGTCCGTTTTCAGATGAAAGAACTTGGCCAACTCAAGCACTTCCTTGGTTTAGAGGTTGATCGCACACAAGAAGGAATATTTCTTTGTCAGCAAAAATATTCTAAAGATTTGATAAAACGGTTCGGAATGCTTGAATGTAAACCAATTTCGACGCCGATGGAGTCAAATGCCAACATGTGTGCACATGAAGGAAAAGATTTGGAAGATGCGACAATGTATCAAAAATTGGTAGGCAGTCTGATCTACTTAACCTTAACTCGGCCTAAAATTTCTTATGCAGTTAGTGTAATGAGTCGGTACATGAAAAATCCAAAGAAGCCACATTTGGAAGTAGTTTGACGAATATTGAGATATGTGAAGAGTATAATTGACTATGGTCTTTTATACAAGAAAAGTGGAGACAACAAGTTAGTTGGTTACTGCGATGCAGACTATGCAGGAGATCATGACACCAGGAGATCAACAACTGGGTATGTGTTTAAGCTGGGTTCTGGAACAATTTCTTGGTGTAGCAAAAGACAACCAACAATATCATTATCAACCACTGAAGTTGAGTATCGAGCAGCGGCAATGGCAGCTCAAGAATGTACATGGTTGATACAGCTAATGAATAATCTACATCAATCAGTAGATTATGCAGTACCATTGTATTGTGACAATCAATCAGCAATTCGTTTGGTAGAGAATCCGGTCTTTCATGCAAGAACTAAGCATGTTGAAATACACTATCACTTTATCAGAGAAAAGGTTCTGTAAGAAGAAATTGAAATGAGGCAAATCAAGACAGATAATCAAGTTGCAGACTTGTTCACAAAAAGCTTAAGCGTTGGCAAGTTCGAAATGTTTCGCCATCAGCTTGACACAGTAAAAATAGTGAGAGTTGGTGTTGAGGGGGAATGTTGAAAATCAACACCAAAATAATAATTGAAGAGGTAGAGAAATAAATGAAGTAGTTGAAGGTTGTAGAAATAAATGAAGTAGTTGAAGGTTGTAGAAATAAATGAAGTAGTTGAAGGTTGTAGAAATAAATGAAGTAGTTGAAGGTTTTAGAAATAAATGAAGTAGTTGAAGGTTGTAGAAATAAATGAAATGGTTGAAGGTTGTAGAAAAGAGAAGTGTGTAGATAAGATTTGTATGGCTAGGATTATTTCTTAGTTTTATATTTGTGTAGTGTAGATTGCATGATGAGGACTATAAATAGCCTACCTTGCATTTGGTTTAATCATTCCATCAAAAACAAATAAGTCTTTGTATTCTTAGTTTGAGTGTGAGTTGAGAGCTTTCTCTTTGAGTGTTTGTATTTCTCTTCAATTTGTGAGTTGTCTTTGAAAGGTGTTATAGTGAGTATAATACAAGTAGTTTGTTTACTTGTTTGGATCTAATATTAGTAAATTTAGAGTTGTTCATTCTAAATTTTACTCAACAGAAACAACCTAAAGTTTCTAGATCAAATGCAGAGGCATAATATAGAAATCTGGCCTCCATAGCTATTGAAATGGTTAAGTCCGACTGAACTTCGTGTACCCATTTCTCAAACACCAACTATATGGTGTGACAATAAGTGTTGTGGCATTCTCTCTCTAAAAATAAGCACATAGGTATTAATTTTCACTTTGTAAGGGAAAAACTATTCAAGAAGGAACTCATACTTGCTTGTGAACCCACATATGATCAAATTATTGACATTTTTACTAAGCCATTATCACTTGAGCCATTTCTGTTTTTGTGGAGCAAATTTAACATCACTTGCGTGTTGCTAAGTTTGAAGGAGGATGTAAGAAAGACATTGAAGTTGAACTTGGAGAATAAATGCTATGTTGAAGTTGAAGTCTTTGTCAGTTGAAGTTGAACTTAGCATCACTTGCTTATGTACTCTCATATAACTCAAAATAGTTTGCATGCACGTAGCATGCAGTGGCTAGCACAAAGTGCTGAAATGCTTCACATATGTGTGCATGCTCACTAATTGGAATAGGCTGTGCTACTTGGGCATTTGTTAACAGGATGAAAAACTGTCAAAAATGAAATGACACAGAAAAGTATTACTCAGAATTGTTCCTATTGATTTCAATTAGAAATTAATAATCTTTACAAAGGTGACCTCAAGTCCATGTAAGAAAAAAGTGGTACAAAAATGAGGAGCGCGATATGCGGCAATCATTGAATAAAACTTCTGAACAAAGGGAGGGTCAAATCAACATATTAATTACCAAAAAAGTAAGAAAAACTTTCATTGATGGCAAGGAACTCATATCATCAGAGATCTCTCTCCAATTGTAATACACTTAAAGAGTAAATAATTGACAATAAGTAGTCAAAAGTGAATGGTGAAAAATAAATTACTTCAGGTAATTTGGAAACTATTATAGAAATTTTATGTTTTTTTAAAATAAATGACATTTTTGTAATAACTAATATTAGGTAATTTGGAGTGGAATTTTAGTAAAACAATTTAGGTAATTTACTTTTTGGTAAATTTAGAAGGGTATTTGAGTAATATCTAATATTAGAAAATCTATGTTTTGGTAATTTGAGAGAAAAAAAGAAAAAAAAAGTTTGTCATATGTGACATATTTAACAATGAATAGTCTTAACTAGATAATTCAAAATATATCTCCCTTAAATCAAATCAACTAGCAAATTCTAGAGCAAAAATGATTAAGTATAATTTCAATAAAAATAATTTCTTTAATATTTAATAATTAAATCAAATAATCATGATCATACAATTATTTAATCTAAATATCTAAAAATCTAACAAAAAAAAAATTAATATAAATCAAATATATATATATTAGTTAACTTTGCTGTAAGTTAACTATACCACTATGCCTTCTTTTTTTCGACGCATCCTGCGTTTCAATTATATGTATTAAATCAAGGTTTATGGCTAGAACTCGTTACAGTATATTCTTTACTATAAGTTATATTGATAGATTAATTAACTTTGTAATAATAACTTAACTCACTATACTATTATGCCTTTTTCCAATACCTTCTACATATATATTAATTGTTGGAAAATTATGGATCGAAACTCTCAAAAACTCAAGAACACTCAAGAACAATTTTCCAGAAACACTCAGAAATTATTGAATTTTCGTTTCTAATTTCTTTAACTTGATTATTACATTGCTAATGAGAGGTATTCATAGAAACAACAAATAAATCTAAGCCATACAATCTAAACCTACCAAAACAATCTAAACCATACACTTATCTTCTTACCTAACCCATTGATTTTTCTTCTTCTCACCAACCATGAGCTGTATCCTTATCAATCCAGATCATCACCATGTAGAAGCAATTTGCAGTGGACTTCAAAATGGGCTAGAATGTTTCAAATTTTGTTTTTGATTTCTTTAGGCTTGTAAACAAGTTTACAAACCAACACTCCCTTAAACTTGTTTTATGATGCCGAGCAAATTTCTCAATTTGACAAAGTCTTCTTTGCTTGAGTGGTTTAGTGAAGATGTCCGGCAATTTGATCTTGTGATTTTACATACTCGAGTTGTACATCCTTTCTTGTGATGCACTGCGATGTAATGATATCGGTATCTATGTGTTTGCTTGATCATGGAAAAGCAGGATTTTTGGCTAAGGCAATGGTTGACTTGTTATCGACACAAATTTTGATTGGCTCTTCTTGTGGTCAAACCTAGCTCATTTAACAAGTTTCTTAGCCAAATTTCATGGCAAACACACGAGGTAAATTTGCTACATATTCGCAACTATGACTAGACAAGGTGACATGATCGGTTGCTTTTTTGACATCCATGTAAAAGCAAGATCTCCCATGAAAACACAAATCCGGAGGTGCTTTTCGATCGTCTATATCTCCACCAAAATCGCTATCACTATATCCAACAAGCTTGTAATTATTAGAAATTTGAATAAAACAAGCTAAAATTAATTGTACCTTTTAGATAGCGTAGGATTCTTTGCAGACTTTGAAATGGGTGATTGTCGGTTTCTCCATTATAGCGACTAATCAATCCAACGGACATACAGGATGTCGGGCCTTGTACACGTGAGATAACGCAGACTTCCAACTAAACTTTTGAAAAATGTTGGATCCACATTTTCACCATCTTCATGCTTGGATAGTTTGATTCCACATTCCACCTTGGTGTTGATCGCTTACTTGCAATCGTTCATCTTGAACTTCTTTAGTATCTCGCTTTGCATAGCTTTCTTGAGAGATGAGGATACCTTCTTCCTTTTGCTTCACTTCAATTCCAAGGTAGTATGCCATTAACCCGATATCGTCATTTCAAACTCTCGGGTCATCACCTTCTTAAAATCTTCAAATAGCTTTGGATTACTTCCGGTGAAGATGAGATCATCTACGTATAGACAAACGATTAGAATATCGCCATCTTCAATCTTGATGTAGAGTGAATGTTCATAGGGACACTTGATGAAGTTGTTATCCAGAAAGTACTTGTCGATGCGGTTATTCCATGCTCTTGGTGCTTGCTTTAACCCATAAAGAGCTTTCTTCCAACTTGATACCTTGTCTTTGTGACCTTTTGCTTCATAGCTTGATGGTTGCTTAATGTAGACTTCTTCTTCAAGGACTCCATTTAAGAAAAGCGATTTTACATCCATTTGATGTATCTTCCACTTATTTAGAGCTGCCAAAGAAATGATTAGTCTTATAGTTTCTAATCGAGCAACGGGAGCAAATACCTCATCATAGTCAATTCCACCTTTTGACTATATCCTTTTGCTACTAGCCTCGCCTTGTGTCTTTCAATCTCTCCCTTAGCATTCCTCTTTGTCTTGTACACCCATTTTGACACCTATTGCCTTACGCCACTTTGGGAAGTGAAACAAGTTCCACGTGTGCCGTTCTTCTATAGCATTGATTTCTTCATCCATCGCATCTCTCCACTTCTTCTCGTACGGCTTCTTGAAAGCTCACCGTTCACAATCGACGAGACGAGAATAAGGTAAGATTATCTTGTCGTTCATTACCTCGCAAAGATCTTGGAGATTTCTTGACATGTCATGGCTCTTTCACTTCCACATTTCGAAGATGATGACAAATCTTCATGAGTGGTTGGCATTGGTGAAGTAGGTGGAGTCATTGGATCTTGTTGAATTTCTACGGATTGCTCCCTCATTGTTGCTGCATCTTCGTCTTAAACTGGCGAGGAAAGAAATTGAAGTTATCTACGTGGGATTTAAAATCCCATTCTCCTTCTTCGTCGAATACCACGTCTCGACTAATCACGATCTTCTTTGTGTGGGTTGTATAGCTTATAGCCACTTTGAATTAGTATCATAACCAATGAAGATAAAACTCTCGCTTTTATCATCAAGCTTTGTTCTTCTCTCATCCGGTACATGAACATGGGCTATACTTCCAAAGACTCTTGGGTGCGGAAATACTGGCTTTCTTCCACTCCATGCCTCATTGTGTCTTTCCCATACAACTTTGTTGGATATCGGTTTGACAAGTAAATTGCCGCATTATACGCCTTACGCCCCAAAAACTCTTTGGGTAGTTTCTTGCTGAGCATGCTTAGGTCCATATTGAGGATTGTTCGGTTCTTTCACATTTACACCGTTACGTTGGGGATCTTGGCATCATTAAAGATACTATGAATTTCATTTGCTTCACGAACTCTTGAAACTCCTTGGATGTAAATTCTCCACCTCGGTCGATCTCATGGCTTTGATTTTTCTACCACTTTCTCTTTCCACTCGTAGCTTTGAACCTCTTGAATACTTCAAAACTTCGATTGCTTTCAAGAAATATACCCAAGTTTTTCTTGAAAAATCATCAATAAAAAGAAGAAAATAGTTATCGTTACTGCAGAGAGAACTAGGCTTGATCGGCCCGCACACACGTCGGTATGGATTAGCTCGAGCTGGCTTGGCTCTTGAGTCGACTCCTTTGGAAAGCTTTTTGAATTGCTTCCCAGAGTAGGCACCCTTCACAAAGTTGATTAGGATGGTTAATGCAAGGTAGTCCCTTCACCATCTCCTCTAGAACAACAGCTCCAATCCTCCAAAAATTGAGATGTCCGAATCGAAGATGCCATAGCCACGATGCATCTTTATAGCAGGCTTTTAGACACTTTGCAAAGTTATTTTGTATGTTGATCAAGAACATTCTATTCTTTGACATCGGCACGTTAGCAATGAGGTTATTCTTATCATCTTTTTATAGAAAGATTACAATCCTTCATATGAATATCATAACCTTTCTCTAACAGGTTGTCCTAAACTTAAAAATGTTACTTTTCATATTTGGGACATAGTAAACATTGGAAATAAATTGATGTTGCCCATCTTTCAAACGAATAAGAATGTTACCTTTTCCTTTCACTGCGCTACGTTTGAATAATCTCCAAATGAAACATTTCCACTTATCTTGACTCATCTAGTTCCACGAACATGTCTTTCCTTCCACACATGGTTGCTTGCTCGCGTTGTCAAGATACCAGGCATTTGGTTGACTACTATTACCCTCCTTTCGTGCTAGAAAAGAGTTTCTTTCTCATCGGTCTTCTCCTTTATGTAGTTGATTTTCTCATCTACTCTATTATTGGGAGCTCTACATTCTGAAGCATAATGTCCAAATTTCTGTCAATTATAGCATTGAACTTGAAATTTTTCTTACCTTGAGTTCATAGTAGCTCTTCCCGACTTTGTGTTGAGCTTTCCGCTCTTTCAAAGTTCTTGGAATTGTCGTTGTAATTCCAACTTTGTCCACGACCGTGGTTTCCACCTCGTCCACGGCCTCTACCTTTACCTCTACCTCGGCCACGTTGGTTTCTATCATTGCTTTGGCTTTCATGCTTATCCTTGAATTGCATCTTGAAGAGTTGCTCAGTGATCCCTTGCTTCTTCTTATGCTTTTCTTCATATGCTTGTAATGACCCATTGAGTTCATCAATGGTCATTTCTTCCAAATCTTTTGTTTCCTCAATCGTGACGACGATATGTTTAAATTTGGAATCTAATGAACGAAGTATCTTCTCCATTATTCTAACATCTCCCAACATCTCACCGTTTCTTTTTAATTGATTAGAAACAACTGCGACTCTCGAGAAATAGTCGGAAATAGATTCAGAAGCTTTCATATGTAGAGATTCAAACTCACCTCTTAGTGTTTGGAGATGAACCTTCTTCACTTTCTCGGCTCCTTTGAAAGAAATTTGAAGCTTATTCCACGCTGCTTTGGAAGATGTTGCATCACGAATCTTCAAACCCATCATCATTTAAGGCTTGATATATAAGAAAAAGAGAGCTTTCTTGTCTCTCTTTCTCAAATCTTTCAAAGATTCTTTTTGCACTTGCGTTAGAGTAGCTTTCGTCGGCTCACTTAAGCCTTTCTCTACGACTTCCACACATTGTCGGCACCCAAAAGAGCTTTCATCTCGATACTCCACCATCATAATTGTCGTTGTTGAGTGTCGGGACTTGAAACGATGACATACCTCCATTTGACATAACTATCAATATAGTGAGAATTTGTAAATTCTGATCGCACAGATGGATTCAGAACGTCAAAAAACCTTAAGAGGAACTCCGTGGGAAAAACTGATTTTTTGGTCAATGGTCAAAGTCAACGATAAAAGTCAACTATCAAAGGCACCTTTTTGGTCAGCGTGCCATTTGCTCGGTCCAAGCGGCCGGCTCTCAAACGGCTTGGTGGCTCTCGGCGCTCGGCCAACAGGCCCGCGGCTTCGGTCAACTCGGCTCCAACTCGGCTGACTCAGTGAGTTAACTCACTTTCTGGCAGAAACTTCCGGAGAATCGTGACGGCGCGTCCGAACTCCGATCTGGATGATTCTTGATATACAATAGTGTACTCGATTTGATATACAATAGTGTATATTTATATTTCCAACTACAGCTCTGATACCACTTTGTTGGAAAATTATGGATCAAAACTCTCAAAAACTCAAGAACACTCAAGAACAATTTTCCAGAAACACTCAGAAATTATTGAATTTTCGTTTCTGATTTCTTTAACTTGATTATTACATTGCTAATGAGAGGTATTTATAGAAACAACAAATAAATCTAAGCCATACAATCTAAACCTACCAAAACAATCTAAACCATACACTTATCTTCTTACCTAACCCATTGATTTTTCTTCTTCTCACCAACCATGAGCTGTATCCTTATCAATCCAGATCATCACCATAGAAGCTTCCACGAGCTGGACTTCAAATGGGCTAGAATGTTTCAAATTTTGTTTTTGATTTCTTTAGGCTTGTAAACAAGTTTACAAACCAACATTAATTACCTTTGATGTCTTCGTTGTTTTCTTTTTTCTTCACTAGATTTTGATTATTTCTTTGGATTCAATCCGCAGCTTTTTCTTTTTAAGCACCCTTTAATTCAAGCCTAACATGTTTATATGTATAGATAATCATAATAACCTAATAGTATTAGGGTTAAATATATTTGGGACTTAATTTTTAAAGCCCATTAAAAAACTTAATATTATAAAAAATAATTTTTTAAAACACAACTTAAAAATATTAAAACACATCTAAAATTATTTAATTAGTAATTTCATAAATTGATTCAAGTTTAAATAAATATTTTAGCACCAAAAATAATTTCAGATTTATGAACATCTGCTATTAAATGCATAAATCCATCCTATGTGTTGTAGTTAATAAAGATATATATGAAGTACAATTATCTGGAACTCGAGCATTTGTTCAAATTTTCTTGATAGACATGATAGCAGACCTAAAAATATATTTACAGATAAATATTTTGTCTACGAAACTAGCCAACACTCATAGTCCTTACACTTATAACCAAGCTCGGGTTGATCACTAAGCTCGAGTTGATCATTGAGCTTGGGCTGGTCTACAGTTAGGAAATTTGGGGTGCTTGGCCTTCCATCTCGGGTTAGTGACTTTACTTGCTGTTTGAATGGGTCGGACACTAGGCCGGTCCGGATGTCCAAACATCTAGTCCCCCTACTCTTTAAGCTCGAGCTTTGGTCTGAGGTGGAAGAGTAATTACAGGACATAGGATACAAACTATTCATCTCCCCTAATAAATACGTGTCAGTTGATTGGAGAGAGAAACCAAATTCCTCTATATAAAGAGATGTTTGGGTTAGGATTTATCTTCATTACTTGCACAATTGAGAAATAGTGAAGAAAAATGCTCTATCGCATCACCTCGAGCTTGTAAAAGGTTTTCAATTTGGTGGTAAGAATTCATCTCAAACTATAGTTTTGTTTGTTTGAGTTTTTAGAGTTCAAGCTTCAAGAACCTAACGATTTTCTACTTTCTTTTCAAGTCAGTTTTTAAAGGATCACTTTCTTTTATTTTCAAACACAACCCTAAGTAATTCATTCTTCTCATACCTTACCCATCGCTGTTTTTTTTTGTTTTTGTAGCTTTTTATACAATGTACAGAGAAGAGACCTTAGCCACTGGCTCGGGCTCTTAGGAAAGCCCATAAAAGCTTTCCATTTGTAAATCAAACGTTAGGTGACTTTAGCATTGAATATGTGTGATCGTACCCATTTAACTATTTAAAAGTGACATAGACTAATCAAATGGTATCACTAATAGCTAGTGAATTTTTCCCGACCTTAGTTAATAATTTAAGATGTTAGACAATAAATATTAAGAGATTTCATAAAAATTAATAAGTAAAGATATTTTATATACCTTTTACATGGAATTATTAAGTTACTCTATGTGTTTTTTTATATATGTAAGTACCATCGATCTCTTTATGAAGACATTGATAAATCATCATCCTCATTCATAAAATATAGGTTTAAATTTAGATCAAAAGTAGTGAAACATTCAAAGTTGGACAATGAGTCAACTACATCATCTTCCATGGTTATATTTTCATGGTAAAACTCTTTCTGACGAGGTGTCAATACAACCAATTATCTTGTGTCAGTTAGATCGTGCAGATAAAACTTTTTGTTTTACATGACGGGTCAAGATAAATTATCATCTTTGTGATCTATTCTTGATAGATCAATAAGGATTAAACCCAATCCACCTACTTTCTATCCAACACTGATGGTTTTTTCCACCCAATCACATAAGAACATCATTTCCTTGAACACCACGTAATCAAACTCATAATTTTTTTGAATTATCCCATATTATGTCATATCATATAGGATAGGATTATTATCTTTGGTGGTCACAAATTGTCAAGTTTATGCTATTAATTTCACTTCACTATTTTGATTTGTTTGCAAATCATAAGTTGCTTTAGTAGTATATTTGCACCTGTTGATGACAATACTAGAGTGCCTATTGTCACGACCTTAATTTCTCAAGTAGCGATCGTGCGGCACTTAGCTCGGTCCGTCGTACTAAGCCTGCCTTTCAATCCGAAATGTAACTCCAAAGAGAATAGAAAGAGAGTTTGCAAAGAATGCTTTGTATTGCTCTAGAGAGAGTTTATGATACAATTGCTAAGAATTCCCAAGGATTTCCAAGATGAATGAAAATGAAGACCAAGTGGTCTATTTATAGTGTGGCTTCTAAGCTTAAGACTATGCCACACTTTTCTAGAGACTTCCTAGTCTAGAATGTACATGAGTCTTCTAGAATTATGTACAAAATGCCACAAGGCTGACCAGGACCTTCTAGCCAACTCTAGAAGTCTTCTAGGTTTTGTCTAGCTCCTTGTGCACCTTCAGGGATGTTCCGTAAACTTCCGGCCAGCTTCTACATCCTTCCGGGATGTTCCGTAAGCTTCCGGCGGCACACATCCTTCGGGACGTTAAGTAGCTTCTAGCGACTTCCCGAACCATCCGGCGCATTACTAGAACGTTCCCGGCCCGTTACAGCACTTTCTCGGCGTGCTCTAGAACATTCTAGGGTCTTGACTTCGAGTTGAGTCCGTCGACTCTAGCCACTCTAGGTTTATAGGCAACTCTAGAACTTTCCATATGTCTTAGATCCTTTGGCGACGACATTTGGATTTTAGGGGCGGTTTGGGCGGGACGTGACACCCTCCCCCACTTAGGATTCGCGACGCCCTCGTCGCGCCTTCAAGTTGAAACCTCTCTATAGCATCTCCAGTGCCACTGAGAATCCTCGGGTTCCCACGACTTGTCTCTACATACGGGGCATTTTCCATTTGACCAAGTATTCCCAACTTGGTATGCCCATACGTCGGATCAGCGATCCTCCGAATGGAGTCCTCTTCTTGGTTGAAGGAGGTTTACTGCTGCGGTAGGCTCACTCTTGGGTTCTCCCACTATATGTCTTCCTTATCTCCATGAAAGGATTTTAGCATGCTTACATGAAAAACGGGGATAAATTTTAAACTTCGGAGGGAGTTGCGGCTTATATGACACCTTCTGAGCTTTCTTAAGGACGGAAATGGTCCACTCGTATTTCATGATAACCCCTTATGAGTCTTCGCAAGAGCTTCAATTGTTGGGGCAATAGTTTGACAAGGACTAGATTTCCTTCACGAAATTCGACCATCCTTCTTTTCTTGTTAGCCCAACTTTTTCATCTTCTTAGATGCCATATGCAAATAGGCTTGGAGACTCTACTTGTTCATGCCACGCCTTGGAAAACTTGAAGGCGACGTGGGCTCTTTACAGCCATAACTTGTGGCCGTGGCATGAGGAGTCATGGGTTGTTGCCATGACCGATCTCGAAAGGACTCTTCGGGGTAGACTTGCTCCTTTGCAAATTGTAGGAAAAGGTGGGCTACGTCCGGCAACTTAGTGATCATCTTTGATTGGCACGACAAAGTGCCTAAGATACAACTTCAGCAACGCATTGGCACGTTCCATTTGTCCGTCAATTTGGCGATGAAAAGCTTGTGGAGAAATTCAAGTGATTTCTGTGACTTGAATAGTTCCATCGAGAATTTCCCCATGAATCGTGGGTTTCGGTCACTCACGATATTGGAAGAAATTCCCCGTGCTTCTGAACATTCTTGAGGAGCACGCCGCGTCATCTGCCGTGCGGTCCGTTGAGCGGAGATATGAATGTCGCGTACTTGCTGAAGCGATCAATCACTGCCACGATAATGCGCCAAAGCCACCTACGATTTTGTGACGCAAGTGATGAAATCCATAGAGACACTTTCTCCCGTGGTCTCACACGGAATGGGCGGCGGATCTAGCAGGACCTCGGGTGTATCTTTGCTTTGTCTTCCCCTTTCGACTCGGCGCATCGGTCACACGTACTTCCGGCTGCGCGACTCGATTTTCCACGGCCGGGCTCGTTATTGGTGGTCTTGTGTCGAGCTCCGACTCGACTTTATGGTTCACCTCCACTCCTTGGAGGTAACCGTTTGGGTGAGGCCAATGCATCACCCGGCAGGATTATACGGGGTAGCTTGCACTTCCGTTGGCAAGCTTGACTTTAGTGACACCTCGAAATATCACCTTGTGAGACTTATACGGGGGCAACTTGCACGTCCCAGGTCGGCAAGGCTCGGCTTTGGTGACGCCTCAAACATCACCTCGTGGGACTTATCTAAGGCAACTTGCCGCTTGAGTCGGCAAGCTTGGCTTTAGCGACTCACTCACTCGTACTCTTTTGAGATGGTTAGGTAACTCTCTTCGTCCTTCTCCAATCCCTTTGATTTGAAGTGCCGAGAGAGCTTGGGTTGTGCGTTTGGTGGCCACGTCCGTCGGTACCACGCAAGCTTGCTGAACCATCCATGATGCACGTGGGTTTGAGTATGGCACCCAGCTGCTTACACGGTCCAGAACCGAATACCATCGAGTAGTCATCTATGGCGCCAGCGATAAGTCCGGCAGCCGGTCACACCAAGGCGGCCTTAACTGCGAGCAACTCCATGTAATGGTAAAGGCTGTGAGTTAAGCGCCTTGAAGAACCCACTCCATTGACAACCTTCGGGCCAAGGTCGCTTTGCTTCTTCCACCGGAAACAAAGTTGTGAGACGCGCTGTGTCGACCAAGGCTTTGGCGACCCGTTGATGGTTGCATCCACGTACATCGAGCCTTTAGGGGTGCTTTGGGGCCAGCTCTACAATGCACCCAGTAGGCGCAAAGAACCCATCTTTGCACCGTCATCGACTCACCACCATCTTGGTTATGTGTGGAGGCAACTAAGGCGCTCGAGGCCTTCCTCTTCCGGACATTCCGTGCCCCGTGCGGTCCGTCGCAAATGAAGCACGTTACACCGGGGCTTTGAGGCATTCCGATCCTCCTTACTCCTTCTTTGTCTCGTGGCTTGAATGAGGAGTTGCCACTTGTGATTTTGGATCACGACTTTTGGCATGGCCTCATTACTCTTCTCCACCAAACTTCTTGTACGTGGCTTTGGAGCCTCCCTTGTTTGTGGAGTAGTCGATGAAGCTTTCTGTGACGGTCGCAATGGCCGAAGATAAGTCTTGGACACCACGTCGAGCTTGGGCTCGAGTTAGCCCGCTGATTGGAGACCGTCCGTGAGCAGAATAGGGCATCCTTGTCGGTTGTGTCGGGGACTGAGCAGCAAGGTTGTGAACTCATTCACAATCCACTTATGCTCTCGTTTGCTGATCGTCGATCGATGCCCTCCTCGGTATTGACGGGGAAGAGCTGCGTCTTGAGCTCCCTTCAGAGTCATCAAAGGTGTCAATTATGCAAACCTAGGTGCACATCTCCACGTGTCTCGCCTCGCGCGGCATAGCGGTGTCGGACAAATACATAGCGGCGATTCGGATCTTGTGCTGGCGTAGTCCGTTATGCCGATAGCCTCGTAGTATTGTTCCGGCCCCCGTAGGAAGTTCTCCCGCTTCCCTAGCGTTCCTAACGCCGTTGAAGGTCTTGGGCTTGGGAACATCCACCCTGCTAGCCTCGATTACGGTGGTTGTGCTAGGTTCAGCGGCCGCAGGCCACGACTACACGTAGAGCTAGATCACCACAGTATCCTCCGTTCTATGCAATACATTAGCAAGTTCTCTTTGGACAAGATCCTTTACCTTGGCAAGTTCAGCCTTTAACCCGTGATCTCTTGCCTCGATCCACCGTCTAGCTCGTTGAGGTGACATCTTAGCATTGCCGTGGATTTCCACGTCACTCGGCACCAGAGCCATTGCAACGCTTCTACAAGTTGTCGGCAGATCAAACGGCTCACTGGGCGTCTGCGCACTTCCGCTCGTGCTTCCAAGGCTAGAAAGCAAGTCTTTCGACTTGGCTCGAGATTCCTTTGGGAGCTTTCCGCGCACTTCTCACGGCCACGTTCCATTGGTGGAACATCCATTGCTTGGGTATGGTGGGGCGGTGTTCTTCATTTTTCCAAGATAGAGATCTTTAACTGTTTCCGATACCAGTGTCACGACCTTAATTTCTCAAGTAGCGATCGTGCGGCGCTTGCTCGGTCCGTCGTACTAAGCACACTTTCAATCCGAAATGTAACTCCAAAGAGAATAGAAAGAGAGTTTGCAAAGAATGCTTTGTATTGCTCTAGAGAGAGTTTATGATACAATTGCTTAAGAATTCCCAAGGATTTCCCAGAGATGAATGAAAATGAAGACAGAGTGGTCTATTTATAGTGTGGCTTAAGACTATGCCACGCTTTTCTAGAAGACTTCCTAATCCCAGAATGTACATGAGTCTTCTAGAATTATGTACAAAATGCCCTGAGGCTCTGAGACCTTCTAGCCAAGCTCTAGAGTGCCCACAGGTTTGTCTAGCTCCTCTGCCAGCCAGGATGTTCAGTAAACTTCCGACTTACTACGTCCTTAGGGATGTTGGTAAGCTTCGTAGACCTGCATCCTTCAGGACGTTAAAGTAGCTTAGCGACTTCCGAACCATCCGGCGCATTAGAAACGTTCCAAATTACCCATTCTAGCTCTCCGGCGTGCTCTAGAAACATCTAGGATCTTGACTTGAGGTTGAGTCGTCAGCTCTAGCGCTACAGGTTTCTGCAGGCTCTAGAAGCTTTAGTATGTCTTAGATCCTTTAGGCAGCCAACATTTGGATTTTTAGGGGCAGTTTGGGCGGGACGTGACACTATTCACTACATATCTTGGATAATGCATGAGCCATTCTAAAGATTTTGTTATCGAATGATTTGGGTTTTTAAGTTAATCAACAATCTATCCATTACAAATACAATGATCAATTAGTATTCACATTCACAAATCCAATGAAATAAATTTATGTTCTAACACACTTACATATTCACGCAATTCATTGATAAATTTTCTCTTGTGTTCATCTTGCAACCATTTCTTTCATCATCTTTTTTTGTATAGTAAGAGTCTTTTGTTAAGATATTCATCAACATTCTAATAATAACATATTATATCGTGTTCGTTTTTTGTTATTCACGTAGTATTTTAACATTAATTAATTATATTGTGTTTTCGTGTTCGTCGACGAATGAAAGAATTATTTGATTTTTTTTTACATTCTTATTTATAATAATAAAAAAGAATAAAATATAAAAAAATTATATATCAATTCTTATTAAAATTTTTATAGTACTAGTCATTGTCATACTTGCTCACCTCAAAGACCAGCTCGATGTAAACATTATAATCCTGGTAGTGCATGTAGTACACGTGGATAGAGAGATGCGCAATTACTAATAAGATGAAGCCAACTTCTACCCTCATCTCTTTGCCACGTTCTGTTCATGCAATACCCCACCGCCTTTTTTTTTATATCTCAATTTTATTTGGCTTCGTCACATTTCAACTCTTCAACAATCAAAGAAAAGAAAATTAGAGAGAGAGAGAGAGAGAGACATATATATAGCTAATTAACAACAACTTCGTCATCTCTGATCAAAATCAAAATGCCTGGTCTGACTATCGGAGACTCAATCCCCAATCTTGAAGCCGAAACCACCCATGGCAGAATCAAGCTTCACGACTTCATTGGTGATTCTTGGGTCATCATTTTCTCTCATCCAGGCATCTACTCTTTCGTAAATAATAATTACTTGTCTATTTTCCAGTTGTTTTTGATTTGTTTACAAGGTATTTGAATTTTGTTCTCTTCGGTTTTGCAGGTGATTTCACACCAGTTTGCACTACTGAGCTAGGCAAAATGGCTGCTTATGCTCAAGAGTTTTCCAAGAGAGGTGTTAAGCTTCTGGGTTTGTCTTGTGATGATGTTAAGTCTCATAATGAGTGGATAAAGGACATTGAAGCCTATACCGTATGTTCAATTTACTACACCATCTTCTTATTATGGAGACATGATTAAAAATTTAAAAGTTAACTCTGTTTTGTCAATAGTTCTCTGTTTTTGGTCTTTACCATTGCGCTTATTTAAGTGGCATGTATGCATGCTCAATTACTTATTATTGACAATTTAAGCGCACTCGTCCAAAATGGTAGATAAATTACTGATGTTTGGCTTTGTAAGCTATGTTACTTGATTTTTCATCTTTTGTCAAGTCCAACACATGGACATTGTTATGTAGGGTACTCAACACTCCAATTTGGACTATTTACAGAAATTGAGACTCTATTTTCTGAAAGAGTGTCTAACATAAGCACAAAAATTACTAGTTAAAAATAGTAAAAAATTAAAGGGTTCATTTTGGATTGAAGTTATGTGGTGATGATCATTATTAATGTTGATCTAGCCCGGTTGCAAAGTGAAGTACCCAATCATAGCTGATCCCAAAAGAGAGATCATCAAGCAACTGAACATGGTTGACCCTGATGAGAAGGACTCTTCAGGAAACTCTCTTCCATCTCGAGCCCTTCATATTGTTGGTCCTGATAAGATGGTACCCATTACTTTAAATCGAAACTCTAAATCATGTGTATTTTTATTTTTTTCAATTAATATAGATTTGTACATAATGGTGGTGTAGGTGAAGTTGAGTTTTCTATACCCAGCAACCACAGGGAGGAACATGGATGAAGTGGTGAGGGTGTTGGAGTCTTTGCAAAAGGCAGCAAATTATAAGGTGGCTACCCCAGTCAACTGGAAACCTGGGGACCCTGTGGTCATTTCACCAAGTGTGTCTAATGATCAGGCCAAACAGATGTTCCCACAGGGCTTTAAGACCACAGACCTTCCTTCCAAGAAAGATTACCTGCGTTTCACTAATGTTTGATCTTTCATAAACTTTAAGTGGACTTGTGGTTACCTTCTGAATGTTGTCCTTTTTTTAAATATCGCTGTCTGTTTATGTATATGTTTATATGTTTGTATGTTCTAGTTTAATGATGTCTGTAATTACGTGATAATATAAGTTGTGCTTGTGTTTGGCAGCTTGTGCCTTGTGCTTTGTGTTTCCCTATTCTCATGCGCTTCTTTGCTGCGAATATTGGAAATTATACATCACTATAATTCCACTAATCTTATTATTTGTCCTTGTTTTAGAAAAATAACCTCTTTTTATCAATAAAGGTAATTAAAAAAAAGCTAGAAGCAGATTACAGAAAAAGAGCTAGAAGCTTATGGAGAAACGAAGAACTTAGAGATAGCTTGAGAGTAAAACATGTAACAAACTGTATTGTATATTCATCAATTGTAAAGTGTTTACAAAAGCATATGGTTGCTATTTATAAGCTAACAAGGCCACAACAATGCCATGCTTACAATACACCTAACAAACTCGGCATTTTCCTTTTTTACATTACACATTATTTAACTAATAAAAGCATCTAGCATCTTCTTGACCCTTCAAGAATATCCAAGCACATGGTAGTCTACAAGACTCCTCAGCGAACCATTACTGCACCTCCTTGCATATGCACGCATAGCCACGGGATGCAATCTTTTTAACCAAAAACATAAACACAACAATACTGTGAGCATGAGACAACTCTTTCACCCACCAAAGTCAGTGGCAATGGAATGACAGGTTTTGTTAAGCAATCTGCATGTTGTTCTTTTGAGGGTATATGATGTACTAAGTCTTAGGATCAATGATGAAAGCAAGGTCGATTGGGTTGTTCAAGCTAGTCTTGTGCAAGGCAAAGATGATCGTGTGGTGGCTGATCAAGTGGTATTAGTGGCACGGAGTGTCGAGTGATGGCTGATCCAGTGCAGGTGGTTCACTCAAGTGTTGGTGCTGATGATGATTCAGCAAGTACCAAGATTAATGAGCGTATAAGTGTTGTGCATGGTGGGTCTACAACTCGCACATGTGCTGTACCTGGTGTGCAGGCCAGCACAGCCGATGCAGCCTATGCCAGTGCAGTCAATGCAGTTTATGCGCACATGCAGTCAAGTGCAGGCAGTGCACACACATATGCTGATGTTGTTAAAGGAATGATGCCCACACGATAATTACAATGGACTTATGTGTAGCAGATTTGCTCCAAATGCAGTCAAGTGCAGCCAGTGTACACACGTATGCTGATGTTGTTAAAGTAATGATGTTCATACGATAGTTACAATAGACTTGTGTGTAGCAGATGTACTTCAAAGTGTTACAAAGTTTGCTGCATAAAAATGAGTGTTAGTTAAGTGATATAATCACATGTAATCAATCTCATTTTAGCAATCGTTTCTTCTCTAAATATAGTGTACATCAATGTATTGGCTATATCACAATTAATGAGAAGTAATATTCATCATCTTTCTAAGTGTTACAAAGTTTGCTACATAAAAATGAGTGTTAGTTAAGTGATATAATCACATGTGATTATATCATGTGATTATATCACTTAACTAACACTCATTTTTATGCAGCAAACTTTGTAACACTTTGAAGTACATCTGTATATCAATATAGTGTATATCAATGTATCGGCTATGTCACAATTAATGAGAAGAAATATTCATCATCTTTCTCTAATTTTCATTGCAAACTAACACTTTAGTTTTCTTTTCAATATTTGTCATGGTATTAGAACTTCATTCAATTGAGCCAAAAAATTTTGGGCCTCATCTCAACAAAAATAAAATAGCCTTGCAAAAATAAAAAGAGAAATGACCCAAATAGAATGTAATATAATAAAATAGGTTAAAAATACAAAGTGATGGGCTTTGTAAGAGACAAAGACCCACTCTTTAAGGGAAGATGTTAAGAGTAATGGCGCACATTTATTAAATACAATGTTATGGTGGAGTTTATAAGGATTGTGGGTGTCTTCACCTATTGTGTTAATCTTTTAAAATTGGAAGACCTATAATTCTTGTGGGCTTTGACATGGTATTAGAGCCTAGAAGCTATGCTAGCTTTTAGTTATCAAAGAAAGCTTCAATGGCTGAACTATCCATGATAGTTCAACAGCAAGTACCTAATCTTGCACCAATTTCCGATAAATAGCGTGAAATTTTCTCTTTTCATAATGTTTTACTTACAATCAAACTCGATAATAGAAATCTTACTATGTGAGGCATCAGATTTTAAAGGTTCCGTGAAGCATAGACTTAGACAGTTTTGTTCTTATATATTCACTAGAAAAATTTCTTGACAATGGAATTGTTAAAGATAATTCAAGCACTGGAAGATGTAGGATGATATGCTCTGGTGATGGTTGATGAATTGCATGACAGATGAACTCATGATATAAGTAGTTGGCTTCAAAACATCAAGGGAAGATTGGTGTATACTAGAGAAGAATCCTACCTCTAAATCATGAGCTAAAATGATCCAATTGAAAGAACTTCAGAATTTCAAGAAAAGAGATATAAAAGTAAATGATTATGTTCTAAAGATTAAAGCGCTTTGTGATGAATTAGATGCAGCTGGTTACATTGATGAGGAAAAACTCATGTATGTTCTAGGAGATCTTGATGAAACCTTGGACAGTGTGTTCTCTACACTAATTGAAAAAATGTTAATAGAAAAGATATCAATTGATGGTACAAAAGTACTATTGTTGATCTCACACTATGCAAGGAAAACAAAAATGCAACTTCATGTTCTCTTATTGATAAGATGCCTACTAATTCTTCAAATAAAATTGTTGCTTATATTGCTAATGTTTCTGACATTTCTCTATGGCACTAGAGGTTAGGTCATGTATCATATCCTATTGTAAAGAGAGCCTTAACACAATACAAGATTCCTTTCTCTTATGCTAGTAATGACTGTGATTGTTTATGTGTTGCTTGTCATAATAGTAAAACTCATAAACTTCCTTTTTCTATTTCCTTGCACAAAGATACTCAGCCTCTTGTACTTGTTCATTCAGACATTTAGGTGTTACTTGTGACCTTCACAAATGGACATTAGTATTACATTCATTTCACAGATGCTTTCTCTCATTTTACATGAATTTATTTTTTAAAGAAAAAATTTGCTGCTTATCAAGCATTTACATAGTTTAAGGCTCAATATGAACTTCAAAAAAATTGCAAAATTAATGTTTTCTAAAGTGATTAGGGTAGAGAATTTCGGTCACTAACTTTTTTGTTTAACTAGTGTGGTATTATAAATCAAATATCTTGTCCTTACATGCATGAACATAATGGAATTGCCGAAAGAAAACATAGACATATAGTGGATTTAGGTCTAGAGTCATGCATCCTTACCTCTTGTATTTTGGGATAAAGTATTCTTTTCAAGTGTTTTTCTTATCAATAGACTACCCATTTCAATTCTAGATAATTCATCTCCTTTGTAGATACTCTTTTGGTATGAAATCAGATTACATTTTCTTAAAAAAAAATTGGATGTTTGTGTTTTCCTTGCTTAAGGTCCTACACTTTTCACAAATTGGAAAATAGATCTCATGCTTTTACTTTTCTTGGGTACAACCCGAGACACAAAGGCTAAAAATGTCTTTCAAATGGTGGAAGGCTTTACTTAAGAAAAGATGTTATATTTCAAGAGAATGTGTTTCCTTTTAACACTAATAATGTTAGTTCTAAATCTATTTATTCTTCAATTGGTTTTCAATAAGTTAAAATAGTTTACCTGTTATTACTCATGCGTTAAATAAATTCATCACAAATTTTCTTTAGATGAACCTTGTCTTCATTCTTCTCCTTCCAATTCATCTTCCTCACCTGTTGTGTCTATACCAATGCTTTTTTTATTCCATTACCTATCTTGGAACCTTCTATTTCAATTCCTCCAAGGCATAATTCAAGTGTTATGTCAAGTTTATAGTATGATCCTATTCTTGTCAATCATATATCTATCTTTCCTTTTACTTCTCTACCTCAAACACCTTCCTCTTCCTCACAAATTGAGTCATTGCTTAGTCATCCACTGTGAATGCTCATCCAATGGTACTAGGTCCAAGAAAGGTGATTTCGAACCAAAGGCATATATGAATGTGTCTTCTAACTTGTCTAAAAAGGAACTATCATCAGTTAAGAAAGCTTTATGCAATGCTTAGTGGTTTGAGTCCATGAAGATAGTGTTTAATGCTTTAATTAAAAATAACACTTGGGTGTTAGTACCTCCAACTTTTAACAGAACTATCATTGGTAAAAAGTGGATCCTTCATGTTAAGAAACTTGCCTCTATTATCCTGGACAAGAGAATGATTAGAGTGGTAGCTCAAGAGTACAAACAGGTGCCTAGATTTGATTTTTCTTAAACTTTTAGTCCTGAGGTTAAATAGGTAACCATTCATATAGTTCTTACTCTTTCATTATCTAATGGTTGGAAGTTACACCCATTGGAAATCAATAATGTGTTCTTGAATAGTTCTCAAAGAAGAAGTGTATATGAAATAGCTTAAGAGGTTTGAGCACCCTTAATATCCAAATTATATATGCAAATTACAAAATGTCATCTATGACTTAAAATAGGCTCTATAGGCATCGTTTGATATCCTTAGTAATACTTTGCATGCTATGGGATTTCTAAGATCTAAGGATGACTTTTCCTTGTTCTTTCAATCATCTTATACCTCCATCATTTATCTATTAGTGTATGTTAATGATATAATCATTGTGGGCAATAATGAAGAGGTTGTTCAAACTCTCATTTCCACTTTACACACAATTTTCCTTGAAATATATGGGTATATTGAGTTACTTTTTGGGCATTGAGGTTAATAAGCTTAATAATGGTGATCTTTTGCTTACATAGTAAAAGTATATCAGAGAACCGTTGCTTAAGAAAAAACTGGAGAATTGCAAACTTATTTCCACTCCTATGCTTACTAACTACACTCTCAATACAAATGAAGGTGATATTTTCCATAATCCTATGCTATATAAGAGCATTGTTGGGGCTTTTCAATACATTAGCATCACAAGACCATATCCTTCTTTTGCTGTGAACAAGGCTGGCCAATTTATCATAGCTACTCAAGAGCCATACTAGTTTGCTGTTAAAATAATCCTGAGATACCTCCAGAGTATAATTTATCATGGTTTACTTATCAAACCTTCCTCTCAACTTCTTCTTCAAGGATTTATAGATGTTGATTAGGGATCTTGTCATAATGATAGAAGATCTACTTCTAGTATAGTGGTGTATTTGGGTGCTAATCCTATTTTTTAATCTTTAAAGCAACTAGCTTCAGAGTTGAGATCAATCATTAAAGATGAATATCGATCATTAGAAAATGTCACCTCTAAATTTGTGTGGATTTATGCATTGCTTCATGAATTGTACATTCCTTTGCCAACTATTCCTGTGATTTGTGATAAGAGTTAAATTATTGCATTTTTGTTATGATTTAAATGTGGATATTTGTGTGAAAATTGTGTTTATTTGATTATTTAATCCACAAATGTCATTTCATGGATATTTCGTGTTTAAAGTGCAATTTCAGGTAAAATTATGATTTTGGAGAAGTTTGGGACAAAGTACAATGATTGAGATTGAATGAAAATAAAAAGAAAACAAAGTTTCAAAATTTAGAAATCCCGCCACCAGCAAAAATCTTATCCAGAGCACGGAAAATTCTTCTTGAGAGCAAAGATTTTGGCCAAGTGAATCTCACCACCGGCCAAATAATCTCGCTGCCGGCCATATTCATCAAGCCGCTGGAAAACATCCTATAGAAAGCACGACGAAAATCTTCCCAAGAGAACAAATTTTGGAAAACTCATCTTGCCGTCGGCCAAATGCATCTAGCCGCTGGCCACATTAATTTGGCCGCCGGCCAAAATCAGAAAAACAAAAATTTTATTTTCCAGAAATCTTGCCGCGGCGAGAATAATGTCGCCGCCGGCGAGTTTCGTCCGAAAACACATTTTTTTGGTTGTTTTGTTCCAAAATTACCCCCAAAACCCTAGATCTATATATACATTATGATGGAGAAAGAGGGGGATGGCAGAGGGAGCAGATTTTAGTTATTTTTGGAGGAGAAAAGGAAATTTTGGAGAGAAAGGTTGGAGAAGCTTGAATGATCATCACCATTGTTGCTACCAAGTCTTCATCTTCAAGAGTTTTTCATCTCTTCTCCTTAGCTTTTATTTTCTGTATTTTATTTAGATTTGTTATTCATGGATTCAATTGAAATAATGTTTATTCTTATTTCCGTTATGAACTAATTTGTTTTTTGCTAAGGCTATGATGTAGTTAAATCAAGAAAATCTGATTTCTTGTGTTATCGTTATATGAATTCATTGTTTTAAAGTTGAGTATTTATTTCCATGCTTAATGCTTTTAAATTTCTGATCAAGATTTAGATGATTTGTTGCATTATATTGAGACCGAGAGGAGATGTGTCATGAATGCTTCTTGTGATAAATACCGTATGGTGAATGCGAGTTTGACACCTAATGCATGATGTATGTGGTTATTCTAGAAATTCCATAAATCATAATGTGCTTATTTATGATTAAATCTTCATAGAAATATAGTTGGTTTTCATAGATAAGTAATTCTAATATAACTCGAGAGAGAGTATTAGATAAGTTTGGGTTTTTCAACCATCACTTTTAACATGACTTGAAATCGGATTCAATTGATTTAGCGAAATCAAATGCCTTAGTGTTTGTAATCATTTGTGAACAACATTAAATTTTGTTATTTGCGTTAGTTTTAAGTTAATTTACTTCTTAAACAAATTCAAAAATTCAGTTTTCAAATAAAATTAGGATTAGTCTATTTCGGTACTTAGTAACGCCATTCCTTGTGGGTTCGATATCCATACTTTTGTACACTTTATTACTTGAACGATTCGTACACTTATGAATTTACGCATCAATTTGGTATGATAATTTGAGTACTATTCATCTTGCAGCCAATCCTATTCTTCATTCTTGCATGAAACTATTAAGTTGGAGTTTCATTTTATGTAAGAAAAGGTTCAAGCCAAGCACATCTTTGTGCAACATATGGCTTCTATTGAGCAAATAGCAGACATGTTGACAAAGGGATTACTAGTGACTTTATTTATGCCTCTATGAAGCAAATTAAGTGTCATGCTCATGCCACTAAATTCTAAGAGGAGGTGTTAGGATCAACAATGAAAGCAAGGTTGATGGGGTTATTCAAACTAATCTTGTGCAAGGCAAAGACGATTATATGGTTGTTGATTATAGACGTGATAAGTTGGCTGATCAAATGGTTATTAGTGGTAAGAAGTGTTGAGTGATGGCTAATCTAGTACATGTGGTTCGCTCATATGTTAGTGATGATGTTGATGCAGTAAGTAGCAAGGGTAATAAGTGTATAAGTGTTGTGCACGGTGTGCCTAAAGTTACAAATAATATGTGCACATGTGTTGTGCATGGTGTGCAAGATAGCAAAGCCAATACAGCCTATACTAGTGCAACCAATGTAGCTTATACGTACATGTAGTCAAGTGTAGCCAGTGCATAACCTATGCTAATGTTGTTAAAGGAATGATAACCACATGATAGTTACAATAGACTTGTGTGTAGCATATTTACTCCAAAGGTTGTTGCAAGAAATAAGTGTTAGTTAAGTGATATAATCACATGTAATCAAAGTCACTTTAGCAATCTTTTCTTCTATAATTATATAGTGTAAATAAATGTATTGACTATGTCACAATTAATATGAAGCAATATTCATCATCTTTCCCTAATTTCCTTTTCAACCAAACACTTTATTTTCATCATTTGTCACTAATAACTTAAAGCAATTTGTAGGTTTTTCTTCTAAGAGTATATAATGTACTAAGAACTCACAAGTAAGCACTTAATCACGAATAAATTGCATGTCAAGCTCTATATGCTTTATCCTAGCATGAAGTATAGGATTGGCTGTAAATGTAGAAATACTTAAATTATCACACCACAAAAAGGGAGCACGAGGACTCTCATTTCACATAGAAAAGACTTGTTCCATAACACCTTAGTAGTTGCACCAACTAAGGGCATATTCAGCTCATGTGTTGAAACATGCAACAACATGTTACTTTTTGGAAATCCATAGAATAGGATTAGCTCCCAAAAATATTGCAACACAAAAAGTTGATTTCCTATCATTTGGTTAGCAAACAAGCAAACTGGAAGATGGCTTAAAGATAAATCTTCCATCATGCATGGTGCTAATAAGATATTTCAAAATCCTTTTAATTGGCCTTAACTAGCAAGTCTTTTATATACTTGGACTGTGTAAGGAAAAAATCACCATGAAAAATGAGTAACGTCAATACCCAAAAATAGGAGAGAAAACCTAAATACTTCAAAACAAATTTCTCATTATGCATTTTTATTAGAGATTAAATGTCTTTGTCATTTGATCATGTATTGTTGATATCATCAATATAGACTAATAAATGGACTATTTGATCACTAACAAACCTACAAAAGGGAAGAATTAGCTCGACTCCTATTAAACCCCAAACTATGTAATGTGGTTGAGAAGGTATCAAAATAAGCCATTGAGACTTGTTTTAAGCAATAAATATCCTTTTGAAGTTACACACATGATTAGGAAACTCAGAATTAGAAAAGCTTGGAGGTTGAGCCATATAAACCTTTTCACGAAGATCACCATTTAGAAAAAAATTATTGATATCTAAGTAATGTATTTTCCATCACCTGGTCAAGCCAAGAGTGAGCACCATTCTTATAGTCATAGGTTTTACAACAAGACTAAAAGTCCTATAAAAATCAAAAACTTGTTTTTGATTATACCCTTGAGCAACCACCCTAGATTTGAGCTTATCAACCTTACCATCAGGAGCTTCTTTAACTCTCTAAGCCCATCGTGAGTCGATAATGGTTCTATTCTATAGATTGATAAGTGCTTTAAAAGTATTCATAATCTATGATTTTATTACTCTTAAAGATGATAAATAGATTTGATTATAGAATGTTTATATTAATATTATGCAAATATATATTTTTTACATCACATATACATTTTGTTGTATTTTAGGTATTTTTAGCTTCAAAATGTATAAACTTATCAATACTTAAAGCACCATAGGAGTTTAAAAGAATAAGGAATATAAGCCTTATATGAATAATCAACTAGTTTGTAAGGTGTACAAGGCAATTTGAAGAAAAGTGAAGCATGCTATAACTCACACTACTTAGTGGGAATTTACTAGGTATGCTGATTATCATGTGCCACAATATGGAATAAGTGGTGCCACGACATGACGTTTTCTGGATGAATTTGGAAAAGCTTAATGTATCGTGTGCTACGGCGTGGAAAAGCTTATGCTATGGTGCACCTTTATAAAAATCAGGTGAGGCCTTCTATACTCACACATTTTCCTATAAATATTTGCTTAGCCTTTATGTTTCAAACGTATTATATTGTTTAGTTTTTAGAATTCTCAGCCATATGTTTCTTTTTGTTCTTAGTTCTAGGTTTAATAGATACAATTTAGATTACACAAGAATAAATAAGAAGCAGCAATATAAAGATTTTTAAAGTCGAGAAATAACAAAAGATTCCTGAAAATTAAGGATTACTTTGAAGATCAACATCACAACTTTAGACGGGATGATTACCCACACATTTTGAATGCTTGATTAGGAGACAATACTACCAAATAAGAAACATTGTTGTTGCATAGCATGAATTACTATTTTATTGCAGTTTTACTTTACAATGTATTGTTACATTTGAATTATCTTTTGAATTACAAATTGAATAAAAGAGCCCCTAACGACATTTTCCTTGTTGTGCTTGGTTGGCACGTGTGCCATATGAGCCTTGCCAAGGGCATGATTGGATCTATTGAGGAAAGTATATAGGCATAGGCTCCTTCTTCTTATCGAGCATCTTCCATATTGTATTTACTCATTATTCTGTAGAAACTTGAATATACGAGAGGCTTAAGCAATCAAAGAAAGGATACCTCACCTCTGTGGCTGATTAGTACAGTGTTCTTCAATTACTTCTTGCGTCAAGAAATGAGAGGCAGAGCTTGAGAGATTAAAACATGAAACAAACTATTTCGTATATTCACCAATTATTTAGTGTTTACAAAAGCATATTATTGCTATTTATAAGCTAATAAGGCCTCAAGAATGCTATGCTTAAAATAACCGAATATAACATTAATAATAACCTACTAACACTAGCTGCAATAAACTCAGCATTTTCCTTTTCACACTACACAGTATTTAACCGATAAGAGCATCTAGCATGTAGTATTTAATCACTATTCCATTGAAACTTGAACACACCAGAGTTGCTACCTCACCTCTATGGCTGATTAGCATAGAGTTCTTCAATTGCTTCCTACGTCAGAATTAATATTAGAGACTAAGGATCCACTACTACAAAACATGCATACGGCCTCGATTTTTAACCGTGGCCGTAGGTCTATGGCCACGGTTATAAGAACCGAGGCCTAAGTGAGAGAGACCATAGGTAATGACCTATGACCTCGGTTTTTAATCGAGGCCATATGATGTACCTTTGACCTCGGTTATTAGATAACCGAGGCCATAAGGTGTACCTATGGTCTCGATTATTAGATAACCGAGGCCATAAGGTGTACCTATGGTTTCGGTTATTAGATAACTGAGGCCATAGATACACCATATGGCCTCGGTTTTCTAATAACCGAGGTCATAAGGTATACATAAATTACAAAAAAATACATTAATTAATAATTACAATATTAAAAATCAATATAAATTACAATAAATTTATTAATTCAAATATTAAAAATCATATTATATTAAAATTAAAAGTATAATTACATTTGAGAGTTTATTATACACAAAAAAACTTAGTATTACAAACTAACTTTTTAGTATAAATTACAAACATGGAAAAAAACTTAGTGTTAATTATCAACACTAGCGGTAGCCATATTAACAACACCAAATAAGACAACGCACCAAAGAAGACTAAACACAAAGACAAAGACCAAAGACAACACCATCAAAGAACACTAGCTTACCACCAAAGACCAACAAGCCATCAACAACACTACCACAAGAAAGACTGCAGTAGAGCCAGCACCAGTAGAACCAACAGCAAGGAAAAAAATAAAAACAAACATAAAAGCTAGGGGAGGATCCCAATAAGAGAAAAAAATCTATCACTCACATTTCAAAAGTCATTTTGACTAGTGTTACAAGCTGTAGGTTGAAAACAAAAATGTTTGAAAACAAAAAATGGAAAACAAACATTTCATCTTAAGACAACTCAACAATATAACACTACCTTGTATTTAACATAGGAAACCTCAAATGAAGACTAAAATAGCAGAATATATAAATGTGTTTAAACCTAGCAAGAAGAAAAGCACAACCATTTTGTTATAAAATAAAAGACATGAGTACAATTAGCAGAATAGAGCACCAGGGCAGGATTCATAATTTTATACTTTGGTAACATGTTGAATGATGTTGCCCATTGGCTAATTCTTTTCCTCAACGCATACGCTGGTAAAAGGTGGCCATCACTTGAATTTCTATTAATATTTTATTTTAAAACAATAGACGCAACCAAATTAACAATCTTGTGAAGTAAATGTTATAAAGAGATCTGGTGATTTTGGTGCATAAACTTGATTAAATAAAAACGAAAGTATGATAAGAGAAAATACCAACATTATAGGGAAATTCTTTTCTCTGTATTAAGTCTGCAAGAGTAGCCTCCCCTTCAAACCTCCATATTAGCCAATATTCACCTTTCTTTGAAGAAGTCTAAAACCAATTTTAAAGAAAATATTACAAATTGGGATTAGTTTAAATTGTGGAATTGAATTAAGAAACGGAGAAAAACAATCAAATTCTAATACAATAATACCCTTAAATGATATCGTACTAGTAGTCATAACAGAAAAACACCGTATTCTGAAGCTCTTTTCAACGCAAGGTCATCATTCTTATGAAAACAACAAAATTAATAAACAAAAAGAAACAATTCAAGCCCTCTTTGTCTTTTTTATACACCCACTAAATTGGAACAAATTACTCATCACCAGTGTAGCACACCAAAGACTAACAGAGATCACCAAAGACTAAGACCACACTAGCACCAAAGACTAACACCAAATAAGAAGATACTAGCACTAGCGCCAAGTAGCAGAAGACCAAAGACTAAAGACCAAAGGCAACACCAAAGACACAAGACCAAAGACTATCGCTAACGTAGCGCAGCAAGACTAACAGAAGACACCAAGACTAACGCAACACCAAGATTAACAAGACCACACCAAGACCAGAATAAGAACAAGACCACACCGTAACCGGTAACGCAAAGCACCAAGATTTACGCACCGTACCAAAGACACCACACCAGTACCAACAACCAGTATCCAACGCCCAACGACTAACGTCCAGCGTCCATGGACCAATGAAAATGAACAACAACCAAGTGGACAGCGAACCAACGAACAATGACCCATCGAAATCGACCACCAACCAGTGAGTTGGGAAGATGAGGAAGAAGAAGAAGAAGAAGAGACGAGAAGAGGAGGAGGAAGAAGAAGAGACGAGAAGAGGAGGAAGAATCGCGAGAGGGGAAGAGGAAGAATCAGATCTGAAAAAATGAAATTTCAGATCTGAGAGAAGAAGGATCGAGAAGGAAGAAGGAAGAAAAAAAGAAAAAATAAAGAGAGAATTAGGGTGGGCGTGGGATCAGAAGGAAAAAATAAAAGAGAGAGAGAGAGAGAGAAGGAAAGGAAAGGAAGGAAGGAAAGAAAGAAAAGAAGAAAAAAAAGAAGGAAAAAAAAGAAGAAAAAAAACAAAAAAAATACAAAAAATAATATAACTTATGGCCACGGTTATTAATAAAAACCGAGGCCATAAACATATCTTATAGCCTCGGTTTTTATTAAACCGTGACCAAAACTCTATGGTCTCGATTTTTATAAAAACCGAGGCCATAGGTCTGAGACTATATGTCAGTTTTGTAGTAGTGATCCCTTTATTCCGATGACTAATCCAATCAATTGTAGTCGTATCGAAGTTAATCAACCCTAAGACTCGGGAGGTTTGTGGGCTACCATGGTTAATATGGAAAATTGATTTGAGTAATGCATTAAAGAAGCATCACTAGATCTTTAACAATCTCTGCAACAAGTTACTCAACAACTCACTTCAAAGATGAATGAAATCTATAAAACTTTGTGAGGAAAAGGCAAGGAGCTCAATCGAGACCAGTCCCTAGTCTCTTCTAAACACTTAACAAAGCTTAATCGAACTCATTCGTTTGTTCGAATAACTCAAAATTTTGACAAAGAGGTTACACCACCAAACAAAAATGATTACATAGGATTTGGTTTTGATGGAGGTATACTTTATTTGCATACAAGAGAAAATTTAATTCTATTCACTCTGATTATAGATTGAATATTGGTTTTTCTACCCTTGCAGGCTAATACACAAAGACTTGATATACAAATTTTATATATTTATAAATAACTCGCAAGTCCATGAATCACTTTTTAAAAAAACAACAAATGTACTTTCAAGGTTGGTCTAAAGATGAACTATGTGGTTTTACATAACTTAACAAAATTCGTAAAAGCAAAAAATAAATCTAAACATTAGATCACAAAATTTGAGTTTGAAAAATCTAATCTATTGATATAAAATTAAAGATAAAATTGATTCAATAAATATTAGGCAAATAGATATTTAATATATAAGGGAGAATTTAAGGGATATATTAGTTAGTTAATCATGATTGCTTAATATTAATTTGGTTATTAAATATATAAATTAATATTACTGATTATTTTCTTTTTTGTATGAAAATATCTTAAGGTCGAGATTAGATTCTTTGCTAATAAAAACCAATTAATATCCTAAATTAGGGTTTACCAATTAATTAATATTAAATTATGATATATTTCTATGGAAATAACAAATCATCTAAATTATTGCTTAAGACGGAACACATAATTTAGACTCTCATTCAAGGTGTCAAAACTAGGTTTAAGATTGATGTATCTGAGAACTAACTTTTAGATTTTTAATCTATTAATTTTTCAATAATAAATCATATAAAAATCTTTGAAATAGAATATAAATTCTAAATTATATCTAGATAATCAAATGCTAATTTAACTTTCATATTTTAAATCTACTACGAAAAATATGACGTCAATATATTTTGTTTTTGTAATAAACTTTGTGAAAATCTTGAATGAATAAAATAAAAATCAATTTATTTTACAAAAATATTTACCTAAGTTAATGTATCACAAGCATAATAACATAACTAATATCCCAAAATATTTTCAGCTAGATTTACTTAGATTTAATAAATGATCATTAAATTAAAAATAGCATTCAAAATAGTATATAAAATTAATTCTAAATATAAAAGAATACAATTAAAATTAATACATCAATTGTATCTTTCAATATATAGAAGTTCAGTACTAATCTATATCTGAATAATCTCTAAATAGGTGTTTCTAAACTATTTATTGAATCAAAATTACTACATAACTAAGAAAATAAAAACTACAAAAATGTATTTGCAAATTAGAACTAACTCTAATTTTTCGCGTGTTTATAACTGAAGGAAAAAGTATTTATAATTGGAAAACCGTTGAGAAAAGGAAAAAATAAAAGATCATGAGATCATGTGTCACAACACACCTTTCCCATTGCACGGCCCACATTGATTTTGGTACGCATTCAATTATGATCCGAGAAGGTCGCACTATGGTACATATATATTCTCACCGTGGCACACATTAAATTGCATTTCTCCAATTTCCTTTTGTTTCCCTCTTACATTTGATTGGTAGATTTGTAAGGCTAACATATGTTATTCTTTTATTATTCTAAGTTGCAATTTATAGCTTTCAGGTAGGATTCTTCAAGTGTTTATTATTTGAATCATTTTGAAGCCAAAAATATATGAAAAACAACAAAACATACCCGTGATTTCAAAAACATAAATTTACTAAAATAATGATAGAATTATACAAATATAAATCTATTTGTGATATTAATGTGCAATTAAATCACGTAATATTATTGTTTTTCAAGGATTGATCTTTGGACATGTTCACATAAAGGAATTTACGGCTTGGTTGAATGTTGTAGAGAAATATTTTGGTTATAATGAAATTCTAGAAGATAAGAGGGTTAATTAGTAGCATATAAGTTGAAGGGTGGAGTCTCAGCTTGGTGGATCGTGTTTAAAATGAATGTTGGTTGGTGAGTAGACTACTAGTAAACATTTGGGAAAGTATGAGGAAGTTGATGATTTAGCTGTTCTTATCACCTAATCACGAAAAGATTCTATACTAGAAGTACCATCAATGCCACCAAGGTCAACACTTAGTCACTAAGTATAATGCACAAAATTATTACGTATAAATTTTGTTTGATTTATAAAATAGCTTGCAAATGATATGTTGTCAATATATATTTCAAAAATAATTCTTATAAAAATTATTTAAATAGAGCATGTCTCGAGATCAGATTTAGATAGTAAATATCTAATATCAAGGAGTATTACTCTAAGTCAGATTTAAATAATTAAATCCTAAATCTAACTCTCTTATTTATTATGAAAATACTTTGTTAATATATTTTTATTTACAAACTTTGTTTTAATCTAGATGAGGAAATAAAACAAATTCATTTTATAAAAATGTATATTTTACTTTTATATTTCACAAGTGTGACAACATTACTAATATCCCATATTATTTATAGCTAGATGTGCATATTTTAATAAATGATCAATAAATTAAACATATAGCATGTAAAATAACATATAAAGATAATTTAAAAAGAATACATTTAAATATACCTCAACAGAATCTTAGAATTATTTTTGTTTTGGAAAACCTCCAAACAGAATTACCAAGAGCATTTATTGAATTGAAACTAAAACTATTATACATATTAAATTTATTCAACTCTCAAATGAGAGAAGAACTTTAAAATAAATAAAGGAAAAGTTAAGAATGCTTAAAAGATTAAGAAATCAACTTAAAAAGGAAGTTGTGAGATATGGATTACAATAAAAATAAGGTCCTATTTATAATTGGAGGAAATAAGAGAAATATGGATTATTTAGACTAGTGCCATGACATACAAATGTTTCACACATCATCATACATAAGCTATACACATTTTTGGGTCTCGATCCATTACATTTGCGGCACATCATACAATATTTCCACATTATGGCCTGCATCATATATGGGGCATGTTGACGTCAATCCTTTTACCTTATACCGATTCATACAAAAATTTCATGCTACGACTCACTTTATCAACACTTTAGAACCCTTGTTTCTTTTATGTCGTTTTGAAGTTTTAAAGTATATGTAATGCTTTATTTGTTTTATCTTTTTAATCTTCAAAATTATAATGGAATGCTTTCAGATATATTCTTCAAATGTTTGATCGATTTAATCTTTTTGAAGCTAAAATATATAAAAAACAATAAAACATACATATGATTCTAAAAATATAGATTTATTTAAAATGATAGTAAAACTAAACAAATACAAATATATTTAATCACTAAACATGCATAAAATGCAATATATTGAGTGCTTTTGAGAACTCATTACAAACCCCAACCAGCTTCTTATTAATCTCTTAGTAAGAATAGGAAAAAATTAAAAACAAAACAAAAATAAAACTATACTAAATCATTTACATATATTGACAAGGTTGCATTTAATATATGCAACAAGCCTAGTGGAAAAGTTAAATCATTTGAGGGTTTTCACCAATGATACTTACAAACATCAAATTTTAAAATGCAAAAATTAAATACAAATAAACAAATAAAATTTAAAAAAAAGTAAAAAGATAACAAAATAAAAATAATAAAAACACTTCTTATGCTTCTTTATCTTTTCTAAGATTACAATTTAAATACATAGCATAAACTATTTTAATATTCTAAACATTAATGGTTTGTTATAGTAATTAGATGAAAATCACTTTCGTAAAAAATGAAAAATGCATCAATATTAAATTTATCCAATTTTTAATATATGGAATTTAGATTCGCTTTGACTTTAATCTCACTAGGTATACACTCAATAACAATGATTCTATTGGTTCAAGCACTCATTCAAAAGTATATGTGAATAGAGTTTATATATAAAAATGAACTAATAGTTTTGCATATGTTTAAAGAAGAAAAAACTCAAAGTAGTATATAATATTGATCTTATGAAAGGAATCAAATCAAATGATTTTATAAAGAATTAAAATATTATTTTCATACATCAATCAAATTCATCAAATAAAATCTCAAGTAATATGCCTTTAAGAGATGAAGAAAATACAAATAACTTCTTGAGGATTTATTTTCTATTTTTGTTTTTTGTATTTAAGAAATTCTTGCAACTTTGTAGGGCATATTTGGATCATAGTATTTAATTCATACTATCAATTTTTATCTCTTTTGTTTTAGAGATATTGTTTTTTTAGAGAAAAGATCCATGTACAGATTGTACATTGTTTTAACAAAAAAGTGAGGGGTTAGTTTGTGGCCTTTTCTTTTATTGGTTTAGGTAACCCTATATATGTCTCTTTTTAAAAGAAGTCATGCATGAATAAATAGAAGGAAATATACTTTTAATTTCTACTTAAATCATTAAATTTAAGCAATAAAAATAAATATATGACACATTATTAGATGTAAAGATTCCTAGGAATCTTTCGGTGGAATTGTTGGCCCGGGTTTGAGCTTTAGACAAATGGAGGATTGTTCTACCTCTAGGAGAAATTGGGATGATTGTTCCACCCATGATTGTAAGTATTAGAATTGGGGTCATACCTTGGTCTTGGTTGGTATCCCTTCATTACATTGACCTGCTCGGGTCCAAAATTAGATTCTACTTGATAGGGACATGTTTTAGCACCAAGTTCCACATTACTGCATATATCATATTGTTCTTTATTTATTGTGACATGTGTTATGAGAAGCACAACTTGCTTGGTCAATTGCATAAGCTGTTTTTGAACTTCAGTATCATAGAAATAGACTCTGACTCTTTTCACTTATGAGCTCTTTTGTTGGGAATTATCACCCAAAATCTGAAAGAGATTGTAAGCCTCTATGGTAGTTTTTTTCTCTAATTGCTTATCTAGTATCATTATCAACGATAAACTAACACTATTGTGCCAATCCATTATAGAAAAATTGGTTCTATAGCTATAGAGGGTAACTATGATGGGGACACTGAGTTAGAAAGAGTTTGAACCTATCCAATGCTTCATGGAAGGATTCTCCCTCCACTTGAGAGAAATTTACTATCTTAGCTCTCAAAGCTAATTTTTTTTATGGGAATCGCATTTTCCTATAAACTTGCTATAAACATATTTTCGGGACATCAGGGAACTTGATGGAGGTGAAATTAGCCATGTATTTTAGGGTATAGGGAAAACATTTCATTTTAAGTTGATTCTCGGTGAGTACCCTAAGGGAGAGTATTTGGAATGTTGAGTAAAAGTCCCTAATAAAAGATAGTGAGTCTTCATTAGGCAATCTATGGAAGGAAGGTAACATGAAAAATGAATGTTTTGCAATTCATAGTTTTGAAAATCCTCACCCAGTTAGATAGAGGGAGTTGCAATGCCAAATATTGGCATTGTAAACTCTTTCATTGTGGTTTCCCTTTGTGGTAGATTTTTCCCCATAATTAAAGGTTTAAGAAAAGGGTCAAGGTTAGGTTCACAAATTTGTTCTACAAAAGGGTGTGGGACCTCAAAGTCTAGTCTTCATGACAACCTATTAGTTATATGCATATTATTTTTATACTGTTTAAGAGGGTATCCTAAGAACCTCCTACATTGCATAAAATTTTTAAAACATCAATTAAATTCACATATACAACTCTTTAACACAATACATGTTTGTACACAGAAATACGAAATACATAGAAATTAAAGAATAAAATGATAAATGATGTTTGTAAAATAAAATAAATTATATAAGAAACAATTTAATACAAAAATATTTAAATGTAAAATAAAATAAAATAAAATTTTAAAAGAGATAATAATTAAAGAAAAGGAAAATAAAATAAAACTAATATTTTAAAATAAAAGAAAAAGAATTTTTTTAAGAAAACAAATTAAATTAAAGGAAAGTTAGTTAATAATATTTTTCAAAAATAAGAGAAAATTTAAAATTTAAAATATCCAAACTTAATTAATAACCTAAATATTTTAAAATTTTAAATAAAAATCACAATATTTACAACACAAAAAGTTTTTAAGATTATGATAATAAAAATAAAAAATAAAAAATTTCCTCCCCGACAATAGTGTCAAAAACTTGATTATACGAAATTTAGCTATTTTTTTATGTTATTATGAGTTCCCAATGGTGCCAAAAACTTAATATACAAAATTGTTGATTCAAATTTTGTATGATATATAAAATAATTTGTAAGTGCATAAATTACTTATACAAATGATAAGTATACTTCTAAGGTCGGTCTAAATATGAATCATGTGATTTTTAAATAGTTTAACAAATTCTTAAAATGAAAAATAAAAACCTAAACATACTGTCACGATTGTTTGGCTTGAATGTATAAGTTAATAATATAAAAATAACGATAGATTCAATAAAAAAATTAGGTAATTAAACATATATCAAACAGTGGAGAATTTATAGGATATATTAGTTAGTTAGTTATGCTTGTCCAATTTTAAGTAGGTTATTAAAAATATGAATTAAGATTATTGATTCTCTCTTATATATAAAAATTGGAGATTAATTAGATCTACTATCTGTTACCAATCAAAACCATTTACCGCCTTCCATTGGTCTATCATTTAATTTTAATTAAATTAAGCTTCTCTTCTAATATATAAATGAACCATTCAATTGATGTATTTGGTGGGGTCTAACAGTTTAAACTTTCATCAAGGTGTTTAAGTTAGGTTTATGATTTAAGTATTTAAAAACTAACTTTTGAATTTTAAAACTATTATGAAGGTTATGTTGTAAATTAATAATTCTTATAAAAATTCTTGAAATAGAATATGTCTCAAGATCAAATTTAGAGAGTGAATATCTA
Source organism: Hippophae rhamnoides (assembly GCA_033030585.1). Lineage (NCBI taxonomy): Eukaryota > Viridiplantae > Streptophyta > Magnoliopsida > Rosales > Elaeagnaceae > Hippophae > Hippophae rhamnoides. Next base: position 42,251,470 of record CM065436.1, on the reverse strand, counting down.
ATATTTAGCAGTATTATCCTAAAATCAAAATCTAACTCCCTTGTTTATTATGAAAAATACTTCATCAATATATTTTTCATTTAAAAAATTTGTTTTAATCTAGATAAAGATATAAAACTAATTCTTTTTATAAAGATGTAGTCTACTTTCATATTTCACAAGGGTGGAAACATTACTAATATCCCATATTATTTATAGTTAGATATGCATATTTTTGTAAATGATAAACATATAGAATATAAAATAACACATAAAGATAATATGGAAAGAATATATTTAAATATACCTCAACAGAATCTCATGATTGTTTATGTTCTGGAAAACCTCCAAACTGAATTTTCAAGAGCATTTATTAAATTTAAACTAAAATTATTAAATAAACTAAATTTTTTCAACTCTCAAATGAGAGAAGAACTTTAAACTATATAAAAGAGAGGCTAAGAAAGCTTAAAATACTAAGAAGTCAGCTTAAGAATGAAGCTATGTGATATGAATTACAATGGAAATAGGGTTCTATTCATAGGTGGAGGAAATGAGAGAAATATGGATTATTTAGACTGACACTACGACATACAAATGTTTCACGTCGTAGTATACATAAGCTATATATGGTTTTGGAGCTCGATCCATTATATTCGGACCACATCATACAAAATTTCCATTCCATGGTTCGTATAATATCTGGGACACATTGATATCAATCCTTTTTCCTTGCACTGTGGCATACAAAACTTTCATGCCATGGCCCACTCGGTTCTACAAGACTTAGAACCCTTGTTTCTTATATATCCCTTTTCAAGTTTAAAAAATATGTAACGGTTTACATATGTTATCTTTTTAATCTTCAAGGGAGTACTTTTAGATATAATCTTCAAGTGTTTGATCAATTTAATCCTTTCAAAGCTAAAACCTAAAAAAAAAGAAACATGACCGTCATTCCAAAAAGATAGATTTATTTAAAATGATTGCAAAACTAATCAAATACAAATATATTTAATCATTAAATTTTCATAAAATCAAGATATATTGAGTGCTTTTGAGCACTCATCATAGTACACTGAGGAATTCATACACCAAGGCATTACAGCTAACATGTGGGAAAGAGAACCACAAAAGGTCTCAAGATATGTTTAAGGGCTAAGCTCACCAAATAGGGAAAGATTGGAGTTGGGCCAAACTTTGTAGACAACCTAGGCCACACCAATCCATCAGTCTAAGAGACTATCTAACTATCCACTATGGAAAATAAGTATCAGTTACAAGGCTAGGACTCATCCTACCCACCTAAGTAATGCCCCAATGTAACTTACTTACAAGCCGTTACTTTGATCACAGTCTCTACAATTTAGGAGTCTTGATCCCTACCAGCATTTCAATAACTTGAGTCCTATGCGTTAATCAAACTTGCACCACTATCACCTGAAAAGTTAGCACAAAAACACAAGTGTAAGTATGTGTCCTAGGTAGATTAAATAATGTACAATCCTAATTAGTTGATTTAAACAATATATAAGGTAAATAAAAAACAACTAGCAACTCTAAAACAATCAGTTTAAGCACAATTCAATAAAGATAGTTTATATAAAGATTAATAATCAAACTAAATAATTATGACATGACATACACAATTATTTGATCCAATAATTTAAGAACAAAAAACAAAGAAGAAGCTATAAGAGCATACGATCAAAATATTAGAAATCAGTTAGGCTTATTAATTAATCAAACACAATCATTAATGTTTTATAGATCAACTAAATAAAGAAGCCTAAAGAATTATGATATTATATTTTCAAAACAAGAGATAGAATAAAAGATGAAGAGATTGAATAAGCATAATAGCATTTGTGTGGTTATTTATAAAAATGGGCTTACCTTTTATTTATAGAATATTTTGAAGCACATTTGGTTAAAGCATAATTATCATATTGTCCATAAAATCAATTAAATTATGTTTAAGAAATAAGAGCAATACGATAAAAACCCAATCCCAATCGTATTTGAAATAACTTTTAAAAAATTGAAAGCTGGTTGTCGATCGATTCATTTAATTTCTCGATTGATCGAGTACCTTGGTCGATCGATCAAACATCCACTCGATTAATCTATAATATGTTTAACCAATATTTAAAAGAAAGTAGACTGATCAAGTATATCCCACGATCGATCCAGTCATATATTAAAATCAGATTAATCAAGTTTATTACTCGATTGATCTAGTATACACTCGATCCATCGAGTGGCTTAAATTTATATTTTTCCTATTATGTCTAATATGAAATCTAATGTGCACAGAAATATAAATATACTTGAGATGTGATCATAGACTTAACAATATCCCCCATTGGCATATTTGTGTGACAAAACCTCTCTTTCACTACATAATGTTCATAGAAAAATTAAATTTTACATAATGGTGCTATCCTATGATCTGGTGGAACCATCTTCACTTAATTATTGAAAGCTCTTATTTACACTAAAAAAAATCATAAAAACCAAAAAACTTTTCTCGAAAGACTCAATGTTCATTAGTTCAGTGTATATAACAATAGGAAAGTGAAGAATGTTTAAAAGAAAACTAAACAATAATAAGTGAAAACAAATCCCATATGTCAACAATCTCCCACTTTTTGTCATAAGAATAAGCAAACATAAACAGGAGATAAAAATATATAGATGAATCAAACATGAAGTAGAGATGAAAAGATTTCTTTTTAGTAGGTGTAGTAGATTAATCCAAACATGACTACAACATTACACTCATATGAGAACAATTAATTTGTTGTGTTTAGGGTGTGACTCGTCATTAAGATGTAAATATAGGTAAGCCGTACACACAAGCATGATCACATATATAGTGAAATATTCACAGTCACCATAAGTGAGTTGAGTTTCGAAACAACACTAGTATTTGAATTTGTCTATTCATGATTTGTTATGAAAAATTTAAAGAAAAAGTATCACCAATCATGAAGGAATTATAATTAAATTCAAACTTACACAAAATAAAATGTTACTAAGAGAGAACTTTAATCAATTTTTTTTTGTATTCCATTCTTATGTTGTTATTTTTTTGTGAGGGATTGGTTACTTATTTTCTTTTGTATAACCATTTGTGGCTCTTTCTTTTAGTACATGTAATTTATTTTGTATTATTTTTTTTCTTTCCTTTAATAATATTATTTTCAAGAAAGTATGTATGAGTCAAAAATCTAGAATGATGACTTTTATACTAGTTGTGAGGTAGCACTCTCTGGTCACTATGGTCTTCACATATCACAGTAGTTAGCTCTCTAAAACCTAATTGTCTCTCTATTGTAGTATTTTATAAAGTGTAAGAGCTCAAACACACTTCTAGGATTCATGGTTATCTAAGTATCTAAATATATGTATCACCAATCATAAATTTCATACATGACATACATATGTGTCGAGTGAGTGTGAATAGGATCATGTTGACATTGTTCATAGATGAATAAGATATTTAAGTGCATAAGTCATAGAATATAGATGTTAAAGATGTTGCCAAAAGTATGAGAGTAGCATGTAATGTTCATGTTAGGTTAAAGCAAGTTTACTCCCCCCTCTCTTTTATATTCTAAAGAATAAAAAAATAAGAAATTTTAATCAATAGTGTGGATTCCTAAGGAACTTCTAAGACATTAAAATCTTAGGATATCAAGTACCTTAGTGAACAAATTAGCTAATTTATTTTCGATTGGCACAAATTCAAGGGATAAAAATTTATCTTCTATTAGTTTCCTAATAAAATTATGTCTAATGTCTATAAGTTTTTACGTCGAACTAGATTTTTAGAGATACATATAGCACCTATGATATCACAATAAAAAGGAAATTCACCTAGTTCAAAGCCATATTCCTTAAGCATATTCTTCATCCATAGAAGTTGTCTATAGGAGCATCCAATAGCAATGTATTATGTTTATATAGTAGTTAATTAGATGAAGTTTTGTTTCTTGCTATGCCATGATAAAAAATTGTTCCCAATATAGAAGCATCTACTTGATGTGTTTTTTCTTACATCCTAATTTTCTACCCAATTTGCATATGTACATCCACTAATTTCATATGTTACTACATTAGTAAACCAAATACTAAAGTTTTTTGTTCTATAGACGTACTTTATAATCTTTTTTACATTGTCAATGTATGATTCCTTAGGATCTGATTTATAACATCCACAAACACTTACACTAAAGAAAATATCAATTCTATTTGCTATGAGGTACACCAAGCTTACTATCATGCTTTTATATAACATTTGATCAATGATCTTAACTAACTCATCCATTGAGATCTTGGCACTAGTACTTATAGGTGTTCTCAAATGCTTACTTGTTTCATGTCCAAATTTCCTAATTAAATTATGGTTTGAGAAATAAAGATTTCATTTTTTAATTGTTTAATTTACAAACCAAGAAAGTATGTAAGCTCACAGATAGCCACACACGAAGTGTATGCAATAAATACGTAAGTATATGTATCGTAACAATTAATATAATGATAAGAAAACATCATTCTCAAAGAGATTATTTTATTAGAAACTAATTTTTAAAAGTAAAAAATTAAAAATCAATTTTTTATTGTGTTTTTATATTTTAAGGAAGCAAAATTAAAATAACTAAATGTAAATAGAAACACTTAATTAAATCAAATTTGGTAATTAAAAAGATATGTGAGAAATTATGTAGGAATACTTAATCTCCTAATTTTCTAAACATACAAATCGCTAAAATCCCCCCAATATAATTATCAATTAATTACATGATCAATTAAATCTAACCGAGCATGTGTTCCTCTCTCAAGTAAACTACACACTATATACTAATTAATTTAATCACACTCTCATACCAATTAAATTGTATACTACTCCTTAAGATCATCAATTATGGATCATATACATAAGAATCATACATCTCTGGCTAGAAACTATGCATCTTATTTAATTAAAACAAACAATTAATTAATTCTCTTAAATCTATTTAATTACCTCTATAGATAAATTGTTGGCCAAACAAATAATAACATACAAATCAGATTAAATAATATAATTAAATAAAATTTATAATTGGGGTAAAATATTTGATTATCACATGGTGAAAATTAGATTCATAAGTTCCCTAGATTAATAAATTAACTACACATAATTGTGTTCATAAAGCTTATAATTTTCATAGAGAAAGACATAAAAATTGATAAAGAAAAGAGTAGAAGAAGAAATATAATTAATCTCTTGAATTGTAGTGTTAATCTCCTCTTGAATCTCTACCAAAATTGTGTCCCTTCTTGAATTTTTATGTGTTTTTCTCTCTTTTTAGCTCCAAACATAGACCAAAATTATGCTAATGGAGACCACTTAGGGTTTATGGAGTAAAGGCTTAAATAATGATTAGCTATGATCTAGACCATCTGATCAACTTCATATCAAGGGCTATGATCAAAACAAGCAAAGCTAATAGCTATAACCAATCACAGCGTGACACATGTCATAAAAAATTCACTGGAAAATTAGGGAACGATGCATGGCAGGGGATATCAGTCAGAGTCAACACTTACTGAGTTAGTGACACAGTGTGATGTGAATCACAGAAATTGATGGCATGGCTCATGGGTGGAACGTGTGGAGAAATGGTATAATAACACGTGGCATGTTGCATTGATCGATCTTCGAACTCGAATTAAACATCGTGCTGACATGTGGCATGATTTTTGTCCTCCTTACACTCGGTGTAGTGTGATTCACTCTCCGTGCTTGCATGCGTCCATATGGCTTGCCCAATCAGCTCCCCTACTTGTATGGCATGCCATGTGGTAGCTCCTGATTGGTCATGCGTTAAAAATTCATAAAAACATTCATAAATATTCTAGAAAAATTCCAAATATTATCTTTTTACTAAAAAGTTTATATTTTAATATTTTTGGCCATAAAAATTCTATTTATTAAATATAAGTAAAAAAGTGCGCTAATGACTATACTTTTATAGAGTCATCACTCACCCATCATTGAAATTTCAAATTCATTGGTCATTGTGTTGACAAAATCATCAAGGTGGGAGTTTGATGTTGACATATATTTGATCTATGAATGTATCTTCTCTGGTCCTTGTAACAAAAAGAGTCTTATCAACTCCCATTCAAGCAAAATATTTGTTCAAAGGATAAGTTGTAAGTCTCTCATACTAAGCTCTAGGGGCTTGTTTCAAATTGTAAAGAGTCTTATTGAGTTTATAAACATATTCTGGAAAATATGAGCCAATAAAACCTTTTGGTTGTTCATATAGTCTTCTTTACTAAGAAACCCATTTAAGAAGGCATATTTTACATCCATTTGAAAGAGTTTGAATTTCATAAGACATGCTGATGTGTATTTTCGCAAGTGTACGAATCATTCAAGTAATAAAGTGTACAAAAGTACGGATATCGAACCCACAAGGAATGGCGTTACTAAGTACCGAAATTGACTAATCCTAATTTTATTTGAAAACTGAATTTTTGAATTTGTTTAAGAAGTAAATTAACTTAAAACTAACGCAAATAACAAAATTTAATGTTGTTCACAAATGATTACAAACACTAAGGCATTTGATTTCGCTAAATCAATTGAATCCGATTTCAAGTCATGTTAAAAGTGATGGTTGAAAAACCCAAACTTATCTAATATACTCTCTCGAGTTATATTAGAATTACTTATCTATGAAAACCAACTATATTTCTATGAAGATTTATGCCGAAGTGAAAAAGGAAAAACCCTCAATCTTATAGCATCTTCAGACACACCATTTATCTTGTAAAGATCACTCACCTCCAGAAAGTAAGCAATATGTGCATTTGGAACATCCTTTGACATTCCCCCAAATTGATTTGATTGAACCATTTGGGTAAAGGATGGTTTTATCTCAAAGTTATTTGCTTGAACAGTTGGCCTCCTTATACTCGAAGTAGTTCCAGCAACATTAGGCACAGCATAATCCCTCAAAGCTCTATGATTTCCACCTCCCTCAACAAATGGTGGATCCATAGTTGATTGTCTATTAGGAGGTGAGGTTGAATGCCTTCTCTCTCAATTTAGATGCCTAAATGTTCTATTAATATCTGGATCAAATGGAAATTGGTTAAGGCTTCTTGTATGTCTCATACAACAATCCTACAACCAGAAAATTAACTAGCACAAAAACAACACAAAGTTACCTTTTTTTTTATGATAAATGAAATAAAAGAGCAAAATAAACAAAATTAAAAATGAAACAATGATAAAGCAAATTAACTTCAAATTAAAACTAAGATTAGGTAGTATCTATATTAATAAAATCAAACCATTCCCCAACAACGGTGCCAAAAACTTGATGCGTATTTTCGCAAGTGTACGAATTGTTCAAGTAATAAAGTGTACAAAAGTACGGATATCGAACCCACAAGGAATGGCGTTACTAAGTACCGAAATTGACTAATCCTAATTTTATTTGAAAACCAAATTTTTGAATTTGTTTAAAAAGTAAATTAACTTAAAACTAAACGCAAATAACAAAATTTAATGTTTTTCACAAATGATTAAAAACGCTAAGGCATTTGATTTCGCTAAATCAATTCAATCCGATTTCAAGTCATGTTATATGAGAATCAAAGTTAAAAGTGATGGTTGAAAAACCCAAACTTATCTAATACTCTCTCTCGAGTTATATTAGAATTACTTATCTATGAAAACCAACTATATTTCTATGAAGATTTAATCATAAATAAGCACATTATGATTTATGGAATTTCTAGAATAACCACATACATCATGCATTAGGTGTCAAACTCGCATTCAACATACGGTATTTATCACAAGAAGCATTCATTACACATCTCCTCTCGGTCTCAATATAATGCAACAAATCATCTAAATCTTGATCATAAATTTAAAAGCATTAAGCATGGAAATAAATACTCAACTTGAAAACAATGAATTCATATAACGATAACACAAGAAATCAGATTTTCTTGATTTAACTACATCATAGCCTTAGCAAAAACAAATTAGTTCATAACGGAAATAAGAATAAACATTATTTCAATTGAATCCATGAATAACAAATCTAAATAAAATACAAAAAATAAAAGCTAAGGAGAAGAGATGAAAAAATCTTGAAGATAAAGACTTGGTAGCAACAATGGTGACGATCCTTCAAGCTTTTCCAACCTTTCTCTCCAAAATTGCCTTTTCTCCTCCAAAAATAACTCAATTATGCTCTCTCTGTCGTCCCCCTCTTTTTCCATCATAATGTATATATAGATCTAGGGTTTGGGGGGCAATTTTGGAACAAAACAACATAAAAAATGTGTTTTTGGACGAAACTCGCCAGCGGCGACATTATTCTCGCCGCGGCGAGATTTCTGGAAACTTAAATTTTGGTTTTTCTGATTTTAGCCGGCCGCCAAATTAATGTGGATGGCGGCGAGATGCTTTGGCCGGCGGTGAGATGAGTTTACCAAAATTAATGTGGTTGGCGGCGAGAATACTCTCGCCGGTGGCGAAATTCCAAATTTTGAAATTTTGTTCTCTTTTTATTTTCATTCAATCCCGATCATTGTACTTTGTCCCTAACTTCTCCAAAATCATGATTTTACCTGAAATTGCACTTTAAACACGAAATACCTGTGAAATGACATTTGTGGATTAAATAATCAAATAAACACAATTTTCACACAAATATCAACATTTAAATCATAACAAAAATGCAATAATTTAGCTCTTATCACATGCAATGGCAAGTAAAATCATAATTGATTCTAACCTAGCTAGTGTAGCAAATGTTTCATCAAAATTAATTTTTTCAACTAGTCTACCCTTGTTTTTAATCACAACATCATTTTCATGAGATTTATTTTTAAACACCCATTTAGTTCCTATGATGTTTTTGTCTTTAGGTCTAGGTACTAAAGTCTAAACATCATTCATAATGAATTGGGCTAACTTATCCTGCATGAAATTTATCCAGAATTCATCTTTTAAAGCTTCTTTAATATTTTTTGTTTCTATTTGAGAAACATAATAGAGATGAGTTATCTTACTTACTTGTCTTCTTCTTGTTCCCATGCTTACAGTGGGATCACCAATGATGTTTTCAATTGGGTGGGTTTTGGTTGTATGTGTTGCCTTTTGAATTTGAGTGTTAGGTATGATGAACTCATCATCCAATCCTGACTCTTAATCTACCTCATTATCTACCTTTTTAGTGTCAAGAGTTTTTTCAATCTGTTTTTTAGTTAGCAAGCTTGTTCTTGAAGTTTCAACTTTGTTATTAGTCATTGGAGTACTAGTACATGCATCATCTATAATAGCCTTGATGGACTCCATCATAATATTAGTTCTCAATTCGAGCACTCTAAAGGCATGACTTGTTAATAAGTAACCTAAAATTTTCCTTCATCACATCTAGAGTCAAATTTGCCTAGATTTTCACAATATCTAAGGATGTAACATTTACTTCCAAACATATGTAGAAGTTTAATATTAGGTTTATCACATTTCCATAACTTGTAGGTGTTTGGTTTGGACCTAGATGTAGGTAGACACGTTTTAATATGTAGCATGAAGTACTTATTTCCTTAGCCCAAAACGTCTTGAGTTGTATGTAGTAGTACTCTTGCTTCTCTTATAACACTTAATTCTTTTTTCTCTACTATCCCATTTTATTATGGGGTAATTTATGTTGAGAACTCATGAGCTATACCATACTATTTGAAAAATTAAACATATCTTGAGTTTTCAAATTCTTTTCCATGATTTGTCCATTGTCTTATTACATTGGCTATTCTAATGCCTGCTTGAATCTACACTTTAAGACAAAAAAACTAGTCAAAAGGATTAAATTTTTCATTTATAAATCCAGCTCATGTATAACGAGAAAAATCATAAACAATAATAATATATTTCTTGCCACCCAAACTATGAGTTCTCTTAGGACCCATAAGGCCAATATGAATTAACTCAAGTGTTCTACTTGTGTTAACTCCTTTGATTTTTTTATAAGAAGACTGAGTTTGTTTACCAAGTTGACATGGTCCACAAAAAGTTTTTTTTAGTTTTAAAAAGCATAGGTAGACCATGTATAATCTCCTTTTTTCTCAAGTTAATAAGATCTTTAAAATTGATATGTTCCTTCTTTTGATGCCATAATGAAATAGAATGATCATTAGCTAAATTACAAGTAGTAGTGAAAGGGCCTATATCAATACAGTAGAAACTATCCTGAGACCTAGTTCCTCTAGCCACATATTCATTTATGGATCTTTTATAATATAATGATTATTGGTAAATTGTACACTATAATTTGTCACAAATTTGATTGATACTTATCAGATTGGCTTTAATTCCATCAACATGCAACACATTATCTAACCTAGGCATACCATTAATCTGAATTTTACCTTGACTAATAATCCTTGATTTATTTCCATCACTAAAAGTAATTGTTCCTTCATTATATTTTCAAAAGTTTTGAAAATAGCACCATTACCAATCATATGTCTAGAACAACCACAATCAAAATATCAAGTAGTAGAAGATTCAGCTTTAAAAGCAGTATGGTCTGCACAACAATTTAAATTAGGTTTTTTTAATCCAAAATTTTCAAAGTTTTTGAAAGATATGCTTATTTCTAAAAACATGATCGTTGTTTCTTGAATAAGATGCATGCAAATTATCAGTAAATTATAGATTATCAAGAATCTACATCTAGGTTTAATATTTCAGTTTCTTCCATAGTTGTAACATATAGAAATAAACTTAGAAGTAGATGCAATTGATATGTGTGAATGGTAGGGATTAGAAGGTTTTACAAACATAGTTGAATTTGAGGAGATTGGTGTAGTATGCTTATCTATATATCCTATCACTCTCTTGTCTTCAAAAGGCTTTCTATAATCAAGAATCTTGTTCCACCTTTCAGCTTCCTTGAAGTGTTTTAGCTCTTGAACCAATTTTTCTTTATCAGCTACAAGCTTGTTATTTTCTTCTTTCTAACCTACAAGACTCAAATTCAAAGTATTATTTTGTTCTTAAAAAATATACATTTCTTCTTTTAAACTACTATTACTTTTTATAGTGCTAGCACCTTTAGAAAAAAATTCTTCAAAACTTTTTAACATTATAATAAAAAATAAGAGAGGATATTAATTCCTCAACATCCGAGCTATCACCTTAATAATAAGGTCCATAATAAGTTCATAGGCACATTAAGTGTATCTAGTGACTAGCTCTGATACTAAATGAAATTTTGTTTAGTTATAGATTTAATTATCTAGTCAGTGAGCGAATGTATGATAAATTAAAAAATTGTAAGTTTCCAAACAACTAATCAAATGTACATAAAGTAATGTAAAAATAAAAATATCTACACATGAGGTTTTTTGGTGGAAATGACTTAGGCCATACTAATGACCTAAGAGAAAAACCACTGGTCTACAGGACCACTTAACTATCTACTACAAAAAATAAGTATGTAGTTACAAGGCAAGGACTCATACTACCAACCCTGGTAATGCCTCCAAGTAACCTACTTACAAGCCGCAACTTTGATCATAGTCTCTACAAGATAGTCATTTTGGATTTGGAGTATCATTTTGATAAACTTGAGTCCCACGAATTAATTAAACCTGGACAACTAGCAACTCTAAAACAATCAATTTAGTCACAAATTCAATAAAGATAGCTTCTTTACATATTAATAATAATAAAAAATAATTATGATATGACATACACAATTATTTGATCCAACAATTCAAGAAAAATAAAGAATAAGCTATAAGAGCATATGATCAAAATATCATAAACTATTTAACCTTATGAATCAATAAAATACAACCACAAATATTTGATAGATTAACTAAATAAAGAAGCCTAATGAATTATGATCTTATATTTTCAAAATAAGATAGAGAATAAAAGATGAAGAGAATAAGCACAATAGCTTTTGTATGGTTGTTTCTAAAAGTGGGTTTTATAGAATATTTTGAAGCACATTAAGTTAAAGTGTAATTACCATATTGTCCATATAATGAGTTAAAACATGTTTAAGAATAAGGGAAATATGGTAAAAATCCCATCCAAATCATATTAGAAAAACACTTTAAAAAACTGAAAGTTGGCTACTCAATAGATCCATTCAAATGCTCGATTGATCGAATACATTGGTTGATTGATTGAACATCCACTTGATTATTACAAAATACATTTAACCAATATTTAAAAACAAATGGATTTATCCAATATATCCCTTGATCAACCTAGTCATATACTAAATTAGATTTATCATGTTTATTAATCGATTGATTCAATATACACTCAATCAATTGACTGGCTCAAATTCATATTTTTAATATTGTGTCTAATATGCAATTTAATGTGCATGGAAATAGAAATATACCTAATAAATGATCATTGAGGTGTGATAGTTTCTATAACCTGAAATATTCTTCTAAGAGACATCTAGAAACTAAAATTACAATTAAATTTTTTTGTTTCATGAATATCGCCAATACGTTAACATAAACCTAACATTATCAAAAAAGGCATCGATCTAATGAAAATCCTCAACATAGAGTAGCAAATTTGGTTGATGAATTCCAACATTCTGATGATGAACATGCCCTTCTCTCCTTGGAAGAACTAGAGGAAGCTGAATCTTTGCTGGGAAACCAAGTTAAAAAGGTTCTACATTCTATTATGGAAAAAAGGTCTTATTTTCACCTAAACATCTTATTTTATCCCAATGCCATTTTCTCTTTAGAACTAGATGTAAAATGAAAAAAAAGTCTGTGACATAATTATTGATATTGGAAGCACTGAAAACATAGTGTCCAATGCACGAATGAAGACTTTGGGATTAAGCACCAGCCAATACCCCAACCCTTACAAAATAGGTTGGATCAAGATAGGCAATGAAGTGAAAGTTCAAGAGATATGTAGGGTTTCCTTTCTCTATTGGAAAATTATATATTTATGAGGTACATTGTGACATGGTGGTTATGGATGCGTGCCAAAATTTTCTTGGTAATATGATGTCGACTCAATGCACAAAGGTAGGCAAAATATATATATTTTCACCTATAAAGGTAATGAGATAGCTCTCTTTCCTGCATATGAAGTACCTTTGTCACTTAAGAATGTTCTTGGTAAGCAAAAGACCCTTCTTAAAACCATAACCAGTGAGTTTGATCAATAGGTGAAACAAGCTAATATTGTATTTGCATTGATGGTCATGGAACAATATGAAACTTCTTATGTAGAAATTGTTTTACCACCTCAACATTTGTTATAAGCTTTCAAGGATCTATCTCCAATAGAATTACCAAGTGAATTACCTCATTTAAGGAATGTCCAATATCAAATAGATTTCATTCCAAGGAGTATTCTATCAAATCTACCACATTATATGATAAGCCTAACAGATTATTCCATACTACAAAAGTGTATGGAAAATTTGTTAAGAAAAAACCTAGGTATAAGAAATTAAGAGTCCTTATTCAGTTCTTGTCATGTTAGTTCCTAAGAATGATGGAACAATAATAATGTGTGTTGATAGTAGAGTTGTCAAAAAAGATAATAATCAAGTATATGTCATGCCTTGAAAATTGGGTACGTGAGATAGGAAAGGGTGTAAATTTTTAAATTATATTTCAAAATATTTAGGAGATTTAGTTAATATAATTTAAATTCAATTTGGGATGTCCCTATTTAAAAACATAATTTAACCAAAGTAAAAAAAATCACAAAATATATGTATAAAAGGGTTCATTTTAGAACATATCTCAGCATTTTCTCCAAAAACACGATACAAAATGAATTACACAAATGAACCTAATGTTTTCTTATTTTTCTTTGTCTTTGAGTCATACACCACTTTAACAAACTCTAATATGGAGTTAACGGGAAAATAGGGTAAGCTCCACGTATCTCATTAGAAGTCTACTATAATGTATATATTTATAACAAATAAGTATTCATGATGCATGTTATATATTAAAACAATTTATGAATGTAAGTAATCCCTATTAGTATACAGTATGGGGAGATTTCAGTTAGAAAACCTTGGGATACTTGTACCTCCTTGCTTCAAGGGTGTACATTTCTGGTATCCCAATGCATGCTTGTACAATATAAAATATTCTATGTATTATAAATCTAATGCATGAAATGCAACCTCATATGTATTGGTCATCCCAATACATGGGTGCATGCATGGTCAAACTTGGAAATGTGTGTGGGTCCACCTCTGAATCCATGTAATCACAATATGTATGGATTATGTATCAATCAAATCAATATCATATGAGCCCCCGTCTATGGGTAGTTGACTCCAAAGTACGATACAATCCAACTCTGAGGCCTATATGTAGTCAACAAATCTATAATAGAAGGCAAATTACAAACACAATGAAGGGTCCAACCTAGAGGCCCGTATGCAAGCAACAATCCACAGTTACCAATCCAAGACCACTACAATCCACAGTCAAGAATAAGAGGCACCATAGATAGAAAAACTATGAGAATAATGTGTATGCGATGCGTACATATAGTTTATCAAATACAGTCTGTTGTAACCAATAGCCTATTGGTACCATACTCCATAAGAAAACATGTAGGTGTACTCCCCATGTAAAAAACCATTCATGTGATGCATGTATAGAATTCTATAATTCCATATCATATTTTCAATGCTTATTTCATATCAACATTTGATACTTATTTTATATACAATTTTTTTCCGATATATATACATTAATATATTTATAATGAATATCTCATTTTTAAACAACATTTATAACATTGCTAATAAAATCATTGCATTCAATTTTTCACTTTTATTCATAACATATGATGTATGAAATTCCATTTAAAAAGAAAATGTGTGAATTTAAAAAGTTAGAGTAAGAACCCTTACCTCGAATCCTTGACCTAAACACTTAGATATTTATCCCTAAACCATGCCTCAAAATGTACCGATAACATGAACACTTTGGGGAGAAAAAGATTTTTGAGGGAAGGAGTGAAGGGAAAATGGCTATGTGAAAATAGGTAGAACTTTCCCACTTTTTATAGGAATTTCATGGAGCTAGTCATCAAGCTCGCCATTGGTAGTGGAGAGGTGGTAGGGATTTTCCAATTTTTCTCGTTCGATAAGATATTTCACATAAAACTTTTCCGATACATCCCTATACTATAAAATATTATTTATAATTTCATTTTGGATACTTTAATTATTTATGAACTTATCACAATTCTTACAGAAACTACAACTAATATACTGCATCACCAATTCTCTTTATAATTTTGAATGGTCTGATATAGAAGAGTGTTAACTTTCCTTTTATTCCAAAACTAGTTACTTCTATCTTAGGTTGAACAATGAGAAAAATGTCATCATTCATTTCAAATTTCAATGATCGTCACCCATGATCAGAATAACTCTTGTATTTTCTTTAAGCTGTACGAAGTTTGTCTTATGCAATGCGAATCTTTTTAGTTGTTTCTTCAATAAGATCAGTTCTCATCATATTAAAATATTCATGTTCCGTTCAGCACAATAGAGATCTATATGGTCATCCATACAAGGCTTCATAAAAAGCCATCCCAATGCTGGCATGATAGCTATTATTGTAGGAAAAATCAATTAATGGTAAGTGTTCACTCCAATTTCCCTTGAATTCCATAGTATAGGCTCATGACATATCTTTTTACAACTAAATAACCATTTCGAATTGTCCATTTATTTTACGTGCTATACAAAAACTCTACACTCAAAGCCTTTTACACACATCTCTATAATCGTTCAATAAACTTTGGATCTCTATTTGATAAAATTGACTTTGGGAGGCCATACAATCGTACTATCTCTCAAATGTACAACTTACTCAAAGTATTCATCGAGTATCAAGTTTTGACTAGAATGAAATGAGAAGACTTCATAAGACAATTAAAAATTACTCATATGTAATCATGATGAGTGCTCAAAAAGCACTAAAATTACCATGATTTTATGCTCATTAATTGATTAAGAATATATATATTTATATAATTTGTCTTTTTCGGAATCACGGGTATTTTTATTGTTTTTCAGGTATTTTGGCTTAAAAACGCAATTTAAAGACTCAAAGAGGAATACTTGAAGCAATACATCCCAAAAATATCAATAAATAAATGGGAAAAGGTCAACAAATATGGAAAAACTGGACAAAATGGGTCGAAAAGGTCAAAAATGTCAAAAACAAGAAAAACGCGCCGCCGCGCCGCCCAGCCGCCGCGTCGGCCTGAAGACTCGCCCAAACTGCGCAGCGGAGTCTGCATTGTTCGGCGCAGCGAAGACTCGCCGCTGGTTCTTGTTCATGCGCGCAAAGATCGCTTGTGAGTTACTTGTTCATGCACGCGCGGCTAGCGCGGGGTTGCATTTCTGCGCAGCCTTGCGCGGGTGTTCTGTACGCAAGGCGCTAACGCTGCTGGTTATTCTGTTCAACAGCGCGGCACGCGGGTTCTTGTTCATGCACGCAAAGATCGCACACTTGCACGCGAGATGCATTCATGCGCGGGCTAACGCGCTGGGTTATCGCTGACCCACGCGGCGCCAGCTACCAGCCCTAGCGCGCCCAGCTGCGTTTTCACCCCATTTTTCCGCGTGCGGCGGCCACTGTACGGCGTCATGCGACGTCATTGATGACCTCAAAGATGTCCATTACACGTTTTTAATTTTTTAATATTTTTTTAAACATTTTTTTACTCATTTTTTCTCTCCATCCTCACCTATAAATACCCCCCTTCCATTCACTTCAAAACACAACTAAAAACACCTTCAAAACTCACTTCTCTCTTCTTTCTTTCTCTCCATTTCTTAGTTTTTAGTTTTTTTTAGTTTTTCTTATGTTTTAGCTAGTTTCTCTTAGATTTAGAGTTCTTCCCTTTTTGGGAAGAACTAGTTATGTTTTTGTAATAATTTAGATTTTTGATTCAATAAATGGAAGTGCAAATTCCGCTTGGAGGTTTTCTAGCAACGGGAATAGCGTCGAAGTTCTGTAAGGATATTATTTTCTTTTCGAGTTATTTTTATGCTTCATTCTTACATGTTATATTTAATTTGTCTGTGATTAAATTTAAGCGTGCTATTTCTGTTTATAATCATGATATAATAATAACGTTGTTATGTACGAAATATTAAATAAGGTGAAAATTTCTAAAATGAATTGATTTTATTTTTATTCAAGATTTTATATTAAGAATGTTAGAAAGAAATATATTATTTTTCATTACAAACTTAAATCCGAAAATTAGATTTTAAGGTTTAGTTATCGGTCGATTTAGAGTAGTGCTCTTTTATTTGATGGTACAATCATAGGTAGTTAGGTGAAGCTCTATTTCAAAAGGTTTTATAAGAATTATTATCTGAAAATGTATTGACAACATGATTTCAGTAGTAGTTTTAAAACTTGAAAGTAACTACTCGGATAACTAAATTCTTTCGTTTAATTTGGACACCTTGAATCAAGGTAAAAGTGTCTAACCCCCAAAGGTGGCATTTAAATAGGTTCATTTTCAATCTCTTAGAAAAAGGAATTAATTTAATTAACCAAATTAGTTATCAACCCCACTTGTAGGTGTTAATTAATTTGTTTAGTTAACAAAGAATATCTAACCCGCCCAAAGGTGGTATTCATACAAAAAGGAGAATCAATAAATATCAATTCATATCTTTAATAACCTAGATAATACGAGCAAGCATAATTAACTTAGTTATTATATCCATAAATACTCCACTATTTATAAAAGATAAAATTTGCATGAATGTTTATTGAATCAATGTTTAATTTTCTGTTATTAGATTAAAAACACAAAACCCCAAAAATATGTGACGGAGATGTTTAGGATTTAATTTCGTTTTTAAAAGTTTGAATAATAAATTAAAAACCACATACATTCTTTCCTTAGATCGACCTTGGGAGTATACTTATCATTTTCTACGAAATGATTCGTGCACTTGCGAGAGTTTTATAAATATAAAACCAAAGTATTGGTAGGATTGGCGATGCCGGTTTTCGTTCATCAAGTTTTTGTTCATCAAAGTATTTGGCGATCACGATTCTGCTTATCAAGTTTTTGATGAAAAAGTATATTTTTTTATTTTTAATTTTTTTTTTATTTTTAAATTGTTAAAACTTTTTTTTTTTAATTAAGCATGGTAACTTTTCAAATCATGACCTTGAGAAGTACATGATAATCCTTGTACAAAGTCCATGGTTTTATCTTCCCATTTCCATTCTAGTATTAGGAGTGGCTGAAGTAGTCCCACGGGTACTTGTGCTATGCCTTCACTTGTTGACATATCATGCAATTGGTCATGAACTATACAACATCTTTCTTCATTCCTTTGTCTCAAATTGAGATCTTTTCTAGGGAAAAGATATTTGAGATTTTTGTGGTCTAAGAATATTTGGAATTTGGAACTATAGAGGTTACATCTGCACATTTTCAGAGTAAAGACCAATGCTTCTACCTAAAATTCATGTGTTGGGTAGTTTCACTCGTGTACTTAAGTTGTCATAATTCATAGGAAACTACTCGTTCATTTTTCATTAAGACACACCGAAGTCCTTGTAGTGAAGTATCCATGAAAACAACATAAGTTTTCATACTATCTGACACGGTAAGGATTGTTGCAGTTGAAAGTCCTATCTTTACCTCTTGAAATGACTTTTCATAAGCTTTATCCCAAAAGAATCTGATTTCATTTCAAGTAAGCTTTGTCAATGATGTAGCAATCTTTGAGAAGTCTTGCATAAAATATTAGTATCATCCAGCTAGTCCAAGAATACTTTGAACTTCATTCACATTTCTTGGTTGATTCCAGCTCAAAACTGCTTCAATCTTGAAAGTATCCACTGTAATTCCTCTTCTAGATATGACATGTTTGAGTAATTTGACTTCGATATGCCAGAAGTCACACTTCTCAAACTTTGCATACAATTGATGCTCCTTTAGAGTTTGAAAGGTGATTATGAGATGTTAATCATAGGTCCTTGAATAAATCAATATATTGTCAAGAAATACAACGATAAATTGATCTAAATAAGGTCGAAATACCCAGTTCATTAAATCCATAAAAGTATCACAGTTATTAGTTAGACCAAACTACATAACATGAAATTAAAAATTCCCATACCATGTATGGAAGATCATTTTAAGTACATCTGACTCTCTAACCATTAGTTGGTGATATCTCCATCTAAGATTAATCTTTAAGAAGAAGCTTGCTCCTCTGAGTTGGTTAAAAAATTCATCAATTCGAAGTAACATATACTTATTTTTTATGGCTAACATGTTCAACTAATGATAATCAATGCAAAGTCTGAAACTTCCATCCTTCTTTTTGATAAAAAGTATGGGTGCTTTTTAAGGTGATGAACTTGGTTGAATGAATCTTTTTTTCCAATAACTTGTCCAACTGCTTCTTTAGTTCTTCTTCTCTATGGGTGCCATATAATAAGAAACAATTGATATTGGTATATTTTTTTTATATAAATCAATCAAAAAATCAATCTCTTAGGCTAGAGAAAGTCCAAGTAATTCTTCCAAAAATACATCCTAGTATTTTTTTACCATTGTTATTCATGCTAAGCTTCTTCTCAAAGTTATTTACAATGGCTAGTTACTTGGTTAGATAGTCTATTCCTAAAATGATATCAAAATAACTCATATTAAGTATAATGAGGTCAACTAGGAATTTGTGACCATTAAAGTCGATCAAAATATTCTTACAAATATACGAGACATTAGAAGAGACTTCAAGTGGAGTGTTCAAAGTAAGGGGATTTCAATAGCTTCATATTCAAGTTTTAACATTTAAGTACAAGTTAAAGAAATGAATGAATGAGTATCACGAGTATCAAAAATAATTCATACCCAAGAGTGATATAATAGAATTGTACTTTCCACCACATCATTGATTTTGGGTTCCTTTTGTCTGCCACCATAGAGTGACTTTTTGAGCAAACACATCTTTTGAGGAAGGCGTTACTGACATCAACAAAGCTAAGGCATAACTCATGTAAATATGCTCTTCAACATCACCATTTAGGAAGCCGTTACTGACATCAATTTGTTTAATTTCCTAACCAAAAAATAAAGTAATTAAGAGCATAATGGACAAAAGTAAGTTTAACCACATGCTGAAACAAACTAGGTTTTTATAAGTAACCCTAAGCAGCAAGATAAGTTTTGTATTTTTCTATAGAACCAGAAGGATTTTCTTTTGTATGATATACCCATAGATTACCTATAGCCTTGGCATCAGTAGGAGGATCAACCAAAACTCAAGTCCAATTTTTAAGCAAATTTTCATATTCACATTCCACGGCAGATTTCCATTTTGACACTTTAATTTATATTTAAACGATTTGGGAGAAACAAGTTGGAAAAAAGAAGCAACAAGAGCTAAAGGTAGAGCTAGTAACAAAGCCTCTAAGTAAATTTCAAGTAGATTTGAAATAAAAGATGAGTGAGAAGAATAAGGTTGAGATTGAGGAGTTACATGTAACAAAGATGACTTCACTAGGCTTTTCAAGTGGTGTAGGACATCCAAATAAGCATAGGTCATCCCATTTATTAATGAGCCAAGCTTGTGACATAAATTTAAGGTTTTTAATAGGACGACCTGTGTTTATAAGGGGATAGGCCTGTGTTAGCCCTTTAGTTACAAATTTTAAAATTAAATTAATAATGGAAATTAAAGGAACATGAAGCAATAAAAAATTAGGTTTCTCTCACTCTTCAACTCTATACACGACCTAGCAACTATATTGCTAAAGACCCAACCATCGCATTGTTGATGACCCCACCACTAATGATGGCATAGTCATTGTCATGATGCAACCATCATTGACACATGACTATTAGGTCTCAAATCATAAGGTATTAAACTATTTCAGACCATATTTCTTGTTTCCTTTTTAACTTGCTACTGCTTCTTTTTTAAGTATGGCTTTTCAAAAATATATTCTTATTTTTTCAAGTATATGCTTCTTTTTTGTGTTTTAAATGAGTGTATATATTGGGTTTCTTGAGGGATGGAATATGATAGTTTCATTGTAGTATTTGATCTATAACTAGGTATTGTGCGCTTTGCATGTGAAAACTGTAACCGATCCGTCCGTTCTCCAATTTTCAATTGTCAATCCATTTTTCTTTAACTAACCATTCAAGTGTGGTGATAACTGTATTTTATATAGTTATTTTCATCAAAATTAGTAATGATAAATGCTATGTTCGTTTAATATTTATTAATTTTTGTTAAATAAATTAATATTTTCCTTTTATTTGCTAAAAATACATTTTTAATAAAATTAAATAATTTGTATCGAAAATGTACTTAATTTCATATTTTTTTGTCCACAAATATAATTTCAAATAGTATAGTTCTTAATTACAATTTATAAAAATTGAAAATATAATTTAAATTAAATTTGGGCTTAATTATAATTATTAAAAGTTTAAAAATTTAATTTAAAATTAGTAAAGGGCTAAACTGTAATTTAAGAAAGTTTAAAATGTAATTTGAAATATATTTGTGGGTGAAAATATAATTAATAAAAGTTTAATTTTCGCGCAGGGGAGATGAAGTCCACGCGCAAGATCACACTCGCCAAACGTGGACCGTCCGATCAAAGGATCAATGGCTCAGATTCGCGCGTGTCCATCAAACCCGACCAAGGAGATTGGGGACAGAGATATTCATTTTGCGCATGCTGGCGTGCCAGTGGGCCCCACGTGTCGCACATGCCGGCGTTAGAGTGGGACCCATATGTCGGCTGCGCAGATTCCCCCGAGGCGATCGTTGACCGTTGGATCAGATCGACGGTCCAGATTGAAGCGCGTCCATCTAAGCTGTCGCGCACCGAGCCGCTCGTGTAAAAATCCTGTGTGACGCGGATTATGGTAGCAGCGTGCATCCTCAGTATTTACAGAATAAGAATTTACCACGTGTCCCACAAATATTTAAGCTAATCAAAGTCTGACACGTGGCTATTTACAATGCGCGCGACCACGCTGGATCACGCCCCGTTTCCAGCCGTTGCCTCACTTTTTCGGCGCCCCAATCCTGTGCGCCGTTCCTACGTGCAACCGGTTTGTGCACCCAATGATGTGCTGCCACGTGGCCATAGGGAATCTTTCAGCGAATTAGAAAGCGACACGTGGCAGCGTGGGAGAAAAAAAAAAGCAGAAACGGCGCCTGTCTACGCGTGATTTTTGTTTTTCGATAAAAATTATTACGCGTTTTCGATAAAAAAATAAAATAAAAATGTAATATTTTAGATGTATTTTTTTAGCTATAAATAGGAGATAGTTTTTTAGTTGTAAAAGAGTTTTTTTTGGTTTAGAATTTGTGTGTTGTTTGGCTTTTGTTGTGTTCTACGTGTGCCAAATATTTTCGTTTCTTGATGTTTTAATTTTCCTTATTCTTCATCTTATTTTTCTGAATCTGCTGTAATTTTAATTTTTAATTAATGAAGTAATTTAATTTTTCTAGGGTTGCATTTGATCTAAATTTATGAAGCTTTAATTTTAATTTTTTTTTATAGATTTATAAGACGTTCGATTTGTTCGTTCTATTTTGTGCTTAATACTTTTTGATTATTTACGAATTTTATCAAAACGATTTGTGGCATAAAAATAAACTTGAGAAAGGCATTTTTGTGTATATTGCTCGTAAATAGAATGACATGTATGATGAAGGATAGGAATATACCCTAATTGTATGTGTGGCCATTTGAAAACTTAGAACTTAATGAATCTTGGTGAATTTAGTTCTCATAGAGATATAGTGAATTAATTTAACGAGGTGTGTTTATACGGAGCTCGGAAAAGATGTATGAATAAAAAAGAAGTTTTCGGTTGAAAAATTAAATGTACAAAAAAATATAAATCCAAAGAAAATAAAATGATTGGAGTGGATTAGTTTGGTGAAAAATTGCAATCCTAGAGTTCTCTTATTTTATTTTTAAACATTTTCTTAATTAACGATTGTTTTGGATAAAATCAGAGAGATACAATTTTAGTACTCAACAAACTATAGTAACAAATCCTCGTGGGAACGATACTCTACTTACAAATCTTTATTACTTGTGATCGTGTATACTTGCACATTTTTCTGTGTGTTGCAAAACACACAACAAGTGGTCCAAATGTTTCTACCATTGAAGATTCATAACTCATCGGTTATGGTTGAAAGCTGGTAATGGTGCCAATGCTTTGATGGGAAGCACAACTATAAAATTGGTGTTATGGTCCCTAAGCTCAACACATAATTCCAGTGCAATACAACATATATTTGAGTGTTGTTAAGAGCTTAGAAGTTCCTAACACATAGAGCAAATCAATTTTGATTAGTTTGAAGCTTTAAGAACAATTTCAATGGTTTGAGGTAAGATCTTTGCTTTACTTGTTTTCGATCCTTTCAGTTTGTTTATTCCACATTTGGGTCAATTGATTTGTGATTACATTTGGTATCAGAGCTTATATTACCTTTGTCTTGATCAGTTTAGAATTTTCTCTATTTTGTTATGTTTCACCGAGCACCTTGAAATTGGATTTTTTCAAACCTCGTTTTTGATGGATATGGCAATTATAAATGATTTCATTATTGATTTTCCAATGATTCTTTGAATTGAAACGTGAAAAACCATGAAGAAAATCGTTCTAATTTATTATTTGCATTCATTGGAATATATTAATTAACTTTTTATTTAAAATGATGTTTTTTATTCAAATTGAGACCATGAATAACTTGGAAATTCAATTCTAAGAATTTTGACAAAAATAAAGATGAATTTCGTTACCGGAATCACGATATATGGACAAGAATTTATTTGGATCATAACCAGGTCGGGTCGACCCAATTAGAGGTTGAAAAAGACTTGCAAGAGGAAAAAAAGGGTGTTGTTCATGGGACTCGATCCTGGGTCTCTTGGGTAAGAGGTAAGCGTCATTTGGGCTTCAGTGTATTTCATAATATGTACAAGGCTTATTATTATATGCATTTAGAATTTAATTGTTATAAAAAAACAAATTTTTTTTGCTAGGAATTGAACTCAAATCTCTCGCATGAACGCTTAGCGCCCTCACCCTGATTTCTAATAATTTTATATACTAAATGCTTTTTATATATATATTTAGAATATGTTTTTTTTATTTATTTATTGAATTAAAAAATACAATTTTAATGTGATTAATTTATTTAACTTATGTTTGTCATGTGTAAAGTATTTGATAACATTTATTTAAATAATTTTGGCACATAAAAATTTATTTATGATTAAATACATTATGCTTAAATTATTTGTTTATTTATTTATATATATAAATTATGCATATGAAATTTGGTTAAATAATTTATGCATAATGTAATTAATATTTAATGGCTCTTCATGAATTTAATTTTTACTTATATTATTTATTTTTCTTGTATAATTTATTTTCATATCTTTATACATGCAATCTTTAGATAGATAATATTTGTACATTTAGAATTATATTAAAATTGCTTATGATTTTATGCAATAATTGAGCCTAAGGATTTAGTTAATGTATAAGTGATTCATATAATTTAATTAATTAGGGAGTAGTCACAACATATTTAATTAATTAAAATTATAACAAGGTTTATTTAGGATCACATTTAGAAAAAATAAATATTAATTGTTATATAATAAATCTTGTCCTACAGAAATTTTTATTATATTTAGTGTGATTAATTAGGATAGAATATCAAATTATATTTTCTAATTTACCCAAAGGGATTAAGAAAAGGAATATAATTTGATAGCTTTATCGTAAAGTTAAGATGAATATAATTGAATTAGAACTTTAGCCCACAGACAAGTTTTATGTCACTAGATTCATATTTTTCAGGATTTACATTGGTAAAGAATGACTTTAATTTAGGTCTCAAATTTTAATAAGCATATAATCTTTAATTGCAACTTTACAACCTATGAATTTCTCTGATATTCGTTGTTACATTCTTGAATTGGAAGGGGATAATTATAAAGTTTGGAAGGAAAGAATTCTCCTTCATCTAGGGTGGATAGATATTGACTATGCTATCAGGAAAAATGAACCACCTAAAATTACTGAAATCAACACCCCAACGAATATCACACTTTATGTACAATGTGAACGATCTAATTGCCTTAGCATAATGTTCATTAAGATAAAGATCTCTGTTGGTATTCGTGGTTCTATTGATCATCATAACAATGTTCGAGACCTACTAAAATGCATTGATGATGAATTCATCACTTTAGTTAAAGGTACCCACATCATCTCAAAAGATCAAGGATAAAGGGAAAAAAGAAGAAATTTTGGCAATTAAGAAGAAATTTCCTCAATAGGGACACCTCAAATACAAATTTCCTCAAATCAACATCAGATAATAAGGAGGAGGATTGTATTCTAATTTTAGTTATCGAGCATCAAATACTAGAAGAAATTTTCAAGGGTCAAGTCAATAAATTGGTTGGCAACACCAACAAAATTTTCAACAACCAAGATGATCTTTCCAAGAATAATCCTATAAATCATATCAACCTCCTCAACAGTCTTTCCAATAAACTTCTAGTATGACACAAAAATTTTAATGTCAACCATCTAATCATGGAAAGGACATGGGTAAGGACATTGCCACCCAAGAACAAGGATCACAAGATCAAGCTTTTGCAATAGCTCCTGGTTTCAAAATTGAAACATATACTATTTTAAGTATGGTTTTCTTGATACCAAGAGTGACACTAGTATTTTGATAAGAAGAGAACATGTACATATGCTATGGGTTTTGGTTTATGTCGATGATGTAGTGTTTATTGGTTCTTTTGCCAAACAACTTCAACAATTTGTTAATGGCATGTATGGACAATTTTCCTTGAAAGACATGGGTGATCTCAGTTTCTTTCTTGGAATTACATTGCATTCTTATATCAAAGGCTACATATAAGCCAAGAAAAATATGTTTAGGAGCTTCTCAATAAGTTTGGTATGTCCACTTCTAAGCCTATAACCAGTCAAATGGTTTCAAAGGGAGTATTGCATAAAAATGATGGTATTATTCTTAAGGATACTTCCTCTTACAAGAGTCTACTAGGCGCCCTATAGTATTGTGTAGCCATTAGACCAAAACTTAGCTATACTATGGGAATGTTGTGCCAATTCATAAGTGCAACAACTAATATGCATATATAGGCTACCTACTTGTTTTGAGGAATTTGAAAAGCATTATTAGGAATGGATTGATGCTAATGAAACAAAATGAGCATAGTATGATATGATTTATAGATACAGACTAGGCTAGCTATTATAATGATAGAAGAAGTATGAGTTGGTTGGTGATCTTCTAAATAAAGAGTTATTTCACAATCATCAGTTAAATCTAAATATAGAGCACTAGTAGGTGGAGTTGTAGATAAAACCTTTGGCAGAACTTTCATTATTAGATCTAGAAGCAAACTCATAGTTGTTAGTAAATCATAAGTTTGAGACGGAGTATTGAAGCTAATAGTTGTGAGGTCCACCCATGTGATTTAGTTAAGACACCACATATGCTGTTAATATTTTGTTACTAACAGAATAGAGAGAGATAGTGCTTCATAGTGAATGTAGATA
Source organism: Hippophae rhamnoides (assembly GCA_033030585.1). NCBI lineage: Eukaryota > Viridiplantae > Streptophyta > Magnoliopsida > Rosales > Elaeagnaceae > Hippophae > Hippophae rhamnoides. Next base: position 42,224,772 of record CM065436.1, on the reverse strand, counting down.
AATACAGTTGCATCTCAATTAATGAAACTCAAGAATACTAGCATACTGTAGCTAGGGGCTACTTAAGATACTCTTTGTCCACAAATAGTGGTCCATGTAACAATCAACAATCAAACGAATTAGGTCCTCAACACCCCTTTTTTGGACCTCAAGGATTGTGTGATCTAACACCTCAAGCATTTCTTACCTCTACCTTACATCAGTCTATAACTCCTCAACAATTGTTCATAGACACAAATGGGACACATCACCTCATTTCTAATTAAGGAATGCTACAATAATCTAGTCCTTATGGAGGTGAGGCATCTCTTATACTAGGTAATGGTGCTACTATTTCAATATCATACATTGGTCATAATCATTCAACATGCGAGTATCATGCACTAAAATTGCAAAGTTTATTGTGTGTAACTTGAGAAGAATTTCATTCCCGTTAAGGAATTATATGAAGACAATAATGTTTCTATTTAGTTCTTGTAGCAACATTGGACCTAATGGATCCTTATGGCACGATCACATAGGACATCCATATTTACCTGTTATGCAACATATTGTACATAATATGAATAAGGTACTAAAACCAAATACTATTCCAAATATGTATAATGCTTGCCAATTAGGAAAGTCATATAGACTGCATGTGATTAATGTTTGTGTTAGATCACACAATCCTTTTGATATTATACATGTGATTTATGGGGACCCTCACTAGTTAATTCAATTTAAAATATGAGACGCTTTATGTTATTTGTTAATGACTATACAAGGTTTACATGGATTTACATTCTTAGCAATAAAGGTGATCGACATAAATTATATGCAATGAATATGCAAGTATACGTATCGTAATAAGTAATATAATGATAAAAAAGATTGTTCCCATGAAGGCTTTATTATTAGAATCTAATTTTAAAAATAAAAAATAAAACTCAATTTTTTTGTGTGTTTTTATGTTTTAAGAAACCAAAATTAAAAGAACTAAAAACAAATAGCAATAATTAATTAAATCAGATTTGGCAATTAAGAAGATATATGAGAAAATATCTAGGAATACTTAAACCCCCAATTTTTTAAACACGTGAATCACTAAAATCCCCCCCAATATAATTATCAATCAATTATATGTTCAATTGAATCTAACCTTATATGTATTCCTCTTTTAAGTAAATTACACACCATATAGTAATTAACCTAATCACACTCTCATTCCAATTAAATTACATACTACTCATTAAGTTCATTAATTATGAATCACATACAGAAGAATCATACATCTCTACCTAGAAACTATGTATGTTATTTAATCAAGACAAATAACTAAATAATTCTCTCAAATTTATTTCACTATCTCTATAGATTTATTGTTGACCAAACAATTAATAGCATAAAAATTAGATTAAATAATATAATCAAATTGAAATCATAATTGTGATAAAATATTAAATCATCACATGTTGAAAATTGGGTTCATAAGATCCTTAGATTAATAAATTAAATAGACATAATTTTGTTCATAAAGCTCATATTTTTCATAAAGAAAGACATAAAAACTGATAAAGAAAGGAGGAGAAAATGAAATACAATCAATCTCTTGAATTATAGTATCAATCTTCTCTTGAATCTCCCTCAAAATTTTACCTCCTTTTGCATTTTTCTGTATTTTTCTCTCTTTATTGCTCCAAAAATTGATAAAGAATTTATATTATTTTGTCTTCAAGGTTTATAGGGCAATTAGGGGTTAAATTAGGCTCAAGTGGAATCTGGACCATCAAATTAGCTTCAAATTAAGGGCTGAGATGAATTAATAGCGTTGGTAAATAGAAAAGTGACACGTGGAAAAGGAGAAAGACAGATCCAATCAACACGTGACGCGCGACACAATTGAATGGTCGTGGTCAGCTTGTGCTAAGTCATTACCACATGGAAAGATTTGATTCGCAGACGAGGATTGTATGGCATGCCGATGGAACGAATGGATGAATCATGTGATGACGCATAATGAGATTGTTGACCGTGCAGTGATACTTGAAACAAATGCCATATTGATACATGATTGGTCCTTTTCGCTTATGTGTCATCCACATGTCGTACCTGTTCAACTCCCATGCTTTTGTGGTATCAACATGGCATCTTCTAATTGGTCTTGCATTTAAAAATTCATAAAAAATCCAAAACAATTTTTGAAAATTCTCAAAAATTATATTTTCACCCCTTTTTCACTAGAAAGTTCATATTTTAATATTTTTAACCCCAAAAATATCACTTATTAAATAAAACGAGCAACTATTACATATACAAGTGTCCTGATGACTCTATTTTCATAGAGTCATCACACCCATAAACTTAACTATTTGATTGTCCTCAAGTAAAGGCAAGTCAAACTAAATAAAATGACATGAGTAATATATTCATAAATATATATCTATTAATACATGCATATTTAGCGAAAACTATCTCGCTCAAAAGTCGTATAATTTTATGACAAAGAGATTCACATATTCATCCATCAACTTTATATCAATACAAGGATATGCAAGATTTTTGAGAAATTGATTTGTGAGTCTGTTGCACATGATGTCATCCATTGCACTCATGAAATCAACCTATATGAGCATGCTAATCAATCTAATCTTAGAATAAGTCTTATAAGTCTATTTTTCACATATCTCTCAATTAATATAAATATGCACTTATCTAAAGATCAATAAGGGATTTTCATCCCTGTAATATAAGGCTTAGATGGGGGTCGATAAATGAATACATTTATGATCTTCCCATACTTTAACTTTCTTTTTATTCATCATGCACTTTTTAACTACAATTGAGCTTTTACTTGATATTTTAGTGCACCTTATCTTATCATTCTTTTCATATTCTTTTATTCCACATCTTTTTTTTTGTAACTTCACGATACTCACAAACTTTTTTTCATTTTTATTTTCTTTTTATTTTCAAGATTATGCTTGGCCTTAGCTAGCATACTGAAGTTTGAATAAAATCATTTAACATCAATGCATGCCCTTTGTATTTGTGTATTCTGAGAGAATCAAGTAATGGCACCAAAGATTCCTTGTTATGAAAGATAACTGAGAAAGGGTGACAATTAAGGAATTGAACACCACTTCCAATGGGTAAAGATTGGTTCCGACGAGGAAACGTTGCATGGAATGACTTAAAATCAAGCTTCAATACATATTTATCATTGACATGTACATCAACAAATTCTTCTTTGAATTTATGATATTCAGTGTCATTCAATTGTTCCATGCTAAGCTTAAAGATATTAGCATGAATGTATTCCCAAATGTCGAGTCTTGGACAAACATCAATTGCCACAAATGGAGGCAAAATAATAGTTTCTTGTGCAAACTTGATATTTTTGCTAAACGGACCATCGTTGAGCTTTTATGCCTCCTTGCTACCAGTTATATTCTCAAGTTCATCGATCAAGTTATGCGGTTGCAAAATCCTTTTTTCTTGCTCTACATTTCTAGAGAGGAAAGGAGTAAGTTCGTTACGATGAGCAGAAAGCATATCTTTAGCATGTTTTCTATTGCTCTCTCTTGACTCGTGGTTTCGACCATTCAAAGACTGACTTCCATAGTGATCGCCTACATTTTCTAAAGGAGAGTCTTGTATATGTATCAAGACATCTGAGATTCTATTGAGGGTTTCCTCAAGCTGATGTAGCTTACCATCGATTCTCAATTCTAGTCGTGTGAAGCTGTTTTGCAAGCCTCCCAAACTTGCTCTTAGATTCTCAATTCGTTATTGGTTTGTTGTCATTTGATTCTTGCTCTGAAACCAATTGATAGGTCCCAATCAGAGAAGATTAAAAGGGGATTAAGAAGGGTGTTTTTGGTTATAATTTTTCTGCCCTTTTCTTTCTATTCATCCTCCTTCAATACATACAAAAGAAAAACCAAAATAACACAGCTTAAGAGGAAGCAGACACATGGAATGCAGTGGACACTTGACATGACATACATGATGCAATGACACTTGTTTTCAACATGGAATGCAGTGGATGAATGCAACTTCGCACAAGCAACAGCTGCAGTAGACATTATTCTCAGCGTAATAGGTTGCATGGTGGATCGCATGATGGCTGGTAGTTATAGAAGTACTTGGGATTCTTTCAGCGTAACATGATGATAACATATAAGATGTTTAGAGACCGTACTATTTAGTTTTGACAACTTTACTATGAAAAACATAGAGGATCTGTTTGAGCATTTCCAGCATTATTAATACATGTATAAAACACCCTCAGTAAATGAACGCCACAGTACCAAAACAAAACAAAAAAAGAGCTAAATTCCACACAATACCAAAACAAAATTAACAAAAGACAAAACCGAGCTGCTGGGTTTGCCTATAATGAATTATACTAGGAAAAAAAGATCCTCTTTTTAGTACCGAAATCTTATATAATGAGTAAAAAAACACACGAAGACATATATGTGACAAGATAAATAAAAAGCATGAAAAGAAGTAGTGAATATGCATGAAAGCACGTACACACCCATAAGTCCTTCTCATCTCACCTTGAAGTGCAACAGAATTGGATGATAAAACAAATAAATCTATGGTGTCAATCATTGAAGATGGGAATTCCAAGACATGTATTTCAAGCATTAGTTAGATGACTGTCAGTTCAGTTAGGCGAAAATTTGACGAGAACAGCAAACACAACTATTATTAAAATCATACCATCATAGCAAAAAGAGACATCTTGATGTATCTTGAAATAAGAATTGCGAGCAAAAGATCTCAGAAAAACAGAAGAGGCTAACTTACAAATTATATCCCGCATATGATACTCTCAGCCTTTAACACGTGAAATTTATACTTTAACGTTGAAGGTTTTAGACATACAAAATTTATACCCTTAGCATAGAAGGTAATATTATTATCTCTTATTCTTACACATGTAAAATTTATACCTAATGTTGTTATGATACCTCTAATTTAAGATGTGCAATTCATACCCTTAACGTTAGAGATAATATTATTATAATACCCCTAATTTTTAACACGTGAAATTTATACCCTTAACATTGAAGGTAATATTATTATGATATGTTTTAATTTAATAGTCTAAATAGAATATGTTTTCTTCTTATTTTCCTTTCAATTAGAAATTTTGGTTGCCATTATTCTCGATAAGAGATATTAGTACAAATAGCAATATATAAAAAGTTATCATTTTAGTCTCATCAACTACATGCAAAGCAAAATAGAAAAATATTCAAATTAATACTTCTTAAGAAACGTGAAGAGATTTTAGCACGAAGAAAATGAAATAAATAAATGCAAAAAAATAAAATCACAAAAAATAAAAAAATTAATGATATGCTATGAAATTCAATTTAGTTTATAAACATAATGTATAATATAATCTTTAAACATTATGTGTTTTACCAATGAATATGCATGTATAGAAGTAATATTCTTATTGTTCATAGATTTATTTTTTTACATTTATTTATTATTATTTATTACATTTTATTCATTATTGAAATATATCTGTTCAAGTTTTTCAAGTAATACAACGTTTAGATGTTTCTTAGTAATCAAAGAGACCATAATTAGAACTTCTTATTTTGTTATTTATACTTAATTATGAGTACATAAATTAGAACTTCTTATTTATTGCTATTTATATTTAAATATCTTATTAAGAATATTAATAGTAAAAACTTAAGAGTGAAAACAATTTTAATATCATAATATTTTGTAAGGGAAGAAATATTAGTATAACATTAATAATATAAAAAGATGTTTCATTTAGTATGTTAAATTAAACTAAACAAAAGTTTATCATAATAACATTATCTTCAATATTAGGAATATAAATTTCATATGTCAAATCATAATAACATTACCTCTAACATTAAAGATATAAATTTCATATCTCAAAGTTTAGGGGTATCATAATAACATTAGATCTAACTAGGAATATAAATTTCACATTTCAAATATTAGGCGTATTATATGCACAAGTAATAAACATTAGGGGTATAATTTGTAATTAAGCTAGCAGAAGAATACATAGATAGATGAAACTCCCCAGAAATGCATCCAACTATATCAACAATGAAAATTGTAAAAACATTCATTACTGTGAAAATAAACTAAAAGCAAAAGAAAAAGAAGATAAAAATGACTCAACCACAAGATGAAACCCAACTAGTGGCAAAGAGACATATGGTACGCTAGTGGTTGAAGGGCGAGGCTACGGACAACATGCTAGTGGTTTGAGGACGAGGTAAGAGATGGTGTGCGATGGATGGTGGCAAGGTTGCACGAACGACATATGAAGGAAGGCGAGACCCACAGTTGGCTTGATGGCGACGGACTGGCTAGTTGGACTGTGACGATCTGCTCCCTAGAAGGATGATGGTGGACTGTTAGAGAAATTAGTATGAGTGAGTTTTGTGGAATAAAATTGGAAGCGAAAGCCCTAAGTAGTTATAAAAAAATTATAGGAGGACTCCTAAACATCCTAAAACGAAAGTTTTTAAGAGAGTCACTAGCCGTCCAAGTTTTACGAATTATTTTACGTAATAGTTAGCTGTCCTGTATAACATATAAGCCCATCTTCAAGGAGGCACCATTGTATAAAAATGGTTCAACCTTTGCACTAAATGTTGTCCAGGCACCAAATATAGCACAATAAATAGTATCACGCAAATTTGATTCAATATTGATCATTTTGCATGATACTTTTCGCACGCTATTTCTTTTAAATAAAAGATAAAATGGAAAAGTAATATTTTAATTTATATTTTACCCTAATTATATATATTTGATTAAAATTTATTACAATTATATTTTTTTAATATCTAATAATATTATTTAATTTTTTATTATGTATAATAAATTAAAATTAAATATATATAATAAAAAATTAAATAAATGATACAAAATTAGTAAAAAAATTACAAAATGTAACGTAAAAATAAAAATATAATATAAAATAAAACAATGATTTAATAATCGAAAAAATAATTTTTGGATCTTTCAAAATTATTAAAATGTTAACCAAAAATATCCAAACTATTTTGAAATCTTCGGTCTTGACTTTCGTTGGAAAATTACGCAAATTTTCAATAAATTAGATTTATGAGAAAGTAAGAATAGAAAAATAACACACACACAAATTTGATAACAGAGTTCGGTCAATCTTGCTTACATCTCCGGACTTGCTATAGATCTTTTTACTAAAAGAGGAGAAATTATACAAAGTGTTTACAACACTCACAACCCAATTAAACCCAAGAAAATTATTCTCAATTTTCTCTCACAAAAGCTTTTCTCTCTAAGATTTTCTCTCAATTGGAATGAACACTTGGTTTGATTAATTTATTACAATTACACATCTATTTATAGGAAAATCCACTCCTTAAATTAAGGGTTCCTTGAACTGCTCCTTGAATTAAGCATTGATTTACTCGTCAAATTAAGGATGGTCACTCCTTGATTTACTCCTTAATTTGCTCCTTGAATTAAGGAGCTTTATAACAATCTCCAATAATCTCTCACTTGAAGACTGATTTCAATCTGTCTTCACACCTTGATCAATGCAGCAGTTTTTCTAGTCTTGTTACTCTAGCAGACCAACTGAAGTTGAACACAACTTCAGTTTCATGGCAAGCTCCCACTTGATGGCATATCGAGTTTGGAAAGCTTCATCATAGCATTCAGGCTCTCCTCCATCAGTCAACAACTTATAGTTCATGTATCTCATGTTAGGCACATGAGGTCGAGAAGACCTTCTCAATACAGGAGCTGTAGTAGGAGGCTATGGTGTGCCAGACTGTTGTGCACTACTCTATCCAACGACTTCCTCTGGTTAAGGACTTGCTACAATTGGTTCCTTTATGGAACTATCTAGGACATCATCTGCATCTGCAAATACTGACTTATTCTGCTTTGAGTTGTTGGTGTCTGTTTTATACATGTCCTTATACATCACCCTTTCGTTGAAAATCACATCTTTGCTACGGATCACTTTCTTGTTTTTGTCATCCCAAATGCCCTAGCCAAACTCATCCTCACCATAGCCGATAAAGGTGCATTTCTTAGATTTGGGATCAAGCTTATTCCTACTTTGATCACTGATATGCATAAATTCTACACAACCGAAAAATTTTAGATGTGATAGTTTCACCTATCTTCCACTCCATACCTCATATGGTATTATATGCTCCAATGGAACAGATGGGCCTCAGTTAATTAAGTAAGCTACCGTGTTGACTGCTTTTTCCTAGAACTGCTTTTGTAGACCTGACTGTATACGAATGCTTCTGGCTCTTTTTTGGTCAACGTTCGGTTCATACGCTCAACTACACCATTATGTTGAGGCGTGCCTAGCATAGTTCTTTCCATTTTGATCCCATGCTCACAGCAAAAATTTTTGAATCTGGTGTATTCATATTCACCACCATTATCGGTTTTGAGCTTTTTGATCTTCAAACCTATCTCATTTTCCACTATAGCTTTCCATCTTATGAAAGCCTCAAATACTTCAGACTTATGCTTTAGAAAGTAAACCCATACCATCCAAGAGTGATCATCAATGAAAGTCACAAAGTAGTGTTTCTCACCAATGGATGAGACAGTCGTTGGTCCCCAAACATCAGAGTGGATAAGCTCTAGCCTTTCCTTCTTTGGGGTTCTGCCACTTGTCTGAAAGTTGACTCTCTTTTTCTTTTCAAGTATGCAATCTTCACACATGTTTATCTCTACAGGCTGTAGACCTGGAAATTTTTCCTTTGAGTGCATAATCTTCATCCCCTTCTCACTCATGTGGCCTAGTCTCTGGTGTCACAGATTTGGGGTTTCATTTCCTACTGTAACTACGATTGAACAACGTGCCCCTGATGTCATGTAAAGAGTGCCACTCTTCTTGCCTCGAGCAACCATCATTGCACCCTTTGAAATATTCCAATCATCACCATGGAAGATCGTAGTGTAGCCTTCACTAGCCAATTTCCCTACTGAGATTAATTTCTTTCTTAGGTCAGGAATATACCTGACATCTTTCAGCTCCCAAACAAACCCATTCAACTTAATCTTTACTACACCTTTGCCAATAATAGAACACGGTTGATCATCACCAAGATATACCTTTCCAAGGTTTCCAGGGACATATTTCTCGAAGAATTCTTTCTGTGAAATAACATGGAACGATGCTCCAGAGTCTAACACCAAAGATTCTATGTTGCTCTCCAAAGAGCATATCAATGCATCATCTCCTCCTGAGGTGGAAGTAACATTTTCCTCTTCCTTTACTTGTTGGTTCTTCGGTGCACTCTTGCACTACCTTTTGTAGTGCCCGATTCTCCCACAATTCCAACACTCAACAGTCTTCGAGCTATGGGAATTATTGGGACTCCTAGATTTGGACCTCTTGTCCTTAGATCTTCCTCGGTAGTCTATTCTACCATGTCCATTCCCTCTGGTTGAATTTCTTCCTCTTGACTTTGTATGTAAAACTGAAGAGGTTGATGATTCACCCGAGTCTCTACGTCGAATCTCTTCATTGAGAACCAGATCACGAACATCGTCAAATTTCAACTTATTGCTTCCTGACGAGCTACTCACAGCCACGATAGTAGCATTCCAGCTTTCTAGTAGATAAGACAAAAGTATCAATGCTCATACTTCTTCATCAAATTCAATTTCAACTGAACTCAACTGGGTTGTGACTGTGTTGAGTTCATTGAGATGTTGAGCTACCGATGCGCCTTCTGTCATCCGCAAATTGAACAAATGCCTCATCAAATGCACTTTGTTTGAGGCCGATGGCTTCTCATACATATTGGAGAGAGCTTCCATAAGACCCATTGTGGTCTTTTCATTTGCTATGTTGAAAGCAACATTCCGAGATAGTGTCAATCGAGTAACTCTAAAGGCTTGTCTATCTAGAAGATTCCAATCTTCTTCCTTCATAATCTCTGGCTTCTTCCCTGAGAGAGGTTGATATAGATTTCTTTGATATAGATAATCTATTATCTGCATTTTCCAAAATCCAAATATGTGCCAACGAATTTCTCGAGCTTCACATTTTCTTCATCTACGGTCATTGCTCCCACTCAAATCTGACTTCCTCTTGATCATTTTTTACTATTTTTGCAAACCGTGTATTAGAACACCTCCGTCAACAAACCAATATCGTCAAAAAAATTTACTATACACATAAATAGTAACCTTGTAGGAAATTGACAGAAAGCACCACCAAAAGCTCTAATACCAGTTGTTTGGAAATTACACAAATTCCTAATAAGCTAGATTTATGAGAAAGCAAGAATAGAAAAATAACACACACACAAATTTGATAATGGAGTTCGGCCAATCTTGCTTACGTCTCCGGACCTGCTGTAGATCTTTTTACTGAAAGAGGAGAAATTATACAAAGTTTTTACAACACTCACAACTCACAATCCAATTACACCCAAGAAAATTACTCTCAATTTTCTCTTACAAAAGCTTTTCTCTCAATTGGAATGAACACTTGGTTTGATTAATTCATTATATTTACACATCTATTTATAGGAAAATTCACTCGAATTACTCCTTAAATTAAGGGTTTCTTGAATTTTTTCTTGAATTAAGCATTGATTTACTCCTCAAATTAAGGATGACCACTCTTTGATTTGCTCCTTGAATTAAGGAGCTTTATAACAATCTCCAACAACCTTAAGATCCTTCTCCTTGTTGTTGAGAGCTATGTCCTTGTTCTTGAGCTGTTTTTGTTGTTGCATAATTTGTACTTGTTCCCTTCGAATAAACTCATGTAGGCTTAGATCATCTATGGATTCAAATCTTTGTATAAAATTTATTCAATTAAATGTAATGTTTAGTTTTTATAATAGATAAAATATATTAGTTAGTTAATTTTTAATTCTTTCTTAAGAATATAATTTTTAAATTTACTATTAACTAATAGTATTATATAATTAATTAATTGGTTCAATATAATAATTATTAATGTAGGTTGGAGAAAAAATTATTTGATGTTATAGGTTGGAGAAAAAAATATAATGCATTTTTTTCACCAAAATGATGCAATGGGTTGGATATGCTCTAAGACGATCATTTACTTGTAACCATCCTATTTTTTTCTCACTCTAAAATTGTGACAATTTTATGTTGCTTGTATTCTTGTAGTGTAGAGATAGAAACTGATTAAAGCCTTTTCGATATAAAGTGTTTTTATTGACATAAAAAGGACACATCAAAAGGTATTTCAAATAACTAAAAATGGAATACCATAATTGAGCTTAATAAGAAGAAAAGATAAGTTGCTTAAGGAAACTTGTGATACCAAAAATTAAATTATTTGTTCTACAACTATTGATGGTTATTTGGATGGATGGATTCTTGTTTTTGCTAGCTCATTTTACATATGGGCAAACAAAGAATTGTTTAATGGGTACAAGTCTTGTGATGTTGATGATTTTGTAATGACTAATGTTTCAATGAGTAAGGTTATTGGTATGAATAATGTAAAAATGATAAATGTTTGATGGACTTGTTTGAATATTAAGTGATATGTGATACATATATGCTTAATTAAGTAAGAAAGTTTTTATGATCTATATGAAAGAAACATGTCTATGAAGATTTATAAAGTTAACTTGATTATTATAATTTTTGTATTTTATTTTTCAAAATTTTAAATGTACTTTGAAGAAAAAGGTTATTTAAAGTTGATTGAAATTTTTAAAGAATTAAAAAATATTAGATGTATCATGTATACCTTAAAAAATAGAGGATTAAAATGTACATTTGGATATATTATAAGACCCTATGTATGTATATGCTTTGAAAATTAAATGACTAAAATATACATTTTGATGAATTACAAAATTTAAAGAGGCCTTCACCCTAATTTTTAAGCATGAAAAATTACCATCAACTTCATTATAAATGTTATAGACATACCTAATTAGATGCATCTTACATCCTAAGTCTTCAAAAATATATATATAACAAAGCATACTAACTCCAATAATTTCTAACACGTCATTCTCCTTGATCAAATTGATTCATTAAGCTTCATCATATCGATGAAGTCTTTAATTTAGGAATGGGCGAGGACTAAGCGAGGATTGTTATGCTAATAACCATAATTATCTCACATTAATTTTAGGTATATTTGGTAATAGCTGTCTATTATAAGCGGGTAGCAGTTTTACACGATTGAATCATGTTTCTTATTTTTTAAAATGTATTCAAAAATATATTTAACTTAAAAAAATAAATGTTAACATAATTCTTATTCCATTACATTATTTAAAATATTAACATTAATTTTTATTTTTTAATTATTTAGTACGTCTCTAAATAAAATAATAAAATGATTTATTGTAGTAGAAAGAATAATTATAAAATGTTGTATGTGTGGGTAGTCGTAGATATCATAAACATGATAATGTAATAAAAATACATAAGATTTTATAAACATTTTTACTCAATAGTTTGTGATTCTTCAATGTGAAGGGAGCCAAATGGGGTTGTAGATTAACACTAAGATATGTAAAACTAATAGAGCTTTATTATTATTTTTATTATTAAGAGTCTCTTTCCAACTACAATTTCTCTTTTGAGAGTTCCCTCCAAAAGTGCTTTTCTCTTTAATATGCATTAAAAGAATTCTATTTATAGGCCAAATTTTTATATTGTGAATTACTACTCCATTAATTCATACTACTTAAAGTCTTATTTTCTTCTCTTATGTCACACATGACAAACTTCGTTTTTTTTTTCTTTTTTCTCTCAAATTACCAAAACATAGATTTTCTAATATTAGATATTAATCCAATGCCACTCTAAATTATCAAAAAGTATATTGCCTAATTTTGTTTTTACTAAAATGCCACTCCAAATTACCTAATATAGTTATTACAAAAATGTCATTTATTTTAAAAAAACCTTAAAATTTCTATAATAGTTTCCAAATTACCTGAAGTAATTTATTTTTCACCATTCACTTTTTGCTGCTTATTATCAATTACTTACTCTTTAGTAAAAATAAGTGTATTACAATTGGAGGGAGATCTGTGATGATATGAGTTCCCTGTCATCAATGAAAGTTTTTCTTACTTTTTTGGTTATTGATATGTTGATTTGACCCTTTCTTTGTTCAAAAGTTTTATTCAATGATTGCCTAATATCGGGCTCCTCATTTTTGTACCACCTTTCTCTTACATGGATTTGAGGTCACCTTTGTAAAGATTGTTACTTCCTAATTGAAATCAATAAGAAAAATTCTGAGTAATACTTTTATGTGTCCTTTCATTTTTGACATTTTTTCACCCTCTTAACAAATGCTCATTTTCTGCTATTTATAGCATAAATAATATAAGAAAAATAAAAAATATGTTACAAGTTAGTTGCATTACTTTGTGAAGCATGCACACATATGTGAAGCATTTCAGTACTTTGTGCTAGCCATTGCATGCTATGTGCATGCAAACTATTTTGAGTTATATGAGAGTACATAAGCAAGTCATGCTAAGTTCAACTTCAGCTGACAAAGGCTTCAATTTCAACATAGTATTTATTCTCCAAGTTCAACCTCAACTGTCTTTCTTACATCCTCCTTCAAACTTAGCAACACGCAAGTGATGTTAAATTTGCTCCTTAAAAACAGAAATGGCTCAGTTGATAATAGCTTAGTAAAAATGCCAATAATTTGGTCATATGTGGGTACACAAGCAAGTATGAGTTCCTTGTTGAGTACTTTTTCCCTTACAAAGTGAAAATTAAGATCTATATGTTTAGTTTTAGAATGTAATATGGGATTTATAGAGAGTGACACAACACTTGTGTAAGGACTATGAGTGTTGGTTATTTTCGTGAATAAAATATTTACCTGTAAATTTGTTTTTAGGTTTGTTATGAAGTCTATCAAGAAAAATCGAACAAATGCTCAATTTTTAGATAATTATACTTCAAGTATATCATTGATAACTACGACACATAGGATTGCATTCATGCATTTAATAGCACATGTTCATAAATTCGAAATTATTTTTTGTGCTAATATATTTATTTAAACTTGAATCAATTTATAAAATTATCAATTAGTTATCTCTTAGATAGATGTGATTAAATAGGTGTGTCTTAAAAATAATTTTTTATAATATTAAAATTTTTAATGGATTTTAAAAATTAAACTCAAAATATATTTAACCCTAATACTATTAGGTCATTATTATTATATATAGATTATATATAGATATATTTGGGTTAAATTAAGTGGGTGCATCAAAATAAAAGAAAGACTAGAGCGGCCAACCAGCGAAAAAAAGAAGAAAGAAAAACAAAGTGTAAGAGCTGATGAATGCGGAAATAAATATATTTATATATTTATATAAAAAGTTATTCATTGCGGTAGAAGGAATCAATGTTTATATATATATGATTGAGAGTCTTCAGAATAGTGGTATGGATTTCTAATTCTTCTCCTTATTGAATTGGATGATGCAATTTTTGAAGTTAATTGATTAATATTATCTAGTTTTAATTTTAGTAATATTTGGCTTTCTAAATTTTCATATCTATTGGTTTATTTGTTTCAAATTTTTAACGTTTGTGTAACTTCTTTTTTTATTAATACCTTTTATATTTAAATCAAATTGTTATACAAGCAGTCATGATTATTTGAATTAATTATTAAATTTTAAAGAAATTATTTTTATGAAATCTGTGCTTAATTTGCTTGTTCTAGAATTTACTATTTGATTTGATTTAAGTGATATATATTTTGAATCATCTGGTTAGGATTATTCATTATTAAATCCGTTCTAGAATACACACGGGTACTTGTGTTTTGTGCTAACCATTTTGTAGTTAATTTGTGAATGTATCTGATTGTCGGGAAACTTATTGGAACGTTGGTCTGAAAACTGCTCACGCTAATATTGGAAACTGTGAAAACAGAACAGGGGCTCGTAAGTAAAGTACCTTGGTGCAATATCCTAAGGAGGATAACATAAGATCGAGTTTGTACTGAATATTTGATTTTCATAGTGGAAAGTTAGGTGGTCCGATTGACCGGTGGTTTTCCTCTTAGGTCATGGTTGTGGCCTAGGTAGTTTCTAACTAAGAATATTATGTGTTATTATTTTATTTCCACATTTTATTCTTACACACGTTTTCATGTCTGACTGTTTTGTTTAGGTTATTAAGTTATAAATTGGTAAAAATTAAAAATAACCTATTCACCCCCTCTAAGTTAATTAGGTCCATATCTTATAAACTTTCAACTTGTATTGTCACACCATATAGTTGGTGTTTGAGAAATGGGTACACGAAGTTCAATCAAACCTGACCATTTCAATAGCTATGGAGGCCATACTTCTGTATTATGCCTCTACATTTGATCTAGAAACTTTAGGTTGGTTCCTAGTTGACCATAAGATTGGATTTGCAACCAAATAAATGCATATATCTAATACTGACCTTCTTGTGTCTGGATATGATGCCCAATCTGAATCTACAAAAACATTTAACATTAAGCTTTTTGAGGGCCTAAATCTTATGTCATAGTCAATTATGCCATTGATATATTTGAGGATTCTCTTTACTACAATGCATGATTTAGGCCCTAAATCTTATGCCATTGATAATCCAATGATTTACCTTTTGATTGCTCATAAATTGACTAACTTTATTCACTAAAAAAGCCAACTCTTGTCATGTAATTGTAGCATATTTCAACGTATCCACTATACTTCTATACAACACAGGATTATGAAACACATCATCATCATTCACTGAAAGTTTTGTGCTCGACATCATGAGTGTCACAACTTCCTTTACTTTAGTCATGTGAGTCTTTTTCAAAATGGAATGCAAGTATTTGGATTGTTTAAGTAGAAAACTATCATATCTTGCTTGCATACTTCAATGCCCAGAAAGTAAGGTAGCTCCCCCATATCTTTTAAAACAAATTTATCATTCAACAGCTTGATAAACTCATTTACCTTGACAAGATCATAATTGTAATGATCATATCATCTATATACACAAGTACATAGAATCTATAGGCCAAAGTGACAAGAATAAACATAGATTCATTGCTTTGGATTTTAGAAACCAGAATGAATTTAAGATTGCACTCAATGTATCAAACTAGGTTCTTGGTGCCTATTTTAAACCATATAGGGATTTGAGCAGTTCACATACGTAATGAGGATGAGTTTCATCGATAAAACCTAAAGGTTGTTACATGTAAACTTCTTCAAGTAAGGTGTCATTTAAGAAGACAAACTACTAGTATAGTGACATTTAATTTTACAAATTTAGCCATGGTATTTTTAAAAACCAAGGCCTTGAGGTTTTGGTCACAGTCCAATGAAACGTGTGACCATAGTGTGTATATATAACCTCAATTTTATTAGTAACATTAACCATAATTTAGACTATAAAAATTACATAAAAATAAATAAATATATAGTCAACAATTATTAAATAATCATAACCTAACTAAAGTGGTATAGCCATAGTTTTTTAAAAACTTAGACCAAATAATATATTGTATGTTATTTATTAAAAAACAAAAAATCACTTTATAATTTTTTCATTTCCCTCTAATAATTCATCTTTTATTTTTCACAAACTTACTCTTCACTATCACACAAAACCCTTAACTACTTCCTCTTTCTCCCAAACTCGATAACCTAGCCCTCCTGACCCTCTCACAGTCTTTCGCATCCGATAAGCGCAGTGACTTTGAAAACATCTGGTGACAGTACCAATAATATCCAACAACACATATGGTGCCCCAAGTCGCTATAATTACTCATCTATTTTTATTCACTTGCTCTTCATCGTCACAACTGAAATATCAAGTAATGAATTTATTCGTCATTCCATTACAACCAAATAGTAGCTTAAATAGTTATTGAGTGCCTATTAGAGCTTATCCTGTTGAAATAATTAAAGAAATTAATGAAAAAAGTTTTATCAAAACACATAGATTTATTCGTATCCTAAGCGTTTGTATGCAAGAATTGGACTGATAGCCCAAGCCTAGAAGAAAGTCCAAACCCAAAAGACAGCTCAAGCTTAGAAGAAAGCTTGAGCCTAGAAGAAAGCTCAAGCCATTTTTATATCTATGGGGTTGACCACAAGTCAGAGCCATGGGGTATTGATCCCAGTTTTTGAATATATTTGTTTTATACTTTTTGTTCTTTCTGATACACTTAACATGTGTCTACCCTATGTAATTGACACATGTACATGTAAAACTCTATATATATACATGGACTCCTTAAGAGATCCACACATCCAAAAAATTGCTATGACCTGTCTCTAGTTTTTCTAACTATAAATTGGTTCAATCCTATCATTTTGGTGCCATTGTGGGGCTTAGATTCTTAGGTTGATCTTAAGGCTTCTAACCCCACATTTTCTAGGATTTACCCTAAATTTTGAGAGAAATTTAAGAGACCAAATGCATGATCCACCTACTAGCTACAACCAAAATCACAATCACCTATTCCATATCACCATGGTAGGAACACATGTTGAAGGACGATTAAGATTGGCCAATGAAAAAGCAGAGGAAACATGGAGGACCACCTTACTAAATCGTAATAAGGTCATAATGGAATCTAACCTTCATCAAGAGCTAGCTCGTCAACTCCTCAAGTTAAGAAGAGAGCTTGAGGAGACTAGAGGAGAAAATAGGTCGTTGCGCTCCCAATAAAGTGGAGGACTATGAAGTTGAAGAGAACCCCTTTTCCAACTTGGTAAGACATAGCGATGAACAATGGATACAAGAAAGAAAAATTTGGGAGGCACGATTTCAAGTATTGGAAAGAGCCAACAAAAAGCATGATGAGCCCTTGAAGGCAGCCAATGAAAGGCATGAGAAAGGAAAAGCTCCATATGATATGGATAAGGACTGTGAGCAATTATATGTCTCTCTATTCTGTGAAAAGATAGAGAATGATGAACCACTAGCCAAGTTCAATGCTCATAAATGCCTTGATTATTTTAGAACTAAGGACCCTATAACACATTTACAACATTTCAAGAAGACAATGGCCCTTATAAGCCTCACATGGGGAAAGAGAGATGACATGATGTATAATTTGTTCATTGTTACCCTTTGTGAGGGTGCACAGAAGTTTTTCAACAACTTGGCACCTCACTCCATAACCTCATTCTCGTAGTTTGCCAGATTTTTCATCATCAATTACCTCTACAACAAGCCCTTGAGGAAGGAATCGCATCACCTCTTCTCAATTATTCAAGAAAGGGATGAGTCCATATAGAAGTATATGAAATGATTTAGGGAGGAAAAGTTGGAAATCTCCTACTGTCCTAACTCTATTGCTATAGAGGCCTTCAGACGTGGTCTCATAAAGAACTTTGACTTATTCGTACAGCTAGCCAAAATAGTTACTCGTACTTTAGAGGAAGCATATGGGGAGGCAAGGAAATTCTTTCATCTTGAAATATAGTTGGGCTTGGTTAAGGTCCATTGATCCACATGGGGATCGTGCTGGAGAAGGAGAAAAGAAGGATAAGTCTAGACAAGGAAAATCATAGGAGTAGGATCAACAAAAATAAGTATCTCATGCCAAAAAATAGAGTAAGTGGACAATGGTTGAGCAATAGAGGACCTTAGGGGAGGTCACTCTATCCTTTTAGAGAACCTCCCTTGAGAATGGACCTGGCCCTGGCTGTATTAAGGATGGAGGAAGAGTCAAATGTTAGATGACCTCTAAAGATGAAATCCCCCCTCAGAGACACATCTAAATGGTGTGCCTTCCACGAAGATGTGGGCTATAAGACAAGAGACTGCAAACACCTCAAAAAATGAATATAGGAATTGTTAGCTAAATGATATTTGAAGGACCTCATGAGAGGAAGTAGGGAAAGAAGAGTCCATCAGAATAGGCGAGAGGCACCAAAGCCAAAAACTCCACTAAATAGAATGAAGCACCATAATGAGCCCAATATCAGGACTATCCATACCATACATAGAGATCCTGGAATCAATTGGGTCTCAAACAACTCACAAAGAAGGTTTTCCAGAGAACTGCATAATTCCCCCCATGTGCATACCTTGGAAAAAGCAAGGCCTATTGTAGAGATCATTTTCACCGAGAAGGAAGATACCTTATCCCATCACTAAAACCCCTTAATGATCACCTTGAGAATAGGATCCTATGTTGTTTTTTGGATAATGATTGAAACATGGAGCTTACTAGATCTTATTTTTTTATCCACTGCAAGATCTTTAAGAGTGAAAGAGTTTGACAATGCTAAGATAGAGCTCCCTTTATTGTGATTCAATAGAAATACCACCTATGCAGTAGGAACCATGGTGCTATCCATCATGGCTAAAAGGATGATAAAAATTACCAATTTTGTAATTATTGATGTCCCAATGCATTACAAAGCCAACTTGGGTAGGCCATGGATACACAAAATAAAGGCGATCATTTCCACCTTCCATCAGGTAATCAAATTCCCAACTAATGAGGGCTGATGAGTGCTCAAAAAGCACTAAAATAACCATGATTTTATGCACATTAATTGATTAAAAATATATATATTTATATGTTTTATCATATATTTATATAAATTTGTCTTTTTCGGAATCACGGGTATTTTTATTGTTTTTCAGGTATTTTGGCTTAAAAACGCAATGTAAAGACTCAAAGAAGAATACTTGAAGCAATACATCACAAATATATTAATAAATAAGTGGGAAAAAGGTCAACAAACATGGAAAAAATTGGACAAAATGGGTCGAAAAAGGTCAAAAATGTCAAAAGGCGGAAATCCTTGTGCGCCGCGGCAGTAAGCGCCTTGACCAGCGCCCATTGAGCGCCCGCAGCGTTGACCTGGATTCCGCGCGCGGGCAGCGTGCGTTCACGCGGCCGTGCTGCGGCGGCGGCCAAGCGCGCGCGGCCTCCGGCTGCGCCCAACGCGTTTTTCACCCCATTTTTCACGTGCGTGACCCACTGTGGACGTCATCTTTAGCGTCATTGATGACTCTCGGCATGTCCATTACAAGTTTTTCAATTTTTTAATATTTTTTTTAACATTTTTTTACTCATTTTTTCTCTCCATCCTCACCTATAAATACCCCTTCCATTCACTTCAAATCACACCTCAAAACCAGCTTCTCTAACTTCTTTCTTTCTCTCGTTTCTTAGTTTTTGAGTTTTTCTTAGTTTCTTTCTTAGTTTCTAAGCTTTTCTTTGTTTTTCTCTTAGTTTTTAGTTCAATACTCTTAGGTTTAGAGTTCTTACTCTTTTTGAGAGAACTTGTAATGTTTTTGTAATAATTTTGATTTTTGATTCAATAAATGGAAGTGCAAGTGCTTGGAGGTTTTCTATGACGGGGAATAGCGTCGAAGTTACGTAAGGATTTTATTTTCTTCTGATTATTTTTATGCTTTATTCTTACATGTTATATTTAATTTGTACGTGATTAAATTTAAGCGTGCTAGTATTTATAATCATGATATAATAATAGCGTTGTTATGCTTGAGGAAATATTAAATAGGTGAAAATTTCTAAAATGAATTGATTTTATTTTTATTCAAGATTTTATATTAAGGATGTTAGAGAGAAATATATTATTTTTCATTACAAACTTAAATACGAAGATTAGACTTTAAGGTTTAGTTATGGTCTAATTTAGAGTAGTCTTTCTTTTATTTGTTGATACAAATCGCCATAGGTAGTTATAGTGAAGCTCTATTTCAAAAGTTTTTATAAGAATTATTATGTGAAAATGTATTGACAACTAGTTTTCAATAGTGGTTTTAAAACTTGAAAGTTAGTACTCGGATAACTAAATTCTTAGGTTTAATTTGGACACCTTGAATAAAGTTTAAGCATCCCAACCCGCCCAAATGTGGCATTTAAATGGTTCATTTTCAATCTCTTAGAAAAAGGAATTAATTTAATTAACCAAATTAGTTATCAACCCGCACCATAGGTGTTAATTGATTTGTTTAGTTAACAAAGAATATCTAACCCGCCCAAAGGTGGTATTCAAATACAAAAAAGAGAATCAATAAAATATCAATTTATATCTTTAATAACCTAGATAATATGAGAAAGCATAATTAATTTAGTTATTATATCCATAAATACTCCACTAATATAAATGATAAAATTTGCATGAATATTTATTGAATCTGTATTTATATTTATTTTTAGATAAATATTTATTGAATTTGGATCTATGTTTATTTTTACGTTTTTAGATTATATTTAGTGTCTGTATATATATTTTATTTTTATGTTATTAGATTAGGGAACACAAAAACCAAACTATCGTGACAGGATGTTTAGGATTTAATTTCATTTTTAAAAGTTTGAATAATAAATTAAAAACCACATACATTCCTTCCTTAGATCGACCTTGGGAGTATACTTATCATTTTCTACGAAATGATTCGTGCACTTGCGAGAGTTTTACAAATATTAAAACCAAAGTATTTGCGAGAATCGGCGATGCCGGTTTTCGTTCATCAAGGGCATAGAGGAGATAAGGGGGACTAAGAGAAATCTAGAAGTTGTTACAATGCCACCATGAAAGAGGTCACCCATAAGTAGTAATCACAACAGGGTTTCTCTCAAAAAAGACCAAATGGGAAAAGTCTGGCGAGGTCTATCAATTTAAATGAGGTGCAAGATTTTCCAATAAGAGGAAAAGGTCAAAACCATCCCTTAAAACTTAATAGGGATCTAACAATAAAGGTAGAGGAGTAACTCTCTCATTTCCTCAAGACAAACTCGGACATCTTCGTATGGACCCCAACAAATATGCCTGGGATTGACCCAAAAGTAATAACATATAGACTAAATGTAAATCTAGTGGCTAGACCTATCCAAAAAAGAAAAAGAAAATTCCTGAGAGATAAGAACGAGGTGATCAAGCATCAAGTTACTGACCTTAGTGATGAAGGGGTTATAAGGGAGGTCAGCTATCATTCATGGTTGTCAAATGTAGTTCTAGTAAAAAAGGCATACTAATGAGTGCTCAAAAAGCACTAAAATTACCATGATTTTATGCTCATTAATTGATTAAGAATATATATATATTTATATGTTTTATCATATATTTATATAATTTGTCTTTTTCGGAATCACGGGTATTTTTATTGTTTTTCAGGTATTTTGGCTTAAAAATGCAATTTAAATACTCAAAGAGGAATACATGAAACAATACATCACAAAAATATCAATAAATAAATGGGGAAAGGTCAACAAATATGGAAAAACTGGACAAAATGGGTCGAAAAGGTCAAAAATGTCAAAAACGAGAGAAACGCCGGCCACACATTTAACTCGTCATTCAAAGACCAAGCTCCGCCCAACCGCACGCTGGGTATTGGTCATGCACAGCAGCATCGCGCGCAGGTTATTCACGCTGGCAAAGACCGTGTGCGCGCATCGTTTCACGCAAGGCGAATGTACATACAAGGCTAGCTGCTAGCCAAAGAAATACTCATCTCCGCGCGCCCAACGCGTTTTTACCCCATTTTTCACGTGCAAGAACAGCTGTGACGTCATGCTGACGTCATTGATGACCTCAGCATGTCCATTACACGTTTTTTAATTTTTTAATATTTTTTTTAACATTTTTTTACTCATTTTTTCTCTCCATCCTCACCTATAAATACCCCCCTTCCATTCACTTCAAATCACACCTTCAAACACCTTAAAAACACACTTCTCTCTTCTTTCTTTCTCTCCATTTCTTAGTTTTTAGTTTTTTTTAGTTTTTCTTATGTTTTAGCTAGTTTTTCTTATGTTTTAGCTTGTTTCTATTAGATTTTTGTAGTTCTTCCTCAAGAACTAGTTATGTTTTTTTTGTAATATTTTTGCTTTTTTTTGATTCAATAAATGGGAGTGCAAATTCCGCTGAGTTTTTCTAGCAACTAATAAAATAGCTGTCTGTCAGAAGGATTTTATTTTCTTTACGCTATTTTTATGCTTTATTCTTACATGTTATATTTAATTTGTCCGTGATTAAATTTAATCATTACTGCTTAGTAAACATGATATAATAATAACGTTGTTATATTACAATATTAAATAGGTGAAAATCTCTAAAATGAATTGATTTTATTTTTTATTCAAGATTTTATATTAAGAATGTTAGAGAGAAATATATTATTTTTCATTACAAACTTAAATCAAAATTAGATTTTAAGGTTTAGTTATCCTATTCGATTGTAGTAGTGCTCTTTTATTTGATGGTACAATCGCCTAGCTAGTTGCTAAGCTCTATTTCAAAAGTTTTTATAAGAATTATTATCCTAAAATGTATTGACAACATGTTTCTGCAGAAGGGTTTTAAAACTTGAAAGTTAGTACTGGATAACTAAATTCTTAGGTGCTTAATTTGACACCTCAATAAAGTTTAAATCGCCTAACCCATTTCACCAAAGGTGGCAGATTTAAAATCTGCTCATTTTCAATCTCTTAGAAAAGGAATTAATTTAATTAACCAAATTAGTTATCAACCCCACCCATAAAAGGTTGCTTAATTGATTTGTTTAGTTAACAAAGTTAATATCTAACTCCACCAAAGCCGCAGATTCATACAAAAAAGCGGAGAATCAATAAATATCAATTCATATCTTTAATAACCTAAATAATACGAGCAAGCATAATTAACTTAGTTATTATATCCATAAATACTCCGCCATTATAAATGAAAACATAATTTGCATTTAATGTTTATCAATCTATGTTTATTTTTATGTTAGTAGATTAAAACACAAAACCCAAAATATCGTGACAGGATGTTTAGATTTAATTTCGCTTTTTAAAGCCAATAATAAATTAAAACCACATACATTCCTTCCTTAGATCGACCTGTGAGTATACTTATCATTTTCTATTTAAATGATTCGCTAAGACCATGGTAGAGTTTTATAAATATAAAACCAAAGTATTTATGGGTGAATCGGGCGACGCTTGCCGCCATCGTTTTTTACGCCACACGATGGCATCGTTAAGATCATTTTTACACAATGGAAGGAATAGCGTTTTTAATTTATTTATCAAAATTTTAAAAATATTTTTGTGCTGTAAATAATTGTGATTTTTTTAAAAAAAATAAAAAATAAAAAATTAAATTAAATTTCAAATTTTAAATTTCATAAGAAATAATAAAAAATATAAAATATAAAATATAAAAAAAATATAAAAAAATAAAAAAAATTAACTATAGCATAAATAGTAAAATTTAGAAATTTGAAATTTGAAGTAAAAAGTTTTTACCGTTAATGAATAGTAAAAAAATTAAAAAAAAAAAGAAGAAATTTTTTTTAAATAAAAATTGTACCGTGAATAAAATAATTTAGGAATTTAAAATTTGAAAAATAAAATTACCCTTCGTAAAAAAAAATTAAGTTAATAAGAAATAAGATAACGGGAATAGTAAAATAAAATTACTGTTCGTAAAAAAAAACAATTTTTAGCGTGAATAGTAAAATAAAATTACCGTTCGTAAAAAAAATAAAAAAAAATAAAAATAATAAAAAAATAATAAAAAAAATAATAAAAAAAAACCAAAATTTTAATTTTTTTTGAGTTTAATTTTTAATTTTTTTTTTAAATCATAATTTTATTTTCTTTATTTTCTTTTACGTTTTTCAATTTTTTTTATATTATTTTTTATTTTTCTTTTTTTTAGCTATTTTTTTTTCTTCTTGATTTTTAGTTAACTTACTTAACTTAATTAACTTAGATTTTTTTTTAACATGAACTTAGGTTTTTACTTAAATTTTCATTAACTTAATTAACTTAGTTTTTTTTTATTTTACTTCACTTAACTTAATTAACTTAGATTTTTTTTACTTCACTTAGCTTAATTAACTTTTTACTAACTTAATTAACTTAGATTTTTTTAACTTAACTTAATTAACTTAGATTTTTTTAATTCACTTAACTTAATTAACCTTTTCTTTTAACTTAATTAACTTAGATTTTCATTAACTTAAAGTTTTATTTAACTTAACTTAATAACATGAAAAGTAAAGATCTAAGTGAGTTCTGTCTAGAGACTAGTTCTTGGAAGCCTTCAGGCTACTAGTCTTTCCCGAACGCTTGTTCGCTTCAGTGAGGATGGTTTTTAAGGAGTCTTTACACCACCATTCTTTCCCTGGGAGCACTCTTGGTTAATACTGATTATGTTATTTAAAAAAAAAAAAAACAAAAAAAAAAACAAAATTTTTTTAACTATATCCAAAATTTTAAAGATTTAATTACACCCAAGCGAGCTAGTTTTTTGTTTAATCTAGGTACAATTGTGTTTTTATGCCTTAATTATTTGATTTGTACCTAGACGTGGTTATCTAAAACTCAAAATATGCCTCTAGTTTTAAGTACGTAAAGAAATCAAAATCAATAGTGCATGACCGAAAAAGTATAGGTAGACAACCTCGTCTTACCTGGCAGTTTGATTGACTCAATGATTTAGGGGATATCGAGTTTACTTAAAATGCAATCCCTGCCACGCCTTGCTAAGATGTTAGAAAAGTGTTTGATGGGAGGTAACCCATCATTTTAGGTAGTATTCTTTTATTTCTTTTTATTTACGTGAATAATTTTTAAATTGTTAAAACTAAAAATATTTGTCAGAGATGTTAAGTTCACAAGGATCTCTCAGTATACACTTTAATGATGAATATGATGACGCACCCTGCATTTTCCATTACTACTTGCACTTTCTCAAGAAATAGGTAATCTTTCTTCTCTTTTCTCTTTATCTTTAATTTACAGCTGTTACATTCAGGACAATGTAGGTTCTAGGTTGGGGGTGGTGAAAAGTTACCATGCTTAATTAAAAAAAACGTTTTAACAATTTAAAAAAAAATTAAAAAAAATATACTTTTTCATTTTTTATGTGTTTGGTTTTATTTCTATTTTGTGTAATTTAGTAATTTTTGGAAAAAAAAAATTCACAAAAATTTATCTTTTCTTTAAATCAAATTTAAGTAAATAGTTAAGTCTTTTGTACTGTTAGATTAATTTTTGAAAACATATCATGAAATATTTTGTAATTATTTTTGATAATTAGTAAGTTTTTGTCATAATTAGTATTTCTCGACAAGATGTAGAATTATATTAAACCCAAAATCGTTTATGGTATTTTTAAATGTGAGACTAATTATGGAGATATAACTCGAGCCTAATTTCTTTTATTCAGAGTGAAATATATATTTTTTCTACTCCAAACACATTTCTTATTTATTCAAATTTTTAGATGATCTCTATAGGTATTAGCATTGAATGTATGAATTTTTTTTTCATCTTAATAGAGTATCATATATTTTTTATTATTATTTTTGCTTAGATTAAATGATTTGAGTAGAAATTGATAAGATATGCTTATATCTCATTTATGCATGACTACTACAAAAAAAAGACATATACTTCGGGTTACCTAAACCAAGATCAAACAGAAAAGCCACAAAATTAACCACTCACCAAAATCCAAAAAAAAAAATGTACAATCAGTATACGGGTTGACTCTCTAAAATACATATATTGAGAAATATCTTCAAAAAAATAGAGAGATAAAGAATATATAGTATAATCTACATACTATAACCCACATTGCCTACAAAGTCATGAGTAAAGGCTAATTACAAAAGAAGGATATAGGAAATAATTCCTAAAAAGTCATTGCACTCTCTTCATTTGTAAAAGGCATATATCTTGAAATTCTTTCTTAATGAGTTTGATTTATGCATGAAAATAATTTTTATATATGATATCTTTATAATTTATACATTTGATTCCTTTCATGAGATCAATGTTAAAATAACACTTCGAGCCTTTATTCTTTATACATATGCGAACATATTAGTTCATTTCTATACATCAACTCTTTCGCATATAAATTAGTATTTAGTGCTCAACCCATAGGATTCTTGTTTTGAGAGTATTGACTTCATGAGGAATAGAGTCGGCTTAATTCCGATTCATTTACTAATCAAATTGGGTAAATTAAATTGATACATTTTTGATATGAAATATGAAAATGATTTTCACTAATTATTATAATAAATCGTGATTGTTTAAAGAGATTAAAATAACTTATGCTTGAGATTTTAATTATGATCTTAAAGGAGATTAAATAGTACGAGACATTTTCAGGAGATGTTGTTAATTTGTGATTTTGTTGTAAATTTAATTTTTAAGTTGTTTGTTTTTATTGTTTCTTTTGTTTTTACATTTAGTTCAATGTTCGTGGGTATCATTATCAAAACCCTCACGAGACTCAAACTCGTCCACTAGGCAACCTGTGGTTTAAAGGCTTGTTGCATAGGCTAAATGCAACCGTGTCATTCCACGGAAGTGATTTAGGATAGTTTAATTTTTAGTTTTTATCGCTTTCATAAGTGGACCAGTTACAAGTTGCTTGTCAGGTTGGATGAGTGCTCAAAAAGCACTAAAATTACCATGATTTTATGCGCATTAATTGATTAAGAATATATATATTTATATGTTTTATCATATATTTATATAATTTGTCTTTTTTCGAATCACTGGGTATTTTTATTGTTTTTCGTGTATTTTGGCTTAAAAATGCAATTTAAATACTCAAAGAGGAATACATGAAGCAATACATCACAAAAATATCAATAAATAAATGGGGAAAGGTCAACAAATATGGAAAACTGACAAAATGGGTCGAAAAGGTCAAAAATGTCAAAAACGAGAAACGCTGGCCGTCCTTCAACCGCTGCCTGAAAGACTAAGCTCCGCCTCCCAACCGCACGCTGGGTACTGTTCATGCGCCCAACCGCACGCTGGTTACTGTTCATGCGAAAGATCACTGACTGCTGGGTTATCGTTCACGCGCAGCAAGAAGATCAAAGGCTGGTTATCGTTTCACGTACAAGCAATAAGCTCTATTTCAAAAGTTTTTATAAGAATTATTATCTCAAAATGTATTGACAACATGTTTTCTAGTTGGTTTTAAAACTTGAAAGTTAGTACTTGGATAACTAAATTCTTAGGTTTAATTTGGACACCTTGAATAAAGTTTAAATCGTCTAACCTCACCAAAGGTGGCATTTAAATGGTTCATTTTCAATCTCTTAGAAAAAGGAATTAATTTAATTAACCAAATTAGTTATCAACCCCACCCATAGGTGTTAATTGATTTGTTTAGTTAACAAAGAATATCTAACTCACTCACCAAAGCGTGGTATTCATACAAAAAAGGAGAATCAATAAATATCAATTCATATCTTTAATAACCTAAATAATACGAAAGCAAGCATAATTAACTTAGTTATTATATCCATAAATACTCCGCCATTATAAATGAACATAATTTGCATGAATGTTTATTGAATCTATGTTTATTTTTATGTTAGTAGATTAAAAACACAAAACCCAAAATATCGTGACAGGATGTTTAGGATTTAATTTCGTTTTTAAAAGTTTGAATAATAAATTAAAAACCACATACATTCCTTCCTTAGATCGACCTTGGGAGTATACTTATCATTTTCTAAGAAATGATTCGTGCACTTGCGAGAGTTTTATAAATATAAAACCAAAGTATTTGCGAGAATTGGCGATGCCGGTTTTCGCTCATCACATACTGATCACCCCATATGTGTGTGGCATTTACAAACTTAAATGAAGTAAGCCCTAAAGATTCTTTCACTTCCTAAGTATTGATAAACTGGTAGATGCTTCTATCGACTTTGGTCTAATGAGTTTCTTGGATGCATATTTTGGGTAACATCATATCAGGATGCATCCCAAAGATGAAGAAAAAGCATCTTTATTGAAGAACGCAGGTGCCACATATCAGCATCTAGTCAAAAAAATGTTTGTATATTAGCTGGGGAGAAATATGGAGGCATATGTGGATGCATGGTAGTAAATTCAACTCAACCTCTGAACCACGTCAAAGACCTAGAGGATCTATTTTCGGTAATTCGAAGGTATAGCATAGGACTTAACCCCAAGAAATGTATCTTTGTTGTTGCTCCAGGAAAATTCTTAGGGTTTCTTTTATCAGCCCGGGGGATTAAGGCCAACTCAGACAAGATACAAGGTTTTGTGAACATAAAGCCACCTACTCATTTGAAGGGGACCCAACAACTAAATGGAAGTATAATGGAACTGAATAGATTCATTTCTAAATGTGTGGATAAATGTATTCCATTCTTTAAGATTATGATAAAAAACACTCTAGCTTTTTGGGATGAGGACTGTGACAAGGCCTTCAAAGAAATCAAGAAATACTTAAGCAATCCCCTTGTCTTGGTTAGCCATCTCCCAAGAGAGACACTTTATTTATATATGGTCGTGCCTTCCAAACTTGCAGCACTGTATTCTTAGCTGAAAGAAACAAGGCTTAACACCCCACTACTATGTCAGTCAAATATTGACATACGCCCAAAGGAGATACTCAACCGTCGAAAAGTTAGCCTTCACTCTCAAAGTCAGTACACGAAAGCTCAAGAATTACTTTGGCTCATACATAGTTGTATTACTTACTTCTTAACCACTTAAAAATATTTTGATGAGACCAAATGTGGTAAAGAGATTGGCATAAATTGCCATATAATTGAGAGAATATGATACTAAATACATGGCTAGAACGGCCATCAAGGGGCAAGCAGTAGCTGAGTTTATGGCCGAGGTCAATGAGACGCTAGAAGTCATCAAAAATGAGAGGCAAAAGGAAGTATGTGTGGTGGATCAAAATGACAGGTCAACCTAGCAAGTATTTGCTGATGGAGCATACAACTTCAATGGTATTGGGATAAGGGTGGTCATAATTGATCATGACAAAAATTTTTTCGAATATGCAGTTAGACTTTATTTCCAGGCAACTGCAGAATATAAGGCGGCTATATCCAAGGCCATAATGTCAAAGAAGTTGGAGGCATATAAGATCACCTTTCATAATGGTTATAGACTAATGCCTAACTTGTTCTTGGGGATGTTTGAAGCTAAGGATGGAAAGATGAAGGGGTATCTAGAGAGATTGAAATAAGAGTGCTCAAAAATTTCCAAGTTTGAGATCAAGAAAACTTGAAATGAGAGTCATCTGTGTGGATGCCTCTACCAACCCATGGTTCACCCCTATCTATAACTTCCTGGAAAGGGAAGACCTTCTTGAGGATCGCAAACTGGTAAAAGAAATTAAGGCCAAGGTAGGGTGATACATGATTGAAGTAGGTAGGCTATACAGAAGAACTACACTTGGACCTGGGCTCTTGTGCATAGCCAATGAGGGAGTTTAAAGATTGATATTTGAAGCACACGAGAGGGAGTGCGACTCTCATTCAGGTGGAAGGAGGATGTTCTAAAAAATTATGAGGTAGGGATACTATTGGCCTACTATACTGGCCGATTATACAAAATACACTTAGAAATGTGATTAATGTCAAAGATTTGCCCCTTTGTCACACACGCCTCTAAACATCATGATAGGGGAAGTGAGTTCTTGGCCCTTCTACAAGTAGGGGCTTGACATAGTGGGACCCTTACCCCTAGTTAAGGGTCAAAAGAAGTTTCTACTAGTGACCACTAATTACTTTTTGAAATTGATTGAAGGTGAACTTTTTGGAAGAATACGAGAAGACGAGGTTATCTGAATTATCTAGAAGTCCATAATTTGTCAGTTCAGTCGACCCAAGGAACTCGTCGTCGATAATAGGAAACAATTTATAAGTCATAACATTAAGGAGTTTGCCACCAATTACAACATCAAGATGGGCCACTCAACACCATACTATCCCCAGGCCAATGGTCAAGTAAAATCTTCCAAAAAATCAATAATCAACCTACTAAAGAAAATGTTAGAGAGGGTAAAGAGAAGATGGGTTGGGGAGCTACTTGGGACATTATGGGCTGTCTGAACTAGCCCTCGGGAAGAAATAACAAGATTTCACTTTACTTGTTCTATGGGACTGAAGTAGTAATACCAATTGAAGTTGCAATACCTAATGCTAGGTTGGTCTTGACAGAAGAACATAATGAGGTGAGTAGAGCAATCAAACTGATCCTCGCTAAAGAGATAAGGCTATGTGTTTCAAAGTATTTGTCATGGGTAATTGCGCTCTCAGACGGGTCTTCCCTAATAAGAAGGAATGGATGGCTGGTAAAATGGGTGCAAATTGAGAAATACCTTATAAAATAACTAAGATAACTTTATAAGGGGCCTACTTATTGAGAAGCATTGAAGGAACTGGGGATGGCATAAGTTAGAATGCTAGAAACTTAAAGAAATACTACTTCTAATGTATATTAATTTACCACTTTCATATACCATCATCAAATGCATATCAATGGAGTAACCCCTTCAACAAATGGTTCTATCCTAAAAGTCTCCCACTGTTTTATGTCATGGAATAATCATCTCAGTTAAGAACTAGGTAGAGTGCCCTAACATTCACAAAATTCATGAGTTTTCCACCTCATTCAGAAACCAATTTGGTGCTTTGACATTGAAGGGAGAGCTGAGCATCTCGGTCAGGAACTAGGTAGAGCTCTATCTCCTACTATTTTATGTCATTGGTTGATCACCTCGTTGGATAACTAGGTAGAGCTCTCTAACACTTGCAAAAGTCACAAGTTATCGACCTCGATCAACAACCAAGTTGGCACACTGATATTGAAGGGAGATTTGAGCACCTCGATAAGGAACCAAGTAAAGTTTCCTCTCTCACTATTTTATGTCATAGGTTGATTATCTTGTTTAAGAACCAAGAAGAGTGCCCTAACACTTACAAGAGTCAAAAGTTATCCACCTTGATTAGGAACTAGGTTGGCACTCTGACATTGGAGGGAGAGATGAGAACCTCGATCAAGAACTAGGTAAAGCTTCCTCCCCTACTATTTAATGTTACAGGCTAATCACCTCAGTTAAGAACTGGGTAGAGCGTATTGACACATACAAAAGTCACGAGCTATCCACATAGGTTAGAAATAGGTTAGCGTGCTAACATTGAAGGGAAAGTTGAGCACCTCAGTTAAGAA
This sequence comes from Hippophae rhamnoides, assembly GCA_033030585.1. Lineage (NCBI taxonomy): Eukaryota > Viridiplantae > Streptophyta > Magnoliopsida > Rosales > Elaeagnaceae > Hippophae > Hippophae rhamnoides. The sequence goes on along the minus strand of CM065436.1, from coordinate 42,192,742 downwards.
CCAGGTAGAGCTCCCTCTTCCAATGTATTATGATACAGGTTGATCAACTCGACTAAGAACTAAGTAGCATACTCTAACAATTGTAAGGTTCGTCCCCTAAAAAAAATATAGAACGGTCAAGCATCGCAATTGCATTTTATCAAGAATATTTTTATTGTCTAAAATTATAATTATTTTGAGAAACTTATCAATAGATAGATTGGCCACTCAGAGGGTTAAAAAATCCTCAAATGCTTAGACACATGACTTGTGTGTGGGTCATCGGTTTCTTTCACCAAGGATAATAGCTCGGCCTGAATCTCGATGATTTTCTTTTGTGTATGGGCTACCATTATGGGAAGAGAAGACCTCAACGCGAGCATTGCATACTCCAATGCTTCAGTGACCTCCATCACCTTGAGGAACATCTTTTCATATCACTTTGTATAGAAGTTCGCCCAATGTGATTCCATGTCTATAAGGGAACCATTTTAGTCAGGGTTCTTCTCTCTCAAGATTAAATTTGGATTAACTGCTCTTTACAAGAAGTGAGCTCACACTTATTCTCCTCAAAGGGACTTAACTTGCCCTCGTGTTTGAACACCTAAGCTTTTAGTTCCCTAACCTTGATCTTAAGCCTACCATTTTCCACTTTCAAAGCTTGAACTGAACGTCTATTGGCTTGATAATAATCCATAGAGTTCTACCAAAAAGATGGAGGAATTGGAAACTATTTCTATCACATGGATTAAATATGTATCCTTAACCCCTTTTATAGGGATGATGTTGAAGAAAAAAGAAGGTGACACATGTTCCAAAATCCGTTAGGTAGGGCAACATCATAAATATACAATGATTCAAACAAATTGATTTTTTGTTAATGAAATTGATTTTTAATTTAATAAAATTTGGATTACAAAGGTTGAGCTCACGACCACACAAGTAGAAGTGGCATAGAGCCCTAAAAGTTAAAAAGAATACAAGCTAGAAAATTGGTGGTTCTCGTTCCTACCCTCTGCACCTGTCACCTTAGGCATGTCCTCACTCTCACTAGAGTCTGAGCCTTCCCTCTCTCCCTTCTCTTGAGATTGAGTAGGCATATTTGATGAGTGACCAGGATACTTAGAATACAATAATAGTACTTCCCTAGGTCCTTCTTCTCAGCCTCAATTTTAAAGAATTCTATGGCCAGCTCGTACCCCATCTCAACAATCAAATTAAGTTGCTTGGTCATGCCATCAAACTCCACCTTTTCTTTCCGTGCCTCATCAATTAAATCCTTGGCTCTTTTATGAGCCTCTTCAGTTTCACCCTCGACTTTCCTTTGAGCCCCATCAACCTTAGTATGGTGTTTGGCCAACTCATTTAGCTCGATGGTACCCTTATTCAAATTTTCCTCTTTATATATAGTATTTCCCTCCAATTTGTTTTCCCTCTATAGTAGCATAGCGTGCCTCAACTGAGTATATACATGGCCCTGTTTCTCTTATACCAATTCATCCGTTAAATTCCCTACACTCTGAGACCTGTCAAAATCATAGAGCAACTGCAACTAAAAGAAAAGAAGAAAAAGTGTGAGGTCAAACAAATATGTGACGAGTTCAAACTTGTAAAACAATTATTATGAACATAGAAGGCAAGGTAGGGTTAACATACCTGATATAGGTTACAACTAATGAAAAAATTAGAGCTCGAATCCTCACAAATAACCTTGAGCAACTATGGCACCAAGCCTCAATATAGAGCCATCCCATCCACGTTAGTGGTAAGATCATTAATGACACCATTCCCTTTCCTCAAATCCCATATAAGGTGTCCATGTTCTTTAGGACCCGAGCTGGTAAGTGGAGAGTTATGTTTCTCTTACAACTTGGATAAAGGCTCGAAGACATTCAATAGCTCCAAGCATCGATGGTCACTTTCTTCTTCTTTTTAGAAGGGACAGAGTGGCCTTCCTACCTAGAGGATTTACTCATCTTCTTACCTTTAGAGGGATCCCTAATAGGACTATGAGGTGTACCCTTTGACCTTACTCTATAATCGAGACAAGAGCTAGGCAGAAGTAAACTTCATAATATCTATAAAATAAGAATGAGGAGGTGTTATTATCATAAGGTCGCATCCGAAAAAAAAGGAAAAGTTGAAGTCTCAAAGCTAGTTCACCATCATTAACAACCACCTCAAACCTTCCTCCAAAGTTCATGAGAAGGGTTTGACGCTTTGGATGAGCTTGGGGTTTATGAATAATCCTAAGAGGGGGCCCCATGCAACAAAACACGAGGTTTTTAGTAGATGATTCCACGGGGTTTTTCAAGGGGATAGTTCTGGATATCATCTAGCCTTTTTTTTCATCTATACTTAAGCTCATGGTGAAGGAACCCATATTCCTTTTCATGATCTTAGTGTTGTTCCAAATGCTTCTTATCAACCTTATGTCGTTACTAGGGGATTCCCATTGGCCTGAGACATAGAAGAAGTATTCCTTCCAATTCTTCTCATTCTTAGGAAGGCACTACTACAAAACCAGGCTTTAAAGTTGGTTAAAAACTGACTTAAAATGGCAAGATTTGAAATTTAAAGCCACTTCACACATTGAACCGACTTTAAATTATTATTTTTTCATATTTTACTCATTAGAACTTGTATTCGATCACATATAGTAGAAAAAAACCATAATCTGTTTAACAAAATTTAAACAATACAAATAATTGATTGTAATTACACAAAAACCAAACATAACAAATATATACATATAAATATAATTACAAAATACTTATACAAAACCTATATAATAAAAATAATAACATACATAATACAAAAATTTATACACATAATATACAAAAAATAACGCAAAGTGAATAATAAGTGCGTAGGATTAATAGAAATACATACAAGAGTAAATGAAGTGACAGAATGAAGAAAAAAAATGGTGTTTTGCAAGTGAGAAAATGGATATAAAAAATTTGAGTATTTCGCTCAACGACGCTGGAATTGGTGGTCGCAGAGGATCTGGAAGATAACTTGGAGAGGAAGAAAACTCACTAAACGACGCTGGAATTGGTGGTCATATGTGGCCAAAAAATGAGAAAGAGCAGAGGAGGAGTGTCAGTTTTGGGTTTTTGGGTGTTGTTTACAACACTACAAATAAAAAATGTTGTCTGATGGGGAAGAAAGAGGAGAAAAGGAAAATATCCATGTATATTTTATTGTCGGTTAACGTGTTGAAATGACGCTACACTTAGGATCGACACTATATCTGGACGTAGGGTCGGTCCTACATGTCAATCGACGCTATCCATGTATGTAGCGTCAGTTAACACGTAAAACCAACGCTACGTCCTACGTGTAGCATCAGCTCAACACGTTAACCAATGATAAAAAATATGTAGATACGTCGGTTTTTCAACGAACTAACTATAAATTCATTATAAGTCGGTTTGCTAAAAAAATTGACTTTAAATCTTGACTTAAATGCCACATTTATTATTATTAAGGGCCATATTTATACCTCGGTCCTACTTCATAAACATGTATATCTTCCTCGGGTCTATGGGCTTCTACTTCAAGATGTAAGCTTCATTAAACTCGGCCAACTCTAAATCCACCCCGAGCTCTTGGCAAAACACTGTGAGGTAGAGCAAATACTTCCACCCATTAATTATCAGCTGACCTAGCGCGAGCAAAGTCCTAACCAAAAATTCCCTTATAAGAGGGTACAAAGGAAACCTTACCCTCAACCATAAAGTCTTCTCATGAAAGACTATCCACGAGAATGGATGCTGGTTACTATCATAGGCCCTTTTTGGTGCAATCATTATTTGAACCGAGAATGAGATATTGTAGGTTTTCCTCAACCTCTCCTCATCCTTGGGTGTTAGTCCAATGGTCTTAATTTTAGTTGACCAACCCTTGGTACAAACTGTAGGTTCCCCAGACCCTATGTCCCTCACTTTCTTCTTCAATATCCTAGCCAGTAATATTTGAGTCTATAGCACGTTCAACCTAATGGCTGGAATAGCCTGAGGGTGAGTGGTAGTGGTAAAGGGCTGAGGTGGAGATAAACTTGCCTCATTAGAAGAGTTTATCCTAGAAGACCCCGAGTCGTCATTGGGGTTGGGGTATTGAGGCTCTCTTAGGAGCTCGAGCCTAGAGTCTCTTTTTTGTGCATTGTTTGCAAAAATCTACAAAACATAAAAAAGGGTAAGGTACGAGAAGAAGGGATTACTTAGAGTCGAATTTGAAAATAAAGGGAATTGATTCTTTAAAATGGACCTAAATAGAAGGCAGAAAAGTGTTAGACTCATGAGGCTAGTACATTAAAAACCCGAGAAAACAAGCTACAGTCCAAGCTAAATTTCTACAACTAAACTAAAAACCTTTTAATGACTTGAGCTGATACGAAAGAGCGGTTTCTTTCTTACTTTTTGTCTGATGCACAGGAAATGATGAAAAGGCTCAACCCAGCCACCTCCTTATAAAGAGACCCATATTTTTCTCTCTTCAATCAACTAATATACATTTATTAGGGAAGCTAAACGGTCCAGATTCTCTACTCAAGTTTTACTCTTCCACTTTAGCCCCCAGACCGAGCAAAATGAATATAGAGACTTGATGTTTAGATGCATGGATTGGCCTGACAACGCGAGCCACCTTTATATCTATGAGTCAACCACCAGTTTGAGCCATGGGGTAGTCAACCCTGATTTATAAATGTATTTTTTTACCCTTTTTGTTCTTCCTGACACACTTACATGTGTTTACCCTATGTAATCGACACATGTACATGTAAATATAAATATATATATATATATATATATGTATATATATATATATATGTATATATATATATATACATACATAGACTCTATGAGAAATCCAAACATATAGACAATTGCTATAACCTTTCTCTAGTTTCTCTCACTATAAATTGACTCAATCCTAACACTAAGGTAAAAGTAATTTGTAAGTTATAACCAAGTTGAAAATGTGTAGAAAACCTTATTTCCCATAAAAACCAATATAAATCTCATTCGTAATTTCTTTATACCATATAATTGTTACCATCACTTGTAAAACAATATAGGTAGATGAAAATGATTAACACAATGTATGCATAACAAATGTGTTCTTATCTCTTACCATGTATGCATGAAGGTCAAGATCTTTCTTCTCCTTGACTTTCTAGATTTGTTGCACACTAAAAGAAAACCCTAAGGCATAAACCACTCCTGGTTGATCTCTAACAAGGCTACCAGGTGCAATAAAATGGAAAAACCTTTGACTCAAATTAGCAACCTTTATTTATAGATTCAATCAAAAGGAATAAAAATATATTATCCATCTAGATTTGACTTGTAAGGACTATGAGTGTTGGCTATTTTTGTGAACAAAATATATTCCTGTAAAATTATTTTTAGGCCTCCTATCAAGTCTATCATCCGAACAAATACTCAAGTTTTAGATATTTATATTTCAGGTATATCTTTTATAACTATGACACATAGGATTGCATTTATGCATTTAATAGCACATGTTCATAAATCTAAAATTATTTTTTATGCTAAAATATTTATTTAAACTTGAATCAATTTATGAAATTACTAATTAACTATTTTTATGTGTTTTAAAAAATGATTTTTTATAATATTAAGGTTTTTTATGACCTTTAAAAAATTAAGCCCAAAAAATATTCAACCCTAATACTACTAGGTTATTATTCTCTCTCTCTCTCTTATATATATATATATATAAGGTATTCAAGTTTGAGTTTAGGAATAACTTTTAGCACAATTCAACAAAGGTAAACAAAAGGTTGAGGAATTAATTTATGATATTTGCTAATCTATATTTTCATAATTTATAGTCAAGTTGGTTTATGTTTTTCATATACATATAGCTTCTTTCTAATTAGGATCTTTCATGTTTAGATTAAATAATTTTATGTGTAATCATGATTATTTAATTTGATTATTAAATTTCAAAGAAGTTATTTTTATTAAACATTTGCTTAACCTTTTTACTCTAAGATTTGCTAGTTGATTTGATTTAAGTGACATGTATTTTGAATCATCTAGTTAGAATTGTTTATTATTAAGTACATTTTAGAACACATATGGGCACTTGTGTTTTTATGCTAACCATTTTACAATTAATGCGGGAACGTATCTGATTGGCGGGAAGTTTTTTGGAATGTTGGTCTAGAAACAACTCATGCTAATATTAAAAACTGTGAAAACAAAGTAGAGGCTCGTAAGTAAGGTACATTGGGGCAGTATCCTAGGGAGGGTAGCATAAGACCAAGTTTGTAGATCAACATTTTTTTTCATAGTGGAAAGTTAGGTGGTACGATGGACTGGTGGTTTTCCTCTTACGTCATGATTGTGGCCTAAGTTGTTTCCACCTAAAAATATCGTATGTTATTATTTTATTTCCACACTTTATTCTTACATGCGATTGCATGCCTAACCGCTTTATTTAAGTTATTAAGTTATAAATTGATAAAAATTAAAAATAACCTATTCACCCATCTAGGTTAATTAGGTTCATATTTTATACACTTACATGAATAAAAATGTGCACCCAACTAAAATCCAAGATTAGCAACTAATACTGCATCCAATAGCTACTTGTAAAAATATCTTAACCATCTCCATCTAATTTTTTATTTATTTTTGTGTGGTTTAATGACCTCAGATGGCATTTAGCCCCTTGTAATTGAATGGGTCCTCTAGCTCTCTAAAGGCAAACTCTATCATTAGTATTTAGATTATTAAGGATGGATTTATTATGTTTATTTTAAATTTTTAAATTTTTGTTTATTCATAAGATGGAATAGAGTGAGAATGGGCCTTCAGCTTAAAACCCATGGCCATTGTTATCATCAGCATACTCAGGGCCACACAGGTAATAGAGAGCTATATATGTTGGTTTATAAGAGCATTTCCTTATCTTGATTGTTTGATGGTATGTTGATGAACTATATCACTCTACAAGAGTAGTAGATTTCCTTTAATTATATCACTTTTAATGTATTAATACTAATATTCTTTCTACCTAATATTCTGAGATGATCTATAGCCATTTTAGGGTAGTTGATGAACGAAAACCGGCATCGCCGATTCTCACAAATACTTTGGTTTTAATATTTGTAAAACTCTCGCAAGTGCACGAATCATTTCATAGAAATGATAAGTATACTCCCAAGGTCGATCTAAGGAAGGAATGTATGTGGTTTTTAATTTATTATTCAAACTTTTAAAAACGAAATTAAATCCTAAACATCCTGTCACGATAGTTTGGTTTTTGTGTTCCTAATCTAATAACATAAAATAAACATATATACAGATTAATTAAATATAATCTAATAACATAAAAATAAACATAGATACAAATTCAATTAATATTTATCTAAAAGTAAATATAAATACAGATTCAATAAATATTCATGCAAATTTTATCATTTATATTAGTGGAGTATTTATGGATATAATAACTAAATTAATTATGCTTGCTCATATTATCTAGGTTATTAAAGATATAAATTGATATTTTATTGATTCTCTATTTTTTATATAAATACCACCTTTGGTGGGGTTAGATATTCTTTGTTAACTAAACAAATCAATTAACACCTATGGGTGGGGTTGATAACTAATTTGGTTAATTAAATTAATTCCTTTTTCTAAGAGATTGAAAATGAACCATGTAAATGCCACCTTTGGTGGGGTTAGACAATTTAAACTTTATTCAAGGTGTCCAAATTAAACATAAGAATTTAATTATCCGAGTACTAACTTTCAAGTTTTAAAACTACTATTGAAAACATGTTGTCAATACATTTTCACATAATAATTCTTATAAAAACTTTTGAAATAGAGTTTCACTCTAAATACCGGGCGATTGTACCAACAAATAAAAGAGCACTACTCTAAATTAGACCGGATAACTAAACCATAAAATCTAATTTTCAGATTTAAGTTTGTAATGAAAAATAATATATTTCTCTCTAACATCCTTAATATAAAATCTTGAATAAAAATAAAATCAATTCATTTTAGAAATTTTCACCTATTTAATATTTCGCAAGCATAACAACGTTATTATTACATCATAATTATAAACATCTAGCACAGTTAAATTTAATCACAGACAAATTAAATATAACATGTAAGAATAAAGCATAAAAATAACTGTAAAAAAAATAAAATCCTTACAGAACTTCGACGCTATTCCCGTTGCTAGAAAACCTCCAAGCGGAATTTGCACTTCCATTTATTGAATCAAAAACTAAAATATTAGAAAAACATTACAAGTTCCTCTCAAAAAGAGAAGAACTCTAAAACTAAGAGAATTGAACTAAAAACTAAGAGAAAAACTAAGAAAATCTTAGAAACTAAGAAAGAAACTAAGAAAAACTCAAAAACTAAGAAATGAGAGAAAGAAAGAAGAGAGAAGTGTGGTTTTGAGGTGTGTTTTGAAGTGAAGGGAAGGGGGGTATTTATAGGTGAGGATGGAGAGAAAAAAATGTGTAAAAAAATGTTAAAAAAAATATTAAAAAATTAAAAAATGTGTAATGGAAATGCCGAGGTCATCAATGACGTCAGCATGACGTCATGGGGGCGGATGCACGTGAAAAATGGGGCGAAACGCGCGCGAAGGCTCTTGAGGCGGCTGGCCGGGCTGTCCTGCGCGTAGCAGCGTGGTCAGCAGGCGCAATTTCCATCTTTTTGACATTTTTGACCTTTTCGACCCATTTTGTCCAATTTTTCCATGTTTGTTGACCTTTTCCCACTTATTTATTAATATATTTGTGATGTATTGCTTCAAGTATTCCTTTTTGAGTCTTTAAATTGCGTTTTTAAGCCAAAATACCTGAAAAACAATAAAAATACCCGTGATTCCGAAAAAGACAAATTTATATAAATATATGATAAAACATATAAATATATATATTTTTAATCAATTAATGTGCATAAAATCATGGTAATTTTAGTGCTTTTTGAGCACTCATCAGTAGTTCTCATTCTATTTGTTTTGTTTTTAGTTGTTAATGTATATCATATATGTTAATAGATATACATGTTATGGGTTTTAGGCATATCTAGTTTACTTGTAACTCCTATATAAAGGCACCATGTATATTCCTTAAGATACATAATAGAATATAATTATTAAGTATTTATAACATGGTATCAGATCCATTGCCCTGACTTTCCTTTTAGCAGTCTTATCTCTTCTAGTGCTACTCCACCCTTATCACTTCCGCCGTCACAACAACCATTGTAGCCACTCACCATTGAACCTCTGACGTCTTTCAGCAGTTGTCCTTGGGTTCCAAGCCAACAACTGCTATCATTGAGGAGTCCCACACCACATAGACCATTACAATCACCATTTCCTTCGTGCATCTTGCTCCGATAACCTTTTTCTACAATTACAATAGTGATCAGCCTGCCCTGATCTACACAACCGTGGAATTCTCGCTACCATCGGAGTTTGTACGAGACCTCACATGCCGTATAGACGAACCGTGCCTTTTCCTCACATGCCTCACACGCTCATGCACCGCACACAGAAAACTATGCTTCGTCGTGCATCTTGGATTGATAACATTTTTATAGGTACCATAGTGATCGACTCACCCCAATCTACACAACCGTTGAAGTGCCATAACCATCAGAGTCTTAATGCACTATCATGTACCACACAGAGGAACCGCACTTCTTCCTCATACGCCTCACACACCACCCTCAAGTCTGCTGATGTCATCACCACATCATCTAGTGCTAACGTCATCACCACGTATAGCTCACATCATCATTGACCATTGTTGATCATTGATAGTTATTGACCGGGTACCTGAGTTGACCGTTGTTGACCATTGACACTTATTGACCATTGACCGGTATTGATTGTTGACTTTTCTACAGGGTTGAATTTTTTCATATCAGGTTCTCCTTACCCAGTTTTTCGCATAGACCTCATTTTTACAGTCTGTTTTTGCATATTGTGTTTCTAAATAGATAAAAATGATGTTTTTATTCCTCACCCCATCAATACTGTATTGGAGGGAACCAAGAATTACTTATATTGGTCTTAAGCTATGCATAGTTTTCTTAAATGTCGTATGCTTTGGCAATACTGTACTGGTGCAAGTACCATTCCTATCAAAAAAGAAAGTGAAGAAGATGTTGCCTACCTTGGTTGCATGATTGAATGGGATAGTTGATGAGTGCTCAAAAAGCACTAAAATTACCATGATTTTAAGCTCATTAATTGATTAAATATATATATATATATATATATATATATATATATATATATATATATATATATGTTTTATCATATATTTATATAAATTTGTCTTTTTCGGAATCACGGGTATTTTTATTGTTTTTCAGGTATTTTCGCTTAAAAACGTAACTTAAAGACTCAAAGAGGAATAATGGAAGCAACACATCACAATTATATTACTAAATAAATGGGGAAAGGTCAAAAAATATGGAAAAATTGGACAAAATGGGTCGAAAAGGTCAAAAATGTCAAAAAGGAGAAAATCACGCCGGGAAATGACCCATCCTCGGCCGCGTTGAGTACTATTCATCCGTGCGGAGGCTGCTGGCGTGGAGTGCTGTTCATACGTGTAGAGAGCTACAGCGCATCGCATTCATCCAGACCTATTCTGGCCGTATACTTGCCTCATGTGGCGCATGCGCCCACGTTCACCCCATTTTCCGCGTCTGTAACGCCCCCATGACGTCATCTTTGACGTCATCGGTATCACCATGTGCCTTCTGGCGTTTTTCACCATTTTTTAACATTTTTTCACCCACTTTTTCTCTCATTCTCACCTATAAATACCCACGGCTTCCTTCACTTCCAAAACACACCTCAAAACACACTTCTCTCTTCTTTCTTTCTCTCCATTTCTTAGTTTTTAGGTTTTTTTAGCTTTTCTTTATGTCTTAGCTAGTTTATAGTTTTATAGTTCTTCCTTTTGGGAAGAACTAGATATGTTTTGTAATTTATTAGCTTTTTGATTCAATACATGGGAGTGCAAATTCCGTTTGGAATTTTCTAGCAGGAATGGCATCGAAGTACTGTAAGGATTTTATTTTCTTTGTAGTTATTTTTTATGCTTTATTCTTACATGTTATATTTAATTTGTATGTGATTAAATTTAACTGTGCTAGCTGTTTTTAAAAATGATATAATAATAACGTTTTTATGCTTGCGAAATATTAAATAGGTGAAAATTTCTAAAATGAATTGATTTTATTTTTATTCAAAATTTTATATTAAGGATGTTAGAGAGAAATATATTATTTTTCATTACAAACTTAAATCTGAAAATTAGATTTTAAGGTTTAGTTATCTGGTCTGATTTAGAGTAGTATTCTTTTATTTGTTGGTACAATCGCCCGGTAGTTAGAGTGAAGCTCTATTTCAAAAGTTTTTATAAAATTATTATCTGAAAATGTATTGACAACATGTTTTCATTAGTAGTTTTAAAACTTGAAAGTTAGTACTAGGATAACTAAATTCTTAGGTTTAATTTGGACACCTTGAATAAAGTTTAAATCTAACCCGCCCAAAGGTGGCATTTAAAGGTTCATTTTCAATCTCTTAGAAAAAGGAATTAATTTAATTAACCAAATTAGTTATCAACCCCACTTTGTAGGTGTTAATTGATTTGTTTAGTTAACAAAGAATATCTAACTCACCAAAGGTGGTATTAAATACAAAGGAGAATCAATAAATATCAATTCATATCTTTAATAACCTAAATAATACGAGCAAGCATAATTAACTTAGTTATTATATCCATAAATACTCCACTTATTTATAAAAGATAAAATTTGCATGAATGTTTATTGAATCTATGTTTAATTTACGTAATTATATTAAAAACACAAAAACCCCAGAAATATCGTGACAGGATGTTTAGGATTTAATTTCATTTTTAAAAGTTTGAATAATAAATTAAAAACCACATACATTCCTTCCTTAGATCGACCTTGGGAGTATACTTATCATTTTCTACGAAATGATTAGATGCACTGCGAGAGTTTTATAAATATAAAACCAAAGTATTGGCGAGAATCGGTGATCTTAGGTTTTAGTTCATCAAGTTTTTGGCCAGTTCTTGCGGGATGACTCCGTTGTGTGGATGGCATCAAAGTTTTTGGCAATCTCGATTCTCCTCATCAAGTTTTTGGCGCCGTTGCCTGGGATGGCATCAAAGTTTTTGGCAATCCCGATTCTGCTCATCAAGTTTTTGGCACCGTTGCCAGGGATGACTCCGTTGCGGGGATGGCATCAAAGTTTTTGGCAATCCCGATTCTGCTCATCAATAGTCACAACCACATGATCCTTACATAGATTCAGAATACTTATATTCCCTCTATCTCTAATCTATTGGGCAAAATTGATTATGCAAAATTAGCATGGGATATGTTGGCCAAAAGGTACTCCATTACTCACGAATCTATGAAATATCAGTTAGTAGTTGGATTGCATCAACTTTGACAAGAACCAGGGCAATCCATCAATGACTACTATGATCACCTTCACTTTCTTTGGGACCAAATTGACCTTTGTGATCCAATTTAAGCATGCTCAAAGTATGCTCATCAATATGCTGCAGTTAGAGATAAATTTCATCTCTATGAGTTCTTGATGTCACTTCACAAGGACTTTGAGCCCATCCGGGGTCGGCTTCTCAATCACAATCCTCCTCCCTATCTTGATACTGCTGTAAACAAGTTGGTTAGAAAAAAAGCTCAGCTTGTAACCCTTCAAGCCTCAAGCTCTAGAAATCATCGCAAGAAAACTAACAAGAATTTCTGCAATTATTGCAAGTGTCTCGACCACACCATTGAAACTTGTTTTCATGACAAAAAATCTATTGTCGTTGCTGCTAATACTGAGCCTACTCCACTGATGCCTTCCATTTCAACTGAGTCCCAGTCTTCTGGATCAAATATCAACCTCGCCCCCACTAAACTACATCATAAATCACGCTATTCCTATGGCTAGTAATGCATCTCTTTCCACTACTCTCTTAGTTCTGCCCGGTAAGTCTCAAACTTGGCCTTTTGATTCTGCCTGTTGTAATCACATGACACCTCACTCATCTTTATTTTCCAAACTTGACCTTGCACCACATCCTCTTAATATTCATATAGCTGATGGTTCCACCATGCATGGGAATAGTCTAGGTTTTTTTTACCTCTAACCTCTCTATTCTTGGGGTCTTCCATATACTTGACTTATCCTATAATTTGTGCTCTTTGGGACAATTAGCTGAAATAGGATATTGCCTTATTTTTTACTATTATGGGTGTATTGTGTAGGATCTGAGGATGGGGCAAGATCTTGGGACTGATCCTAGGGTTGGGCGTATGTTTCCCGTGGACAATCTTCATCTTCCACCTATTGCTCCTGTATTTATTGTTACTACTACTCTTGTGGTTTCTTCCCTACCTTCTCTCACACTTTGGAATTCTCCTCTTGGTCATGCCTCATCCACTCTGGTACAATAGTTAGCTTATAAAGGTTTGTTGGGTTCTATGTCTAAAGACAATTTTTTTGTACTTCATATCAATTAGGAAAATAGCCAGGTTTACCTTTCAATAATAGTGAATCTCTCTCTAATAGTATTTTTGAGTTAATTCATTCTGATGTTTGGGGACCTTCTCCTGTTACTAGTATTAGTAGATCTCGTTATTTTGATATTTTTATTGATGATTATTCTCGTTATAGTTGGATCTTTCCTATGAAATCTCGTTCTAAAATCTTACCAAAATATAGTAACTTTGCAAAAATGGTTAAAACATAATTTTGCAAAAATGGTTAAAACATAATTTTCCAAAAATATCAAAACTTTTCGATCTAATAATGCTCTTGAATATACTCAATATACTTTTCAAGATCTGTTACATTATTATGGCCTTGTACATTATCTAACCTGTCTAGGTACCTCTCAACAAAATGGTCGAACTGAAAGAAAACTTCATCATATTCTTGACACTGTCCGTGCTCTTCTTCTTTTTTCCAAATTTCCTATCCCATTTTTAAGTGAAGTCGATCTTCATGTTATTCATGCCATTAATCTCATTCTAAGTGTTGTCATTCATAATCAAACTCCGTATGAGCACCTTTTAAGGCCATCCCCTAACTATCATTACCTTCGTTCCTTTGGATCTACTGGTTTCGTTCTTCTTCAGCCTCATAAGCACAACAAACTTAAGCCTCGATCTAGACTTTGTTTTTTTCTTAGTTATGGTGAAATTCAAAAAGGGTATCGGTGCTATGATCCTATCTCTCATCATCTTTGTGTTTTCTATAATGTTTTCTTTTATGAACACTACTTATTTGTTAGACTCTCTCACTTTCGTTCTTCCCTAACTAAATCTTCTATTTTAGAAATCTTTCCATATGAGTCTCTTGTTCCTTCTACAGATACTCTTGATCCTCATTTGGCCTTCTCTATTCAATCTTCAAATATTTTTGATGATTCTCCTAGATAGGTTGTAGATGAACAGGTTGATGATGAGCTACCCCACCTTGAGCATAGGTCCCCTACTCCTGCTCCGCCTGAAGATCCTCCACAAGACATTCCACCTTACCACTCAACCCGGGTAAGATCCATTCTTGCACATTTACTTGACTATCATTGTTACACTGCATAAGCCTCACACCTATCGTGAGGCATCTACTGACCCTTTATGGTAGATTGTAATGAAAGAGAAAATTGATGCATTAACCAAAAACAATACTTAGTACCTGGTTACTCTCCCTCCTAGTCAGTTTATGGTCGGTTGTAAGTGGATCTATAAAATCAAGACTCACTATGATGGGTCCATCAAGCACTACAAGGCTCATCTTGTTGCAAAAGGTTTTACACAAGAGTATGGGATTGATTATGAAGAGAATTTTGCTCTAGTTGTCTATATATCCTTTATTTGTGCCCTCTTAGTTGTTACCCCTGCTAGTAAATGGGACCTTTTTCATATGAATGTTAAAAAATCCTTCCTTAATGGGGATTTGCATGAAGAAGTATATATCCAACCTCTTCCTATTTTTTTGTTGAAACAAACAAGGTTTGTCGCCTTCGACGTGCACTTTATGGCCTTAAACAAGCTCCACGAGCGTGGTTTGCCAAGTTTAGCTCCACTATATTTCGCTTGGGTTACACTACTAGTCCTTATGATTCTACCTTATTTCTTTGTCGCAATGATAAAGGCATCATTTTGCTTCTCCTATATGTGGATGATATGATCATAACTGTTGATGACTTTAATGGCATTCAAGAACTCAAGGATTTTTTTAGTCAGCAGATTGAGATGAAAGACCTTAGACATCTCAGCTATTTCTTGGGTCTTGAGATCACTCGTTCCATAGATGGTTTTTATATTACTCAAGACAAGTATACATCTAACCTTTTATCTTGAGCTAGACTCACTAACAGCAAGCCTGTTAACACTCTACTTCAATTTAATGTGCATCTGACACCCTTGGAGGGAAAACCATTGTCTAATCCCTCTCTTTACAAACAATTAGTTGGCAGCCTAATTTATCTCACAGTTACTAGTCCAGACATTTCTTATGTTGTTCATCAGCTGAGCCAGTATTTGTTTGCTCCAAGATCGACTCACTATGCTATTATTCTGTGCATTCTACGATACTTGAAGGGCACTCTCTTCCATGGCCTTTTCTACTCATCTCATTCTTCTCTTGTACTCCGTGCATTCTCTGATGCTGATTGGGCAAGAGATCCCACTAATCGCAGGTCCACTACAAGTTATTGCTTTCTCCTTGGTTCTTCTTTGATTTCTTGGTGAAGTAAGAAACAAACTTCCATGGCCTGCTCCAGTACTGAAACAGAATATCATGCTCTTGCTGATACCACATCTGAGCTTCTTTGGCTACGATGGCTTCTTAATGATTTGGGTGTGTCCACATCCTCTACTACTCATTATGATAATCAGAGTGCCATTCATATTGCTCACAATGATGTCTTCCATGAATGGACTCAACACATCGAGATTGATTATCACTTTATTCATTCTCATCTTATCCATGATGCTCTCAAGTTTTTCCCAATCTCTTCCAACGATCAACTTGTAGATATCTTCACCAAGACACTTTTTAAAGGACGTACTCGTAATTTGGTTGACAACCTCAAACTGATCTCACATCCACCTTGAGTTTGAAGGAGGCTATTAATGTATATCATATCTGTTAATAGATATATATGTTATGGGTTTTAGGCATATCTAGTTTACTTGTAACTCCTATATAAAAGCACCATGTGTATTTCTTAAAATACAGAATAAAATACAATTATTAAGTATTTATAACATTAATCATGAAAATATAATGCATGCCTTATCATGGAATTTAGTGGGCTTCTATATATGCAGGAAAGTAGTTATCAGTCACCTAACAAACAACATGAATTCAAAACTCATAGGAAAAGTCAACATCTTTAAACCCATTACATAATGGGGTTTCTAAGCTGGATGGGACAGGGATATGCAATGGAATTGCTCATTTACTTAGGAAAGAGATAGGGTAATATTGCAACTTGTCCTTTATTGAAGTGATTGAAACTACTTTGTCTTTTACCTTAGTTTCATATTGTTCTTTTTTTATCTTTGCTTTGCTTGTACGTCTGAGCAAAAATACCATGATTGAAAATACTATGCCAACATTTATTGCTAGAATTTCAGTTTGCATGTGTCCAGAACGCTAAGATTTAACTCTGCTCTTACAATTCCTAAAGTACAAAGTTTGAACCTAAAGTGTAAACTATAGTGTAAACGATAATGTATCATGTTAAGGTTGAGCTGATATATTGTACTAATGGCCAATTTCAATATTAAACTTATAAGTTTTGCATTTAATTTAAGTTCATTTGTACAAGTCATGATTTTTAGCCCATGATTAATATAACCATCCAATTGAAGCTAGTCTTTAATTGACTCATTTTAGATATTGTCTCTTAAGACAAAGCTTAATTGTTCAAAAAAATTTAAAGATTCAACCCAACTGTTGGATATAATTTGTTATATCCATAGAAATTATTTATCAATATGGCAGATGGCACTACTCAATCACGTTATGTGAAACTGAATAAAGATCAAGCGCCTCTTGAAGATATTACCCCTGTAGAGCTTAATCAACCCATTGAAGATCCTCATGTTTCCCTCTCTCCCCATCTCCAATAATATTTATAATTGAAATTATTGTGAAACTTCTGCTGTTTACTCTATTATCTAACAATGTACTTGGATAATTGAAAAAATTGCACTGTCCTTTTGTAGGTAAATTGCAGCAGTAATTTATAAAGTTTTAAACCGTCTCGATGTAGTTGGGCTTCGGGGTTTAATTTGATATAGGATAGCTAACTGAGATTTCTTGGTCTCTATTGAAGCATGGATAAACAATATTGATTGTAGTGATCCTCTTGATCATTCATGTTTAGCTGATTAGTGATATTATACGAAGCTGAGTTGCAGTCATGCTTTTCTTACATTTACAAGCTGGACAGAACTATTTTGTCCATGTGTTTTGTTTGAGCGTAATGTTGAAAGCCTAAGAGAAGATATCCCGTGGACCCGGCCTTCTGTCTGTCATGCCATTTGTGTGGAAGGTGGCATTGCTCTTGTTGCTTCAACTGTAATTTTGCATGGTATAGACCCAAGCACTTCATTCCTAATCTGTGAGGGTCTATTATTTGCATGGTGGATGTGTGGCATACACAAGCTTTGTCAATACAAAAATAAATTATTATGGTGATTGAGTATTTTATTGCGTGATCTCGTTGACTGTGTTACTTCTAAGCAAATTGATTATGGAAATGTTAATTTTTATGCCAATAATCTGATTTGTTTCTTTACCTCCTCAAGGTTCATTTGTTCCTTTGGCTGTTGTTAAGATTCAACCTATTTTCATAGAGAAAACTTAAAATAATTAGCTAAATGTGTGAAACCCATAAGAGATCCATCTATTTATAGAACATTATATATACAGATGTCAGTTACATAATGTATACACATATTTACGTATCAGAGTGGTATAATTGGTATAAAGTACAACACATCATAGGTTGAGGTCAACCCTAGCTCGAGCTGGTGGTCAACCATATAAGGGATTCAATTCCTTACAATTGAGCTCGGGTTGATCACTGAGCTCAGCCTAATCATTGAGCTTGGGTTGATCATTGAGCTTGGGCTGATCTATAGTTAGGAAATTTGGGGTGCTTCGCCTTCCATCTTTAGTTGGTGACTTTACTTGAGCGGTTCGAATGGGTTGGGCATTAGACCGGTCTGAAGGTCCAAACATCTAGCCCCCCCTATTATTTCAACTTGAGCTTTGGTTTGAGGTGGAAGAGTAATTACAGGGAATATGATACAAACCATTCATCTCTCCTAATAAATATGTGTTAGTTGATTGGAGAGAGAAACCAAGAGTGACTCTATATAAAGAGATGTTTGAATTGGGGCATATCTTCATTACCTGCACAATTGAGAAATGGTGAAGAAAAATGTTTTGTCGCATCACCTCGAGCTTGTAAAAGGTTTTCAGTTTGGTGGTAAGAATTCAACTCAGACTATAGTTTTGTCTGTCTGAGTTTTTAGAGTTCAAGAGTCAAGAACCTAACGATTTTCTACTTTCTTTTCAGGTTAGTTTTTAAATGATCACTTTTTTTATTTTCAAACACGACCCTAGGTAACCCCTTCTTCTCGTACCTTACCCATTGGCGTTTTTTTTGTTTTTTGTTTTTTATGTTTTTGTAGCTTTTTATAGAATGCACAAAGAAGAGACCTTAGCCTTCGGCTCAGGTTCTTGAGAAAGTCCCCAATATTCTAGTGCTACTGACGACTTGGGGTCTTCTGGCTCGGGATCTTCTAATGAGGCGAGTCGATCTCCACCTCAACCATCTACCTCTACCCCTCACCCTCAAACTACCCCCATCATTAGATTGAGCGTGCCTTAAACTCAAATTATAGTGGCTAGGACGTAGAGGAAGAAAACGAGGAATATAGGATCTGAGGAACCAACAGGTCACACTAGGCTTTCGTCGGCTATGCCAAAGACTTATGGGTTGGTATCCCAAGATGAAGAAAGATTAAGAAAAACCTACAACATCCCTTCCTCGATTTAGATAATGATTCCTCCAGAGGGAGCTTGTGATAGTGATCAACCTTTATCCGATTAGACTGTATTTCATGAAAAGGCCCTGTGGTTATGGGTAAAATCTCTATACCTTATCATTAAGAGATTCTTGATTAGGACACAGCTTGTGCCAGGGCAGTTAATGCATAATAGTTGGAGGTATCTACTCTTTCTGACATTAATCTGTCAAGAACTTGGGGTGTACTTAAAGATGGCAGAGTCTAATAAGGCTTATGTCCTTAAATAGAACCCTACAAATTTGATAAGGGTACAAATGTCAGTGAAGTATGATCGGGGGATAAACGTGTCACTTTATGGGAATGTGAAAAACTAGAAAGAGCATTTGTTTTTATGTTTTAGGTGACTGGGAGTCTCATACCAGTGACACCAAATTAATAAGGAGCTTCTGGAATGACACTAAGGTCATGATAAGGAATATAGTTTTCTTAATCATGACCTTGAGTCTTGACGTGAAGCAAAGGTTGGGAAATATCCAAAACTATCTTCCTAAAAAAACCAACTAGAGGAACTTATTAAACACCCCACACTTGTCGCATATGGGTTGATGAGACATGGTACAGTAGATCCCCCCTTAGGATCATTTGTAAACCCCAGGCTCCTTCTAAATGCAGAAATCCTACTACAGACTTCGGGGGCCCATTCGAGGTAGTGCCTGATGATGGTGAACTAGTTTTAAGACTTGCCTCCCTTTTTTTCATTGAACGCGACATGAAATCCATTCCCTCTTATTTTGCAAATCCCATGGATTTTAATGCTACACAGCTCTTTGCCCATATGAAGAGAAAGGTTGCATCTATAGGGATGAGCTCTCTAAAGGGTACACTTCCTACTCTTAGGGGGGCTCTTCTAGAGGTAAGAAAAAAGGTAAATCTTCTCATGAAGGTCACCCCACTTCCTTAAAGAAGAAAAAGAATAAGATGGTGGTCAAAGATCCTACCCTCAGCCCTGAGCCCCTGAATGTTTTCCTGCCCCTATCACCATTGCAAGAGTAGCATGTGACTCTAACTCCTTGCTCGGGTTATAAAGAATTTGGTAATCCTTTAAGGGATTCGAGGAAGGGGAAGTCCATCCTTATTGACCTCACCGCTGATGCAAATAGGATAGTTTTAAATCGAGGCTTGGTACCAAAGCACCTTGATCATTTTTTGAGCAACCTTTCTGCTGACTTATATGAGAAGTAGCTCGAAGCTATTTGTGATGGTGTGGATCTGTCAGGTGGGCTATCTCACATTTTTCTATTGATAATTAGCGTATATATAATGTAAGCTTGAGACTTATTTGTTTGACCTCATAATCCTTTTTTGTTTCAATTGGTGATACTCTATGACTTTGACAAGGCTCGCAATATGGGCTATTTAAAAGCCGAGTTGGTGCAGGAGAAGTAGAGCCAAGTGTGAGCATGCTTCTTGTAAGGAGCAATTAATCCAAACTCAATCTTGAGAGATGAGGACCTTGGCTACTATGGCCACGCTTGTATATAGGGAATCATATTGGGAAAACTTCTATATGAAGCAATCTAAAAGAGTCTTCCTTAAGGTGATATAGGTTATTAAAGAATTGAAGTTAGGATTGCTCGAGATGATGACAGCTCACCCCGAGACTAAGACCTATGCACAGGAGAGAATTATTGAGATTCATGTCTAGCTATTGCCCTTAGTTGAAGAAACTGATGATCCAGACACTAGTCGTGTGCCCAAGCATTTAAAGAGTTTTTAATCTCTGAGAAGGCTAAGCTTTGTATTAATAAATATCAAAAGATTTGTAATTTTAAATAATGAAAGCATTCAAGATGGCATGTACTTGTGATGCTCTGACATTTTGTGTGTGTGTGTGTGTATATATATTATATGACACCATCTGGATGTTGACCAAAGTGGTTAGGTTGACCTTTGCTCTTATTAGGGCACTCTACTTAGCTCTTAATCAAAGTGACCAGTCTCATGGCATAAATTGGTAGGGGAAAGAGTCTTACTTGGTTCCTGACCGAGGTTCACATCCCCCTTCTAAGTTAGAGCACCAAACTGGTTCCTAACCGAGGTGGACAACCTGTGTCCTCTTGTAATTTCTAGGGCGTTCTACCTAGTTCTTAACTAAGGTGACCAACCTATGACTTAAATCGGTGGGAGAGAGAGCCTTATCAGGTTCCTGACCAAGGTGCTCATCTCCTTTTAATGTTAGAGCACCAACCTAGTTCCAAACCAAGGTAGAAAACTCAAGACCTTATGCAAGTGTCAGGACACTCTACCTAGTTCTTAACTGAGATGATTAGCCTGGGCTTAAATTGGTGGAAGAGAGAGCCCTACCTGGTTCCTAACAAAGGTGCTCATATCCCCCTTCAATGTCAAATGCCAACTTGGTTCCTGATCGAGATGGACCACTCATGACCTTATACAAGTGTCAGGGCACTCTACCTAGTTCTTAACCAAGGTGGTTAGACCACAACATAAAACCATAGGAGAACTCTAGGAAGGGACCATATATTGAAGGGGTTTATTTTATAGATAGATATATGTTGATGTTACAAAAAAGTGGCAAATTAGTGCACATTTAAAAGTGGTATCTCTTCAAGTGTCTGGCATTCCAACTTGCACCCTCCTCAATGCCTTCAATGTTTTTTAGTATGCATACCCTTCCTGGTGTCATTTCAATTATTTGATAAGGTCTCTCCTAGTTGGCACCTATTTTACTGGTCATCTATTTGTTTTTGTTGCAGAAGACCCTCTTGAGAACCCAGTCATCTCTGAAAAATGTTTTAAAGTGCACAATTTTGTTGTAGTAATTTAATACCTTCCTTTTTTGCTCGGAAATCTTCCTCAAAGCTTCATCCCTTTTCTCCTTTGCTATAGTTAATTCGATTTCTCTTCTCACCTCTTTGTTTCCCTCTATTAGAACTGATCTGGAACTAGGAATTGTGACCTTGGTGGGTATAACCACCTCGGTTCTATAGATGAGGGAAAAAAGGTCTCATTAGTACTCTCTTGGGGGACTTGTTCTAACAACCCATAATGTATCTGAAGCTCCTCCACCCATCTTCTCTTTGTACTTTCAAACCTCTTCTTCAATAGGTTGATAATTATCTTGTTAGAAGACTCTGTTTGATCATTAGCTTGGGGATAATATGACATTGATGGAAAATTATTTGATGTTATGGCCAGTAAATTGTCTCTCATTATCTATGAAGAGCTCCCTGGGAAGGATGAAAAGACAAATTATGGACTTCCATATGAACCGAATCACTTATTCCTCTCGTATTCTTCCCATGGGTTCTACTTCTATCCATTTTGAAAAGTAATCAGTGGCTACAAGGAGAAACTTCTTTTGGCCCCTACCTAAGGGAAAGGACCTACTATGTCAAGTCTTCACTTGTAGAAGGGTCAAGGACTCACTACCCCCACCATGGTATTTGGAGGCGTGCGTGATAATAGGGAAAACCTTTGGCATTTATCACATTTTTGAGTGCATTTGGTATAGTCTGTGAGTAAGGTGTACCAATAATAACCTTGTCTCATAATTCATTATGACAATCTCATACCTCTAGAATGTGAATCGTAGTCTCCTTCATGTGCTTCAAAAATCAACCTTTCAGATCCTTCCTTGGCTATGCATAAGAGGCCAAGATCAAATAGGGTTTTTTGGTATAGTTTCCCTGCTTCAATCATGTACCAACTTGCTTTGGTCTCGATTTCTTTTGTGACCTTGTGATCTTTTGGTATGTCCCTCATTCCTAAGAAATTATAGATTAGGGTGAACCATATGATAGAGGGAGCATCCATACACTCGATCTTTCTTTCGGCCTCCTCCTAATATGCTTCTACTAGAACCATTACCGACACTACTCTATTGTGTTTGGTCTCCCTTATTAATGCCAAAGTTGCCAGGGTAGTGACCATTCTCATTTTGAGTTATTTGCTTGATATTAAACATAGAGAATTTTGAGCATTCTTTATTTAATATTTCCAAGTACCCCTTCATTTTTCCATCCCTTGCTTCAAACGTCCTTAAAAATGGATTGACCACTAGCCTAGAATCACTATGTAAGGTGATTCTATCTACCCCTAGCTTTTTTGCAATCATGGTCCCAAATATAGTAGCCTCATATTCTATGGCATTAATAGTTGCTTAGAAATCAAGTCTGACTACATATTCAAAGTAGTTGTTGTCGTGATCAACTATGGCCACCTCTAGTCTTGCACCATTGAGGTTGTGCAATCCATCCACAAATACTTGTCAGGTTGGGTCTTCCCTTTGGTCTTTCCTACACATCTCCTCTTGCTCTATCTTGGTGACGACCTTGGGCCAATTGCTAAATTAAGCCACAAACTTGGCCATAGCCTGCCCTTTAATGGTTGTTCTAGCCATGTATTTAATATCATACTCTCCCAATTCTACAACTATCTAGGCCAGTCTCCCTACAATATCTAGTCTCTTCATTACACTTTTAAGAGGGTATGAGCTGAGTACCATGATTGTGTGTGAACCGAAGTAATGTCTAATATTTCCTACAATAATCTTTAAAGAAAAGGCCAATTTATCAATGGTAGAATATCTGCTTTAGGCCTCCATTAGAATTTGGTTGACGTAGTAGATAAGGTGCTAAATTTTGTCCCTTTTAGCTAAGAGCACGGTGCTGCATGTTTAGGGTGTCACAGCCAAATATAGATAAAGAATCTCTCTTAGTAGGGGGTAACCAAGACGGGGGGTTGCTAAGGTACTTCTTGATTCCTACAATGGCTATGTCACAGTCCTCATCACAAAAGATGGTGTTTTTTCTCAGCATTTTCAAGAAGGGCATACACTTATCAATGCATTTGGAGATGAACTTATTCATCTGCACTATTCGTCCATTCAGTTTTTATATTCCCTTAAGGCTAGCGGGTGGCTTCATCTTCACTAGCCCTTGTATCTTGTTTGGATTGGCCTCAATCCCTCTTGCTGACATGAGATACCCTAGAATTTTTCCTGTAACAACATCAAAGATGCATTTTTGGGATTAAGTCTCATGCCATACCTTCGAATTACCTCAAATATCTCCTGTAGATCCTTGATATGGTTTAGAGGCTCAGTTGATTTCACCACATATCATCTATGTATGCTTCAGATTCTTCTCCAGTTATTTTTCAAACATTTTATTAATGAGATGTTGATATGTAGTGCCTACGTTTTTCAGTCCAAATGGAATCCTTGTGTAGTAGAATGTTACTTTCTCTATGATGAAAGAATTTTTTCTCCTCATCCTAAGGGTGCATTCTGATTTGGTAGTATCCGGAGTATACATCTAAAAAACTCATCAACCAAAACTTGGAAGAGGAGTCTACTAGTTGATTAATGCTTGGAAGAGGGAAGCAATCCTTGGGACATGCCTCGTTTACATATATGAAGGCCAAGTACATATGATATTACCTACACTCTTTCCTTACCAATACCACATTTTAAATCCATGAAGGATAATTGACCTCTCTGATGACCCCAACCGTTTTAAGGGTAGTTACATGGTGTTTGATCACCTCGTTATTCTTTCTAGGGAATTTTATTTTCCATTGGTGAATGGTTCTAGCTTCTAGGTTGATGTTCACCTAGTGTGTGATGACTTTTGGATCAATTCACAACATGTATGTTGGAGACCATCCAAAGACATCTACATTAGCTTTGAGAAATTGTGACAATTGCTTTTCACGATTTGTCATCAAATCCTTACCCATTTACAAGGGATGGTTCTTGCCCTCAACACCCATTGAGAGGTCCTTTACTTTATTTAGGTAGACTGACCTTACCAGGCCTGTGCTTCTTTGTCTCTTTTGAAGGAAACCCGTAGGTGATTGCTATTTGGGGATAGCTCCTTTCATAGTGGCATTATAATAACTTCTAGCCTTCTTCTAATCTCCCCTTACCTCTTTGGGACCCTCAGTTGTGGGGAATTTTATCACTTGGTAAAAGGTGGATTGGAATACCCTCATTTTATGCATCCATAGCCTTCCTAGGATGGCATTGTAATGTGCAGGGACATCAATGATCACAAAATTGGTCATTATTATTACCTCTTTTACCCTGACAAGAAAAGCACTGTCCCTTTTGTATAGGTGGTGTTGTTATTGAATCCTACAATAGGGAGCTCTATGTTAATGATGTTAGAATCCTTTACTCCTAGGGCCCTGGCAATGGTAAAAAAAGAGATTTATCGAACTCCCTATGTCGATCATTATTCAGTAGATATCACAAGATTCGATCCTCGTAGTTATTACTAAAGGGTCCTTATGATGGGACGAGGTCTTGTCCTTCTCACTAAAAAATGATTTTCGTAGGTCTCATCTTATCCAAGGCTTATACACGGGGAACATTGTGCAGATCCTTTGCAAATCTTTGGCATGACTTATTAGAGATCCCATTTACCACAGGTTCTATATGTATGGTATGTATATTCCTAACATTGGGCTCATCACGCAGATCCCTGCTACCGTTTGAGAGGTTCATTGGTTTTGGCATCCCTAATCAACCTTAATGTCTTCTTCTATCCCCTTTTTTTTCTGTGACGAGGTCCTTTAGATATCCCCTAGCTATAAAATCTTCTATCTCCTTTTTTAAGTGTCTACAGTCTTTTGTTTTGTGGCCCACATCCTTATGGAAGGTACATCATTTAGGCTCACCCATCATTCTCTTTACAGCTTGAGCTAGCTCAACTCTCAAGGAAGGCCTCTTAAAAGAGGAGAGTGACCTCCCCCAAGGTCCTCTACTTCTTAGCCATTGTTTGGCCTTCCCATTACCTCATACAAAAATGTTTGTTTTTGTTATTTTGATATTCCCTGTCTGGGCTCATCCTCCTCTTTTCTTTATCTGGCACCACTTCTACATCATTTTAATGTCTTTTGACCAGACCTAGCTCTCTCACAATGTTGACAAACTTTCTCGCCTCCCCATAAGCTTCTTCTAAGATGTGTGGCACTACCTTAGTTAGCTTCAGGAACAGGTCAGAGTTTTTCAATAGGCTTTTATCGCAATAGAACAAGTGCAGTTATAGATCTCTAATTTCTCTTTTTTGAACCATTTCATGTATTCCTTAGTGGATTCCCCTCTTCCCTGAATAATTGAGAAAAAAGTGGTGAGACTCTTTTCTCATAGGTTTGTTATAGGCATAGTTTGTGATGGATAACCTAGCGAACTGTGGGAAGGAGATTATGGATTTGGGGGCCAGGTTGTTGAACCATTTATGCCCGCCTTCATAGAGGGTGGGAACGAACAACTTGTATAGATGGCATCTCTCTTTCCCTGGGTAAGACTCATAGGAGCCATTATTTTAAAATGTTGAACATGTGTTACCGGGTCTTTTGTCCCAAAATAATTAAGGCATTTAGGGGCGTTAAACTTAGGTGGTGGTTCATCATTCTCTATTACATTAGAAAATGAGGAGATGCATAGTTGCTTATAATCTCTGTCCACATCATAAGGGGTTTTTCCCTTCTCATGTTTCTCATTTGTCGCCTTCAAGGCCTGATCTTGCCTCTTATTGGTCTCTTCTAGTGCTTGAAATTATGCCTCCCAACCTTTTCTTTCTTAAATCTATTGTTCATCGCTAGGACTCACCGAGCTAGAGAGGGGATTCCCCTCGTCTTCTTATTCAGCTTATTGGGGCTTAGACTGGCCACGCCCAGCTACATTTCCATTGACTGGATCAATTGTTTGGTCTTTCGAGGGCCTTCACCCTATCTTTTCTCAACTCGAGGAATTGACAAGCCAACTCTTAGTAGTAGGCGTTATCTTCTGTCCTGGTTTCATTGAGGGCTAGTGAGGTATTTCTTTGAGTTTCCATTACTTGTCAGCCAACGTCGACCATCTTCCAACACGGTTTCCTACCATGGTATTTCTAGTTTGTGAATGGAACACGATTGGTTTTCCAAGTTTCTCTTAAGGAGAAGCGTGAATCTCAAAGGATATGGGGTCAGAAACTTATGCTTGATCTCAAAATCTGAGCCCTACTATAGGTGCAAAAATGTTAAAATTCAACATGTTTTCAAAGAGAAAACTTAGAGAGACGTTAAGATAATTGGTTGAATGTGTGGATCCCATAAGAGGTCCATCTATTTATAGAACATTAAAGAAACGGGTGTCAGTTACATAATGTGTACACATATTTACTTGTCAAAGGGGTATAATTGGTATAAACTACAGCATATCATGGGTTGAGGTCAACTCTAGCTCTTGAGTTGATCACTGAGCTCAGGTTGATCATTGAGCTAGGGCTGATCACTGAGCTTGGGTTGATCATTGACCTCAAGCTGATCACTAATCTTGGGTTGATCACTAATCTTAGGTTGATCACTAAGCTTGGGTTGATCATTGAGCTTGAGTTGGTCTATAGGTAGGACATTTAGGGTGTTTTGCCTTCAATTTTGGGTTGGGGACTTTGCTTGAGTAGTTTGAATAGGTCGGTCCAAATGTCCAAACAGTTGTAAAATAGGTAGATATAGAAAAGTAAAGGCAAGCGTGTAGAGACAAAAAGCTTAATCATATGATTTCGATGTGCTAAGTAATTGTTCATAACATCCTTTGTTATTTGGAGCTCTTATAAATTATTTTGATGGAGTAGACTTTGAATTTTGACTTCAATTTTTTCTTTATCAAAATAGGTGGCTAACAATAATTTAAAATGTGTGTACATTGTAGCTTAATCATGAAGGAACTTACACTGATGGTGAAATTGATGAAATGTAGAATGAGTGAATATATCCTTTGGATACTACTATAGAGTTGAGTTTGTCAAAACTACCATCAATAAGCTTTTTTATCCTAAACAACCATTTATTGGTAATGACTTTTTCTATTCTTGGAGCAAGGTACAAGTTCCCATGTTTTGTTTCCCATGAAAGCATCATATTCTTCTTTCATAGATTTGAACAAAGCATCATCGGTTAAAGCTCTTTTTATTGATATGGGAAGTTCAACCTTCACTATTGCCAAACAAGTCATTGGTTGAGGTAATTGTGCCTTTGATCTTGTCACCATGTGATGTTTGTTTGAAATTGGTTTAGAGCATGGGTTAGTGTTTGGGATTACATTTGATCTGTTGGTGACAGTAAGTGAATCTGATTCATATATAAGAATGGAATTGGATTGTATTTATATGATAGTGGTGGGGTTATCTTGTGTTAATGGGCTAGGTGAGCTGTTTGAAGGGGTTTGAAATTGATGGGATTGGGTAGGACAGTGGTCTTTGGTTTGTAGAAGATCAAAGAAAGTGATTTTAGAAGTATTTGGTAAGGAAAAATGTTGAGCTTGTTTATGGTTTTTAATGCTTGACTAGCTTTCAACTTTATCTTCAAAAAGGAAGCAATTTTCATCAACTATGAAATGCCTTGAAAGAATAGGTTTTCCTTCTTTAGTTAGGCATTTATAACCTTTAGGAAAGGGCTATAGCCAACAAAGGTGCAAGGATTGGATTTATAAGCAAACTTGTGATCATTGTAAGGCTTAGTGAGTGGAAAACATTTGCATCCATATGTTTATAAACAAATATTCTGGTTTGATAGAGAACAATACCTCTAATGGATTGATGTTGTTGAGCACTTATCGCCATACAAATTGTGTGTGCAATGAATACGCAAGTATACATATCGTAACAAGTAATATAATGATAAGTAAAGATCATTCCCACGAAGAATATTTTATTAGAAATTAATTTTTAAAACTAAAAATAATAAAAATCAATTTTTTTGGTGTTTTAATATTTTAAGTAAACAAAATTAAAATAACTAAAATTAAATAGCAATAATTAATTAAATCAAATTTTGTGACTAAAAAGATATATAAGAAAATATCTAGGAATACTTAATCCCCAATTTTTTAAACATGTGAATCGCTAAAATCATTCCAATATAATTATCAATTAATTACATGATCAATTGAATCTAATCTAGCATGTATTCCTTTCTCAAGTAAACTACACATCATATAGTAATTAATTTAATCACACTCTCATGTTAATTAAATTGCATACTACTCATTAAGTTCATCAATTATGGATCACATACATAAGAATCATACATCTCTGCCTAGAAACTATGTATGTTATTTAATCAAGACAAATAATTAAATAATTCTCTCAAATCTATTTAATTCTCTATAGATAAATTGTTGACCAAACAATTAATAGCATAAAAATCATATTAAATAATATAAATAAATTAAAATTATAATTGGGATAAAATTTTATATCATTACATGGTAAAAATTGGGTTCATAAGATCCCTAGATTAATAAATTAATTATACATAATTGTGTTCATAAAGCTCATATTTTTCATAAAGAAAGACATAAAATTGATAAAAAAAAGAGTAGAAAAAGAAATACAATCAATCTCTTGAATTGTAGTATTAATTTCCTCTTGAATCTCCACCAAAATTGTGTCTTCTCTTGAATTTTTCTATATTTTTCTCTCTTTTTAGCTCCAAAAAATGACCAAAATTATGCTAATGGAGGCCAATTAGGGTTTATGGAATGATTAGGGGCTTAAATAAAGCTCAGGTGCTATATGGATTATCATATCAGCTTCAGATCAAAACAAGCCAAACTGATAGTTTCAACCAATCACAGCATAACACGTGGTAGGGGAAATTCATTGAGTGAATCAGGGAGCGACGCATGGCAAGGAAGACCAGTTAGAGTCAATTCTAACCGAGTCAGCAACATGTGGCATAACGTGATTCGTGGTGGCGCACAGGTGGAACGTGCGGTGCAATGGCGTATCGACACATGGCATGGTGCGTTCACCAATTTTTGAACTCGGATTGAATGTTGTGCTAACACGTGGTGCATGTTTCATCCTTCTCATACACGACACAACATGATTCGCTCTCCATACTTATGTGGCGTCTGCATGGCTTACCCAATCAACTCATTTGCCTAAGTGGCATGCCACGTGGCAACTCCTGATTGGTCCTATGTTAAAAATTCCAAAAATTATATTTTCACCCCTTTTCATTAAAAAGTTTATATTTTAATATTTTTGACCCAAAAAAATATTATTTATTGAATAAAACAAGTAAATATTAAGTAAAAAAATGCGCTAATGACTCTATTTTCATAGAGTCATCAAGCACTAAACTAAGCAGTCCATTCAACAAGAAGACAACTACATAAAATGATTCACCCCAATAGGATAGTGGTATGGAGCTTTGAGCCAGTATGATTAATCCTATTTCAACAATTTATCTATGTCTTCTTTCAACCAGACTATTCTATTCTGAAATGAATGGACATGATATTTGTCTTGTAATGCCATGAGCCTCTAAGAATGTCATGAAACTATTATACTCTTCTCTTCCATCAGTTTGTAATATTTTAATCTTTTTCTCGGTTATCAATTCAACTTTTTCTTTAAACATGAGAAATTCCTTCATGCAATCTGATTTCTTTTTAAAGCAATAGATCCAAGAGAATTTTATAAACTCGTTGGTGAAGTGAACATACCATTTAAAGCCAAGGGAAGATATAATTGGAGTTGGTCCTTATACATCAGAGTGTATGACTGCTAAGGGTTCTATTTCCTTGCTCATAGAGCTTACAAATAGCAATTGTTTACTAATTGACAAGCTATACATATAGATATAGGTACTTCTAACAAAATATACCTATTTCATCACTAATCAAACATATTACCTATTTTTTATCTTCAAATAAGGATGTCCAAGCCTTTTGTTTCAAATTTTCAAAGAAATTTATTCTGCATTATTACACACTTCACTGATATTTGCAAAAAAAGAGCTATATTTTTTAGCTTTATTTTCTTGAAGTGAAATTCCTCTAGTGTCATTTTGCCACTATTTTATTCCAAGCCCTCTATCCAAATGTAACTAGAATATATAGAGGCCATTCCTAACGGTCTCTTGAACTAGCTTCAAACATGTTTTCTTGTCCTTCACATGGCAAGAGTCAGGGTGAAACTCTACGTACATATCATTATCCTTTGTAAATTGGGACACACTAAGAAGATTCTTAGCAATACTAGGTACATGTAGTAGATTATTTAATGCAAGCTTCTTGTCACCAAAAATATAAAAAGTAAATAATGTCATAACAATATATGCAATAGGTAGTCCAGTTCCATTCCCTGTCTGAAGTTGCTCATTTCTAGTTAATTCAGTGCTTATGGTAAGATTCAATGGATCAGATGTTACATGGTATAAGACACCACTATTAGAAAACCAATTTGGGTCACCTATGATGTTTAGAGATGCATAAACAATAGTCGGGGAAATATTATATGTTTTATAAGCCATTGGACTTTTAGAGTAGTTAAGTTGGACTTGCATAGTTACTGGATACTAAGTACAACTACCTTGACTCGATATGTTACTTGTACACTAGTTAGTAGTAACATTTTGGCACTGCGTTGATGAATTGATGCTTAATTGAGACATATTTATCAATAGTGTCATCAAAGCCATTTGTGCCTCGGGTGTGTATTGTAGTACATTCATGTTCATGTTAGGATGGTTTTCCTGTTGTGCTGCTTGAAAGTTTGAGAAGGTATTTGGATTCAAAAGATTGTTGAACTATGTTAAGTTGGAACTTGGAATTGTTGAATTGAGGTGGGTTAGGACTATTAAGAGAAAAGGCTTGATTGTTAGGATATGAGAAGTGTTGTTGGGATTGTTGGTTTTGGTGATTGAAAAACACAAAGTTATTGTCAAATTGATGCCATCATTTTGTTGTAAAGTGTCCAATTTTTTCACAAATTTGACATTGTGGTCTTAAAGGATTAAAATTCATACCTCTTCCTCTATTACTGGTTATGGTAATTTTGTGATGAGCTAAACATGCCATAGACTTGGTTTGATGGATAATTCATGCAACTGTTTAGGTTTCTTGGATAAAGATTACTCATCAAAGGTAAATATTGAATAGGTTCGTTGAAAATTTTGAGTCTATCAACAAGATTAACATTGTCTACAGAATTAGGAGTCACCTCTCATTCAAAAATGGCCTATAAGTTATCAAGGTTTATTGTGGGAAGTAAAGGGACTCATATATTTTGTTCTTTCTAGTCTACTTTCATGATAAAGTAGTTTATGTACCACTTCTTGTAGAGTTACATCAGCTTCTTAAACACTAGCCATAACAGAGTTATACTCAGCATCTAATCCATTTAAGATTGCCATGATCTAATCTTCTTTTGATACTACACATCCGGTTGAAATTAAATGAGATGCTAAGGATTACACCTTCTACACATATTCATTTATAATTTGAGCATTCTTCTTGATAGCACTCATTTATGCCTTGTATTGCATTATTCCTGCATGTGAATGTGATAAGAAATAAGTCTCCATACATGTCCATATCTTTGCACTTGTTTCATAATTAGATACCTTCTTCACAAATTCTTCATTCATCATGCTAATTAGTCAAAATCCTATCATTTGGTCCTGTCTAGCCAATAGTTTTCTTTGAACATTTACAACATCATCTGGTGTTATTCTTGGTGGACATTTTATTGTTCCAGTTGAAAAACCTTCAAGGTCATAGCTTTCAAGATTCTGAGAAATTATTTCTACCATATGTTGTAATTTTTGTTGTTCAATTTTATGGATGTCACTTGGCTATGAAAGGAAATGATTTTAATTTGTTCTGCAACTCTGTTGTTCATCATTCCCTAGTTTTCTTGATCAAATGTTCTTAGATTTTCTTCTTAATTGTCTCTTCTCTAATTCATTAAAGCATTAGCTTTTAAAAGGTTCTCATACCAAGGATTGTTACTTCCTAATTAAAATCAAAAGGAACAGTTTTGAATAATACTTTTCTAGATGGGAAATTTTTCATCCTCTTAACAAGTGCTCATTTTTTGTTATTTATAGCAGAAACAATATAGGGAAAAGAAAAATATATTACAAGTTAGTTACCCACTAGCTAATCATGGTCTTCTATTGTAAAATAAGATCTACAGCTGGGAATCCTCAATCCATACCTATTCTTGATGACTAATCAACATTGGAATGATTGAAAACCAATCAAAACTAGTATGGCACAAGCTATTATAGTGACACAATCTGCCCAAATCAGTAAGTATGCATGCATATGCCCAAGTATCACAACCTATTTTGGTTAGTAAGCATGCATACATATGTGAAGCATTTCAATACTTTGTTCTAGCCACTACATGTTACATCTATACACAATATTTTGAGTTATATGAGAGTACATAAGCAAGTGATGCTAAGTTTAACTTCAATTGACAAAGACTTCAACTTCAACATAGCATTTATTCTCCAAGTTCAACTTCAACTACCTTTCTTAGATCTTTCTCTCGAGGTGATGTCCTAATTATATTATCTCTTATGGATGTACAGAACTAAACTTTTCCTATCATCCAATTCGAGTTTGAAAATCTTGTTCATGCTAAGCTTTCTTATAAGTTTTCAAGCATCTCCTCTCGCAATATCATTAAGATGGTTAACATGTTAGATGGACCTAGTGACAAATATAGTGGAAGTGCTCTTCCGTTGAGTGCATCTACACTTGATCAACATATCAATTATCTTGTGAGACTTAATGATTGCTATTCAAGGTGACATTTTTTTGATATTCTAAACAATGAGACTATATATCTAGCATGCATAATCTATAGCACCATTGTTTATCATTCTACTACTATCTCTCTCTCGTTGATTCATTATCATTCTACTACTATAGGTAGAGGGCCTATAGGTGCAAGTCATTTTTCTTCTAACTATTTCTCAAACTCGAGATAGTCTATACCTTCTTGTTCTTATTCTTGTTCTTCTTAGTGTGTCTCTCAATTTTCCCATTGTCCTTCTATTATAATTCCTCATATGCCTTGCCCTTCTATTTTAATTTCTCTTTTGCACAAGGAGTTCACTGCTGGCTCTGAATGCTTAGATATGGTGATCAGGGACCATGCTACAAATATTCAGATGTAAAATTTTCATAGTCAATTGTTAATTTAGATTATTCAGTGTCTTATCATACCTAAACAACAAGCATCTAGGCTTGCTTTCCCACAGTCCATAGGCTCTCAACCTTCAATCAGACATGCTTATATTGGCTCTATTCATTTTTCATTTGGAATTATCAACATTGCTACCTCATGAGTGCTTAAAAAGCACTAAAATTACCATGATTTAATGTACTTTAATTGATTAAATAAATTTATATTTTTATGATTTTATCATATTTTTATATAAATTTATCTTTTCATAATCATGATTATTTTTATTATTTTTTAAATATTTTCGTTCAAAAATAACTTAAAGACAAATAAAAATACTTCACGCAATACATTACAAATATATTGAGAAAATAAATGAGGAAAAGTAAAAAAGATGGAAAAAGAATTGGGCAAAATGGGTTAAAATAGTCAAAATAGTCAAAAAATAGCAAAATGGCCAAAATTATGCCCAAACCAGCCCATCTATGTCGAGTTCCATGCTTATAGGCACCCATCACGCCTAGTCTCACGAGTGCAACTGCTCATCGCATCGAGTTCCGTGCACACTAATCTATCCACACTGAGTCCCACACACAGCATCCCGTCTACGCTGTGCCAAGCGTGTGCCTGCGCATTCCTCGCTGTGTCCCACGCGTGCCAACTGCCCGTCTATTGAGATTTTCACGCCCCATATGCGCACCAACCTGTCCAAACACATCCATATTCAAATTTTGAAATATTTTCCTCCCTTTTTTGGCTTATACATCACCTATAAAAGGACACTCTTCCCCCATTCCAAAACACATAATTTTGTGATCACTTTCTCTCTCTAGATTTTTCTCTCTTTACAGTTATCATTTTTTTAGTTTTTTTTAAGTTCTTCTCTTTTTGAGAAGAACTAGCTATGTTTTTATAAATTTTTAATTTTTGATTCAATAAACAGATATGCAAATTCATTTGGAGGTTTTCCAACAATAGAATTAGCATCAAACTGGTGTAAGGATTCTTTTAAGGTATTATTTTAATGGATTCTTTACAGTTATCATTTTATATTTTATTCTTATATATTATATTTAATTTGTCTATGATTAAATTTAACATGGCTGGTTATTTGTAAATATGATATAATTATAACGTTATTATGTTTACGAAATATTAAATAGGTAAAACATTTCTATAAAATAAATTAATTTTGTTTTTATTCAAGATTTTATATTAAGGAT
This sequence comes from Hippophae rhamnoides, assembly GCA_033030585.1. NCBI lineage: Eukaryota > Viridiplantae > Streptophyta > Magnoliopsida > Rosales > Elaeagnaceae > Hippophae > Hippophae rhamnoides. Next base: position 42,157,399 of record CM065436.1, on the reverse strand, counting down.
GTTAGAGAAAAATATATTATTTTTCATAACAAACTAAAATCTAATTTTTAGATTTTAAGGTTTAATTATTCCGTCTCATTTAGAGTAATGCTCTTTTATTTATTCGTACAATCGCCCGGTAGTTAGAGAGAAACTCTATTTCAAAAGTTTTTATAAGAATTATTATTCGAAAGTGTATTGATAACATATTTTCAATATTGGTTTTAAAACTTGAAAGTTAGTACTCAAATAATTAAATTCTTAGGTTTAATTTAGATACCTTGAATAAAGTTTAAAATGTCTAACCCCATCAAAGGTGGAATTTAAATGGTTCATTTTAAATCTCTTAGAAAAATAAAAGAATTAAATTATCGACCCCACCCATAGGTGTTAATTGATTTTTTTTAATTAAAAAAGAATATATAACCCCACCAAAGGGGGTATTCATATAAAACAATAATCAATAAATATCAATTTATATTTTTACTAACTTAAATAATATGAGTAAGCATAATTAACTTAATTATTATATCCTTAAATACTCCACTATTATAAATGATAAATATTTGCATTGTTGTTTATTGAATCCATATCTATGTTTTTTTATATTATGTCATTAGATTAGAACACAAAAACCAAAATATCGTGATATGATGTTTAAGATTTAATTTCGTTTTTAAGATTTTGAATAATAAATTAAAAACCACATATATTTCTTCCTTAGATCGACTTTGAAAGTATACTTATTATTTTCTATAAAATGATTCGTGCACTTGTGAGAGTTTTACAAATAATAAAACCACAAAAGGTATTTCGCAAGATCGGTATTTGTAATACGAGTCTTGTGACTCATCATCACTACCTTTATTCAAGATTTTCACCTTCTTAAATCCTTCATCTCTTATTAGCAATTATTTGGTCACTTTATTTTAGCTCAGAATGCTCAAGAAGTTGACCCCTTATGACCAAAGAGATACTAAAGTTTCTTCTCATCGTGCACCTTTTGATGATGAGGGTGATAGTGGGGAAGGGTGCTAATTTTTTTCTTTCTTTTATTATTCTTATATTTTGTATCTTCTCTTTTTATTTTCAAAAATCCAAAAATATGTACTCAAATTTTTATTAATTAAAAATTTGTGTTTATTATTTTCAGATTTTCAGTATTTTATGTTTTTGTTTTGCATGTGTTGCATTATGTCTTTTTTATTGCTTTAATCTATCTCTGTTGGTTGCATGATTCGTAGGGTTATTGCACGTTTATATGCCTTATCTCCTTCATTTAGGGATGTTTCTTTGACTTTTTATGTCAAAAATAAGGAGAAGTTTGTTTGCACAACTCATGTTCACTCCATTTCTTATATGTTGCATGTAAGGGATATGAGTGTAGATTGCACTGCATCATGGATGGTTGATGTGCATAAATGTAGGGGGAGTATAGCATGAAGTTAGGGAGAGTTTTTTATTTCTCTGTTACATGTTGGTTATGCTTATCCCATCGATGTGTACCTATGTAAGGGTAACACAATAGTATTTGTTTAAACTATACACTAGTCTACATGATGTGTTCATGTGTTGTTATTTTGGGTGTGCATGATAGATTTTGCAAGAGGCCTAGAGGCTCAAGTGTGGAGTTAGAGTCAGAGATGTAGCATGGAGTGTGTATAAAGATAGATGGATCATGATAAGACAGATGCACTTGTAGGTGTATTAGGGGTGTATGGGTTGTGCTTTGATGCGAGTGAACTTGAGGCTCAAGTATGGAGCTAGTGTCAAACATGCAGCAAAGAGTGTGTATGAAAATGGATGGAGCATGACAAGATAGATGCACTTGGTGTAGGTGTGTTGGAGGTGTCATGATTATGCTTCGATGTTTGGTCATATGAATAAATGTCTTTAGGCTATCAAGTATGAATGTCTCTTGTATTGATGCTAAGTCTCTTTAGTTGTGTAGTGTTTTACGATAGAAAGGAAAAGAGGCACATTGTAAGTTCTATAAGTTCTTTCTATCTTTATTGGGATTCCCATATGCAAAACACAGAATTTATTTGTTTTACTTAGTGTTATGTCTTTCTCTGTGTAAGGTTAGTTATTGAGGATTCAATACTGTATATACATAGTTAGAAACACTTTGTATGTTTATGTGATTATACACACTATGTGATTTTGGTTCATGTAGTATGCATGCTAGATTGCATTTGTGGTGTTTTGTTTTTATGTTATTGTCCTAGTATTTATAGAAACTACTTGATAAATTTTTGAAACAAAAAATGAATTTTTTCTGCTTGCCAACTTGATTAGCTAGTGTTGTAATGGCTATTACACTTACTGGTGTAGGCTATTATTCTTGACACATGGTTGGTGAGTCATTGGCAAGGTGTTTGGCGAGATACTCGATAGTCAAGATTTTTTTATAAATTTCCCCTTATTTGCAAAATGATTTACTAATTAGAAAACATGGGGAAATGTTATTGGTTTTCAAACTTGAATTTTCATATTCGAAAACTATTATCTTAATTCTAAATCATTAATAATTTGAAGGTTTTTTAGTATTAGTGTTATGAGTATTTTAAATAAACTATTTTGGGTTGCATTAATTAAAATTAAATTAATAACCAAGGCAAAGATTGCATGTTTATGTTCATGTACATGGATTTTCTTTATCCTAGGATTTTCACTATATTGATCGTGGGTGACTTATCACACCAAGTGTTGGAAGGGCTCTGAATGATAGCCATATTCATTATGAATTTCAACTAATATAGAGATAGTAGGAAATAGTAGCTTAGGCACAATTAGGGTAGGTGTCCATACTAGTAGATGCATTTGTGTTATATTTTATCCATTTATATACTATCGATTTTATGTTATTAGTGGATTACTTGCTATTGAGTGGTTGCTATAAGTAAAATGAGAATGTTATCACATAGATAGGGTTTTTAATCGGATTTACTTCATTAAAGGAGATATTAACTCTTTAGAGACTCACACCAAACTCGCTACTAGATAAAAAGTAGAAGCAATATAAATCAACAAGGAAGCAGACAATTTATTTTAATATAGCAAAAGCAATAAACAGAAACCTACAAAAAAAAGCATATGACAACATATAAAAAATAACCATTTTAATTAGAGTCTAAATATAGTAATACATGATAGAAACTGAGATTATATTAACACACAATTTGATTGTGCATAACAACATAGAATCCTTACCTATGTAGTAACATCCTTGGGTTACTTATGAAAACCACCCAGCAACAAAAAAATCACTAAGATATAAAACATATACATCTCTAACAGAAATAAAACCATCAATACCTCTATCAGTCGGAACCTTTGTTCAAATTACCTATTGTTGCCCTTACTTGCTGTCCCCACCAAAATTGTGTCGTCTCTTGAATTTTTCTATATTTTCACTCTTTTTAACTCTAAACGCTGAAAAAAAATTATGCTAATAGAAGATAATTAGGGTTTATGGAGTGATTAAAAGCATAAATAAAGCTCAGGTGTGATCTGGACCGTTTGATTAGCTTCAGATCAAGGGCTACAATCAAAATAAGCAAAACTGACAACTTCAGCCAATCACAGAACGACATGTGGCATTAGAAATTCATTGGGTGAATCAGGAAGTGACGCGTGGAAGGGGAGACCTATCACGGATGGCGTGGCGCATAAGTGGAATTCGCAGAGTAATGGTGTAGTGACATATGGCATGGCGTGTTGACCAATTTCCAAACTCGGATTGAACATCATGCTGACATGTGGCACGTGTTTCGTCCTTCTCACACTTGGCGCGACATGATTCGCTCTCCATGCTTATGTGGTGTCTGCGTGGCTTACCTAGTCAACTCTTCTGCCTACATGGCATATCATGTGGCAGCTCCTCATTAGTCCTACGTTAAAAATTCCAGAAAAATTTCAAAAATTATATTTTCACTCATTTTCATTAAAAAGTTTATATTTTAATATTTTTGACCCAAAAATACTATTTATTAAATAAAACAAGTAAATATTAAGTAAAATGTGTGCTAATGACTCTATTTTTCATAGTCATTAGCCGACCACCTTGTTAGGGTCCGATAAAGGGTTCGGTAAGGACGTTATCGAGGTGAAAAAAATTCAATTTTTTGTTTCCAAAATTATCGAGTAATTTTCATAAATACCTTCACTTGAAACAAAATGAAAACATGACCAATAACATCGACAAGTGAGCTAGCATGCATACTACGAAAACCCACCTAATAGTGTGTAAACATACTCGCATATAAAGTGTACCTAATTATGTGCATGTATGCACTACTGATCATCAGTAACCAACCATACACAAGGAAGACAAATATACTAAGTAAAATAAACAGACTTCGTGTTTTGCACACAAGAAACCAATACAAACACAAAGGACTACATGGCTTACAAGATTTATAAAACTCCTCAATAAAAGAAGGATGATAAGAACTTGAAATAGTACAATGGGTTAACCAAGAAAAGCAAGTAAACCATCTGTCTTTGAGACAAAAAAAATTTCCTCGCTAGATTGGGCAACTTCTTTAACTACTTCAACATTGTCTTTGGCGACTAGGGGTTTTGGTTCTTTAGGGATCTTTTGTGGGCCATTTCTTTAGGGAGGTAAATGAATTAGAAGCAAAAAGGCTTTTTAGAATGCTAAAGTACAAGAGAGTAAGAGAGGTGAAAAGTTTGGTGTGAGAAAGAATGAAAAAAGATGAAGGAATATATAGAGAAATTAGCACTTCATAGTGTCCTTATTTACTCCTCCTTGAGAGGTCGATGATATCTTAGCTAGTGTTAAAACACTCACTCAGTTAGCACTCAACAAGGGTCAATAAGAGGGTAGGAAGCAATCATTGAGAATAGAGATGGACAAACTCGAACTAACCTATATAACCCATTGAAACCAACCCAACCCGGTTGGATTAGGTTAGGTTTTATAACTTGACAAAGTTGATCTTACAAGGACGAGTTTAGGTGCTATAAATTACAACTAGTGGAATCCAACTCAACCACAATACTTAAATTTAAATTTTATAAATATGCAATTTTTATATAGGGATTTATTTATATTAAAACCTCACTAATTTGAAATTAAGCATAATAAATGACATTAAATGATATTTATTCAACAAATTGCTTAATATTTATTTAATATATATCATATAGTTTATTGATTTTATTTTAAAAAATAAATAAATTTTTATTTTTTAAAATTAGTTTTTTAATATCAATTTTATTATTGTTGATTTTTTTAAAATCTCAAAGTATTATTAAAATAATAAATTTTTTAAATAAAATATGAAGAAATATTGCATAAATAATTTTTCATTTTAAAAGTAAAATAGACTTAATTAACAAAAAAAAATAAGTTTTGAATCTAACCCAAAAAAACCCAACCCTAACTAGGTAGTGCATAATGGGTTGGATTGGATTGGATTGGGTTAAAAATATTTTGGAACCTGACCAACCCGACTGATGTCCATCCTTGATCAAGGAGAGAGAAAAACTAGATTTTTTTATGAATTTTAAAAATAAAACAAACTAAAGTAAACAACATGTCAAAGAAATAGACAATAAAAGAACATAATTAAATAACATAAACATAAATTAGTATATAAAAACACAGAAAATAAACATAAACAAAAATATTAAAATCATATATTGAAATACTATGACCAAAGGGAGAAGACAAGGAAAAATATCCTCACACACTAATCAACTCAGCTTGATAATCAAACTACATTCTTCTTTTTATGAAAGAATTTTTTAGAGCGAACACTTCCACTATGTGACAAGTGGTTCATATTTCTTTGAAATGTATGGAATAATTGCATTTTATTTTTGTTAGAAATTCTTGAAAACCCACAAAAGTATCTCCATACATTATTGATGGCAGGCTATTAAAAATAGTGTTTTAAGCCCTTTTAATGATGTCATTGATACATGATGCATCCTCATTGAAAATGTTTAGGTGAATCACAGTAGTTAGAACCTGAGTAATTAGAGTGAGAGGAGTAAGGATAAGATCTCTTAGAGTTAATTTGAGGGAATCTAGGACAATGTCTAAAAAAGTAGTCAATAATACGACATAGATACTAAGAAGGTGCAACAGAGTGAGAGAAACTGAGTCTCTCACTCTTAGGAGCTGTGCGAGAAGAAGAAACACTAGCTCTTAGGGTTAGTACTACTATTTCATAGCTTGATTTGATATGTCCATACTCAATATAATGGTGGAAAGTTGGAAGTAAACATGTAGGCAATGGCAATAGACCCTTATCAATGCTATAAGAGGAAGAAGTAGGAAGTGAAACTTTCGCTCAACTAGAATAGCTTGGCAAAGGAGCAACCTAATTTTCACTTTTGGAGTGGATGCAACAATCTTAATACTACGGTCAGAAACAGTTGGCTTGATGAACATATGAACAATACCAGTAGGAGTGGTACTCTTATCCATATACCTATAACCTCTTTTGTCTCCTTTGGTCATATTGTTATTCAAAATTTTATCCAACTTTTGAGCTCTCACCATAAGTTTCTTAAGAGTCTATTTAGAATGATTTAATTATTTTTTCAAGTTTAACTATTTAGCAATTAAGGTTGATAGTTCTTTGAGTACCTGGGCTTGATTCCAAGTTCTTTAAGTAATCTTCAAGAAACTTGAACCTAGCCTGATTAGACTCATACTCAAAACCACCCTCGTCGTACCATTTTAGCACAATCTCACTTTTCTTTGAAAAATCATCATTATGTTGGTTTTATTTGAAAACTTTTTAGTTAAAATCAATTTTTTATCAACGAAAATTACAAACCCTATTGGTATTAAGCAATAAAAATTATAACATTAGTAATTTAATTGAATTAGTATAACAAATTTACGTACTCTTGTAGCTTGCAAAACAATTAGGATATATGGGTATTCTTACAATCTATAAGTTGATCAAAAACACATTATAGTTATCCATTTAGAAGGCCTTATGTATGAAGTAGATCTTGTTATCCGAGAACAATTTTGTATTGAAAAACTATTTCTTGAATACTATAGGTTTAGTTAGATATTTATTTCTCACAAAATTCATCCCAATTGAGTATGAAATTTTTCTTTCTATATTCCTTGAAGTTTCCAAACATAGTGAGGTGTGATGAGCAGAACCGACAACGGCGCCAAAAACTTGATACCATCCCCAGCAACGGCGCCAAAAACTTGATACCATTCCCGGCAACGACGCCAAAAACTTGATGAGCGAAAACCAACATCGTCGATTCTGCCAATACTTTGGTTTTATATTTATAAAACTCTCGCAAGTGCACGAATCATTTCGTAGAAAATGATAAGTATACTCCCAAGGTCGATCTAAGGAAGCAATATATGTGGTTTTTAATTTATTATTCAAACTTTTAAAAAACGAAATTAAATCCTAAACATCCTGTCACGATATTTGGTTTTTGTGTTTTTAATCTACTGACATAAAAATAAACATAGATTCAATAAACATTTATGCAAATTTTATCATTTATAATAGTGGAGTATTTATGGATGTAATAACTAAGTTAATTATGCTTGCTCATATTATTTAGGTTATTAAATATATGAATTGATATTTATTGATTCTCCCTTTTTTGTATGAATACCACCTTTGGTAGGGTTAGATATTCTTTGTTAACTAAACAAATCAATTAACACCTATGGGTAGGGTTGATAACTAATTTGATTAATTAAATTATTTCCTTTTTCTAAGAGATTGAAAATGAACCATTTAAATGCCACCTTTGGTGGGGTTAGACAGTTTAAACTTTATTCAAGGTGTCCAAATTAAACCTAAGAATTTAGTTATCTGAGTACTAACTTTCAAGTTTTAAAACCACTACTGAAAACATGTTGTCAATACATTTTCAGATAATAATTCTTATAAAAACTTTTGAAATAGAGCTTCACTCTAACTACCGGGCGATTGTACCAACAAATAAAAAAGCACTACTATAAATCAAACCGGATAACTAAACCTTAAAATCTAATTTCAGATTTAAGTTTGAAATGAAAAATAATATATTTCTCTCTAACATTCTTAATATAAAATCTTGAATAAAAATAAAATCAATTCATTTTAGAGATTTTTACCTATTTAATATTTCGCAAGCATAACAACGTTATTATTATATCATGTTTACAAACAACCAACAAAGTTAAATTTAATCACAGATAAATTAAATACAACATGTAAGAATAAAGCATAAAAAATAATTGTAAAGAAGATAAAATCCCTACAGTACTCCGATGCTATTCCCGTTGCTGGAAAACCTCCAAACAGAATTTGCACTCCCATTTATTGAATCGAAAGCAAATAAATTACAAAAACATAACTAGTTCTTCTCAAAAAGATAAGAACTCTATAACTAAGAAAAACTAACTAAGAAAAGCTAAAAACTAAGAAAAACTAAAAAAAGTGAGAAAGAAAGAAAGAAAGAGAGAAGAGAATGTGTTTTGGATGATGATGTCATTTGATGACGTTAGCATGACGTAGGGGCGGCTGCGCGCGAAAATGGGGCGAGATGGCAGTGGCGCGTGCGGAAGGCAGTAGTTGTGCGCATAGGCGCACGCTGAAAGAGGCTGGCGTGCGTGGAAGAAAGAGTTGGCGCGCACGGGATGGAACAAGGGCGTGCGCGGGACTAGGCGGCTGCTCGGTGCGGCTGGGCAAGGCGGCGGCATGATTTCCTCATTTTTGACCTTTTTGACCCATTTTGTCCAATTTTTCCATATTTGTTGACCTTTCCTGATTTATTTATTAATATATTTGTGATGTATTGCCTCTAGTATTCCTCTTTGAGTCTTTAAGTTACGTTTTTAAGCGAAAATACCTAAAAAAAATAAAAATACCCGTAATTCCAAAAAAGACAAATTTATATAAATATATGATAAAATAATATAAATAGATATATTTTTAATCAATTAATGTACATAAAATCATGGTAATTTTAGTGTTTTTTAAGCACTCATCAAGGTGTGTTATGGTTGTTTAAAAACTTCCCAATTTGGCACAATTGGTTTGGGAAAAAAATCCTAATTCTATTTTAATAAAGAGTCATTCACACAATCAAATTGTGTGCTACAATAAAAATCCTATTCTCTTCGCAATTAGTCTTTTTACACGCAACATAGGAGTCTCATTCCTAATTATGTGTAATTCAATTAAATTATCTAATTTAATTCATAAATTCAAATATAGTTTGATTTTTACTAAAATGTCATTTCTTATCCCACAAGCATTTAAATACTAGCCAAATATTTAAATTTACATGTTAATTTTTTAATTAATCAAATAACTATTTAGTTTAACTAAATAATATTTAATTAATTGCATAGATCAATTGGCTTATGCCAAAATTATCATTTTATTCTTATATATTTATTTTCCATTCAAAACCCATATAAAAGGTCCCGATCAATAAATATATATTTTGATAACTTAAATATTTAATTCCAAATTAAATATTTATTTTATCTTGTAAGTAACATTGTTTTGGAGCTAACTCGAGGATTGATGAAACTACAATTTCAAACTTAAATAAAGTATTAATACATTAATTAATCATTTAACTAATTATCAATATTTATTAATCACAAAGTTACTTCACTATAAATCTGAGATTGAATTCTACAATATTATAGCTTATATTTATCCAATATATTGTATATAAATAATTCATTGATATAACTATTATGTGCAACTCAATCATTCATAAATAATTCATAATACAACCGATATCATGATGTCCAATTTACTTCCTCTATTATATCTTTTTTTAGTACTTGTGATGCATATGAATAACTATCTATAATCATAATATAGATTACGGGCAGTTATCTATGCTTTTGATTGCTAAACATGGGAACTTTTATTTAACATCTTAGAATAGATGGAATGGATTTCATATTTTATGAGATAACCTACCAACCCACCACAAACATTAAGATACCAAGATAAAGGGCATATTTGCCTACTAGTACGAGCATTGTCAAGTAAGTCCAATACTAAGGTGCTATAATAAATGGACCAACTAAATCACTTAGGATTAATATCATACTACACATAATCATAGAGTGACATATGTAGAAACATATATGGGAAAACATATATTAATAATGTTTCTTATATGTCTAGTCAAGTTTAGTATAATCAACTATTATACAAAATACCACCAATTATATGCCTTCACATCAATTACCCCAAATAAGAGTCATTCCATTCCAAATGAATATTGGTTGTACTAGTGGTCACATACTATTTTAATTATTTCACTTAAACTCCTCATGTATATGTGCTAATAGACTAATTTTTAAGGAGACAAAAATAATCAAAAAGTTTCAATGATTTATTTGAAGAATATAATAACACATATAAATAAATAAAACATTTCTCTTATTTATTCTAATTTTAACAAAGGTTAAAATACAAATACATTTACATTGAGGGCTCCGATCCTAACACTTTATCCTTATTGAAAAATGATTTCTTATAATCAAAAATAGGTCTCAGCCTACTTAACTCATTATCTTTCTCTCCAAGGCTCTCTATAGAATTTTTGAGCATTTTTTAACTTCACATATTCTCTCAATAACTTGTTATATGTTTTTAGAAGTCGGTCGTCATCACACTACTAAAATATTGATCTTTGGTCTCGAAAATTTAGCCTCGGTTTTTTTTAAAAACCAAGACCATAGGGTTTTTATCATAGTTTAATAAAAATCGAGACCATAATGTACACATATAGTCTCGATTTTTATTAATAACCATGATCATAAATAAAACTAAAAAAAATTACTTAAATACAAATAAACTTATATAATCATGATTATTAAACGAATGTGATCTAATTAAAATAATAGAGTTTTTCAGTCTTTTTAAAATCAAAATCAAATAATATATTGTGTGTGTATTTCTTTTACAAAAATAAAAAATTACGTTACAATTTTTTCATTTTTCTATTAATTTAATTTCATGTATTTTTTCTCTTTACACCACACCAAATTTCTGTATCAAATTTTTTATTTTTTTTATTTTTCCCTTTTTTTCCTCTTTCTTGCTCTCATTTTTTCTTCCTTTTTTCCTAATTTCTTGCTCGCATTTTCCCTCTGAATCACTTTCCATCTCACACAACCTAACTCCCTTTCTCACCATCAAATCCTACGATGCCTTTGGTCGCTTCCCCTTCATCAACGATGACACTAATCCATGCTGGTTTAGATAAGCTTTTGACTATTTCTTTAACATCTTCTCCATTTTATCTCTATCCAATCTTAGTTTTTTTATGTGCTTTATGGCACTCAATTCATTCAGTACAGTTGATTCTAACTTCTTTGGTGTTTTATAGATTGAAACTACTCTATTAGGAATAAGATTCTCTTTGTTAGAGTCAACGATATGCAATATTTTTGTGTTTTGGTATATTAATAATTATTTCATCTTGTTTTATTTTTTCTTGGAAATTTTCAGGAGCAATCAACATCAAATTTGCTTTGTTAATGTTCAAGAAGTTTTTAAAATAAATAAATTTTCTACCACCCGTAGACCAAGAAAATTAACGTGTGTTGTTAGTTGGAATGGGATCCGAGATTTGGGTATCTTACTATAGAAATTAGATCTTTTACACCTTAGTATCTTACTATCTTCTATTTGTTTGTTTATTTTTTATTTCTAGGTAAGTGTACCATAAGATCTTGAACCAAATCCTTGGGTGTGGATAATCCCACAAGGAAAAAGGCTTCACTTTTTTAACTTGTTTCTTCCTATTTAACATTGTGTTTCAAGAAAACCAAGATATCTAGATAAAATGTATTTCTCAAGATTTGGGATTTTCTGTGGGAAGACTAATTACTGCTTGTGTGATTTACAAATGACTTCTTCAATGGAGGTTGTTTAAAGTTGAGAGAACCAATATTTTTGATCGCATAATTCAAAAAATAGCCTTAACTATTAAGGTAAACTTAGAAGTACTCGTATATTTCTCCATATTTGCAATAATGTACTACAACTTATATAGATGGTCTAAGTTTCATCCATACTAAATTTGGCATATTTTTCCAATTTATGGTTTAGGATAACAATGGTTTATTAGCTTATTGGTTATCAAATACTTCAACTTTGTTATTGTTGCTTCAACATACACTCAACGAACTGAGAACATCATTAGCATCTCTATTTGGAAGGATGTCTCAAGTATGAAGCAGTTCTACAATATCTCTTTTAGTGCCATTCCCAAAAATAGATGACTTGGGAGCATTTTTTTTATCTTACTCCTTATCATTTATGTTTCAAGATTTATAGGCTTTTGTACAAAGTGCAAGTCTCTCATTTCTTAATAGTCGAACCCTTGGTAGGCTAGATGATTTACGGTAGGTTGAGGCAAGTATCCAGCTTTACTATTTTAAGTAATAGCTTACTACCTTCCTTGAGAAAATATATTTGAAGAAAGAGATATCCTCGTTACTTAGATTATGTATCTAGTTGGGTATTAAACTTAAAAGTTACAATTGGATAGAAAATTGATTATATTTTAGTTAATTAATTTTTTTCCTTAGACAACTTAGGTACCAAGGACATCGAGTGCAAGTTTAGTGAAAGGACAATCACAAGCAAATGTTGTTGCTCAGTAGGCCTTAATTTCTCATTGGCAAAGCATTGTGAAAAACTTAAAAAACTATTTATAGACTATGAAAGAAAACTATGTGGATTAATTTTTACCTTAAACATCCAAAATTGTGATATTTCGTGTATGAAGAATACCACTTATCTAGTCTAGATTTATAGATGCCACCCTTATTAACCTGTAAGGTCTTCACTCAGATATTATCATTCAATAATGTTCAACTATTTAATAGGTTTTCTCATTCCTTGTCCCACCCATCAATCCAAAATGTTGAATTATTTTATAGTATTGGTATTAGATTATTATCTTTTATCTAAAGATGGAATAACATCTATTTTTATTGCTTTTGTAATCTTCTCTTGCGTCAAGAATGTTGTTTATTTAGCAATGAGGAGTATGTGAAAGCAAGTTTGGCTGAATTGAAACAATGGTGCTGTGAGGCAAATGAGGAAGTGAGAACCATATAGCTATTGTATGAATTTTCATCTTTGCATAATATAATGTCTTATCATAAAAGATAAAAATCATCTTTGTTTATTAATGTGTGACATCAGTTTAAATTTACTTGGTTATGTTCATTAATTTAAATTACCGACAATGCTTTCCTCGACTCCGATTAGAATCGAGGACATTCGCGATGATGGGACCCTAGCATAGTAATTGCCAAAAGTTTCTTCTTCTTCTTCCATTTGGAGTAGCTCGAATTCCTTATTAAGGTCCATCACACATGGATTCTTTACCATAGAGGTACCCTATAGTTAATTTCCAACACATCATAGGTTTCCTTTGACATCTTATGCATCATAACTCATCTAGCGTGACAAATTTCATTGTGGCGTACAACCTATTGTTGTTCTAGTCACTTTCCTTCTTGTCTTCTTTAGTCTATTCATCCATTGGATTTTGGAAGCTTGTAGCCATCATCTAACATCTTCTTGAGATACTCCTAGAGAAACCATACTCGATCTCCAACCGATCATATAAAGGCACACATTTGAGATTTTTGTAAGGCATAATTCAAGCCATCTAGAACTAGAGGTCTGTCTATGTTCCCTCCTTCATTGGAATTTTTCCTAGTGAAAGTGTGTGCATGAAAAAGAAGTGAGAACAATGATCAATACAAGAGTAATTAAACCCAACAGTATGTACCAACTTTGATACAAATTAAAAGTCCTTACTTGGTACCAATCGACCAAGAGGGAGGTGAAATGGACACCTTAAAAACTTCTAAAACTTGCTCACAATGAAATATTGATAAAATACAGAACAATAGATAATATAGACAAGCAAATAGCGAATAGCAATAAAGAAACATATAGAGATAAAACAAAGCAGTAAACAAAGAAAGTTCTCCGATCAACTCAGATACCCTTATATATGAAATATATTTTGTAAATATATTCTGTAAGAGAATTGTATGTACTAACACAATATGTAATGTTATAAACCACATAGGATCCAAAACCTAGATGGAAACATTCACAAGTTGCATAACAATCACTTACATCAAGCAATTCACTAATAATAAGAAAATCAACAGTTCACAACTAATCATAAATATAAACACAAATAACTTTATTAATTACTTGCAACACCACGCTCAATCATGCCTAATATTATCTCATGTTGTCAGTACAATAAGACAATCAAGTCAATGTAGCTCGTACTAGGAGCTTCACCACCATGTGGTGTGGTATAATTATTAACAACTTAGTATAATGAAAAACCTAAGTTAAGAAAACTCCTATGCACATGAACTTAAATACAATAATAAATATAACAACTGCATCTTATTTTTAATTTTAATTAATTAAACCCACCTAAAATAAGTCTTCTCATAATCACTTTTAAAGTGTATCATTGATACACTTAACTAGAAAAAATGATTTAAAATTGAGTCCTAAATTTGCAAAAAATTTCCTTGCTTTTAATAATTAAGAAACAATTAAAAAAGTATGGTATTTATAGGAAATTTCTTTGCTCCTAGTCGCCTCGTTCGACTAAACGTTAATGCCTCGCCAACCACATGACTAGGATAATAACTACCAAAGGATCTCGTAGGGTGCTACTAGGCAATCCCCTTTTGGCCTTGTCAACCACTTGATGAGTAATCTTAGCGGATCACATAACACAAGTCAACGAGGTGAGTAGGTCTAGTTGAGACCTCAACGAGCAACTCAAATTTAGTTTTACGATTTTAAGAATTCAAATAATTTTCAAGATATGCTCTAAAACTCACAAAAGTAAACACATAATTCATATCATACATATACATGTGTAACATGTAAATATATAAAAATATATCACACATGTATTTGGGGTTGAACCAATAGTAATCAATTAAGTATAAAAAAAATATAAATATGTAAAATATTAACTAAGTAACAAGACAACTCATATATTATATTGAAATGTGTTAAGTTTAACACACCCCTACTGTGAATTACTCCAAAATTACATGTGGTCAACTGGTCATTTGTTGGGAAAAAATCCTAAAAAAAGAAGGGTTTCTATGCAATCAACCGAATCAAGTCACTTGATCTCCACTGAGTCTGTTGTCTTCAATTTTTAAACCACTAAAACCCCCTCCACTCTACTCTCCGGTCCCAACTTTGAAAACAAAATAATAATAATACTCTCCAGTCCCAATGAAGTTACAATAACAAATTTTTATCACTGACTCCGCAGGTCACCAATGCATTTTCCAGAGCTTCCGCATCAGCTTTAATGGCCGCTAATCTCTTCCACCATTGCTTCACTTCAAATCTACCCAATCCACCAATCTACTCTCTCTCCTCTCCTTCCTTAGTAAAATCCCGGCAAGTCCTCTCTCTCTCATGCTCTATTTCTCTATTGATAATATACTTTCTCTCTCTAATCCATTTCTGTTTCATTTGCAGGACTCTGAAGATCACAACATGCCTGTCTCTAAAGCAATCAAATGACCTAACTGTGACAGCTCAAGAAGCTTCCTTTGAAAATCTTCGCGTGGTCTTTGCAGCTGGAGGTACCGGGGGTCACATATACCCAGCAGTAGCCATAGCCGATGAGCTCAAACTCACCAACCCCACTACTAAAATTCTCTTTCTAGGCACGCCCAATAGCATGGAAAGCCTTGCAGTACCCTCTGCTGGCTACGATTTTGCTTCTGTCCCAGCAGTTGAGATTTCCAATTCTATATTCTCGCCTCAAAACCTTCTCTTACCTTATCATTTGATCAAATCTACAATCGAAAGCTACGCGAAGTTGAGTGATTTCAATCCTCATATCGTCATTGGCACTGGTGGATATGTTTCTTTCCCAATTTGTTTGGCTGCATTTCTCAAAAGGATCAACCTTGTGATACAAGAACAGAACTCTGTTCCGGGTTTTGTGAATTGGGTTCTTTCCCAGTTGGCTAGCGTGGTTTTTGTAGCGTTTAATTCGACCATGGATTGTTTCCCAAAGAGCAAGTGTGTGGTGAGTGGAAATCCAGTGAGATTGTCACTCAGGAATTATGTATCTAAGGCTGTGGCAAGGTTGCATTACTTTCCCAGATCAGGGAAGACTCAAGAGCCGGAGGCCAAAGTTCTTTTGGTCCTTGGAGGGTCTTTTGGGGCTAATGCTATCAACATTGCTATACTAAATATGTATTATCAGATGCTCTTAGAGAATAAGGACTTGTTTATCATATGGCAAACAGGAGTTGAAGCCTATGATGAGATGGAGAGCCTTGTTAAGAATCATTCACATTTATTTTTGACCCCGTAAGTTCCCTGTCTTTCTGATCAGTGTTTTAGACTTTGGCTTGTAAGAACTAAAAAAAATTATGGGTTGGGATATGGGAGAAGTAATGTGGAAGTGGCGTTTTAAGGAAAAAAATTTCCTCTTAAGTTGCAACAACGACATTTTGAGATTCCATGGTAGAATTAGTAAGCTTATTTGACATCGCTTTGGACAAACTTCTTATGCCAAAGATAAGATATTTATTTATTTATTTACTTTGGTCAGCAAGAGAATTATTCTTTATCAAATTTAGGTGAGTATGATGTGAAGGATCATGAGGAAAAATGATAGTTGTGATGAAGAATAATATTAGCTAACCTAAATTGTTTGATGAAGGGATGACATTTATAAGTAGGTTTTATACTTTTAATGCACAATGGAGAATTTGGAAGTGACTGATATGATTGGTTTTACTGAGAATATTGCTGAAGGGTTTACCTTTGAACAAGACATATGTTGATAGAGTGAAATGCACTTTCCCCAGGAACAAGTTGGAATACACTATGGCTAAGAAATACACATGTTTGGTTGGTTGGTTCAACGATTTAGAGATAACCACTGGTGGAGCACAGCCAGCCTAATTTTGTCGGCAGAGAGCATCCCTCTGATGGCAGAATTGGGCTGTCTGGGCCTCTTTAAGAAATTATGTTTATCTTGCTTGATTCTTCGGTTTAGTTCAACTACTGAAAGAATATTCTTGATTCCACTAACTGTTGCTTTACAAGATACAAATCACTCAGGAATAAAAGGTGTGAATGATGCAATGGTTTCAATACTATTTACAATTTTCTGTTGGTAAATCTAGACATTGTTGTGACATAGTATTTGCTTGATTTCATGATCAGCAATGTGCTGAAAATGTCACTCACTAACAAAGCATGTAAAAGTAACTACTAGAAATATATGTTCATGTCTATGAAAACATCTATTAGGAGTCCTTTATTACTTTAGTTTTGTATGTAAATGGATCACCTATAATATTTGCAAAATATGTTTTGTTAACGGAAAGT
Organism: Hippophae rhamnoides; assembly: GCA_033030585.1. Taxonomy (NCBI): domain Eukaryota; kingdom Viridiplantae; phylum Streptophyta; class Magnoliopsida; order Rosales; family Elaeagnaceae; genus Hippophae; species Hippophae rhamnoides. Next base: position 42,139,994 of record CM065436.1, on the reverse strand, counting down.
GCCCGTTGTTGTGAGAACAATCCAAGAATTTATTTTATGATTTTGTACAATCATCTTAATATCTTGTTTTGGCTCCTTTATGATTTTGACTCCTTTATTGATTTTAGTATTTTGGCATTAGGTAGATACAGCTAGCTGGTGGAATTCATTAAATTTGGTCTAGGGACATTGCTGATTTCTAGTATGTTTTCAAGATGCACATCAATCTTTGATGAACCTCTTGTTCTGGCTGTTCTTTAGAATTATGCCATGCCTAGTTATAGTTATACTCATTTAGATAGCATTTATAAATGCACTCAAAAATCCTACTGATAACTTCATCATTATTTTCCAATCATGTCAGGTAGTTTTAGTAATTGTTTTTTGTTGACGAAGCTAAAAAATTGCTTTTGTATCATGTCATAAAAATATGGGATTTACTTTAAGCTTTAATATTTAGTGATTTCAAGAGTGGAACCTGTTTGTCAAACCTCAAGGGTGTGTTTGATATAAGCTCTTCATGGATGGTCATTGATATAATACCTATTATTTAGCCATCAAGTCTGCATGTCTACTTTCCTACTTTTCTGAAGCTGACATTAGTCTATACCATGAAGGTTCATGCATTCTATGGATTTGGCGTATGCAGCTGCAGATCTTATTGTTTCCAGAGCTGGTGCAATGACTTGCTATGAGGTCTTGGCCACTGGGAAGCCTTCTATCCTGGTAGTTTCTATTTCTTTGGAGTCTAATTATTTTGGTGGATAGGAGGGATTTAATCACTCAATTTAATTATCATCATTAACTTGAATTCACCATTCATTCTAAACTAAGGAGCTACCTGTCCCTGTTATATTACACATTCTCTTATTGTGCATCACAGGGTATTTTGTTAGCTTGAGGGTAAAAAGAAAATCTGATTTCCACTTTTGAACTTGTAGATACCCTCTCCAAATGTTGCCGAAGGACATCAATTCAAAAATGCTTCTTTAATGGCAGATTTAGCTGATGCAAGGGTTATAACTGAAGATGAACTTGATTCAACTACCCTTAGAAATGCAATTGAAGAGATTTTAGGTACGTTCAAATTGTCTCTTAGATTTCTCTCAATTGCTTGGTTTGCAAATTAGGCATGCCTTAATCATGCATTGATATAAATAGCATTAAAGTATGTTCCCGAGACAATGTTTTGATGTAATCAGAAACTTCAAGATGTTCGTATAGGGTTTTCATGCACTAAGTTACCCACTTACCCTATGCATCATTTCTTTTGATACACAATTTCAAAGTTCTAAACGTTACAAGTTGAATTCTTGCCTATTCATCTTTAACTTCTGTCTTCATTTTGCTCCATGAATTATTCACACTATAAGATAAAGTTATCATTAAATGTCAAAATATAATTTCAAAGCTTATATGTATTCAATTGCACCTTGTTATGTATTCTTGATTTGATGGATATTGTCCTCATAATTGTTCTGTTATTTTTCTAAATATATTAAGTAACTAATTAGTGCACGCTCTAGTAGGTTGACTACTGTCATCGGTTGAATTGCAATGCATGCAAGGTGAATTTGTAATAAGACGTTTACTATAGAATAAATTGTTCATGCAATGCTGATCCTTCCATCAACTGTAAAGATGTGATGCAGAGAAACAAAATAATTTTTATTTGATGTCCACGTGTCCGTAGAGAGTTAACTTGATGAAAAGTTAGGATTTGAGGAGCACTGAACTTTTTTGATTTAGTAGTGTTTTATGTTAAATTATACTTTCCTTGTTTTTGGTTGAAAGTTTCGTAATATGATGTGATCAGTACTATGACTAGTCTGGTTATACTTGAGTTGTTTTTCCAAATTTAAATTGAGTAAAATTTTAAAAGCTTGAGGCCATTTCAATTTAATTAGTAGTTAGAATATTACTTTCTCTTTGTTTTCTCGTATTTCTCTTCTACTATCTTTATACTCTTTTTATCCCTTTTAACTTCTTTCTATATTCTCTCATTTTTTCTGAGTTTTTCTTTCAATATCATCATTTCAGTCTTTTAAAATCTTTTTACCTTTTCTCCCTGAAGTAATGATCGATTATGTTTGGACATATGGATCGACCTAGAGCTCGATCCACCTAACAGTCCGAGCCATAAGACGAGTCATTCCAAAAGATCTACCTGTGCCTGCGACCACAACACACTTGTAGGAGAGACCCGTCTGAGGGAGCTTTGGCATCTATAAGGTTAACCACCAGCCCAAGCTATTTGGTATCTATAGGGTTGACCACTAGCCCGAGCTATGGGTGGTTTACTTCAGACCAAGAATATGTTTACTTTTTGTCTTTATGCGCCCTGGCACCCTTACATGTGTACACTCTATGTAATCGATACCTGTACATTTAATACTTTATATATAGAGAGACTCCCTAAGTGATCTACAGATTTCACCAATTGGTTTGACCTCTTTCTAGTTTCTCTCTCTGTAAATCGAACCAAGCTCAACATTTTGGCGCAAACTATGGCTCCGATTTTGAGTTCGAGCTTTAGCTTTTGACCCCATATTTTCTAGAATTTACCTTAAATTCTGAGAGAGATTTAAGAGATCAAAAACCTATTTTACTTACTAGTTACCCCCAGAATCATGATCACCTGTTCCTTATCACCATGGTAGGGACGCGTGTTGAAGGTCGACTAAGACTAGCAAACGAAGAAGTAGTGGTAGCACTGGACAACACCTCATCGACCCATGATGAGGTCAGGATGGAGACAAACCCTCATCAAGAGTTGGCTTGTCAACTTCTCGAGTTAAGAAGAGAACCCGAGGAGATCAGATGCGAAAATAGGTTGCTGCGCTCCCAATCAGGTGGGAGAACCTCTGATGATTGAGCTACCAATCTGATTGGTAGAAATAGGCCATAGCGCGTTATGCCTGAGCCTAACTCGAGCGAACATGAAGTTGAGGGGGACCCCTTTTCTAGTTTGGCGAGACTTAGCAACGAACATTGGTTGCAAGAGAAAAAAAATTGGGAGGTGCAATTTCAGGCCTTGAAAGAAGCTAACAAAAAGCAAGACTGTGCCTTAATAGTGGCCAATGAAAGGCATGATTTAGGCAAGGTTCCCTATGATGTGGAAAGGGACTGCGTGCAACTATGTGTCTCCCCATTCTTTGATGAGATAGAGAATGACGAACCACTAGTCAAGTTCAACGCACCCAAGTGTCTTGATTATCTAGGTACTAAAGACCCTGTAACGCACGTGCAACACTTCAAGACTTTCATGGCACCTATGAATCTCACACAAGGCAAAAGAGATGCCATGATGTGTAAATTGTTCTCAGCTACCCTCTGTGATGGCACCCAGAAGTGGTTCAATAACTTGGTATCCCGCACCATAACCTCTTTCTCACAGTTCGTCAGGTTGTTTATCACTAACTATGCTTGTAACAAGCCGCTAAGGAAGAAGTCACATCACGTTTTCTCAATCATTTAAGTGGGGTGAGTCTATCGAAGAATATATGGAACGATTCAGGGAAGAAAAGTTATAAATCTTCGACTGTCCTAGCTCTATCGCCATTTTCAATTCTTGCACCTCATTCTTAAGTCTTACATTTTCCAGTTTTAAAGCCCGAACTGAATGTCTGTTAGTGCGATCAGAATCCATAATGTTCGAACAAAAAAGATAGAGAAATAGTTGGAAAATATTTCGACAAAATTGTCTGAATTCAACAAATATTCCTAACCCTTTTTATAAGGGATGGTGTTAAGAAAAGTTTAATGACACATGTTCCAAAAATAAGGAGGTAGGTCAACATTATAAATGAACACGGAAAATAATATAAATACACCACTAAGTAATCAACACAATTAGTTCTCAAAATTAGATTGATTTTCATTAATGACTTCAAAGATAATTACAAGGCATAGCCCGCGACCATATAAGCAGGAGTGGTGTCGTGTTCAAAAGAAAGGAAAAATAGGGAGGGCCTCGATTCTACTTTAATAGGAGCCTCGAGTCATTACAACGTCAATGGTCTCCGATCTCACCTTCTACGTTGGCCTCTTCGGTCTTGTCACCACTCTCACCCGAGTCCGAGTCCTGTTCTTCGTCTCCATCTTGGGACTGAGTAGGCAAGTATTAGAGAGTAACTGAGATATGCAAAATTTGGTAATAATATTCACCTAGGCCCCTCTTCTTGGCCTCTTCTTTAAAGGAGTCTATGGTTAACCCATACCTATTTTCACACTCGAGGACCGCTGCTCGGCTATAGCATCAAGCTCATGCTTAGCCTTGTCTTCTATTTTGGCTAGTCTACAATTACTTGCCTTAGTATCGGCCTCGACCTTTCTCCGGGCCTCCTCAAGCTCGCCAAATGCCTCGCGTTATCATTTAGCTCGACAACGGCCTTGGATAGTTTCTCCCCTTTGTTGATGGCCTTGTCCTCCCACTTGTTGGTCTTTGCCAGTAACAATGCGTACTTGGCCCAGGTTGAAGCATGCTTCTTCTTTTCTTGTGCGAGTTCATGCTTCAAACTCTCCATGTCTCGAGCCTTGTGCAACCCATAAAGTAGTTGCAACTAGAAAAGCTAGAGGACGTGAGGTCAAACATAAAAAATGTACATGACAATAATAAATATACAAGTGAAAAGGGAGGTTAGATTGCCACACCTGGTACATCAGACGACCAATCACAACCTTTGACCCCTCATCCTCACATATGGCATCGAGTTGCCTCTCGTGTGCCATAACAGGAAGGTGACCCACATAGTGGTCGAGTTTCTCCGGTGTCATACCCTGATACAATGCCACCCTATCTACATCGACAGTAAGATTGTTAATAACACCTTTCCCTTTTCTTGAATTCCTTACAGGGTGAACAGGTACTTGGGGTGCCGAGTAGGGAGAAGGTGAGGTGTGTTGGCTAGGGGAAGATGGTGAAGGCTCAAAGATGTTTAGCAGTATAGCAGCTCAAGCCTGAACGTGGGCTCATCCATGGTAATTTTCTTTTTCTTTTTAGATGAGGTGGAGAGACCCTCTTGTCCAAAAGATTTACTTCTCTTCTTCCCTTTAGAGGAGGCCCTCCCTTGTACGGGAGCCATAGTTCTTTGAGAGCTCGACCCTTGAGAAGGAACCCTGGTCTTAAGCCGTGTCGGGAGAGCATTAGCATCGAACTCCATAGTATCTGCAGAGACAAAGGGCGAAGAGGTGTTAGTATTACAGGGTCGAGCCATAAAAAATAAGAGGGAAAAATGTCTAAGTCTGAGGGCTAGTCCACTATCGTCGGGAACCACCACAAACCTACCCTTATAGTCTGTGGAAGGGCTCCTGCGCTTGGGAGGAGCTTGAGGTTTACGAATAACCTTATGAGGGGCTCCATCGAATCGTGCCTCATTAGCCCACATGCTACAAAGTGTTGGGTATTTAACATATGCCTCCACGGGGTTTTCTCAGATAGATACTTCTGGATATCAGCAAGGCATTGCTTTGCATCAAAACTCAAGGTCGTGATGAAGGAGCTCATGTTCCTTATCACGACCTTAGTGTCATTCCAGGTGCCCCTTATCAACCTCATGCCATTGATAGGAGATTCCCATTGGCCTGAGACATAGAAGAAATATTCCTTCTAGCTCTTCTTGTTCTCAAGGAGGGTTACATTTATACCCTGGTCCTGCTTTACAGACATGTATACCTTTCTCGGGTTTGTTGGGTTTTGCTTCAGGACGTAGGCTTCATTGAACTTAGGCATTTCCAAATCCACCTTGAACTCCTAGCATATTACTGTAAGGAAAAGTAGGTACCTTTAACCATTGGGCATCAGCTGACCCAGTATGAGTTGAGTTCTAGCCAAAAATCTCCTTATAAAAGGATATAGGGGAAATCTAACCCCCAACTAGAGAGCCTTCTTGTGAAACACTATCCACCTAGTTGGAGGTAGGTTGTTGTCACAAGCCCCTGACATTGGACTCATTATCTGGATCGAGGAAATGATGTTATATGTTTTCCTTAACCTCTCCTCATCCTATGGTGATAGACCACTGGTATTGAATTTGGCCAACCAGTCCTTGGTACAGCCTGTGGGTTCTCCAGCCCCTATGTTCCTCGCTTTCTTTCTCTATGTCCTAGCCATTGAGATATGAATCTGGGGCATGTTCAACCTAATAGTTGGTACGACCTAAAGGTGAGAGATGGAGGTAGAGGGTTGAAGTTGAGATTGACCCTCTTTACTTGAAGAGTGTGTCTTGGTAGAGGACCTCGTGTCATCTCTTGCGTTGGGGTATTATGGGCCCCCCAAGAGCTCGAGCTCGAGCTCGAGGTCTCTTCTCTATTCATAGTCTTTACAAAATATCACAAAACATAAAATTGGTGGTAAGGAATAAGAAAAAGAGATTACCTAGGGTCAAGTTTGAAAATAAAAGAAAATGATTTTTTAAAATCGACCTGAAAGGAAATCAGAAAAGTGTTAGACTTAAAGAGCTTGTACTCTAAAAACTCGGGCAAATAGGCTATGTGTCGAGTTGATTTTTTACCACTGAAATTAAAAACCTTTTTATGGCTCGAGTTGAGGTGACAAAGCGTTTTTTCTCTTTAGTTTTGTTTGATGTGTAAGAAATGATGAAAAGGCTTAGCCCGAGCACCTCTTTATATAGAGACTCATTTCTCTCTCCAATCAATTGACACACATTTATTAGGAGAGTTGAATGGTTCAGATTCGCTGCTCGAGTATTACTCTTCCACCTAAATTCAAAGCTCGAGCTAATAGAGTAGGGGGATTGGATGTTTGGACATATAGATTGACCTAGAGCCTGACTCACCTAGCAATCCTAGTGTAGCAAAAAGTCCGAGCCATAAGACGAGTCATTCCAAAGGACCTGCATGTGCCCGCACCCACAACACACTCGTAGAAGAGACCTATCTGAGGGAGCTTTGGCATCTATATGGTCGACTACCATCCCGAGCTTTGGGTGGTCAACTACCAGCTCGAGTTATGGGTGGTCGACCTCATACAATGAATATGTTTACTTTTTACCTTTATGTCCCCTGACATCCTTACTTGTGTATACTCTATGTAATCAACACCTGTACATATAATACTCTATATATAGAGGGACTCTCTAAGTGATCCACAGATTCCACCAATTACTCCGACTTCTTTCTAGTTTCTTTCTATAAATTGGACCATTCCCAACAGGTCAAGTGAGTGAAGGATCATTTGATTGTTTAAATTTGTTGTGATATTACATGTGCTATGTATGTGTGGCTTCCTGTGTCAATACTTCTTCCATACAGTTTTAGATTGGGTCTTAGACCTCTTGAGTCCATTTGTTTTTCAGAATGCACACTTAACTCCCTTTTCTTTTAAGTTGAACGCTAGAAGTCCCTTTCTTTGTTAAAGGTTAACAAAAATTTAATGTCTTTATATTCTTAAATTTTTCAGACATGATTAGCATATGATTGTTTGACTATGGTAGGATGGGTCATTTTTTTAATTCCCGCCATTTTAACAGTAAGATATGTTTTAACCCCACTATCAATTCTCCCTTTCTCGCTCATCGGACTTGCTATTCCTCTCTCCTTTCTTATTTTCTTCCCCACCTATATTTCTGTCCTTTCTTGTTCTCTTGCTCTCCCATTTTTATCTCCTTTATTATTTTCACTCTCGCTGATTTCTCAGTCATGAATCCAGATAGATTAGAACGCCTTCACTCTTACTTATTTCTTCTGATTCCAATTAAAAGTTGAGGGGCTTTATCAATGGGTGGGTTGCTTACTTTTGTGCTACATGTTGTGAAGCTTTCAAGTTCCAAACCCATGGGTCAGAGTTTTTATAGGAGATAGAAATGATGTATAATTGAACTGGGAAAGGAATCAGAACTAATCGATTGGCCTGCACCACCACAGCCCTTTTGACGAAGACATCTGCCTTTGTTCTCCACGTAGCCGTGCTGTACTTACCCTTTAGCGCTGCGGATTGTCAACCCAATCTCTACACAATTTCCTGCTGCTGTTTGTCCCAATTGCCGGCTTACCACCACCGTTATGCCTTTCTTTGGCCATGGGTCTGGAGTTTTCCTTGTAGATATATATTTTGGGTCAATTTCTTTCTACTCGGCTTTGTCTTTGGCTTATTTTGCTAATTTGAAGTATTTTGGGTCTTTGATGACTAATGGTTCTGGAAGAGGCATCGAGTTTCTTTGATTGATATAGTTTTTTTGAGTTTTTGGATTTTTGGGTTTTTTTAGATCATCACAAATATTGATTATCTGGAGTTTTCTGGTATCATCTCTTAATCTAAAAATGGCATTGTCAAATGCAATTTGTTGTCTTTTCCACAGGATTTATTGACCTATTGAACTGGTTGTTTTTAGGTTTTCTTGGGATTTCCTTTTCAGCAGTGCTATGGATTTGTTATTTGGGTATTTTCTGCAGCCATTTTGGGTTCTTTTTGAGCTCGTGAAGTTGAAGTGTTATGTTTTGATTATCCGGTCATTTTCTATTGATATTTTTGATTATCTGGATATGTTTCTGTACTGTTTTCCCTCTGGTCTAAGACATTTGGCTAAGTTGTTTTCTTACTGAATTATCAATGATGAATTGACATGACAATACAGGCATAGATCCTCTTTTCGTTGCTTTCTTATTGATTAAATTGTTCACTTTCATATTTGGGTGCTTTCTTTTGTCAAAGAGTTTTGATATACATGGGATTATTTGGTCTTTCAAGATGTGTGAGTGAAATTTGGGTTTATTTTAGTTTTTATTTAAAGCTCAATTTTATAAATTCTTGTAATTCTTGGATTTTTCCGTTTGTGTTTCATAATGCACGGCTGAGTTTCAATATTATTTGTTATTATGCTCTGTACATATCATTTTTCCCAATCTTGGATTTTTTTGTGGGTTATTTTCTTAGAAGACAGTGTCTACTGATTGAAGTTTGTTTGGTTACATATTTTTTATCTGCGTTTCTTAGTATTTTGTGATCAATAGGGTTTTTGTTATTGGATGATTCTTTTCATACCTTACCATTCAAGTTGCGCATGTGATATTTATTATACAACTTGAGGAGAGAGTTAGAGTGGCTCTTCTTTGCACTCGTGTTTGTGTCGACAACCACTTGCTTCAGCCTATTTACTTTGCACAGTTGCTATTTTCACTACTTCTAGCTGCTTGCACCGTGACACAATCAAAGATGCTGCCTATCCCAACATCTAGAAAGGACTTTTTGCATGGTTTTGCCCTACACCACGATCTACTTTGTTGCTTTCTGTGTGTTGGGACTTTTTTGTATCTCCCCTATACTCTTAGGGATTTTAATGTGATCCTACACTTTTAAGGTCTTTCTATTACATTTGGTCTACATTTTCAATCAAAGATTAACTTCCTCAACATTATGGCATAACTTTGGAATGTCTAGAGCTACTATATGCAAGCAACTTCTTATTTTAATTTTAACTATGGTGGTCTATTCATGTCTTTTTGGTCATTATTTGGTGTCCTTGCTTATGTTAATTTTAATGTCTTTTCTAATTGTCCAAGCTGTTCATAGATTGCCTCTATATCTAGCCCAAGGATTTAGTGTTTTTGTGTCATATTGTCCCTATATATACCGATCTTGTCAAAGGAGAATAAAAATGGTAGTACTTGGTTTTCTCTCTCATATCATCTTATTTGATTTTTAAGCTAGCATGTCACACAAGAGAGGAGTTATAATGAGCATCAGTGCTTTTCATATGGTGAGCTTCGTAGGAGCAAAAAGGTTTGTTTATAAATAATGAACATAAAAATACGAAAACATCAACATATTTATTTAGTTATTACTATAAATTCTCTTAAAATTGCGTGTTTCAGTATAAAGTAAGTAAAAGTCTTTCCCGTAGAAGATTTTAGAAAAGCAACTCCTATTTACGAAATTGGGGTGTTTGTTGTTTGTAAACAGAATAATAAAGCAATCAACTAAAAACTAGTAAAGCAAAAATAAGATTTAAATAATACGACTAAAACACGACTGAATGATCGTCCTCCACCGCTAACGTGAATTGCAATTTTAATAAAAGCATATTCTAACTTCCTTTTTTTTATTATAGCAATTGAAAATTGACAAGTTCGAAAGTCTCTAACTCCTCTTACCTAATCGTTGAATTAAATAAGTTCTTAATTCATTCTATTTCTTATTGACAATATAGAGTAAGCTCTTTAAATTTAATTGATTAGAAGCATTTAATTTGAAGAAGCATATTGGATTAAGGTTAAATACATAGGTTCGATTTAATTATTTTGAGTATCAATTCACTTTGCAAAATAATTTATCACTATTTATTTTAATTAATTAAGTACTTACGTGCCTAATAAAATAAATTGATCGTAGAAGAATTAACCTAATTAGTTAATTGTACATTTAAATAATCAAGAAAATCTAAATTGATAGTAAAACAGTGAATTAAAATATAATTAAAGAGAATAGAAAATTAGTACATAAGATATTTTATTAATTAATTGCAATCTATATCTAGTGTTTTGAAATTACCCCTAATCAATAGAAAATTAACTATCCATAAAGAACAATAAAAAAATATAAAAATACTCATTAGAATAATAAAAGTAGAACAAAGCTTAGGATTTAAAGGGAAGAAAGTAGGAAAGAAAATTTAGAACTAGGGCCTACAAGTGAATAAACGACACACGGGCTACAACATTCAGTATGTCATGCCGCGGCATGATATGATTTCTTGACCCCATAGTAGAACCTGTGGCCACAGTGCTGCGGCATGAAAAATAATTTGCTTCGATGCAAAGTTGTTTTTCCATATTTCATAGTTAGGCCCATGGCTACTATGTCGTGGCATGAATAATACCATGCCTCAGCGCGTGGCCATTTTCTTAAACCCTTCCCATTGATAAAAATCCGATATGTTTTGTGTACAAAAATAGTAGATAGGTCCTCCGATATTTGACATTTTACGTCTCAAGTGCTGAATATTCAATTCTTATCACTTTGGATCCATGTTTTCAACTTTTAAGTCTTTTATTTATATCTTTTAACAACTAAAATATCCAAAATACATCAAAACATACCTTGTGATTTTGAAAACACATTTTGTAAAATAATTAAGTAAAATTGTAATATTAAAACCTAATTTTCTCAATTAATTTCGATAAATCACAAGATAAACGTGCTTTTCAATCATTTATCTACCCATAAACCTTATTAATGAAAATCTAAACTCTAACTTGTGAAAGTTAAACACTAAACCTTAAAATTGAGCTAAATACTTTTAATACTTGCAAGAAACTTATTCTTGCCCTTAAGTTATATATATATATATGTACTTGGCAGTTGCACACTTGTGTGACTTTAATATATAAGTGTGTGACTGCTCTGTCGAGCTCTCCATACATACATCTTATGGAGAATAACACAAAAAATTCTTTTACAAATTTTAGGATATTTAGTTCAATTTTAGGGTTTAATTTATAAGGCTTAAGATTTGACTCTCACAAGTTAGAGTTTCGTTATTGCCCTGAACGTTTGGATGTTCAGCCATGTTTTTCTTACATAATTGAAGCTTACTCAATTTTCCATTTAGTAATGATGTTGCTTCGGGGCTTTTCTCAAATGGAACACGTGAAATGATGTGCAAGACACAAAGATTAGAAGTTTTTAGGATTGCTAGATCAGTAATTTTTAAGAAATTAATCATTAGCTTTTATGATTAATAAAAGTAATTCCTTTTCTTAAATTTCACTTTACATTTTTAAACGGGATGAAAAGCATTATAGATTACCATGGTAGTAAACAAGTGCATGGGATGGTTTTTTTCCTCATTGGCATTCCTTTCCTTTGCACTGTTGAAAAGTACACATGCCCTAAGTGTTAAAGTCTATATTTCAGTTGATAGAGAGTGGGTTGGAATGGGTTGGAGGCTTTGTGCTTGGTTTTTTTGCTACTTGTGTCCCTGGGTTTAATGCAAGAAGGATATATTATACATGATTGGAATCCTTTCTTCTCCTTGTAGTCTGTTCACTTGTACAGAATTCAGGAGAAGAGGTAAGAGTGTGTTAGAATGTATAAAAGGATATGTTTGTCCATCTCTCAAACCCTTCTTATAAGAAGATCATGATACTTCTTAAAAATCCAAATTCTTGATAAGTTGGGGAACAACATCACCATTTTTGTTCAATAAGATACCAAAATGGATGATTGACTCATTCCATATTAGAAATAATCATAGGAAATCTTTTGATAACGCATATTCCTATTTCATAATGATATTTCACTATCAAGACAATTGTCTAAATCTCGTGAAACCATTTCATTGAAGTTCATTGTTCTTTTGAGAGAGTTGGTTTCCTAACAAACTTCAACATAACATTAGACTATAAGATCTTGTTTTCGAGCCCTTGTAATCCCTTATTGTTGAACTTCAAGTATTGAGCTTACAAAGTGTATAGAAACCACACTTGATGGGAGCATTAGAATGTACGAAAGATATGTTAGTCGAGACCAACACACTCCAATAGAGTGGAGTAAATAATTTTTAATGAAAATATATTATAAAAGATTTGTTCAATTGAATTTCAAACTAACCTTTACCATTAAAACTAGGGAAAAGGCACCAGTGGTCTTATAATTTTGGCCAAATGAACACTTTAATTCAATTGCTTTCAATTGGAGCGTTTTAGTCCATTATTTTGAAAAAAATGTGCACTTTAACCTCAAAGAGGGTGTACTTTAGTCCTGTAATCTTGTAGCTTTAGGCTTTTAGAACAAAATAAACTTTTTTTCAAAATTATGGAAGTAAAGCATTCTAGGGGAAAACAATGGGAGTAAAACGCTCCTTTTATAAAAGTTATGGGACTTCCACTTCATTTTTGATCTCTTTCTCAATGTAATCTTGAAATGTAGCATGTGTATCAGCAGTTGCATTGGAGGTATCAACCTCAGTATATTTACACTGAAGTTTGATGATAAGAAAGCTTCTATTGAATTTCGATGTTTACCCGAACTCTGATGTATGAAACACATGGTATCATAATGGTAGCCTTTCTACATCTTCCCAACTGTATTGCAGTAGATGATGCTCTGAATAAGAAACTGACAATTGAATCTGTTTATTTCTCTGAAGATTAATCTATTTTACCGCTATTGTAAGTAACTAAGGTATAACTGAATTTGTACATTATTGTCAAGTATGGCTTACACATCCTTTGATTATTCGTCTTTCTCAGGGGATGAGAGTAAAATGGAAGAAATGTCTGAGAGGGCTTTGAAAGCTGCAAAGCCTCACGCTTCTGCTGAGATTGTGCAGCACATTCTTGCCATCGTAAGTGCATCATCAACATTGACCGAGTAAAAGCAGCATTAGATATAATTAACAGATCGGAACTCGTCTCATATTCATTAAAATTCTCTTCTAAACATTATGGTCCTGGCATTCATCAACCCAATTCAATACTTGCTCTTAACTGAAGCTGTGAAGCTTCTTAGAGCCATGCTGATATATCTGGGGGATTAGCATAGCTTTGTTTTCAGTAAGTATCATTTTGATCTAGAGCTTCTACGTTTCTGTGTTTTCAAAGGAGTTTTAGGTTACATTCTGAGGAATAGTATGAATTTCGTCTGTATGAATATGTTATACGGATTTCAGATATCGAATATGTAGCAGAATCTATATTCGGAGTCTGCAGCTTTATCTTATTGATGTATGATAGTGGTAGCAAATCCCTGAAGATAAAAACTGAAACAGAGGAAAAAGCAAAGGTAGCAGCTTCTAGTTTCTATTTGCGGGCCACTTTTTTCAAATAACAAATTACACACTCTGACCTATTTATATTGGACTTAATTTGAATCCATGTTCTCTTAGTGTCTTCTTGTTTCATATACCATTATATTGCAAGACAAGACAATTGGCATAAAATAATTAATAAGATTGTACACATGTTTTATAATTTTTGGATAAAATTGTACACATGTTTTATAAAAATGATTACTATTGAACTTAGTTATTGTGCAATTTATTTAAGATTATTAATTTTTATTAATTAATTAATAAATTATTAGTAGTTAAATATTGATAATTATTTTGGTTACATTTATTTCTCTTTTTTATACAAAATTATTTATGGTAAAACAACATAAACAATTTGTTTCTTGTTAATTATCTAAAGTTTTATTTTTAATCAATTATATAATATAGATTTAGTAAATTATTAGTGATTAAAATATTGATAACTTTTTAAATTATAATTTTTTTAATCCAATGTTACATAAAATCTTTTTTTTTTGTTAACCATTTTATATCCTTTTTTATCAATTAAGTAGGAAATCAACATATACAAAACACCTGAAAAAAAAGAAAATCCTAATAGAATATATAGTTTTTTTTTCTACCTATAATATCTTACAATTTTTTAACCATTCAATTATATTAGATTGTTTTAGTTTAAATAATATATTCATAACATATCATATTCTCAAAATATAAAAATAATATATATATATATATATATATATATAATTAAATTTCCTTAAAAAACCAACATATTCTGTCTTAATTCTTAGTCAAATTACTTTCAAACAATGGAGAGTTGTTGGAAAACATTGAAAAATAATTTTTTTCTCATAAATACCATTTGAGGAGAATATGACGTATTTTTTACTATTTGTCTTTTAACAAAATTTTAAAATAAGAATAACTCCATCTTTTTTTTAATATATAAATTTTAGGATTTGAGATATTTATTAAATTATTATTATTATTATATTTTTTTAGATAATTATACAATGGGGTTTCGCACACCTATTTTATTCCGTTTAGTTAGAGAATTTGTTTTTGCGTGGTACGCCCCTCCTCTACTTGTCGCATTTTTGTTTGGATCGCACCTAGTCGGTCCAAGACCTAGATCATTGTAGAATCATTTATGGTCAAAAGATTTATGTGTTCAGTTTTGTTCCCGGAATTTGTAACTATGTTTTTAATTTATTTTGAATTAATTATGTTTTATATCTAAAATAATTTATAAAAATATTTAACACGTTTAATTTATTGTAATTATATCTTAACGTGTAGATAATAATAAAAATATATCCAAAACGTATATTTTTAAAGTTATAATTATACCTACAATGTATCAATAATGATATAATTATTTCCAAAAATAAGTACGTTTTTATTATTATTCATACGTTTTAAACATAATTATAACAAAGTAAATATTTTTATAAATTTTTATACATGAACATAAACATAATTAATCTATTTATTTGTATAAAAAAATAAAATTCTGGATTTCTATTTTTATAATAAGAAATTAAAAAATATTTTCCTAAAACTGTGTTCTGTTTTTATTTTTCATTTAACGCTCCTTTTATTTTTATATTCTTAAATTGAGAACAACAAAAGAAAAGATGTGGGAATATGCTTGGTCTTCGTGAAAAGAATGTGCTAAAGTATAAATTAAAGATGCATCGTAGAATTTTTCAACTATGAAAACATAAATAAAATTTGAAAGCTTCTTTTTGTGTAAGTTTTAAAATTAGGTTAAAAAATAGAACTTATTTTTAATTAAATGAAACCGAAAACATAACCAGTAACAAATAACACTAAATTCAAAAACTTAACTATTTAATTTGAACATAAAAAAACAAAATTCATAACAAAACCAGCCACAACCTAACACAAACACTACTTCAATACTCACCTATTGGGCACATGTGAGATGAACAATATTACAATCAAATTATACATTTATTGTAAAACTGTATAATTGGTATAAACTTCTTTTTAGAAATTATTTAAAATAACACCTTAACATTTATAAATCATGTTTGTTATACAATACACTGTATTAAAGATCTTGATTGTATAACTTCTGTAAAATTATACATATGATTGTAAAGAGAAGTTGTATTGTATAGAATAAAAATTGTATGATTATATAAAAAATTTAATACTACCAATAATATGGATCTAAATGATATTAAACACTTAAATCTATTTAAGATTTCAATAATAAAATTATGAGTATTGACTATTTCTTTTATCTCATATTAAAAATAATTATATTTTTATTTTTAGTTTTAGTTTTAAATTTTAACGAAAATATAAAAATAATTTAATATTGATATAAACAAATTTTTATAATAAAATTATTTTGATAGGAAAGAAAACTATATAAAATAAATTAAATATTATTTAATGTAAATTCTTTTATTAAAATATTTATCATCAATTTTGTTTCAATATATTATACATGTCATTAAAGAATATATTAACTAATTGTAATATAGTTCAATTCAATACAATTATACTTAACCTTTTAATATAGTGCATTAAACACGTAAATAACACACTTATCTTAAATTAAGATGGGTATACGCTTTATGAGTATTAGATTTGTTATTTTCCTAAAAAACATTTGAGATCGAATGTTACTTAGTGTGTTTTGAATGGGTAACTTGAATCGATAGATGTTAGAGTTTTATGTTCAGACCACTAGGCATATTTGTATTAAGTTGACATACATCAAAAATAAGAAAAAAAGGTAGTAATGGATTAATTATTACCGAAATGTAAAAAAAGTCAACTAACTTTTAAGTGAGGGACTATAAGTCAACTAACTATTTAAAAAGTGAATAAAAAGTCTAAAACTAAAAAAACATAAATAAAGCATGTGAACATATATATGCGTATTCTTTTTGATTGTTTTATGTTCTTTAAATCAATTGCAACTCAAAAAATTTAGAACTTATGAGATTTTCATAAGTAAGAACAATTGCATAAAGGTAAATTATTCTTCCGACTCAAGTAGGCAACAAGGACTTAGATAAGGGGTGAAAACGGCAGCCCATGGAAACTTTTTACAAGCTCTATTTCAACTTTGTTAAGTAGGCATCACAACGTGAATTAAGCATATAACACAATAGAAAAACTAAACAATATACTTAATTCAACACACAATAAAAACAACCAGTAGATAATAAAGATAAATTTATGGTAAACACATTAGTGATGGTGTACCATAAAGACTCCTATCCAAGATAGTAATATGCATAAGCATGGAAAACATCATACAACATGTGAATCAAGCATACATATTGAAAAAGTTATAAAGAATTTCCAATCACTTCAAGACCTTGTATGTGGGAACATATTCGGTACATGATAATTGTAATCTCACAGCATGTAATCATACAAACACAACATGTCAAAAGAAATAGTCTAACAACTAGTACGCTACTAGGATAAGGACATACTGACTCCTTAAAGACTCATACTAAAACACATATGTAGGTAGATTAATTTAAATTAACAGAAGTAATAAACAAAAAGCTATAGTCATGCCACAAGAAAAGGAAAGAAAGCATGCCACAACAAAAATCAAATAAGCTTTCTAATCAGAGTCTAAATCTATTATGTTGGTACATACATGATAAAAACTCAAATTATGATAACATAGCAATTGATCATACAAACACAGTCATGTAATGAGGTACATTAAAATAGGACCCCTGCCTATGAGGTAACATTCTCGGATTTCTTAAGGAAATCACTCAGTAGTAAACAATTCACTAATACTGAATAAATAGATACAACTTGATATGTAAGTATTAACACAAATATCTCTATCAATCAAGATCACTCTACCCTAACTACATATTGTTGCCCTCGCTTATTACCTCTATAACATCTTGATCTGATACAAGGATCCGACTCTCTTCTAAAGCCAACATTGCACACAAAAATGCATACAAATAATGTGGGAAATACCTTAACCACGAACACTAACAATTGTAGTCTTTAGAGCTCCCAAATAGATAAACCCAATCCCAAAAGCCCATTATTACTCACACCTCATTAATAAAATAGTCTTAAGTACTCACAGTTTAAGAATGTTATTTTAGTCTCACTAGCAAACACCGCCTTGAGTACTCACTAGTCAAAAACACGATTTTGCTTACACAGCCACAAATCACTATTATTGAACAAACAAGCAAGGTAATAGTGACCTAGAATCAGACAAAAGAGATGTCAAATTTTGGGCTTTCCAGGGGTACCTTGTTGAAGCCTTACCAACCAACACTACTGACCACCTAGCGAGGGGTTTGACAAAGGGTTTGATGAGTGGTGTGGTAAGGTTTCTGGTGAGGGACCTAAAAGTTCACTAAAGATGTGATTTTTAGTTTTAAAAATTTTCAAGTAATTTTCCATAAATACTTGTAAATGAAATGAACCCTAAATCACAACACTCAACCTAGCATGCATAATACAAAACAAACTCTATAGTGTGTGTAAACATGCTCATATAAAAAATGTATGTAAGTAGATGTGGGTGTGCATTATTGATCGTCAGTATTCAACCTTACACAAATGAAGATAGATACACTAAGTAAAATAAATAGACTATGTGTTTTACACTAGAATACCAACAAAGACTCAAAGGTCTATATAAATTACAACTTTGATAGGTTTCAATAAATACCAATTGATTTAGAAACACATATCAACTCAAAATAATACGTACGTATATATTCATGTGTTCTATTTCTAACATTTTTTGAAGTTTTGGACGTCTAATCCACTTTTCAATAGTTAGTAAAATTGTAATATTTCACTCCAAAGTTAGTAAGTTTTTATACACTTTGATAATAATTAATGAACTATTGTTATCCTTCATCCTTAAAAATGATTGTGTTTTGAACAAAAATATATATACAAGTCAATTACACAATCTTTTAATGCTATTTTTCATATATTTTTTAAACTAAATTAGAAGGTCTAATTATAGAAAAACCTCTTCCTTGAAGTCAAAGGAATTGCTATATTTGGTTTTTCCCACTATTATAATATTATTGTGCTTTTCTAGTTTTAATCTACCCAAAACATATTTTTTTGCCTCTTTGAAGACTAACTTAAATATATAAAATATTTTGTTTGAAAATCGAACCAAAAATTAAAATAATATTTCAATTTAAAACCCAACACAAAATTTGGAAAATTTCATCAATTTGATAACCGTCCCAAAACATATACCAATTTTGTTGAAATATTTTGGTGGTTCTATATAACCGATGATTTATTTTGATAATTTGAAATTTCACTATATGCAAAAAATATCAATTACCTACTATAAATAACACAATATGCAAAAAATAATATTAATGCTATTAATTAAATATAAATGTCTAAAACGTAGAATAATATGTTAGACATGATGCATAATAAAATAAAGACAAAGTTTGAATACAAGTATAGAGTAAATAACTACTTAGTTTCATCTTATAAAAATAATATTATACATAATAATACTCTCTTGTACTCATGCTAATTATTCTGATTTGAAAGTCTTTGGTTGTCCTTCTTATGCCTCATTTTAATAATGATAAGCTTGAGCTTAGGAAATTGATATATATATATATATATATATAAATATATTTGGGGCATCTTTATAGGATGAAACAATAATACATTGTGATATGTTGAATCCAAATCACCTAAATTTTTGATTAATAGAGATTTTAAATTTTATGAGTTTTTCATTTTAGAAAACAAAAAAGAAGTATATTTTTATAAGCAAAAATCCCAGTGTTAGTGTGCAGGTGGAGTTTGTGAGTGGAGCTCCTAATCAAGTGTAAGATGTCACTTCAGTTCAGTCATCTATGAATGAGGTACATGATTCTACTCTTGATGTAGTAGAGGAGCAATACAAGAAACTATATAGTATTGCTAAGGGTAAAGAAACAAGAGAGATTCGATGCCTTGAGAGGTACGTAGATGTAAACTTAGTTTCTTTTGCATTATTTGTGAAAGTGTCTATTAAGATGCATATATCTTCTAGTTATCACGAGGTTGTCACTTATGATGAGTCTACTCAGTGGTTTGTTACAAAAAAGACTATTGTTAGAAAAAGGGTATTGACTTCAATGAAGTATTTTCACTTGTTGTGAAACATATCTTTATTCGTGTGTTATTTAACAAGAAATTAGAATAGCTTGATATCAAGATAACTTTCTTATAGTGAGCTTGAGGAAAATTTTTATATGCATTAGCCAGAGGGGTTTCTTTCTCTAGGTGAGGAATACCATGTTTGTTTATTAAAAAGTCTTTACATGGATGAAGCAATCTCCTAGGCAGTAGTATAAGAGATTTGATTATTTTATGATTGATCATGGTTACTCTAAGAGTGATTATGACAGTTAAGTATGTCATAAAATACTTCATGATGATTCATTTGTCTATTTGTTGCTCTATGTTAATGACATGCTTATTGCTTCCAAGAATAAGTCAATAATTTAGAAATTAAAGTCTCAACTTAATGGTGAATTTGAGATGAAATATTTGGGTGTAGCAAAGAAAATTTTAGACATGAAAAATTATAGGAATGGAAAAGTGTGCAAGCTTTATTTGTCTCAGAAAAGTTACATTGAAAGGGTTCTTGAATGCTAGGATATGAATGAGTCTAAACCAATAAGTACATCATTAGCTGCACATTTCAAGCTTTCTTTAGATTTATGACCATAGTCAAAAGAAGAAGAGCAATATATCTCCTAGGTTCCATATGCGAGTATCATTGGTGGTTTGATGTACGCTATAGTTTGCAATTGTCTAGACACTTCACATATAGTTGGTGGTGTTAGTAGATACATGGGTAATTTTGTAAAGGGTTAATGAAAAGAAATGAAGTGGATAGTTTGATATTTGAGAGGCACTTCTAATTTTAGCTTGATATATGATGGGAGTTCTAATATTAGTTGTAGTGTTATTGGTTATGTAAACTCCAATTATAGTGGTGATTTAGATAGAAGAAGATCTCTAATAGGTTATATTTTCACTCTTTCTCATTTTGTTATGAAATGAAAGACTAATTTACAGTCCATAGTTACTTTATCTACAACAGAGTATCATTTATCACTTTGTTCATAACATTACATATGAGATACTATTGTTGTTAACAATATAACCATTATAGTAATCCAGTAAATATGTTGATCATGCCAGTTTCATTCAATAAGTTAAAGAATTTTTTGGAGTTGGTTGGTGCATGCATCAAATGATCGCCATTCGGGGTTTTTGGGGCAATGTCCATTTAGTAATTCGAAGAATTTCATACTTGAAAACTTGATTTTTTTAAGCTAAGGTTCTATTAAAATTGGCTTCAAAACGTGGGTTTGAAGGCTTAAGGTACAAACCCCTAAGACATCAATATATATATATATATACACTAGTCTAAGTGGTGAGAGTGTGTGAACCACCATAGTTCCAGCCAAAGAGAAGAAAATTGTCTTAGAGCCATCAACGTCTTTCTCCTTGTCTGTTGGTGAAGCCATACTAGCTAATCACCTAATACTAATTAATACCAAGAAATCATCTCATTTTGTTCAAGATTGTTCTTTTCTTATTGTATTATCTGACCATTCCAAGTTTGATAATTCATCTTTGTCTATGATATATTAGTGAGAGCTATTTTGCATGTATTTGGGGTTTGGTATTTTTGGTGGTTATTTAGATATTTTTGTTTGTAGTTTTCATTTTGATTTTGATAGTGGATTTTTTGGTGTACCATCATTAGTGAATTATAATTTTTACATTGAAAAATCGAACTACTTAAATATTTTTTTCTATTTATTTTTCTCATTGTTTATTATTTTTTTGTTACCCATAATTATTTATTTATACAAGTAAATTTATAGTCGAACTTCACTTCTGCTAGTACTAATTTATAACAAAGTGGTATTAGAGTTATAGCCCAAGTTCCATTGTGTGGGCGCATCAAAGATAGATCCCTAAGGTGAAAGTGGACTCGTTTGGGCAATGTAGTTGGCCCAAGTCCGAAAAAATGGTGGACCCCTGTTGAATCGCGATGAGAATTGTGCATATTCTTCTAAATTCATTTGGACTCTCGACCTTTGATTAAGTTGGCCTGGGTTCTTTCGCTATTTCTTATCATACGTATGAATTCTTGATGGAGTATGAGTGCCTATTTAGAGGATACTATTAAATGATTGGTACTTAATATTGGGGCTTGTTTGGAGTCTAAGGGGGAATAATGTGTTCTCGTGCAAGGAAGAATTATTAGATGTGGAAACAAACATTACATCAAATAAATATGAGTAGTAAATTGAATATATAATTTGGATGGACCACTTTTTCTGATTAGTTAACCTTTTGGATTGGAACACTAGGCCCAACAAATTTCATAAATTTCATAGCCTACTAATTTCTAAGCTTGTTCAACTTTGACAACGAGTATGATGTATAGCTTTTTGAACAACACAAAATCAAGGTTTTAAAATGTAGAAAGGCATTATATTTCCACCTGGTGAGGCGTAAGGCTCAAGAAGCTTAAAGGATTAAGCTTCAAGGTAAAAATTTAAAAAAAACATATAAACTTAAATAAATAATACAAGGCATTAATTATCACAAAATAATACTTAATATCTCATTAATAACTTAAAACAACAAATAAAAGTCTAAAATAATTTGTAGGAAAGCAACAAACAAACATAGCTACAAAATTAAGTAATTCACTATTTGAAATAACACGAAATAAAAAAAAACTTGAGTAAGCTTTCAACCTTACTAATAGAAACCGGAGAAGATGGATTAGAAACATTATTAACACTTTTATAGCGTGTTCAATATGGAAAAAAACAATCAAAGAAACCTAGTAAGAAAGAAGAACACAAAAAAAATATTTTTCTATAAAATAAAAGGTTATTGGACTAAATTTTATAGTGGAGTTAAGATTTGGAGAAGTAGCTCAAGAATAATTTAGAAGGGAAAACGATGATGGAACAAAATTGTTGGTTGTTGTTGGAAGTAAGAGGAATGAGATGTTTTGAATAGATTTGAATATTCTAATTAAAATAAATGTGATCGATTTTTTTTTCTTCTTATTTATTATAGCAAGAATGTTGAATATGATTGGAATTTCTTTTAAAATATAAATTGGACCTGGTTTTGTATTCTAGTTTCATCATTTTAACTCAATTTCATCAAAGTTTAAGAATGTAAGTATTACACACCTTAGAACTTCAGTCTTGACGCATATGACTTAACCGATTAAGGCACACGATGAGATATAAGTCAGAAAAATATACTAAAAATACTAATCTTGTTATAATCTTTTTGAGAAAACAACCTTAAGACTATGATGGTTTTTTAAAAAACATGCACCAAATTGATATGTGCATAATTATTAATCATTGTATATGATAAAACTTTACTAAATACAAGTCAATTTATAATTTACTAGTAGTACTCTTACAAGTTACCACATTATCTAAAGGTAATTAGTATAAATTTGAAATCTCTTATTTTGATGTAGTTCATTTTATAATATCCACGTTATAAAGTAATAAACAAGTATTATGCACATATATATTATATAAAAAGCAATTTAATTAGTCAAAATAATGTATCTTGAGATTATTTATATGT
Source organism: Hippophae rhamnoides (assembly GCA_033030585.1). NCBI lineage: Eukaryota > Viridiplantae > Streptophyta > Magnoliopsida > Rosales > Elaeagnaceae > Hippophae > Hippophae rhamnoides. The sequence goes on along the minus strand of CM065436.1, from coordinate 42,116,595 downwards.
TTGAGCATCGATTTTGAATATATATATATATATTTTATCTATTCTTAGTACACAGCCTACAAAATATAAACATATTTATTAGCAAATTAATTTCAATTTAATTAATCAATCATGTATTTATATTCCTATTTAAAACTTTTACAATACAGGCTCTATTATGCATCGGATCTAAAAACAAAAAAATAATGGTGATCCTATACAACTAAACATCCAATGATGACATGTATTGGGCGCAAGATTGAAGATAATCTATACAAATTTTATTCTACTTGAAGCACATCTCGAATTCTTAAAAGTAGCTAGCTAGCTATGGTCCATTCCGCATGTGTTTAATTTGTGTTGAATAATAATGTATCTCCATGGATGTGGATGGAATTTGAATGTAATTTTTGGGCAGACCTAGCTAGAATTGTGCAATTACGATTATATATAGTAGCAGAGATCTAAGTTTCTTACCAGACAAAAATTAAAAGCAAATATTAATAATAGTACCAAAAAAAAAAAAGCCTTTTAATTAAATCTTACCTAGAATTGATGTCGTTGATACTGTACCTGAAGAAATTGTGTGTTGGAGTCTTTGTTCATACGATCCTAATCTGGCATGCAACACCAAGCAGTTGAAGTTATTTGAAAATATCAATTTATGATATCGCCGGCCTTTATTTGTCAGACAAAATTTAACTACGTACATAATAAAACCTTCTTATTAATAATCATTGAATTAACAAATAAATCATATATATAAAAACAAATTAATAAACTGCATGTGTACAAGTATTTTATTAATTATATTGTTTGTAAAAATAAATAAATATATAAAATAGTTAATATAATAATGTGTATAATATTAAAAATTAAAAATAATTGATATGTATTTAGTAACAATATATAATTGAGGAAGTAGGAGAGGTGATGACAGAAGCATAGAGAGCACAAAGAATAGAGATGCAGTAGATCATGATCATGATCGATCAATATAAATACTTCATAATTTAATTTTTGCATATATCATCATCTGTGCTCTCTATCTTCTGTCAACAACACCATATTAAATTAATTAATCACTCATCATCACCTTTTCTTTCACCATCAATAATTATTAAACAATATTAATTATCAAACAAAATTAAGAAAGTATATATATATATATATATATATATATTAAAAAATTATTGGGAAAAGAGATGAGAGAGATAATTAAGTTTGAAGGGAAGTAAGACAGACTACAAAAAACCTTCTATCTCATTGCCTCCTATTTATAGAAGTAAATAAATAATAATTAAAATATTAAAATAAAAAAGATGAGGTACTATGTGAACTCAAATTGTACCACCTATATGTATGTAAGTTGTAACCGTCTTTTACGAGATGAAAATTCGAAAATGATACCATTCCTAACTACCCATATATTTTAATAAATTACTAAAAAAAATAACATTTTTAAATCTTATAACAATAAAAATAATATCTCAATAATATTAAATTGATAACAATTGGATAATGTTATAAATGAAATTATTTGTAAAACTTATTTTTAATAGTAAAAATATTAACGATAATATTGTCAGTGTATACACTACAATCATTCATTATTTTTAACAAATATAAATAATACTATTTTTATGATTACAAATTGTTAAAATTATATTTTTATTGTTTTTCTTATATTTCATTCTAAAAAAAAAACTAAACATGTATAGTTAGCTGAATAATTTTTTTATATTAATAGTGATGATTTTTGAAATAATTTTCATAGGAAAAAAAATCTGCTAGCTAGGTAAATATGTAAATTATGTCATAAAATCAAATTGGAACAAGTTGCATGTGTATATATATATATATATATATATACAAATGAAACCAAGTAAACCAATCTATTTTTGATACTTGTGAAAAAAAAAGGTTTAACTATTAAAAATATTATCATACCAAAGTTTTTATTCATATCTATTTCTATTTATTAAATTAAATTAGTATTGAAATGTATATAAATTATTAAAAATACATACAAATAATTGTAAAAAGAATGTCAACACACAAAAATAGGACAAAATATAGATTCAATACTAAGGATATATAAAACACGTTTAAAGCATTTTGCTCATTGGAGTACTGGTAAAATTAATTTGTTTTAGTGTCTGTTTTTTTGTTTTTCAGAATTGAGATATAAAAACGTAAAAGGTAATATATATATATATATATACACTAAATTATATAATATATATATACAAATAATAGTAAAAAATAACTAGATAATCTCTGCTGATGTGTTTTTTTTATATATATAATTAATATTATCATACGAAAGTTTTTACATTTTCACTGCTTATGTGTTTTTTCTTTTTTCTTAAAAAAAAAAATAATAATAATCTCTGCTGATGTTTTCAAGCAGCAACTTTATCCGATTCTGATATGCTTCCATGTGCATTCGGAATTCTCTGATCTTTCAAGATCGTGTACAAGTTGTCCAAATCCATATTTGGTTTCAACTCTAAAAGAAAAAAAAGAAAAAAAAATCTTGTTGACTAATCATAAATAGATATCTCTCTCTTAAATTAACATACCTAGTTGTATTGAATTGTATTGTATTGTATTGTATTGATTTGTATTGTTGGTGAGACTTGTAGAGAGATAACAAAAGGAGTAATTAATTTCAAGTACTAAATGAACTTAATAGAATTATGGATAATTAAGGATTCAATTATATGGAATATTCGATCAATCAATGTCTCTTTTTGCAGCATAGGGCCCAAAAGTCTCTTTGGAAACTTATCTCTTTAATATTCAACAAACACAAAAAAAAAGAAAAAAAGAAAAAAAAAAGATGTGTTTGAATTTATTCTCTCTCAAATTGACACCTCCTGACCCACCTCAACATATATATATATATATATATATATATCACTTAAACCCAACCACATATTCTCCTCCTATTGTGATTAAAAAAACAAAACCCACATATTCTGAGGGCTCATTTTCTAATGGGTTATTTTTTAATTATTATATATATTTGAAATTAGTTTTATGTTTCTTAATTCATATACTTATATTATATATATATATATATATAATTTTTTTAAATTACTTATAATATTTTTTAGATAAAATTATCCCTGTAATTGAAGTTATTGACATTGGGTTCCTTTCAATAAGGAATCTAAACATAATTATCGAATAAATAATATATGCAAACTAAAATATTTAATAATAAATAACATGTATCTTTAATTAGTTTGAATTTGAAAAAAAAATCATTATATTTTCAAATAAAGCCATATATTATCCTTTTTATTAAAAAAAATATTTATGCATAATTTAATAATGTTTTAAAATTTAAGTAATTTTTAGTTAACAATGCTGCCTATGAATGAACTTAGTAACCAAATGGTAAAAGTGGTTCCAATTAATTGGATGCTATTTTGGTCCCTCTTTTCCTAGTTAAAATAATTTGTCAGTATTTTAAAATAGATTGTATTGATAGAATAATAAAATAATATAATAATAATGCTTATTATATTTATTTTAAATATTCATGTACGTTATTAAAGAGTTATTATAATAATTAATCTCTAATTGATTCAAAAGTTTGCATGCGGCATTGGAAATTAATTTGGAAACCTAAAAAATTAATTGAAAGATTATAAAAAATAACAAACTTTTAAAAGAAGTGGAATAATATTGAACCGAATTCAGTTGGACGATATTTAACATTAAATGAATTTAAATGATCATAGTTTAATTTAAACGGGATACAATTAGTTACGTTTCAATATGACATAAAGTGTAAAATTTTTTTAATATTAAAAATGTCAATATATACTGAATATAAAGGGATATTACTGTTATAGTTATAAGTTTTAAATGTATTATTTTTATTTTTTTTTAATTAATTTTGTATTTATTTTAAATATGTTGTAGAAATTAACCAAAAAATAAGAAAAATAATTTACCCACAATGCACGTGTTTTTCACTAGTCTAAAAAAATAAAAGACTCAGTTTGGTAAAAGTTTTTGTTTTCTTCTTTCATTTTTTCTTAGTCAATTAAATCACAACAAAAATAAAGTAAAGTTAACTATTGGACTATGATTTTGGAAATCTTATTTTTTATAGTTTTTAAAATAATAAAAAGTGTGTGTAAGAATGGAAGTGAGTTCTAACCTAATTTGAATCTGGAAATGAAATTAATTAACAAACCACATTTATTCCGAAAATTTGTTTTGAATAACTAAAACTTGAAAACATAATTGGTTCCATAAGAAGCATAAAATTCTATTTACCTTTGTTATTAATAAGATTTTGATGGAATTATACATAACAAATAATATTCCTAAAAAGAACTTCAGCGAAGATTTTATGGTCAAGATACACACCCATCCTTTGAGCATACATTATAAATTACTAAATCTTCGATTGTTTGTATGAATCAATATGAAATTGAATAATATGTTACTCCTACTCGATTTGATTAAATAATGTCTGTAAGTTACAAATTTACTTTTGATGCTCCGAAAAATTTACATAAGAACCATTTTTTCAAATAATTTACACCTTTAACTCATTTTCTTTTGGTTTCATTATTATAATAGTTATTTATGATCTCATTTTTTAACCGTAACGTAAGTCTATGATCACATATATAAGAACCAAAACTTAAATGAGAGAAACTATAGACTGTTACCTATGACCTCGGTTATTAAATAACGGAGGCCATTGGGTATGTTTATGGCCTCAGTTTTATAAAAAACTGATACCATAAACATAACATTTGACCTTATTTTTCAATATAAATTAAAATTAATTAATTAATTGAGAAAATTAAAAATGGATATATTAAAATTAAGAATGAAATTACATTTGAGAGTTTTAATATGCAATAAAACATAATAAAATCTTACTATAGTTAACTAATTAAAATATTTCAAAATATGAAATATATGCAAAATATAGAGAGCTTGGTCTCCCTCAGGAGCATAAATATTGAACTTTGGATCAAATGAGTTGATGCCTAAAAAAAATCTACAAAGAATTGGAAGAGTAAATGCAGTATGACTCAAAATGTCTTGGTCTATCTTTGTTGCAATAAGGGGAAAAAATTCTATACGCTTAGGGCTTAAAAGATAAAATGGATAAATTTATTCTCAAAAATAACTCTGCAAAATTTTGATACAATTTTGTTTCTATTGATATGATGCTAGCATATAGAAAACACTAAAGCACGACCATACCTCTGAAAGTACCAAGACCACGACAACCAACAACAAGAAGATCTAGCTGTACCCATTACACCTCACAACAGATCACCTCCTTGAGGTCACCTGATTGGATCCATGCTTCACATGCAACCTTCAACCACATCCTGATAATTTTTAAATATTTTATTGTCAACACCATACATAGCTGAAGCTTCAATACATTACAACTTATTGCACACAAGGAATTATGGGAGTAAGGTGAGGGGAAAGAAAGAGATCAATACTCCAACTTCATAACATCTATTAAACAATACAACCCTCTTTGTTGATCTCTCCGATTCATGCTTTTAAAATCTTCAGGAGATGAATAGATGTTATTCATGTCATCAAAATTTGTTTAAGATAAGATTGGAAAAACTAATGAGAGCTAAAGTTCTTATTTTATTACACCTGACCAATAGCAAACAACTAGAGGATGAATAGAAGGCCATTAGTTTTAGTATATATGCAACATCAACCCAAAACACATCAAGATATCAGTACACAAATTGTTCCAATTAATATATAAGTACAATAATTCAAGGTAGCTTAAAAAATAAAAGATACGCTTAGCAAATAAAAACCTTAATGGTTAATTACATTACAGAAACGTATGCAAAAACTAAAACACAATTAATGCAACATCTTAAAGAGCATCAAATAATATGAAACTTCAATAACTCGTAGCATAAATACATCTAGCACTTTCTATTTTTGTCTCCTATTTCTCGATTATTTTCCTTTCGACATTTCGAACAACTTCAAAACGGATAAAACCCTGGAAAAGTAAACTAAATCTCGACACAATTTTCAAATAAAAATCAATCAAAATTGAACTATCGAATCAACCTGATAAAAGAGAAACAATTAGAAGATCAATAGGAATCCCAATGCGAAAAAATTTGGGAGAAAATTAAAGGAGTGAAGAGTATAATTATAAACTAATCTTGGTAAGGATGCCTTTCTTCTCAAGGGTTCTAGTGGGGACGGTTTTAAGGTTCATCATAGCACTCTCAACTCAACTCGTAAGTCGCACTCGAAGAACCAAACCCTAATTCTGTGGCACTCGTGCTGGAAGGAAAAAGATAAGGCAACTGGGAAATAGAGAGGGGATGAAAGGGAAAAAAGAGAGGGTGGCTAAGTAAAAGAGAAGAGAAAAGGGAAAAAAAGAAAGGGAAAAGAAAAAGAAAAGGAAGGAAAAAGGCAAAAAAGAGAGAGAAAAAAGAAAAAAATTATTAGAAAAATTTGGTGTTTGGTGTAAAAGAGAGAAAATTGATAGGGTATGTTTATGATATCGGGTTTTAAATAACCAAGAACATAGGATATGTTTATGGCCTCGATTTTTTAAAAATTAGGACCATAGGATATGTTTATAACCTCGGTTTTTATTAAACCATGACCAATACCCTATGGTCTCGGCTTTTAAAAAATCGAGGCTAATTTTTTTAGACCAAAGACATGTATTGTAGTAATGTTTGGAAGGCTATTACAAAACTAGTAATGGAATGTAGCCTTGGAAAAAGAAGTATATGATAGTTCTAAAAAATTGTATTTTTATTGCTATAGTAGAAGCCATTGATATAGGTATAAAATAAAAATTTCCTATCTATTGAAATATTATAATATTAATAATTTAGCTGATTTGCAAAGATAAGTAAAAATTAACATAAAGTGAGTTGATGGGATCCACACCACAATCTTCTAAGTCTTAATCCCAACAATATAGAAATGGAACATGTTTATATTCTTGCGAAGCAATTGGACCAAGAAAAATTAATGATGTAAAATCGATAAAAGAACTTAGAAAATGAGCTAAGGGAGAAGATGAAAGAGAGGAAGGGATGAATAATTGTTGTGTATTTATAATTTTTTTATTAAAATGATCAAATCTCCTATTTATAGGAGTTTTCAATAAAAATATAACAACTTACAACTAATGTGATAATTAAAAAAATATAAAATAACTTGATACTATAATTTTGAACTCTAGATAAACCTAATAAAGATAAATACTAATAAATAAAATGCTAAATAATACTATAGATAAATATTGAATAATTGGATTTGCATAAATTCTCTTATACTTGGAAGGACACGATGCCTGACAAGTGATAGAGGTCATATTGTTCTAGCAAGGAAAAATCAGTGCTGCAGAATTCATCATTGGTAATCTGTCATAAATTTTATCATGAGTTTTCCAATGAATAAGGAAGCGATGAAAGCCACCAGATGGGGAGGTGACAAGTTGATCCCAAATGACATTTACAATCTTCTTATGGTTCAAATGTTGTGTGGGAGGCATATGTGATGTGGACGCGACTAGGGTACATGCACAAAGATCAGGAGCCAAAACAAAAGGCTCAAATGTGCCTTAGTAAGGATACAAATCTTTCACATTTTAGGCTAATAGTTAAATTTGCTACTAAATCAAGAAAATATGCATTAAGTGTTAGGCGACAAAATATTTGAAAAGTACCAACGGATCGGGCTGCAACTTTTGGAAAGTGAGAGGGGAAAAGACGAACCATGCAAAGTAATCCACTTGGAATTCACAATTCCTACAGCATACATTAACAGCAAGTGTATATTCAAAGTTACTCAAGGCAATTTTTCTCATAATTTCATCATGAAGAATCCGAATATGTTGGGAAAAATTATGAGCAAAGACATAAGAACATGCTTTAGTGGGTAAAGGTAAAAGATCAATAGGCCGGCAAGGTTTAAGGCCATAAATAATTTCAAAGGTGATCTTAGCGGTGGATCTATCGACTAAGTTATTGTAAGAAAACTCAGTTGTAGGTATTAACAGATCCTAATTGCCAAGCTTTTCACCAACCAAACAACGTAACAAGTCACCTAGGTTACTATTAACAACCTCAGTTTGATCATCATTTGTGGGTCGAAGGATTAAAAGTATTTTAGTGTAGTGCCAAAAACTTTTCAAAGTATCTTCCAAAAATAGCTAATAAACTTGACATCATGATTAGACACAATTGTAGATGGTAGCCCATGAATCAAACTATTTCCTTAAAAAAAGAACTTGGTTACCTGAGTAGCATCAGTGGTTTGGAGCAAGGGATGAAATGAGCCATTTTAGGGAATCTATATACGATAACAAGAATGGAATAATGTGCCCTAACAATTCAAGGTAAACCAAGTAAAAATTCTATGCTTAAATCTTTTCGATGACCATGAGGTACAAGCAATGAGGTGTACAAACCAATGTTTTGTTTTCTTGCCTTGGCTAACTGACATGTACGACACTAGGACACTATACGAGTTACATCTTGTTGAATCGTAGGCCAGTAGAATCTATCAATAACTAAGGTAGTCATCCTATCCCTACCAAAATGACCAACTAAGCTTGCAACATGTAATTCCCAAACTAGAAGTCTAAGAGTCAAGCAATAGATGCAAAGGCATGAGCCATGAAAGAGAAACACGTCGTGAAGATGAAATTCAATGTGATCTCTATACTGGTTATTAGAAACATCATGAAAAATTATCCCAAAATCTAAGAAAGAGAGGTACTTAATTTTTATTCTATCAAAGCCTACCACTTGTTTTTCCAAAGAGTGTAAGACATGGGTGAGGTGACTAAGATAAACTATTGGAAAAATTCAACCCAATAAGCATTCTTTTCATTCATTTCCTTTGAGAGTTTAGATATCATAAGGCTTGGTGGTTAGAGTAAAGAACAATTTTTTCAGCAAGAGGTAGTAGTTCCAATGCTTAAGAGTTTGAACCATAACATAAAGTTATTTTTCATAAGTGGAATATCGTTGTCCATGTCATTCAATCTTTTACTAACAAAAACTATAAGGTGACCTTTATGACTAAGAACACCACCTACCCAATACCTAAAGCGTCACAATGAACTTCAAACGTTTTACACAATGAACTTCAAACTTTTTAAAAATATTATGGTGTCTCAAAATTAGTGCCTCTATCATCAACAAATGCCTTAAAGGCTAATTTATTCAAAACAAATTCTATTTAAAACAATTAGCTATTAGAGTTATGATGCTATTAAATCTCCTAATAAACATTCGATAAACGGAAGCTAGGCCATCAAAACTATGAGCAACTGTCAAAGTCATCACCTTAGTCAAGAATGACTCTAATCTTATAAAGGTTAGTTGCTATGCCCTGTGCAAAAATTATGAACACCAAGAAAAGGACACATGGTTGTATAAAGATACACTTTTTAATATTAACATATAATTTATTAGCACTAAGGGAAAGAAAAAACTTGGCACAAATGGTGAATTTTTTCTACTTTTGTCTTACTATAGATAAGGATATCATCAAAGTAAAACACTATAAATTTACATATGAAAGGGCAGGGGACATGGGTAATGACTCTCATGAAAGTTTTAGGAACATTGGATAAGCCAAATGACATAACTAACTACTCGTAAAGGCCATCAGGGGTTTTAAATGTTGTTTTCCATTCATCACCGGGTCTAAGAAAAATTTGGTGATACCTATTATATAAGTCAAGTTTAGAAAACTGTTGAGACTCAATATCTTATAGAGAGAGATTAAAGAGAGATAAATGTAAAGGGTTGAATGTGTAGATCCTCACGAGGGATCCATCTATTTATAGCACATTTATGGGTACAAGTGTCAACTATACAATGTGTACATGTAACTACGTGTTAGGGGGGCATAATTAGCCTAAAGTACAATGTGTTAGAGATCCAGGTCGAGTTTTACTTGTGCTACCCATAAACTTATGTTGTCATTAGACTCGATCTTACTTAGGCTCGAGCTACCATTGGGCTCGGTCTGTCCCATGGGTGGGATGTCTAGGGTACGTCATCTTCCGTCTGGGGCTAGACTTGGCTTGGGTAGTTTACAAGGTTTGGACTTTGGGTCGGTCCAGATGTCCAAACATTAAGTCCCTCCACTCTTTCAGCTCGGGCTTCGGTCTGAGGTGGAAGAGTAAATACCTGGCACAAGATACAAACCGTTCAACTCCCACAATAAATGTGTATTAGTTGATTCTAGAGAAAAATCCAATGCCCCTATATAAATGGGTGCTTGGGCTAGGACTTATCATTTTTTACCTACAAAATTTGAGAAATAGTGAAGGAAAATGCTCTTTCGTTTCATCTTGAGTTGTGAAAGATTTTTAGTTCGATGGTAAGAATCTAGCTCGTGCTATAATATTCTTTGTTCGGCTTTTTTAGAACTCAAGTGTTGAGTTCCTAACGATTTGCTACTTTCTTTTCAGGTCAATTTTAAAAGGAACATTTTCTTTTATTTGCAAGTCATCTCTATGTAATCTATTTTTCTTGTACCTTACCACCTACTATTGTTGTCTTTATATTTTTGTAGTTTTTATCAAATTCAAAGAGAAGATAAATCGGCTTTTGGCTCGAGCTCATGGGAGAGTCCTCAGTATACTAGTACAAGTGGGAACTTAGGGTCTTCTAGCTCAGGTTCTTCTAGTGAAATGAGTCAGTCTTCACCACAGCCATCTACCTCTATCCTTCACCCCCAGACCATACCTACTGTGAAATTGAGCATGCCTCAAACTTAGATTTCAGTGTCTAGTACATGGATGAGAAAAAACAAGAATATAGGATCTGGTGAGCCGATATGTCACGTTAGGGGCTGGGTGGCCGTTCCAAAAACTTGTGGATTGTTACTCCAGGATGAAGAATGTATAAGAAGGACCTACGATATCCCTCCAACAATTTAGATAATAATTCCTTTTAAGGGTGCTTATGATAGTGATGAAGATCCAGTTGGGTGGACTATTTTTCATAAGAAAGCTCTATGGTTGGGTGTAAGGTTTCCTTTGTATCCTTTTATCATGGGATTTTTGGTTAGGATGCATCTTGCACCGGGGTATATGATGCCTAATGGGTAGATATATATGCTCTACCTAACAACACTAATATGTCAAGAACTCGGGGTGAATTTAGAGATGGTCGAGTTTAATGAGGCGTATATTATGAAACAGAACCCCACAGACCCGAGAAGGGTGTATATGTTGGTTAAGTAGGATCGTGGGGTGAACATGTCCCTTCATAAAAATGAGAAAAATTGGAAAGAGTACTTTTTCTACGTTTTAGGTTGGTGGGATTCCCCTACAAGTGATACAAGATTGGTAAGGTGTGTATGGAATGATACTAAGGTCGTGATTAGGAATATGGCTTCTCTGATCACGACCTTGAGTCTTAATACGAAGTAGAGGTTGGATGATATCCAAAACTATCTTCCCGAGAAGACAAAATGGAGGACTCTTTTGAACACTCCATGTTTTGTTGTGTGTAGGTTAATGAGGCACTATGCTGTGGAGCCTCCTCTTAGGTTGATTGCAAACCCCAAGCTTCTTCTAATGTATGGGCTATTGTTAAACATAGAACTCCTCCTATAGATTTATGGGGATGGTTCGAGGTGGTGCCGGATGATGGTGACCATTAGTCTCTCTTTGTTGTCATGTTATAATATTTTCGCCTCCATTTTTATAATTTAACTATATATTTTTTTTATATTATTATTTTTTTAAGGTGTTCAACCTGTATTCTTTCTCTATTCTGTAGTTCCTATGGATGTGAATTCTGCCCAACATTTTGCTAGTATGAAGAGTAAGGTGACATCGTGAGGAACTGGTTCACCCATGAGTGCCTATTGTTGTCTCTTTAAGAGAACATGAACGTGCAAATATACACGGTCATAAGTAATAATGATAAGTAAGATATCGTTCCCACAGAGATTTGTTACTAATATTTGTTAAGTACTAAAATGGTTTCAATCTAATTTTATTCAAACAATAGATAGTTGGATGGAGTTTAATTAACTAATTTTGTTTTATAACAGTTTATGAGAAAATTCTTGGATTACAGTTTCACCAAATTAATCCACTTGAATCATATTATTTTCTCTTGATTTATGTTCTCGCATTTAATTTGTCAACCAAGAACTCCTAATTTATCCATATGTCTCTTCCAATAACAAATAGACACATTTCGCTAAAATAATTCACTATATTCCTATGAGAATTAAATTCACCAAGATTCATTAAGTTCAAAGTTCTCAAATAGCTACACGTACAATAAAGGTATATTCTTATCCCTTATATATATATGTTATTCTATCCACGAGCAACACACAAAAATGCCTTTTCCAAGTTTATTTAAGTGTCATAGATTAATTAATTAATCTTCCAACAATCAAAAGCATTAAGTACAAATAAAATAAACAACTTAAAAACATTCCATAAATCATTCAAAAATAATTAATTCAAGTTTCATAATTTATGCTACACTACAACCCTAGAACAAATAAATTAGTTCATAGTTAAAATAGATATTACAATACGAAAATATTTATACATTTAAGAGAAATAAAATTAAAAGAAAAAGATTAGAAGAAACTCTTTCACGATTCCTCAATGAAAAACAAAATTCCTTCCCTTTTCTTCTTCTTTGCTGTCGTCACCTTTCTATGTATTTTTCCCTAACAAAATAATAACACAAGTCATAAATTTAGCTTCTACGTGTTCTATCTATCTTTTCAAACACGTAGAGAAAACTAAAAATACAAAACTAAAAACTCAAAAAAAAACTCTCTTCTTCTTCTCCCACGTCTGCAAAATATACATCCCCTCCTCAAAACACGCGTGTAGTGGAAGACAAAGCGTGAAAAATGCAACTGGTGAGAGAAATATTCTACATTTTTTATTTTACAATACGCGTTACACATGGCAACATATGACTCGCTGGAAAAATAACAAGACACGTGGCAGCTTTATATTGGGTAGGATGAGAGGGTGCATGCGGCTTTGGTGGACCGTGTCACACGAGATACATGCGTGCTGATCTATGCGCAACAGTTGGCCTCCACTCATGTGGAGCGTGGGACTCATGCACGATATGAGCCGTTCGTGGTTTGATCTAACAGTGGGTGAGGGAGACGCGTATGAGGGAATCATCTACGCAAATAGGTGGGCCCCACTTTGCATGTCGGACTACACAGATAGGTGGACCCCACTCTACGCGTCGAGTAGTGTGCCATAACTGGAAACACGTCCAATTGCCCATGTAGTGCATGCATCTTACTTTCTTGATCCTCACTGTTGATTGTCTGATCTAACGATGCGTGAGGCGTGTTGACAATGCCGCACGTGGTACTCCTTCCCTACGTAGAAAAACCAAGTTTGGTTAATTGCATTTAAGCCCTCTATATTAATTCAAATTATATTTTCAACTTTTATTATTTGCAATTAAGTCTTTTTTTAATTCAAATTCTTTAATTTTCTCTAAAAAATATATTCCTTAAAAAACTATTACTAAATATTAATTTAAGAACTTAAAATTAACTAAAAACATTAAGAACATAGCAATTATAATTAATAAAATCGACAAATAACTCTAAAACATAGAGTTATCACATATCCTGCTCCTGGGGGAGGCTTTTCGATGGGTAAGAAGAGGTGGAAATCTTCTCATGAAGGTCGTACTTCTTTTCGTAAGAAGAAAAAGAAAAAGGTTTGTGCTGATGAACCTACCTGTGACCCATATCCTTTGAATGTTTTTCCTCCTTTGCTAGAGCATCCTGGGTCCTCAACTCCCCGCACTGGCTCCACAGAATCCGAAAATCCTTTAAGGGATTTAAAGAGGGGAAAGGCTATTGTTGAGGACCTTACCACTGATGTTGATGGGGTTGTGTTGAATCAAGGATTGGCACCCAAGTACCTCAATCGTTGTATTAGCCAAATTTTAGTGGATGCATGCAAGGAGAAGCTCGTGGCTATTTTCAAGGGGGAAAATTTTGGTGAGGTCATTCGCCATCACCTGTGTCAAATGTGTTATACTTTTTTTGTTTGTGATATTCAGTGCAATGCAATGCAAGCTTGATTTTTATTTGCTTAACCTTTTTTCTTTGTATATAGTTGATGCTGATTTATGACCATGACCAAGCTCACAATGTAGACTATTTAAAGTCTGAGCTAGTGAAGGAGAAGAAGGCTCATGCATCATGATGCTCGAAATACACTGCTCTACTAGCGAGAGCAGAAAAGTGGGAGAGTGAGCCAACTGATAAGGAGAAGAAGTTGAAAAGGGCTGCATCTGAGCTTAATGCATGTGTTTGGCACGTGATCGAGCTGGAGGAGGGGGCTAGGGAAGTGCAGAAATAAGCTGAGGCCTCTGCCGAGGAGGTACGATGTCAAGCAAAAGCCGATGTGGATGCTATGGCACAAAAGCTTGAGTCTAGTGTCGAGCGGGCATATGAGAAAGCGATGTAGACCTTCAAGATAGAGGCTAGAAGGAAAGATTTGGGCGAGTACTACTATTGCATTTTGGATATCACTGTTACGCTACTATATACTCAAGCCCCTTTAGTTGAGGAGGAGGGGGAAAGATTGGGCTCTTCTGGTGGTGAGGATGGCCCTGAGATTCCCGAGGAAGCAACAATTGATCATTGAATGATTTGTTTTTTTAAAGGTTGATGCCATTTTGGTTTGTATGGTCGCAAGCTGTTACTTTATTTTGTACTAATGAAATTACTTGAATAAATAACGTACCTTTTGTCATTTATTGATGAAACAATTTTTTTTTTAGTTCTCCTTTCCTATAAAAAGGTTTGGAGAACACTAGTTTGATTCATGTGTTTGAGAATCATTTTCTATTTAAGTAGACCTTTGGAAGCAAGCTGGTGCCTCTAACGTTTTTGCTCGTGCATTATGGATTCTGATAAAACAAATAAGCATTTAGTTCGGACTTTTTGTATTGCAAATGGTAGGCTTGAGGATGAGGTTAGTTTGCTTAAAGCTCGCTACTTGTAGGGAGCAATTAATCCAAATGCAATCTCGAGAAAAAAGGACCCTGGCTAGTTTGGCCATTCTTGTTGATAGAGAATCGTATTGGCAAGTTTTTATATGAAGCATTCTGAAAGCGTTTTTCTTAAGGTTATGGAGGTTACCCAGGATCTAGAGTGGGGGTTGCTTTCCATGATGACAATGCACCTTGAACCTATTATTTATGTTCGTGAGAAGGTTGTCAAGATTCAGGCCAACCTATTACCTTTGGTTGAAGAAAATAGTGATCCAGATACTGGCCTTGTGTCCAAGCACTTGAAGAGTTTTTAACATTATATGCATAGTTTATGATTTTTAAATAAAGGACAATATGAGCGGCGTGTAATGATTAATTTTTTAATAATGAACAATCTGATCGGTATGTGTTTATGTATAATGACTATTTGGTATATTGTAATTTTAAGTTATTTAGCAAAATCTAGGTGATTGACCCTTGGTTTTGATTGTCATAGTGCCGACCTAGTTCCTGACCGAGGTGGGCATCTCTACTTTTTTTGTTAGGGTGGTTTACCTAATTTATTAATCTAGGTGGGTAGCCTTAGATGCCTTTTATAAGGGAAAGAGCTTGACCTGGTTCCTGACTAAGGTGCTCATATTTTTTTTAATTGTTAGAACACCGACTTGGTTCCTGACCTAGGTGGGCCGCTTGACCTCTTCAACTGTTAAGGCGCTATACCTGATTTATTAATCTAGGTGTGCATTCAAAGATGCCCATTATAAGGGAAAGAGCTTGAATAAATGATCAACTGTTCAAAAATTTTATTTCATAGATACATGTCGTGTGTCGTTGTTACAAAAAAACAGAGAGATAGGTAGGTTAATACATATGTTTTTAGAAATAGTATCCTTTTAAGTGTAGAATTCCAACTTGTGCCTTCCTCCTTGCCTTCGATGTTTTTCAATAAGTAGGCCCATCTTGGTGTTATATCAATTATTTGATAAGGTCCTTCCTAGTTGGCTCCCATTTTACCAGTCATCCACTCCCTTTTGTTAGGGAAAACGAGCTCTTTGGATAGATTGAATCGAAAAACTATGGATCTCTATATGAACCTAATCACCTCCTCTTCTCAAATTCTTGCTAGGGCTTCTGATTCAATCCATTTTGAAAATAATCACTTGCAATAAGGAGAAAAATTTTCTGGCCCGTGCCTATGGGCAAGGGTTCTACTATATCGAGTCCCCACTTGTAGAAAGGCCAAGGACTTACTACTCCCACCATAACATTGGGAGGTGTGTGGGTTAGGGGGCCAAATCTTTGGTATTTTTTACATCTTTGAGGATATTTAACGCAATCGGTCAACATAGTGGGCCAATAATTACCCTGTCTCATAATTTACTGGGATAATCTTCTACCACCAGAATATGAACCACAATCTCTCTTGTGTGCTTCACATATTATTCTTTGAGCTCCTACTATGGCTATGTATAGGAGGCCGGGGCTGAGTGGGGTTTTATGGTACAATTTACCTGTCTCAATCATGTATCAGCCTACTTTAGCTTCAATTTGCTTCATGGTCGTACGGTCTTCGGGTAGGTCCCTTTTATCCAAGAAATTATAGATCGGAGTGTACCATGTGGTAGAGGGAGTGTGTCTATGCATCCGATCCTTCTTTCAACCTCTTCCCGAGATGCTTCTGCTAGCACAATTACTGATACTACCCAATCTTGCTTGGTCCCCCTTATTGACGCCAAGGTTGCTAAGGCATCATCGTGATTGTTCTCATTTCATGCTATTTGTTTGATCTTGAACTTTGAGAATTTGGAGCACTCACATTTTAGTCTCTCCAAGTACTTCTTCATTTTTCCATCCTTTGCTTCAAACGTTCCCAAAAATTGATTGACCATGAGCCTGGAGTTACTATGTAGGGTAATTCTATCTGCCCCTAACGTTTTTGCGATCATGACTCTGAATATGGTAGCTTTATACTCTATGATGTTATTGGTTGCCTAAAAATCAAGCCTGACTGCATATTCAAAGCAGTTATCATCCTTATCCATTATAACCACCCCTATTCCTCCGCCATTAAAGTTTTGTGCTCCATCTATAAATACATGCCAGGTTGGTGCATTTGTTTGGTCTATTGTGCAAACCTCTATAGTATTTTTTGTGTTAACGACCTCGGGAGCATTAGTGAACTTGGCCACAGCTTACCCTTTGATGGCTACTCTAACCATGTATTTGATGTCATACTCTCCTAGTTCTAGGGCTATTTGGGCCAGTCTTCCTACAACCTCTGGTTTTGTCAGTACATTTTTTAGAAGGTGTGAGGCGAGTACTATGATTGTGTGTGAGCCAAAATAATTCCTGAGCTTTCGTGCTGTAATTTTGAGAGCAAAGGCAAGTTTGTCTATGGTGGGATATTTGCTTTGGACCTCTGTTCAAATTTGGCTGACATAGTAGATGGGGTGTTGAATGTTGTTCCTTTCTGTTATCAGCATGACACTGCATGTTTGGTATGTGACAGCCAAATATAGATAAAGAATCTCTCTTAGTTATGGGCTGACTAGGACAAGGGGATTACTAAGGTATTTTTTTTATTTCTTCAAAGTCCATGCTGCAGTCCTCGTTCCAAAAGGCAGTTGTGTTCTTTCTCAAAATCTTGAAGGAGGGCATACACTTGTCCGTGCATTTAGTAATGAATTTGCTCAATGCCCCTATCCTTCCATTCAGTTGTTGTATACCCCTGAGACTACTAGGTGGTTTCATGTTCACTAGTGCCTGTATTTTGTCAAGATTGGCCTCGATTCCTCTTATTGATACAAGGTACCCCAGGAATTTTCCTATAGCCACACCAAAAATGCATTTTTTAGGGTTAAGGGGTTGATTTGACTTAACCACCATGCCATATCCTTCCATTCATACCATACCTTTGTATCACCTCGAATATCTCCTGTAGGTCTCTGAGATGGTTAAGGGGTAGAGTTGACTTAACCGCCATGTCGTCAATGTATGCTTCCAAGTTCCTGCCCAACTAGCTTTCAAACATTTTGTTGATGAGGTGTTGATATGTTGTGCCCACGTTTTTCAATCTGAATGGCATTCTCATATAGTAGAACGTTCCTTCTTCTGTTATCAAATAAGTTTTTTCTTCATCTTCAGGGTACATTTTGATTTGATGATACCCAAAATATGCATCTAAGAAGCTTATCAACCCAAACTCAGAAGAGGCATCTACCAGCTGATCAATGCTTGGGAATGAGAAGCATTCTTTGGGGCACGCCTCATTTAGATCGGTGAATGCCTCATTATGCTTTTATTCCTTGGTAGCTTTAGAGAGAGGCCTCTCGGTGATTGCTATTTGGGGGTAGTTCCCTTAATTGTGTCATTATAACAATGCCTAACGTTCTCTTGATCTTCTTTCACCTCTTTGGGGCCTGCAGCCGTAGGGAATTTGATTACCTGGTGAAAGGTAGATGGGACTGCTTTCATGTTGTGTATCCAGGGTCTTCCGAGGATGGCATTGTAATGTGCCGAGGCATTGGTGATGATGAAATTGGTCATTATTATTACCCCATTTTCCATGATGGGTAGGATCATCGTTCCTCTTACGTAGGTAGTGTTGTCATTGAATCCTACAAGAGAAAGCTCTGTTTTGACGATGTCCATGTCTCCTAGCCTTAGGTCCCTGGAAGTTGTTAGGAAAATAAGGTTTACTAAACTGCCAGTGTCAATCATTACTCGGCGGGCGTCACAAGACCCGATCCTCAGGGTTATCACTAGAGGGTCCTCGTGATGGGATGTAGTCTCATCCCTCTCCGTGAAAGTTATTTTCATAGAGGGTCTTGCTTTATCCAAAGCATATACTTGGGGTGCGTTGTGTAGCTCCCTTGTAAATCTTTTGTGAGCGATTTTAGATACCTCACTGAATCCTGGCCTTCCACGTATGGTGTGGATGGTTTTAATGTTGGGCCCCCCCACAAGGCTCTTTTCCAGTGCTTGATGAGTATGTTGGTCGAAACATTCTTTGTTTGCCTTGGTAACCTCTTCTTCTATCTTCATTCTTTGTGATGAGGTCCTTGCAATATCCCTTAGCCAACAATGCCTCCAATTCACGTTTGAAGTTTCTACAATCTCTTGTCTCATGGCCTATATCTTTGTGAAAAGTGCACCATTCTATAGCAATAGAACTAGGGAAATTAGTGATTTCCAATTTTTCTTCTCTAAATCGCTTCATATACTCTTCGATGGGTTCCTTTTCCCCTTGTACAATTGAAAAGAGGTGATGAGATTCTTTTCTCAAGGGTTTGTTGTAGGCATAGTTGATGATAAATAATTTGGAAAACTGTGGGAAGTAAGATATGGAACTGGGAGGTAGGTTGTTGAACCATTTTTGTGCGCCATCGCAGAGGGTGGTGGCAAACAGTTTGCACATTATGGTGTCTCTCTTTGCTTGAGTGATACTTACGGGTGCCATGGCTTTTTTGAAATATTGAATGTGCGTCATTAGATCCTTCATCCAAAAATAGTCAAGGCATTTGGGAGCATTGAACTTGGGCAGAGGTTCATCATTTTCGATTACATCCGAGAAGGGGGAGATGTACAATTTTTCACAATCTTTGTCCACCTCGTAGGGGGATTTTCCCTTTTCCTGTTTCTCACTTGTTTTTTTCAAGGCCTCCTCTTGCCTCTTGTTGTTCTCCTCTAAGTCTTGCAGTCGTGTTTCCCAGCTCTTTTTTTCTTAAAGCCATTGCTCCTCATCGGGACAAGTCGAGCTGGAGAGGGGATTTTTCTCAACTTCATGCTCGGTAAATTGGAGCTTGGACTGACTGCATCCCGTTGCCTCTCCGTTGACAGGTTTGGCGATAGGATTTTCTGGGATCCTTTCCTCTGCTAGAGATTATAGAGATCTATTTTCTCTTCGGGTGTTGTTGAGCTCTTTCCTAAGTTCGAGCAACTGATGAGATAAATCTTGATAGATGGCATTGTCTTTTTCCCTGGCCCCATTGGTGGCCAGTGGTGTGTTTCCTTAAGTAGCGACTCTTTTGGGATCAATTGAATTTGACCGTCTTTCAGACCGAGTTATAGCCATTATTTTTCAAATTACTAGAAGTGTGTGATAGACCTTCCTAATTTCTCTCTAAGATTGAGGTGAGTCCCTACAAGATATGGGGTCAGAAACTTGTGATTGACCTCAGAATCTGAGCTCCACAGTGGGTGCCAAAATGTTGAGACTCAATATCTTATAGAGAGAGATAAATGTAAAGGTATGAATGTGTGGATCATCGTGAGGGGTCCATCTATTTATAGCACATTTATGGGTACATGTGTCAACTATACAATGTGTACATATAACTACGTTTCGGGATGGTATAATTAGCCTAAAGTACAATGTGTTGGAAATCCAGGTCGAGTTTTGCTTGTGCTGCCCACGAGCTCGTGTTGCCATTGGGCTCAATCTTACTTAGGCTCGAGTTGCCATTGGGCTTGGTCTTACTTAGGCTCGAGCTACCATCATGCTTGGTCTTACCAAGGCTAGAGTTTCCATTGGGCTTGGTCTGTCCCATGGGTGAGATGTCTAGGGTACTTCATCTTCCGTCTTGGGTTGCACTTGACTTGGGTAGTTTACAAGGTCCAGTCTTTGGGTCGGTCAGATGTCCAACACAAGAAGCATTAGAAGCTCACTAAATCCTCTAGCATATTATCAAGATGTGGGATATGAAATGAATATTTGATCGTAATCTTATTAATGGCCCAATTTTCAACACATATTCTAGTGGAACCATCTTTCTTAGGGGTGATAAGAACAATTTGATAATAATCTTATTAATGGCCCAATTATCAACACATATTTTACAAGAACCATCTTTCTTAGGGGTGATAAGAACAACAATAGCACACATATTAAGACTGTTGAATATGACCTTTATTAATAAGGTCTTGAAATTACTTATTGAGTTAAGTGTGCTCTTTAGGTTTCATGCGATAATGAGGTATGATCAAAAGTTGAGAGCTAGGAACAAGGCCTATTGCATGTTGAATGTCTCACACATGGGGTAGTTCATGAAGTATCATTAAACTCTTGATGCAAGAGAAATAATCAATAACACTAGATATGGTTAGTTTAAGATCGAGAAACTGGCTGAGCAAGTGATTGCAAAAGTATGTGAGAACATACTTCTCCATTAGCTTCTATTTCATGTCAGTCCAAAAGGTGATGGATGGTTTTTCTAGCCATTCAAGATTACACTTAACAAGTTTCCAATACTTGTGTGAGTTGCCCACTAATTTTATCCTAACAAATCTAACTCTTATCAAATCTGACATATCATACCATCTCAAATAATCCTCAATGGAATGAAACCAATCTAGAAAAGCATTACGATCTACCCGTCTGTCAAACTCAAGACAATCAACTTTAATTTTCCTTAATAGGCTCCATGGTTATGGTAATTTTAAGGTCTATCATAGTGGATTGGAGATTGGTTCCTACTTTGGGTTTTATCACCGAATGCACTAGATTCTTTGAATTGGACACAAAGCTTGGGTGTAGTAAATGTATTTGTAGAAAAAGCTTGATTAGAACCCGATATGGTTAGGGTCGGGATGATTCTAGGGTAGTTCTTCAGGGATTTTTACCATTAGGGGGTTGTGGGATTAGGTATGACATTGATATATGGGTTCCCTTATTTTGGACTTTCCCACTTGTATCGAATTCCCCTATGAAAATGTGTACTTTCTTAGCAAAGGTTCCATAGGTAGTTTCCAAACCTTTCAAAGTAATTTTTGTTTTTTTTGTAAGAATGATCCATTCACACAACCTGAAACCAACAAAAGTATAACTATTTGTGATATTGTACTTGATCTTGGAAATGTTAGTGTTGATATTGCCCAAATTATGAAGAGTACTATTTTTTTAATAAATAAATAGTATCAGATTTGAGAGAAAAAGGACATATAGACTAGATCTAATGGAGCAACAGGAGAGGCATTGCATAATGACGGTCGGAGGAGCATCAAGGTACGTCGAGATCGATAGGGAAAAAAGGGCGGTGCGATCAACGATGGCTATGCAATTTGCAAGGTTTTTGTGCAATGGCGTTGTGTGATGTCTCTTGGGTGATGAGCTTGGCTAGCTGGGTACTTCCATTGGGATTGGTTAGGGGTTATGCCGGTAGTGGAAGTTGGTGAAGGGTTGTTGATGCAATTTCAAGGTTCTTCCTATTCTATTATATATATATATATATATATATATATATATATGGGATTTCATTTAAGAAAACTAAATTATTTTGGCTCTGATTGTAAGTCCCTTCTGCATGGAAGAGCAAGAAAACAAAAATAAAAAATATTAGGTGCAACCACATTTGACAAATGCATCTAATATTGATAGGAAATTTTGCTTATAAATAGGCAATGTCTTTGCCTTAGAGATACATCAACACACCAAAATAAGAAGATGATCAAAGCAAAGCCAAAGGAACAATTTCCTTTGAAGAAAAATAGTGTTTTATGTGTAAGAAAGTGGGAGAGAATATCTTAGAAAAATATTGGTTGGGATATTTTTCTAAAAGAGGAGTGACAAAATAGTGAGTTTGGGAGACACTTGTGTGATACTATTTTGGGTTTATCTCAATTTGTTGTATTGTCTCTCACTTTGTACCCATTAATTTTATTAGTGGAACAAATATTTTTTGGAGTTTGTCCCGTGGACTTAGCCCAAATTAAAGGGTGAACCACGTTAAATTGATGGTGTCATTATTTTACATTGTTGAATTTATTTTATCTTTACCCACTGTGCCCAACAATTAGTATCCTAGCTGGTCTAGTAAAATTCTTAATATGCTCTGTGGTTGCAGCATAGACTGATCTATCACATTAGAAAATATTTTATTAGGACCAAGGTCTATTTATATGTAGAAAAAGAAATATAGCAAGAAATAAAATGTCAAGCCGAAAGGTAGATATTGAGAAATTTAATGGCAATAATAATTTCTCTTTGTGGCAAAGGAGGATGAAAGATATTCTCATTCAATAGAAGGTCTATAACGTATTGCTGTGGAAAGAAAATAAGACAGCAACCGTGACTGAGGAACAGAGTGAGGAAATAGATAAGATTGCAGCTAGTACAATCCGTCTAAATCTCTCAGACAGTGTCTTGCAAAATATTGAATCAAAAAATTGCAAGACTGCTAAAAAACATGGGAGACTCTAGAAAACGTGTTCATGTCAAAGAACCTTTCCAATAAATTTTATTTGTTGAAGGAGCTATATTAGATGAGGAAGGAAGATACTATGAGCATGATGCAACATGTTAGAGATTTCAACAGCAAGCTTTCTCACTTAGCAAGATTTAATATGAGTTTCGATAATGAAGAGAAAGTTGTGATGTTGCTGGCATCACTACCCTCATAATATAATCATATCATAAAAACTTTGACTTATGCAAAAAGACAAGATGTAGTTCGAAGTTGTTGTAGAAGCCTTGTTGTCAAATGAGAAATAGAATAGAGAGAAAGATTCAGAAGCACAAGCTCTTATCAGAGTCCAGAGGAAAAAGACAATACAGAGAAAAAAACCCATAAGCAAGAGAAAAGGCAAATGAAAACAAATTTCCAATGTTGAATGCCATCACTATAAGAGTAAGGGTCATATCAAGAAAATTTTCGGGTGTTCAAGAAGGAACAGGAAACGAATAAAGGCAAAGTAGTGAAGAAAGATGACATCAGTGATGATGAGAAAACAAATACCATATACGAGTTCAATATCGTTTATGATGAAGATTTTTCAATCTTGCATCACACGAGACCAACTGGGTGATAGATAGTAGTGCTACAATTCACGCTATATCGTGTAGAGAATTTTTCTCATCATATGCACGTGAAAGTTTTGGTGTTGTTAGAATGGAAAATGAAGGCCTATCAAAGGTTATAGGAAGAGGAGATGTTTGCTTGGAAACAGAGAACATAACCAAACTATTTCGGAAGGATGTCAGGCATATTCCATATATGCACCTGAATTCGATCTATGTGCATAAACTTGCAAATGAAGGATATTGCAGTTCCTTAATTTATGACAAATGGAAACTTACAAAAGGCTTCTTAGTAGTGACTAGAGGTGAGAAGCATACAACTCTGTATATAATGCAAGTGAAACTCTCCACTGATACAGTACATGCCATAGAGAAAGGCAGTGTAGCTGAGTTATGGCATAATAGACTTAGTCACATGGATGAAAACGGTATGACAAGTCTAACCAAAAAGAAGATACTGCTTGGAATGGATGAAGTACATTTGGATAAATGTGTTCATTGTCTAGTAGCAAAGCAAAATAGAGTTGCTTCCAAGAGTTCCCCTCCTTCTAGAAGAAATAATATTTTAGATTTGATTCATTCAGATTTGTATGGACCAATGCGAAATTCACTTGGTGGTGCTCAATACTTTTTGACTTTCATTGATGATCATTCAAAGAAGATTTGGGTATATCTTATGAAGACAAAGGATCAGGTACTAGATGTCTTTAAAGGATTTCATGCCTCAGTTGAGAGACAGATTGGGAAGAAGTTGAAATGCATCCGAATAGACAATGGTGGAGAATACACAAGACCTTTCCATGCTTATTGTAAAAAGCATGGTATTTGGCATTAGATGACACCTCTAAAGTTACTGTAGTTGAATGGCTTAGCTGAGAGGATGAACAGAACTTTGATGGAGAGAGTTAGATGTCTATTCTCACATGCAAAGTTGATTAAATATATCTGGGGTGAAACCATACTCACAGTTGCACATGTGTTGAATCTTTCACCCTATACTCCTCTCAAGATGGATATTCCAGATAAAGTGTGGTTAGGAAAGGATATTTCATATGATCATCTATGAGTGTTTGGCTACAAAGCATTTGTTCATATCCTAAAGGATGAGAGATCCAAACTTGATGCCAAAACAAGACAATGTATTTTTATTGGCTATGGTCAAGATCAATTTGGCTATAGATTTTACGATCCAATTGCAAAGAGACTTGATAAGAGCCGTGATGCTGTATTTGTTGAAGATGAGACCATTGAAGATATTATCAAAATGAAGAAAGATGTTCCTAATTCCAATGGTGACTCATCAGATTTGGAATTAATTCCTCCAACATCAGAGTTAAGACAAGTTGGAGATGAAGAAAAAGTTTATCCACTTGATGAAGATGATGCTCCCATAGAAGTTGGTTCTAAAGATGAGGTAAATGATGATGTTCATTATCCAGTATCAACACTTGTGGCTTCTCCTATTCCACTGAGAAGAAGTGATAGAGTAAGACGACCCTCTACCTCATATCCTCTAGATGAGTATGTAACTTTCACTGATGGGGGAGAACCTGAGAGTTATGAAGAAGCCATGGATGATGAATCCAAACAAAAATGGATTGAAGCCATGCAAGATGAGATGAAGTCCTTGCATGAGAACAAAAATTTTGAGTTGATGAAGCGACATAAAGGGAAAAAGGCTTTGAAAAATAAATGGGTGTTCATGGTGAAGCATGAAGGACACAGTTCCAATCTGCGATATTAAACAAGACTGGTTATCAAGGGATTCGGCCAAAGAAAAGGTGTTGACTTTTCCGAGATTTTCTCTCCATTTGTGAAAATGACATCCATCTGTATTGTGCTGGGGTTAGTAGTAAATCTTGACTTGAAGGTTGAGAAAATGGATGGAAAACTGTCTTCCTACATGGTGACTTGGAAGAAGAGATATACATGGAGTAGCCAAAGGGTTTCAAGCAAAAGGGAAAAGAAGATTATGTTTGCAAATTGAAGAAAAGCCTCTACAGCTTAAAACAGGCACCTAGACATTGGTACAAAAAGTTTGAGCCTGTTATGGGGGAGCAAGGCTATAAAAAGACTACTTTAGACCATTATGTTTTTTGTAGAAATTCTCTGATGATGATTTCATTATTATTTTGCTCTATGTGGATGATATGTTGATTGTTGGCCAGAATATTTCCAGAATTAACAACTTGAAAAAGCAGTTGAGGAAGCCTTTTTCCATGAAAGACTTGGGGTTAGCAAAGTAGATTCTTGGAATGAGTATTATTAGAGACAAAGGTGCAAATAAATTATGGTTGTCGTAGGGGAAGTACATTGAGAAAGTACTTCAGAGATTTCATATGGATAAGGCTAAAACGATTAGTTGTCTTCTTGCTAATCACTTCAAGCTAAGTTCTAAGGAGAGCCCTTCTAGAGACAAAGAGAAGGAAGAGATGGAAAAGGTTCCATATGCTTCAATAGTTGGAAGTCTGATATATGCCATGGTTTGTACACGGCCAGATATCACTCATGCAGTTGGAATTGTGAGTAGATTCCTTTCAAATCCTGGAAAGGAACATTGGGCTACAGTGAAATTGATTTTCAGGTATCTTCGAGGTTCTTCCAAAATATGCCTATGTTTTGGAAATGAAAAACCTGTGTTATTTGGATACACAGATTCAGATATAGCTGGCGATATGGATTCCAGATAATCCAGTTTAGGTTACCTGATTACATTTGTAGGGGAGCTGTGTCATGATAGCCAAAGTTACAAAAATGTTTTGCACTATCCACTACAGAAGTAGAGTTTATAGTAGCAATGAAAGCATATAAAGAGTTGCTATGGGTGAAAAAGTTCTTGAAAGAACTTGGGTTGCAACAAGACAGTTACCAGTTATTTTGTGATAGTCAGAGTGCTATTCATCTTGGAAAGAATGTCTCCTTTCATTCGAGATCAAAACATATTGATGTGAGATATCACTGGATTAGGGATGTAATGAAGAAGAAGCTATTACAGCTTGAGAAGATCCATACAGAAGAAAATGGATCAGACATGTTGACGAAAATTCTCCCAAGACAAAATTTTGAATACTATCATTTAGCTGCTGGATTGGTAGAGCCCTCTATATAGTCAGGAGGGGAAGATTTGTAAGTCCTTCCTACATGGAAGAGGAAGAAAATTAAAAAAAATGTTAGGTGCAACCACAAATGTTAGGTGCAACCACAAATGTTAGGTGCAACAATAAATATTAGGTGCAACCACATTTGGAAAATGTATCTAATATTGATATGCAATGTCTTTGCCTTAGAGATACATCAACATACCAAAACAAGAAGAGAAGCAAAGCAAAACCAAAGGAACAATTTCCTTTGAAGAAAAATAGTGTTGTGTGTGTAAGAAAGTGAGAGAGAATAATATCTTAGAAAAATAGTGGGATATTTTTTTAAAAGATGAGTGACAAAATAGTGAGTTTGGGAAACACTTGTGTGATACTATTTTGGGTTTATCTCAATTTGTTGTATTGTCTCTCACTTTATACCTATTAATTTTATTAGTGGAAGAAATATTTTTCGGAGTTTGTATCGTGAACTTAGCACAAATTAAAGGGTGAAACACGCTAAATTATTGGTGTGATTATTTTACTTTGTTAAATTTATTTTATTTTTATCCGTTATATCCAACACTAACATATGCAAATTCAACAAAAAAAATTTAAAAAAATAGGATTAAGGGAAAAGAAATGAGAAAGAGGAAACAATAACTAATTATTGTTGATTACAAGTTTCTAATAAGAAGATAACATCTCGGACTATAATATATAAGATATAAGATATTTTTATACAACGATTCAAAACTTTAAATGTTTCAATGATATATAATATTAAAGATAAATACTAATTAATTGATTTTATAGAATTGTTTTTTAATACTTTCGTTACACAAAAATCTCAAAATATTTAGCCTGTGACAAAAAATCATGATTTCTCTCTCTTATAAATGTCCCATATAGTGCATATATATTTAGGGGTCATTGCACCTTGTCGTTTCCTGTGAAATGAAACGCCTCAGTGAGCAGCTAGAATCCTTTGTGCTACTCGAGTGGATTCAAAAATTTGGTTATCATCTGAAAATTCCTATAAATAAGATTAGATATAAACTTGATATTCACTTATTTCCAATCCAAAAGAAGAAAAAGTTCAAACTACAATGTACTTCCCAGCTCCACAAAAACTAAAATGGGGTCCAAGGCCAAATTCATATATGATGTAGATACCGGTAAACTTGTAGAACAGGCGAGAAAACTCACTTGTGAATTAATTACCTGAGATACAGTCACGAGAGTTTATAAATTATGGACCTAATTAACTTAGAGGAGAGAAAATAGATTATTTTTAATTTTTATCAATTTATAATTTAATAATCTAAACAAACCAGCCAGGCATGCAATTGTGTGTAAATATAAGTACGGAAATAAAATAATAACACACGATATTTGTAGTTAGAAACAACCTAGGCCACAACCATGGCTTAAGAGGAAAACCACCGGACCACTTAACTTTCCACTATGAAAATCAAATGTTCAAGTACAAACTCGATCTTATGCTACCCTTCTTAGGATACTGCCTCAATGTACTTTACTTACGAGCCCCTGCTCTGTTTTCACAGTTTCCAATATTAGCGTGAACGGTTTCCAGACCAACGTTCCAATAAGCTTCCTGCAAATCAGATTGTTCACAAGTCAACTGCATAATAGTTAGCACAAAAACACAAGTGGCCGTGTGTATTCTAAAACATATTTAACAATGAATAATCTTAACTAGATGATTCGAAATATATGTCATTTAAATCAAATCAACTAGAAAATTTTAGAACAAAAAGATTAGGCATAAGTTCAACAAAAATTTACTTCTTTGAAATTTAATCGTCAAATTAAATAATTATGATCACACATAAAATTATTTAATCTAAACGTGTAAAAATCTAATTAAAAAGCTATTTAAAGATAAATATCAATCAAATTTATTAATAAATACCTTCAATATGATATCAATTTTTTTAAAATCTCAAATACTTTTGCTTCATAAATGATATTATTTAAATGGCAACATTTATATATATATTAAAGAAAAACTTTATTTATATAAAAACATACCCTTCTTATTCATATATATATATATATATATATTAGCGTTGATTCCCGCTGGCCTTAATTACATGTGTTGAATAGCTTTATATATATATTAGCACTCGGCATTAATCAGCTCCCCTTCCTTTGTTTATTTTTTTTTCAATTCGGTAGCTACAGATTTTCCTTTCTTCTTTTTCTATTTTTTTTCTCCTCACCCCTCTAACCCCGATGTATCTATATATATATAGATAATAATAATACCTAGTGATATTAGGGTTAAATGTATTTTGAGTTTAATTTTTCAAAGCCCATTAAAACACATCTTAAAAAATTAATTAATAATTTCATAAATTAATTAAAGTTTGAATAAATATTTTAACATAAAATATAATTTTAGATTTATGAAAATGTGTTATTAAATGCATAAATGAAATCTTATGTGTCGCAGTTATAAAAGATATATTTGAAATACGATTATTTAAAACTCGAGTATTTGTTGGGCTTTTCTAAATAGACTTGATAACTGGCCTACAAACTAGTTTACAAGTAAATATTTTGTTCACGAAAATAGTTCATACTTAAAGTACTTACAAGTTAGATGAGAACCCGATAGAAGCTTAAATGGTTGACTCTTAGGGAAGTTGTTGACTATAAATATTATCAAAAAATACAAGTAATGAATTACATTCACAAGGCTTGGGATGTGAAGGAAGATCTCATTGTCACAACAAAAAAAGATTATCGAAACAATATTTTTTTCCTTCACTTTTACCTCATCTGAGGAGAGGGATGCAATTTGGTAAAAAGGAATTTAGTACATCAACGACTCCCCACTTGTTATGCGTGAATGGAATCATCACCTAACCATGACTCTCTGGATACAGGCTCATGGTCTCCATTTTGCTGGTATGGCGTCTTCAAATGCTGAGAAAATTTGATGCTTTAGTTGGCAAACTGTTTCAAGAAAAAGAAACTTTCATGACACGTAACTACTTGAGATTCAGAGTTGAAGTTGATGTCAATGCCTCACTAACTCCAGGCTGTAAGATTTCGAGGAAAAACAACACATTGAAACAACCACTCAATTCCAAGATGTGGTTGGAATTCAAGTATGAGCGCTTACCTAGATTTTGTATTAAATGTTGTGCTTTAAATCATTTTACAAATGAATGTGCTTATGAGAGTATGATGACACATAAAGATGGGGTAAATACCTTCCTCCCAATTTATGGTGAATGCATAAGGGCTAATTCTGAAATACAATCACTCCAATTTTTGGCTATCTGGAGCTTCTCATCCCACTCTCAAACAAGCAAGAATAAGGTGTGTTAATAATCAGTTGGATGGTTAAGGCTCTTCTAACCCTAAACCTAACAGATCCATTCATAGACCCTTTTTAGCTAGCAGCTGTTCAGTATCAGTTCAATATGAATGAAAGATTTTCTAACAAAAGCTAATAGAATCCATGCAAAGGTTCAAGAACTGCTTCAAATGATTCAAGTTCTTGACATTCTCAACTTTCATGCTTTCTTCAATGATTGGTATTTTTGTGTCTTTTCTACACCAGTGCATATGAACCTGCATTTCAGATTGGTGGCGCAAGCGATAGGTTTGACCATTGAATTTGATGCACACATAGAGCACTTTTTTATGACACCACAGAAATCTTCTCAATTGCTTAGGAGGTACATACAAAAACTATTGCAGATTCAACCAATGTCAAAGTTAAATTGTTAGGAGGTCTTTTTCAGTTCCATCAGAATTTTTATCTGGCATCTTTAGAGGCTCGTACGGTCTACCATAACACTCAAATCCCAACTAAGGAATGGACTTCCACTACTGCTATATGAGAACCCTCTGAATCTGCTACTTCTGTAGTAAGAAGAGATGCTTCCTCCAGAAAAGAGAAGCAACCAACTATTAAATGTAAGATTTCTTGCCAATTTGCGATCAAGAGAAAGGCCAATTCAACTCTTCAAAGAGATCAAAAGAAACTGGTAGTTAGAGAAGCTGATGATAGGATTTCTCTCTCTAACTCTACTTTCGTGGTTTTACAACAAATACTCGATTATCCTCATAGCTTAATTATCCCCTGGTAGAAGTAGTGGTTTCTGTTTGTTTTGGCACATCTCTATAAATGTGAGCATATGTCATGTATGCTGTTAGTAAAATCGGATATATTTTTCCCATTATAAGTAATTACTATTCATTTATGATTTAAATGAATAGAATTCAAACTAACCTGACAAAATAATGCTATTGAAAATATAATACTAAAATAAACTAAAACAGATATTAAAGTAAAAATATTAAAACAAAAAAAATAAGAACACTATAAATTTAACGAGATTCAGTATAAATGTTGCCTAAGTTCTTGGGCGTCATTGATCACTTCTACTATGTACAAATAAATGATCTCCAAAATTATAACTAATTGGATAAAATTGAGCTAATTAATTACCCTTACAAAAGAGAGGAAGATTTACAAATTTTGGGATGTTTACAAATGGTGGAGGAGGGCTTTATTTATAGCTCAAAATACAAATCTCATCTTCATTGCCAACCAATGTGGGACTTTTCCAATTTTCTCACTAAGGAGTTGTACAACAAATCTCCACCTTAACGACTTAGTGATTCTCAAATAATTTTTTCAATCACTAGATCAGCGACGCTAGTCTCAATTCAGATTTGCAGGATGTTAATAAAGTCCAGACAATGTTTGAACTTGATTGATGTTACCACCTTGGTCATCATATTTGCAGGATTCTCTGTAGTACTGATATTCTAAACTAGTACTCCACCTTCTTCAATAATCTCTAGCATGAAATGATAACGAACGTCAATGTGCTTTGTACGTGCTTGGTAGACTTGGTTCTTTGCTAAATGAATAACACTGACTGTCACAAAACACCTTAATATGTTTTTGACCAACTCCCAAGTCTTCAAGCAAACCTCGTAACCAAATAGCTTCCTTCACAACCTCTGTAATTGCCATATACTCTGCCTCTGTAGTAGACAAAGCAACTGTGGACTGTAAGGTAGACTTCCAACTGACTAGAACTCTAGTAAGAGTAAACACATAACTAATAGTTGACTGACACTTATCTAAATCTCCTGCATAGTCAGAATCACAATATCCGACTGCACATTGACTAACGGTATTATCCTGCTGAAATACTAAACCAACATCTACAGTATTTAGAATATACCGTAGAATCCATTTCACAACCAGCCAATGTCTTTTACCAGGATCATGCATATACCTGCTTACAACACTAACCGTATGTGAAATGTCAGGTCTTGTACACACCATTGCATGCATCAAGCTACCAACCGTATTTGCATACTGTACCTATGCCATGTATCATCGTTCTGCATCATTTTTAGGAGATAATTGAGCATTAAGCTTGAAATGAGAAACAAGCAGAATACTTATAGGTTTTGTCTGTTTATTCATACCAAAACGTTATAATATTTTCTTCAAATATTGACTTTGGGTCAAACTAAGCTTTCCCTTCTTTCTCTACTTATCTCCATGACTCTGGGTCAAACTAAAATACATGCCTTTTCTTAGAGTTCAAAAAAAGCATGAAGACTCTTATATCTAGAAAGGATTACTTTTTGCAAGAGAAATCCTAGAAAAAGGCATTTACTGGAAAATTGGAGATGACTCACTGATCAACATATGGAAGGACCCTTGGATCCTAGGACTCCCCTCTTAGAAACTACTACCTAGCATTCTAGAATAAAGGGAAACAGACTTGAACCTACAAGGTATCAATCATTTATCAAACCTTTGCACCCTCACCGGTCTTTGCAATTGTGATACCTTGAAGATTCAAAACAAATTTGGTTTGGATATAGCTCAATTCATCGGTAATCTCAAACCTCATCTTTCAATTCACCAGATAAAATATCTTGGTTTGGCTCTGGCAAAGGTTCTTTCATTGTTAAAGAGGCTTATTGGGTCATTTCTCACTCTAAACTTCATTACAACCCTTCCCCTTATAGACGATGCTTTGGTCTGCCACAATTCATAATAGACGTATACTTTTACTTTGAAAACTACTAACTAACAGTATGAGCGTGAGCATGAGGAAAAAGCTAGCCATATTCAAGCCTTTGGAGGACATCGACTGTTCCCTCTGCCATAATAAGATTGAAGATATAGAGCAACTCTTCATAAGATGGGAAATTCTAAATTCTTGGTGGTTTTAATGGGACTGGAATATATCATGGAAATTCATAGAAAAAACTAATATCTGGACTTACATCAGATTCATACTAGACTCACCTAGCAAATGGCTCCCCTCCAACATTGGCAGGAAATACTTCATTTTTGTAGCTGTAGTAATGCTTGAACAAGTCTGGTGACTCCAAAATGAGCTAATTTTCAAAAATGCAGTAATAAGTTCATCTTTCTTCATCACAAGACTAGCTGATAAAATAAAAGAAATTTCTGTAACAAGGTAAACAGGTTTAGGTTTCTTGGTACAGATCATTATGGAAGAATAACTTTAAGTTGGATGAACATCACTCACACTTTATCAACAGAATTAACCGAAACTTTAGCTTTACACAAAGCTATATAATTTAGCTTTCAATTCTCAACTAAAGTAATCTATATAAAAGGGGTGCCAAATTGATCATTGATGCTTTCATGTTTGGAAATTGGAACCAAGTATCGAGACAAAGCAAAGAGCTGCTCATTGAGACAAATAAACTTTTGGATAGGTTCTCAATGATTTCAATTAGATGGATTTCTAGAGAAATGAACCAGAGATCTCACGACTTTATCCAATGGACAGTTCAGAAGAATTATGAATGTTACATTGACATCAACACCTTACCTCTTTTTGTAACAGAGCTTTCCACTTAAAGCCCGTGACAGAGATTCTCTATCTTGCATCTTAAAAAATAGATTTAGGTGTTGGGTAGTTGATAAGGAATACAACTCCTCATATTATTCAAATTTAGAAGAGCTTACACGTAATCAATTTGTGTGCTAATCCTATTCTCACACGTGTCTCTTGCTTCACGCTGCATAAGGAATCATATTGCCTATTGAAGTATCCAATTTACTTAATTCGGTTAAATACATTATTATTCCATAAATAATTATTAATTTAAGAAATTACCAAAATGTCATTGCTTTTCTACCTGCCTAACTTGCATGCTTTTAAACATTTTTGGTTTTCATTAATAAATTAAAAGATTATTTAATGAAACTAAATAATATATAGATTAATTATATAAGCAAAATAAATTTTGCTAGCAAAATTATCAATATACATATATTATTTACGTTAATTTTGAAATTTATGATACTCCTTAATTTTCAACATACATATATTATAGTCAAATAATGAATTCATAATTAATTATTTATCTATCAAAACATAACATCATTTGATCATTGTTATGAAATGTATTCGGGACAAGATTTGACATTTAATTAATATCTTATTAAAATAACAACTCCTTAAACCACAAAATTACTGTATTAAAAACATGGGACTAAACTCGAACTCTTATACATACAAATGTTATTTACTCAATTCCTTAAAATTGAATAATTTATTGATATAAGTATTACTTGAAATGTCATCCTCCACATTTAGTCTATAATTAGATTTAGATGAGTGTTTTTGTTAGAGTTTACTAATTACTTATTATCATTTAATACCTACTATTCATGTTAAATAACTATCTATGATTATATCACTATATTATGTTTTATTAAACAAACACTCGAACTATTAAACAAAAGAACTACTATCTATTATCTAAAACATATAAAGTGGATTCTAATATTATAAGATAACCTCCCAAGCCATAATAAGCTATAGTATTAGCATTCTCCATTAAGTTAAATGTCATGGAACTACATAAAGGGTTCAATTCTAAATATCATTATTAAGATTATCTCACAAATATCATTGATTGATATGTTGAAACTATTATAGGTTAAATTGATCTTTATAGAATTTCTAATACATCTAATCTAATTTTATATAATCTATCATTGTATATAGTATTAACCCTAGATTATATTTTCCATTCTAAATTATATTTTCCATTCAAAATGAATATGGGTTACACTTGCAATGCAACATGAAGTTCCCAAATTCAATTGTTTGTTACCGGTATTTAGAACTCAATTTTATTGCTATACTTTTATGCGTTGACTTTAAATATAGGTAAATAACAAGGATTTTACATTTTATTTAACTAAATGAACAACGATTCAAATTATTTAATAGATTTTTATATTTTTTAATTTTAGTAAAATAAATACAAATCAAATTTACATTTTTAGCCTCCTATTCTATCAGTATCTCCGTCCCATCATTATTTTTTAAGTGACATGCCCCAAAAATTACATGGTACAAATTTATAAATTTGATTGTACTCATTTAATAAAATAAATATTCACTTAAGCACTTGTACCATTATAATATTGTCCAACGTTATTGGTTATGTAGTGTGAGTTATAGGCGCCTCGTGGTGCTCAACACATGATTTCATATACGCTTTTTCCTCTCTTTAAAATAAGGTGCCCATATAGATTTGATTACCTAGTTAGCAATACTGCTATTGCGTATCTAGTAACTGCACCAGGAGGTGGTGACTTAAATAATGTCACAAGATTTATACATGCTAACCGACAATAACTCTAAATTACATGAAAAATATAATTGAGATTTTGTATAGCTATTATCTATGACTTTGGGTAAACACTTTCCTCTTTGAATCTACATTTTATATGTGGTAAGTTTGTGCACATTTACTCTGGTAAAATATGAGCTAAGTGATGGTTGGCCTTATTAGCATATAAATGTAAGATATACACAATGTTCCGAATTGCTTACAACCATCCACTAAATTCTAGGTCATCCGCCAACATGTGCAAGACTTTTCAAAGTATTTTACTTAAGTTTAATGATGATTAAATGGATCGACTAGTTAAACCCATTTGTCAAATGAGTTGCTTTTTGGTTGGTACTGGATGGTCGTACCTTAAACAGCCCAAATTAACATTCTATTATTTGATCTATTTAGTAGCAAATAGAAAATAAATATAACGTAACGATTATAGATTTAGAGTGAATAAATAATCTTATCAATCAATCCAAATAAGAAAATCCTGTATGATCTTTATTATTTTATATGTTATTATGAGATCAAATTAAGATTTAGGAATATACAATTTGTTTAGAATTATGGTGAGGGACAAGTTATTGTGCCCAATATTTATATTGATGGCCCATTGTCTTCTAAACAAGCGACAAAAGATTATTGACAAGGAAAAATACATTGAAGCTATGACCTTAGAGATGAAATCTATGTATTCCAACTTAGTCTAGGATGTAGAGAATCTCGATGAGGTACAACCAATTGCATGTAAATGACTTTATAAGAGAAAAAAAAAGGAATGGATATGAAAGCGAAGACTTTCAAAGCACGATCAATGGCATATGATTTTAGCTAAAAGAAAGGAGTTGACTATGAATAGACTTTATTGTCGGCAGTAATGTTAAAATTCATTTGAATTTCCATTACGACATCTTTCAATTATGAGATTTGATAAATTGTTGTCAAAACAACCTTTTTGAATAAGTGTCTTGAAGATAATATATGCATGGTCTGATTAGAAGTGTGTTAAAAGGCCAATACAATTCTTTTTACAAACTTAAGTGTGATGCATCTATGGTTTTATGAAATCATAAACTCTTTTGGCTTCGATCAAAATGCTAGCTTTACCTTTACTAACTCATCAAAGATGACAAAGTGATATTCTTAGTGCTTTACATTGATGGCATTCTAGTTAATGGGAATAATGTAGGACTATAGTCACACGTAAAGTAGGGGCTCATTAAGGAGTTCCAAATGAAGGATTTCGGAAAAGTAAGTCATGTTTTGGGTATCCGTATCATTCGTGATCGTAAGAACGAGCTCATAGTTTCGTCTCAAGCATAGTATATAGACATGGTATTGTTGAGGTTTACAATGCAAAAAATTCAAAGAAAGGAAACGTGCCTTGTTGACATGGAAATACCCTTTCTAAGGATTAGTGTCTTAAGACACTTAAAGGGGAAAAAGAAATGAGAAGGGTGCTATATTCATTACTAGCTGGTAGTTTGTTATACGCCATATTTATTAGGCCTGACATTTATTATATGATTGGCATAGTTAGTTGATACAATCAAATTTAGGATTATATTATTGGAATATGGTCCAATGCATACTTGAGTATATTCAGAGAACGAGGGTTTGTTTGCTAATGTATTTTGGTTATGACTTGATCCTCACATGAAATACATACTCTTGACTTTCAAGCAGATGGGGATTCTTGAAAATCTACATCTAGGTCAGTGTATACTCTTGGTAGTTGAACCATCATATAGAAAAGTGTAAAGCAAGGCTACATAGCCAATTCTACCATAGAAGCCAAATATGTGTGTGCTTGTGAAGTAGCAAAGGAAGGTGTTTGGCATTGTAAGCTCTTAGGTCGAATTTCTCATATTGGATTTTTCGGATTGGATAAAGTCATATTGAAGTTCAACTTATATATAAAATATTATTATATATAATAAAACAACATATAAGAATATTTTAATTTTAAAGTTGTATCTTAAGAAAAAGCTAGTATTTATAGTCAACTAAAATAATCACAAGAATAAGAGGTATGTTTGTACCTTATTAATTTATTATATATATTTAAAATTTATATTTTTTTGTAATACTTTAGTAATTTAATGTTATTGTGGTTTATAATATTTAAATATAATATATTACAAAATCGTATATGTATTTGTTTATAAATATAGCTTCAGTGTGGCAGTTCGACAATCTAATTGCTTTTCCATTATGACAAAGTTATGGTTGATCTTGACTCTAGACAATGATATCTATGATAGGTTGAATATCATTTCCAACAGGTGTAGTTTGTCTGATATCATCAGAATGCAATTCCTCTAGCAAAACGTTGCTACGATGCTTGGAGTTATTCGTATAATCACTCTTAAGAAATATAGTCTTTGTAAACATATATAACTTATTGTCTTCGTGACTATAGAATAAAACTCGTCTTGTTTCCTTTGAGTATCATACAAATATGCATACTTTGAATTATGATTCAAACTTCTCAATTTTTCCTTTGAGCACATACGTTGGATATCTCCAAATGTAAAGGTGTCGTAAACTAGCTTTATGATTGCTCCAAAATTTTATGGGTGTCTTAGGTACTAACTTAGATGGAACCAAATATGGAAATATGTTTTTAGGGCATATTTCGAGAATGTTGTGTGTCATGAGGCATACCTCATCATGGATTTTACCATATCATGCTTAGGAGTTCTAGGTGCTTTGATTTGTTATACAATATCATGCTTAATAAGTTATTCCTTTAATTCAATGTTTAGATACTCTCCACTTGGATTAGATCAAAGTGTTTTTCAAGACTTACCTAATTGACTTTCAATTTTTACACAAAATTCCTTGAACTTTCCAATAGTTCTAGATCTTTTATGCATTAGGTATATGTAATCATGTCTTAAGTAGTTATTTATAAAGAGGAGAAAACACTCAAAACCACCTATGGCTTGTACACTCATTGGTCTATACACATCTAAGTGAATGAGCTTTGGAGGTGTTAT
The DNA here is from genome assembly GCA_033030585.1 of Hippophae rhamnoides. Lineage (NCBI taxonomy): Eukaryota > Viridiplantae > Streptophyta > Magnoliopsida > Rosales > Elaeagnaceae > Hippophae > Hippophae rhamnoides. The sequence goes on along the minus strand of CM065436.1, from coordinate 42,078,011 downwards.
GACATAGTTCCCCTTTGTGATGAAGTGCCTTTTAGTCATTTTTCTTTCTAGACATGATTTGTAGATTGAAAGTGTGCCAAAATTTTGCTTTCTTAAAGGACTATATTTTACCTGTTTATGTGTTCAAGGCCTATGTGACCTAACTGTAGATGCCAAAGATATGTATCATCTTTAGGAGAAATCTTTCACTTTTTAGGTTTTTGTTGTTAAACCAGTGAGTTTGAGTAATCCACGTTCTAATATTGTAGTACAAATACTTAAATCATTATTTAAAATAGAAATGCTACTTTCATTAAAGGAAACTTTGTAAAACTATTCATGCAATTTATCAATGAAAATTAAGTTTCTAGTAATCCCAAAAATAAAATAAACATCAAGTACAACTAAATATCTATTTTTGCTAAAATGAAGTCTAACTTCTCCCACAGTTTTGGCTGAAACAACGTCTTGGTTGCACAATCCTATGGAGAAGTTTTGGTCCCATAGTTTGATTGGAAAACTCATTAACTATATGGAAGAAAAAACATCGATAGTCACTCTTCAAAAACAATCTATGGATATGAATCAAGTTTAGTCAAACAAGCTTCAATGACAAGTAAACCATATTTAACTTTTCTCCTCTTGATGTTGACCTTGTATAGGTAGTAAGGGAACCCATTTTCTAATGATTAGGTTCCCTGCATATTTAGCTAACTTATAGTCTTGACAATGTTATCAATTTCAGATACCTTTCTTTTGTTAAGCATGGATGGTTGAGTTGTGTTAACAACTACTTATGCATAATCAAAATTCAACATATCTAGAGGGTAGATAGTTCAATCAATAGATGGGTCAACCTTGCATTCAACTTATTCAAAACATAACTACATTTATAAATATTTCTATACGTAGTAACAATTACATGAAGTTTAATTATTCTTCTAAATTAGATAGGTAATCAAGACCTGGATGAAGGATGGAGACACCAACCAATGAAATATTTTTGTGAGCTTTATATCAATTCAGCCAAGCTAGTTTCATAAACGTGAATTAAGCAACATACATAATGAAACTATAAAACAACATGCTTAATTTAATACATAATTAAAACACTCAGCACATAAATAAACCAAAATCTACAACAAGTACAATAGTGACGGTGTGCATCACTGGCTCCTATCCAAACTAGTAATAAACATATGTATGGCAAACAATTAACAACATGTGAGACAAGAATGCATATTAAACAAAAAAAGATTTTAAATCACCTCAAGACTTCGTATGTGGGAACATATTCGGTAAATGGTAATTTTACTTTCACAACATGAGATCAATTTAAACATAGCAAAAGAAATAAAGAGTCTGACACCTAGGACACAATCAAGGTAAGTGGATACAACCTCTTTAGAGGCTCACATACATATAATAAGACATAAGTAAAATAAATTAATCAAGAAGTGGGCAGATTAATTTTGGTACAACATAAGCAATGATTAGAAAGCTATAGGCACACTACATAGAAAAGAAAGAAAGCATGCGACAACATATAACGAATAAGCTTTTTAATTAGAGTATACTTCTAGTATGTTAGAACTATATGATAGAAACTCAGATTATACTAAAATACATATTGATCATGCATAACAACCTTGGAAGAGTCCAAGACCCGATATGCATTCAAGCTAAGGAGATATTTACTCCTTAAGGATTCAACACAAACATACAAATCATAGGGACAAAAACATATGATAGATAAATACAGTTGTAGTACAAATAATCTAAGATAAGCAGTATAATAAGGCAGCAGATATAGAATTCAGTAAATGGAAAGTAGGTGATAAATATCAAAAGCCTTCTAATTAGAGTTTAAACTCCAATATGTAGGAACATACACCATTTAAACTCTAATTTTATTTGCCACATATTTAGACATACATAACACCATATATAATGAGGTAAACTCATATAGAAACCTTATCTATGTGGTAACATCCCCAAGTTTCATATGAAAACCACTCAGAAGTAAACAAATCCACTATAAAATAAAACATTTACAACCTTAAGAGAAATAAAATCCCCATTACCTCTATCAGTTGAGACATTATCCAAATTGCCTATTGTTGCCTTCGCTTGTTGCCTCTACAACAACCTTTGACATACGAATTTGACTCACCTCCAAAGCCAACACCACCTAAAGTGGTGTGATCAATAATTGAAGATCAGTAATATATAAAGTGAATAAACAAAAGGTTGTACGAGGGTAACTACCAACTAATATATGGCTCTACAAATAAAAATCCATTCGCTAACACTACCTTGAGTATTAACCACTCATAAGAATGGTTTAGCTCACACACTCATGAATCACTAATATCGAACAATACACAAGGTATTAGTGATCCAAATATAGGAAGATGATATCAATTCGACAATACTATGCTATAATTTTTCTAAATACCAAATCAGAAGAAATATGGGGTATTATAGAACTCAGATTTGCCACCTCACCAACTGCCTCACCAACCATGTCGCCAAGGGTTGTGACGAAGGTGGCAGAAAGCTTGGTGGTGAGCTTGGTGGAAAGGTGCTAAAAATTCACATTTTTTTGTTCCAAAAATTGTCGATTACTTTCCATAAATATCTATACATGCTCGCTCGTCAAAAATCAACACTCCACTTAGCATGCACACTATGAAAACCAACCCCGTGGTATATGTAAACATGCTTGCATACAAAGTGTAGCTAACTATATGTGTGTGTATTATTGATATGTAGTAACCAACTTTACACAAAAGAAGACATATATACTAAGTAAAATAAATAGATACATTATTTGTACATAGGAAGTCAGCACACGGACATGAGTATAATGGGATATACATTCTCCCTCTATGGTTATCCATGTCAAAACATTGCAGAATTACATACAGATGCATATTTATCACGAGATAATCATGAAGATAACCTAAATATGTTTGTTCCCAAGAAAAAATCATCGACGCACACCCAAATCCAAAAAACACACCTAAACCAAGTGCATCCATCTTGTGCCCTTCAACCAACTATATCAACTTATCCAACCTCTATAGCTTCTGAAACACAAGGATCTTAGCCCCATTGCACACAACACACTTGAAGCAATCCACACCTATAACTTGCACTCACAAAACAAACAAATAACCATGACTATACACTACTACAATAAAGAGCTTTTAAGTCGGTTCACCGAGGTGATTTTAATTTTTAAGTTGGTTCATTGTGTTAATCAACTTTAAATTAATAAAATCCATTCTTAATATCTACTTGTACATACCAAAACTTTATCCCATATAAGCTTATATGATTTTTTAAGGACATTCCCATACTCTTATTCCACAGTTTTTATGTCCTATCAAAGTTTAAAATAGTTAGTTCTTTATTTAATATTACAAAGAACAATAGAAGAAAAATAGTTAGTTATAACTCTTACATTTCAACAATTTTTTTGTGTTTTTATTCAATTTTCTGGAAGCCGATACACAATACCAAATATGATTACCATATAGATTAATGATTACAAACATCCAATGATCTTGACCTTGTTCAAACATTAGTGACCAAGGGATTATCAACTTTTGATTTCTCTGAAGTGTTAATACCCTATCACATTATTGTTTCGCTCTTATGCTAACATCATGCTCTTGATATTGATTCACATATGATGAATCATAAAACATTGCTAAATGTGACAAGTGATTAGCTTCAAGTTGATAATAACATGCCCTATATGAAATATATATATATATATATATATAATTAGATAATATAAAATAATTATATGCTCTACATAAATAAAAGTTATTTATTGATTGATGACTCCTTTTGTCCACACTTGAATTATACTTAAGTCAATCATTTGAAATTCAAATAATTACAATATGCACTTGATCGATATATGAGATTTTCCTATGTCTACTCCAAATATTTCTTTAGGAAGTGGCACAGTTCATCAATCATTGACACTATTTTTGCTCACAACAATAGTCATAAAAAAACCAAGATTTTTAGTGAAGTTTATAGCATACTTATAATTATACTTTTTTCATGGCTTCTTCTTGGATGACTTGGCACATGATGATTTCCAATTAGATATATATTTTCCACGAGATACTTCCTTTACATCTCTTAAATTTGTAGCACTTACCAATATTGGTATAATAGAATGAACAAGAGCTATTATATTATTAACAATGAAAGAATAATAATAAAATACAAGGAGTACATTTTTTATCTTAATTAAAAATAAATAGTACCATATTAAAATTTAACACAACTTGATTTGATGGCTAAGCCACATATTGTCCAACAGCTTCTTGGATTGTGGTAGCATCATAAGGTATTGGTACTAGACAATGTTGGAGTAATGATTGATCAATTACTATTCACCAATGCTTTGGCAAATATTGATTATGAATCTTTTGATCATTACTCAGTTGTTATAGCGTTCCAATAGCAACATAGTCCGTAAATGATGGATCTTTCAATAGAAATTTTGTATTCTGTAAAATATTTAGGTGTTATATACAATAAATAAAATATATAATAAAAATAATATACCATCTACATAAGCTTTAAATCTTACCATGAATGATTCATCAAATGGAAGAGGACTTCCATGTAGTGTAGCTATTGGAAGAAAATTCTCATCAAAATAATCTTTTGATTGATGGTAAGAATGCACAAATTGCATTGGTGAAATTGAACTACCATGTGATTGCATGGGAATTCTTGGCATATATATGGGCCCAATAGGATGACTATATTCCATAGAGGACATTGGTTGGCCATGATATTGCATAGGTGGCATGCATGGCTAATAGGGCATGCCTTAATTATAATATGGTGGCATAATTGGCCTCTTTTGTGATTCCCTATCATGGTAACTTTGAAGTTGCTTTATACTTGCAAGCTCATTTAACATAGTAGCCTTGAAAGAGTTCAATTTTTCTTCAACTTTTTTCAACTTATCTTTACGTTATCTCAGGCCTTTGTTTTGGAATATTGAAAAACTCCATGTAGCCATCATATTGGCTTCCTCTCCTAACACGACCACGATAATTTCGTCTAAATGCATAATATATGACATCTTTTCCTAGTTTCTTAATTAATTCACCCCTATTTATTTGTTCTCGAACCATTCTCTACAAATAATAAAACAATAAATAACTTTGTATCAAGTTAAATTACTAATCAACTTATTAAGTTGTTATTCTCCTTATTTATTCATTGGTTTTGACTTCTTAATTTTGGAGGTCTTTGTTTCTATATACAATTTAACTCGGGTAAATGGTGTTCCCAATTCAGCTTTCTACGTACATAAATTTATTAACTTAAGATAGAGGAAAATAAATATAAAAATAGTTATATATTAACAACTTAATATTACCATTTTTGTCTAACTTTAGGATTTGATGACCTCCTAGTACGGTTAGGAAGAATATTATGCATTTTTATATTTTGGTGTTCTTCTCTAATGATTTGAAATTCATCCAGGCGTCTATAATTATGAAGTCTTTCCATACTTGCGGTTCTATCCACGGGTGGTCTTCAGGGATTTTATACAGTTCTTCTTCATTAAGTGTTTCTAAGTATGAAAACACATAATTTCTAGCCAATTTAGAGATTTTGTATTTCTTCCATGCCTTATTTGCAATTTTGTATTACTTATTAACCCAATTATCGTGGACTTTAAAAATATTCTGTAAAATACACATTTGATATAAAATATAATACAAAAAGTATATAATATGTAATTATTTATAAAACAAAACAAAAGAGACTTACATAAATGGTTTTCCATATCTTGTACTTTTCATATTCTTCAACTTTGCTCCAATTATTTATATTGATTAGTATACTTGACTTGATAAGTATATCGATAGAAGATTTCAAATGTTGGCCATTTTCTCCCATTGGATTACCAATTGCATCAAATTCAATAAGTATTCTATCATCTGGATTAAGTGGAGCATCAAGTATATTACCCAACTCCTTCTTTTAAAATTCCTCAATGGATCATTTAGATCGATAATCACTGGCACCCTAGGATCCATGAAATATCTGCAAATAATGACGAAATAAAAATTAATTATTAATTTCAACTCCAAACATATAAACAAGAGTTATTAAAATAATATAGAATATACATTATGTTTAATTAGGTTTTCGATCATATATATATATTCCTTCATAATCAATTCGAATCTATGACGATGAATCATCTTCATCAACTAGATCATCACATACATTAGGCAATTTGTTTAAAAAATGACTAATATTTGATAACATATCAAGCATGTCATCATCTTTTAAAGCATCACAATAGTAAAAAACCTTTTGTGGAGGCATTAACACAATATACCATCATTTGTCAATTTGATCACTTATGTAAAATACTTGTTTTGGATGAAGTATGATGAGTGCTCAAAAAGCACTAAAATAACCATGATTTTATGCACTTTAATTGATTAAAAATATATATATTTATATGTTTTATCATATATTTATATAAATTTGTCTTTTTCGGAATCACGGGTATTTTTATTGTTTTTCAGGAATTTTGGCCTAAAAACGCAATGTAAAGACTCAAAGAAGAATACTTGAAGCAATACATCACAAATAAATTGATAAATAAGTGGAAAAAGGTCAACAAACATGGAAAAATTGGACAAAATGGGTCGAAAAGGTCAAAAATGTCAAAGGAGAAAAAACGCGCGCGCGACCATTGGCAGCGCCCGGCCGCGCCTACATTACCCAAATCGCGCGCAGCCAGCATTTCCTGCTGGCTTCCTGCCGCTGCAGCGCACTATGATGTCACGCTGAGTTGCTAGAATATAGCGCTGGCCCGGCGCGCGGCTCAGCCGGAATGACCAACGCGTTTTTGACCCATTTTTCACGTGCAGTGCCCCGTGACGTCATCTTGGCGTCATTGATGACCTCGGCGGGTCCAAAACCACGTTTTTTATTTTTTTAATATTTTTTTTAACATTTTTTAATCAATTTTTCTCTCCATCCTCACCTATAAATACCCCCCTTCCATTCTCTTCAAAACACACCTTCAACACCTCAAAACCTCACTTCTCTCTTCTTTCTTTCTCTCATTTCTTAGTTTTTGAGTTTTCTTTAGTTTCTTTCTTAGCTTCTAAGCTTTTCTTAGTTTTTCTCTTAGTTTTTAGTTCAATTGTCTTAGGTTTAGAGTTCTTTCTTTTTTGAGTGCAACTTCTAATGTTTTTGTAATAATTTAGATTTTTCATTCAATAAATGGAAGTGCAAATTCCGCTTGGAGGTTTTTCTAGCAACGGGAATAAGCGTCGAAGTTACTGTAAGGATTTTATTTTCTTCTGATTATTTTTATGCTTTATTCTTACATGTTATATTTAATTTATTCGTGATTAAATTTAAGCTGTGCTAGCTGTTTATAATCATGATATAATAATAACGTTGTTATGCTTGTAAATATTAAATAGGTGAAAATTTCTAAAATGAATTGATTTTATTTTTATTCAAAGATTTTATATTAAGGATGTTAGAGAGAAATACATTATTTTTCATTACAAACTTAAATCTGAAGATTAGGCTTTAAGGTTTAGTTATGTAGACTAGTTTAGAGTAGTGGTCTTTTATTTGTTGGTACAATCGCCCGGTAGTCAGAGTGAAGCTCTATTTCAAAAAGTTTTTATAAGAATTATTATGTGAAACTGTATTGACTTCATGTTTTCAATAGTGCTTTTAAAACTTGATAGTTAGTACTTTCGGATAACTAAATTCTTGGGTTTAATTTGGACACCTTGGATAAAGTTTAAACATGTAATCCCCACCAAAGGTGGCATTTAAATAGTTCATTTTCAATCTCTTAGAAAAAGTAATTAATTTAATTAACCAAATTAGTTATCAACCCCACCTTCTTGTAGGTGTTAATTGATTTGTTTAGTTAACAAAGAGTATCTAACCCCACCAAAGGTGGTATTCATACAAAAAAGAGAGAATCAATAAAATATCAATTTATATCTTTAATAACCTACTTAATATGAGCAAGCATAATTAACTTAGTTATTATATCCATAAATACTCCACTAATATAAATGATAAAATTTGCATGAATATTTATTGAATCTGTATTTATATTTATTTATTCAATTTGTATCTATGTTTATTCTTTTTAGATTATATTTAATTAATCTGTATATATGTTTATTTTATGTTATTAGATTAGGAACACAAAAACCAAAACTATCGTGACAGGATGTTTAGGATTTAATTTCGTTTTTAAAAGTTTGAATAATAAATTAAAAACCACATACATTCCTTCCTTAGATCGACCTTGGGAGTATACTTATCATTTTCTACGAAATGATTCGTGCACTTGCGAGAGTTTTACAAATATTAAAACCAAAGTATTTGCGAGAATCGGCGATGCCGGTTTTCGTTCATCAAAGTACTAACATGAAAGAATCATTAATGTGGCCTATTTTGGATAAGTTTACAAGGGTAAATCCAAAATCATTTATTTTATATCTAGCATTTATAGTGTCTTCGACCCAATCACACAAGAATATTGTTTCATGAAAGACCTTATAATCGAGTTCCCAAATTTCTTAAATTATACCATAATACTTTCTATCATAAAGTACAGGATTGCCATCTTTGGAACTTGCAAATTGCCAAAGTTTGTGCAACTATCTTTACCCTATTATTCTGGTTTATTCAGACTTTGTCCCTTGCTTGTGTTGTAAACCTAGAACCATTAATTGTGAAACTAGAATATGATTTGACATCAAATTTTGGACCATATGCAATCCATTCCAAAGTTTCTGTTATTTTATGATTGGGTTTGTTGAGTTCAACTCGAATCTATGCATATGAAAACATGAAATGTGTTTAAAAAAAGTTGTAAACATTATATAGAATATAATCTTATGAATTATTGTATGTGACAATTACATGATTGCGAAACCAATTAATAAGCTCTTGTTTATGCTCATTATACGACCATTTTTTTATAACGAGGATCGGTCTTTAGGAAGTTCAAATGCATTCTGTGATATTGTGAAAGATATATCAATTATGTGTCATTAATAGTTAAATAAATAAGAATTTTATTTTATATGAAAACGATGAGCTAAACATGCATTGTCATTACTTACTCTATGTATGGTTGTGCCTCATTGTTATTTACCACAATGATTCAATGTGTTTTTTCCCATTGAGTGTGATCAATGAATAATTTCTTATTTCCACCAAGTATAGGGTTATCTACTTGGATCATGTCATGTTCTAAGAACAACTTGTGTGCAGGATGCCCAATTTTAGTGCAACCACTAAAGTATTCAGTATAAGCATAAATCTTATGATATTCTATCATTGCGTATTTCTTTTCATCTTTCCATGTCGTTTGAATGTCATACCATTCAATCACCTTAATATCTCAACCCTTCGCAAAGGTCTTGATGCAGGATCATGATCTTATTCATTATCGAAAGGTTTCTTTTTGTATCTAAACTTGTGTCAAGATGGAAAAAATCTTCTATGTCTTCTATAATACATCTTTCGTCTATGAATAAGATAAATTGTTGAAGTATCATTGCTACAAATAGGGCATCCCATATAACCTTTTTATTGCATGTCCTGATAAGTTTTCATAGGCAGGAAAATTTAAAAGGACCACTCTCAAGTTAAAGTATTCTTCTTTACGTGCCTCATAAACATTTACACCATCAATCCACAATATCTTTAAGTCATCTATTAGAGGCTACAAATACACATCAATATCAACTTTGGGTTGTTTCGGTCTTGAGATCAATAATTTTAGCATCATGAATTTTATTTTCATACACAACCAAAGATGAAGGTTATATGTTACTATAATTACTGACCAATAGCTATATCTGTTACTAAGGAAACTGTGTGGATTAATTCTATTAGCAACATTGACAAGATGAAGATTACGTGGATCAGATGTAAATTGAAGTGATAAATTATTTACTACTTTCCAATTTGAAGAAACAAAAGGATGACATAGCATCCCATCATCAGATAGATTTTTTGAATGTCACATCAACATCCTTGATGTCTCTTTACTTTTGAACAACCTTTGAAAGCTAGAAAATCAAAGGAAAGTACGAAAGCACGCCTTTCTTAGGTGTTCTTTCATTTGTAGCATACTTCCATCTCGATTGTTTACACATTGAACAATCATCTAATGTCTCATATTCTTTCCTATAAAGAATACAATCATTGATATTCCATGCCAAATTGACTAAGAGATTTTTTCACTTCATACATTGAATATGGTAGCTCATTACTTTCATGAAACATATTCGTTAGTACATTTAGTGATTCTGTGAATCCCTTGTCAAAAAAACCATTTTCTCCCTTCATATTGTACAAATGAACCAAACCCAACATTTTAGTGTATATCTTACATTCTGGATACAACAAATTTTTAGTATCTTCTAAAAGCTTTTAAAAGGTTTTGGGATCATCATTATATAGTTCATCTTCTATAGCATGAAACTTAATTTCTATGTGTACATTATGTCTAGAGGGCCTATTTTGATAAGATGTATATAATCTATTCATATCCTTATTTATCTCTTCTCTATGAGTATAATCAATATTTTTTCCATGACAATACCAACAGTTATAACTTAGAATAATAGCACTACGGATAAGGTGATACTTAATTTTATCAACATCATGAAATTTCTCATTTTTACATTTAACATGGGCATCGAATCATATTAATTTCATTATTACTAGTTCTGTGGGCGAATTGCAAGAAAGTTTCAACTCTAGAACTATAATCCTGCTCAACTCTACACTTTGACATTCAAGATTTTTTCATTTTCTTTTAATGACATTAAACATATTAAATACGTACCCAATAAAATATAAATGTATTAATCATCAATATATTTCAAAATTTATAATATATGAAATTTATAATTAAATTATTAGAGTATCAATCAAAATATCATATAAAAATACATAAAATTCAAACAATTAAAAAATTCATTATAACATTAATTAATAATATATAATATTATTTAATACATATAATAATAAGTTTAAAAAAATTAAATTCAAAATAAATTAATATATATATAAAACATGAAATACATGAAATGTATATATTAAAATAAATAAATAAATAAATAAAAATATCTTGTCTTCCTCTAAGCTTGAGTAAAAATAAACAACCTACATAAAATAAAAATATATACAAATAATTAATAACACATAATATATATAAAAATAAAAATAAATAATTTTACAAAAATTAAATAAAAACATAAAACATTTATAATAAGTGTAAAATAATTCATAAAAATACTTACAAGAATAAAACAATTGAGAAAAAGAAGAAAAATTGATAAGAAAAAATTAAGTTTTATGCTAAAAAAATGGTGAATTTAGATAAAGAAAGAAGAGAGGAACAAAACTCAACTAACAGTACCCCAAAATGGTGGTTGAAAATGGACAAAAAAACTTGAAGGTAATGTACGAATGTGAGAGAAAATTAGGAGACAGGTAAAAACTGTCATAATGAGGGGAGAGAAAGAAAAAATGGAAAAAAAGACAAATAATGTCGATTCTACTATTAACCGACGCAACACGTGGCTTTGCATTAGTTGATACAAAGTGCAAATACTATATAAATATTTGCAACATTGAAACTGTTTGTAATTAACCTTACATAAAGGATGGTATAAAACTCATTAAATTAATAAAAAAATATTATATTTTACATATGAAAATACCATCACGAAAGTAACACGACGTACAAATTATAATATCCATATGTAAATGTTATGGTGTTACTCTTTTGATTTAATCATACTAAATCAATTCTATTGGTTAAAAAATACATTTTTCAAAAAATGATTTTACTGAAATTCCAATTAAAACTTTTACAAAATTAAATAAATAATCGGGTAGACACAATAGTTCTATAAGTCATGACATATGCAAGTCAATTTTACAATTACAATATTAACAATTCATACGTGACTTAGAAACATTCAAGATATGCTATATAGAACAAAATTAGGATTAAAGTAAAAAAAATAAAATTGCAACAATTACAATTTATTTTTAATTGGGACAAGCCCCAATTCTTTAAAATTTAGATTTAGGCCTGGCTCAATTTTCGGGATCGAACAAAAATATCTTTTCATTCCTAAGATTAAAAATTACGAAATCAAATTTGCAATTTATAGGTCAAAACTTTTGGTCGGGTGATGCATCCTATGCAAAGCTACCCAAACTAGGGAAAAAAAAGAAAGATGGATAGAAACTGTAGCTGTGGTAGACAGCGATTGTGGTAGTGGCCTACTGGTGTTGCATGTGTAGGTTGTGCCTTGTCTATTGCGCACACTTGTGCTGATGTTGGTACGTGTGATACTAACTGGTGTTGCAGGCTGCTTGTATGGCACTTGGAAGGGGTTGTTCAATACAACGTAGTCCAATTTTTAATACTAATTGATCAAGTCAATTAAAATTTTTGATACAAAAATTAAACAAAAAATATCATATTTTTATGAAAATAAAAAGTTATTTTTTTCAAAATTCTTGTAATCTTAGAAAAGGTGTACAAAAATTCTAACCAATGAATCCTAAAAATCCATAAATTAACGACACATATAATCACATTCAAATAATTTAAATGCGATCATAAAATTAAATTACATGTCATGCAATTTGTATCTACCCTTGGACATGCAATCAGATACATATGGACTCAATTAGGGTTGTCAATTTTTCTAAATGGGGAAAATCCTTATGAGAATTATCGAGTTAGAGGTAAGGATGAGGATACCAAAATGAGAAATGTGGAACAAGGAACTAGGATCCGTATTTTATAATATAAGGTGGGATAAGGATAAATATTGTATTCCTCGACCATTTCTCGAAATTATTTTTCCTATCTTAATAAATATAATTAAAAATATAACTTTTTTAAATTTTTTTTTATAGATTTGATTATATTTAAAGTCAAAATAATCATAAGTAATGCATTATATATTTTATATTTCATTTTTAAGTTATATTTGTACCCTACTAAAGCATCAATAGTTTTTCCTTTATAAAAATTATTGAAATTGTTTATTTAAATTCTAAAAATCTAAAATTTTATAATTTATTATTATTATTTCAAATTAGTTTGTAACAAGATTCTATCAATATTGTTTAATATAAAAAGATTATGTATTTATTGTTACACACACAGACACACACACACACATATATATATATTTCTCTATTTTACATAAATATTATTTATTTTTTATTCATTATTGTAAGTCCTGGTTTATTTTGTGTCCATGTGTTGGCTCCTCACATGCAAAACATAAAGTCTATTTATTTTACTCATTGTTTTTTTCTTCCTCTATGTAAAGTTGGTTACTACATATCAATAATGCACATATGCACATAGCTAGGAATATTGTGATTAAAGGCATATATTTCACACACCACGTGGTTGGTTGTTTAAGATGCATGCTAGGCCGTGAGTGGTAGATTTTGACTTTTTTCAAGTGCTGGTATTTATGAAAATTACTCGACAATTTTTTGGATCAAAAAACTAAACTTTTTAGCACCTCGATGAGGTGGTCGGCAAGGACACTCGGTAAGGCTACGATGAGGTGGTTTGGCTATTAGTATTCCTTCTATAAATACCATTCTTTTCTTTGTCTCCTCACCCATTCTTGATGAGCCAAAATTCTACCAAAATTTGCATTGAAAATTACATTTGATTCATAAATTACTTTGGAGTGTTTGCGTTTTTATACTTGACTATTTTGCACTAATATTTTGGTATTCCTTCTATAGCGTTGTGATTAAAATAGATTGTTTAAGTGTTGAGACTTGACTATTTTACTTTTTATGTGAGACATAACATTGTGAGATTAGGTTGGGTTATTGTGGTGAGATATCAAATTGTTAGCTGTGTGTGGTATGTGGATTGACTATTTGTCCCACTTAGATGATTTGTGGTTTGTGATACAAAGTTTTTCCCATGACAATTATTGATTATTCATGATTTAGAGTGGTCCTCAAGGTTGATTGTTCTTTTCTCTTCTAATTACTGATTACAATTTCTAATCACACCCCAATGGGTGGTGTTGGCTTTGAAGGAAAACCGGATTTATATGTTGAACTAGGTTATTACGAAGGCAATTAGCTAGGTAGTAAGAGGTAGTTCGAATATAGATCCTAATTGATAGAGGTATTGGTGATTTTATTTCTATCAAAGTTGCAATTGCTTTATTGCTTAGTGAATCATTTGCTGATGAGTAGTTTCCATAAGCATCCCGGGGATGTTACAACATATATATGTTTCTATATAGGTTTACCTCATTACATCATTTCTTGTACATGTTCTTTTATTCTGTTTGTACAATTTGAGTTTAAATCATATATGTTGATACATACTAGTGTTAAAACTCTAATTAGAATGAATTAATTTTCTTTACTTGCTTTTGCTTCTAAATAATATGTCTCTTATTTAAATTTTTTTGATTGCTTGAGTGTATTGTTTACTATTGTTGTTGTGATCTATTTTTTCTATCTTTCTATTTGTTGTGAGTTAGGGATGAGTCCTTAAGGAGTCTGTATCTCTTTACCCTAGTTATGTACTAGGTTATGGACTCTTTCAATTGGTATCAAAGTTGGTGCACCCATTTAGGGCTTAACTACTTCGATGTTGATTCTTTAACATGCTTATTATCCATATATATTTCTCTCTAATGGACCCAGGAGAATGAGATAATTCCGGTAGGCCTCAACTGGGAAATTGATTAGCAGAATCGGGATTGCCAAAAACTTTGATGCCATCCCCGCAACGGAGTCATCCCCGGCAACGGCGCCAAAAACTTGATGAACGAAAACCGGCATCGCCGATTCTGCCAATACTTTGGTTTTATATTTATAAAACTCTCGCAAGTGCACGAATCATTTCGTAGAAAATGATAAGTATACTCCCAAGGTCGATCTAAGGAAGGAATGTATGTGGATTTTAATTTATTATTCAAACTTTTAAAAACGAAATTAAATCCTAAACATCCTGTCACGATATTTTGGGTTTTGTGTTTTTAATCTACTAACATAAAAATAAACATAGATTCAATAAACATTCATGCAAATTTTATCTTTTATAAATAGTGGAGTATTTATGGATATAATAACTAAGTTAATTATGCTTGCTCGTATTATTTAGGTTAATAAAGATATGAATTGATATTTATTGATTCTCCCTTTTTTGTATGAATACCACCTTTGGTGGGGTTAGATATTCTTTGTTAACTAAACAAATCAATTAACACCTATGGGTGGGTTTGATAACTAATTTGGTTAATTAAATTAATTCCTTTTTCTAAGAGATTGAAAATGAACCATTTAAATGCCACCTTTGGTGGGGTTGCATGCTTAAACTTTATTCAAGGTGTCCAAATTAAACCTAAGAATTTAGTTATCAGTACTAACTTTCAAGTTTTAAAACCACTACGAAAAACACGTTGTCAATACATTTTCAGATAATAATTCTTATAAAAACTTTTGAAATAGAGCTTCACTCTAACTACGGGCGATTATACCAACAAATAAAAGAGCACTACTCTAAATCGAGTGGGATAACTAAACCTTAAAATCTAATTTTCGATTTAAGTTTGTAATGAAAAATAATATATTTCTCTAACATTCTTAATATAAAAATCTTGAATAAAAATAAAATCAATTCATTTTAGAGATTTTTACCTATTTAATATTTCAAGTAAGCATAACAACGTTATTATTATATCATGTTTACAAGCAGCTAACAGTTAAATTTAATCACGGAATACAAATTAAATATAACATGTAAGAATAAAGCATAAAAATAACCCGCAAAGAAAATAAAATCCTTACAAGATGCCGATGCCATTCCCATTGCTAGAAAACCTCCAAGCGGAATTTGCACTTCCATTTATTGAATCAAAAAGCTAATAAATTACAAAAAAAACATAACTAGTTCTTCCCAAAAAGGGAAGAACTCTAAAACTAAGAGAAACTAGCTAAAACATAAGAAAAACTAGCTAAAACATAAGAAAAACTAAAAAAAACTAAAAACTAAGAAATGGAGAGAAAGAAAGAAGAGAGAAGTGTGTTTTGAGGTGTTTTGAAGGTGTGTTTTGAAGTGAAGGGAAGGGGGGTATTTATAGGTGAGGATGGAGAGAAAAAATGAGTAAAAAAATGTTAAACAAATATTAAAAAATTAAAAAACGTGTAATGGAAATGCTGAGATCATCAATGACGCCGCGATGACGTCATGGTCACAGACGTGAAAAATGGGGTGAAAACGCGTTGGGCGCGCGAGGGGCTGGCCGCTTGTAGCAGCCGCGCGGGCTGCGTACAGGCCGAAGCGGCTCGGCGCGCGTGAACAAGATGGCTTCTGCAAGGTGCGCGCGCATGAAACGGTAACCTCGCGTAGTTTGTGGCGGAGGTCAAAGCGCTGACACGTTTTTCTCCTTTTTGACATTTTTGACCTTTTTGACCCATTTTGTCCTATTTTTCTATATTTGTCGATCTTTACGCATTTATTGATTAATATATTTGTGATGTATTGCTTCCAGTATTCCTCTTTGAGTCTTTAAGTTGCATTTTTAAGCCAAAATACCTAAAAAACAATAAAAATACCCGTGATTCCGAAAAAGACAAATTTATATAAATATATGATAAAACATATAAATATATATATTTTTAATCAATTAATTTGCATAAAATCATGGTTATTTTAGTGCTTTTTTGAGCACTCATCACAACGACCCAACTACCTTGCTAGTCCCTTAGCAAGAGAAGCGATAAAAACTAAAAATTAAACTATCCTAAATCACTTTCGTGGATTGAAACGGTTGCATTTAGCATATGCAACAAGCCTTTAAACCCCTAGGTTGCCCTAGTGGACGAGTTTGAGTCTCGTGAGGGTTTTTAGTAATGATACCCACAAACATTGAACTAAATCTAAAAAAAAATGAAATCAAAAACTAAAATTACAACAAAATCAAAAATTAAATTTTTTTTTAATAAGAGAAAACAACATATCACAAAAATGTCTCATACTTTTTAATCTCCTTTAAGATCATAATTAAAATCTCAAGCATAAGTTATTTTAATCTCTTCAAACAATCATGATTTATTATAATAATTAGTCGAAAATCATTTTCATATTTCATGTCAAAAATGTATCAATTTAATTTCACCCAATTTCAGTGTCATGAATCAGAATTCGCTTCGACTCTATTCCTCACAAGTCAATACTCTCGAAACACTGAATCCTATGGGTTCAAAGACTAATACTAATTTATATGCGAAAGAGTTGATGTATAGAAATGAACTAATATGTTCGCATATGTATAAAGAATAAAGGCTCAAAGTGTTAGTTTAACATTGATCTCATGAAAGGAATCAAATGTATAAATTATAAAGATATCATATATAAAAATTATTTTCATGCATAAATCAAACTCATTAAGAAAGAATTTCAAGATATATACCTTTTACAAATGAAGAGAGTGCAATGACTTTTTAGGGAATTATTTCCTATATCCTTCTTTTGTAATTAGCCTTTACTCACAACTTTGTAGGCAATGTGGGTTATAGTATGTAGATTATAGTATATATTCTTTATCTCTCTATTTTTTTCTGAAGATATTTCTCAATATATGTATTTTAGAGAGTCAACCCATTATGCAGTTGTACATTGTTTTGGATTTTGGTGAGTGGTTAATTTTGTGGCTTTTCTGTTTGATCTTGGTTTAGGTAACCCCATATATGTCTTTTTGTTTTTGTAGTAGTCATGCATAAATGAGATATAAGCATATACTATCAATTTCTACTCAAATCATTTAATCTAAGCAAAAATAATAATCAAAAATATATGATACTCTATTAAGATGAGAAAAAAATTCATACATTCAATGCTAATACCTATAGAGATCAACTAAAAATTTGAATAAATAAGAAATGTGTTTGGAGTAGAAAAAATATATATTTCACTCTGAATAAAAGAAATTAGGCTCAAATTATATCTCACAAAGGTAGTCTCCACTAAAAAAAAATTCATAAACACCGATTTTGGGTTTAATATAATTTCCACATATTATCAAGAAATACTAGTTATGAAAAAAACTAACTAATTATCAAAAATAATTACAAAACATTCCATGATATGTTTTCAAAAATTAATCTAACAGTACAAAAGACTTAACTATTTACTTAAATTTGATTTAAAGAAAAGATAAATTTTTGTGAAAATTCTTTTTTATTCCAAAAATTACTAAATCACACAAAATAGAAATAAAACCAAACACACAAAAAAATGAAAAAGTATATTTTTTTTTATTTTTAAATTTTTTTTTAATTTTTAAATTGTTAAAACTTTTTTTTTAATTAAGCATGGTAACTTTTCACCACCCCCAACCTAGAACTTACATTGCCCTCAATGTAACAACTGTAAATTAAAGATAAAGAGAAAAGAGCATAAAGATTACCTATTTCTTGAGAAAGTGCAAGTAGTAATGGAAAATGCAGGTGCATCCATAATATTCATCATTAAAGTATATACGCATTTGAACGGAACTTCTAACATCTCAACAAATATTTTTATTTTTAACAATTTAAAAATTATTCACATGTAATTAAATGAAATAATTAAGTAAATAAAAGAAATAAAAGAAAATTACCTAAAATGACGGGTGCCTCCCATCCAATCGCTTAGTTTAACGCCTTAGCAAGACGTAACTGGGATTGCATTTTTAAGTAAACTCAATGTCCCTCATCGTTGAGTCAATCAAACCTTCGGGTAAGACAAGGTTGTCTACCTATACTTTTTCGATCATGTCTATTGATTTTCAAATTTATTTTTGTACTTAAAACTAGAGGCATACTTTGAGTTTTAGATAACCCCACATCTAGGTGCAAATCAAATAATTAAGGCATAAAAACACAATTGTACCTAGATTAAACAAAGCAACTAACTCCTTAGATTATAATTAAAACTTTAAAATTTTGGAGATAGTTTCAGAATTTATGTTTTTTTTTGTTTTTTTTAAAGATAAAATAACATAATCATTATTAACCAAGAGTGCTTTCGTGAAAGAATGGTGCAAAGGCTCCTTAAAAACCATCCTCTAGAGCGAATAACGCTCCCGGAAAGACTAATTACAAAGGCTTCAAGAACTAGTCTCCAGTATTTAACTCCTCAGATCTTTACTTTTCATGTTATTAAGTTAAGTTAAATAAAAATTTAAGTTAATTAAGTTAATGAAAATCTAAGTTAATTATAAAGCTAAGTTAATTAAGTTAATTGAAGTAAAAAAAACTAAGTTAATTAAGTTAAGTTAAAAAAATCTAAGTTAATTAAGTTAGTAAAAAATATTAATTAAGCTAAGTTAAGTAAAAAATCTAAGTTAATTAAGTAAAAAAAGTTAATTAAGTTAATGAAAATCTAAGTTAATTAAGTTAAGTGAAAACAAAGTTAGTTAAGTTAAGTGAAGTAAAAACAAATCTAAGTTAATTAAGTTAAGTGAAAAAAAAATTAATTAAGTTAAGTGAAGTAATAAATCTAAGTTAATTAAGTTAAGTGAAGTAAAAAAAAAGTTAATTAAGTTAATAAAAATTTAAGTAAAAACCTAAGTTAATGTTAAAAACAATCTAAGTTAATTAAGCTAAAGAAAGAAAAATAAAAAATAATAAAATTAAATTAAATTAAAAAAAGTAAGAGAAAATAAAAAAAAATTATATTTTAAAATAATTAAAAAATTTAGTAAAAATTAAACTCAAAAAATTAAAATTTTGGTTTTTTTTTATTTTATTTTATTTTTTTATTTTATTTTTTTATTTCATTTTTTATTTTTTTATTTTATTTTTTTATTTTTATTTTTTTATTTTTTTATTTTTTTATTTTTTTTTATTTTTTTATTTTTTTATTATTTTTTTTTTTTTATTTATTTTATTTTTTATTTTTTATTTATTTATTTATTTATTTGTTTTATTTTTTAACTTAAAATTTTTGAAATGTTTTTTTTTATTTTTTTTCACTATTTATGAACGGTAAAACTCTTTTTTTTAATTCAAATTTTAAATTTCTAAATTATTTTATTATTCACGCTACAAAATTTTTTATTTTTACTATTCATTTACGGTAAAAACTTTTTACTTCAAATTTCAAATTTCTAAATTATTGTAGCTACAATTTTTTTATTATTATTTTTTTAAAATTTTTAATTTTTTTAATTTTTTTAATTTTTTAATTTGTTTTTAATTTGTTTTTAATTTTTTTTAGTTTTTTATTTATTTTTAATTTTTTTTATTTCTTAGGAAATTTGAAATTTGATTAAACGTTTTATTTATTTTTTTTATTTTTTTACAAAAAAAAATCACAATTATTTATAACACAAAAATATTTTTAAAATTTTGATAAATAAATTAAAAACGCTATTCCTTCCTAAGAATCCGGCACCAAAACTTGATTAGTAGAATCGGGATTGCCAAAAACTTTGATGTCATCCCCAACTTGTGAGTCATTCCCGGCAACGCGGTGCCAAAAACTTGATGAACTAGCAGAAGCATCATTTATTCTCGCCAATACTTTGGTTTTATATATATAAAACTCGCATGAAGTGCGAATCATTTACGTGAAAATGATAAAGTATACTCCCGGTCGATCTAAGGAAGGAATGTATGTGGTTTTTAATTTATTATTCAAACTTTTAAAAACTAAATTAAATCCTAAACATCCCGTCACTTCGCGATATTTTGGGTTTTGTGTTTTTAATCTACTAACATAAAAATAAACATAGATTCAATAAACATTCAAATGCAAATTTTATCTTTATAAATAATGAGTATTTATGGATATAATAACTAAGTTAATTATGCTTTCGTATTATTTAGGTTATTAAAGATATGAATTGATATTTATTGATTCTTCCTTTTTTGTATGAATACCACCTTTGGTGAGTTAGATATTCTTTGTTAACTAAACAAATCAATTAACACCTACGTGGGGTTGATAACTAATTTGGTTAATTAAATTAATTCCTTTTTCTACAGAGATTGAAGATGAACCATTTAAATGCCACCTTTGGTGAAGTTAGGGCTTTTAAACTTTATTCAAGGTGTCCAAATTAAACCTAAGAATTTAGTTATCCAGTACTAACTTTCAAGTTTTAAAACCGCTCTAACAAAACATGTTGTCAATACATTTTCAGATAATAATTCTTATAAAAACTTTTGAAATAGAGCTTCACTCTAACTACTGATTGTACCAACAAATAAAAGAGCACTACTCTAAATCGAGCCAGGATAACTAAACCTTAAAATCTAATTTTCAGATTTAAGTTTGTAATGAAAAATAATATATTTCTCTCTAACATTCTTAATATAAAAATCTTGAATAAAAATAAAATCAATTCATTTTTAGAGATTTTTACCTATTTAATATTTCAAGCATAACAACGTTATTATTATATCATGTTTACAACAATTAGCACTAGCTTAAATTTAATCACGGACAAATTAAATATAACATACGTAAGAATAAAGCATAAAAAATAAGCTGCAAAGAAAATAAAATCCTTACAAGATGCCGATGCCATATCCCCATTGCTAGAAAACCTCCAAGCGGAATTTGCACTTCCATTTATTGAACAAAAAAGCTAATAAATTACAAAAAAAAAACATAACTAGTTCTTCCCAAAAAGGGAAGAATTCTAAAACTAAGAGAAACTAGCTAAAACATAAGAAAAACTAGCTAAAACATAAGAAAAACTAAAAAAAAACTAAAAACTAAGAAATGGAGAGAAAGAAAGAAGAAAGAAGTGTGTTTTGAGGTGTTTTGAAGGTGTGTTTTGAAGTGAAGGGAAGGGGGTATTTATAGGTGAGGATGGAGAGAAAAAATGAGTAACAAAATGGTAAAAAAACATTAGAAAATTAACAAACGGGTAATAGAAATGGTGAGGTCATCAATGATGCATGATGTCGAGGGTCACGTGACGTTTTTCTCCTTTTTGACATTTTTTACCTTTTTGACCCATTTTGTCCAATTTTTCTATTTTTGTCGACCTTTACGCATTTATTTATTAATATATTTGTGATGTATTGCTTCCAGTATTCTTCTTTGAGTCTTTAAGTTGCATTTTTAAGCCAAAATACCTGAAAAACAATAAAAATACCCGTGATTCCGAAAAAGACAAATTTATATAAATATATGATAAAACATATAAATATATATATTTTTAATCAATTAATTTGCATAAAATCATGGTTATTTTAGTGCTTTTTGAGCACTCATCAGAAATCTCAAATGAGGACCTTCCTTCCTTGATAGTAATATGATTCCTTAACCAATGATTGAGTTGGAAAAAGAAGAAAGTAAGGAATCTAAATGGAATAGCAAAGGATTGTATGCAATCATCAAGGCTATTGTGCTTGATAAGTATAGAAAAAAATCAGAGTTTCACTACTTCAAAATAAGCAAGGGACATTCTAGAGACTACATATGAAGGTAGTTCTATATTTAAGAGATCCAAAATTCTGAATTTGAATAGAGACATTGATGAATTTTATGTATGGTTTTCAAACATTTTTAATTCTTCTTACAACTTGGGTAGACCTATTAGCAAGGAAAAAAATTAATAAGATTATTGCTAGTCTTCCATATTAGTTGCACACGAAAGTAATCATGATTGAGTCCATATACAAGCCTGATCAACTTACTATTAATGAGTTAATTGGGGATCTGTATGTCTTCAAAGTTCATCACCCTTTGCCCAAACAAGATCAAATTGCTACTGAGAAGGAAATTAGTATAGCTATTAAGATCACCAAGGGTAGTTGTCCCAATGAAGATACGAGTGCCACTGTTATGAGTGATGATGATTCTGACCCTAATGAGGAAGAAATGGAAATGCTTGCCAAGAGATTCACTAGAATCTTTAGGAAAAAGAAACCTTCATATAGGGGTGCTGGAAAAGAAAATTTGACTAATAAAGGCTCAAAATCAATTAAGATTTATGAAGAATCAAATAATAAAGATGAGAAACCGAAGAAAGGTCATCTCAACAAAATTAGGTGCACCAAATATGAGAATCCTAAACACATTACTGTTAATTATATTCATAAAAAACACACAAACAAGTGTGCTACAAAGGCAAAGGTTACTATTTTAAATAGTACCAGCAATAATGATGATAATGACACTAATTTTCTAGCTTTCTTTACTTCAATTAATGTCATAGATCTTTTGAATGCTAACTTAGATGCTTAAGAGGTTCCTGCTAAAAATGATGAAGACTTGCTCAATTTTGATAATGCGCTCTTATTGGAGCACATCAAATTAGAAAAAGCTTGATGAAAAGGAAACTGAGATAAGAACATCAAATAAAACTCTTAAGGAAAGAAATTCATCAATTAATGGTCAATAACATGATCTCACTAATATATGTAAGGTCATTCAAAAGAGATACAATAATTTGCAAGAAAAGTTCAATGCAAATCATGAGAAGATGAAGAAACTTGAGAAATAGCTAAATTATTTCACTTTGAGAAAAGCTACTCCATTGTTTATGAATCCTAATCCCGCATTTGATCAAATGGCTGAAGTTGATCAATTGAAGAAGTAGATAATTTTCCTTGGAAGTTCCAAGGAGTATATGCCTTACTCTCTCACCAAAAAAGAAGCTAAAGTTGAACAACTACATGAGAGAGTTGAAATTTTTAACAATTCTATGGCTTACCTTGAATCTCTCCTTAAGGAAAAGGAAAATTTGATTAAAACCCTAAAGGACAAACTGTATGTGAGTTAGAAGGAACTAGCTCATTTTGCCTTTACTTTCAACAAAATAATGATGAGTTCACAAAAATTAAATGAAATCATCAACAATACAAAGTCTTTTGGTGACAAATGTGATATTGGGTATAGTAACAGGGATTTTACTTCTACTACGGCTACTCTTAAGTTTGTTAAATCAATCACTTAAGATCTAAAGTTGAAGTCAACTTCTATCAACCAAAAAGGTGAGTCAATTGTTTCTTTCCAACTAGCATTTTCTAGTAAGGTGAATACCTCACCTATTTCTAGTTCTTTCCATCACTTTAGTGATAATCTATTACCCCTAACTAATATTACTCCTAAGTATCACTATTGTGGTGAACTCAAGAATTTGTGACCAAACTACGAGAAATTGACTTCTCATCCTTGTATGAAAGTTAACCCAAATTCTCTAAATCTATCATTTGTGTTTGTTATCTTTATGGCACTGCTAGCCATCTTACTAGGTAGTGTCCTAGATACTTGAAGAGTATATCTCAGAGTTCTCCACCTCGTTCTCTCTCATCTCTAATGTCTCAATGTAGTTATTGTGGCTCATCTAAGCATTTTCAAGTTGGTTACATCATACAACACATGCATAATGCGAAAAGTAATAAATCTTCCTCAAAAGGCCCACATTGTCCACCTTGGAGTTTCATATACTTCACATGATCACATGAGACATACACTACCTCCTCACTCAGTTGCCCCTTATAGATTTTTTAAATGGAGGGATGATATATGATTACTATTTTTGGATAATGTGTATGACGTTGAGCTATTTATTTATTTTCTCTCTTATGATCATTTTTGTACATGACTTATGTGTTGTGTTGTTTTCTATCTATTTATTTATTGTGTTTTATCACCTTTTACTCCTTTAAATATCAAAACTATTTATGTTTGATAGTTTGGCATTCTCTTTCTTTCTCCCTAGGAGTTTTTTGCATGTTTTTTTGTGTTGCTTTCCCACCTCTACACACTATTCCTTCTATAAATACCCCATTTTCCTTATCTCCTCACTCATTCTTGATATGCCAAAACGCTACCACAATTTGCACTAAAAATTACATTTGATTCATAAAACTAAAAAATTACATTTGATTCACAAATTACTTTGGAGGTGTTTGCATATTTATACTATAGTATTGTGGGTGAAATAGAGTGCTTGGGTGTTGAACTCTTAAATATTTTACTTCTTATGTGACACATAACATTGGGAGATTGGGTTGAGTTATTATGGTGGGATATCAAATCGTTAGTTGTGTGCGATACCTAAATTGATTGTGTGTCCTAGGTAGATACTTTATGGTTTTTGGTGGAAAGTGTTTGTCATGGTGGTTATTGATTGTTCTTGATTGAGGATGATTCTCAAGGTTGATTGCTCTTTTCTCTTCACAATGTTGATCTATGATTTTTGATCACATCACATTAAGTGGTGCTGGATTTAGAGGAAAGCTAAGTTCATGTGTCAAATTAGGTTGTTACTGATGAGTAGAATCGGGATTGCCATAAACTTTGATGAACGAAAACCGGCATCGCCAATTCTGCCAATACTTTGGTTTTATATTTATAAAACTCTCGCAAGTGCACGAATCATTTCGTAGAAAATGATAAGTATACTCCCAAGGTAGATCTAAGGAAGGAATGTATGTGGTTTTTAATTTATTATTTAAACTTTTAAAAACGAAAATTAAATCCTAAACATCCTGTCACGATATTTTGGGATTTTTGTGTTTTTAATCTAATTACAGAAAATTAAACATAGATTCAATAAACATTCATGCAAATTTTATCTTTTATAAATAGTGGAGTATTTATGGATATAATAACTAAGTTAATTATGCTTGCTCGTATTATTTAGGTTATTAAAGATATGAATTGATATTTATTGATTCTCCCTTTTTTGTATGAATACCACCTTTGGTGGGGTTAGATATTCTTTGTTAACTAAACAAATCAATTAACACCTATGGGTTGGGTTGATAACTAATTTGGTTAATTAAATTAATTCCTTTTTCTAAGAGAATGAAAATGAACCATTTAAATGCCACCTTTGGTGGGGTTAGACAGTTTAAACTTTATTCAAGGTGTCCAAATTAAACCTAAGAATTTAGTTATCCGAGTACTAACTTTCAAGTTTTAAAACTACTACTGAAAACATGTTGTCAATACATTTTCAGATAATAACTCTTATAAAAACTTTTGAAATAGAGCTTCACTCTAACTATCGGGCGATTGTACTAACAAATAAAAGAGCACTACTCTAAATCAGACCGGATAACTAAACCTTAAAATCTAATTTTCAGATTTAAGTTTGTAATGAAAAATAATATATTTCTCTCTAACATTCTTAATATAAAATCTTAAATAAAAATAAAATCAATTCATTTTAGAGATTTTTACCTATTTAATATTTCGCAAGCATAACAACGTTATTATTATATCATTTTTATAAACAGCTAGCACAGTTAAATTTAATCACAGACAAATTAAATATAACATGTAAGAATAAAGCATAAAAAATAACTGCAAAGAAAATAAAATCCTTACAAGATTGATGCCATTCCCGTTGCTAGAAAACCGCCAAACGGAATTTGCACTCCCATTTATTGAATCAAAAAGCTAATAAATTATAAAAACATAACTAGTTCTTCCCAAAAAGCCAAGAACTCTAAAAGTAAGAGAAACTAACTAAAACATAAGAAAAACTAAAAAAACCTAAAAACTAAGAAATGGAGAGAAAGAAAGAAGAGAGAAGTGTGTTTTGAGGTGTGTTTTTGAAGTGAAGGGAAGGGGGTATTTATAGGTGAGGATGGAGAGAAAAAATGAGTAAAAAAATGTTAAAAAATGCAAAAACGCGTAATGGAAATGCTGAGGTCATTAATGACGTCATGGGGCGGCTGCACGTGAAAAATGGGGCGGATGAACAGTACACGCGCGCAGCTCTACATGGATGAACAGTACCAGCGCGTGCATCTCGGTGCGGCTGGGCGCTGGCGCGCGCGGGATGGGCTGCTCCGGGCGCGATTTTCTTCTTTTTGACATTTTTGACCTTTTCGACCAATTTTGTCCAATTTTTCCATATTTTTTGACCTTGCCCCATTTATTTAGTAATATAATTGTGATGTATTACTTCCAGTATTCCTCTTTGAGTCTTTAAGTTACGTTTTTAAGCGAAAATACCTGAAAAACAATAAAAATACCTGTGATTCCGAACAAATGTATATAAATATATGATAAAACATATAAATATATATATTTTTAATTAATTAATGAGCATAAAATCATGGTAATTTTAGTGCTTTTTGAGCACTCATCAATTAGAGAGGTAGCAAGTGAGGGTAATAAAAGGTAGTTCGAACAAATGTCCCAACTGATAAAGGTATTGGAGGTTATTTTATTTCTTAGTGAGTTGTTTGCTGTTGAGTGGTTGGTGATAACTGTATTTTATATAGTTATTTTCACCTATTTTATTAATTATAATTGCTATGTTCTTTCTATTTTTAGTTAATTTTAGTTTAATAAATTAGTATTTACTGTTTATTATATATTTTAAGAAAATTAAATAATTTGTATCGAAAACGTACTTATTTGCAAATTTGTATCCAAAAATATAATTTCAAATAAATAAGTGCTTAATTACAATTTATAAAAGTCGCAAGTATAATTTAAATTAAAATCGGGCTTAATCTTAATAATTAAAAGTTTAAAATTTAATTTAAATTAGAAAAGGGCTATATTGTAATTAACCAAAGTTTATAATGTAATTTGAAATATATTTGTGGGTTAAAATGCAATTAAGAAAATTTATTTTCTACGCAGGAAAAATAGGCCACGCGCTCCATCACAATCGCGCATCACCAACCGTGCGATCAGGAACCGACGGCTGAGATGAGGCGCGTGAGATCAGACACGACAAAAGAGATTGGACGCTGGATTTCAAGTTCACGCGGCTCGGCACCAGTGGGGCCCACCTGCCGCGCAGGCCGGCGTGCAGGGTGGGACCCACGTGTCTCTTACGCGTCTGCCAAATGTTGTTATCTCGTGCGGCTGAACCACGTGCAATCGTTCCCTCCAGCCATTGAAAGTATGCCACGTGTCCCACTTTCCCCTTGAACGAATCAAGAGCGGACGTGTGGTATGTTTCAGTGAATGCAAAATCGCAGAATCTCGCACACGTTCCAGCCGCTGTCCCCCACCTTCGCGCGCCTCTACTACTCTACGTTGATCTTTGCGTGCAACCGATTCTTAAGCGAATGAAAGCCTAACGCGTGTCTGCATTAATCCTTGTAGCCAATTAGATGACGACACCTGGCAGCGTGAATTAAAAGAAAACAGAGACGTGCATGATCCCAGTTTGCGTTCTCGATATCAGTTTTTGTGTTTCGATACATTTTTGTCCCCACGCGTAATAGTTTATGATTTTTGCCATATCTCTCTGTTACGCGTGTATTATATTGTAATATTTTAGATGTATTTTTGTAGCTATAAATAGGTGATAAGATGATAGAGTTAGAGAGTTTTTTTTGGGAGAATTTAGTTTTGGAGATTATTTTGTGTTGTTCGGTTTTGGACTGCAGAACACGCAGAAGCCATTTTTTGGCTTTTGTTGTGTTCTGCGTGTGCCAAATATTTTCGTTTCTTGATGTTTTAATTTCATTTCTTCTTCTTCTAATTTTCTGTATTTGTTGTAAGTTTATTTTTAATTTATGAAGTAATTTAATTTTTCTAAGGTTGCATTTGATCTAAATTTATGAAACTTTGATTTTAATTATTTTTGATAGATTTATAAGATGTTCGATTTGTTCATTCTATTTTGTGCTTAATGCTTTTTGATTATTTACGAATCTTATCAAAACGATCCGTGGCACATAAATAAACTTGGAAGAGGCATTTGTGTGTGTATTGCTCGTAAATAGAATGACATGTATGATGAAGGATAGGAATATATCCTAATTGTATGTATGGCCATTTGAGAACTTAGAACTTAATGAATCTTATTGAATTTAATTCTCATAGAGATATAGTGAATTAATTTAACGAGGTGTGTTTATACGAAGCTCGGAAGAGATGTATGAATAAAATTAGAAGTTTTCGGTTGACAAATTAAATGTACTAAAAAATATAAATCAAAAGAAAATAATATGATTAGAGTGGAATAATTTGGTGAAAAATTGCAATCTTAGATTTCTTTTATTTTGTTTCCTCTTTTCTTTTAACTTTTTTTTTATAAATCAACGATTGTTTTGGATAAAATCAGAGAGAAATAATTTTAGTACTCAACAAACTGTAGTAACAAATCTCTGTGGGAACGATCTTTACTTACAAATTTTATTACTTGTGACCGTGTATACTTGCACGTTTTATGTTCTCCAAAAGAGACAACAAGTTTTTGGCGCCGTTGCCGGGGATTTGTTTTACTATTTTCATTGTTGATATTAATACCAATCAATCTGATTTTAATTCAAAAAAAAATTTCTTGTTTTTTTTATTGTTGCGTGTTTAATTTTTTTTTTCAATTTTCTCGTAAGTTGAGATTTTGTTTGACACACAAATCTTAACTCACAAAAAGAAAAAAAATTATTTGCATATTGTTGGTTTATTTTATTTTTCAATTTTCTCGTGGGTTGAGATTTTGTTTGACACACAAATCTTAACTCACAATAAGAAAAAAAACAAATTTTTTTATTGTTATTAATGCTTGCTTAATTTATTTTTCAATTTTCTCGTAAGTTGAGATTTTGTTTGACACACAAATCTTAACTTACAAAAAGAAAAACAAATTGAGAAGTCAAGCTGAAGACTATAAATCAAGCGCTTCTTGGGAGGCAACCCATGTGTTTTATTTTTTTTATTTTTGCATGTATTTGTTTTTATTTTTTTGTTATGTTGTTATTTTATTTCTTTTTTTTCGTAGGTGCAAATTGGAGGAAGTGAAGCTATTTTGGGATTAACCATTCAAACCAAACCAGGAAGTTTCTTTAAACCCATCTCATATGTTTAACTCTAACACATTGAGGACAATGTGTATATTAAGTTTGGGGGTGGTAGATATGTTGAGCCTAATTGAAATGCTTTCTGGATGTTCTTGCTTGTAATTTTTTTTTGTTTGGTTAATTGAAGATATTTTGCTATTAATAGTGATTTATTTTTATTTCATCTATTTAAATGGTGCATGTCTCCTTTAAACATTTGAATATTGTCTAAGTTATAAATAATTTTTACGTATGTTTCATTTTTACAAGGATAAATATTTATGAGCACTAGTCTTGATTTTTGAGTTGCTATGATAATTTAGAGAAGGTTTATTGTATGGAATTTGATTGATATTTGTGGTGTCACAATTTTTAGAATTTGTTTGATTTTCTCTCGAGGTGAAATTATAGATAACATTTAACTAAGAAAATGATTTAGGCCATCTTTGGATCGTTTGAGCCTTTCTATCTACCTTTATATGCATTATCCATAGTATACCCCTTTTGAGCTTCAAAGTTTATATATATATTTTTCTCATTTCAAAAGCCCACCTAATATATATGTGTGTGTGTGTGTGTGTATAGATATATCTATTTTTCTCATCTCACTAACATGTGACAATTGTTAGTAAATATTTACAGATATATGAGAAAAAAAGCAGAAAAGAAAAAATCCGATTATTGTATGTGATGTTAAATCCCAAAGTGGGAAGTGTTTATTTTCATGATAGAAGTTCTTTTACGATCCTAAAATGTTGTGTTTGGGAAAAGTTGAGCTAAATATTATCATTTATCCTACCTTCACCTAAGCCATACATTACAAGCTTAATAAAGTCATATTGATTTGGTGTTTTTGTTTGTCTACATTAGTGGAGAGAGAAATGAAAAATAAACTATGAGATTTGTGATTTCATTAAAATTTGTTTGATTTTATATTTGCATAAACTGATCCAGATTTCATGCGATGAAATATGAAAAGACTTGACACACACACACTAAAATTCATTGTGAAAATGTAATATATTTTTGAATTAATTTTGATACTTAGATAAAATTCTTTTATTTCTTTGAGTTATGTTATTTGGAATATTTAAAAAGAAATATTTTGAAAATCACTATTTTAAATGCAATTATCTTTTTTTTTTATTTCTTTCCTTTTGCTCGAGGACTAGCAAAAATTTAAGTTTGGGGGTGTTGGCATAAGCAACCCAAGAATATTACCACATAGATAGGGTTTTCATGTGTGTTTACCTCATTACATTGTTTCTTATGGATACGCTTTTCTTTTATTAGTACAATCTAAGTTTAAATCGTATATGTCACAACATACTGGTGTTAAACTATTATTAGAATGATTTAATTATCTGCTTCTGCTTCTAAATAATATATCTATTATTTAAAGTTTTTTGAGTATCTAATTAAATCATTTACTATTGCTGTTGTGTTCTTTTTTATTTTATCTTTCTGTTTGTTGCGAGTTAGGGACGAGTTCTTAAAGAGTTTATATCTATTTACCCTTATTGTGTACTAGTTTATGGACTCTTTCAAATATTGACTCAAAATTTTATTTGTCCACTACAAAATATTCATTATTGGCTTGCTCATATTATAATTTTTCCTTTATAACAAAAATAAAAAAATTTAAAAAATAAAAAAATAATATTTAAATTTTTACACAGATCCCTATTCCCCTACTAGCATCCCCACTCCCCACTATGGATCCCCGATGTGTCATGTTAAGGATTTTAAGTGGGAATAGAAGATAAATTTTAAATCATGGACAGGAAATGGGGAGGGGATCCCAAATCCCGCTTGTGTCGTTGATAAACTTAGACCCAATTAAATTATTAATTTCATAAGTAGGTTTTAATACCAACTGTTGGCTTTGAAATTATTTGCATGCAATCAAAATTTTATTTGTATTGCTTAGCGGAAGTCATTGGTATAGATAGACAAAAACAATTTTATATTGCTTAATTACGTTATATGCTTACAACGTATAAAAATTTACAAAAATTCCCAAAGTGTTTACTCTGTTGCATTTATGCCCACACCTTATGGGTAATGAGAAAAAAATACCTACCATTGAGACGTTTAAAGTTAGAATTATGCCAACAATATATAGATAACGATAAAAACATGCCCAAAGTTAGGTATGTTTTTATTATTATCCATATGTTATGGAATAATTGCAAAAAAGTAAATGTTTTAGGCATTTTTATAAATTATCACATATATTTTGGGCAAAAAATGTAATAATCCATTTTCTATCTATTGGAACCTTATGATTTTAATAATTTAATTTACTTACAAAGATTAGTAAAGATATATATACAGTGAGTTGAATGGATCAATACCATAATCTTTTTTGAGTTTCTATCACGCCTCAAAAAATGAGTATGTGAGATAAGAAGGGATATCTTTTAAATTTTATTTAAAGGAAATTTTTCTAAGTAAACATGAAAAATTCAATTTTGAAATAATTTAAAATCAATTTTATAAGCAATTCGGTTACCCTTAAGAGATTTTCCATTTAAAATGCATAATTAATTGTAAAGTCATAAATTTAAATTCAAGACTTATAAAGTCAATTTAAAATACATCAAAGTAGTCTCAATTGGCCTAATCATAAATTATAATAACAAATAAAAATAAGCTTTTAAGTCAAACCTTGTAACGTTGAAATTTTCCATTCATAATCATCTTATCTTCACCATGATTATCTGGAACAACATAGTAGGGTAAAGAAGGAAGAGTAGGGGGTTAGATACACGTAGCTAAATAATCTACTCTATTATACAAATCCAACAAATAATCATGCATGATGGTTATTAATAAAATTTCATTAATGGTAATATTATCATTATATTGAATGGGGTTTTTTAAATCATAAATATTGGAATACCTATACCTATACTTCTTTACTTCTCAAAAAACTAAGGATACAATATAGGAATCCCAATGCATTCCAATATAAAAACATGATGTATAAATCCAATGCATGATATGAGACTCCATATGTATTGATCATCCAAATATATAGGCATATATGTGGTCCAACTTTGAGACATATATGAGCCTACCTCCGATCCCATGTATGATCACAATACATATAACACATGTATCCATCATATCACATCATATAGATTCTCATCTAAGGGTCTAGAAAATATGTATCCATATGAAAATTACGGTAATATATCCGAGACCCAATAGATTGTAGGCTCTAAACATAACGTGCAGTCCAACTCTGAGATCCATGTGCAAACACTATGGTAATCCATATCCACAACAATCCACTATTGTAACAATTCACACCTCTAACAATCCATGATCAATAATCACAACCAAAAAGTCTGATCATAAGGAACCATAGATAAAAAACCTCTCATGACACATATGATGAAAATGCGTACCTACAGTCTGTCGAAATCTATCTACTACAACTAATAATTCATGGTTACCATACTCCACAAGACAACATAAAATCAACTCCCCACAGAATAAATCATTTCTCATGATGCATGTATAAACAATCTCGGATTCCATATCACATTTTCAATGTTTATTTAATATCAACATTTGATACTCATTTTATATTCAAAATATTTTTAACATATACATTATAAACAATTATGATGAGTATCTCATTTTAAACAATATTTCTAAAATTATAACATTACTTATAAAATTATGACATATGGTTTTTTACTTTTATTCATAACATATAATACATGACATTTCGTTTATAAAAATAATTCATGTATATCAAAAGCTAGAGTAAGAACCTTTACCTAAAAAGTTACTTTTCCACTATGCTTCTGAACCCGATCTCCATGATATTTATTCCTGAATCACCCTCCAAGATGTACCAAAACACCGGTACAATTAAGGGGGAGAAGGTTTTAGAGTGAGAAATAAAGGAGGAAAGAAAATGCAAGGAAAATAGGGTGGTTCAGCATCTTTTTATAACCAAAACAAGTACCTCACCAATAGTTGTGGGGAGGTGGTTGCAAGGGGTTAGTGAGGTGATGGTTGCTAGGTAGTAGTAAGGTACATAGAGATTTATTAATTTTTCTCGTTTGATTTGATTTTTCACTTAAAAATTTTCTGATATATTTCTACACTTCAATATATTGTCCAATATTCTTTTAAAGGCACTTTATGTACTTATAATAAATTTAGGGGGTTTGAAATTCCTACCCCCTTAAAGAAAATTTTATTCCTGAAATTTCAACAATTCCTTGAGGATTTTTCCATTGAATCTTTACTAGTGATATTGTTCTTCTTCTAAAATTCCAGACTCGAAAATCAATTATCGCCACTGGTTCTTCTTCACATGACATATTTTTCCTGCAATGGAAGTTCTATCTAATCCAAGGTAGTATTCCGACTATGACGTTATGAACCTACGACAATCATGGGGTAATTTTGACTAATATGCTATATTTCCAATCCTTTTTTGTAATTTTGAATGGTCCGATATAGTATGGTGCTAATCTTTCCTTTTATTTCGAAACAAGTTACTATTTTTTGAGGTTGAACCTTAAGAAAAATGTAGTCATCCATTTCGAAGTTCATTTATGTTTTTCCACGATCAACATAGCACACTAGGGATTTATACGATTATCCATACAACAACTCTATATTCAAATCCCATGTAGTAAACTTTGGTTCTTGATTAGATACGATAGACTTTGAGGGAGTGATTATTATTGTACAAAGTACATGACTATGTTTTCACATTTCCATTCCATTACAAAAAGTAGTTGGAGTAGTCTGTAGGTTTCTTTTGCTCTATCCTCACTTGTTGGCATATCACATAATTGGATATCAATTGAGCAATATCTTTCTTTATTCCTTTCCACCAGTAGGTTCTTTTTAAATCACGATACATTTTTTTTTCCCAGGATGTATCGTGAATTTGACTTGTGCACTTATCCAATGATTTCTCACTTTTCTATTCATCACCTTAGAAGTCTATGTGGTTTTCATTAGAAGGTTTTGTATAATCGTTATTGTAGGCAAAATCAATTGTTGGCAATTGTTTGATATGATTTCTCTTGGAGTCTATGACACACGTTCATAGTAGTTCTTTTTATATTTGGATAATCCATTTGAATTGTCCATCAATTTGTATTATGCAATAGTTCTATTTGTAAAGCTTAGGGAAACTATTCTGTAGACAAAGGGAAGAATTTTGAATATTGATATAGTACAGTTGACCTTGATTTACCATCTGGTCATACAATCTTTTATAAAAATTATTCACCATATATCGAGTCTTATGTTATCATCATCCAATGTAGTTCGCTATAAATTAATCTTCATTCTTTTTCATTCCTCTTTACTAATAAGTTCTCTTAAGATTACAATGCTTTCTATACTTTCTAGATATGCAATTCTTATACATTTTTCTCCATGTCTCCTTGTCTTTAAAGAGTCTTTATCTAGGAATGCTATCTTTTTGTTGAAAAAGAAATGTTCCAATAGAAAAATTCTATTTGTCCACCATTTCTCCTTCCAATAATTCTACACCATGCTTTGCAAAAATCTATGATTGTCAAATTGAGCTGCTAATTATGTTCCAAGGTTAAACATTAGGTTGTACTTGTCTTCCATTATCTTACAAATTAAAATTCTAATCCTTCTATCATTTGAGTGTTTTCGCCATGTACCAATATCATTCGTACGAAAACTCTGACTTTCAACTTAAGAGTGTCCATTGCTTTCACTGTGTGAAATCATAATCTTTTGAAGATACCTTTCCCATAATTACTTTCATATTTACGACCCTTTCTTCACTTCTCTATAAAAAATATGTTAGCTCCTCTTTATCAACTCGTGTGTCAAAATGTGCATTGTACTTTGATTCATTATGGCTTGACAATTCTATCATTGAATTCTCCATATGTTGTACTTTCATTGCTATTGTTGCTAGTTGATTGATACGTTTCTGAATGGATCCATCTTAATTAATCTTTATAATGTTGTAGGTTAGTTTCCCTAAAATTGTGCATATCTCTATTGTCCGTCTTCACATAGTCATACTTCTTGTTTAAAAATCAAACAGACGATGTTTTCAAGTTTTCCAAGGATTTACATATATTGATATTGTTTACTCTTGTGGAATATCAACGTGTTCAATTCTTTTATGCAATATGTTAGTACTCTTCATATGTTCCTCTTTTGAGTTTCCTTATTTGGTACAAAATTGATGTCTCGCTAAGTCAATTGCACAAGGGGTATTGCAATCTCCAAATTTTCCTTGCTTAATTCTTCAAGTAATTTTATCATTCTCTAATAGTTTCAAAGTAGTCCTCTTATGAGGACCTTATTCTCCAAGAGTGCTTTCTTGAAGCTTGAAAAGTAGTTTCGATACTTTCAATTCTATTAACTTGTAAATGTCAATGTCTTGACTTTGAAAGCTGGCATCCTCAAATTGACGAAATAATTGTATTATATTTGTTGTTTGGTAATAACTAGTGCATAATTTTAATTTAATGTTCTTCAAAAAAAGTATTCATAATATGATAATCTTGGTTGAATGAGTTCTTTTTGTTGATGATTCATCCAACTATTTTCTTAAATTCTATCTTGAATGGTGCATTTTGAAAATAAGATATAGTCGTTGGTGTAGTTTCCAGGATATAATTTCATTACAATAACATTCTTGAATAGGGGGAAGTACAAATAATTCTTTCATAAATACATTTGAATGCTTATTTACCACTGGTAGCCATGTCAAGATCTTTCCATCATTAATATTTGCTGCCGAAGAGTTTTCAAAGGAACTTGATTTCTTTGATCTTGTCTTCCTTATAGACAATTTTTAAGGAAAATATTGAAACAATTTACTCATTGCATAAGAAATTGGGTTGTTTAATACATAAAGGATATCAGAAAAGAATCCATGAGAAAAATTTAAAATAAGGAGGTTTATAAGATTTAACTATAGGGTAAAGGTTAAAAAAGCAAAAGAATTGATGTACAACTATCAAAATAATTTGTATCCAAGAGTTTTGTAGAAAAATCAAATCATCATTGATTTCTGGTTCCTTCTATCAAATATCGTGAAGGATTTCTCTTGTGATCCTTTTTTAGATTTGTGACACTTATGTTCTTATCTTTTCCTCGTGCTAATTGATGTCGACTAAGGTTTCATGAGGGATTTGATTTTTTTTTAGAAATATTTTCGAATTGATTAATAAGGTTGGAAGGACAGTTCTTGAAAAGGTTGGAAGGACGGTTCTTAAAAAGGTTGTCTTGGTTGTCAAAAATTGTTCATACGAATGTGACGACTCTATGGAAGTAGAGTTATCAATGCATTTTTCTCCATATTATTTTCTCATTTTATTCAATGAGTAGTATTTTTAAAGTTAAAAAATATTTAAATATAAACATTTTAGTGAAAAAAGGTAAAAATAAAAGGGATATTTAAGTCGTTGTGTAAAGTCAGTTTTTGGAAAAAATTGACTTATAATGAATTTAAAGTCAGTTCGTTGTAGAACTGATGCTATCCACGTTGGACATAGCGTTGGTTGATGTGGCAAACCAACGCTACACACATGGCTAGCATTGGTTCACCACGTCAACCGACGCTATCCACGTAATTTAAAATTTATTTTTTGTTTTGTCAATTATTATTTTATTTAAACTATGCATATACGTACTATAGAAAAAGAAAAAAAATAAATTTACAATAATATTTAATTAAAACATATACACAAAATTAAATAAAGATATATTATATGTACATATATAAATTTAAATATCCAAACAAATAAACAAAATTATATAATTTTAAAAACCAATTGTCTAAAAAAAAAAGAAAAATTATACTATTTATATATATTTATATCCAACTTACTAGTCGAAAGAGTCAAATAAAATAATAATTAATGACCTAAAAAATTTCAATTGTATTTACTTCATCCATTTTTTAATTTAAAAAATAGGACGTAGCGTCGGTTGACGTGGTGAACCGACGCTAGCTGTGTGTGTAGTGTCGATCGAACATTGCGAGGTGTTGAGATATTAAGACAATTGAATGGTATAACATTCAAACGATATGGAAAGATGAAAAAAATCACTAAGGTAGGGAAACGAAAGAGGTCAACTAATGAAATGGGTGAAAATGAAAAAGAGTTTGAACTGACTTACCATGGTTGTTGGAAAAAAATCAATATTTTGGGAATTGCCTTATTGGAAAGACCTACACATTCATCACATCTTAGATGTCATACACATTGAGAAAAAATGTATGCGAGAGCTTGATTGGTACTTTACTTAATATACCTGGAAAAACAAAGGATGGAATTAAAGCAAGATTGGATTTAAAGAAACTAGGCATACGACCTGAATTGGAACCAAGGGTGAAAAATGATAAGAATCGAACATACTTACCACCACATCATATACAATGTCAACACAAGAGAAGGATATGTTTTGTAAATGTTTGGAGGGTGTGAATGTTCTTGATGGTTACTCATCCAACTTAAGAAATTTTGTGTCTATCACCGATAAGAAATTGTATGGATTGAAATCACATGACTGTCATATCTTAATGCAACAATTATTACGAATTCCTATTAGATCAATTCTTCCAAAACATGTTCGATTATCAATAATTCGGCTTTGTTCATTCTTCAATATAATATGCAAGAAATCTATATCAATTGGCGAGTAAAATTCTTTACAGAAAGATGTTATAGAGACTTTATGTCTAATTGAAAAATATTTTCCTCCTTCTTTCTTCAATATAATGATTCACTTGTGTGTTCATTTAGTTCGAGAGGTTCAATTGTGTTGTCCTACTTACTTAAGGTGGATGTATCCTTTTGAGAGATATATGCAAGTCCTTAAAGGATATGTAAATAATAGAAATCGACCTGAAGGATGCATGGTGGAACGCTACATTGCTGAAGAGGCCATTGAGTTTTGTTCTGAATACTTTAATGGTTGCACTGAAATTGGGAATCCTACGCATAAGTTGTTCTTAGAACGTCACATGATCCAAGTAGGTAACCCTATGCTTGGTGGAAGTAAGAAATTATTTATCGATCGCACTCAATGGGAAAAAGCACACGAAATCATTTTGGTAAATAATAATGAGGCACAACCGTACATAGAGTAAGTGATGTTCATTGTTTCATGATTGCGAAAATCATTTTTTATTTAACTATTAATGATGATATATAACTTCATATATATTTAATAACATTACAGGATGCATTTAAACTTATTGAAGATCGATCCTCGTTATAAAAAAAAGGAGAAGAAAAATGGTTGTATGATGAACATAAGCGAGAGCTTATTAATTGGTTTCACAACCATGTAAGTGTCACAAACAAAAATTCATGCATGTATCTTCCTAGATCTATTCAATGTTTTAAAGCCTTGCTCTAAACACATGTTGTGTTTTTGTATACATAGATTCGAGATGAACTCAAGAAACCCAATCATAAAATATCAGAAAGTTTACAATGGCTTGCACATGTGCCAAAATTAGATGTCAAATCATTTTATAGTTTCACAATAAATGGATCGAGGTTTACGACTCAAGCAAGGGACAAAGTCCGAGTAAATCAAAATAGTGGTGTAAATATGGTTGCAGAAACTATGCAATTTTCCAGTTCAAAAGATGCTAATCTTGTACTTTTTGATAGAACATATTATGGTATAATATAAGAGATTTAGGAATTGGATTATGAGGTCTTCCATGAAACAATTTTCTTGTGTGATTGGGTGAAAGATGCTATCAATGTTGGATATAAAATAGATGAATTTGGATTTACCCTTGTAAATTTATTCAAGATAAGTCACACTGATGATCCTTTCACGTTAGCACTTCATGCAAAAAAAAGTATTTTACGTGAGAGATCAAATTGATCCAAGATGGTCTGTTGTGTTAATGCCTCCATAAAAAGAGTTTTACCATTATGATGCTGTAGAAGATGATGACTCTATGCTTGATACATTAACCAATATTAGTAATTTCTCAAATAAATTGCCTAATGTATGTGATGATCTAATTGATGATGATGATTCTTCATCATGGGCTCGAAGTGATTATGAAGGAATATATGTATACGATCAACAATCTAATTAAACATAACATATGTTCTATATTGTTGTAATAACTCTTATATATATGTATGTTCCTAAAATTGTCAATTAATATATATTTCTTCATTGTTTGCAGATATTTCATGGATCTTCGGATAACAGAGCTTGTAGATCCAAATGATCCATTGGGGTATTTGAAAAGAAGGGATTTGGCGAATATACCTGATACTCCACTTAACCTAGATGATAGAATACCTGTTCTATTTGATGCTACTAGTAATCCAATAGGGGAAAATGGTCAACAATTGAAATCCTCTATTGGTCGACTTACGAAGTCCAGTATACCAATCAATATAAATGATTGGTCTCAGGTTGACGATGCAGAAAAGTTCAAAATATGGATAACCATTTGTGTAAGTCTCTTATATTTTATAATCAATATATATATTATATCTTTTTTGTATTATATCTAATCTTTTGTACTATGTTTTTACAAAGTCATTACAAAGTCGATGACAGTTGGAAACTTAAGTGTTATAAGATTGCAAATAAGGCATGGAAGGAATACAAGACTTCCAAATTGGCAAGAAATTATGTGTTTCCATATTTGGAACCACTTGATGAGTTAGAGCTCTACAAAATCCTTGAAGGACTCCCCTGGATTACACCTTAAGTTTGGAAAGACTTTGTGGATTATAGACGTTCAGATGAATTTCAAATTATTAGGGAAGAACATCAGAATATACAAATGCTTAACATTCTTCCTAACCGTATTGGGATGTCTTAAAATCCTAAAGTTAGATATAGAATGGTATTATTAATTTGTCTTAATTTATAAATATTTTTATATTTATGTTCCTCAATTTAATTTCATGTCATTGTTAATAAATTTTTCATAATTTATGTAGGAGGCTGAATTGGGTAGACCTGTTACTCGAACTGAATTGTACATAGAAACAAAGACTCCCAAAATGAAGAATTCATTATCAATGACTAAGCGAGGAGAAGAACAACTAAATAATTTGATTAGTAATTTCGGTTGATAAAAAGTCTTAATGATTTTTAATAATTGATGTAATAATGAATGATATGTTTGTGTGATTTATTATTTGTAGAGAGCTATTCAAGAAAAATATCCAGGGGTGAAATAATCGAAGAGCCTAGGAGAAATGCTTTATATCATGCATTTGGATGCGAGCATCCTAGTCGTGTTAGGAGAGGTAGCCAATATGATGGTTCTATGGAGTATTTTAACATTGCAAAACAAAAGCCTCAGACGGTAAGTAAGGAGAAGTACACTAAAATTGAAGAAGAATTCAACTCCTTTAAGGCCTCAGTGTTAAGTGAGATTGACAGTCTAAAAGAATATCAATCACAACAAATGTCAACCATGGCATCATTCTACAACTAGGGCATGCCATATTGGCCAAGCATGCAACCATCCATGCCAGGCATGCCACCATCCATGCCAGGCATGCCACAATCCATGCCAGGCATGCCACCATCCATGCCAGGGATGCCACCCACACAATCTCATTGCACTCAAACTACATCCAGTATGGGATATAGTCATCCTATTGGTCCTCACTATATGCCAGGAATGCATATGCAATCAAGTAGTGGTTCATTTTCTCCGATGCAATCTGCACATTCTTACCATCAATCAAACCACGATGAACGTTTTGGTGAGAATGTGCATCCAATATCTACCCCACATTGGAGTCTTCTTCTATTTGATGAATCATATGTGGTAAGATTTTAATTTCTGGTGTATATAATCTATTATTTTTAAATTCTTATTATATGTTTTATTTTTTATATATAACACTTAAATTAAATACAAACTATGAAATGTTTGTTGAAACATCCTTCGTCAATAGACTTTGTTGCTATTGGAACGATACAACAATTGAGCGATAATCGGATGATTCATCAATATTTGCCTAATCATTGGCGAATAGTAATTAATCAATCATTGTTTCATGATTGTCCACTACCTGTGCCTTCTGATGCTACCACAACCCAAGAGGCGTTGGACTATTTTTGAACTTAAAAGATAAAACTTGTTTACTACTATTATTTTATTATATCTTATATTGTTACTAAAATACATATATTATACTTTTTTTAGTCTATTATAACAGAACTCTTAAATGCGGCACATTTAAGAGATACGAAGCAAGTATCTCGTGCTAAATCTATGTCTAGTGGCCAATCATCGTGCACCAAGTCATTCAAGAAGAAGCCTTGGAAAAAGTATAGTCACAATTATGCTTTAAACTTCAGCAGAAATCTTGGCACTTTCATGACTATTGTTGGGAGGGCATCTAGCATAAATGATGGATGCACTGTTCCATTTCCTATAAAAATTTCTGGTGTAGACCTCGGCCAAACTTATATATCGATCGAGTGCATATTGCAACTATTTGAATATCAAATTATCGATTTAAGTATAATTCAAGTGTGGACAAGGTGAGTTCTCAATCTATTTATTTTTCTTTCATTTATGTAGCACATATATAATTATATTTATATTATCTAATTATATATATATATATATATATATATATATCTTTTATATAGGGAGTGTAATTATCGACTTCAACATAATCACTCATCACATTTAGCAATGTTCTATGATTCTTCATATGGATGTTAGCATCAGAGTTAAACAATTATGTGATAGGGCATTAACGCTTAACAGAAATTAAAAGTTGATAATCCCTTGGCCATTAAGGTTTGAACAAGGCCAAGATCATTGGATGTTCGTAATAATTGATCTGTTCAATAATCATGCTTTGTATTGTGACTCAGCTTCCATAGAACTGAGTAAAGATACAAAACCAGTTGTTGAAATGTAAAAGTTATAGCTACATATTAGTTTCTTTACTTATTTTTTATAATATTTAATAAAAACTA
This sequence comes from Hippophae rhamnoides, assembly GCA_033030585.1. NCBI lineage: Eukaryota > Viridiplantae > Streptophyta > Magnoliopsida > Rosales > Elaeagnaceae > Hippophae > Hippophae rhamnoides. The sequence continues at coordinate 42,035,183 of CM065436.1, read as the reverse complement.
ACTATTTTAAACCTTGATAGGGCATGGAAGTTGTGGAACAAGTTTAGGGGCATTTCTCTTAAAAAATCTCATAAGCTTTTATGGACAAAAGTTATGGTATGTACAAGCCAATATTAATAATTTTATTAATTTTACAATTGAATAATAAAGATGTTCGAATATGAAAAATCACGTACACTTGTTTTTTGTAGGTTCCACAACAAAATAATGGAGTCATGTCTGGTTATTATGTCATGAAGTTTATGAGCGAAATCATCACAAATATCAAAATTCCAATTGATGATATGGTAATATATTTTACCCATATACATAAAAGTTTTTAACATATTTAAGGAATGTTTTGTAAATAAATGAAATTACATTCTTATTTTGATTTTAAATACATGTAGTTCTTTGGTTGGAACAAGACGGGCTATGACCAGCAAATTTTTGATGATTTACGAGAGGAATGGACAGAACATATGGTTCAAATTATATCATCACAAGAATAATCAGGAAAAGATTCTAATGATCTTGAATAGTATATGACAACATAACGGTAATTTATTTAATGATTTAATTTCTCTATTCCTGTGTCTCAAGTCCCTTGTTCGATGAATGATTATATGCTCATGTATTTAGGGGAATGCATTGTTTTATAGACCTATTCTAGGCCCAAATTACATCTCATCTCTCATGCCTACTTTCCTTATGACAACAATTAACATTTTATTAATCATTTTTCTATAAATATGAAGTTATCTGGATTCTTTGCTCTTATTATTAATGTTATAATGAGCTCTAGATATGAAATCAGGTGTAACTCCGATTTATTTCTTGGTTTTTATGAGTTTTCGTGCCCATTAACGTGTTCCATATGTTTAAGGGCACTAAAACTCATACAAGCCAAATAAGAAATCAGAGTTACACTTGATTTCATATTTAGAGCTCATTATAGCATTAAAAATACTAGTAGAGATTCCAAATAACTTCATATTTATAGAAAAATGATTAATAAAGTGCTTATATGAGTTTGTCGAAGGGTTATATCACTCGGATGTCACTGTGGTAATCTCTTTTTAATGGTAATATTTATAATGATTTAATTTCTCCATTCGTATGTCTCTGAAGTTTAAACTGCTTGTTTGATGGATGTTTATCTGCTCATGTATGTAGGGGAATATGAATTGTTATATGGATCAGTTGTTTTTTGTCTACCTTCCTTGTCATAATGCTGGTGATTCTAAGCCAACCAAGCTTGCTCGCACAATCCAATTACACTTTGACGATATTATTTTATTTGTAATTTAAGTTAACTTATATGTATTGTATATACATTATTTGTTTTTGTAATTTAAGTTAACTATATGTATTGTATATACATTATTTGTTTTTGTAATAAATTTAATTATCAAGTAATTAATTATATTTAAATTTTTAATTATTTGCATTATTATTTATATTTTAGATTTTTTATGCTATATATATTGAATATTGAATACGAAAAATGAGAATGAAAATAAAAAAATTCATAAAATCTACGTGTAAAGTCGGTTCATGCGATGAACCGACTTTACATTTTAAGTCACTCAATTTAAATTCGGTTCACTGAACCAACTTTAAATTTGTTTAAAGTCAGTTTTTAACCGACTTTAATGCCCATTTTTGTAGTAGTGATAATTTTTGGAATTTTTATGGATATTTTATGAAATTTAAGGTAGGACCAATTAGAAGCTGCCATATGGATGCCAGGAAAGCAGGGGAGCTAAGCTGGCAAGCCACATGGATGCTATGCAAGTGAAGATAGTGAATTACATAATGTTATGTGTTCTAGTAATGCAACACCATGGCACGTGTCAACAATGTGTTCATTCTAAATTCGTCCTGTGATTAAAGGTCTTGCCATGTGTCTTCAGGCGATTCTCCCACTCCTTCCACCATCGTACCATGCCATCCATAATAGCAAATCATGTATCACCACTAACACTGACTCAGTAAGCACTGATCGAGACTAGTCCCTTGCCACCCTTTGTGTGCTGATTCACCTAGTGAATACTTTATACCACGTGTCGTGTCCCTATTGGCTAGCACTATTAATTTTCCTCTTTTTCATCTCAACCCTTGATCTGAAGCTAATCTAATGGTTTAGATTCTACTTGAGCTATATTAACCCCTTAATTACCATATGAACCTTAATGAGCTGAAATTAACATTATTTTTATCAATTTTTGGAGCTAAGAAAAGAGAAAAACACAAACAAATTCAAAACAAATATAATTTTGGTGGAGATTGAAGAGGATATTGGTACTACAATTCAAAAGATTCATTGTATTTCTTCTTTTTTCCTTTCTATATCAATTTTCTGTCTTTTATTTTTTGAAAAATATGAGTTTTATAAACAAAATTATGTCTAGTTAATTTATTAATTTTGGTGTCTTATGAACCCAATTTTCTACATGTGATGATCAAATATTTTACCTCAATTATGATTTTAATTTAGTTATATTATTTAATCTGATTTTTATATTATTAATTGTTTGGCTAACAATTGATCTATAAGAATAATTAAATAGATTTGAAAGAATTATTTAATTGTTTATCTTGATTAAATAACATGCATAATTTCTAGACAGAGATGTATGATTATTATGTATGTGATCCATAATTGATGAGCTTAGTGAGTAGTATGAAATTTAATTGACATGAGGGTGTGATTAGGTTAATTACTATATATTGATTAGTTTACTTGAGAGAGGAACACATGTTAGATTTAATTCAATTGATCATATAATTAATTGATAATTACATTGGAGGGATTTTAGTGATTCACATGTTTAGAAAATTGGAAGATTAAGTATTCTTAGATATTTTCTTAGTTTCTAAATCTGATTTAATTAATTATTGTTATTTATTTTTAGTTTTTTTAATTTTACTTTCTTAAAACATAAAAACACAAAAAAAATTGATTTTTATTTTTTTTAATTTTAAAAATTATTTTTTAATAACATAATCTCCATAGGAACGATCTTTTCTTATTATTATATTATTTTTTACGATATGTATACTTTTATATTCATTCAACATGGTTCGTGTCCGATCAGAAAGTCAACCACACTTTTAACTTGGCTTTGGGAAATTCCTTTGAGTATTTGAAGCCGTAGAGTAGAAAGTGGAATGCGAATCCTCATCCATAGTTGCGATCCAATAAGTAACTACTGCAATTTGTTGAGAAAACTCCTATGCCTCAACAACAAGAAAATGTTAATGATTTCTCTCACAATCGGTTCAACTTCATGAATCATTCAATAAACATACAACTTCTCTAGAAAATAAAGTTGCAACTAATGCGAAACTTTTTAGAAGATAGCTCATACATTCTTTCTTTTGAAACTATTTTGTAGTTACAACAAAATTCATTGTTCCTTTGAAGTAAAGAAGATGAGTCTTTACTATCCTTTGGTGAAGGAAATTTTATTTTTCTCCTCGGGTTCATCACTAGTTCAATCATTACTTAGTATAGTTAATTTTCACATGTTTCTTAGTAGCTATTCTACGAGTAGCTAGTTGAGAAAAAAAACAACTTTTAAAAAGAAAATTTTTGCTCTTGGGAGATCAAAACCATACTTTGATACCAAGTTGTTACGCCTAAAAAGTAGGTACGTGAGATAAGAAGGGAGTAAATTTTAAATTATATTTAAAGGAATTTTTCTTGAATAAACATGAAAATTTCAATTTACAAATCATTTTAAATCAATTTTATAAGAAATTTACGTACCATTGAGAGATTTTCTATTTAAAATGCATAATTAATTGTAAGGTCAATAAATTTAAATTGAAAATATTTATAATGTCAATTTAAAATCCATCAGAGTAGTCTCAGCTTGCTTAATCATAAATTATAATAATTAATAAGGTTTTAAGTCAAATCTTGTAACATCAAAATCATCCATTCATGGTCATCTTATCTTCATCGAGATTATCTCGAACAATGTAGCTGGGTAGAGAGGGAAGAGTGGGGTGAGCTACACATAGCTCAGTAGAAGTCTACATTATTATATATTTCTAATAAATAATCATGTATGATGTTTATTAATAAAAGTTCATAACTGATAATATTATCATTATATTGAGTGGGGATATTTTTTTATCACAAATCTCGAGTATAGTATGCCTCCTTGCTTCCAAAATATCTAAGGGAAAGTACAATATAGGTATCCCAACACATGTCAATATTAAAAAAAATGAATAAATTCAATGCATGATATGCTACCTCACATGTATTGATCATCCAAATACATGAGCACATGCGTTGTCCAACTCTGAGATGCATGTGGGTCTACCTTCGACCCCATGTACAACCAAAATACATATGGTACATGTATCCATCAAACATGTCATATGAGTCATTGTCTAAGGGTCCAGAAACATGTGTTCATGTGCAAACCGTGGTAATAGATTAGAGACCCAATAGATAGCAAGCTCCATACACAACGGGGAGTCCAATTTTGGGGACCATATGTAAGGGAGAAATGAGGGATGAAAAATGTGAGAAAAATGGGTTCGTATGGTCTCTTCTTATAACCAAAGCGAGTAGCTGGTCAACAGTAGTGATGATGTGGCAACGAGGGGTTGGCGAGGTGGTGGTGGTAAGGTGGCAACGAGGTACATAGAGATTTATCAATTTTTTTAATTCGATGTGATTTTTTACCCGAAAAGTTTCTGATATATTCCTACATTTTAATATATTGTTGAATATTCTTTTTAAGGCATTTTAAGTACTTATAATAAATTTATGGGATTTTACAGTTCCACTCCAAATGATGTACAAATTGAATATAAGGGTGTTCTTCTTAATCAATTGGACCAAGAAAAATTAAGTTTTTCCCAAAGGCTTGTGTATGTGCCCCCTATAAAAAAATGTTTGTAATATTTTTGTTCAACAAAAATCTAACAAAATATTTTCTCTCAATTGAATGTGTGGAAAAAATATTTTTCCCCTCCCTTGTAAATGGCACCACATAGTGTATATGTGTAATAGTTGGTTGATTATAGCAATCACTTGCTCATTAGGAATACAATATCTAATTCCATTCAACTTAAAGATTCACACACACAAAAAAATTTGTGTGCTATTACAAATGTTATTCTCACACTTCTCTCTCATGCTCGACGCCTTACAGGGAATCCTATTTTCTTTTTGAGTGTCCAATATTTTAATCCAATTTATTTAATTGGATTAAATGTATATTTATTCTATAAATAAGTTTAATTTAAAAAACTTTAAAAAATTTCTTACTTGTACAACAAGCAGATACATGCCTACCTTGCATGTTCTTAGACTTTTTTAATTTCCATTAATTAATGAAATAATTTTTTAACATAACTAAATAATATACAAATTAATTACTTAATTGAAATAGATATTTGGATAGCAAATAGTTTTATCTTTTATTTTAATTTTGAAACTTATGATACTTGTAAATTATCAACATACACTATTATATATTTTGGTCAATTAAGTATTTATCTATTGCAACACAACATCATTCGATCATCATTACGTAACTGAGTTGGGGATCGATGGAACTATTACTATAAGCTAAATAAAGCTTGATGTTTAATTAACATCTTAATTATAATATCAATTCCATAAATCCAAGAATTATTCCACTAAAACGGGGGAATAAACTCTTGAAACATACAATTGTTATTTACCCAATTGCCTAACATCGAGAAATCCATTGATAATAATCATTACATGTAGCGTGATCCTTCATAGAAAATTTGTAATTAGATATAGGTGAATATTTCCATTTTGCTTCACTAGTTGCCTATTGTCCTTGAATACCTATAATTAATGTTGAACAACTATTCGTTATCATATCACGAGACTGCACGTAGTATAACAAACATTAGAACCACTAAATAAGGGAAATGCTATCTATCATCTAAAACCAACAAAATGGATTCTTCATGTTATGAGATAAACTTTCAGCCAATTACAACGATACCACACCAAAATACATGGTAGAGTAGCCCACATGTACAAGCATCACCAAATAATTCAAATATCAAGGTATTACAAAAAGTGGTCAGTTATAACAATTAAGATTAAGATCATCCCATAAATGGACCTTGATTGATATATTGAAACTTCTATAGGTTAAACGGATCTTTATAGCATTTCTAACATATATGATCCACTCTTATATAATTTATCATTATACAAAGTATCCCCAACTAGATGTCTCTATATCAACGACCCCAAATTTGGGTTATTTCATTGAAAATGAATATGGCCCGTACTATTGAAGCAATATATAGATCCCAAATATTTTTTTATCACAGAAATTTAGATTATTTTATTTAAACTCAATTCTCTTGCATATACTCTTACACACAAAGTTTAGGTATATACGAATAATCAAGAATTGTACATTTTATTTAATGAAAGGAGCAATAATGTCATGAAAGACTAAATGTGATGACTTAGCTCAATTATAGATGAAGTGGGTTCTTCCCAATTAGAAGTAGTGCTCTATGCATTGAACAAGATCATATGTTAGACGTACAATATCATCACACGTATGTCATAAGATATGTACATTCTAATCAACAATAACTCTAAATCACATAAAAATGTAACCAAGGGTTGCGTACTTGTTACTATAATTCACTCATTAGTGTGACATTATGCCTATGCCTTTGAATTTTGAGTAGTAACTATCTATGCCTTTGGGTAAAGACTTTCCTCTTGGAATCTATGATTTACATATGGTAGGTTTGTGCACATTCTAGTAAAATATGAGTTAGTTATAGTTGGTCCTATTAGCGAATAAATGTAAGATATAAATCATGTCAAAACCATTCGTTGAATTCTAGGTCTTTTGCCAACCTGACACTAATGCAAGACTTTTTAAAGAATTTTATTTAAGTTAAACGATTCAAGCTGTAAATGGATGACTAACTTAACCTATTTATCAAATGAATTATTTTGTGTTGGTACTAGATGGTTATAATCTTAAACTAAATAATATTCTATTATTTGATATGTTTACTAGAACAAAGAATTAAATTATCCAATATAATGTAATGATATTTATTTTTAATTGATGTTATGCAGATGAGTTCTAGTACTACGAATGAAAAGTAAGGATTAAAGGTTAACAAATAATTTAATTAAATGATTTAAATTTAAAAATTCAATTGATATCTCTTAGTTTCGAAGTTATTTTTAGATCGGATTTATAGTATTGAAAAATATATAATCTGTTCAAATTTAAATCGAATACGAATTAACAAATAATCTGCTTCAATCCAAACGATACGATACCAAATTATCAATATAATCTAATTCTACTTACAAAAATGAGTTTTCTCACTGTTATCAATTTGGTCCGATCTAATTCTTGTATAAGAGAGAGATATTTCTCTTTTAGAATTAAGTTACCAATTTTCCCTGTTCTAAAAATCTTACAAGATTTTCATTATTTTAATGCTTACCCTATTATAGCATCTAAAAATAATAAATTTGAAATAGAATTATTAATGAATTTGTGTAATCTGCAGTTACTTTAATTTTTTATATATCTTTAGTTTGAATCTATGAGATATGAAATCCTTAATACCATAACAATTTAAAATTTATATTTAGAATTTAATGATGATATGTTCCTAAAAATAAACACTTTACCTTACTAATAGAAAAAATAGCTCTAACAATAGATTACCCTTAATATATCACATCCGCTCAAAGACCAAATTAAAATTTTTTACTAGAATTTCTATATGAAATTGTTAGGACTCTTCAATTCCCATTTCCCGACCTTTAAGTGCTCCTCTTATGATAAAGAACTAAATAATAAAAACAAGGTTCGTTATATTATAAACATCGTACAATTAATATATAACATAAACGTGTACATATATAGATAATTATCGCACTCACCTTTTTCTTTTTTGTTCATAGATACTCGCAGCATGTTTGAATGTTTTTCAATATTTTTCATGAAACCTCCTTAATACGTTATTTTAAATTAATTTACTTTTATCACGCTACTATTACATGTAAATTTTAATTATTTTATGTAAATTTTAATTATAATTAATTTATTTCTTAACTTTTTTAACTTTTTGAGACATTTTTTTTCTCAAATATCTATCAATCTCCTACTAATAAACTTTAATTCTATCAAACTTGATTTTTTCTACTAAAAAAATCTAAAAAAAACTAAATTAAGAAATAACTAAAGTTTATAAAAATACAATAATAAAGGGACAAATATGCACTAATTTTAAGAAAATAAATAATGTATCTAATTATATAAATAAAGTGGATAAAATATCATGGCACCCATATTTTTATGGTATTTTTATGTTTTAACATTTTTGATACATAAGATCCCAACATATCGACATGCTCTATGATCTCCACAATTAAATCAAGTTTCTGTTCGTTTTGTTTCTTTTTTTACTGGGATAAATTTATATGCTTCTTTATATGAGAACAATAACTATTCCGTTTCTTAAATTATTAATATGAATAAAGTATCTTTGCGACATAAACAAAATTACTTACATAAATAGGCATGTAAATTTTATTTATTAGATTTGATGTAAATCAGTGTAAAAAGCATATTTCGACCAAAAGACATCCGGTCAGACTCTACCCAAATTATGTTGGGATGGACATAGTACATAACTCAATATATAATTTAAACCACCGTAATAACTTAAATCAATTGAAAGTTTTAAAAAATAAAATTCAATCGTAATTGAATGATTTTCAAATTAATGTTTATGTTTTCATTTGATTTGAAAATCTAATTTTATTAGACTCCAAAATATACATGATTCTATAATATTTGGTTTAAGCCTCACTCAAATCTAAAGTTTCGGATAAATGTTAACCCAATTCGATTGAGTTTATAATTAATTTATGACCTAGAAAATAATACTAAATAATATAGAAGAATTTTTTTCGATCTATACTATCCTTTTTTATGATACACTTATTACGAAAAAGTGAACTCAATTTCGCATCTAAGACGATTTGAAACACAATCTTTTACCACCAATTTATTGAAATAATGTGCTAAGATAAGAGAAATGGACTCCACGTGAAAGTAGAAGGATACGCATAAAGGTCTCCCTTTTCCAAAACTAATGTTCCCGAAATGTCTAGTGTTAGCTCCTTTATTCGGTATACTATGAGTATCACCCACATGATGTGTGAGAATATACATTTATTTTATTCTTTTTAATGCGAAATAATAAAATAATCTATTGATAAGGGAGAGAATGGATTTGACAAGGGATTTCTTTATTTATTTAAAGAAGGTCGACATTCTATTTTGGGAGGGTGGATTATTCCTGAGAACTTTGATGAGCTTTCCCCATTTGGTTTGGGAAATAATATTATATTTATAATAGAGTCATTGATTAGTTTAATAGGGGAATGCATTATATATTGGTGATCTGTTTAACCAAAAATATTGGAAGGGTTGAATCCTTTACCTACACCAAAAACATTGGTGGATGGCGTTAAACGTAGGCTCAGTTAGATGCAGGAAAAAAAATAATTTGATCCCTTAGTTGCACCTTCAATAGTAAAAAAAAGAGAAGCTATACACCTTAAATTTAAAATCTTATTTCTTAATCAATTTTATTTAAAAAAAGAAGATATTTTACCCAAAACATAATTATTATAAACATAATAAAATATTAATATTTTATATATTTATAATTAATTTTAAATACACAAATCTCGTTTATCATATCATATATTAAAATTTTATTTTAAAAAATAAAAAATAATTTATTTTATAATAAAATAAATATAAATTTATACATATATTGAAAATGATATGCTAAATATTTTTATAATTCATAAATAATATAATACATTATTATTATTATTATTAAATATAATTATAATTATATTTAATAAATAATTATAATATTAATATTAATTATATTTGTGATATAAAAAATAACATTCATAAAATAATTAAATTATTAAAAAACTGTGAATTCTCTATATCTAATTTTTTACAAGATACAATACAAACATAGAACATTATATCGTAAATTTTATGAGAAAATATTATATAATATAATATTATTATAATTATTTTTATTATTAATATAATAAAATATATAAATTATATCTAATTAATTATAGTTTAATAGAATTATTGTTAATAAATTTTTTTATCTTAGTAATAATTAAAATTATAATAATATTAGAGATATTTGTTACAATGTAATCTATTTTTTAATTTTTTTAATCTTAAATAATTTACTTTTTTAAAATGTCAATAATTTTTCATAATTATTTAGTAAAGTTTTTAATAATTTAAAATTTCATAATTTATTATTATTATTATTTAATAATAAAATTTTGATAAGTTATTTGTTATAAAAAATATATTTTTTATTATATAAATATAAATTATTTTATATTTTATTTATAATAAAAATAAATTATTATTTATTAAAAATTGTGAATGAGTATATTTTATTTTTAATATTCTTTTACAAAATAAGAAGAGAAAAGAAGAAAATGGGGTACTAGAATTAGGAAAGGAGAGAAAAGAAAAGGAGAAAAAAATATTTAATTTTTAAGAAAATAGGATTGATGGGCTGTTGGAATTAGTGAGATAGAGAGTTAAAAAACGACAAGAAAAATATGATTGGGAAATTGTTGAATGGATTATGATTTATCTATTTTTAAACTAAAATACAATTTAGCAATAAAATATGTTCATTATAGACAAAATCCCTACAAAGATTCTTAATTAAACTTCTTTCTTTTTTATTTTATTTTTATGGAAAATTTATAAGGCTTATTTATTAAATAAGTAAATTTATAGGAAAATTAAAAAAAAATCTTAAAACTCATAACATTAAAAATAACTCATAATCATGTTTAACGATTTTTTATTGGATGACTTTTAATATTAAATCGATCAAAATAATTGTAATTTAATTTAAACGACATTTAAAATGAAATAATATATCAATAATATTTTAATAAAAGAATATATATTAAATATAAGATATGTTATTTGTATAGTTATAAATTTTAAAGATATTATTTTCATTGTTTTTCAAAACATTTACCACACCAAAGGAAAGGGAAAAGGAAAGGGAAATTGAAGTATGAAAAATTACGGGGCATACTTTTATTTCAATTTAGAGTTGGTAAAACTATATATGACTACAATAAAAGGAATAAAAAAACATAGGTCTCTCCTCTTTAGTTGACTTTGTTAAAACAAGTACTTGAAATCAATGTAGGAATAATATTATCGATAATTTGAAATGAACTGTTTGGGTTGAGTCGTGGATTAGGTCGCTTTCTTTAAGACGTTTTGCGTCTCTGCCTAAAATTGTGCAAGCAAACACAACCCCATCATCCCCAATATAAAATATCGCAAAATCTTTGTTGTATGTCTCGAAACTTCATTGCACTAATAAAAAAACCAGAATGCTACACTTATAAATTTTTGTTGCTCGGAAAACTCAAAACAATTTAGTAACTTTTTCTTAGTAAGAGATGTTTGCAAATTGTTGTGTTAAATTTGAGAGATGAGGCCCTCTATTTGTAGGATTGAGAAAATATGTGGCCATTAGCACAATAACGGTTATGTCTAAGTAAAGAAAAATAACTGCCATTTTTCTCAATAAAGAAAAGTAACAGTCATTTTTTGAGTAAAGAAAAATAACGGATATTTCTGAATAAAGAAAAAATAACAGTCATTTTCTAAGTAAAGAAAAATAACGGTCATTTTATAAGTAAAGAAAATAAAGGGTATTTTTTGAGTATAAAGGTCACAACTATTTTTTGAGTGGAAAATTATTTTTTAAAATAATTCCAAAAAATAAAATGTCATCTCACCTCACAAACACACACACGCACAGGCACTCGGACTTGGCTCAGCTCGGCAAGGCCCGACCGGCCAGTCAGACGGACGGCTACGGCAGTGCACACGCATGTGTGGTATCACATTTGCCTAAGTCCTCTCCCCTTCCACAAAAGTGGGTACCTCTTGGGGCCCAAACAAAATAGCCAATCCTTTTCTATTTATACATCTCTTAAGTGATGTAAAATAGCAATGTGGGACAAGGCAAAAAATTAGCATCAATTGTTTTATAAAAATTTATTTTTTTTCAAAAATCCCTCACTTGAATTTTATATAAAAAATAGTTTTTCATCGAGCAACCGATCAATTAACAGTATAAGATTGTGCATAAGTAAAAGGTGTCTATTAACTTGAACCTTTGCATAGTGTTGATGCTTTAGAATATACTAGAGTAACTCGTAGTTTTGAACTCTATCTTTGACAACATTACACACACAACCTTTCCAAGGTGTAGTTCGAAATCCGTGCTTTACGGTTGTGCATGTGTATCACAGTATAGTGAGTGCTCTAGTAAATTTTTCCCAAGAAATTTTCATAAGAAGCAGCCACACTTTCACATTCACATAGGTGAGTCTATCAAGAGCACTCCTGCAGCTATGTACTCCACTCCACATAGAGTATAGAACTCATTAAGAATTTAATAATTAACTCATCTTTTTCTATAGCTTTAGGACTTCATTCTTCTAACAATATAGAATGGGATTTCAAAATAGCATAATTCTTCTCATATCACTTCATGCCTTGTTATTACCTATTAAACTTGTATTTTGGGATCCCCAGTCTATAAGTTGGGTTACCATCACGAGTGACTCTTCATTCGAAGGACATTAGTCTCACTCATTTTGAGGTTTTGAAAACCTTCTCTCTCGGTAATCCTTTCGTCAAAGGATGAGCCAAAATTTCATCAGAACGTACATGATCTACTCTTAGAGCTCTTGTAGAGATAAATTCTCTAACAATACTGTGCTTACAACGTATGTGTCGTCTCTTGCCATTGTAGTAACGGTTTTGAATCTTTACAATAGCCGCGGTACTATCGTAGTCGATCAAGACAGCTGGTATCGTTCTTTCCCATAAAAGGATCTCAACTAACAAACTTCTTAACCAGCCTTCTTTTCGCTAGCGGTAGCTAGTGCTATCATTTCAGACTCCATTGTAGATTGAGCCAATATTGTCTGTTTCTTAGACTTCCAAGAAACGGTTCCACCAAGTATGCTAAATATATAGCGACTAGTTACTTTAAAGTCTTCTGATAAAGTGTTCCAATCAAGAGAATAATTATTTTAGGTTAATTTTGATGATTTTAATTTATTTATTTTTTAATTTTTTTAATTTTTGAGATATTTTTCTTCTCAAATATCTATTAATCCCCTAATAATAAGCTTTAATTCGATTAAATTTGACTTTTTCTACTAAAAAAATCTAAAAAAACTAAATTAAGAAATAACTAAAGTTTCCAAAAGTGCACTAATTTTAAGAAAATAAATAATGTATCTAATTATATAAATAAAGTGGCTAAAATATCATGTAACCCATATTTTTACCATTACAATCTAATTCCATGGTGGTATGTACCATAATTTCTTTCACAATTTTCTCCTTTTTATTTCATGGTATTTCTATCTTTCAACATTTTTGATGCTTAAGATCCCGACATATCAACATGCTCCGTGATCTCCACTATTAAATCAAGTTTCTATTCATTTTCTTTCTTTTTTACTCGGAAAAATTTATATGCTTCTTTATATGAGAACAATAACTATTTTGTTTCCTAAATTATCAATATGAATAAAGTATCTCCGCGACATAAGCAAAATTACTCACGATCGTAGGCATGTAAATTTTACTTTACCTACCCAAAGCCCGATTTATCATATTTGATATAACTAAGTTTAAAGCACAGTTTGACCAAAAGATATCCGGCCAATCTCTACCCAAATTATGTTGGGATCGACTTATTAAGAAGCATTATACTGACTCAAACTCAATACATAATTTAAACTCTCGTAATGACTTAAATGAATTGAATGTTTTAAAAAACAAAGTTCAATTGTACTCAATGATTTTCGAATTGATCTTTATGTTTCGATTAGATTTGAAAACCTAATCTTATCTGTCCTAAAAATGTACATGGTCCTACAATGTTTGATCCGAGCCGGACTTAAACCTAAAGTTTTGAGCTTAAGTAAACCCAGTCCGCCTGAATTTATACCTAATGTATCATCCAAAAAATAATACTAAATAATATAAAATAATTTTTTTCAATTTATACAATTTTCTTTAGGATACACACTTATTATGGAAAAGGTGACTTGATTTCGCATCTACTACAATTTAAAGCACAATCTTTTACCACCAATTTATTGAAATAATGTGCTAAGATAAGGGAAATGGACTCCATAGGATAAGAACTTTTCTCTACAAATGAGTGTTGCATAAAGTGAAAGTAGAAGGATACGCATAAAGGTCTCCCTTCTCCAAAACTAATGTTCCCGAAATGCCTAGTGTTAGCTACTTTATTCGGTATACTATGAGTATCACCCACATGATGTGTGAGAATATACATTTATTAAATTCTTTTTAATGCGAAATAATAAAATAATCTATTGATAAGGGAGAGAGATGGGTTTGACAAGGGGTTTTTATTTATTTATTTAAAGAAGGCCGACATTCCATTTTGGGAGGGTGGATTATTCCTGAGAACTTTGATGAGCTTTCCCCATTTGGTTTGGGAAATAATATTATATTTATAATGGAGTCATTGATTGGTTTAATAGGGGAATGCTTTATATCTTGGTGATCTGTTTGACCAAAAATATTGGAAGGTTTGAATCCTTTACATACACCAAAAATATTGGTGGATGGCGTTAAACGTAGGCTCAGTTAGATGCGGAAAAAAATATTGATTTCTTAGTTGCTTCTAGTCTTGCAAAGATTCTTAATGCAACTTCTTTTCTTTTTATTTAATTTTTATGGAAAATTTATAAGGCTTATTTATTAATTGAGTAAATATGTAGGAAAATTTAAAAAAAATCTTAAAGCTCGTAACAACCAAAATAATTCATAATTACGTTGAACGATTTTTAATTAGATGACTTTTAAAATTAAATCGATCTAAATAATTATAGTTTAATTCATCAAACTACGATTAAAATGAAATAATATATCAATAATATTTTAATAAAAAATATATATTAAGTATAAGATGTGTTATTTGTATAATTATAAATTTTAAAGATATTATATTTTTTTTTCAAAACATTTACCACACCAAAGGAAAGGGAAATTGAAGTATGAAAAATCACACAACATACTTTCGTTTCAATTAAGAGTTGATAAAAACTATATATGACTACAATAAAAGGAATAAAAAAACACAGGTCTCTCCTCTTTAGTTGACTTTTTTTAAAACAAGTAATTGAAAATAATGTAGGAACAATATTATCGATAATTTGAAATGAATTGTTTGAGTTGAGTTGCGGATTAGGTCGTTATTTTTAAGACGTTTCATGGTTCTGCCCAAAGTTGTGCAAGCAAACACAGCATTGTCATCCCCAAGATAAAACAGCCCATAATTTTTGGTGTATGTCTCGAAACTTCACTGCACTAATGAAGACCAGAATGCTACACTTATAAAATTTCGTTGCTCGGAAAACTCAAAACAATTTAGGATCTTTTTCTTTTTCTTTTTCTTTCTGAGAGCTTTTTCTTAGTAAGAGATGTTTACAAATTGTTATGTTAAAACTAAGAGTTGAGGCCCTCTATTTATAGGATTGAGAAAACGTGTGGCCATTATGACAATAACAGTCATGTCTGAGTAAAGAAAAATAATGACTATTTTTCTAAGTAAAGAAAAGTAACGGTCATTTTTTGAGTAAAGAAGAATAGCGACCATTTAATGGATATTTATGAGTAAAGAAAAAATAACTACCATTTTTTAAGTAAGGAAAAATAACCCACATTTTATGAGTAAAACAAATTAAGGCTATTTTTTGAGTAAAAAGGTAACAATCATTTTCTGAGTGGAAAAATATTTAAAAAACAATTTCCAAAAAATAAAATGGCACCTCACCTCACACACGCACACGCACTCGGACTTGGCTTAACTCGACAAGGCCCGACCGGCCAGTCAGACGGACGGATGGCTGCGGTGGTGTGCGCGCATATGTGGTATCACATTTGCCTAGGGCCTCTCCCCTTGCACAAAAGAGGGTACCCCTTAGGGCCCAAACCCAATAGTGAATCCTTTTCTATTTATACATCTCTTAAGTGATGTAAAATAGGAATGTGGGACAAGGAAAAAAATTAGCATCAATTGTTTTATAAAAAATCATTTTTTTCCAAAAAACCCTCACTTGAATTTTATATAAAAAATAGTTTTTCATCGAGCAACCGATTAATTAACAATATAAGATTGTGCATAAGTAAAAGGTGTCTATCAACTTGAACCTTTGCACAGTGTTGATGCTTTAGAATATACTAGAGTAACTCGTTGTTTTGAACTCTATCTCTAACAACACTACACACACAACCTTTCCAAGGTGTAGTTCAAAAAGTCTGTGATTTACGACTATGCACGTGTACCCCAGTATAGTGAATGCTCTAGTAAATTTTGTCCAAGAAATTTTCATAACGGATAACTAAACCTTAAAATCTAATTTTCAGATTTAAGTTTGTAATGAAAAATAATATATTTCTCTCTAACATTCTTAATATAAAATCTTGAATAAAAATAAAATCAATTCATTTTAGAGATTTTTACCTATTTAATATTTCGCAAGCATAACAACGTTATTATTATATCATTTTTTACAAACAGCTAGCAGAGTTAAATTTAATCACAGACAAATTAAATATAACATGTAAGAATAAAGCATAAAAAATAACTACAAA
Source organism: Hippophae rhamnoides (assembly GCA_033030585.1). Classification (NCBI taxonomy): domain Eukaryota; kingdom Viridiplantae; phylum Streptophyta; class Magnoliopsida; order Rosales; family Elaeagnaceae; genus Hippophae; species Hippophae rhamnoides. The sequence goes on along the minus strand of CM065436.1, from coordinate 42,018,384 downwards.
GAAAATAAAATCCTTACAGTACTTCGATGCCATTCCCGTTGCTAGAAAACCTCCAAACGGAATTTGCACTCTCATTTATTGAATCAAAAAGCTAATAAATTACAAAAAACATAACTAGTTCTTCCCAAAGAGAGAAGAACTCTAAAACTAAGAGAAACTAGCTAAAACATAAGAAAAACTAAAAAAAACTAAAAACTAAGAAATGGAGAGAAAGAAAGAAGAGAGAAGTGTGTTTTTAAGGTGTGGTATGAAGTGAAGAGAAGGGGGGTATTTATAGGTGAAAATGGAGAGAAAAAGTGGGTGAAAAAATGTTAAAAAATGGTGAAAACGTGTAGTGCACATGGTGAGGTCATTGATGACATCAACATGATGTCATGGGGGCGGCTGCACGTAAAAAATGGGGCGAAATGGCATCGGCGCGCGCGTGTGAACAGTGACAGCGCTTTGCGGCGCGCGCGCGTGAACAGTGACAGCGCGTTGCGGCGCGCGCAGAACTGGAGGAAGGCGCGCGCGGATGCGCACGGACGTTGGCCGTGCTGCGCGTGCGGCTGGGCGCTGGCGCGCGCGGGATGGGCTTTTCCGGGCGCGATTTTCTCCTTTTTGACATTTTTGACCTTTTCTACCCATTTTGTCCAATATTTCCATATTTATTGACCTTTCCCCATTTATTTATTGATATATTTGCGATGTATTGCTTCAAGTATTCCTCTTTGAGTCTTTAAATTGCGTTTTTAAGCGAAAATACCTGAAAAACAATAAAAATACACGTGATTCCGAAAAAGACAAATTTATATAAATATATGATAAAACATATAAATATATATATTTTTAATCAATTAATGAGCATAAAATCATGGTAATTTTAGTGCTTTTTGAGCACTCATCAGTACTATCATAGTGGATCAAGACAACGAGAATCAGTCTTTACCATAAAGGGATCTCAGCTAACAAACTTCTTAACCAACCTGTTTCTTCACTAGCAGTAGCTTGAGCCAATATTGTCTATTTCTTAGACTTCCAAGAAACGGCTCCACCAACTATGCTAAATATATAGCCACTAGTTGCTTTAAAGTCTCCTGATAAAGTGTTCCAATTAGTGGAATAATTATTTTAAGTCAATTTTGATGATTTTAATTAATTTTTTTTTAATTTTTGAGATATTTTTCTTCTCAAATATCTATCAATCCCCTACTAATAAGCTTTAATTCGATTAAACTTGACTTTTTCTACTAAAAAAATCTAAAAAAACAAAATTAAGAAATAACTAAAGTTTCTAAAAATGCAATAATAATGGGACAAATATGCATTAATTTTAAGAAAATAAATAATGTATCTAATTATATAAACAAAGTGGCTAAAATATTATGAAACCCATATTTTTACCATTGCAATCTAATTCCATGGTGGTATGTACCATAATTTCTTCCACATTTTTCTCCTTTTATTTCATGGTATTTCTATGTTTCAACATTTTTTATGCTTAAGATCCCAACATATCAACATGCTTTGTGATCTCAACTGTTAAATCAAGTTTCTCTTTGTTTTCTTTCTTTTTTTATTGGGACAAATTTATATGCTTATTTATATGAGAACAATAATTATTCTGCTTCGTGACATAAGCAAAATTACTCACAATCTTAGGAATGTAAATTTTACTTTATCTGCCCAAAGCCCGATTTATTAGATTTGATATAACTCAGTGTAAAGCACATTTTGACCGAAAGATATCCGACCAAGCTCTACCCAAATTATGTCGGGATGGACTTAGTACGTAGCATTATACTAACTCAAAGTCAATACATAATTTAAAGCATAGTAATGACTTAAATCAATTGAAAGATTTAAAAAATAAAATTCAATCGTACTCAAATGATTTTCAAATTGATCATTATTTTTCCATTTGATTTGAAAATCTAATTTTGTTTAACTCCAAAATATACATGATCCTACCATGTTTGGTCCGAGCTTGATTCAAATCTTAAGTTTCGGGTAAAGGTTAACCCAATTCGATTGAGTTTATAATTAATTTATGACCTAGAAAATAATACTAAATAATATAGAAGAATTTGTTTCAATCTATACAATCCTCTTTATGATACATACTTTTACGAAAAAGGGAACTCGATTTCGCATCTAAGACGATTTGAAGCACAATCTTTTACCACCAATTTATTGAAATAATGTGCTAAGATAAGGGAAATGGACTCCACATGAAAGTAGAAGGATACGCATAAAGGTCTCCCTTTTCCAAAACTAATGTTCGAGAAATGTCTAGTGTTTGCTCCTTTATTCGGTATACTACGAGTATCACCCACATGATGTGTGAGAATATACATTTATTAAATTCTTTTTAATGCGAAATAATAAAATAATCTATTGATAAGGAGAGAGATGGGTTTGACAAGGGGTTTTTATTTATTTATTTAAAGAAGGTCGACATTCCATTTTGGGAGGGTGGATTATTCCGGAGAACTTTGATGAGCTTTCCCCATTTGGTTTGGGAAATAATATTATATTTATAATGGATTCATTGATTGGTTTAACAGGGGAATGCTTTATATCTTGTTGATCTGTTTGACCAAAAATATTGGAAGGTTTGAATCCTTTACATACACCAAAAATATTGGTGGATGGCGTTAAACGTAGGCTCAGTTAGATGCAGGAAAAAAAATAATTTGATCCCTTAGTTGCATCTACGGGATTTTGTGCACCTTCAATATTAAAAAAAAAAAGAGAAGCTATACACCTTAAATTTGAAATGCTATTTCTTAATTAATTTTATTTAAAAAAGAAGAAGATATTTTATCCTTATTTTACAAAACATAATTATTATAAACATAATAAAATATTAACATTTTATAAATTTATAATAAATTTAAATACACAAATCTCTTTTATCATATCATATATTAAAATTTTATTTTAAAAATAAAAAATAATTTATTTTATTGCAAAATAAATATAAATTTATACATATATTGAAAATGATATGTTAAATATTTTGATAATTCATAAATAATATAATACATTATTATTATTATTATTAAATATAATTATAATTATATTTATATTTAATAAATAATTATAATATTAATTATAATTATGATATAAAAAATAACATTCATAGAAATAATTAAATTATTAAAAAAATTGTGAATCCTCTATATCCAATTTTTTACAAGATACAATACAAACATAGAACATTATATCGTAAGTTTTGTGAGAAAATAATATATAATATAATATTATTATAATTATTTTTATTATTAATATCATAAAAGATATAAATTATATCTAATTAATTATATTTTAATACTTAAATATAATTATTGTTATTAAATATTTTTTATCTTAGTAATAATTAAAATTATAATAATATTAGAGATATTTGTTACAATGTAATCTATTTTTTAATTTTTTTAATCTTAAATAATTTATTTTTTTAAAATGTAAATAATAATTTCATAACTATTTAGTAAAGTTTTTAATAATTTAAAAATCCATAATTTATTATAATTATTATTATTTTATAATAAAATTTTGATAAGTTATTTGTTATAAAAAAATATTTTTTATTATATAAATATAAATTATTTTATATTTTATTTATAATAAAAATAAATTATTATTTATTAAAAGTTGTGAATGTAAAATAGCAAAAGTATAAGATAGCAAACGTAAAATATATTAAAAATAAATTTTTATAATAAAGTTGTCACAAAAGGGACCACTTGGGGCCTAAACAAAATAACTAATCCTTTTCTATTTATACATCTCTTAAGTGGTGTAAAATAGCAATGTGGGAAAAGGAAAAAAATTAGCATCAATTGTTTTACAAAAATTCATTTTTTTCCAACAATCCCTCAATTGAATTTAATATAAAAAATAGTTTTTCATCGAACAACCGATCAATTAACAGTATAAGATTGTGTATAAGTAAAAGGTGTCTATCAACTTGAACCTTTGCATAGTGTTGATGCTTTAGAATATACTAGAGTAACTCGTAGTTTTGAACTCTATCTTTGACAAAATTACACATACAACCTTTCCAAGGTGTAGTTCAAATCCGTGCTTTACGGCTATGCACGTGTATCATAGTATAGTGAATGCTCTAGTAAATTTTGCCTAAGAAATTTTCCTAAGAAGCAGCCACACTTACACATTCACAAATGTGAGTCTATCAAGAGCACTCCTGTAGCTATGTACTCTACTCCACATAGAGTATAGAACTCATTAAGAATTTAATAATTAACTCATCTTTTTCTATCGCTTTAGGACTTCATGCTTCTAACAATGTAGAATGGTATTTCAAAATAGCATAATTCTTCTCATATCACTTCATGCCTTGTTATTACCTATTGAACTTATATCTTGGGATCTCCAGTCTATAAGCTGGGTTACTATTACGAGTGACTCTTCATTCTAAGGACATTAGTCTCATTCCTTTTGAGGTTTTGAAAACCTTCTCTCTCGGTTATCCTTTCGTCAAAGGATCATCTGCCAAAATTTCATCAGAACATACATGATGTACTCTTACAGCTCTTGTAGAGATAAATTCTCTAACAGTACTATTCTTACTATATATTTGTCGTCTCTTGCCATTGTAGTAACGATTCTGAATCTTTGCAATAGCCACGGTACTATCGTAGGGGATCAAGACAATTGGTATCGGTCTTTCCCATAAAGGGATCTCAGCTAACAAATTTCTTAACCAGCCTGCTTTTTCGCTAGTAGTAGCTAGTGCTATCATTTCTGAATCCATTGTAGATTGAGCAAATATTGTGTGTTTCTTAGAGTTCCAAGAAACGGCTCCACCAACTATGTTAAATATATAGCCACTAATTACTTTAAATTCTTCTCATAAAGTATTCCAATTAGCGGAATAATTATTTTAGGTCAATTTTAATGATTTTAATTTATTTATTTTTTAATTTGTTTTTAAATTTTAAGACATTTTCTTTTCAAATATCTATCAATCCCCTACTAATAAGCTTTAATTCGATTAAATTTGACTTTTTCTATATTAAATCGGTTTAAATAATCATAATTTAATTTAAACGGCGTTCAAAATAAAATAATATATCAATAATATTTTAATAAAGTAATATATATTAAATATAAGCTGTGTTATTTGTATAGTTATAAATTTTAAAGATATTATTTTTATTATTTTTCAAAACTTTTACCTCACCAAAAGAAATGGAAATTGAAGTTTGAAAAATTTGTGGGCATACTTTTATTTCAATTAGTAGTTGATAAAAATTATATGTGAGTACAATAAAAGGAATAAAAAATACATAGGGTGTTATGATTATATTAGTAAAGTCAAATTTTTCTCCTTTTTAGTTGATTTTTTGTATAAACAAGTACGTGAAAACAATGTTGGAACAATATTGTTGATATTCTAAAATGAACTACTTGGGTTGAATCACGGACTAGGTCGTTCTCTTTAAGACGTTTCGCGGCTCTGCCCAAAATTGTGCAAGCAAACACAGTCTTGTCGTCCCTAGCATAAAACAACCTAGAATCTTTGTTGTTTGTCTTGGAACTTCACTTCACTAATGAAGACCAGAATGCTACACCTATAAAATTTCGTTACTCGGAAAACTCAAAACAATTTAGGATCTTTTTCTTATTATTTCTGAGAGCTTTTTCTTAGTAAGAGATGTTTGCAAATTGTTATGTTAAAACTGAAAGCTGAGACCCTCTATTTATAGGTTTGAGAAAACGTGTGACCATTATGACAATAACGGTCATGTCTGAGTTAAGAAAAATAACGACCATTTTTCTGAGTAAAGAAAAGTAACGGTCATTTTCTAAGTAAGGAAGAATAACAACCATTTAATGGATATTTATGAGTAAAGAACAAATAACGGCTATTTTCTAAGTTAAAAGGTAACGACCATTTTCTAAGTGGAAAAGTATTTAAATTTTTTTCCAAAACATAAAATACCACCTCACCTCATAGACGCACATGTACACACACTCGAACTTGGCTTGGCATGACATGACATGACTATTCGTTCAAATGGAGGGACAGTGGCGGCGGCGTGCGAGTGTGTATGGTATCACATTTGCCTAGGTCCTCTTCCTTTCCACAAAAGTGGGTGCCCCTTGGGGCCCATACCTAATAGCCAATCCTTTTCTATTTATACATATCCTAAGTGAGGCAAAATAGCAATATGGGACAAGGCAAAAAATTGGCATTATTTGTTTTATAAAAAATCATTTTTTTCCAACAATCCTTCACTTGAATTTTATATAAAAATAGTTTTCATCGAGCAACCGATTAATTAACAGTATAAGATTGTGCATAAGTAAAATGTGTCTATCTATTTGAACTTTTGCATAATGTTGATGCTTTAGAATATATTAGAGTAACTCATAGTTTTCCAGTCTATCTCTAACAACATAACACACACAAGCTTTCAAGGTCTAGTTCAAAAAGCCCGTGCTTTACAGCCATGCACATGTATCCCAGTATAGTGAATGCTCTAGTAAATTTTTCCCAAGAAATTTTCATAAGAAGCGGCCACACTTCCACATTAAGAGTTTAATAATTAACTTATCCTTTTTCTATCTCTTCAGGACTTCATGCTTCTAATAATATAGAATGGGACTTCTAAATAACATGATTCTTCTCATATCACTTCATGATTTGTTATTACCCATTGAACTTATTTCTTGGGATCTCCAGTCTATAAGTTGGGTTACCATCACGAGTGACGCTTCATTCTAAGGGCATTAGTCCTATTCTTTCGAGGTTTTGAAAACCTTCTCTCTCAGTAATCATTTCGTTAAAGAATTAGCCAAATTTTCATAAGAATATACATGATCTACTCTTACAGCTTATGTAGAGAAAAATTCTTTAACAATACTATGCTTATGACGTATATGTCATCTCTTTCCATTGTAGTAACGATTCTGAATCTTTGCAATAGCTGTGGTACTATTGCAGTGGATCAGGATAGTTGGTATCTATTTTTCCCATAAATGGATCTTAGTTAACATACTTTTTAACCAGCATACTTCTTCACTATCAGTAGCTAGTTCTATTATTTCAGACTCCATTATAGATTGATCCAATAATGTCTGTTTCTTAGACTTCCAAGAAATGGCTCCACTAGCTTTGCTAAATATATAGCCGCTAGTTGCTTTAGAGTCGTTTGATAAAGTGTTCCAATCAGTATCGTTGTATCCTTCTAGAACATTGGGAAACTTTGTATAATGTAATCCAAGGTTCATTGTTCTCTTAAGGTATCTCATAACCCTTTCAATAGCATTCCAATGCTCTATACTAGGTCTCCTGGTAAACCTACATAGTAGTCCCATAACATAAGCTATGTCTAGTCTAGTGTAGTCAGTACCATAACGTAAGCTACTAATGATGCTCGCATACTCAGTTTGTTTAGCACCGTCTCTAGTGTTATTGAACAACTTTACACTAGGATCATAAGGAGTACATGAAGGTTTGTAGTTAAAGTAATTATATTTCTTTAAGATCTTCTCAATGTAATAAGATTGATATAGAGAAATTCTCTTTTCGTTTCGGACCTAGTAATCTTTATACCAAGGATTACACTCACTTCTCCTAGATCTTTCATATCAAAGTTAACACTTAACAAAGTTTTCACATTATTCACAGCATGAATATTTGATCCAAAAATAAGCATGTCATCCACATATAAACATATAATAGCGCAAATGTCATTTTCTAATTTATAATAAATGTATTTGTCACTTTCATTTATTTTTAATCCATATGAGATAACTAGATTATCAAATTTTTCATGTCTTTGCTTAGGTGCTTGTTTTAGACCATAAAAGGAATTTATCTAGTTTACAAACTTTATTTTCTTGACCTAGGACAACAAAACCTTCAGGTTTGTCCATATAAATTTCTTCTTCTAGGTTACCATTTAAGAAAGTAGTTTTGACATCCACTTGGTGCATTACTAAACCATGGATAGCAGCAAGAGAGAAAAGTATACATATGGAAGTTATTTGTGTAACTGGTGAAAATGTATCAAAGAAATCTACATTTTCAATGGTACCATCGGGTTTTAATTTCTTCTTTAGTATCCATTTACATCATATGGTTTTGCAACCAGGAGGTAAGTTAACTAAATGCCAAGTTCTATTATACTCAAGAGAGTCCATTTCATCATTTATGGCTTCTTCCCATAAGTTGGCATCTAAAGAAGATAATGCTTCTTTAAGAGTTTGGGGATCTTCCTCTATGGTATAAGCATAAAAATCAGACCCAAAATCCTTAAGGGTTCGGGATCATTTACCTCTCCTGATTTCAGTGTTTAATTCCTCATTTTGTTCACTATTTCTAGTTATGGGTAAACAACTAGAAGACGAGCCCCCACTATTTTTTAATTTAAAGTGAAACCTATGTTCATAGAAGTCACCATTATTTGATTCTATAACTACATGATCATTTAAGTCACACAATTTATAAGTTTTACTATTCATAACATATCCTATGAATACACATTCATATGCTATACTAGCAAGTTTATTTCTTTTAGGATCAGGGATCCTAATATAGGCTAAATAACCCCAAGTTTTAAAATAAGTTAAGTTAGGTTTATTATTTTTCAAAATTTCATATGGTGAAACTTTACTAGTAGATTTAGGTACACTATTTAGCACATAGCAAATAGTTAATAAAATTTCTCACCACGTCAACCGACACTATCCACGCGTATTAATCCATGTCTCTTCTTTCTTCCTCACTAGAATTTCTTTTTCAATTTGTGCAGCAACAACTTCAAAACCGAGCTCACCCACCCTCCACTCTTTCTCATTTTTCGGCCACCTCTGACCACCATTTTCAACGCCATTTTGTGGGTTATATTCCTTTCCTTATTATCTTTCAGATCCCCTATTTTTATGACCAAAATACTCAAATTTTTTATACCCATTTTCTCACTTATTCTCACTTACAAAACACCCATTTTTTCTTCATTTCCTTCATTTAGTCACTTCATTTACTCTTGTAAGTATTTCTATTAATCTTACACACTTATTATTCAGTTTGCTTTATTTTTTGTATAAATTTTTGATTTATGTATGTTTTGTATTATGCTTGTTATTATATGTGTGGCTTATTTTTTGAGGAAATAATATCTAGATGTTGTGGGTTTGAGGGACTATAATATTTACCATACATGGATAAATTTAATTACATAGAAATAATTATATTTTATTAAGTAAAAGTAATGCAATTGTAAAATGATTAAAATAATAAATAAACATTATGTATGTTTTGGTATATATTCTAATAATTAGGGAATTTTTATATAATAATACTTGAAATATATTGATTGGATACATAATTAATATGTTTAATTAATGTCATTAATAGAAAATGGACAAATCTTGGATGTCAAAGTGTAGAATTGAGTAGGACTACATTTCTGGAGTTGAAAGTTTCATGTAATTTTCTTGTAGAAATAATAATAATGGAATTAGTATGATTCGATGCCCATGTGTTAAATGTAAAAATAAGCGATTTCATGAAGTTGACGAGGTTAAGTATCACCTTATCCGTAGTGGTATTCTTTTGAGCTATAAATGCTGGTATTATCATGGAGAAAATATTGGTAATACTCATAGGGAAGAGATAAATAAGAATGTGAGTGGATTAAATACATCTTATCATAATGTACAGACAAAAAATATGTTTCATGGTGTTGAAGATGAACTACGTGAGCATGATCCCAAAACCTTTAAAAAACTTCTAGAAGATGCTGAAAAACTGTTGTATCCAAAATGCAAGAAATACACTAAAATGTCTGGATTGGTTCATTTGTACAATGTGAAGACAAAAAATGGTTTTTCTGACAAGGGATTTACAGAATTACTAAATCTACTAGTCGATATGTTTCCTGAGGGTATTGAATTGCCATCTTCAATGTATGAAGTGAAGAAATCTCTTACTCGAATTGACATGGAATATCATAAGATTCATGCTTGTCCAAATGATTACATTCTTTATAGAAAAGAATATGAGACATTAGATGATTATTCGATGTGTAAATAATAGAGATGGAAGCATGGTACAAATGAGACAACACATAAGATAGGCGTGCCCGCAAAGGTTCTTTGGTACTTTCCTCTGATTCCTCATCGAGATGGAAGCATGGTACAAATGAGACAACACATAAGACAGACGTGCTCGCAAAGGTTCTTTGGTACTTTCCTCTGATTCCTCACTTTCAAAGGTTGTTTAAAAGTAAAGATAAGAGTTAATACACATAAGAACTATCACGAGAAGGGGAGTCTGTATGTATTTTCACAATGTGCATAAATCTATAAGGAAGGACTATTTTCCTCTCCCATACATTGATCAAATGCTTGAAAAATTAGCTAAGTATTTCTTCTTTTGCCTTCTAGATGGATATTCTGATTATAATCTGGTCATAATGACACTTGAGACCAAGAAAAAACTAACTTCACCTGTCCTTATAGAACTTTTTCTATTAAGAGAATTCCATTTCGGTTATGTAATGCACTTGCAAAATTTCAACACTACATAGTGGCTATTTTCTTAGACATGGTGGATAAGTATTTATTGATCTTCATGGGTGACTTCTCAGTCTTTGGGAACACATTTGATGAGTCTTTACACTATCCCTCCCTAGTGCTATAAAGATGTTAAGAAACAAACTTGGTTTTAAATTAGGAGAAGTGTCACTTCATGGTACATTGAGATATTATCTTGGGCCAAAAAGTCTCCACTAAGGGTATTGACATGGATAAAGCTAATAAAGTGAGTGATAACCTACCACTACCTACTAGTGTAAGACGAGTTAGGAATTTCTTTTGGCATGCGGGATTGTATTGTAGATTTATGAAAGATATTTCCAAAATCTCCAGTGCAATCATTTTGGAAAAAGGATGTGCCTTTCAAATTTGATGATAAATGTTCAGAGACATTTTGAGTGAGTAAAGATAAGTTAGAGTTAGCACTAGTTATAGTAGCACTAGATTGGAGCAAGCCTTTTGAGTTAATGTGTGATGCAAATGACTTTTCTATTGGGGTTGTTTTAGAGTAGCAAAGAGATAAGATGTTCTATGCCATATATTATGCAAGTAAAACACTCATTGATGCTCATATGAATTGTGCCACTAGAGAAAAGGAACTCTTAGCCATTGTGTATACCTTTGAGAAATACATATCTTATTTGGTTAGGACCAAGGTGATTGTCTGCATGAACCATTATGTAATAAAATATCTCATGACAAAGAAGGATTCCAAATCAAGAGTGATTAGATGGGTTCTCCTTTTACAAGAGCTTGACTTGGAAATCCGTTATGAAAAAGGGACAAAATATCAGGTGGCAAACCATCTATATAGATTAAAGAGGGAATATAATATGGATGATAATATGGTGATTAAGGAATCTTTCCCAGATGAGGAAATTCTTTTAGTGGCTCAAATTGACATCCTATGCTATACAAAAATTGCAAACTTCTTGTTTGCCAACATCCTTACACCTAACCTTACATGGAAACAAAAGAAGAAATTCTTCTATGATGTAAAACAATATTTTTGGGATGACCCATACCTCTAAAAATAATATGGTGATGGTATTTGGATCCCTTATAATGAAGTTGGATGTATTCTTTACCATTGCCACAACTCAAACTATAAAGGCTACTTTGGAAGCATAAAAACAACAACTAAGGTACTTCAATATAGTTATTTTTGGCCTACACTATTTAGAGATGCCTACATTTATATAAATACATGTGATAGATACCAAAGGATAGGTAATATTTCCAAAAGAGATGAGATACCCCTAAATAATATACTTGAGGTGGAATTGTTTGATGTTTGGGGCATTGACTTTATGGGATTGTTCTCTTCATCTTTTGGTAGCCAATACATACTAGCAGGAATGGAATATGTGTCAAAGTGGGTATAAGCCACAACCATCAACAAATGTGATATCAAAGTTGTCATGAAATTTCCAAAGAAACACATTTTCAATGGGTTTGGAACTCCTAGGATTATCATTAGTGATGGAGGTAGTCACTTTAGCAATAGTTCCTTTAATTCTTTATTTTATAAGTATGGAATTAAGGATAAGGTATCTACCCCTATCATTATCAAGCAAGTGAGTATAGAGGTGAAAAGAATCATGGAGAAAACCGTCAATAATTCTAGAAAGGATTAGACCTCTAAGTTAGATTATGCTATATGGGCATACAAAACTGCATATAAAACACTAATTGGTACCACCCCATATAGGTTAGTCTATGGAAAGCCATGTCATTTAGTGGTGTAATTGGAGCATAAAGCATATTGGGCGTTGAAACAATTGAATATGTGCATGGATGTAGCTAGTGATAAAATTATACTACAAATAAATGAATTAGATGAGCTATAGTGAAATGCTTATGCGAATGCCAAGATTTACAAAGAGAAAAAAAAAGATAAGAAAATTGTCCATTGTACTTTTGAACCTGGATAGAAAGTATTACTATATAACTCAAGACTCAAATTATATCCATATAAACTAAAGAGTAGATGGTCAGGAACATTCACCATCACTAAGGTAACCAACTATGGAGTCATTAAATTAGAGAATAAAAAGAAAGAATGGTTCGTGTTTAATGGGCATAGAGTAAAGCATTATCTTGGAGATCAATTACCAAATCAAAAGGCTATGATGACCTTGGTAGTTGTACCTTAGGAGATACCATGACTGTCTAGCCAAGAACATTAAATGTGGTGCTTGTTGGGAAGCAACCCAATGTTATTTTACTTATAGTTTTTCTATTTTGTAGTTGAATAAATGTGAAGGGCAATGACACAACAAGGATAGACAATCTCAACGATAGATGTGATGTGCCAAGGCTAAGGGAGTTTTCTTTCCTTTCACTCCTTTTCATATTCATATGTGCACATTAAGGACAATGTACAATTTAAGTGTAGGGGAGGGAACGTTTTTCTCTACTTTTGTGTTTAGTATATATTTTCATTTTTAGGATTTTTTTTATCATGATTTTGTAGAAATTGATGAATATTTGAAAAATAGATGCATGCATATTTATTATGAAACATATGGGACCAATGATAGAATTGGTTGTTATGACTAGGATAAGGAACATAACATGCTTGCTAGTTTTTTTGAGTTGATTCAAATTTTTATATGCATGCTCATGATTGATTTTGGTATTCTTATTAGAAGAAATTTTGGGGTGAATTATGCTAGTTGATAAAGTTTACCATGTTTTAGAATCTATTTGATCATCCCTTGAGGTGAAATCCTAAATATTAGTTGGCTTGAGAAATGATTTAAGCCTTAATTGGATCGATTGATTCTTTAATGCTAACCATTGTTTATATCCTAAGTCACCCATTTGAGCCTAATTAAGAACTATTCATATCTTTAGGTCACATTTTTAGCCTAACCATTAAGCATTATATCTACCCTTACACCTTTAATTTGTATGAAAAATGCAATCATGTGCTATGTCAAATGTAATGCAACCTAATTAAAAAAACTTTATCCTTGCAAAACTATAAATGCAGTAGTTTTATAGTAAAGTGATAAAAAGAGTATCATCCTCAGGGATAGGTAACATACTTTTGACAAATACCAAAATTATACTAATCTCAATTTTATTTAGAGAAGTCACTAAGGTTGTTACAATTGAAATAAAATGCGAAAAAGAAAATAAATATTTTGTTTAAAAATCAAATCAATGGGAAGGAAACTTCTAGGATATCAATTTCAACTAATCCCTCACTATGCTTTACTCATCTAGACAATTTAATTTAATTCTCTCTATTTTTTAGCAATCTCTAAAAAACATCCAAAGGCCTCTTTTGACAATCAATTGAAAATATTCTTGTTTATTAATTTACATAAGAGTAGGCAATTTATTAAAGAAAGAAAGTACTAAGACCAATGATTTTAATACTATACAAGTTAATACAAGTCTTTCGATCTCTATATTTACTTATGCCAAAATATTCTAGATCTATCCAATAATTCCTTCTTTCGATAATAATTACAAAACTAAAATCATCTAATTAATGACTAGTTAATTAGAAGCATTAAACTCAGAATAAATCAAATAAACATGGATATAAATAATTCAAATTAACATAGAAAATCAATCATTGTTCATAATTAAATTATATCTTTTTCCTAGAATAAAGAAAATTTAGTTCATAATTTTTCTGAGAAGAATTGAAATGAAAATGTATCCCAAAAGAATCTTCTTTCGCTTCTTCTCCAACACTAACCTCTTTCCTTTTTCTTTTCTTCCCAATTCTATGCAACTTTTGATTTTTTCTTTTTTTTCTTCACTGCCACTCTATTCTCTCAGTTTTTCATTTTCTTTCTCTTTTCTATCTTATGTGTGTGTGTGTGTGTGCACGCGCGCGTGGGCGCCTGTCGCATTTTGTTCCTTATATATATATATATAAATCTTAATTTAAATTTGATTTAAACAAATATTTATTTAAATTTAAGAGTCCTTAGATGATATGCTTCTAAAATAAAATTAGACTAAATTTTAAATTTGAGAAGTGATAAATTATGCCAAATTATGCAAGCATCAAACACCCCCAAACTTATAACTTTATTTGTCCTCAAACAAAAATAAAGTAAAAGAAAACTATATACAATATCAACTAGACTGCATAGAAAAATACCATCACTCACTAGCCATGATTTGAATTTATATTTCATCAATAATAACTTACTCTTTTTACATCGAAGATAGTCGGAAAATCAATCAAAAATTTGGCAATTTTTCAAGCAAAAGTTAAGTATTTACTTCAACCTAACGCTAAGTCTTTGATTGAGTGTGTGAAATAGTCAATTTAACTCTAAACCACTAGCAAATTTAGATAAAAGTATAACAATTGAAATGAGAAGAATTCTCTCAAAACTTAACTCTATAAGTCCAATTTTCAAAAATCCTCTCCACTATTGTAATCAAATACCAAAATTAGAGATTAAAAGGCCTTTAATCAAGGTTGTAATGACAGGCCATAGGGTGAGGGCTAAGAAAGAAATGAGTATGCAAAATCAAAGCAAATTGGGAAAATAATTTGTAGAAAAAATAATAAAAAGAATATCCACAGGATTCACACCATAGCTCTTAGTCAACAATATGCTCATACTGATGACAATATTGTTTCCATACTCAATAAGTGGAGTGCTTGATTTTTTTTTCTTTCTTTTTTTCCCCTTGATGCTCATAGCCTTTTTCTGATTTTCAATCACTTTAACCCTTTTTTGGTTTCTTGCCTTTCTCTTTTTTTTACAGTTTGATCAAATAGAGTAAAGATAATGTGAATTATTTAATTTGAATTAACTTTTTCTTTAAATGTAAATTTTCACCAAAGTATTTTCTCAAATTTAAGGTAAATTCATGTTTTTTCAAGCTTAGAATAGGAATGGTTTATGTAGTTAAAAAAAATAAAGGCTTATGTAAAGTAAGGCTCAATGGGGTTAACTATGGGAATACACTATGCAATGATGGCGTGATAATTAGGATAGCTGGGAAAAAAATTTTGTTGTGACAAAATAAGTGCCTAGATCATTTCTCTAATATTTGGTATCAACTAGGATTTCGCCTCTAGGATCCATCAATAGATTCTAGAGTAAAGCAAGATTGAACTTCCCAAACCTAGTTAATTGAACTCTCCCATATGGGTAACTTCTTTTTAATATTAACCATGTTAATTATATTAACTGGTTCATCAGTTTCTTCTAATAGCCTATCGAAGTCAGTTTCGGTGACATCACTAGGACTAATATCTGAAAAGGTTTTGAGTTGTGGAGTTATAGCTACTGGTTCTCTAGCTAAGGACTCTACTGGTTCATCTTCTAAAAGCATATCAAAGTCAGTTTCTGTGACATCCAAAACACTAATTGATGGGAATATCTTATAATGTGGAACTAAAGTTATAGGTTCTACAACTATGGGTTCTACAGTAATATTGACTGGTTTAGGGTCAATTTGAACTATAGGTTGAACTATTGGTTCTGGTTTTGGATCTTCTATAGTAACTGGTAGGTTACCTATTAAGACCATTGCTGGTTTGACGAAGTCAACAATTTCTACTGTTTGGTTAAGGTCAATTGATGATTTTGGGCTAATCGGTTCAAGGTTAACTACTGGGGATAGATATTCAACTATGTTATCCTAGGGTTTGGTAACAATGTGATCTTGTAATTTTTCTACTTACTTAGGTGGATTAATTTGTGTCCTAAAGGCATTTATAATTTGATCTATGATTATAGATTCTAAGCCTTTGGATTTTCTATAGATTTTTAACCAATCTATGAATTCTATATTTTTGTTATGTTCTTTAACATAACGCTCATGTTTCCTAAAGCAGCTTGCCCTAGATTTTTCAGAGTGTGTGTTATAGAACTAATGTTTAATTTTTTTATTATGTGGAAGATTCAAATCTATTCTTAGGACTTTTGGATCCCATGGTTCATCTCCATCCACTGTTAATACATTTAACTCATGTGTCCTAATATGTTCGCTAGGGGCTTTGGATTGAGTTGGTGATAAAGGGAAAATAGGTGATAACTAAGGTGATTCGCTCATCTCAAAGTTGTGAACAGTGTAAACTGGTGTGGGTACTGGTGTACTACAGGCTACTCCTTTGAGTTTTGTTTTCCTAAGTAAATATGAGGTTGATAACCTAGGGTTTGTTTTGAATGGTAAATCCATTAATGAGAATTCTGAGGCACTCGAAGGGCATCTCATTGATGAAGATCTATTGAATCCTATTTCAATATTTCCATTTTTATATTTTATTATTTCTGTAAGTTCTGTATTTTGTACATGTTCTTCCGGTTGATGAGTTTCAGATGTTGGCTGGGAAATTTCTTTAAGAAGCCATCAATCTGGGTATACTACGTTATCCCAACTTATTGGTCTAGGGATGGTAATATTTGATCTAGACAAATATGTCTGTAATAAAATGGTTTCTCTTTTATCAGAGTTATGAATGTTCCTAGTGTCCTAAGTGGATGTCATAATTTTGTAATGAACTCTATATAATAAAGCTACTAGAATTGTTCCTGGTAAAACATTAGTATTATGAGTTTGGATTTGAAGTGTTAATGTTTTTAATATTTGAGGATCTCTTAAAGATAATATGATATTGGGGAAACAGTTAAAGGATATTGGTCCTAAGCTAATCATGTTTCTACAGTACCTAATAAAGATTCCTTGAAATCTGTTAATCTAGCATCCCTTAAGACTGCTAGAATTGATGAACTTAACCCTAATCGGGTTAATTGTCTTAATCCAATCTGGACTAAACCGAAATGAACATGTTTGAAATGTTTATCAAAATGTTTTTGTAATGATTCTTTTGAAAGAAGTTGGATTGATTCAAAAGGTAATGAAAGTTGAAAATCTTTTTCTTCAGTTTTGATGATGTAATCAGTTTTAAAAAGATTCATCATATTTGATTGATAAATTTGATTTTTATTGATCTTTGGAATCTTCCAATGATCAATTGATTTTTCAAAATTTTCAATAGTAACCTCGTTACTATTGGTAATATAAGACTTCTTTGAAGAAGATGATGAAGTTTTGTTTAATAATGGTGATGATGTTGTAAAGCTTTGTTTTGACATGTTTAAGTTTTAAATTTAAATAAAGTTTTGTAAAAAAATATGGTAAAAACTAATCATCAATATGACATGTATAACATGGTAATTATGATTCTTAATAAATAAATTACAGTCTATTAATAACAAGTAATATACAGAATATAGTTATCATGGATTTGAATTCTAGTAGAATACTACCTCTAGTTTCCCAATACAACACTTCCTCCATTTTAGGTGGTTGTCTTCTTTTATATGTGGTATCAAGTTGTTCGGTTCTTTTCCTTTTTCTTTCTCTCTTATGTGAGTCAAATGTTCCTTCTTGGTAAGGGACTGGTAATGAAATTGGTTTCATATGACCTTTAGGGGTCATGTTTTCTGATTCAGAATCAGTCTCACTGATTATTGTCATATCATCATCTTCTTTGTTAGTACAAAGTTTTTCCTTATAATTTTCTTCTATTTCTTCATTAGTTATTATCAATAAACTAACTAATTTTTATATATCCCTATTTTTAGGGTTCATGAATTTTCTTTCTAATTCTTTTCTATATTCCATTAATTTTGAAATTATCTATTTATTCTCAAATTGTTCTTCTTCATTTTTTCTTTTCTCATTTTTAGGAATTAGGAAATCTAATCTCCTAGGTGATTCTTCTTTTAGTCCTTCTAAGGGATCATATTTATGACCTATTATTTCATTATTTCTATGTATGTTGTATACATCTTTTCTTAATTTTGAAAACTCGTTGTGTATATCTTGTTGTAGTTTATTATAACTACATTCCTTTATTTCCTTTAGTACTTCTTTTTGTGCATCTATTATTTCTTGTGAATATTTTGTGTTTGATTCTAGGACTAAATCCATTTCCTCTGCTAATAATTATATAGTTTCAAATAATATTACTTGATATTTTGCTATACCTATTAGGCTTCCATTTACTTCCAAATGCATATTTTTTATTTTATCTCTAAACATTATTTTTTCCCTAATATACAATTATGAACTAATGCCTTCATTATTTTAACTTCATTTTCTAGTTTTTTAACTTCTTCTTAGTTAGAAGTTTCTCTTTCATGATCTATAAAAATAAACTTTGGCATGCTATTATTTCTAACAGCATTACTTTTTCTTTCCATTATCAAAAGTTTTTCTTTGATATCTAATTTTTATTCTTTTAGTATTTCAAAGTCTTTTAATATTTTAGGTTTTATTATTTGTCCAAGTTCCTAAAAGTTTTATCTATTTCTATAAATTCATTTTGTTCATATATTAACCATTATGACTATTTGTTAAAGAATATGCTACTAGATAATGTATTGAAAATGAATGATTTTTTATTTTTTCATTAATTCTCTTATTTCAAATTCATAAGTTAAACTCAATACTTTATGGGTCTTTAAATCCATCTCATTTTTTAAGATTTAATTTTGTTTTTTGAATGTCTTCAAATTTCTTTTTACTTATTACTATTTCCTGTGAAAAACATCATGAAATGTCTTATGTTTCTATGTCTAGTATTTCTTGGTTTATTTTTTTTTTCAATTTTAAGAATATTACTATTCATTTTTTATAGATTTAACTCCATTTATTTCTCAAGAGTATTTTTGAATTTTTGAATTTTTTGAAACCTTAAGGGTATTTTAAGATTCCTCAAAACTTGGCTATCTCTAATATTAATCCCACACAAGCAATGATTTAAATTCAAACCCATATTACAAAAAAATGTGACACAAGATCCCCAATTCCAATCAATGAAAGACGTAGTAACAATACACTTTTTGAAAACTGCTTGTAAATTGAAAGAAAAAAATAGTATCAACGAGTCGTTACTATTACTATCAAGGTAAATTACAAACACATCCTTTTAGTGTTCTATAAACATTAAAACACCATAGATGTTTGAAAAAATAACAATCACAACCCTTGTAATAAATGTTATCGAGGTTTCTTTTCTACATTTGTAATATTATGATATGAGCAAAAATGCTCGAGCTGCTTGTTGCAGCACACATGGCGCGCGAGGCTCAGAAGAGGATCCCAATGGCGCAAAGCGTTCGTGAGCAACGGTTGGGAACACATGGTTACAAAACTTAGCACAGAAGGGGGACCACAGATGGCGTGAGAAGGCAAGCGAGAAGCAAGGAATGAAGGACCACAGATTCAGTTAGGATGTCAGAATTAGTTTGAATATTGTCATGCAATTTCATTCATGTATGGCTATATATAAACCATAGGAATTCAGCAAGGGAATAACAAGAAATATGATATCAATTACCTCTTTTCCTATGTTATTCTCCTCTTCCCTAACCCAGCTCTAAATTATGTTCGTATCAATGGTATCAAATCTGATTCCAACCATGGATAACATAAATCGATCCAACATAGAGACCTCTGATGAGGAATCTGATACCCTCGAGCAAATAAACACCGTCTTACAACTGGTGTTGATCGAGTTGTGAGCTCTTCGCGCCACCCATAACTCACCACCGGTTCCCTATCGTGGCAATTGGAGAAGTAGATCATCTAAAAACTTCTAGCTGAGAGCTCTTCGCTCCTACTATAACTCACCATAACCATACTAGCTTCCTCAGAAGTACATCTGCTTACAACCACATGTTCGTGCACCACCAAAAAAATTCGAGAAACTTGAAGCTCGACACACTGATTCCTTCAAGATGAGAAGATTGCAAACCTCAAAACTTAGAACCAATAAGAGCTACGTTTCTGGGTTACAAGAAGAGGCAAAGATGGGTTATACAAAACCTAAGCCGAAGTTTTATGGATCGCCACCAGTTGGGCTCCCAAAATCAGCCCATATATCAGCCCAAGAAGCAAGCTTATATCGTAAAGATAGCCTCCCACCTTCCACTGGGCTCCCTTGTAATGGGCTTAGTCTCAAGTCTTTATACAAATCTCTAGACCTGACCCACAAATAAATGGCCACTCCGTATGATAAGGTGACCCGTGAGAAACCTTATCGAGTGAGACTCTTACCTTGTTGGGATACCATACGTGCGAATTTTTGCAAGTGGCTTAGCGTTTCTGGTGGGGGTGCTCGCAAAAGTGGTTAGAGAACTACCGGAAATAAGAGCCGAGGTGGTCATATGTTCGATCCCGATAAGATTTGGCAATGGTGGCACTGTAGGACTAAACAGAAACGATACGCTCTTGTATCAATTAGGGCTACCTATGGTAATTCATCTATGGTTATGACGCGTGATCGAAGTCTTGAGGCTATTCTAGAAGGAACCCTTATCGTTCAAGAGTCAGCTAAAAGTGTTGCGAAAACCTCAGCAACGATTAGAACTCTGAAGCATACCAGAATTTTCTCTAAAGCTGAGGATATCTCCATCTCACCCAGTTTTCTTAATTTTCTCACTCTTAAAGTCTATGAGTAAAGTTAGGGAAAACCACCTAGAGGTAACATCGGTACTACTGTTTCTTCTAAATATATTAATTAAACACTTGGAGGAAAAATTATGAGAACAAATAGGGGTGAGAAGAAAATGTTCTTCTTGAACATTAACTCTCTCTGCTATGAAGGATTCATCTCACCAATAGCTGAAAAAAGTGATGCAAATGGAGACAATTTGGTTTTTCTTTACTAATGTGGGTTTTACCTCTAATCAATTCTCTAAGTATAAATTAGGCACTGATAATTAGAACCAAGAAGAACCAGAGAACAATCAGATTGGGCCATCCTTAAAGGAAGTTGTTGAAAGAAAAACCACTCAGCTCTCAGATAAGCACAAACATCTCTCTGTTGGACACCTATACACCAGAACTGGCTCAGCCTTGGTTCTGAACTCTTTAGCTGAGTTGAACCCTCCAGATCTCAATCAAGAAAATTTTGAAGTTAGTGAGATTTCAGCCTTGGAATTAGCAGAGGAACTTCCTACTAGATCAAGAATTCTATCCATTACTTCTGAAAGGATTAGGAATGACAAAATGAAAATTTTATACAGAGTTACTTATGCTCATGATGGTGAGAAGGGGAATAGGGCAGTCACACAGGTTGCACTTGCTGATGCTATAAGATGCTTTCCATATTGGGATAAACCTACTTGCAAGACTACCTTTAAGATTAGATTAGGTAAGCCATCCAAAATAATAGCACTTCTCAACATGCCAATGCTTGGAGCAAAAGGGAATGGACATGTCAAGATAAATTCATATCAAGAGTCATCAATTATGTCTATTTATTTGGTGGATATGGTTATGGGGTTGTTTGATAATGTTAAGAATCAGGCATCTGATGGAGTCAAGGTTAATGTATACTATCAAGAAGGTAAGGCACACCAAAAAAGGTTTGCATTGCACGTTGTCATCAAGACTCTAGAAATGTTCAAGGGATATTATGTTATGCCCTATCCTTTGCCCATAATGGGTATTTTGGCTAACGCCAGCAATGTGTTTAGTGGGATATCTAAACCTGATTTGGTTTGGGGAAATTCTATGATTTCTGGCTTTGGAAATTGTGGGATTTGGAACAAAGGATTAGGACTGATCATTGAGATGCAAAGAAGAGATAAACTGTCAGATGGATACATTTCCATGGGTTTTCTCATAAGCTTGATAGGTTCCAGCTATTTAGGGGTTGACCAGATAATACATGGGGTCAATTTGAAAAGCATCTTGGCTTCTAGTGTTCATATTTACAGTATACTTATGGCCATGCACTCTAAGTGTAACACCATGGGATCAACAAATAGAATTTTTTGTGGGGTATACCAACTTGAATTATTCATATGGTCTGCATTGGGAATTGGATATGCTAAAACATGAAAGTATGAAGGTTCCTTATTGTGCTTCAGGAAATCAACTTTGCAGGGTAATAAGGCAGATTCCATTTTGATTACCAGTGTGTTGGTTGCTGCTGCCTGGATGGGAAATGTTGTGCTTGGCTATGAAATCTATGATCAAGTTGTTCATATTGGACTTGAATTGGATTCAATTGTGTGGCTTCTTAAGAGGAATCAAAAAATTTGGAATTCATTAATAGCAGCTTTGTGTCTGTTTGAGGAATGGAAACTTGTTTCATAAGCATTCCAATCCATTTTTCTGAGAAAAGGGCACCCATATTTTTATCAACCCATACCCCAACTTCATCCTTAAGGACAAGGATTCTAAAAGAGGGAAGGAATGATACGAGCAAAAATGCTCGAGCTACTTGGTGCAGCACACACGACGTGCGAGGCTCAGAAGAGGATCCCAACGGCGCAAGGGGGGTTAGGGAAGAGGAAAATAATAGAGGAAGAGAGGTAATTGATATAATATTTCTTGTCATGCAATTTCATTCATGTATGGCTATATATAAAGCCACAGGAATTAAGTAAGGTAATAACAAGAAATATTATATCAATTACCTCTCTTCCTCTATTATTCTCCTCTTCCCTAACCCCCCTTGTGCCTTTAGGATCCTCTTCTGAGCCTCGCATGTCATGTGTGCTGCACTAAGAAGCTCGAGCTTTTTTGCTCGTATCATATTAGTATGTTTCATATTCTTTACAGGGATTGTTTTGGGATTGCAACTTGGTTTATGACAATCCTTAATATTTAAATCACTTTGGTGCTATGTTTTCTTGGTTGAGAATGAGATCATCTAGCTTGTTTCTTCAAAAAATTTGTATTTGTTGCCAAAACTAGGATTCTCATGAGTTGTATGAGAGTTAGCTCTTATCAATCAACAGTAATATCTGCTTTTGTTTATCATCTATAACAAGATTACATTTCGAATGTCCATGTAAATTGTGACCTCAATATAATCTTTTCATGTTCTATTATTATTTGGAAAAAAGGATAGCTCAAGTTGGCTAACTTTCATTAAAGCATATTTTAACTCCCTTTTTATTAAGTAGGACAATACAAGCCACCATATTTATAAAAATGGTCGTAGAAATCCATTTTGTAAAAATAATATATTTATACTGTTCCACTTTGCGAAAAAGTGGGACAACCACTACTACAATATATACTTACGGCCTCAGTTTTTAACCGTAACCAAAGGTTTATGGCCACAGTTATAAGAACTGAGGCCTAAGTGAGAGAGACAAAAAATAACGACCTATGGCCTCTATTTTTTAACCGAGGTTGTAGGGTATACCTATGACCTCAGTTTTTTATTAATCAAGCCATAGGTACACTCTATGGCCACAGTTTACTAATAACCGAGGCCAATATAGATACACTTTATGGCCACGGTTATCTAATAACCGAGGTCATAAGTACATCCTATGGCCACGGTTTTCTAATAACCGAGGCCATAGGGTATGCATAAATTAAAAAAATACAATTATTAATTACAATATTAAAAATCAATATAAATTACAATAAATTCATTAATTACAATATTTAAAATCATATTATATTAAAATAAAAAGTATAATTACATTGAGGGTTTATTATACACTAAAAAATACAAGCCATTGAATTTGCAAAACACAAGCCATTGAAGACCATAGGAAATGAAACCCATAAAAGAAAATAAATAGAACAACCCACAAAGCAAAATACATTAAAACCAAACCAAAAGACCATCCAAAAACTTTGTCCATATCAGAAGCCACATCCAAATAATTCAACTGAACATGAGAAATACCTAACATATATTACAAAGACGAAGAGTAGGCTGAGAAATCAAAGTCGGTTCCTATAAATGTCTGAATCCAAATGGTGTGCTGGTGAGCTTGGTATGCTGGTAAGCCTGGGAAGCTGGTGCACCTGATGCGTTGTTGTACTTCGTGTGCTGGTGCACCTAGTGCCTAGTGTGCATGGTGCCCTAGTGTGCCTGGTGTGCTGGTGCGTCTGGTATGCAAGTGCATCTGGTATGCTGGTGCGCCAGTTGCGTTGGTGAGCCTGGTGCGCTAATACGCTTGGTGCACTGGTGCACTGGTGTGCTTGGTGAGCTGGTGCGCCTGGTGCGCTGGTACCCCAATTGCGTTGGTGAGCCTGGTGCACTGGTGCAAGCATGTAATAAGAATGAACCATAAATATAGTGTACAACATAAATAACTTGAGCATAGTATTTATGTTTATATATTTTGAGACTGAAAGCATGTCTTCCCTATTTATCATTCACCAGTACCAACTAAAGTGCATATGCATCCATAAATAAATCACCCTAATTCTATAGTATAAATCACCCTAACTCTATAGTATAATAAAATGTAAGTTCTCCACAATAAACAGTATCCACATATACCTCTAAAAATACAAGTAGTTTGGGGGACCCAGTTATCTACTATACAACTAATATCTCCTTAACTATGAACATGTCACCCAAAGAAGTTTGAAATGGAATCCAAGGAAAAATCCTCAATTCAGTCCAATTTTGTTTCCTCCCAGATGGTATTGATGCAAAATTAGAAGTGCATAAAATAAATCTCAGAGATGCTTTATCTTTAGCACATAAGCACAATACTTACACTATTCATGAAACAAGAAATTAAAATAAGATTTCAGTGAGAACAAGAATACACACGTAAGATAATTTTTCAACACACTAGGCACCAGTATCAAGCACCAACACCAGTCCTAGCACCAAGCACCAGGCTAAACAATGGAAATTAGCATATTACCAAAAAAAAAATAGGCCAAGCACCAGACCAACCACCAAAACCAACACCAAGCACCAGCCCTAGTAACAGTACCATGCACTAGCAATGGCACCAAGTACCAGCACTAGTGCCAAGCACCAACACCAATACCAGCACAACGCACCAAGCACAGGCCAAGCACCAGTACCAGACACTAGCACTAGTACCTATACCAGCACCAAGCACCAGGCTAAGCACCAGCACCAAACACCAGCACCAGAACCAACACCAGTACCAACACTAGGTCCAACACCAGCACCAAGCACCAGCACAAGCACCATTACCAACGCCAGGCACCAGGCCAAGCACTAGCACCAGTACCAGCACCAAGTACCAGGCCAAGCACCAGTACCAACACCAGTACCAAGCACCAAGCCAAGCACCAAGCACTAGCACCAACACTAGGTGTCAGCAATAGCACCATGCACCAAGCCAAGGACCAGGACCAAGCACCAGCACCAGCACCAGGCACCAATACCAAACACCAACACCAACATCAGGCACCAATACCAACATCATGCACCAATACCAGGCACCAAGCACCATGCCAAGCACCAATACTAGCACCAAGCACCATACTAAACACAAGAAATTAGCATATTACCAAAAAACAACAGGCCAAGCACCTGGCATAGCACTAGCACCTAACATCAGGCCCAATACTAGTACTAAGCACCAGGTTAAGCACAAGCATCAGTACCAGGCACCAGCACCAGCACTATCACTAAGCACCAGGCTAAGCACCAGTACCAAGCATCAGGCCAAGCACCAACACCAAGCATCAGGACATACAGTGGAAATTAGCTTATTACCAAAAAAAACATGCCAAGCACCACCACCAAACACCACCACCAATACCAATACCAAGTATCAAGCTTAACACCAGCACCAAGCACCAGTACCTGTACCAAGCACCAACACCAGACCAAGACTGTGCACCAACACCAACACCAAGATTAGGCACCAAAGACCAAAGACTAAAGAATAGAAATCAAGACTAAAGACCGACACCAAGCAACGAACACTAGGCTAAACACTAGAAATTAACATATTACCAAAACAAATCCTGATGTAGAAGCCTAAAAGTAAAAATAAAGGGAAAGAAATTAATACAAAAACATAACTAGAAATTGTTGAATCACTACTATTATTTGTATTCTAAAATGTATCATGTGTTGCACATAGATTATAGAAAGAAATTCCAGCCAAAGAAATAAAAACTATAGAGAGATTTATCATACAACTATATTACTTACCGGTTGCCTTGGAAGCAAGAACAACCCTAGCATGAGAACACCAACAAAATAGAGCTTGTCAATTAAAAGGGGAAAGGAAAAACTAAAAGGAAAGGATTTGAATATGCTGACCTCCTTCTAGCACATCCAAAAGCAAAGGATAACCATCGCGATGATAGACCTGAACAACTTTTCCATGACAAACCTTGTATATGCCTCGAACCACCTAAACCTCATCGTTCTTGCAAATTGGTATAGAAACTTCTGGCAGAGATTAGTAGAGAGAGGCGTGCTCATCAACCCTAGGGTTGCTCTAGGATGACTCTAAACAGGATGGATTGAGATCAAAGAGACTAGGGTTTGGACGATGAGCAGAGAAAATTAATTAATAATTAATGGCCAAGAAAAAATATTTGCGTATACATATATAGGGTATATAGTTGGCCAGTGAAGAGAGAAAGAGTGAGGGAAAAAGGAAAAAAAGGAGGGAAAAATGAGGGAAAAAAAGGAAAAAAAGAGGGGAAAAATGATACAAAAATTTGGTATTTGATCGATGAAATTTTGAAAAGAGAAAAAATTGATAATGTATGTCTATGGCCTCGATTTTTAAAAAACCAAGGCTATAGGGTATATTTATAACCTCGATTTTTAAATAACCAATGTCATAGGGTATGTGTGTGGTCTCAGTTTTTAAATAACCGAGGCTAAAAATGTTTGAGACTGTATGTATGTATTGTAGTAGTGAACACAAGTCCATTACCTTTACAAGATTGACTTCTACGACCTTTTTTTAAAAGTAGTGAACTTGTGCTTCCTAACTAATGGTTATGAAACTAAGATACACTTTCATTAAAAATAACAGATTTAAACTACACTTTGTTATTGTAATTTCATGTTTCTTATTGTAATTGTAGGGGACCATCTCCTTATGTTGAACTCTTTTATGAGTTGATTGTAATTTATGCAAATGATTTTCGCAAAAGAAAAAAATATAATAAAAAAGGACAAGTCTTTGGATTCATTGAGTAACTCTGTAGAAAGCAGAAAAAGAGAAACATACAAAGGAAGGTCTTTAGCCCTCTAAAAGTTTTAAGAACATATATACAATCTACAGTACTTTTAATTCTTAATTTTAATACTATCTTGAAAAGCGATATACTTTCTATAAAAAGTAACTCTTAAAACTAATGTAATTTATCGGAAGTAATGAATACTTCCTTCCTAAGACAATATATATACACATGCATACACACAAGACAAAATTATAAATGAGTGGTGACCTTTGTTGTTATTAAAAAAATGTTAATGGTTTTTGCATAAAAATGAGCCCTTGTATGTCAATACATGTAGAAGGTTCCCTATATTATTCCAAATAGAACTTGCTATAGACGTCTGCCCTAAGTCGATGTCCCGAGAGATCATAACAAATAACCATTTGTTTTCTTAACCTAGTCTAGGTTGAGCCAAAACTATAGCCAAAAGAATTTTAGCAAATATTTAGCATGGTTTCTTCTAAATTTGGGACTAATCTCTTGCAATAAAACGACAACAGTACGACGATAGTTTTCATAGGATAGTTTTTCACCGATTAACATACATTGTAATTTTTCATATAACCATAAAAGAGGTTTATGTCCATTTTCATGGCTATAAATTGTGATATACATGCTATACATCAAAGCATAAGGCTTCCTACTAATCCACTATTCCCTAACACATCAACCAAAATCCGTGACACAAAGGATAAGAATATAGAACCAACTAAACTTTACAACAAAAGATTGATCCTAAACCTCCAAGCTCGCTTTCATGCAATATGTCTTCAAAAGTTGCTACCTGATGGAAGAAAATAAATATAAAAGATAAGTTTAAATGCTCATTAAATGGACCTAAAATCAATATAAATGAAAACTACAAATGAAATGCTTATGAATTACTTATAAATAACTTTCTAATAAAAAATTATGTGTAAGATCTTTAAAATATATTGTATTATAAAAATTATACCAATAAAAAGTAGTCATGAGAAATCTTCCTTAAATTTTATTATGCAAGAACGCTCCGGGATCTGCTTCGTACTAGTGCAAGCTCTCAACTACACATGTATAAATTTACTTAATCCAACCATTAGAAGGCTCAATTATCTCTACTAATATATATGTCATGTGTGTGACTTTACTAAATGGATAGTTAATATTAAATTTGTAAACATCATACTGGATTAAACTACACTACATCTATTGGTCATGATATCATAACAACTCAAATTGAATATTTTAAATATTGAATAGAACTAACCATCACTAAAAATTGAATAGAAAGTAATAATTCTCAAACATTTAGTAGACTTACAGCTTGTATAGAATAAAAAAAAAATGCTTTGGTCTCAAGTTAAAATTACTTAAAAAATTTCTTTCTTTTACCATGCTAGTTCATACAATGAAAATAAAATATATTCTCATTATACGTTCATGTTAGAATTGTATTGAAATTATCATATAATATGTTTTTTAAATTTTAATTAAATAAATATAAATGCAATTTTAACTTTAATGTTTAAATTTTTTTCATTAATATCAATTGAAATTACTTTAATGTAAATGAGGTTATTAATCATTTATCAATGCTTTAAAAAGTAAATATAACCAATAAAACATATTTTTCTCGTATTAACACAATTGACCATGTACTGGCCGATTTAAATGCCAAAAATATGTGTTTCCAAAACATGACTTTGTGTACATTCACTTAAAAATACATTGACATAATTATGTATGTTTAAATTGCATATAACTAAATCTGGTAACAAAGCTCGGCACGAAAGCCACACTCCTAGAAAATAATTAATTTGTGTTATTGAAAAATTATTTTAATTGCTCATATCTATGTGTACGAAACTTTACTAAGAAAGTGAAATCATATTATCTAAATTTGAAAATATTAAATACCCACTTATTATAATGTATCACCGATATTATTTTAATTACATTATAAGTTATGCTATATTAAACCTTTATGTATAATCATACTTGTATTAGGAATAAAAACAATATCATAATTAGTTTAGTTAATTTAAAATTAAATGATAATTTAAAAATACTAAAATATGAATTCTTAACATATAACACAATATTCTCTTTAATAATTAACCAGAAATCAAAGTGTTACTTTTAATTTAGATATTTTTACTCTTAGTTCCAAATAAAAATGTTTACTCTTAAATCAATTCAAATTACAAGTAAAAATAAGTTAAAACTATTTAAAAACATTTAAAATACAATTATAAAACTGGGCCCTTGGCCATGAACTTGGTTTAAAAATCTTTTAGAATCCCAAACAAACTTTATTCAATACACAACTTTAAGCGAAAATGTGCAAATTAAAATACGTAAAAACATTGAAAAAAGTAGAACTTTCCGGCTTTTAAAAAATGTAAGATACGCGCGATGAGTATAGCTAAACCTATATTTAAAATTGAATTTCATGCATCTCAAAACTAGAAACACAATTTGGAATACTTCAATACCTATCTTCACAAAGTAGTCATAATTTTACATAGAAGTGTCTAAATCTGTTTCCGAAAAGAGATACAATATATAACAACACTCAATTATTATTAGTAAAACTTTCAAAAAACATAAAGCATCTATAAATTCAAAACATGATTTCTAGCAAGATTTCCACTTAGCATACTGTCACTTAAATAAATATAATTTTTTTTAGAAAAATCCAAATTACAAACCGTAAAATTTATTTAAACTAGACATCCATAAATTTCAAACAAGATATGAAAAGAAAATAAAATCATGCTGATTGTTTCCCAATTTCCATTTCAATTTTCTGAGTACAATTTTTGGAATTTACTTATACAGATTTTGAGCAAACACAACCAAACATCTCAAACCGTATAGACGGTGGCCAAAAACACAACAATGCATCCTACAAAGCAATCAAAAGAACAATTAAAGCAACAAAAGAAGAAAACTTGAACGATACCTCTATGAGCCAAAAGTGTTAAAATTATGTCCCAAAACAGATTTTCAAGCCCAAAATCCAAATCACTCATAAGCCCTATTTGCATTTATATATTTCCCTTTCTTCTCAGCTGCTAGAATTGAAAAAGGAAATAGAAGCTGCTGAAAGAGTACAACAGGTAGTGAAAAACAAATAGAGAGCTATTTGCTCCATTGATAACAACCTCCTTACTGGCACTCTTCATTTATGATTTACCGGCCGCAAAAGTACTCCTCTTCGCTGCATTGAAGCTGATAACAGAGAAGAATAGAAAAGAGGGGAAATCAACCTAAGAACAAGCTGTCCATTTATGATACCATTGGTATAGTTTCTCTTATTTGTATGGTAATATTTGATTTAATAGTAAATTTGTTAATTTATCTTACTGTATATTACTAGTAAATTTGAGAGAGATATTTTGGGTTATTTTTGGTATATTTTGTGAAGCTCTTTGAATATTGGTGTTTGTATCTCTATTTGATTATTAGTGGATTTTCATCGCTGTATCGTCATCAGTGGAGTAGGCTTTTCACATTGAAAAGTTGAACTACTTAAATCATTGTGTGCCATTTATTTTCTCATTACTTATTATTTTGCTATTACCCATAATTATTTATTTATGCAACCAAATTGGAGCCGAACTTCGCTTCCACTATTGCGAATTTATAACAAATTGGTATCAGAGCATTGGATTATTTACCTATTTATAAGAACTGATCAAGTTTGCACTTTTGGATTTATTTTGAGCTTCTGGTTATTTGATTGGTTTCATATTTTCTGGGTTGTGTTTCTGTTTATTTAATATTGGATTTTCTGTCATGGCAGCAAAATAAGAAATTGAGAAATAAAATGGTTGGAATGATTTCAATCTATGGCGAATGAAGATGCGGGTCGTATTAGTTAAAGAATGACTCATTAAGACACTTGAAGGAGAGGATAAATTGCAAGAAAAATTGACTAATGAAGAAAAAGATGCATTGATGAAAAATGCTCTCAGTTCAATTCATTTACCCTTGTCTAATGAGGTATTATGCGAGGTTGGTGATGAGGAATATCCTACTAGGTTATGGCTTAAATTGGAGAATTTTTATATGACCAAGTCTTTGACAAGTCAATTATATTTGAAGCAGCATTTGTATACATTCAGAATGTCAGAAGGTGCACCTTTATAGGATCACCTTGATGAATTTACTAAAGTTATTCGTGATCTATAACATGGTGGTGTTAAAATTGATGATGAGGATCAAGCCTTAGTTCTATTATGTTATTTACTTCATTCATTTGAACATTTTGTTGATACCATGCTATATGGGTGAGACACTATTTCCTTGGAGGATGTCAAAGCAACTTTAAATTCTAGAAAGTTGAAGAAAAAGGTGTTTATAAGCAACAATGATAATAGCAATGGTTTATTTGTCAAAGGTAGAACTCAATAAAAAGGAACAAGGAATAATAGAGGCAAGTCTAGATCTAAATCTAGAAAAAGAAAGGATAAATGCAACTATTTCCGTTAAGAAGGACACTGGAAAGTAAATTGTTCAAAACTCAAAGGTAAACGAAAATCTGCCACAACGCCTTCTGGTACTAATGATGTTACTGGCGTTGTAGATAGTTCTACTTCTGATGGTGAAAATGTTCTATCAGTATCTATTGGTTCTTCTGGAAATGTTTGGATTCTTGATTTGGGTTACACTTATCATATGTGCCCCAGTAGGGAGTGGTTCGCTTCTTATCAGTCTATTGATGAGGGTATTGTCTTGATGGGAAACAATATGTCCTCTAAGGTTTTTTGTATTTGTACTATCCGAATTAAGATGCATGATGATATTGTTAGGACTTTGAAAGATGTTCGTCATGTTCCAAATTTGAAAAAGAACTTGATATAATTGGTTACTCTTGATTTGTAAGGCTACAAGTATGTAGTTGAAGGTGGAGTTTTTAGAGTTAGTAAGGGTGCTCTCATTTTTATTAAAGGGAAATTGTTGCTCGGTGTCTATATGATTTAGGGTAGCACTATTATTAGTAGTGTTTCAGTTTCAGTGAAAAGTTATCTCTTTTGAAAGTTGGAACACATATTTACCAAATGTTTTGTGGTTTTTGAAAGTGTGAACAACATCCCATTTCTTTTTCTCTTCTCTTATTTTATTTGAATAATAGACACAGATTGAAAATATAAATAAACAACCCTAGGATGGCACCATATCTCCTTTATATCTCTATTGAATAAAACCAGAAGTAAGTAAAATGAAAATGATGCGTCAAAAACTATAAACACTCGCTAAGTGATGTAAACGATGGAATTTAGGTAGAAGAATGACTTTCCAAAGCAAGACAAAAATATATTACGTAATTTACGAGCTTCGATTTCATTTATATTATAATAGTCTTTTCGATACCTGAGTCAAAAGTTATCTCCGTTGAATGTTGCAACACATATTTATCAAATGTTTTATTGTTTTTGAAAATGTGAACAACATTCCATTCCTTTTTCTCTTCTCTTATTTTTTTGAAGAATAGACACCGATTGAAAATATAAATAAACACCCCTCGGACGGCACCATATCTCCTTTATATCTCTATTGAATAAAACTGGAAGTAAGTAAAATGAAAATAATGCGTTAAAAACTATAAACCCACGGTAAGTGATTTAAACGATGGAATTTAGGTACAAAAATGATTTTCCAAAGCAAGAAAAAAATATATTACGTAATTTACAAGCTTCGATTTGATATATTATAATAGTCGTTTCGATATCCGAGTCAAAAGTTATCTCCATTGAAAGTTGCAACACATATTTATCAAATGTTTTGTTGTTTTTGATAATGTGAACAACATCCCATTTCTTTTTCTCTTCTCTTATTTTTTTTGAAGAATAGAGACCGATTGAAAACATAAATAAACAACCCTATGTCGGCCTTAATATATCCTTTATATCTCTATTTAATAAACCAAAAGTAAGTAAAATGAAAATAATTCGTCAAAAACTTTAAACCCTCGGTAAGTGATGTAAACGATAGAATTTGGGTACAAAAATGATTTTCCCAAGGGAGACCAAATCATATTGTGTAATTTCATAGGAGATTCTATTTGATATATTGTAATAATCCTTTCGAGATACGAGTCAAAAGTTTTCTCTGTTTAAAGTTGCAACACATATTTACCAAATATTTTGTGGTTTTTGAAAGTATGACAAACATAACATTTCTTTTTCTCCTCTCTTATTTTTTTTTAAGAATAGAGAACATTGAAAATATAAATAAAAAAGCCTAGGATGGCACCATTATCTTCTTTATATCTCTATTTAATAAAATGGGAACTAAGTAAAATGAAAATGATGCATCAAAAACTATAAACCCTCGGTATGTGATGTAAATCATGGAATTTAGGTACAAAAATGATTTTTCATAGTAAGAATAAATTATATTGCGTAATTTCATAGGAGCTTCAATTTTATATAATATAATAATCCTTTCGAGACCCGAGTCAAAAGTTATCTCCGTTGAAAGTTGCAACACATATTTATCAAATGTTTTGTTGTTTTTGAAAATGTGAACAACATCAATTTCTTTTTCTCTTCTCTTATTTTTTTTGAAGAATAGACAACGATTGAAAATATAAATAAACAACCCTAGGACGGCACCATGTCTCCTTGATATCTCTATTGAATAAAACTGGAAGTAAGTAAAATGAAAATGATGCGTTAAAAACTATAAACCCTCGGTAAGTGATTTAAACGATGAAATTTAAGTAATAAAATGATTTTCCAAAGCAAGAAAAAAATATAATACGTAATTTACGAGCTTCGATTTGATATATTATAATAGTCGTTTCGATATCCGAGTCAAAAGATATCTCCATTGAAAGTTGCAACACATATTTATCAAATGTTTGGTTGTTTTTGATAATGTGAACAACATCACATTTCTTTTTCTCTTCTCTTATTTTTTTTGCAGAATAGAGACCGATTGAAAACATAAATAAACAACCCTATGTCGGCCTTAATATATCCTTTATATCTCTATTTAATAAAACCAAAAGTAAGTAAAATGAAAATAATTCATCAAAAACTTTAAACCCTCGGTAAGTGATGTAAACGATGGAATTTGGGTACAAAAATGATTTTCCCAAGGGAGACCAAATCATATTGTGTAATTTCATAGGAGATTCTATTTGATATATTGTAATAATCCTTTCGAGATACGAGTCAAAAGTTTTCTCTGTTTAAAGTTGCAACACATATTTACCAAATATTTTGTGGTTTTTGAAAGTATGACAAACATAACATTTCTTTTTCTCCTCTCTTATTTTTTTTAAGAATAGAGAACGTTGAAAATATAAATAAAAAAGCCTAGGATGGCACCATTATCTTCTTTATATCTCTATTTAATAAAATGGGAACTAAGTAAAATGAAAATGATGCATCAAAAACTATAAACCCTCGGTATGTGATGTAAATCATGGAATTTAGGTACAAAAATGATTTTTCAAAATAAGAATAAATTATATTGCTTAATTTAATAGGAGCTTCAATTTTATATAATATAATAATCCTTTCGAGACCCGAGTCAAAAGTTATCTCCGTTGAAAGTTGCAACTCATATTTATCAAATGTTTTGTTGTTTTTGAAAATGTGAACAACATCCCATTCCTTTTTCTCTTCTTTTATTTTTTTTGGAGAATAGACAACGATTGAAAATATAAATAAACAACCCTAGGACGGCACCATATCTCCATTATATTTCTATTGAATAAAACTGGAAGTAAATAAAATGAAAATGATGCGTTAAAAACTATAAACTCTCGGTAAGTGATGTAAACGATGGAATTTAAGTACCAAAATGATTATCCAAAGCAAGAAAAAATTATATTACGTAATTAACGAGCTTCGATTTGATATATTATAATAGTCGTTTCAATATCCGAGTCAAAAGTTATCTCCCTTGAAAGTTGCAACACATATTTATCAAATGTTTTGTTGTTTTTGAAAATGTGAACAACATCCCATTTCTTTTTCTCTTCTCTTATTTTTTTTGAAGAATAGAGACCGATTGAAAACATAAATAAATAACCCTATGTCGGCCTTAACATATCCTTTATATCTCTATTGAATAAAACCAAAAGTAAAATGAAAATAATGCGTCAAAAACTTTAAACCCTCGGTAAGTGATGTAAACGATGGAATTTGGGTACAAAAATGATTTTCCTAAGGGAGACCAAATCATATTGTGTAATTTCATAGGAGATTCTATTTGATATATT
The DNA here is from genome assembly GCA_033030585.1 of Hippophae rhamnoides. Taxonomy (NCBI): domain Eukaryota; kingdom Viridiplantae; phylum Streptophyta; class Magnoliopsida; order Rosales; family Elaeagnaceae; genus Hippophae; species Hippophae rhamnoides. Next base: position 41,982,659 of record CM065436.1, on the reverse strand, counting down.
GTAATAATCCTTTCGAGATACGAGTCAAAAGTTTTCTCTGTTTAAAGTTGCAACACCTATTTACCAAATATTTTGTGGTTTTTGAAAGTATGACAAACATAACATTTCTTTTTCTCCTCTCTTATTTTTTTTAAGAATAGAGAACGTTGAAAATATAAATAAAAAAGCCTAGGATGGCACCATTATCTTCTTTATATCTCTATTTAATAAAATGGGAACTAAGTAAAATGAAAATGATGCATCAAAAACTATAAACCCTCGGAATGTGATGTAAATGATGGAATTTAGGTACAAAAATGATTTTTCATAGTAAGAATAAATTATATTGCGTAATTTCATAGGAGCTTCAATTTTATATAATATAATAATCCTTTCGAGACCCGAGTCAAAAGTTATCTCCGTTGAAAGTTGCAACACATATTTATCAAATGTTTTGTTGTTTTTGAAAATGTGAACAACATCCCATTTCTTTTTCTCTTCTCTTATTTTTTTTGAAGAATAGACAATGATTGAAAATATAAATAAAAAACCCTAGGACGGCACCATGTCTCCTTGATATCTCTATTGAATAAAACTGGAAGTAAGTAAAATGAAAATGATGCGTTAAAAACTATAAACCCACGGTAAGTGATTTAAACGATGGAATTTAGGTACAAAAATGATTTTCCAAAGCAAGAAAAAAATATATTACGTAATTTACAAGCTTCGATTTGATATATTATAATAGTCGTTTCGATATCCGAGTCAAAAGTTATTTCCATTGAAAGTTGCAACACATATTTATCAAATGTTTTGTTGTTTTTGATAATGTGAACAACATCCCATTTCTTTTTCTCTTCTCTTATTTTTTTTGAAGAATAGTGACCGATTGAAAACATAAATAAAGAACCCTATGTCGGCCTTAATATATCCTTTATATCTCTATTTAATAAACCAAAAGTAAGTAAAATGAAAATAATTCGGTAAAAACTTTAAACCCTCGGTAAGTGATGTAAACGATGGAATTTGGGTACAAAAATGATTTTCCCAAGGGAGACCGAATCAAATTGTGTAATTTCATAGGAGATTCTATTTGATATATTGTAATAATCCTTTCGAGATACGAGTCAAAAGTTTTCTCTGTTTAAAGTTGCAACACATATTTACCAAATATTTTGTGGTTTTTGAAAGTATGACAAACATAACATTTCTTTTTCTCCTCTCTTATTTTTTTTAAGAATAGAGAACGTTGAAAATATAAATAAAAAAGCCTAGGATGTCACCATTATCTTCTTTATATCTCTATTTAATAAAATGGGAACTAAGTAAAATGAAAATGATGCATCAAAAACTATAAACGCTCGGTATGTGATGTAAATCATGGAATTTAGGTACAAAAATGATTTTTCATAGTAAGAATAAATTATATTGCATAATTTCATAGGAGCTTCAATTTTATATAATATAATAATCCTTTCGAGACCCGAGTCAAAAGTTATCTCCGTTGAAAGTTGCAACACATATTTATCAAATGTTTTGTTGTTTTTGAAAATGTGAACAACATCAATTTCTTTTTCTCTTCTCTTATTTTTTTTGAAGAATAGACAACGATTGAAAATATAAATAAACAACCCTAGGACGGCACCATGTCTCCTTGATATCTCTATTGAATAAAACTGGAAGTAAGTAAAATCAAAATGATGCGTTAAAAACTATAAACCCTCGGTAAGTGATTTAAACGATGGAATTTAAGTAATAAAATGATTTTCCAAAGCAAGAAAAAAATATATTACGTAATTTACGAGCTTCGATTTCATATATTATAATAGTCGTTTCGATATCCGAGTCAAAAGATATCTCCATTGAAAGTTGCAACACATATTTATCAAATGTTTTGTTGTTTTTGATAATGTGAACAACATCCCATTTCTTTTTCTCTTCTCTTATTTTTTTTGTAGAATAGAGACCGATTGAAAACATAAATAAACCACCCTATGCCGGCGTTAATATATCCTTTATATCTCTATTTAATAAAACCAAAAGTAAGTAAAATGAAAATAATTCATCAAAAACTTTAAACCCTCGGTAAGTGATGTAAACGATGGAATTTGGGTACAAAAATGATTTTCCCAAGGGAGACCAAATCATATTGTGTAATTTCATAGGAGATTCTATTTGATATATTGTAATAATCCTTTCGAGATACGAGTCAAAATTTTTCTCTGTTTAAAGTTGCAACACATATTTACCAAATATTTTTTGGTTTTTGAAAGTATGACAAACATAACATTTCTTTTTCTCCTCTCTTATTTTTTTTAAGAATAGAGAATGTTGAAAATATAAATAAAAAAGCCTAGGATGGCACCATTATCTTCTTTATATCTCTATTTAATAAAATGGGAACTAAGTAAAATGAAAATGATGCATCAAAAACTATAAACCCTCGGTATGAGATGTAAATCATGGAATTTAGGCACAAAAATGATTTTTCATAGTAAGAATAAATTATATTGCGTAATTTCATAGGAGCTTCAATTTTATATAATATAATAATCCTTTCGAGACCCGAGTCAAAAGTTATCTCCGTAGAAAGTTGCAACACATATTTATCAAATGTTTTGTTGTTTTTGAAAATGTGAACAACATCAATTTCTTATTCTCTTCTCTTATTTTTTTTTGAAGAATAGACAACGATTGAAAATATAAATAAACAACCCTAGGACTGCACCATGTCTCCTTGATATCTCTATTGAATAAAACAGGAAGTAAGTAAAATGAAAATGACGCGTTATAAACTATAAACTCTCGGTAAGTGATGTAAACGATGGAATTTAAGTACCAAAATGATTATCCAAGGCAAGAAAACAATATATTACGTAATTAACGAGCTTCGATTTGATATATTATAATAGTTGTTTCAATACCCGAGTAAAAAGTTATCTTCCTTGAAAGTTGCAACACATATTTATCAAATGTTTTGTTGTTTTTGAAAATGTGAACAACATCCCATTTCTTTTTCTCTTCTCTTATTTTTTTTTGAAGAATAGAGACCGATTGAAAACATAAATAAACAACCCTATGTCGGCCTTAACATATCCTTTATATCTCTATTGAATAAAACCAAAAGTAAAATGAAAATAATGCGTCAAAAACTTTAAACCCTCAGTAAGTGATCTAAACGATGGAATTTGGGTACAAAAATGATTTTCATAAGGGAGACCAAATCATATTGTGTAATTTCATAGGAGATTCTATTTGATATATTGTAATAATCCTTTCGAGATACGAGTCAAAAGTTTTCTCTGTTTAAAGTTGCAACACATATTTACCAAATATTTTGTGGTTTTTGAAAGTATGACAAACATAACATTTCTTTTTCTCCTCTCTTATTTTTTTTAAGAATAGAGAACGTTGAAAATATAAATAAAAAAGCCTAGGATGGCACCATTATCTTCTTTATATCTCTATTTAATAAAATGGGAACTAAGTAAAATGAAAATGATGCATCAAAAACTATAAACCCTCGGTATGTGATGTAAATCATGGAATTTAGGTACAAAAATGATTTTTCATAGTAAGAATAAATTATATTGCGTAATTTCATAGGAGCTTCAATTTTATATAATATAATAATCCTTTCGAGACCCGAGTCAAAAGTTATTTCCGTTGAAAGTTGCAACACATATTTATCAAATGTTTGGTTGTTTTTGAAAATGTGAACAACATCAATTTCTTTTTCTCTTCTCTTATTTTTTTTGAAGAATAGACAACGATTGAAAATATTAATAAACAACCCTAGGACGGCAACATGTCTCCTTGATATCTCTATTGAATAAAACTGGAAGTAAGTAAAATGAAAATGATGCGTTAAAAACTATAAACCCTCGGTAAGTGATTTAAACGATGAAATTTAAGTAATAAAATGATTTTCCAAAGCAAGAAAAAAATATATTACGTAATTAACGAGCTTCGATTTGATATATTATAATTGTCGTTTCAATATCCGAGTCAAAAGTTATCTCCCTTGAAAGTTGCAACACATATTTATCAAATGTTTTGTTGTTTTTGAAAATATGAACAACATCCCATTTCTTTTTCTCTTCTCTTATTTTTTTTTGAAGAATAGAGACCGATTGAAAACATAAATAAACAACCCTATGTCAGCCTTAACATATCCTTTATATCTCTATTGAATAAAACCAAAAGTAAAATGAAAATAATGCGTCAAAAACTTTAAACCCTCGGTAAGTGATGTAAACGATGGAATTTGGGTACAAAAATGATTTTCCCAAGGGAGACCAAATCATATTGTGTAATTTCATAGGAGATTCTATTTGATATATTTTAATAATCCTTTCGAGATACGAGTCAAAAGTTTTCTCTGTTTAAAGTTGCAACACATATTTACCAAATATTTTGTGGTTTTTGAAAGTATGACAAACATAACATTTCTTTTTCTCCTCTCTTATTTTTTTTAAGAATAGAGAACGTTGAAAATATAAATAAAAAAGCCTAGGATGGCACCATTATCTTCTTTATATCTCTATTTAATAAAATGGGAACTAAGTAAAATGAAAATGATGCATCAAAAACTATAAACCCTCGGTATGAGATGTAAATCATGGAATTTAGGTACAAAAATGATTTTTCATAGTAAGAATAAATTATATTGCGTAATTTCATAGGAGCTTCAATTTTATATAATATAATAATCCTTTCGAGACCCGAGTCAAAAGTTATCTCCGTTGAAAGTTGCAACACATATTTATCAAATGTTTTGTTGTTTTTGAAAATGTGAACAACATCAATTTCTTTTTCTCTTCTCTTATTTTTTTTTGAAGAATAGACAACGATTGAAAATATAAATAAACAACCCTAGGACGGCACCATGTCTCCTTGATATCTTTATTGAATAAAACTGGAAGTAAGTAAAATGAAAATGATGCGTTAAAAACTATAAACCCTCGGTAAGTGATTTAAACGATGGAATTTAAGTACCAAAATGATTATCCAAAGGAAGAAAAAAATATATTACGTAATTAACTAGCTTCGATTTGATATATTATAATAGTCATTTCGATACCCGAGTAAAAAGTTATCTTCCTTGAAAGTTGCAACACATATTTATCAAATGTTTTGTTGTTTTTGAAAATGTGAACAACATCCCATTTCTTTTTCTCTTCTCTTATTTTTTTTGAAGAATAGAGACCGATTGAAAACATAAATAAACAACCCTATGTCGGCCTTAACATATCCTTTATATCTCTATTGAATAAAACCAAAAGTAAGATGAAAATAATGCGTCAAAAACTTTAAACCCTCAGTAAGTGATCTAAACGATGGAATTTGGGTACAAAAATGATTTTCATAAGGGAGACCAAATCATATTGTGTAATTTCATAGGAGATTCTATTTGATATATTGTAATAATCCTTTCGAGATACGAGTCAAAAGTTTTCTCTGTTTAAAGTTGCAACACATATTTACCAAATATTTTGTGGTTTTTGAAAGTATGACAAACATAACATTTCTTTTTCTCCTCTCTTATTTTTTTTAAGAATAGAGAACGTTGAAAATATAAATAAAAAAGCCTAGGATGGCACCATTATCTTCTTTATATCTCTATTTAATAAAATGGGAACTAAGTAAAATGAAAATGATGCATCAAAAACTATAAACCCTCGGTATGTGATGTAAATCATGGAATTTAGGTACAAAAATGATTTTTCATAGTAAGAATAAATTATATTGCGTAATTTCATAGGAGCTTCAATTTTATATAATATAATAATCCTTTCGAGACCCGAGTCAAAAGTTATTTCCGTTGAAAGTTGCAACACATATTTATCAAATGTTTTGTTGTTTTTGAAAATGTGAACAACATCAATTTCTTTTTCTCTTCTCTTATTTTTTTTTGAAGAATAGACAACGATTGAAAATATAAATAAACAACCCTAGGACGGCACCATGTCTCCTTGATATCTTTATTGAATAAACCGGAAGTAAGAAAAATGAAAATGATGCGTTAAAAACTATAAACCCTCGGTAAGTGATTTAAACGATGGAATTTAAGTAATAAAATGATTTTCCAAAGAAAGAAAAAAATATATTACGTAATTTACGAGCTTCGATTTGATATATTATAATAGTCGTTTCGATACCCGAGTTAAAAGTTATCTCCGTTGAAAGTTGCAACACATATTTATCAAATGTTTTGTTGTTTTTGATAATGTGAACAACATTCCATTTCGTTTTCTCCTTTCTTATTTTTTTGTAGAATAGAGACCGATTGAAAACATAAATAAACCACCCTATGTCGGCCTTAATATATCCTTTATATCTCTATTTAATAAAACCAAAAGTAAGTAAAATGTTCCGTCAAAAACTTTAAACCCTCGGTAAGTGATGCAAACGATGGAATTTGGGTACAAAAATGTTTTTCACAAGGAGACCAAATCGTATTGTGTAATTTCATAGGAGATTCTATTTGATATATTCTAATAATCCTCTCGAGATACGAGTCAAAAGTTTTCTCTGTTTACAGTTGCAACACATATTTACCAAAAAATTTGTGTTTTTTGAAAGTAGGTCAAAGATAACATTTATTATTCTCCTCTCTTATTTTTTTTAAGAATAGAGAACATTGAAAATATAAATAAAAAGCCTAGGATGGCACCATTATCTTCTTTATATCTCTATTTAATAAAATGGGAACTAAGTAAAATGAAAATGATGCATCAAAAACTATAAACCCTCGGTATGTGATGTAAATCATGGAATTTTGGTACAAAAATGATTTTTCACTATAAGAATAAATGATATTGCGTAATTTCATAGGAGCTTCAATTTTATATAATATAATAATCCTTTCGAGACCCGAGTCAAAAGTTATCTCTGTTGAAAGTTGCAACTCATATTTATCAAATGTTTTGTAGTTTTTGAAGCGTGAACAACATCCCATTCCTTTTTCTCTTCTCTTATTTTTTTTGAAGAATAGACAACGATTGAAAATATAAATAAACAACCCTAGGACGGCACCATATCTCCTTTATATTTCTATTGAATAAAGCGGAAGTAAGTAAAATGAAAATGATGCGTTAAAAACTATAAACTCTCGGTAAGTGATGTAAACGATGGAATTTAAGTACCAAAATGATTATCCAAAGCAAGAAAACAATATATTACGTAATTAACTAGCTTCGATTTGATATATTATAATAGTAGTTTCAATATCCGAGTCAAAAGTTATGTCCGTTGAAAGTTGCAACACATATTTATCAAAATTTTTGTTGTTTTTGAAATTGTGAATAACATCTCCTTTCTTTCTCTTCTCTTATTTTTTTGAAGAATAGAGACCGATTTAAAATATAAATAAACAACCCTATGTCGGCCTTAATATATCCTTTATATCTCTATTTAATAAACCAAAAGTAAGTAAAATGAAAATAATTCGTCAAAAACTTTAAACCCTCGGTAAGTGATGTAAACGATGGAATTTGGGTACAAAAATGATTTTCCCAAGGGAGACCAAATCATATTGTGTAATTTCATAGGAGATTCTATTTGATATATTTTAATAATCCTTTCGAGATACGAGTCAAAAGTTTTCTCTGTTTAAAGTTGCAACACATATTTACCAAATATTTTGTGGTTTTTGAAAGTATGACAAACATAACATTTCTTTTTCTCCTCTCTTATTTTTTTTAAGAATAGAGAACGTTGAAAATATAAATAAAAAAGCCTAGGATGGCACCATTATCTTCTTTATATCTCTATTTAATAAAATGGGAACTAAGTAAAATGAAAATGATGCATCAAAAACTATAAACCCTCGGTATGAGATGTAAATGATGGAATTTAGGTACAAAAATGATTTTTCATAGTAAGAATAAATTATATTGCGTAATTTCATAGGAGCTTCAATTTTATATAATATAATAATCCTTTCGAGACCCGAGTCAAAAGTTATCTCCGTTGAAAGTTGCAACACATATTTATCAAATGTTTTGTTGTTTTTGAAAATGTGAACAACATCAATTTCTTTTTCTCTTCTCTTATTTTTTTTGAAGAATAGACAACGATTGAAAATATAAATAAACAACCCTAGGACGGCACCATGTCTCCTTGATATCTTTATTGAATAAAGCTGAAGTAAGTAAAATGAAAATGATGCGTTAAAAACTATAAACCCTCGGTAAGTGATTTAAACGATGGAATTTAAGTAATAAAATGATTTTCCAAAGAAAGAAAAAAATATATTACGTAATTTACGAGCTTCGATTTGATATATTATAATAGTCATTTCGATATCCGAGTCAAAAGATATCTCCATTGAAAGTTGCAACACATATTTATCAAATGTTTTGTTGTTTTTGATAATGTGAACAACATCCCATTTCTTTTTCTCTTCTCTTATTTTTTTGCAGAATACAGACCGATTGAAAACATAAATAAACCACCCTATGTCGGCCTTAATATATCCTTTATATCTCTATTTAATAAAACCAAAAGTAAGTAAAATGAAAATAATTCATCAAAAACTTTAAACCCTCGGTAAGTGATGTAAACGATGGAATTTGGGTACAAAAATGATTTTCCCAAGGGAGACCAAATCGTATTGTGTAATTTCATAGGAGATTCTATTTGATATATTCTAATAATCCTTTCGAGATACGAGTCAAAAGTTTTCTCTGTTTAAAGTTGCAACACATATTTACCAAATATTTTGTGGTTTTTGAAAGTATGACAAACATAACATTTCTTTTTCTCCTCTCTTATTTTTTTTTAAGAATAGAGAACATTGAAAATATAAATAAAAAAGCCTAGGATGGCACCATTATCTTCTTTATATCTCTATTTAATAAAATGGGAACTAAGTAAAATGAAAATGATGCATCAAAAACTATAAACCCTCGGTATGTGATGTAAATCATGGAATTTTGGTACAAAAATGATTTTTCACTATAAGAATAAATGATATTGCGTAATTTCATAGGAGCTTCAATTTTATATAATATAATAATCCTTTCGAGACCCGAGTCAAAAGTTATCTCTGTTGAAAGTTGCAACTCATATTTATCAAATGTTTTGTAGTTTTTGAAACTGTGAACAACATCCCATTCCTTTTTCTCTTCTCTTATTTTTTTTGAAGAATAGACAACGATTGAAAATATAAATAAACAACCCTAGGACGGCACCATATCTCCTTTATATTTCTATTGAATAAAGCGGAAGTAAGTAAAATGAAAATGATGCGTTAAAAACTATAAACTCTCGGTAAGTGATGTAAACGATGGAATTTAAGTACCAAAATGATTATCCAAAGCAAGAAAACAATATATTACGTAATTAACTAGCTTCGATTTGATATATTATAATAGTAGTTTCAATATCCGAGTCAAAAGTTATCTCCCTTGAAAGTTGCAACACATATTTATCAAATGTTTTGTTGTTTTTGAAAATGTGAACAACATTCCATTTCTTTTTCTCTTCTCTTATTTTTTTTGAAGAATAGAGACCGATTGAAAACATAAATAAACAACCCTATGTCGGCCTTAATATATCCTTTATATCTCTATTTAATAAACCAAAAGTAAGTAAAATGAAAATAATTCGTCAAAAACTTTAAACCCTCGGTAAGTGATGTAAACGATGGAATTTGGGTACAAAAATGATTTTCCCAAGGGAGACCAAATCATATTGTGTAATTTCATAGGAGATTCTATTTGATATATTTTAATAATCCTTTCGAGATACGAGTCAAAAGTTTTCTCTGTTTAAAGTTGCAACACATATTTACCAAATATTTTGTGGTTTTTGAAAGTATGACAAACATAACATTTCTTTTTCTCCTCTCTTATTTTTTTTAAGAATAGAGAACGTTGAAAATATAAATAAAAAAGCCTAGGATGGCACCATTATCTTCTTTATATCTCTATTTAATAAAATGGGAACTAAGTAAAATGAAAATGATGCATCAAAAACTATAAACCCTCGGTATGAGATGTAAATCATGGAATTTAGGTACAAAAATGATTTTTCATAGTAAGAATAAATTATATTGCGTAATTTCATAGGAGCTTCAATTTTATATAATATAATAATCCTTTCGAGACCCGAGTCAAAAGTTATCTCCGTTGAAAGTTGCAACACATATTTATCAAATGTTTTGTTGTTTTTGAAAATGTGAACAACATCAATTTCTTTTTCTCTTCTCTTATTTTTTTTGAAGAATAGACAACGATTGAAAATATAAATAAACAACCCTAGGACGGCACCATGTCTCCTTGATATCTTTATTGAATAAAGCGGAAGTAAGTAAAATGAAAATGATGCGTTAAAAACTATAAACCCTCGGTAAGTGATTTAAACGATGGAATTTAAGTAATAAAATGATTTTCCAAAGAAAGAAAAAAATATATTACGTAATTTACGAGCTTCGATTTGATATATTATAATAGTCATTTCGATATCCGAGTCAAAAGATATCTCCATTGAAAGTTGCAACACATATTTATCAAATGTTTTGTTGTTTTTGATAATGTGAACAACATCCCATTTCTTTTTCTCTTCTCTTATTTTTTTGTAGAATAGAGACCGATTGAAAACATAAATAAACCACCCTATGTCGGCCTTAATATATCCTTTATATCTCTATTTAATAAAACCAAAAGTAAGTAAAATGAAAATAATTCATCAAAAACTTTAAACCCTCGGTAAGTGATGTAAACGATGGAATTTGGGTACAAAAATGATTTTCCCAAGGGAGACCAAATCGTATTGTGTAATTTCATAGGAGATTCTATTTGATATATTCTAATAATCCTTTCGAGATACGAGTCAAAAGTTTTCTCTGTTTAAAGTTGCAACACATATTTACCAAATATTTTGTGGTTTTTGAAAGTATGACAAACATAACATTTCTTTTTCTCCTCTCTTATTTTTTTTTAAGAATAGAGAACATTGAAAATATAAATAAAAAAGCCTAGGATGGCACCATTATCTTCTTTATATCTCTATTTAATAAAATGGGAACTAAGTAAAATGAAAATGATGCATCAAAAACTATAAACCCTCGGTATGTGATGTAAATCATGGAATTTTGGTACAAAAATGATTTTTCACTATAAGAATAAATGATATTGCGTAATTTCATAGGAGCTTCAATTTTATATAATATAATAATCCTTTCGAGACCCGAGTCAAAAGTTATCTCTGTTGAAAGTTGCAACTCATATTTATCAAATGTTTTGTAGTTTTTGAAACTGTGAACAACATCCCATTCCTTTTTCTCTTCTCTTATTTTTTTTGAAGAATAGACAACGATTGAAAATATAAATAAACAACCCTAGGACGGCACCATATCTCCTTTATATTTCTATTGAATAAAACTGGAAGTAAGTAAAATGAAAATGATGCGTTAAAAACTATAAACTCTCGGTAAGTGATGTAAACGATGGAATTTAAGTACCAAAATGATTATCCAAAGCAAGAAAACAATATATTACGTAATTAACTAGCTTCGATTTGATATATTATAATAGTAGTTTCAATATCCGAGTCAAAAGTTATCTCCCTTGAAAGTTGCAACACATATTTATCAAATGTTTTGTTGTTTTTGAAAATGTGAACAACATTCCATTTCTTTTTCTCTTCTCTTATTTTTTTTGAAGAATAGAGACCGATTGAAAACATAAATAAACAACCCTATGTTGGCCTTAATATATCCTTTATATCTCTATTTAATAAACCAAAAGTAAGTAAAATGAAAATAATTCGTCAAAAACTTTAAACCCTCGGTAAGTGATGTAAACGATGGAATTTGGGTACAAAAATGATTTTCCCAAGGGAGACCAAATCATATTGTGTAATTTCATAGGAGATTCTATTTGATATATTTTAATAATCCTTTCGAGATACGAGTCAAAAGTTTTCTCTGTTTAAAGTTGCAACACATATTTACCAAATATTTTGTGGTTTTTGAAAGTATGACAAACATAACATTTCTTTTTCTCCTCTCTTATTTTTTTTTAAGAATAGAGAACGTTGAAAATATAAATAAAAAAGCCTAGGATGGCACCATTATCTTCTTTATATCTCTATTTAATAAAATGGGAACTAAGTAAAATGAAAATGATGCATCAAAAACTATAAACCCTCGGTATGAGATGTAAATCATGGAATTTAGGTACAAAAATGATTTTTCATAGTAAGAATAAATTATATTGCGTAATTTCATAGGAGCTTCAATTTTATATAATATAATAATCCTTTCGAGACCCGAGTCAAAAGTTATCTCCGTTGAAAGTTGCAACACATATTTATCAAATGTTTTGTTGTTTTTGAAAATGTGAACAACATCAATTTCTTTTTCTCTTCTCTTATTTTTTTTGAAGAATAGACAACGATTGAAAATATAAATAAACAACCCTAGGACGGCACCATGTCTCCTTGATATCTTTATTGAATAAACCGGAAGTAAGTAAAATGAAAATGATGCGTTAAAAACTATAAACCCTCGGTAAGTGATTTAAACGATGGAATTTAAGTAATAAAATGATTTTCCAAAGAAAGAAAAAAATATATTACGTAATTTACGAGCTTCGATTTGATATATTATAATAGTCATTTCGATATCCGAGTCAAAAGATATCTCCATTGAAAGTTGCAACACATATTTATCAAATGTTTTGTTGTTTTTGATAATGTGAACAACATCCCATTTCTTTTTCTCTTCTCTTATTTTTTTGTAGAATAGAGACCGATTGAAAACATAAATAAACCACCCTATGTCGGCCTTAATATATCCTTTATATCTCTATTTAATAAAACCAAAAGTAAGTAAAATGAAAATAATTCATCAAAAACTTTAAACCCTCGGTAAGTGATGTAAACGATGGAATTTGGGTACAAAAATGATTTTCCCAAGGAGACCAAATCGTATTGTGTAATTTCATAGGAGATTCTATTTGATATATTCTAATAATCCTTTCGAGATACGAGTCAAAAGTTTTCTCTGTTTAAAGTTGCAACACATATTTACCAAATATTTTGTGGTTTTTGAAAGTATGACAAACATAACATTTCTTTTTCTCCTCTCTTATTTTTTTAAGAATAGAGAACATTGAAAATATAAATAAAAAAGCCTAGGATGGCACCATTATCTTCTTTATATCTCTATTTAATAAAATGGGAACTAAGTAAAATGAAAATGATGCATCAAAAACTATAAACCCTCGGTATGTGATGTAAATCATGGAATTTTGGTACAAAAATGATTTTTCACTATAAGAATAAATGATATTGCGTAATTTCATAGGAGCTTCAATTTTATATAATATAATAATCCTTTCGAGACCCGAGTCAAAAGTTATCTCTGTTGAAAGTTGCAACTCATATTTATCAAATGTTTTGTAGTTTTTGAAACTGTGAACAACATCCCATTCCTTTTTCTCTTCTCTTATTTTTTTTGAAGAATAGACAACGATTGAAAATATAAATAAACAACCCTAGGACGGCACCATATCTCCTTTATATTTCTATTGAATAAAACTGGAAGTAAGTAAAATGAAAATGATGCGTTAAAAACTATAAACTCTCGGTAAGTGATGTAAACGATGGAATTTAAGTACCAAAATGATTATCCAAAGCAAGAAAACAATATATTACGTAATTAACTAGCTTCGATTTGATATATTATAATAGTAGTTTCAATATCCGAGTCAAAAGTTATCTCCCTTGAAAGTTGCAACACATATTTATCAAATGTTTTGTTGTTTTTGAAAATGTGAACGACATCTCTTTTCTTTTTCTCTTCTCTAACATTTTTTTGAAGAATAGAGACCAATTGAAAACATAAATAAACAACCCTATGTCGGCCTTAATATATCCTTTATATCTCTATTTAATAAACCAAAAGTAAGTAAAATGAAAATAATTCGTCAAAAACTTTAAACCCTCGGTAAGTGATGTAAACGATGGACTTTGGGTACAAAAATGATTTTCCCAAGGAGACCAAATCATATTGTGTAATTTCATAGGAGATTCTATTTGATATATTTTAATAATCCTTTCGAGATACGAGTCAAAAGTTTTCTCTGTTTAAAGTTGCAACACATATTTACCAAATATTTTGTGGTTTTTGAAAGTATGACAAACATAACATTTCTTTTTCTCCTCTCTTATTTTTTTTAAGAATAGAGAACGTTGAAAATATAAATAAAAAGCCTAGGATGGCACCATTATCTTCTTTATATCTCTATTTAATAAAATGGGAACTAAGTAAAATGAAAATGATGCATCAAAAACTATAAACCCTCGGTATGAGATGTAAATCATGGAATTTAGGTACAAAAATGATTTTTCATAGTAAGAATAAATTATATTGCGTAATTTCATAGGAGCTTCAATTTTATATAATATAATAATCCTTTCGAGACCCGAGTCAAAAGTTATCTCCGTTGAAAGTTGCAACACATATTTATCAAATGTTTTGTTGTTTTTGAAAATGTGAACAACATCAATTTCTTTTTCTCTTCTCTTATTTTTTTTGAAGAATAGACAACGATTGAAAATATAAATAAACAACCCTAGGACGGCACCATGTCTCCTTGATATCTTTATTGAATAAAGCGGAAGTAAGTAAAATGAAAATGATGCGTTAAAAACTATAAACCCTCGGTAAGTGATTTAAACGATGGAATTTAAGTAATAAAATGATTTTCCAAAGAAAGAAAAAAATATATTGCGTAATTTACGAGCTTCGATTTGATATATTATAATAGTCATTTCGATATCCGAGTCAAAAGATATCTCCATTGAAAGTTGCAACACATATTTATCAAATGTTTTGTTGTTTTTGATAATGTGAACAACATCCCATTTCTTTTTCTCTTCTCTTATTTTTTTTGTAGAATAGAGACCGATTGAAAACATAAATAAACCACCCTATGTCGGCCTTAATATATCCTTTATATCTCTATTTAATAAAACCAAAAGTAAGTAAAATGAAAATAATTCATCAAAAACTTTAAACCCTCGGTAAGTGATGTAAACGATGGAATTTGGCTACAAAAATGATTTTCCCAACGGAGACCAAATCGTATTGTGTAATTTCATAGGAGATTCTATTTGATATATTCTAATAATCCTTTCGAGATACGAGTCAAAAGTTTTCTCTGTTTAAAGTTGCAACACATATTTACCAAATATTTTGTGGTTTTTGAAAGTATGACAAACATAACATTTCTTTTTCTCCTCTCTTATTTTTTTTTAAGAATAGAGAACATTGAAAATATAAATAAAAAAGCCTAGGATGGCACCATTATCTTCTTTATATCTCTATTTAATAAAATGGGAACTAAGTAAAATGAAAATGATGCATCAAAAACTATAAACCCTCGGTATGTGATGTAAATCATGGAATTTTGGTACAAAAATGATTTTTCACTATAAGAATAAATGATATTGCGTAATTTCATAGGAGCTTCAATTTTATATAATATAATAATCCTTTCGAGACCCGAGTCAAAAGTTATCTCTGTTGAAAGTTGCAACTCATATTTATCAAATGTTTTGTAGTTTTTGAAACTGTGAACAACATCCCATTCCTTTTTCTCTTCTCTTATTTTTTTTGAAGAATAGACAACGATTGAAAATATAAATAAACAACCCTAGGACTGACACCATATCTCCTTTATATTTCTATTGAATAAAGCCGAAGTAAGTAAAATGAAAATGATGCGTTAAAAACTATAAACTCTCGGTAAGTGATGTAAACGATGGAATTTAAGTACCAAAATGATTATCCAAAGCAAGAAAACAATATATTACGTAATTAACTAGCTTCGATTTGATATATTATAATAGTCGTGTCAATACACGAGTCAAAAGTAATCTCCCTTGAAAGTTGCAACACATATTGATCAAATGTTTTGTTGTTTTTGAAAATGTGAACAACATTCCATTTCTTTTTCTCTTCTCTTATTTTTTTTGAAGAATAGAGACCGATTGAAAACATAAATAAACAACCCTATGTCGGCCTTAATATATCCTTTATATCTCTATTTAATAAACCAAAAGTAAGTAAAATGAAAATAATTCGTCAAAAACTTTAAACCCTCGGTAAGTGATGTAAACGATGGAATTTGGGTACAAAAATGATTTTCCCAAGGGAGACCAAATCATATTGTGTAATTTCATAGGAGATTCTATTTGATATATTGTAATAATCCTTTCGAGATACGAGTCAAAAGTTTTCTCTGTTTAAAGTTGCAACACATATTTACCAAATATTTTGTGGTTTTTGAAAGTATGACAAACATAACATTTCTTTTTCTCCTCTCTTATTTTTTTAAGAATAGAGAACGTTGAAAATATAAATAAAAAAGCCTAGGATGGCACCATTATCTTCTTTATATCTCTATTTAATAAAATGGGAACTAAGTAAAATGAAAATGATGCATCAAAAACTATAAACCCTCGGTATGAGATGTAAATCATGGAATTTAGGTACAAAAATGATTTTTCATAGTAAGAATAAATTATATTGCGTAATTTCATAGGAGCTTCAATTTTATATAATATAATAATCCTTTCGAGACCCGAGTCAAAAGTTATCTCCGTTGAAAGTTGCAACACATATTTATCAAATGTTTTGTTGTTTTTGAAAATGTGAACAACATCAATTTCTTTTTCTCTTCTCTTATTTTTTTGAAGAATAGACAACGATTGAAAATATAAATAAACAACCCTAGGACGGCACCATGTCTCCTTGATATCTTTATTGAATAAACCGGAAGTAAGTAAAATGAAAATGATGCGTTAAAAACTATAAACCCTCGGTAAGTGATTTAAACGATGGAATTTAAGTAATAAAATGATTTTCCAAAGAAAGAAAAAAATATATTACGTAATTTACGAGCTTCGATTTGATATATTATAATAGTCATTTCGATATCCGAGTCAAAAGATATCTCCATTGAAAGTTGCAACACATATTTATCAAATGTTTTGTTGTTTTTGATAATGTGAACAACATCCCATTTCTTTTTCTCTTCTCTTATTTTTTTTGTAGAATAGAGACCGATTGAAAACATAAATAAACCACCCTATGTCGGCCTTAATATATCCTTTATATCTCTATTTAATAAAACCAAAAGTAAGTAAAATGAAAATAATTCATCAAAAACTTTAAACCCTCGGTAAGTGATGTAAACGATGGAATTTGGGTACAAAAATGATTTTCCCAAGGGAGACCAAATCGTATTGTGTAATTTCATAGGAGATTCTATTTGATATATTCTAATAATCCTTTCGAGATACGAGTCAAAAGTTTTCTCTGTTTAAAGTTGCAACACATATTTACCAAATATTTTGTGGTTTTTGAAAGTATGACAAACATAACATTTCTTTTTCTCCTCTCTTATTTTTTTTTAAGAATAGAGAACATTGAAAATATAAATAAAAAAGCCTAGGATGGCACCATTATCTTCTTTATATCTCTATTTAATAAAATGGGAACTAAGTAAAATGAAAATGATGCATCAAAAACTATAAACCCTCGGTATGTGATGTAAATCATGGAATTTTGGTACAAAAATGATTTTTCACTATAAGAATAAATGATATTGCGTAATTTCATAGGAGCTTCAATTTTATATAATATAATAATCCTTTCGAGACCCGAGTCAAAAGTTATCTCTCATTGAAAGTTGCAACTCATATTTATCAAATGTTTTGTAGTTTTTGAAACGTGAACAACTTCCCATTCCTTTTTCTCTTCTCTTATTTTTTTTGAAGAATAGACAACGATTGAAAATATAAATAAACAACCCTAGGACGGCACCATATCTCCTTTATATTTCTATTGAATAAAACTGGAAGTAAGTAAAATGAAAATGATGCGTTAAAAACTATAAACTCTCGGTAAGTGATGTAAACGATGGAATTTAAGTACCAAAATGATTATCCAAAGCAAGAAAACAATATATTACGTAATTAACTAGCTTCGATTTGATATATTATAATAGTAGTTTCAATATCCGAGTCAAAAGTTATCTCCCTTGAAAGTTGCAACACATATTTATCAAATGTTTTGTTGTTTTTGAAAATGTGAACAACATTCCATTTCTTTTTCTCTTCTCTTATTTTTTTTGAAGAATAGAGACCGATTGAAAACATAAATAAACAACCCTATGTCGGCCTTAATATATCCTTTATATCTCTATTTAATAAACCAAAAGTAAGTAAAATGAAAATAATTCGTCAAAAACTTTAAACCCTCGGTAAGTGATGTAAACGATGGAATTTGGGTACAAAAATGATTTTCCCAAGGGAGACCAAATCATATTGTGTAATTTCATAGGAGATTCTATTTGATATATTTTAATAATCCTTTCGAGATACGAGTCAAAAGTTTTCTCTGTTTAAAGTTGCAACACATATTTACCAAATATTTTGTGGTTTTTGAAAGTATGACAAACATAACATTTCTTTTTCTCCTCTCTTATTTTTTTTAAGAATAGAGAACGTTGAAAATATAAATAAAAAGCCTAGGATGGCACCATTATCTTCTTTATATCTCTATTTAATAAAATGGGAACTAAGTAAAATGAAAATGATGCATCAAAAACTATAAACCCTCGGTATGAGATGTAAATCATGGAATTTAGGTACAAAAATGATTTTTCATAGTAAGAATAAATTATATTGCGTAATTTCATAGGAGCTTCAATTTTATATAATATAATAATCCTTTCGAGACCCGAGTCAAAAGTTATCTCCGTTGAAAGTTGCAACACATATTTATCAAATGTTTTGTTGTTTTTGAAAATGTGAACAACATCAATTTCTTTTTCTCTTCTCTTATTCTTTTTGAACAGTAGATATCGATTGAAAATATAAATAAACAACCCTAGGACGGCACCATGTCTCCTTGATATCTTTATTGAATAAACTGGAAGTAAGTAAAATGAAAATGATGCGTTAAAAACTATAAACCCTCGGTAAGTGATTTAAACGATGGAATTTAAGTAATAAAATGATTTTCCAAAGAAAGAAAAAAATATATTACGTAATTTACGAGCTTCGATTTGATATATTATAATAGTCATTTCGATATCCGAGTCAAAAGATATCTCCATTGAAAGTTGCAACACATATTTATCAAATGTTTTGTTGTTTTTGATAATGTGAACAACATCCCATTTCTTTTTCTCTTCTCTTATTTTTTTGAATAATACAGACCGATTGAAAACATAAATAAACCACCCTATGTCGGCCTTAATATATCCTTTATATCTCTATTTAATAAAACCAAAAGTAAGTAAAATGAAAATAATTCATCAAAAACTTTAAACCCTCGGTAAGTGATGTAAACGATGGAATTTGGGTACAAAAATGATTTTCCCAAGGGAGACCAAATCGTATTGTGTAATTTCATAGGAGATTCTATTTGATATATTCTAATAATCCTTTCGAGATACGAGTCAAAAGTTTTCTCTGTTTAAAGTTGCAACACATATTTACCAAATATTTTGTGGTTTTTGAAAGTATGACAAACATAACATTTCTTTTTCTCCTCTCTTATTTTTTTAAGAATAGAGAACATTGAAAATATAAATAAAAAGCCTAGGATGGCACCATTATCTTCTTTATATCTCTATTTAATAAAATGGGAACTAAGTAAAATGAAAATGATGCATCAAAAACTATAAACCCTCGGTATGTGATGTAAATCATGGAATTTTGGTACAAAAATGATTTTTCACTATAAGAATAAATGATATTGCGTAATTTCAAACGAGTTTTGATTTTATATATTATAATAGTCGTTTCGATACTTGAGTCAAAAGTTATATCCATTGAAAGTTGCAACTCAGATTTATCAAATGTTTTGTAGTTTTTGAAAATTAGAACAATATCCCCTTTCTTTTTCTCTTCTCTTATTTTTTTGAAGAATATAGATTGGTTTAATAAATAAATAAATAACCCTTGGTCGGCACCAATATCTTCTTTACTAATCTATTGACTAAAATAGAAAGTAAGTAAAATGAAAATGATGCGTTAAAAACTATAAACTCTCGGTAAGTGATGTAAACGATGGAATTTAAGTACCAAAATGATTATCCAAAGCAAGAAAACAATATATTACGTAATTAACTAGCTTCGATTTGATATATTATAATAGTAGTTTCAATATCCGAGTCAAAAGTTATCTCCTTGAAAGTTGCAACACATATTTATCAAATGTTTTGTTGTTTTTGAAAATGTGAACAACATTCCATTTCTTTTTCTCTTCTCTTATTTTTTTTGAAGAATAGAGACCGATTGAAAACATAAATAAACAACCCTATGTCGGCCTTAATATATCCTTTATATCTCTATTTAATAAACCAAAAGTAAGTAAAATGAAAATAATTCGTCAAAAACTTTAAACCCTCGGTAAGTGATGTAAACGATGGAATTTGGGTACAAAAATGATTTTCCCAAGGGAGACCAAATCATATTGTGTAATTTCATAGGAGATTCTATTTGATATATTTTAATAATCCTTTCGAGATACGAGTCAAAAGTTTTCTCTGTTTAAAGTTGCAACACATATTTACCAAATATTTTGTGGTTTTTGAAAGTATGACAAACATAACATTTCTTTTTCTCCTCTCTTATTTTTTTTTAAGAATAGAGAACGTTGAAAATATAAATAAAAAAGCCTAGGATGGCACCATTATCTTCTTTATATCTCTATTTAATAAAATGGGAACTAAGTAAAATGAAAATGATGCATCAAAAACTATAAACCCTCGGTATGAGATGTAAATCATGGAATTTAGGTACAAAAATGATTTTTCATAGTAAGAATAAATTATATTGCGTAATTTCATAGGAGCTTCAATTTTATATAATATAATAATCCTTTCGAGACCCGAGTCAAAAGTTATCTCCGTTGAAAGTTGCAACACATATTTATCAAATGTTTTGTTGTTTTTGAAAATGTGAACAACATCAATTTCTTTTTCTCTTCTCTTATTTTTTTTTGAAGAATAGACAACGATTGAAAATATAAATAAACAACCCTAGGACGGCACCATGTCTCCTTGATATCTTTATTGAATAAAACTGGAAGTAAGTAAAATGAAAATGATGCGTTAAAAACTATAAACCCTCGGTAAGTGATTTAAACGATGGAATTTAAGTAATAAAATGATTTTCCAAAGAAAGAAAAAAATATATTACGTAATTTACGAGCTTCGATTTGATATATTATAATAGTCATTTCGATATCCGAGTCAAAAGATATCTCCATTGAAAGTTGCAACACATATTTATCAAATGTTTTGTTGTTTTTGATAATGTGAACAACATCCCATTTCTTTTTCTCTTCTCTTATTTTTTTTGTAGAATAGAGACCGATTGAAAACATAAATAAACCACCCTATGTCGGCCTTAATATATCCTTTATATCTCTATTTAATAAAACCAAAAGTAAGTAAAATGAAAATAATTCATCAAAAACTTTAAACCCTCGGTAAGTGATGTAAACGATGGAATTTGGGTACAAAAATGATTTTCCCAAGGGAGACCAAATCGTATTGTGTAATTTCATAGGAGATTCTATTTGATATATTCTAATAATCCTTTCGAGATACGAGTCAAAAGTTTTCTCTGTTTAAAGTTGCAACACATATTTACCAAATATTTTGTGGTTTTTGAAAGTATGACAAACATAACATTTCTTTTTCTCCTCTCTTATTTTTTTTAAGAATAGAGAACATTGAAAATATAAATAAAAAAGCCTAGGATGGCACCATTATCTTCTTTATATCTCTATTTAATAAAATGGGAACTAAGTAAAATGAAAATGATGCATCAAAAACTATAAACCCAGGGTAAGTGATGTAAATGATGGAATTTTTGTAAAAAAATGATTTTTCACTATAAGAATAAATGATATTGCGTAATTTCATAGGAGCTTCAATTTTATATAATATAATAATCCTTTCGAGACCCGAGTCAAAAGTTATCTGTGTTGAAAGTTTTAACTCATATTTATCAAATGTTTTGTAGTTTTTGAACCGTGAACAACATCCCATTCCTTTTTCTCTTCTCTTATTTTTTTTGAAGAATAGACAACGATTGAAAATATAAATAAACAACCCTAGGACGGCACCATATCTCCTTTATATTTCTATTGAATAAAACCTGAAGTAAGTAAAATGAAAATGGTGCGTTAAAAACTATAAACGCTCGGTAAGTGATGTAAACGATGGAATTTAAGTACCAAAATGATTATCCAAAGCAAGAAAACAATATATTACGTAATTAACTAGCTTCGATTTGATATATTATAATAGTAGTTTCAATATCCGAGTCAAAAGTTATCTCCTTGAAAGTTGCAACACATATTTATCAAATGTTTTGTTGTTTTTGAAAATGTGAACAACATTCCATTTCTTTTTCTCTTCTCTTATTTTTTTGAAGAATAGAGACCGATTGAAAACATAAATAAACAACCCTATGTCGGCCTTAATATATCCTTTATATCTCTATTTAATAAACCAAAAGTAAGTAAAATGAAAATAATTCGTCAAAAACTTTAAACCCTCGGTAAGTGATGTAAACGATGGAATTTGGGTACAAAAATGATTTTCCCAAGGGAGACCAAATCATATTGTGTAATTTCATAGGAGATTCTATTTGATATATTTTAATAATCCTTTCGAGATACGAGTCAAAAGTTTTCTCTGTTTAAAGTTGCAACACATATTTACCAAATATTTTGTGGTTTTTGAAAGTATGACAAACATAACATTTCTTTTTCTCCTCTCTTATTTTTTTTAAGAATAGAGAACGTTGAAAATATAAATAAAAAAGCCTAGGATGGCACCATTATCTTCTTTATATCTCTATTTAATAAAATGGGAACTAAGTAAAATGAAAATGATGCATCAAAAACTATAAACCCTCGGTATGAGATGTAAATCATGGAATTTAGGTACAAAAATGATTTTTCATAGTAAGAATAAATTATATTGCGTAATTTCATAGGAGCTTCAATTTTATATAATATAATAATCCTTTCGAGACCCGAGTCAAAAGTTATCTCCGTTGAAAGTTGCAACACATATTTATCAAATGTTTTGTTGTTTTTGAAAATGTGAACAACATCAATTTCTTTTTCTCTTCTCTTATTTTTTTTTGAAGAATAGACAACGATTGAAAATATAAATAAACAACCCTAGGACGGCACCATGTCTCCTTGATATCTTTATTGAATAAACCGAAGTAAGTAAAATGAAAATGATGCGTTAAAAACTATAAACCCTCGGTAAGTGATTTAAACGATGGAATTTAAGTAATAAAATGATTTTCCAAAGAAAGAAAAAAATATATTACGTAATTTACGAGCTTCGATTTGATATATTATAATAGTCATTTCGATATCCGAGTCAAAAGATATCTCCATTGAAAGTTGCAACACATATTTATCAAATGTTTTGTTGTTTTTGATAATGTGAACAACATCCCATTTCTTTTTCTCTTCTCTTATTTTTTTGTAGAATAGAGACCGATTGAAAACATAAATAAACCACCCTATGTCGGCCTTAATATATCCTCTATATCTCTATTTAATAAAACCAAAAGTAAGAAAAATGAAAATAATTCATCAAAAACCTTAAACCCTCAGAAAGTGATGGAAACCAAGGAATTTGGGTACAAAAATGATTTTCCCAAGGAGACCAAATCGTATTGTGTAATTTCATAGGAGATTCTATTTGATATATTCTAATAATCCTTTCGAGATACGAGTCAAAAGTTTTCTCTGTTTAAAGTTGCAACACATATTTACCAAATATTTTGTGGTTTTTGAAAGTATGACAAACATAACATTTCTTTTTCTCCTCTCTTAATTTTTTTTAAGAATAGAGAACATTGAAAATATAAATAAAAAGCCTAGGATGGCACCATTATCTTCTTTATATCTCTATTTAATAAAATGGGAACTAAGTAAAATGAAAATGATGCATCAAAAACTATAAACCCTCGGTATGTGATGTAAATCATGGAATTTTGGTACAAAAATGATTTTTCACTATAAGAATAAATGATATTGCGTAATTTCATAGGAGCTTCAATTTTATATAATATAATAATCCTTTCGAGACCCGAGTCAAAAGTTATCTCTGTTGAAAGTTGCAACTCATATTTATCAAATGTTTTGTAGTTTTTGAAACTGTGAACAACATCCCATTCCTTTTTCTCTTCTCTTATTTTTTTGAAGAATAGACAACGATTGAAAATATAAATAAACAACCCTAGGACGGCACCATATCTCCTTTATATTTCTATTGAATAAAACTGGAAGTAAGTAAAATGAAAATGATGCGTTAAAAACTATAAACTCTCGGTAAGTGATGTAAACGATGGAATTTAAGTACCAAAATGATTATCCAAAGCAAGAAAACAATATATTACGTAATTAACTAGCTTCGATTTGATATATTATAATAGTCGTTTCAATATCCGAGTCAAAAGTTATCTCCCTTGAAAGTTGCAACACATATTTATCAAATGTTTTGTTGTTTTTGAAAATGTGAACAACATTCCATTTCTTTTTCTCTTCTCTTATTTTTTTTTGAAGAATAGAGACCGATTGAAAACATAAATAAACAACCCTATGTCGGCCTTAATATATCCTTTATATCTCTATTTAATAAACCAAAAGTAAGTAAAATGAAAATAATTCGTCAAAAACTTTAAACCCTCGGTAAGTGATGTAAACGATGGAATTTGGGTACAAAAATGATTTTCCCAAGGGAGACCAAATCATATTGTGTAATTTCATAGGAGATTCTATTTGATATATTGTAATAATCCTTTCGAGATACGAGTCAAAAGTTTTCTCTGTTTAAAGTTGCAACACATATTTACCAAATATTTTGTGGTTTTTGAAAGTATGACAAACATAACATTTCTTTTTCTCCTCTCTTATTTTTTTTAAGAATAGAGAACGTTGAAAATATAAATAAAAAGCCTAGGATGGCACCATTATCTTCTTTATATCTCTATTTAATAAAATGGGAACTAAGTAAAATGAAAATGATGCATCAAAAACTATAAACCCTCGGTATGAGATGTAAATCATGGAATTTAGGTACAAAAATGATTTTTCATAGTAAGAATAAATTATATTGCGTAATTTCATAGGAGCTTCAATTTTATATAATATAATAATCCTTTCGAGACCCGAGTCAAAAGTTATCTCCGTTGAAAGTTGCAACACATATTTATCAAATGTTTTGTTGTTTTTGAAAATGTGAACAACATCAATTTCTTTTTCTCTTCTCTTATTTTTTTTTTGAAGAATAGACAACGATTGAAAATATAAATAAACAACCCTAGGACGGCACCATGTCTCCTTGATATCTTTATTGAATAAAACTGGAAGTAAGTAAAATGAAAATGATGCGTTAAAAACTATAAACCCTCGGTAAGTGATTTAAACGATGGAATTTAAGTAATAAAATGATTTTCCAAAGAAAGAAAAAAATATATTACGTAATTTACGAGCTTCGATTTGATATATTATAATAGTCATTTCGATATCCGAGTCAAAAGATATCTCCATTGAAAGTTGCAACACATATTTATCAAATGTTTTGTTGTTTTTGATAATGTGAACAACATCCCATTTCTTTTTCTCTTCTCTTATTTTTTTTGTAGAATAGAGACCGATTGAAAACATAAATAAACCACCCTATGTCGGCCTTAATATATCCTTTATATCTCTATTTAATAAAACCAAAAGTAAGTAAAATGAAAATAATTCATCAAAAACTTTAAACCCTCGGTAAGTGATGTAAACGATGGAATTTGGGTACAAAAATGATTTTCCCAAGGGAGACCAAATCGTATTGTGTAATTTCATAAGAGATTCTATTTGATATATTCTAATAATCCTTTCGAGATACGAGTCAAAAGTTTTCTCTGTTTAAAGTTGCAACACATATTTACCAAATATTTTGTGGTTTTTGAAAGTATGACAAACATAACATTTCTTTTTCTCCTCTCTTATTTTTTTTTAAGAATAGAGAACATTGAAAATATAAATAAAAAAGCCTAGGATGGCACCATTATCTTCTTTATATCTCTATTTAATAAAATGGGAACTAAGTAAAATGAAAATGATGCATCAAAAACTATAAACCCTCGGTATGTGATGTAAATCATGGAATTTTGGTACAAAAATGATTTTTCACTATAAGAATAAATGATATTGCGTAATTTCATAGGAGCTTCAATTTTATATAATATAATAATCCTTTCGAGACCCGAGTCAAAAGTTATCTCTGTTGAAAGTTGCAACTCATATTTATCAAATGTTTTGTAGTTTTTGAAACTGTGAACAACATCCCATTCCTTTTTCTCTTCTCTTATTTTTTTTGAAGAATAGACAACGATTGAAAATATAAATAAACAACCCTAGGACGGCACCATATCTCCTTTATATTTCTATTGAATAAAACTGGAAGTAAGTAAAATGAAAATGATGCGTTAAAAACTATAAACTCTCGGTAAGTGATGTAAACGATGGAATTTAAGTACCAAAATGATTATCCAAAGCAAGAAAACAATATATTACGTAATTAACTAGCTTCGATTTGATATATTATAATAGTAGTTTCAATATCCGAGTCAAAAGTTATCTCCGTTGAAAGTTGCAACACATTTTTATCAAATGTTTTGTTGTTTTTGAAAATGTGAACAACATTCCATTTCTTTTTCTCTTCTCTTATTTTTTTTGAAGAATAGAGACCGATTGAAAACATAAATAAACAACCCTATGTCGGCCTTAATATATCCTTTATATCTCTATTTAATAAACCAAAAGTAAGTAAAATGAAAATAATTCGTCAAAAACTTTAAACCCTCGGTAAGTGATGTAAACGATGGAATTTGGGTACAAAAATGATTTTCCCAAGGAGACCAAATCATATTGTGTAATTTCATAGGAGATTCTATTTGATATATTTTAATAATCCTTTCGAGATACGAGTCAAAAGTTTTCTCTGTTTAAAGTTGCAACACATATTTACCAAATATTTTGTGGTTTTTGAAAGTATGACAAACATAACATTTCTTTTTCTCCTCTCTTATTTTTTTTAAGAATAGAGAACGTTGAAAATATAAATAAAAAGCCTAGGATGGCACCATTATCTTCTTTATATCTCTATTTAATAAAATGGGAACTAAGTAAAATGAAAATGATGCATCAAAAACTATAAACCCTCGGTATGAGATGTAAATCATGGAATTTAGGTACAAAAATGATTTTTCATAGTAAGAATAAATTATATTGCGTAATTTCATAGGAGCTTCAATTTTATATAATATAATAATCCTTTCGAGACCCGAGTCAAAAGTTATCTCCGTTGAAAGTTGCAACACATATTTATCAAATGTTTTGTTGTTTTTGAAAATGTGAACAACATCAATTTCTTTTTCTCTTCTCTTATTTTTTTTTGAAGAATAGACAACGATTGAAAATATAAATAAACAACCCTAGGACGGCACCATGTCTCCTTGATATCTCTATTAAATAACACCGGAAGTAAGTAAAATGAAAATGATGCGTTAAAAACTATAAACCCTCGGTAAGTGATTTAAACGATGGAATTTAAGTAATAAAATGATTTTCCAAAGAAAGAAAAAAATATATTACGTAATTTACGAGCTTCGATTTGATATATTATAATAGTCATTTCGATATCCGAGTCAAAAGATATCTCCATTGAAAGTTGCAACACATATTTATCAAATGTTTTGTTGTTTTTGATAATGTGAACAACATCCCATTTCTTTTTCTCTTCTCTTATTTTTTTGTAGAATAGAGACCGATTGAAAACATAAATAAACCACCCTATGTCGGCCTTAATATATCCTTTATATCTCTATTTAATAAAACCAAAAGTAAGTAAAATGAAAATAATTCATCAAAAACTTTAAACCCTCGGTAAGTGATGTAAACGATGGAATTTGGGTACAAAAATGATTTTCCCAAGGGAGACCAAATCGTATTGTGTAATTTCATAGGAGATTCTATTTGATATATTCTAATAATCCTTTCGAGATACGAGTCAAAAGTTTTCTCTGTTTAAAGTTGCAACACATATTTACCAAATATTTTGTGGTTTTTGAAAGTATGACAAACATAACATTTCTTTTTCTCCTCTCTTATTTTTTTTAAGAATAGAGAACATTGAAAATATAAATAAAAAAGCCTAGGATGGCACCATTATCTTCTTTATATCTCTATTTAATAAAATGGGAACTAAGTAAAATGAAAATGATGCATCAAAAACTATAAACCCTCGGTATGTGATGTAAATCATGGAATTTTGGTACAAAAATGATTTTTCACTATAAGAATAAATGATATTGCGTAATTTCATAGGAGCTTCAATTTTATATAATATAATAATCCTTTCGAGACCCGAGTCAAAAGTTATCTCTGTTGAAAGTTGCAACTCATATTTATCAAATGTTTTGTAGTTTTTGAAACTGTGAACAACATCCCATTCCTTTTTCTCTTCTCTTATTTTTTTTGAAGAATAGACAACGATTGAAAATATAAATAAACAACCCTAGGACGGCACCATATCTCCTTTATATTTCTATTGAATAAACCGGAAGTAAGTAAAATGAAAATGTTGCGTTAAAAACTATAAACTCTCGGTAAGTGATGTAAACGATGGAATTTAAGTACCAAAATGATTATCCAAAGCAAGAAAACAATATATTACGTAATTAACTAGCTTCGATTTGATATATTATAATAGTCGTTTCAATACCCGAGTCAAAAGTTATCTCCGTTCAAAGTTGCAACACAAATTTATCAAATGTTTTGTTGTTTTTGAAAATGTGAACAACATTCCATTACTTTTTCTCCTCTCTTATTTTTTTGAAGAATAAAGACCGATTGAAAACATAAATAAACAACCCTATGTCGGCCTTAATATATCCTTTATATCTCTATTTAATAAACCAAAAGTAAGTAAAATGAAAATAATTCGTCAAAAACTTTAAACCCTGGTTAAGTGATGTAAACGATGGAATTCGGATACAAAAATGATTTTCCCAAGGAGACCAAATCATATTGTGTAATTTCATAGGAGATTCTATTTGATATATTTTAATAATCCTTTCGAGATACGAGTCAAAAGTTTTCTCTGTTTAAAGTTGCAACACATATTTACCAAATATTTTGTGGTTTTTGAAAGTATGACAAACATAACATTTCTTTTTCTCCTCTCTTATTTTTTTAAGAATAGAGAACGTTGAAAATATAAATAAAAAGCCTAGGATGGCACCATTATCTTCTTTATATCTCTATTTAATAAAATGGGAACTAAGTAAAATGAAAATGATGCATCAAAAACTATAAACCCTCGGTATGAGATGTAAATCATGGAATTTAGGTACAAAAATGATTTTTCATAGTAAGAATAAATTATATTGCGTAATTTCATAGGAGCTTCAATTTTATATAATATAATAATCCTTTCGAGACCCGAGTCAAAAGTTATCTCCGTTGAAAGTTGCAACACATATTTATCAAATGTTTTGTTGTTTTTGAAAATGTGAACAACATCAATTTCTTTTTCTCTTCTCTTATTTTTTTTGAAGAATAGACAACGATTGAAAATATAAATAAACAACCCTAGGACGGCACCATGTCTCCTTGATATCTTTATTGAATAAAATCGAAGTAAGTAAAATGAAAATGATGCGTTAAAAACTATAAACCCTCGGTAAGTGATTTAAACGATGGAATTTAAGTAATAAAATGATTTTCCAAAGAAAGAAAAAATATATTACGTAATTTACGAGCTTCGATTTGATATATTATAATAGTCATTTCGATATCCGAGTCAAAAGATATCTCCATTGAAAGTTGCAACACATATTTATCAAATGTTTTGTTGTTTTTGATAATGTGAACAACATCCCATTTCTTTTTCTCTTCTCTTATTTTTTTTGTAGAATAGAGACCGATTGAAAACATAAATAAACCACCCTATGTCGGCCTTAATATATCCTTTATATCTCTATTTAATAAAACCAAAAGTAAGTAAAATGAAAATAATTCATCAAAAACTTTAAACCCTCGGTAAGTGATGTAAACGATGGAATTTGGGTACAAAAATGATTTTCCCAAGGGAGACCAAATCGTATTGTGTAATTTCATAGGATATTCTATTTGATATATTCTAATAATCCTTTCGAGATACGAGTCAAAAGTTTTCTCTGTTTAAAGTTGCAACACATATTTACCAAATATTTTGTGGTTTTTGAAAGTATGACAAACATAACATTTCTTTTTCTCCTCTCTTATTTTTTTAAGAATAGAGAACATTGAAAATATAAATAAAAAAGCCTAGGATGGCACCATTATCTTCTTTATATCTCTATTTAATAAATTGGGAACTAAGTAAAATGGAAATGATGCATCAAAAACTATAAACCCTCGGTATGTGATGTAAATCATGGAATTTAGGTACAAAAATGATTCACAGTAAGAATAAATAATATTGCGTAATTTCATAGGAGCTTCAATTTTATATAATATAATAATCCTTTCGAGACCCGAGTCAAAAGTTATCTCCGTTGAAAGTTGCAACTCATATTTATCAAATGTTTTGTTGTTTTTGAAAATGTGAACAACATCCCATTCCTTTTTCTCTTCTCTTATTTTTTTTGAAGAATAGAGAAATATTGAAAATATAAATAAACAACCCTAGGACGGCACCATATCTCCTTTATATTTCTATTGAATAAAACTGGAAGTAAGTAAAATGAAAATGATGCGTTAAAAACTATAAACTCTCGGTAAGTGATGTAAACGATGGAATTTAAGTACCAAAATGATTATCCAAAGCAAGAAAACTATATATTACGTAATTAACGAGCTTCGATTTGATATATTATAATAGTCGTTTCAATATCCGAGTCAAAAGTTATCTCCCTTGAAAGTTGCAACACATATTTATCAAATGTTTTGTTGTTTTTGAAAATGTGAACAACATTCCATTTCTTTTTCTCTTCTCTTATTTTTTTTGAAGAATAGAGACCGATTGAAAATATAAATAAACAAACCTATGTCGGCCCCAATTTATCCTTTATAGCTCTATTGAATAAAACTAGAAGTAAGTAAAATGAAAATAATGCGCCAAAAACTTTAAACTCTCGATAAGTGAAGTAGACAATGGAATTTGGATACAATAATGA
This sequence comes from Hippophae rhamnoides, assembly GCA_033030585.1. Classification (NCBI taxonomy): domain Eukaryota; kingdom Viridiplantae; phylum Streptophyta; class Magnoliopsida; order Rosales; family Elaeagnaceae; genus Hippophae; species Hippophae rhamnoides. Next base: position 41,951,393 of record CM065436.1, on the reverse strand, counting down.
TTTTCCCATGGGAGACCAAATCATATTGTGTAATTTCATAAGAGCTTCTATTTGATATATTATAATAATCCTTTCGAGACCCGAGTGAAAAGTTATCTCTGTTGAAAGTTGGAACACATATTTACCAAATGTTTTGTGGTTTTTGAAAGTGTGAACAACATCCCATTTCTTTTTCTCTTCTCTTAATATTTTTAAGAATAGACACCGATTGAAAATATAAATAAAAAACCCTAGGATGGCACCATATCTCCTTTATATCTCTATTGAATAAAACTAGAAGTAATTAAATTGAAAATGATGCGTTAAAAACTATAAACCCTCGGTAAGTGATGTAAACGATGGAATTTAGGTAAAAAAATGATCTTCCAAAGCAAGACCAAAATATATACTTAATGTACGAGCTTCGATTTTATATATTATAATAGTCGTTTCGATACCCGATTCAAAAGTTATCTCCGTTGAAAGTTGCAACACATATTTATCAAATGTTTTATTATTTTTTGTAAATGTGAACAACATCCCATTTCTTTTTCTTTTCTCTTATTTTTTTTGAAAAATAGACACCGATTGAACATATAAATAAACAACCCTAGGACGGCACCATATCTCCTTTATATCCCTATTGAATAAAACTGGAAGTAAGTAAAATAAAAATGATGCGTTAAAAACTATAATCTCTCGGTAAGTGATGTAAACGATGGAATTTAAGTACCAAAATGATTATCCAAAGCAAGAAAACGATATATTACGTAATTAACGAGCTTCGATTTGATATATTATAATAGTCGTTTCAATATCCGAGTCAAAAGTTATCTCCCTTGAAAGTTGCAACACATATTTATCAAATGTTTTGTTGTTTTTGAAAATGTGAACAACATTCCATTTCTTTTTCTCTTCTCTTATTTTTTTTGAAGAATAGACACCGATTTAAAATATAAATAAACAACCCTAGTACGGCACCATATCTCCTTTATATCTCCATTGAAAAAAACTAAAAGTAAGTAAAATGAAAATGATGCATTAAAAACTATAAACCCTCTGTAAGTGATGTAAACGATGGAATTTAGGTACACAAATGATCTTCCAAAGAAAGACCAAAATATATTACGTAATTTACGAGCTTCGATTTGATATATTATAATAGTCGTTTCGATACCTGAGTCAAAAGTTATCTCCGTTGAAATTTGCAACACATATTTATCAAATGTTTTATTATTTCTTGTAAATGTGAACAACATCCCATTTCTTTTTCTTTTCTCTTTTTTTTTTGAAGAAAAGACACCGATTGAACATATAAATAAACAACCCTAGGATGGCACCATATCTCCTTTATATCTCTATTTAAAAAAAGTGGAAGTAAGTAAAATAAAAATGATGCGTTAAAAACTATAAACCCTCGGTAAGTGATGTAAACGATGGAGTTTAGGTAAAAAAAGGATTAGCAAAGTAAGACCAAACTATATTGCGTAATTTCATACGAGCTTCGATTTAATATAATAAAATATTCCTCTCGATACCCGAGTCAAAAGTTATCTCCCTCGAAAATTAAAACACATATTTATCAAATGTTTTGTTGTTTTTGAAAATGTGAACAACATCCCATTTCTTTTTTATTCTCTTCTTTTTTTTGAAGAATAGACACCGATTCAAAATATAAATAAACAACCCTAGTACGGCACCATATCTCCTTTATATCTCTATTGAATAAAACCAGAAGTAATTAAATTGAAAATGATGCGTTAAAAACTATAAACCCTCGGTAAGTGATGTAAACGATGGAATTTAGGAACAAAAATTATCTTCCAAAGCAAGACCAAAATATATTACGTAATTTACGAGCTTCGATTTGGTATATTATAATAGTCGTTTCGATACCCGAGTCAATAGTTATCTCCGTTGAAAGTTGCAACACATATTTATCAAATGTTTTATTATTTCTTGTAAATGTGAACAACATCCCATTTCTTTTTCTTTTCTCTTATTTTTTTTGAAGAATAGACACCGATTGAACATATAAATAAACAACCCTAGGATGGCACCATATCTCCTTTATACCTCTATTTAATAAAACTGGAATTAAGTAAAATAAAAATGATGCGTTAAAAACTATAAACCCTCGGTAAGTGATGTAAACGTGGGAGTTTAGGTACAAAAAGGATTACCAAAGTAAGACCAAATTATATTGCGTAATTTCATATGAGCTTCGATATAATATAATAAAATAGTCCTCTCAATACCCGAGTCAAAAGTTATCTCCCTCGAAAATTGAAACACATATTTATCAAATGTTTTCTTGGTTTTGAAAATGCGAACAACATCCCATTTCTTTTTCTCTTCTCTTATTTTTTTTGAAGAATAGACACCGATTTAAAATATAAATAAACAACCCTAGTATGGCACCATATCTCCTTTATATCTCTATTGAAAAAAACCAGAAGTAAGTAAAATGAAAATGATGCGTTAAAAACTATAAACCCTCGGTAAGTGATGTAAACGATGGAATTTAGGTACAAAAATGATCTTTCAAAAAAAGACCAAAATATATTACGTAATTTACGAGCTTCGATTTCATATATTATAATAGTCGTTTCGATACCCAGTCAAAGGTTATCTCCGTTGAAAGTTGCAACACATATTTAACAAATATTTTGTTGTTTTTGAAAATGTGAACCACATCCCATTTCTTTTTCTCTTCTCTTATTTTTTTGAAGAATAGAGACCGATTGAAAATATAAATAAACAAACCTATGTCGGCCCCAATTTATCCTTTATAGCTCTACTGAATAAAACTAGAAGTAAGTAAAATGAAAATAATGCGCCAAAAACTTTAAACTCTCGATAAGTGAAGTAGACAATGGAATTTGGATACAATAATGATTTTCCCATGGGAGACCAAATCATATTGTGTAATTTCATAAGAGCTTCTATTTGATATATTATAATAATCCTTTCGAGACCCGAGTGAAAAGTTATCTCTGTTGAAAGTTGGAACACATATTTACCAAATGTTTTGTGGTTTTTGAAAGTGTGAACAACATCCCATTTCTTTTTCTCTTCTCTTAATATTTTTAAGAATAGACACCGATTGAAAATATAAATAAAAAACCCTAGGATGACACCATATCTCCTTTATATCTCTATTGAATAAAACTAGAAGTAATTAAATTGAAAATGATGCGTTAAAAACTATAAACCCTCGGTAAGTGATGTAAACGATGGAATTTAGGTACAAAAATGATCTTCCAAAGCAAGACCAAAATATATTACGTAATTTACGAGCTTCGATTTGATATATTATAATAGTCTTTTCGATACCCGAGTCAAAAGTTATCTCCGTTGAAAGTTGCAACACATATTTATCAAATGTTTTATTATTTTTTGTAAATGTGAACAACATCCCATTTCTTTTTCCTTTCTATTATTTTTTTTGAAGAATAGACACCGATTGAATATATAAATAAACAACCCTAGGACGGCACGATATCTCCTTTATATCTCTATTGAATAAAACTCGAAGTAAGAAAAATAAAAATGATTCGTTAAAAACTATAAACACTCGGCATGTGATGTAAACGATGGAGTTTAGGTACAAAAAGGATTACCAAAGTAAGACCAAATTATAATGTGCAATTTCATACGAGCTTCGATTTAATATAATAAAATAGTCCTCTCGATACCCGAGTCAAAAGTTATCTCCCTCGAAAATTGAAACACATATTTATCAAATGTTTTCTTGTTTTTGAAAATGTGAACAACATCCCATTTCTTTTTCTCTTCTCTTGTTTTTTTTTGAAGAATAGACACCGATTTAAAATATAAATAAACAACCCTAGTACGGCACCATATCTCCTTTATATCTCCATTGAAAAAAACCAGAAGTAAGTAAAATGAAAATGATGCGTTAAAAACTATAAACCCTCGGTAAGTGATGTCAACGATGGAATTTAGGTATAAAAATTATTTTCCAAAGAAAGACCAAAATATATTACGTAATTTATGAGCTTCGATTTGATATAATATAATAGTCTTTTCGATAGCCGAGTCAAAGGTGTTCTCCATTGAAAGTTGCAACACATATTTATCAAATGTTTTGTTGATTTTGAAAATGTGAACAACTTCCCATTTCTATTTCTCTTCTCTTATTTTTACGAAGAATAGAGACCGATTGAAAATATAAATAAAAAACCCTATGTCGGCCCCTATTTATCCTTTATACCTCTATTGAATAAAACTAGAAGTAAGTAAAATCAAAATAATGCGTCAAAAACTATAAACCTTCGGTAAGTGATGTAAAGCATGGAATTTGGGTACAAAAATGATTTTCCCAAGGGAGACGAAATCATATTGTGTAATTTCATACGAGCTTCAATTTGATATATTATAATAATCCTTTCGAGACCCAAGTGAAAAGTTATCTCTGTTGAAAGTTGGAACACATATTTACCAAATGTTTTGTTGTGTTTGAAAGTGTGAACAACATCTCATTTCTTTTTCTCTTCTTTTATTTTTTTTGAATAATAGACACGGATTGAAAATATAAATAAACAACCCTAAGATATCACCATATCTCCTTTATATCTCTATTGAATAAAACCAGAAGTAAGTAAAATGAAAATGATGCGTCAAAAAATATAAACACTCGGTAAGTGATGTAAACGATGGAATTTAGGTACAAAAATTATTTTCCAAAGCAAGACAAAAATATATTACCTAATTTACGAGCTTCGATTTGATATATTATAATAGTCTTTTCGATACTCGAGTCAAAAGTTATCTCCATTGAATGTTGCAACACATATTTATTAAAATGTTTTATTGTTTTTGAAAATGTGAACAACATCCCATTTCTTTTTCTCTTCTCTTATTTTTTTGAAGAATAGACACCGATTGAAAATATAAATAAACAACCCTAAGATGGCACCAAATCTCCTTTATATCTCTATTGAATAAAACTATAAGTAAGTAAAAAGAAAATGATGCGTTAAAAACTATAAACCCTCGATAAGTGATGTAAACGATGGAATTTAGGTACAAAAATGATTTTCCAAAGCAAGAACAAAATATATTACATAATTTACCAGCTTCGATTTGATATATTATAATAGTCGTTTCGATATCCAAGTCAAAAGTTATCTCCATTTAAATTTGCAACACATATTTATCAAATGTTTTGTTGTTTTTGAAAATGTGAACAACATCCCATTTGTTTTTCTCTTCTCTTATTTGTTTCGAAGAATAGAGATAGATTGAAAACATAAATAAACAACCCTATGTCGTCCTTAATATATCCTTTATATCTCTATTCAATAAAACCAAAAGTAAGTGAAATGAAAATAATGCGTCAAAAACTTTAAACCCTCGGTAAGTGATGTAAACGATGGAATTTGGGTGCACAAATGATTTTCCCAAGGGAGGCCAAATCATATTGTGTAATTTCATAGGAGATTCTATTTGATATATTGGAATAATCCTTTCGAGATCCGAGTCAAAAGTTTTCTCTGTTGAAAGTTGCAACACATATTTACCAAATGTTTTGTGGTTTTTGAAAGTGTGACAGACATAACATTTCTTTTTCTCCTCTCTTATTTTTTTAAGAATATATACCATTGAAAATATAAATAAACAACCCTAGGATGGAACCATTATCCTCTTTATATCTCTATTTAATAAAATGGGAAGTAAGTAAAATGAAAATGATGGATCAACAACTATAAACCCTCGGTAAGTGATGTAAAGGATGGAATTTAGTAACAAAAATGATTTTCCACACTAAGAACAAATTATATTGCCTAATTTCATAGGAGCTTCAATTTAATATAATATAATAATCCTTTCGAGACCCGAGTCAAAAGTTATCTCCGTTGAAAGTTGCAACACATATTTATCAAATATTTTGTTTTTTTTTGAAAATGTGAACAACATTCCATTTCCTTTTCTCTTCTCTTATTTTTTTTGAAGAATAGAAAGAGATTGGAAATATAAAATATCTATTGTTAAAAAAAAATAAGAGAAGAGAAAAAGAAATGGGATGTTGTTCACATTTTCAAAATCAAGAAAACATTTGATAAATATGGGTCGCAACTTTCAACGGAGATAACTTTTGACTCGGGTATGGAAACTACTATTATAATATATCAAATCGAAACTCGTTTGAAATTACACAATATAATTTGGTCTCACTAGGGAAAATCATTTTTGTAACCAAATTCCATTGTTTACTTCACTTACCGAGGGTTTATTGGATTTGATGCACCATTTTCATTTTACTTACTTCGGGTTTTATTCAATAGAGATATAAAGGAGATATTGGGGAAAACCTAGGGTTGTTTATTTATATTTTCAATAGATATCTATTGTTCAAAAAAAAAATAAGAGAAGAGAAAAAGAAATGGGATGTTCTTCACATTTTAAAAATCAAGTAAACATTTGAGAAATATGGGTCGCAAATTTCAACGGAGGTAACTTTTAAATGGGGTATGGAAACGACTATTATAATATATCAAATCGAAACATAATTAGAAATTACACAATATAATTTGGTCTCACTAGGGAAAATCATTTTTGTAACCATATTCCAGTGTTTACTTCACTTACCGAGGGTTTATAGGTTTTGACACACCATTTTCATTTTACTTACTTCGGGTTTTATTCAATAGAGATATAAAGGAGATATTGGGGCAAACCTAGGGTTGTTTATTTATATTTTCAATCGATATCTATTGTTCAAAAAAAATAAGAGAAGAGAAAAAGAAATGGGATTTTGTTCACATTTTCAAAATCAAGTAAACATTTGATAAATATGGGTCGCAACTTTCAACGGAGATAACTTTTAACTAGGGTATGCAAACGACTATTATAATATATCAAATCGAAACTCGTTTGAAATTACACAATATAATTTGGTCTCACTAGGGAAAATCATTTTTGTAACCAAATTCCATCGTTTACTTCACTTACCGAGGGTTTATAGGATTTGACGCACCATTTTCATTTTACTTACTTCGGGTTTTATTCAGTAGAGATATAAATAAGATATTGGGGCAAACCTAGGGTTGTTTATTTATATTTTCAATCGATATCTATTGTTCAAAAAAAATAGGAGAAGAGAAAAAGAAATGGGATATTCTTCACATTTTAAAAATCAAGTAAACATTTGAGAAATATGGGTCCCAAATTTCAACGGAGATAACTTTTAACTGGGGTATGGAAACGAATTTTATAATATATCATATCGAAACATCGTTAGAAATTACACAATATAATTTGGTCTCACTAGGGAAAATCATTTTTGTAACCATATTCCAGTGTTTACTTCACTTACCGAGGGTTTATAGGTTTTGACATACCATTTTCATTTTACTTACACCGGGTTTTATTCAATAGAGATATAAAGGAGATATTCGGGCTAACCTAGTGTTATTTATTTATATTTTCAATCGATATCTATTGTTCAAAAAAAATAAGAGAAGAGAAAAAGAAATGGGCTTTTGTTCACATTTTCAAAATCAAGGAAACATTTGATAAATATGGGTCGCAATTTTCAACGGAGATAACTTTTGACTCGGGTATGGAAACGACTATTATAATATATCAAATCGAAACTCGTTTGAAATTACACAATATAATTTGGTCATACCAGGGAAAATCATTTTTGTAACCAAATTCCATCGTTTACTTCACTTATTGTAGGTTTATAGGATTTGACGCACCATTTTCATTTTACTTACTTCGGGTTTTATTCAATAGTGATATAAAGGAGATATTGTGGCTAACCTAGGGTTGTTTATTTATATTTTCAATCGATATGTATTGTTCAAAAAAATAAGAGAAGAGAAAAAGAAATGGGATGTTGTTCATATTTTCAAAATGAAGTAAACATTTGATAAATATGGGTCGCAACTTTAAATGTAGATAACTTTTGACTCGGGTATATAAACAACTATTGTAATATATAAAATCAAAACTCGTTTGAAATTACACAATATAATTTGGTCTCACTAGGGAAAATCATTTTTGTAACCAAATTCCATCGTTTACTTCACTTACCGAGGGTTTATAGGTTTTGACGCACCATTTTCATTTTATTTACTTCGGGTTTTATTCAATAGAGATATAAAGGAGATATTGGTGCTAACCTAGGGTTATTTATTTATATTTTCAATCGATATATATCGTTCAAAAAAAATAAGAGAAGAGAAAAAGAAATGGGATGTTGTTCACATTTTCAAAATCAAGAAAACATTTGATAAATATGGGTCTCAACTTTCAACGGAGATAACTTTTGACTCGGGTATGGAAACGACTATTATAATATATCAAATCGAAACTCGTTTGAAATTACAAAATATAATTTGGTCTTAATAGGGAAAATCATTTTTGTAACCAAATTCCATTGTTTACTTCACTTACCGGGGGTTTATAGGATTTGACGCACCATTTTCATTTTACTTAATTCGGGTTTTATTCAATACAGATATAAAGGAGATATTGGGGCTAACATAGGGTTGTTTATTTATATTTTCAATCGATATCTATTGTTCAAAAAAAATAAGAGAAGAGAAAAAGGAATGGGATGTTCTTCACATTTTAAAAATCAAGTAAACATTTGAGAAATATGGGTCGCAAATTTCAACTGAAATAACTTTTAACTGGGATATGGAAACGACTATTATAATATATCAAATCGAAACTCGTTAGAAATTACACAATATAATTTGGTCTCACTAGGAAAAATCATTTTTGTAACCAAATTCCTTCGTTTACTTCATTTACCGAGGGTTTATAGGTTTTGACGCACCATTTTCATTTTACTTACTTCGGGTTTTATTAAATAAAGATATAAAGGAGATATTGTGGCTAACCTAGGGTTGTTCATATCTATTGTTAAAAAAAAAAAATAAATAAGAGAAGGGAAAAAGACATGGGATGTTCTTCACATTTTCAAAATCAAGTAAACAATTGATAAATATGGGTCCCAAATTTCAACGGAGATAACTTTTGACTCGGGTATGGAAACGACTATTATAATATATCAAATCGAAACTCGTTTGAAATTACACAATATACTTTTGTCTCACTATTGAAAATCATTTTTGTAACCAAATTCCATCGTTTACTTCAATTACCGAGGATTTATATGTATTGACGCACCATTTCCATTTTATTTACTTCGGGTTTTATTCAATAGAGATATAAAGGAGATATTGGGGCTAACCTAGGGTTATTTATTTATATTTGCAATCGATATCTATTGTTCAAAAAAAGTAAGAGAAGAGAAAAAGGAATGGGATGTTCTTCACATTTTAAAAATCAAGTAAACATTTGATAAATATGGGTCGCCAATTTCAACGGACATAACTTTTAACTGGGGTATGGAAACGACTACTATAATATATCAAATCGAAACTCGTTAGAAATTACACAATATAATTTGGTCTCACTAGGGAAAATCATTTTTGTAACCAAATTCCATCGTTTACTTTACTTACCGTGGGTTTATAGGATTTGACGCACCATTTTCATTTTATTTACTTCGGGTTGTATTCAGTAGAGATATAAAGGAGATATTGTGGCTAACCTAGGGTTATTTATTTATATTTTCAATCGATATCTATTGGTCAAAAAGAATAAGAGAAGAGAAAAAGAAATAGGATGTTCTTCACATTTTCAAAATCAAGTAAACATTTTATAAATATGGGTCGCAACTTTCAACGGAGATAACTTTTGACTCGGGTATGGAAACTACTATTATAATATATCAAATCGAAACTCGTTTGAAATTACACAATATAATTTGGTCTCACTAGGGAAACTTATTTTTGTAACCAAATTCCATCGTTTACTTTACTTACCGTGGGTTTATAGGATTTGACGCACCATTTTCATTTTATTTACTTCGGGTTTTATTCAGTAGAGATATAAAGGAGATATTGTGGCTAAACTAGGGTTATTTATTTATATTTACAATCGATATCTATTGTTCAAAACGAATAAGAGAAGAGAAAAAGAAATAGGATGTTCTTCACATTTTCAAAATCAAGTAAACATTTTATAAATATGGATCGCAACTTTCAACGGAGATAACTTTTGACTCGGATATGGAAACGACTATTATAATATATCAAATCGAAACTCGTTTTAAATTACACAATATAATTTGGTCTCACTAGGGAAAATCATATTTGTAACCAAATTCCATGGTTTACTTCACTTACCGTGGGTTTATAGGATTTGACGCACCATTTTCATTTTACTTACTTCGGGTTTTATTCAATAGTGATATAAAGGAGATATTAGGGCAAACCTAGGGTTGTTTATTTATATTTTCAATCGATACCTATTGTTCCAAAAAAGTAAGAGAAGAGAAAAAAGAATGGGATGTTCTTCACATTTTAAAAATCAAGTAAACATTTGATAAATATGGGTCGCAAATTTCAACGGAGATAACTTTTAACTGGGGTATGGAAATGACTATTATAATATATCAAATCGAAACTCGTTAGAAATTACACAATATAATTCGGTCTCACTAGGGAAAATCATTTTTGTAACCATATTCCATCCTTTACTTCACTGACCGAGGGTTTATAGGTTTTGACGCACCATTTTCATTTTACTTACTTCGGGTTTTATTCAATAGAGATATAAAGGAGACATTGGGACTAACCTAGGGTTATTTATTTATATTTTCAATCGATATCTATTGTTCAAAAAAAATAAGAGAAGAGAAAAAGAAATGGGATTTTGTTCACATTTTCAAAATCAAGTAAACATTTGATAAATATGGGTCCCAACTTTCAACGGAGATAACTTTTGACTCGAGTATGGAAACCACTATTATAATATATCAAATCGAAACTCGTTTGATATTACACAATATACTTTTATCTCACTATTGAAAATCATTTTTGTAACCAAATTCCATCGTTTGCTTCCCTTACCGAGGATTTATAGGTATTGACGCACCATTTTCATTTTATTTACTTCGGGTTTTATTCAGTACAGATATAAAGGAGATATTGGGGCAAACCTAGGGTTATTTATTTATATTTTCAATCGATATCTATTGTTCAAAAAGAATAAGAGAAGAGAAAAAGAAATAGGATGTTCTTCACATTTTCAAACTCAAGTAAACATTTTATAAATATGGGTCGCAACTTTCAACGGAGATAACTTTTGACTCGCGTATGGAAACGACTATTATAATATATCAAATCGAAAATCGTTTGATATTACACAATATACTTTTATCTCACTATTGAAAATCATTTTTGTAATCAAATTCCATCGTTTACTTCCCTTACCGAGGATTTATAGGTATTGACGCACCATTTTCATTTTATTTACTTCGGGTTTTATTCAGTAGAGATATAAAGGAGATATTGGGGCTAACCTAGGGTTATTTATTTATATTTTCAATCGATATCTATTGTTGAAAAAGAATAAGAGAAGAGAAAAAGAAATAGGATGTTCTTCATTTTTTCAAAATCAAGTAAATATTTTATAATTATGGGTCGCAACTTTCAACGAAGATAACTTTTGACTCGGGTATGGAAACGACTATTATAATATATCAAATCGAAACTTGTTTGATATTACACAATATACTTTTATCTCACTATTGAAAATCATTTTTGTAACCAAATTCCATCGTTTACTTCCCTTACCGAGGATTTATAGGTTTTGACGAACGATTTTCATTTTATTTACTTCGGGTTTTATTCAATAGAGATATAAAGGAGATATTGGCGCTAACCTAGGGTTGTTTATTTATATTTTCAATAGATATCTATTCCTCAAAAAAATAAGAGAAGAGAAAAAGAAATGGGATGTTGTTCACATTTTCAAAATCAAGAAAACATTTGATAAATATGGGTCGCAACTTTCAACGGAGATAACTTTTGACTCGGGTATGGAAACTACTATTATAATATATCAAATCGAAACTCGTTTGACATTACACAATATAATTTGGTCTCACTAGGGAAAAGCATTTTTGTAACCAAATTCCATCGTTTACTTCACTTACCGTGGCTTTATAGGATTTGACGCACCATTTTCATTTTACTTACTTCGGGTTTTATTCAATAGTGATATAAAGGAGATATTGGGGAAAACCTAGGGTTGTTTATTTATATTTTCAATCGATATCTATTGTTAAAAAAAATAAGAGAAGAGAAAAAGGAATGGGATGTTCTTCACATTTTAAAAATCAAGTAAACATTTGATAAATATGGGTCGCAAATTTCAACGGAGATAACTTTTAACTGGGGTATGGAAATGACTATTATAATATATCAAATCGAAACTCGTTAGAAATTACACAATATAATTCGGTCTCACTAGGGAAAATCATTTTTGTAACCATATTCCATCCTTTACTTCACTGACCGAGGGTTTATAGGTTTTGACGCACCATTTTCATTTTACTTACTTCGGGTTTTATTCAATAGAGATATAAAGGAGACATTGGGACTAACCTAGGGTTATTTATTTATATTTTCAATCGATATCTATTGTTCAAAAAAAATAAGAGAAGAGAAAAAGAAATGGGATTTTGTTCACATTTTCAAAATCAAGTAAACATTTGATAAATATGGGTCGCAACTTTCAACGGAGATAACTTTTAACTGGGGTATGCAAACGACTATTATAATATATCAAATCGAAACTCGTTTGAAATTACACAATATAATTTGGTCTCACTAGGGAAAATCATTTTTGTAACCAAATTCCATCGTTTACTTCACTTACCGAGGGTTTATAGGATTTGACGCACCATTTTCATTTTACTTACTTCGGGTTTTATTCAGTAGAGATATAAAGGAGATATTGGGGCAAACGTAGGGTTGTTTATTTATATTTTCAATCGATATCTATTGTTCAAAAAAAATAGGAGAAGAGAAAAAGAAATGGGATATTCTTCACATTTTAAAAATCAAGTAAACATTTGAGAAATATGGGTCCCAAATTTCAACGGAGATAACTTTTAACTGGGGTATGGAAACGAATTTTATAATATATCATATCGAAACATCGTTAGAAATTACACAATATAATTTGGTCTCACTAGGGAAAATCATTTTTGTAACCATATTCCAGTGTTTACTTCACTTACCGAGGGTTTATAGGTTTTGACATACCATTTTTATTTTACTTACACCGGGTTTTATTCAATAGAGATATAATGGAGATATTCGGGCTAACCTAGTGTTATTTATTTATATTTTCAATCGATATCTATTGTTCAAAAAAAATAAGAGAAGAGAAAAAGAAATGGGCTTTTGTTCACATTTTCAAAATCAAGGAAACATTTGATAAATATGGGTCGCAATTTTCAACGGAGATAACTTTTGACTCGGGTATGGAAACGACTATTATAATATATCAAATCGAAACTCGTTTGAAATTACACAATATAATTTGGTCATACCAGGGAAAATCATTTTTGTAACCAAATTCCATCGTTTACTTCACTTATTGTAGGTTTATAGGATTTGACGCACCATTTTCATTTTACTTACTTCGGGTTTTATTCAATAGTGATATAAAGGAGATATTGTGGCTAACCTAGGGTTGTTTATTTATATTTTCAATCGATATCTACTGTTCAAAAAGAATAAGAGAAGAGAAAAAGAAATAGGATGTTCTTCACATTTTCAAAATCAAGTAAACATTTTATAAATATGGATCGCAACTTTCAACGGAGATAACTTTTGACTCGGGTATGGAAACGACTATTATAATATATCAAATCGAAACTCATTTGATATTACACAATATACTTTTATCTCACTATTGAAAATCATTTTTGTAACCATATTCCATCGTTTACTTCACTTACCAAGGGTTTATAGGTTTTGACGAACGATTTTCATTTTACTAACTTCGGGTTTTATTCAATAGTGATATAAAGGAGATATTGGGGCAAACCTAGGGTTGTTTATTTATATTTTTAATCGATATCTATTGTTAAAAAAATAAGAGAATAGAAAAAGGAATGGGATGTTCTTTACAATTTCAAAATCAAGAAAACATTTGATAAATATGGGTCGCAACTTTCAACGGAGATAACTTTTGACTCGGGTATGCAAACGACTTTTATAATATATCAAATCGAAACTCGTTTGAAATTACACTATATAATTTGGTCTCACAAGGGAAAATCATTTTTGTAACCAAATTCCATCGTTTACTTCACTTACCGAGGGTTTATAGGTTTTGACGCACAATTTTCATTTTACTTACTTCGGGTTTTATTCAATAGTTATATAAATGAGATATTGGGGCTAACCTAGGGTTGTTTATTTATATTTTCAATCGATATCTATTGTTCAAAAAAAATAAGAGAAGAGAAAAAAGGAATGGGATGTTCTTCACATTTTCAAAATCAAGTAAACATTTGATAAATATGGGTCGCAACTTTCAACGGAGATAACTTTTGACTCGGATATAGAAACAACTATTGTAATATATAAAATCAAAACTCGTTAGAAATTACACAATATAATTTGGTCTCAATAGGGAAAATCATTTTTGTAACCAAATTCCATCGTTTACTTCACTTACCGAGGGTTTATAGGTTTTGACGCACCATTTTCATTTTATTTACTTCAGGTTTTATTCAATAGAGATATAAATGAGATATTGGGGCTAACCTAGGGTTGTTTATTTATATTTTCAATCGATATATATTGTTCAAAAAAAATAAGAGAAGAGAAAAAGAAATGGGATGCTCTTCACATTTTCAAAATCAAGTAAACATTTGATAAATATGGGTCGCAACTTTCAACGGAGATAACTTTTAACTGGGATTTGGAAACGACTATTATAATATATCATATCGAAACTCGTTTGAAATTACACAATATAATTTGGTCTAACTAGGGAATATCATTTTTGTAACCAAATTCCATCGTTTACTTCACTTACCGAGGGTTTATAGGATTTGACGCACCATTTTCATTTTACTTACTTCGGGTTTTATTCAATAGAGATATAAAGGAGATATTGGGGCAAACCTAGGGTTGTTTATTTATATTTTCAATCGATATCTATTGTTCCAAAAAAAATAAGTGAAGAGAAAAAGGAATGGGATGTTCTTCACATTTTAAAAATCAAGTAAACATTTGATAAATATGGGTCGCAAATTTCAACGGAGATAACTTTTAATTGGGGTATGGAAATAACTATTATAATATCTCAAATCGAAACTCGTTAGAAATTACACAATATAATTCGGTCTCACTAGGGAAAATCATTTTTGTAACCATAATCCATCCTTTACTTCACTGACCGAGGGTTTATAGGTTTTGACGCACCATTTTCATTTACTTACTTCGGGTTTTATTCAATAGAGATATAAAGGAGACATTGGGACTAACCTAGGGTTATTTATTTATATTTTCAATCGATATCTATTGTTAAAAAAAAATAAGAGAAGAGAAAAAGTAATGGGATTTTGTTCACATTTTCAAAATCAAGTAAACATTTGATAAATATGGGTCGCAACTTTCAACGGAGATAACTTTTAACTGGGGTATGCAAATGACTATTATAATATATCAAATCGAAACCTGTTTGAAATTACACTATATAATTTGGTCTCACAATGGAAAATCATTTTTGTAACCAAATTCCATCGTTTACTTCACTTACCGAGGGTTTATAGGTTTTGACGCACCATTTTCATTTTATTTACTTCAGGTTTTATTCAATAGAGATATAAATGAGATATTGGGGCTAACCTAGGGTTGTTTATTTATATTTTCAATCGATATCTATTGTTCAAAAAAAATAAGAGAAGAGAAAAAGAAATGGGATTTTGTTCACATTTTCAAAATC
This sequence comes from Hippophae rhamnoides, assembly GCA_033030585.1. Lineage (NCBI taxonomy): Eukaryota > Viridiplantae > Streptophyta > Magnoliopsida > Rosales > Elaeagnaceae > Hippophae > Hippophae rhamnoides. The sequence continues at coordinate 41,935,550 of CM065436.1, read as the reverse complement.
AAGTAAACATTTGATAAATATGGGTCGCAACTTTCAACGGAGATAACTTTTAACTGGGGTATGCAAATGACTATTATAATATATCAAATCGAAATTTTTTTGAAATTACACTATATAATTTGGTCTCACAAGGGAAAATCATTTTTGTAACCAAATTCCATCGTTTACTTCACTTACCGAGGGTTTATAGGTTTTGACGCGCCATTTTCATTTTATTTACTTCAGGTTTTATTCAATAGAGATATAAATGAGATATTGGGGCTAACCTAGGGTTGTTTATTTATATTTTCAATCGATATCTATTGTTCAAAAAAATAAGAGAAGAGAAAAAGAAATGGGATGTTCTTCACATTTTCAAAATCAAGTAAACATTTGATAAATATGGGTCGCAACTTTCAACGGAGATAACTTTTAACTGGGATTTGGGAACGACTATTATAATATATCAAATCGAAACTCGTTTGAAATTACACAATATAATTTGGTCTCACTAGGGAAAATCATTTTTGTAACCAAATTCCATCGTTTACTTCACTTAACGAGGGTTTATAGGATTTGACGCACCATTTTTATTTTACTTACTTCGGGTTTTATTCATTAGAGATATAAAGGAGATATTGGGGCAAACCTAGGGTTGTTTATTTATATTTTCAATCGATATCTATTGTTCAAAAAAAAATAAGCGAAGAGAAAAAGAAATGGGATGTTCTTCACATTTTAAAAATCTAGTAAACATTTGAGAAATATGGGTCGCAAATTTCAACGGAGATAAATTTTAACTAGGGTATGGAAACTACTATGATAATATATCAAATCGAAAATCGTTATAAATTACACAATATAATTTGGTCTCACTAGGGAAAATCATTTTTGTAATTATATTCCATCGTTTACTTCACTTAACGACGGTTTATAGGTTTTGACGCACCATTTTCATTTTACTTACTTCAGGTTTTATTCAATAGAGATATAAAGTAGATATTGGGGCTAACCTTGGGTTGTTTATTTATATTTTCAATCGATATCTATTGTTCAAGAAAAATATGAGAAGAGAAAAAGAAATGGGATGTTCTTCACATTTTCAAAATCAAGAAAACATTTGATAAATATGGGTCGCAACTTTCAACGGAGATAACTTTTGACTCGGGTATGGAAACGACTATTATAATATATCAAATCGAAACTCGTTTGATATTACACAATATACTTTTATCTCACTATTGAAAATCATTTTTGTAACCAAATTCCATCGTTTACTTCCCTTACCGAGGATTTATAGGTATTGACGCACCATTTTCATTTTATTTACTTCGGGTTTTATTCAGTATAGATATAAAGGAGATATTGGGGCAAACCTAGGGTTGTTTATTTATATTTTCAATCGATATCTATTGTTCAAAAAGAATAAGAGAAGAGAAAAAGAAATAGGATGTTCTTCACATTTTCAAAATCAAGTAAACATTTTATAAATATGGGTCGCAACTTTCAACGGAGATAACTTTTGACTCGGATATGGAAGGAAACAACTATTATAATATATCAAATCGAAACTCATTAGAAATTACACAATATAATTTGGTCTCACTAGGGTAAATCATTTTTGTAACCATATTCCATCGTTTACTTCATTGACCGAGGGTTTATAGGTTTTGACGCACCATTTTCATTTTACTTACTTCGGGTTTTATTCAATAGAGATATAAAGGAGAGATTGTGGCTAACCTAGGGTTATTTATTTGTATTTTCAATCGATATCTATTGTTCAAAAAAAATAAGAGAAGAGAAAAAGAAATGGGATGTTCTTCACATTTTCAAAATCAAGTAAACATTTGATAAATATGTGTGGCAACTTTCAACGGAGATAACTTTTGACTTGGATATTGAAACAACTATGGTAATATATAAAATCAAAACTCGTTTGAAATTACACAATATAATTTGGTCTCAATAGGGAAAATCATTTTTGTAACCAAATTCCATCGTTTACTTCACTTACCGAGGGTTTATAGGTTTTGACGCACCATTTTCATTTTATTTACTTCAGGTTTTATTCAATGGAGATATAAATGAGATATTGGAGCTAACCTAGGGTTGTTTATTTATATTTTCAATCGATATCTATTGTTCAAAAAAAATAAGAGAAGAGAAAAAGAAATGGGATGTTCTTCACATTTTCAAAATCAAGTAAACATTTGATAAATATGGGTCGCAACTTTCAACGGAGATAACTTTTGACTCGGATATAGAAACAACTATTGTAATATATAAAATCAAAACTCGTTTGAAATTACACAATATAATTTGGTCTCAATAGGGAAAATCATTTTTGTAACCAAATTCCATCGTTTACTTCACTTACCGAGGGTTTATAGGTTTTGACGCATCATTTTCATTTTATTTACTTCAGGTTTTATTCAATAGAGATATAAATGAGATATTGGGGCTAACCTAGGGTTGTTTGTTTATATTTTCAATCGATATCTATTGTTCAAAAAGAATAAGAGAAGAGAAAAAGAAATAGGATGTTCTTCACATTTTCAAACTCAAGTAAACATTTTATAAATATGGGTCGCAACTTTCAACGGAGATAACTTTTGACTCGCGTATGGAAACGACTATTATAATATATCAAATCGAAACTCGTTTGATATTACACAATATACTTTTATCTCACTATTGAAAATCATTTTTGTAATCAAATTCCATCGTTTACTTCCCTTACCGAGGATTTATAGGTATTGACGCACCATTTTCATTTTATTTACTTCGGGTTTTATTCAGTAGAGATATAAAGGAGATATTGGGGCTAACCTAGGGTTATTTATTTATATTTTCAATCGATATCTATTGTTGAAAAAGAATAAGAGAAGAGAAAAAGAAATAGGATGTTCTTCATTTTTTCAAAATCAAGTAAATATTTTATAATTATGGGTCGCAACTTTCAACGAAGATAACTTTTGACTCGGGTATGGAAACGACTATTATAATATATCAAATCGAAACTTGTTTGATATTACACAATATACTTTTATCTCACTATTGAAAATCATTTTTGTAACCAAATTCCATCGTTTACTTCCCTTACCGAGGATTTATAGGTTTTGACGAACGATTTTCATTTTATTTACTTCGGGTTTTATTCAATAGAGATATAAAGGAGATATTGGCGCTAACCTAGGGTTGTTTATTTATATTTTCAATAGATATCTATTCCTCAAAAAAAATAAGAGAAGAGAAAAAGAAATGGGATGTTGTTCACATTTTCAAAATCAAGAAAACATTTGATAAATATGGGTCGCAACTTTCAACGGAGATAACTTTTGACTCGGGTATGGAAACTACTATTATAATATATCAAATCGAAACTCGTTTGACATTACACAATATAATTTGGTCTCACTAGGGAAAAGCATTTTTGTAACCAAATTCCATCGTTTACTTCACTTACCGTGGCTTTATAGGATTTGACGCACCATTTTCATTTTACTTACTTCGGGTTTTATTCAATAGTGATATAAAGGAGATATTGGGGCAAACCTAGGGTTGTTTATTTATATTTTCAATCGATATCTATTGTTCAAAAAAAAAATAAGAGAAGAGAAAAAAGGAATGGGATGTTCTTCACATTTTAAAAATCAAGTAAACATTTGATAAATATGGGTCGCAAATTTCAACGGAGATAACTTTTAACTGGGGTATGGAAACAACTATTATAATATATCAAATCGAAACTCGTTAGAAATTACACAATATAATTTGGTCTCACTAGGGAAAATCATTTTTGTAACCATATTCCATCGTTTACTTCACTGATTGAGGGTTTATAGGTTTTGACGCACCATTTTCATTTTACTTACTTCGGGTTTTATTCAATAGAGATATAAAGGAGACATTGGGGCTAACCTAGGGTTATTTATTTATATTTTCAATCGATATCTATTGTTAAAAAAAAATAAGAGAAGAGAAAAAGAAATGGGATTTTGTTCACATTTTCAAAATCAAGTAAACATTTGATAAATATGGGTCGCAACTTTCAAAGGTGATAACTTTTAACTGGGGTATGCAAACGACTATTATAATATATCAAATCGAAACTCATTTGAAATTACACAATATAATTTGGTCTCACTGGGGAAAATCATTTTTGTAACCAAATTCCATCGTTTACTTCACTTACCGACGGTTTATAGGTTTTGACGCACCATTTTCATTTTACTTACTTCGGGTTTTATTCAATAGAGATATAAAGGAGATATTGGGGCAAACCTAGGGTTGTTTATTTATATTTTCAATTGATATCTATTGTTCAAAAAAAATAAGAGAAGAGAAAAAGGAATGGGATGTTCTTCACATTTTAAAAATCAAGTAAACATTTGATAAATATGGGTCCCAAATTTCAACGGAGATAACTTTTAACTTGGGTATGGAAACGAATTTTATAATATATCATATCGAAACATCGTTAGAAATTACACAATATAATTTGGTCTCACTAGGGAAAATCATTTTTGTAACCATATTCCATCGTTTACTTCACCTACCGAGGGTTTATAGGTTTTGATGCACCATTTTTATTTTATTTACTTCGGGTTTTATTCAATAGAGATATAAAGGAGATATTCGGGCTAACCTAGTGTTATTTATTTATATTTTCAATCGATATCTATTGTTCAAAAAAAATAAGAGAAGAGAAAAAGAAATGGGCTTTTGTTCACATTTTCAAAATCAAGGAAACATTTGATAAATATGGGTCGCAATTTTCAACGGAGATAACTTTTGACTCGGGTATGGAAACGACTATTATAATATATCAAATCGAAACTCGTTTGAAATTACACAATATAATTTGGTCATACCAGGGAAAATCATTTTTGTAACCAAATTCCATCGTTTACTTCACTTATTGTAGGTTTATAGGATTTGACGCACCATTTTCATTTTACTTACTTCGGGTTTTATTCAATAGTGATATAAAGGAGATATTGTGGCTAACCTAGGGTTGTTTATTTATATTTTCAATCGATATCTACTGTTCAAAAAGAATAAGAGAAGAGAAAAAGAAATAGGATGTTCTTCACATTTTCAAAATCAAGTAAACATTTTATAAATATGGATCGCAACTTTCAACGGAGATAACTTTTGACTCGGGTATGGAAACGACTATTATAATATATCAAATCGAAACTCGTTTGATATTACACAATATACTTTTATCTCACTATTGAAAATCATTTTTGTAACCATATTCCATCGTTTACTTCACTTACCAAGGGTTTATAGGTTTTGACGAACGATTTTCATTTTATTTACTTCGGGTTTTATTCAATAGAGATATAAAGGAGATATTGGCGCTAACCTAGGGTTGTTTATTTATATTTTCAATCGATATCTATTGTTAAAAAAAATAAGAGAAGAGAAAAAGAAATGGGATGTTGTTCACATTTTCAAAATCAAGAAAACATTTGATAAATATGGGTCGCAACTTTCAACGGAGATAACTTTTGACTCGGGTATGCAAACGACTTTTATAATATATCAAATCGAAACTCGTTTGAAATTACACTATATAATTTGGTCTCACAAGGGAAAATCATTTTTGTAACCAAATTCCATCGTTTACTTCACTTACCGAGGGTTTATAGGTTTTGACGCACCATTTTCATTTTATTTACTTCAGGTTTTATTCAATAGAGATATAAATGAGATATTGGGGCTAACCTAGGGTTGTTTATTTATATTTTCAATCGATATCTATTGTTCAAAAAAAATAAGAGAAGAGAAAAAGAAATGGGATGTTCTTCACATTTTCAAAATCAAGTAAACATTTGATAAATATGGGTCGCAACTTTCAACGGAGATAACTTTTGACTCGGATATAGAAACAACTATTGTAATATATAAAATCAAAACTCGTTTGAAATTACACAATATAATTTGGTCTCAATAGGGAAAATCATTTTTGTAACCAAATTCCATCGTTTACTTCACTTACCGAGGGTTTATAGGTTTTGACGCACCATTTTCATTTTATTTACTTCAGGTTTTATTCAATAGAGATATAAATGAGATATTGGGGCTAACCTAGGGTTGTTTATTTATATTTTCAATCGATATCTATTGTTCAAAAAAAATAAGAGAAGAGAAAAAGAAATGGGATGTTCTTCACATTTTCAAAATCAAGTAAACATTTGATAAATATGGGTCGCAACTTTCAACGGAGATAACTTTTAACTGGGATTTGGGAACGACTATTATAATATATCAAATCGAAACTCGTTTGAAATTACACAATATAATTTGGTCTCACTAGGGAAAATCATTTTTGTAACCAAATTCCATCGTTTAATTCACTTACCGAGGGTTTATAGGATTTGACGCACCATTTTCATTTTACTTACTTCGGGTTTTATTCAATAGTGATATAAAGGAGATATTGGGGCAAACCTAGGGTTTTTTATTTATATTTTCAATCGATATCTATTGTTCAAAAAAAATAAGAGAAGAGAAAAAGGAATGGGATGTTCTTCACATTTTAAAAATCAAGTAAACATTTGATAAAAATGAGTCGCAACTTTCAACGGAGATAACTTTTAAATGGGGTATGCAAACGACTATTATAATATATCAAATCGAAACTCGTTTGAAATTACACAATATATTTCGGTCTCACTAGGGAAAATCATTTTTGTAACCAAATTCCATCGTTTACTTCACTTACCGTGGGTTTATAGGATTTGACGCACCATTTTCATTTTACTTACTTCGGGTTTTATTCAATAGAGATATAAAGGAGACATTGGGACTAACCTAGGGTTATTTATTTATATTTTCAATCGATATCTATTGTTCAAAAAAAATAAGAGAAGAGAAAAAGAAATGGGATTTTGTTCACATTTTCAAAATCAAGTAAACATTTGATAAATATGGGTCGCAACTTTCAACGGAGATAACTTTTAACTGGGGTATGCAAACGACTATTATAATATATCAAATCGAAACTCGTTTGAAATTACACAATATAATTTGGTCTCACTAGGGAAAATCATTTTTGTAACCAAATTCCATCGTTTACTTCACTTACCGAGGGTTTATAGGTTTTGACGCACCATTTTCATTTTATTTACTTCAGGTTTTATTCAATAGAGATATAAATGAGATATTGGGGCTAACCTAGGGTTGTTTATTTATATTTTCAATCGATATCTATTGTTCAAAAAAAATAAGAGAAGAGAAAAAGAAATGGGATTTTGTTCACATTTTCAAAATCAAGTAAACATTTGATAAATATGGGTCGCAACTTTCAACGGAGATAACTTTTAACTAGGGTATGCAAACGACTATTATAATATATCAAATCGAAACTCGTTTGAAATTACACAATATAATTTGGTCTCACTAGGGAAAATCATTTTTGTAACCAAATTCCATCGTTTACTTCACTTACCGAGGGTTTATAGGTTTTGACGCACCATTTTCATTTTATTTACTTCAGGTTTTATTCAATAGAGATATAAATGAGATATTGGGGCTAACCTAGGGTTGTTTATTTATATTTTCAATCGATATCTATTGTTCAAAAAAATAAGAGAAGAGAAAAAGAAATGGGTTGTTCTTCACATTTTCAAAATCAAGTAAACATTTGATAAATATGGGTCGCAACTTTCAACGGAGATAACTTTTAACTGGGATTTGGGAACGATTATTATAATATATCAAATCGAAACTCGTTTGAAATTACACAATATAATTTGGTCTCACTAGGGAAAATCATTTTTGTAACCAAATTCCATCGTTTACATCACTTACCGAGGGTTTAAAGTTTTTGACGCACCATTTTCATTTTACTTACTTCCGGTTTTATTCAATAGAGATATAAAGGAGATATTGGGGCAAACCTAGGGTTGTTTATTTATATTTTCAATCGATATCTATTGTTCAAAAAAAATAAGAGAAGAGAAAAAGGAATGGGATGTTCTTCACATTTTCAAAAACAACAAAACATTTGATAAATATGTGTTGCAACTTTCAACGGAGATAACTTTTGACTCGGGTATCGAAACGACTATTATAATATATCAAATCGAAGCTCGTATCAAATTACACAATATAATTTGGTCTCACTAGGGAAAATCATTTTTGTAACCAAATTCCATCGTTTACTTCACTTACCGAGGGTTTATAGGTTTTGACGCACCATTTTCATTTTATTTACTTCAGGTTTTATTCAATAGAGATATAAATGAGATATTGGGGCTAACCTAGGGTTGTTTATTTATATTTTCAATCGATATCTATTGTTCAAAAAAAATAAGAGAAGAGAAAAAGGAAGGGGATGTTCTTCACATTTTCAAAAACAACAAAACATTTGACAAATACGTGTTGCAACTTTCAACGGAGATAAATTTTGACTCGCGTATCGAAACGACTCCAATAATATTTCAAATCGAATCTCGTATGAAATTAAACTATATGAGTTGGTCTAGCTAATAAAAATCATTTCTCTACCCAAATTCCATCATTTACTTCACTTACCGAGGGTTTAAAGTTTTTGACGCACCATTTTCATTTTACTTACTTCCGGTTTTATTCAATAGAGATATAAAGGAGATATTGGGGCTAACCTAGGATTGGTTATTTATATTTTTAATCGATATCTATTGTTCAAAAAAAATAAGAGAAGAGAAAAAGAAATAGGATGTTGTTCACATTTTCAAAATCAAGTAAACATTTGATAAATATGTGTTGCAACTTTCAACGGAGATAACTTTTGACTCGGGTATCGAAACGACTATTATAATATATCAAATCGAAGCTCTTCTGAAATTACACAATATAATTTGGTCTCACTGGGGAAAATCATTTTTGTAACCAAATTCCATCATTTACATCACTTACCGAGGATTTAAAGGTTTTGACGCACCATTTTCATTTTACTTACTTCCGGTTTTATTCAATAGAGCTACAAAGGAGATATTATTTCCAACCTAGGGTTGTTTATTTATATTTTTAATCGATATCTATTGTTCAAAAAAAATAAGAGAAGAGAAAAAGAAATGGGATGTTGTTCACATTTTCAAAATCAAGTAAACATTTGATAAATATGTGTTGCAACTTTCAACGGAGATAACTTTTGACTCGGGTATCGAAACGACTATTATAATATATCAAATCAAAACTCGTTTGAAATTACACAATATAATTTGGTCTCACTAGGGAAAATCATTTTTGTAACCAAATTCCATCGTTTACATCACTTACCGAGGAATTAAAGGTTTTGACGCACCATTTTCATTTTATTTACTTCAGGTTTTATTCAATGGAGATATAAATGAGATATTGGAGCTAACCTAGGGTTGTTTATTTATATTTTCAATCGATATCTATTGTTCAAAAAAATAAGAGAAGAGAAAAAGAAATGGGATGTTCTTCACATTTTCAAAATCAAGTAAACATTTGATAAATTTGTGTTGCAACTTTGAACGGAGATAACTTTTGACTCGGGTATCGAAACGACTATTATAATATATCAAATCAAAACTCGTTTGAAATTACACAATATAATTTGGTCTCACTAGGGAAAATCATTTTTGAAACCAAAATCCATCATTTACTTCACTTACCAAGGGTTTATAGGTTTTGACGCGCCATTTTCATTTTATTTACTTCAGGTTTTATTCAATAGAGATATAAATGAGATATTGGGGCTACCCTAGGGTTGTTTATTTATATTTTCAATCGATATATATTGTTCAAAAAAAATAAGAGAAGAGAAAAAGAAATGGGATGCTCTTCACATTTTCAAAAACAACAAAACATTTGATAAATATGTGTTGCAACTTTCAACGGAGATAACTTTTAACTGGGATTTGGAAACGACTATTATAATATATCATATCGAAACTCGTTTGAAATTACACAATATAATTTGGTCTAACTAGGGAATATCATTTTTGTAACCAAATTCCATCGTTTACTTCACTTACCGAGGGTTTAAAGTTTTTGACGCACCATTTTCATTTTATTTACTTCAGGTTTTATTCAATAGAGATATAAATGAGATATTGGGGCTAACCTAGGGTTGTTTATTTATATTTTCAATCGATATCTATTGTTCAAAAAAAATAAGAGAAGAGAAAAAGAAATGGGATTTTGTTCACATTTTCAAAAAGAACAAAACATTTGATAAATATGTGTCGCAATTTTCAACGGAGATAACTTTTAACTCTGGTATCGAAACGACTATTATAATATATCAAATCGAAGAATGTATCAAATTACACAATATGATTTGGTCTCCCTAGGGAAAATCATTTTTGTACCCAACTTCTATCCTTTACATCACTTACTGAGGGTTTAAAGTTTTTGACGCACTATTTCCATTTTACTTACTTCCGGTTTTATTCAATAGTGCTATAAAAGAGTTATTGGTTCCAACCTAGGGTTGTTTATTAATATTTTCAATCAATCTCTATAATTCAAAAAAATTAAGAGAAGAGAAAAAGAAATAGGATGTTGTTCACATTTTCAAAATCAAGTAAACATTTGATAAATATGTGTCGCAATTTTCAACGGAGATAACTTTTAACTCTGGTATCGAAACGACTATTATAATATATCAAATCGAAGAATGTATTAAATTACACAATATGATTTGGTCTCCCTAGGGAAAATCATTTTGGTACCCAAATTATATCCTTTACTTCACTTACCGAGGGTTTAATGTTTTTGACGCACCATTTTTATTTTACTTACTTCAGGTGTTATTCAATAGAGCTATAAAGGAGATATTGGGGCTAACCTAGGGTTGTTTATTTATATTTTTAATCGATATCTATTGTTCAAAAAAAATAAGAGAAGAGAAAAAGAAATGGGATGTTGTTCACATTTTCAAAAACAACAAAACATTTGATAAATATGTGTTGCAACTTTCAACGGAGATAACTTTTGACTCAGGTAACGAAACGACTATTATAATATATCAAATCAAAACTCGTATCAAATTACACAATATCTTTTGGTCACGCTATGGAGAATCATTTTTGTTCCCAAATTCTATCGTTTACATCAATTAAAGAGGGTTTAAAGTTTTTGACGCACCATTTTCATTTTACTTACTTCCGGTTTTATTCAATAGAGATATAAAGGAGATATTGGGGCTAACCTAGGGTTGTTTATTTATATTTTTAATCGATATCTATTGTTCAAAAAAATAAGAGAAGAGAAAAAGAAAGGGGATGTTGTTCACATTTTCAAAAACAACAAAGCATTTGATAAATATATGTTGCAACTTTTAACGGAGATAACTTTTGACTCAGGTAACGAAACGACTATTATAATATATCAAATCAAAACTCGTATCAAATTACACAATATCTTTTGGTCTCACTAAGGAAAGTCATTTTTGTTCCCAAATTCTATCGTTTACATCACTTACAGAGGGTTTAAAGTTTTTGACGCACCATTTTCATTTTACTTACTTCCGCGTTTATTCAATAGAGCTTTAAAGGAGATATTGGTGTCGACCTAGGGTTATTTAAATATGTGTTCAATTAGTATGTATTCTTCAAAAATAATAAAAGAAGTGAAAAAGAAAGCGGATGTTGTCCACATTTTCAAAAACAACAAATCATTTTATAAATATGTTTTACAACTTTCAACGGAGATAACTTTTGACTCGGGTATCGAAACGATTATTATAAAATATCAAATCGAAACTCGTATCAAGTTACACAATATGATTTCGAATCATTAAGGAAAATCATTTTTGTACCCAAATTCCATCGTTTACATCACTTGTTGAGGGTTTAAAGTTTTTGACACCATTTTCATTTTATTTACTTAGGTTTCATTCAATAGAGCTATAAATGAGATATTGGTTCCGACCTAGGGTTCTTAATATATTTGTTCAATCGGTATTTATTCTTCAAAAACAAATAAGAGAGAAAAGAAAGGGGATGTTGTTCACATTTTAAAAAAAAAACAAAACATTTGATAAATTTGTGTTGCAAGTTTGAACGGAGATAACTTTTGACTCGGATATCGAAACAAATATTATAATATATCAAGTCGAAGCTCGTATCAAGGTACACAATATGATTTGGAATCATTAAGGAAAATCATTTTTGTACCAAAATTCCATCATTTACATCACTTGTTGAGGGTTTAAAGTTTTTGACGCACCATTTTCATTTTACTTACTTCCAGTTTTATTCAATAGAGCTATAAAGGAGATATTGGTTCCGACCTAGGGTTCTTTATATATGTGTTCAAATGTTATGTATTCTTCAAAAACAATAAGAGAAAGAAAAAGTAAGGGGAAGTTGTTCACATTTTCAAAAACAACAAAACATTTGATATGTATTACAACTTCCAACGGAGATAACTTTTGACTCGGGTGTCGAAACCACTATTATAATATATCAAATCGAAGCTCCTATCAAGTTACACAATATGATTTGGACTCGTTAAGGAAAATCATTTTTGTATCCAAATTCCATCATTTACATCACTTGTTGAGGGTTTAAAGTTATTGACGCACCATTTTCATTTTATTTACTTCCGGTTTCATTCAATAGAGCTATAAATGAGATTTTGGTTCCGACCTAGGGTTCTTAAAATATTTGTTCAATCAGTATTTATTCGTCAAAAAACAATTAGAGAAGAGAAAAAGAAAGGGGATGTTGTTCAATTTTTAAAACACAATAAGATTTTTGATAAATATGTGTTGCAACTTTCAACGGAGATAATTTTTCACTCGTGTGTCGAAACCACTATTATAATATATCAAATCGATGCTCGTATCAAGTTACACAATATGATTTGGAATCATTAAGGAAAATCATTTTTGTAGCCAAATTCCATCATTTACATCACTTGTTGAAGGTTTAAAGTTTTTGACGCACCATTTTCATTTTACTTACTTTCGGTTTCATTCAATAGGGCTATAAATGAGATTTTGGTTCTGACCTAGGGTTCTTAAAATATTTGTTCAATCAGTATGTATTCTTCAGAAAACAATAAAAGAAGAGAAAAAAAGGGGATGTTGTTCACATTTTCAAAAACAACAAAACATTTGATAAATTTGTGTTGCAACTTTCAACGGAGAGAACTTTTGACTCGGGTGTCGAAACGACTAATATAATATATCAAATCAAAGCCCCTATCAAGTTACACAATATGATTTGGTCTCGTTATGGAAAATCAATGTTGTAACCAAATGCAATCATTAACATCACTTACTGAGGGTTTAAAGTTATTGACGCACCATTTTCATTTTACTTACTTCCGGTTTCACTCAATAGAGCTATCAATGAGATTTTGGTTCCGACCTACGGTTCTTAATATATTTGTTCAATCAGTATGTATTCTTCTAAAAACAATAAAAGAAGAGAAAAAAATGGGATGTTGTTCACATTTTCAAAAACAACAAAACATTTGATAAATGTGTGTTGCAACTTTCAACGGAGATAACTTTTGACTCGGGTGTCGAAACCACTATTATAATATATCAAATCGAAGCTCGTATCAAGTTACACAATATGATTTGGAATCATTAAGGAAAATCATTTTTGTACCCAAATTCCATCATTTACATCACTTGTTGAGGGTTTAAAGTTATTGACGCACCATTTTCATTTTATTTACTTCCGGTTTCATTCAATAGAGCTATAAATGAGATTTTGGTTCCGACCTAGGGTTCTTAATATATTTGTTCAATCGGTATTTATTGTTCAAAAAAAATAAGAGAAGAGAAAAAGAAAGGGGATGTGGTTCAAATTTTCAAAAACAACAAAACATTTGATAAATATGTGTTGCAACTTTCAACGGAGATAACTTTTGACTCGGGTGTCGAAACCACTATTATAATATATCAAATCGAAGCTCGTATCAAGTTACACAATATGATTTGGAATCATTAAGGAAAATCATTTTTGTAGCCAAATTCCATCATTTACATCACTTGTTGAAGGTTTAAAGTTTTTGACGCACCATTTTCATTTTACTTACTTTCGGTTTCATTCAATAGGGCTATAAATGAGATTTTGGTTCTGACCTAGGGTTCTTAAAATATTTGTTCAATCAGTATGTATTCTTCAGAAAACAATAAAAGAAGAGAAAAAAAGGGGATGTTGTTCACATTTTCAAAAACAACAAAACATTTGATAAATGTGTGTTGCAACTTTCAACGGAGATAACTTTTGACTCGGGTGTCGAAACCACTATTATAATATATCAAATCGAAGCTCGTATCAAGTTACACAATATGATTTGGAATTATTAAGGAAAATCATTTTTTACCCAAATTCCATCATTTACATCACTTCTTGAGGGTTTCAAGTTTTTCACGCACCATTTTTATTTTACTTACTTCCGGTTTTATTCAATAGAGCTATAAAGGAGATATTGGTTCCGACCTAGGGTTTTTTATTAATATTTTAAATCAGTCTTTATAATTAAAAAAAACTGAGAGAAGACAAAAAAAATGGGATGTTGTTCACATTTTCAAAAAGAACAAAACTTTTGTTAAATACGTGTTGGAACTTTCAACGGAGATAACTTTTAACTCCGGGATCGAAACGACTATTATAATATATCAAATCGAAGAACGTGTCAAATTACACAATATGATTTGGAATCATTAAGGAAAATCATTTTTGTACCCAAATTCCATCATTTACATCACTTGTTGAGGGTTTAAAGTTATTGACGCACCATTTTCATTTTACTTACTTTCGGTTTCACTCAATAGAGCTATCAATGAGATTTTGGTTCCGACCTAGGGTTCTTAATATATTTGTTCAATCAGTATGTATTCTTCAAAAAACAATAAAAGAAGAGAAAAAGAAAGGGGATGTTGTTCACATTTTCAAAAACAACAAAACATTTGATAAATATGTGTTGCAACTTTCAACGGAGATAACTTTTGAGTCGGGTGTCGAAACGACTACTATAATATATCAAATCGAAGCTCGTATCAAGTTACATAGAATGATTTGGAATCATTCAGGAAAATCATTTTTGTACCCAAATTCCATCATTTACTTCACTTGATGAAGGTTTAAAGTTTTTGACGCACCATTTTCATTTTACTTACTTCCGGTTTCATTCAATAGGGCTATAAATGAGATTTTGGTTCCGACCTAGGGTTCTTAAAATATTTGTTCAATCAGTATGTATTCTTCAGAAAACAATAAAAGATGAGAAAAAAAGGGGATGTTGTTCACATTTTCAAAAACAACAAAACATTTGATAAATATGTGTTGCAACTTTCAACGGAGAGAACTTTTGACTCGGGTGTCGAAACGACTATTATAATATATCAAATCGAAGCTCGTATCAAGTTACACAATATGATTTGGAATCATTAAGGAAAATCATTTTTGTACCCAAATTCCATCATTTACATCACTTGTTGAGGGTTTAAAGTTATTGACGCACCATTTTAATTTTATTTACTTCCGTTTTCATTCAATAGAGCTATAAATGAGATTTTGGTTCCGACCTAGGGTTCTTAATATATTTGTTCAATCAGTATGTATTCTTCAGAAAACAATAAAAGAAGAGAAAAAAAGGGGATGTTGTTCACATTTTCAAAAACAACAAAACATTTGATAAATTTGTGTTGCAACTTTCAACGGAGATAACTTTTGACTCGGGTGTCGAAACCACTATTATAATATATCAAATCGAAGCTCGTATCAAGTTACACAATATGATTTGGAATCATTAAGGAAAATCATTTTTGTACCCAAATTCCATCATTTACATCACTTGTTGAGGGTTTAAAGTTATTGACGCACCATTTTCATTTTACTTACTTCCGGTTTCACTCATTAGAGCTATCAATGAGATTTTGGTTCCGACCTAGGGTTCTTAAAATATTTATTCAATCGGTATTTATTGTTCAAAAAAAATAAGAGAAGAGAAAAAGAAAGGGGATTTTGTTCACATTTTCAAAAACAACAAAACATTTGATAAATGTGTGTTGCAACTTTCAACGGAGATAACTTTTGACTCGGGTGTCGAAACCACTATTATAATATATCAAATCGAAGCTCGTATCAAGTTACACAATATGATTTGGAATCATTAAGGAAAATCATTTTTGTAGCCAAATTCCATCATTTACATCACTTGTTGAAGGTTTAAAGTTTTTGACGCACCATTTTCATTTTACTTACTTTCGGTTTCATTCAATAGGGCTATAAATGAGATTTTGGTTCCGACCTACGGTTCTTAATATATTTGTTCAATCAGTCTCTATAATTCAAAAAAAATAGAGAAGAGAAAAAAAAGGGGATGTTGTTCACATTTTCAAAAAGAACAAAACATTTGATAAATACGTGTTGCAACTTTTAACGGAGATAAGTTTTAACTCGGGTATCGAAACGACAAATATAATATGTCAAATCGAAGAACGTATCAAGTTACACAATATGATTTGGTCTCCCCAAGGAAAATCATTTTTGTACCCAAATTCTATCCTTTACATCACTTACTGAGGGTTTAAAGATTTTGACGCACCATTTTAATTTTATTTACTTCCGTTTTCATTCAATAGAGCTATAAATGAGATTTTGGTTCCGACCTAGGGTTCTTAATATATTTGTTCAATAAGTATTTTTTGTTCAAAAAATATAAGAGAAGAGAAAAAGATATGGGATATGGTTCAAAATTTCAAAAACAAAAAAAACATTTGATAAATATGTGTTGCAACTTTCAACGAAGATAACTTTTGACTCGGGTGTCGGAACGACTATTTTAATATATCAAATCGAAGCTCCTATCAAGTTACACAATATGATTTGGTATCATTAAGGAAAATCATTTTTGTATCCAAATTCCATCATTTACATCACTTGTTGAGGGTTTAAAGTTATTGACGCACCATTTTCATTTTATTTACTTCCGGTTTCATTCAATAGAGCTATAAATGAGATTTTGGTTTCGACCTAGGGTTCTTAATATATTTGTTCAATTGGTATTTATTGTTCAAAAAAAATAAGAGAAGAGAAAAAGAAAGGGGATGTGGTTCAAATTTTCAAAAACAAAAAAACATTTGATAAATATGTGTTGCAACTTTTAACGAAGATAACTTTTGAGTCGGGTGTCGAAACCACTATTATAATATATCAAATCGAAGCTCGTATCAAGTTACACAATATGATTTGGAATTATTAAGGAAAATCATTTTTTACCCAAATTCCATCATTTACATCACTTGTTGAAGGTTTAAAGTTTTTGACGCACCATTTTCATTTTACTTACTTTCGGTTTCATTCAATAGGGCTATAAATGAGATTTTGGTTCTGACCTAGGGTTCTTAAAATATTTGTTCAATCAGTATGTATTCTTCAGAAAACAATAAAAGAAGAGAAAAAAAGGGGATGTTGTTCACATTTTCAAAAACAACAAAACATTTGATAAATATGTGTTGCAACTTTCAACGGAGAGAACTTTTGACTCGGGTGTCGAAACGACTAATATAATATATCAAATCGAAGCCCCTATCAAGTT
Source organism: Hippophae rhamnoides (assembly GCA_033030585.1). Taxonomy (NCBI): domain Eukaryota; kingdom Viridiplantae; phylum Streptophyta; class Magnoliopsida; order Rosales; family Elaeagnaceae; genus Hippophae; species Hippophae rhamnoides. The sequence continues at coordinate 41,918,033 of CM065436.1, read as the reverse complement.
ACACAATATGATTTGGTCTCGTTATGGAAAATCAATGTTTTAACCAAATGCAATCATTAACATCACTTACTGAGGGTTTAAAGATTTTGACGCACCATTTTAATTTTATTTACTTCCGTTTTCATTCAATAGAGCTATAAATGAGATTTTGGTTCCGACCTAGGGTTCTTAATATATTTGTTCAATAAGTATTTTTTGTTCAAAAAATATAAGAGAAGAGAAAAAGATATGGGATATGGTTCAAAATTTCAAAAACAAAAAAACATTTGATAAATATGTGTTGCAACTTTCAACGAAGATAACTTTTGACTCGGGTGTCGGAACGACTATTTTAATATATCAAATCGAAGCTCCTATCAAGTTACACAATATGATTTGGTCTCGTTAAGGAAAATCATTTTTGTACCCAAATTCCATCATTTACATCACTTGTTGAGGGTTTAAAGTTATTGACGCACCATTTTCATTTTACTTACTTCCGGTTTCACTCAATAGAGCTATCAATGAGATTTTGGTTCCGACCTAGGGTTCTTAATATATTTGTTCAATCAGTATGTATTCTTCAAAAAACAATAAAAGAAGAGAAAAAAAGGGGATGTTGTTCACATTTTCAAAAACAACAAAACATTTGATAAATGTGTGTTGCAACTTTCAACGGAGATAACTTTTGACTCGGGTGTCGAAACCACTATTATAATATATCAAATCGAAGCTCGTATCAAGTTACACAATATGATTTGGAATCATTAAGGAAAATCATTTTTGTAGCCAAATTCCATCATTTACATCACTTGTTGAAGGTTTAAAGTTTTTGACGCACCATTTTCGTTTTACTTACTTCCGGTTTCACTCAATAGAGCTATCAATGAGATTTTGGTTCCGACCTAGGGTTCTTAATATATTTGCTCAATCAGTATGTATTCTTCAAAAAACAATAAAAGAAGAGAAAAAAAGGGGATGTTGTTCACATTTTCAAAAACAACAAAACATTTGATAAATGTGTGTTGCAACTTTCAACGGAGATAACTTTTGACTCGGGTGTCGAAACCACTATTATAATATATCAAATCGAAGCTCGTATCAAGTTACACAATATGATTTGGAATCATTAAGGAAAATCATTTTTGTACCCAAATTCCATCATTTACATCACTTGTTGAGGGTTTAAAGTTATTGACGCACCATTTTCATTTTACTTACTTCCGGTTTCACTCAATAGAGCTATCAATGAGATTTTGGTTCCGACCTAGGGTTCTTAATATATTTGTTCAATCAGTATGTATTCTTCAAAAAACAATAAAAGAAGAGAAAAAAAGGGGATGCTGTTCACATTTTCAAAAACAACAAAACATTTTATAAATATGTGTTGCAACTTTCAACGGAGATAACTTTTGACTCGGGTGTCGAAACCACTATTATAATATATCAAATCGAAGCTCGTATCAAGTTACACAATATGATTTGGAATTATTAAGGAAAATCATTTTTTACCCAAATTCCATCATTTACATCACTTCTTGAGGGTTTAAAGTTTTTGACGCACCATTTTAATTTTATTTACTTCCGGTTTCATTCAATAGAGCTATAAATGAGATATTGGTTCCGACCTAGGGTTCTTAAAATATTTATTCAATCGGTATTTATTGTTCAAAAAAAATAAGAGAAGAGAAAAAGAAAGGGGATTTTGTTCACATTTTCAAAAAAGGAAAACATTTAATAAATATGTGTTGCAACTTTCAACGGAGATAACTTTTGACTCGGGTGTCGAAACCACTATTATAATATATCAAATCGAAGCTCGTATCAAGTTACACAATATGATTTGGAATCATTAAGGAAAATCATTTTTGTACCCAAATTCCATCATTTACATCACTTGTTGAGGGTTTAAAGTTATTGACGCACCATTTTCATTTTACTTACTTCCGGTTTCACTCAATAGAGCTATCAATGAGATTTTGGTTCCGACCTAGGGTTCTTAATATATTTGTTCAATCAGTATGTATTCTTCAAAAAACAATAAAAGAAGAGAAAAAAAGGGGATGTTGTTCACATTTTCAAAAAGAACAAAACTTTTGATAAATACGTGTTGCAACTTTCAACGGAGATAAGTTTTAACTCGGGTATCGAAACGACTACTATAATATATCAAATCGAAGAACGTATCAAATTACACAATATGATTTGGTCTCCCCAAGGAAAATCATTTTTGTACCCAAATTCTATCCTTTACATCACTTACCTAGGGTTTAAAGTTTTTCACGCACCATTTTTATTTTACTTACTTCCGGTTTTATTCAATAGAGCTATAAAGGAGATATTGGTTCTGACCTAGGGTTGTTTATTAATATTTTCAATCAGTCTCTATTATTCAAAAAAATTAAGAGAAGAGAAAAAAAGGGGATGTTGTTCACATTTTCAAAAAGAACAAAACATTTGATAAATACGTGTTGCACCTTTCAACGGAGATAACTTTTAACTCCGGTATCGAAACGACTATTATAATATATCAAATCGAAGAATGTATCAAATTACACAATATGATTTGGAATCATTCAGGAAAATCATTTTTGTACCCAAATTCCATCATTTACATCACTTGTTGAGGGTTTAAAGTTTTTGATGCACCATTTTAATTCTATTTACCTCTCGTTTCATTCAATAGAGGTATAAATGAGATATTGGTTCCGACCTAGGGTTCTTAATATATTTGTTCAATCGGTATTTATTGTTCAAAAAAAATAAGAGAAGAGAAAAAGAAAGGGGATGTGGTTCAAATTTTCAAAAACAAAAAAACATTTGATAAATATGTGTTGCAACTTTTAACGAAGATAACTTTTGAGTCGGGTGTCGAAACGACTACTATAATATATCAAATCGAAGCTCGTATCAAGTTACATAGAATGATTTGGAATCATTCAGGAAAATCATTTTTGTACCCAAATTCCATCATTTACATGACTTGTTGAGGGTTTAAAGTTATTGACGCACCATTTTCATTTTACTTACTTCCGGTTTCACTCAATAGAGCTATCAATGAGATTTTGGTTCCGACCTAGGGTTCTTAATATATTTGTTCAATCAGTATGTATTCTTCAAAAAAAAATAAGAGAAGAGAAAATGAAAGGGGATGTTGTTCACATTTTCAAAAACAACAAAACATTTGATAAAAATGACTTACAACTTTCAACGGAGATAACTTTTTACTCGGTTATTGAAACGACTATTATAATATATCAAATCGAAGCTCGTATCAAATTACACAATATGATTTGGAATCATTAAGGAAAATCATTTTTGTAGCCAAATTCCATCATTTACATCACTTGTTGAAGGTTTAAAGTTTTTGACGCACCATTTTCATTTTACTTACTTAGGTTTCACTCAATAGAGCTATCAATGAGATTTTGGTTCCGACCTAGGGTTCTTAATATATTTGTTCAATCAGTATGTATTCTTCAAAAAACAATAAAAGAAGAGAAAAAAAGGGGATGCTGTTCACATTTTCAAAAACAACAAAACATTTTATAAATATGTGTTGCAACTTTCAACGGAGATAACTTTTGACTCGGGTGTCGAAACCACTATTATAATATATCAAATCGAAGCTCGTATCAAGTTACACAATATGATTTGGAATTATTAAGGAAAATCATTTTTTACCCAAATTCCATCATTTACATCACTTCTTGAGGGTTTAAAGTTTTTGACGCACCATTTTAATTTTATTTACTTCCGGTTTCATTCAATAGAGCTATAAATGAGATATTGGTTCCGACCTAGGGTTCTTAAAATATTTATTCAATCGGTATTTATTGTTCAAAAAAAATAAGAGAAGAGAAAAAGAAAGGGGATTTTGTTCACATTTTCAAAAAAGGAAAACATTTAATAAATATGTGTTGCAACTTTCAACGGAGATAACTTTTGACTCGGGTGTCGAAACCACTATTATAATATATCAAATCGAAGCTCGTATCAAGTTACACAATATGATTTGGAATCATTAAGGAAAATCATTTTTGTAGCCAAATTCCATCATTTACATCACTTGTTGAAGGTTTAAAGTTTTTGACGCACCATTTTCATTTTACTTACTTTCGGTTTCATTCAATAGGGCTATAAATGAGATTTTGGTTCTGACCTAGGGTTCTTAAAATATTTGTTCAATCAGTATGTATTCTTCAGAAAACAATAAAAGAAGAGAAAAAAAGGGGATGTTGTTCACATTTTCAAAAACAACAAAACATTTGATAAATGTGTGTTGCAACTTTCAACGGAGATAACTTTTGACTCGGGTGTCGAAACCACTATTATAATATATCAAATCGAAGCTCGTATCAAGTTACACAATATGATTTGGAATCATTAAGGAAAATCATTTTTGTACCCAAATTCCATCATTTACATCACTTATTGAGGGTTTAAAGTTTTTGACGCACCATTTTCATTTTACTTACTTCCTGTTTCATTCAATAGAGTTATGAAGGAAATTTTCGTTCTGAGCTAGGGTTCTATATATATGTTTTCAATCAGTATGTATTCTTCAAAAAAAATAAGAGAAGGAAAAAAAAGGGGATGTTGTTCACATTTTCAAAAACAACAAAACATTTGATAAATATGTGTTGCAACTTTCAACTTAGATAATTTTTCACTCGTGTGTCGAAACCACTATTATAATATATCAAATCGATGCTCGTATCAAGTTACACAATATGATTTGGAATCATTAAGGAAAATCATTTTTTTACCCAAATTCCATCATTTACATCACTTTTTGAGGGTTTAAAGTTTTTGACACACCATTTTAATTCTATTTACTTCTGGTTTCAATCAATAGAGCTATAAATGAAATATTGGTTCCGACCTAGGGTTCTTAATATATTTGTTCAATCAGTATTTATTCTTCAAAAACAAATAAGAGAAGAGAAAAGAAAGGGGATGTTGTTCACATTTTCAAAAAGAACAAGACATTTGATAAATATGGGTTCCAACTTTCAACGGAGATAACTTTTGACTCGGGTGTCGAAGCACTATTATAATATATCAAATCGAAGCCCGTATCAAGTTACACAATATGATTTGGAATCATTAAGGAAAATCAATTTTGTACACAAATTCCATCATTTACATCACTTGTTGAGGGTTTAAAGTTTTTGACGCACCATTTTCATTTTACTTACTTCCGGTTTCATTCAATAGAGCTATAAATGAGATTTTGGTTCCGACCTAGGGTTCTTAAAATATTTGTTCAATCAGTATGTATTCTTCAGAAAACAATAAAAGAAGAGAAAAAAAGGGGATGTTGTTCACATTTTCAAAAACAACAAAACATTTGATAAATTTGTGTTGCAACTTTCAACGGAGAGAACTTTTGACTCGGGTGTCGAAACGACTAATATAATATATCAAATCGAAGCTCCTATCAAGTTACACAATATGATTTGGACTCGTTAAGGAAAATCATTTTTGTATCCAAATTCCATCATTTACATCACTTGTTGAGGGTTTAAAGTTTTTGATGCACCATTTTAATTCTATTTACCTCTCGTTTCATTCAATAGAGGTATAAATGAGATATTGGTTCCGACCTAGGGTTCTTAATATATTTGTTCAATCGGTATTTATTGTTCAAAAAAAATAAGAGAAGAGAAAAACAAAAGGGGATGTGGTTCAAATTTTCAAAAACAAAAAAACATTTGATAAATATGTGTTGCAACTTTTAACGAAGATAACTTTTGAGTCGGGTGTCGAAACGACTACTATAATATATCAAATCGAAGCTCGTATCAAGTTACATAGAATGATTTGGAATCATTCAGGAAAATCATTTTTGTACCCAAATTCCATCATTTACATGACTTGTTGAGGGATAAAGTTATTGACGCACCATTTTCATTTTACTTACTTCCGGTTTCACTCAATAGAGCTATCAATGAGATTTTGGTTCCGACCTAGGGTTCTTAATATATTTGCTCAATCAGTATGTATTCTTCAAAAAACAATAAAAGAAGAGAAAAAAAGGGGATGTTGTTCACATTTTCAAAAACAACAAAACATTTGATAAATGTGTGTTGCAACTTTCAACGGAGATAACTTTTGACTCGGGTGTCGAAACCACTATTATAATATATCAAATCGAAGCTCGTATCAAGTTACACAATATGATTTGGAATCATTAAGGAAAATCATTTTTGTACCCAAATTCCATCATTTACATCACTTGTTGAGGGTTTAAATATTTTGACGCACCATTTTAATTCTATTTACTTCTGGTTTCATTCAATAGAGCTATAAATGAAATATTGGTTCCGACCTAGGGTTTTTAATATATTTGTTCAATCAGTATTTATTGTTCAAAAACAAATAAGAGAGGAGAAAAAGAAAGGGGATGTTGTTCACATTTTCAAAAACAACAAGACATTTGATAAATATGTGTTGCAACTTTCAACAGAGATAACTTTTGACTCGGGTGTCGAAACCACTATTATAATATATCAAATCGAAGCTCATATCATGTTACACAATATGATTTGGTATCCATATATAAAAAAAAAATTTGTAACCAAATTCCATCATTCACATCACTTACTGAGCGTTTAAAGTTTTTGACGAACCATTTTAATTTTATTTACTTCCTTTTCTTTCAATAGAACTATAAATGAGATATTGGTTCCGACCAAGGGTTATTAATATATGTGTTCAATCAGTATTTATTGTTCAAAAAAAAATAAGAGAAGAGAAAAAGAAAGGGGATGTGGTTCAAATTTTCAAAAACAACAAAACATTTTATAAATATGTGTTGCAATTTTCAACGGAGATAACTTTTGACTCGGGTGTCGAAACCACTATTATAATATATCAAATCGAAGCTCGTATCAAGTTACACAATATGATTTGGAATTATTAAGGAAAATCATTTTTTTACCCCAATTCCATCATTTACATCACTTGTTGAGGGTGTAAAATTTTTGACGCACCATTTTCATTTAACTTACTTCCGGTTTCATCAATAGAGCTATAAATTTGATTTTGGTTCCAACCTAGGGTTATTAATATATGTGTCCAATCAGTATTTATTGTTCATAAAAAAATTAGAGAAGAGAAAAAGAAAGGGGATGTTCAATTTTTTCATAAACAAAAAAAAAATTTATAAATATGTGTTGCAACTTTCAACGGAGATAATTTTTAACTCGGGTGCCGAAACCACTATTATAATATATCAAATCGAAGCTCCTATCAAGTTACACAATATGATTTGGAATCATTAAGGAAAATCATTTTTTTACCCAAATTCCATCCTTTACATCACTTACTGAGGGTTTCAAGTTTTTGACGCACCATTTTCATTTTACTTACTTCCGGTTTCATTCAATAGAGCTATAAATGAGATATTGGTTACGACGTAGGGTTCTTAATATATGTGTTCAATCAGTATTTATTGTTCAAAAAAAAATAAGGGAAGAGAAAAAGAAATGGGATGTTGTTCGCATTTTTAAAAACAACCAAACATTTGATAAATATGTGTTGCAACTTTTAACGAAGATAACTTTTGACTCGGGTATCGAAAAGTCTATTATAATATATAAAATCGAAGCTCTTATAAAGGTACAAAATATGATTTGGCATCATTAAGGAAAATCATTTTTTTACCCAAATTCCATCATTTACATTACTTATTAAGGGTTTAAAGTTTTTGACGCACCATTTTCATTTTACTTACTTCCGGTTTCATTCAATAGAGTTATAAAGGAGATTTTGGTTCCGACCTAGGGTTCTTAAAATATTTGTTCAATCAGTATGTATTCTTCAAAAAAAATAAGAGAAGGGAAAAAAGGGGATGTTGTTCGCATTTTCAAAAACAACAAAACATTTGATAAATATGTGTTGCAACTTTCAACGGAGATAACTTTTGACTTGTGTGTCGAAACGACTATTATAATATATCAAATCGAAGCTCCTATTAGGTTACACAATATGATATGGTCTTGTTAAGTAAAATCAATGTTGTACCCAAATTCCATCATTTACATCACTTTCTGAGGGTTTAAATATTTTGACGCACCATTTTCATTCTATTTACTTCTGGTTTCATTCAATAGAGCTATAAATGAGATATTGGTTCCGATCTAGGGTTCTTAATATATTTGTTCAATCAGTATGTATTCTTCAAAAAACAATAAGAGAAGAGAAAAAAAAGGGGATGTTGTTCAATTTTTCAAAAAAAACAAAACATTTGATAAAAAGGTGTTGCAACTTTCAACGGAGAAAACTTTTGACTCGTGTGTCGAATTGACTATTATAATATATCAAATCGAAGCTCCTATCTGGTTACACAATATGATTTGGAATCATTAAGGAAAATCATTTTTGTACCCAAATTCCATCATTTACAACACTTACTGAGGGTTTAAATATTTTGACGCACCATTTTAATTCTATTTACTTCTGGTTTCATTGAATAGAGCAATAAATGAAATATTGGTTCCGACCTAGGTTTCTTACTATATTTGTTCAATCAGTATTTATTCTTCAAAAAACAATTAGACAAGAGAAAAAGAAAGGGGATGTTGTTCAATTTTTCAAAAACAACAATATTTTTGATAAATATATGTTGCAACTTTCAACGGAGATAATTGTTCACTCGGGTGTCGAAACCACTATTATAATATATCAAATCGAAGCTCCTATCAAGTTACACAATATGATTTGGAATCATTAAGGAAAATCATTTTTTTACCCAAATTCCATCATTTACATCACTTTTTTAGGGTTTAAAGTTTTTAACGCACCATTTTCATTCTACTTACTTCCGGTTTTATTCAATAGAGCTATAAAGGAGATTTTGGTTCCGACCTAGGGTTCTTAAAATATTTGTTCAATCAGTATGTATTCTTCAAAAAACAATAAAAGAAGAGAAAAAAAGGGGATGCTGTTCACATTTTCAAAAACAACAAAACATTTTATAAATATGTGTTGCAACTTGCAACGGAGATAACTTTTGACTCGGGTGTCGAAACCACTATTATAATATATCAAATCGAAGCTCGTATCAAGTTACACAATATGATTTGGAATTATTAAGGAAAATCATTTTCTACCCAACTTCCATCATTTACATCACTTCTTGAGGGTTTAAAGTTTTTGACGCACTATTTTAATTTTATTTACTTCCGGTTTCATTCAATAGAGCTATAAATGAGATATTGGTTCCGACCTAGGGTTCTTAAAATATTTATTCAATCGGTATTTATTGTTCAAAAAAAATAAGAGAAGAGAAAAAGAAAGGGGATTTTGTTCACATTTTCAAAAAAGGAAAACATTTAATAAATATGTGTTGCAACTTTCAACGGAGATAACTTTTGACTCGGGTGTCGAAACCACTATTATAATATATCAAATCGAAGCTCGTATCAAGTTACACAATATGATTTGGAATCATTAAGGAAAATCATTTTTGTACCCAAATTCCATCATTTACATCACTTGTTGAGGGTTTAAAGTTTTTGACGCACCATTTTCATTTTACTTACTTCCGGTTTCATTCAATAGAGTTATAAAGGAGATTTTGGTTCCGAGCTAGGGTTCTATATATATGTGTTCAATCAGTATGTAATCTTCAAAAAAAATAAGAGAAGGGAAAAAAGGGGATGTTGTTCGCATTTTCAAAAACAACAAGACATTTGATAAATATGTGTTGCAACTTTCAACGCAGATAATTTTTGGCCCGGGTGTCGAAACCACTTTTATAATATATCAAATCGAAGCTCCTATCAAGTTACACAATATGATTTCGAATCATTTAGGAGAATCATTTTTTTGCCCAAATTCCATCTTTTACATCACTTGTTGAGGGTTTAATTTTTTTGACGCACCATTTTCATTTAACTTGCTTCCGGTTTCATTCAATAGAGCTATAAATGAGATTTTGGTTCCGACCTAGGGTTCTTAAAATATTTATTCAATCGGTATTTATTCTTCAAAAAAAATTAGACAAGAGGAAAAAAAGGGATGTTGTTCACATTTTTAAAAACAACCAAACATTTGATAAATATGTGTTGCAACTTTTAACGGAGATAACTTTTGACTCGGGTATCGAAAAGTCTATTATAATATATCAAATCGAAGCTCGTATCAAGTTACAAAGTATGATTTGATATCCTTTAGGAAAAGCATTTTTTTATTCCAATTCCATCATTGACATCACTTACTGAGGGTTTAAAGTTTTTGAAGCACCATTTTCATTTTACTTACTTCCGGTTTAATTCAATAGAGCTATAAAGGAGATATTGGTTCTGACCTAGGGTTCTTTAAATATGTGTTCAATTAGTATGTATTCTTCAAAAAAAATAAGAGAAGAGAAAAAAAAGGAGATGTTGTTCACATTTTCAAAAAGAACAAAACATTTGATAAATACGTGTTGCAACTTTCAACGGAGATAACTTTTAACTCTGGTATCGAAACAACTATTATAATATATCAAATCGAAGAACGTATCAAATTACACAATATGCTTTGGTCTCCCTAGGTAAAATCATTTTGGTACCCAAATTATATCCATTACTTCACTTACCGAGGGTTTAAAGTTTTTGACGCACCATTTTTATTTTACTTACTTCCGGTTTTATTCAATAGAGCTATAAATGAGATATTGGTTCCGGCCTAGGGTTCTTAATATATTTGTTTAATCAGTATTTATTCTTCAAAAACAAATAAGAGAAGAGAAAAAGAAAGGGGATGTTGTTCACATTTTCAAAAACAACAAGACATTTGATAAATATGTGTTGCAACTTTCAACGGAGATAACTTTTGACTCGGGTGTCGAAACCACTATTATAATATATCAAATCAACGCTCGTATCATGTTACACAATATGATTTGGAATCATTAAGGAAAATCATTTTTGTAACCAATTTCCATCATTTACATCACTTGTTGAGGGTTTAAAGTTTTTGACGCACCATTTTCATTTTACTTACTTCCGGTTTCATTCAATAGAGCTATAAATGAGATTTTGGTTCCGACCTAGGGTTCTTAAAATATTTGTTCAATCAGTATGTATTCTTCAAAAAACAATAAGAGAAGAGAAAAAGAAAGGGGATGTTGTTCACATTTTCAAAAACAACAAAACATTTGATAAATATGTGTTGCAACTTTCAACGGAGATAACTTTTGACTCGGGTGTCGAAACCACTATTATAATATATCAAATCGAAGCTCGTATCAAGTTACACAATATGATTTGGAATCATTAAGGAAAATCATTTTTGTACCCAAATTCCATCATTTACATCACTTGTTGAGGGTTTAAAGTTTTTGACGCACCATTTTCATTTTACTTACTTCCGGTTTCATTCAATAGAGCTATAAATGAGATTTTGGTTCCGACCTAGGGTTCTTAAAATATTGGTTCAATCAGTATGTATTCTTCAAAAAACAATAAGAGAAGAGAAAAAAAGGGGATGTTGTTCACATTTTCAAAAACAACAAAACATTTGATAAATATGTGTTGCAACTTTCAACGTAGATAACTTTTGACTCGGGTATCGAAACGACTATTATAATATATCAAATCGAAGCTCGTATCAAGTTACACAATATGATTTGGTATCATTAAGGAAAATCATTTTTGTACCCAAATTCCATCATTTACATCACTTACTGAGGGTTTAAAGTTTTTGACGCACCATTTTCATTTTACTTACTTCCGGTTTCATTCAATAGAGCTATAAATGAGATATTGGTTACGACCTAGGGTTCTTAATATATGTGTTCAATCAGTATTTATTGTTCAAAAAAAATAAGAGAAGAGAAAAAGAAAGGGGATGTTGTTCACATTTTCAAAAACAACAAAACATTTGAAATTATGTGTTGCAACTTTCAACGTAGATAACTTTTGACTCGGGTATCGAAACGACTATTATAATATATCAAATCGAAGCTCATATCAAGTTACACAATATGATTTGGCATCATTAAGGAAAATCATTTTTGTAACCAAATTCCATCATTTACATCACTTACTGAGGGTTTAAAGATATTGACGCACCATTTTCATTTTACTTACTTCCGGTTTTAATTCAATAGAGCTATAAAGGAGATATTGGTTCCGAGCTAGGGTTCTTAAAATATATGCTCAATCAGTATGTATTCTTCAAAAACAAATAAGAGAGGAGAAAAATAAATGGGATGTTGTTCACATTTCAAAAAAAACAAGACATTTGATAAATATGTGTTGCAATTTTCAACGGAGATAATTTTTGTCTCGGGTGTCAAAACCACTATTATAATATATCAAATCGAAGCTCCTATCAAGTTACACAATATGATTTGGAATCATTTTGGAGAATCATTTTTTTGCCCAAATTCCATCATTTACATCACTTGTTGAGGGTTTAAAGTTTTTGACGCACCATTTTCATTTAACTTGCTTCCGGTTTCATTCAATAGAGCTATAAATGAGATTTTGGTTCCGACCTAGGGTTCTTAAAATATTTATTCAATCGGTATTTATTCTTCAAAAAACAATTAGACAAGAGGAAAAAAGGGATGTTGTTCAATTCTTTAAAAACAACAAAACATTTGATAAATATGTGTTGCCACTTTCAACGGAGATAACTTTTGACTTGTGTGTCGAAACGACTATTATAATATATCAAATCGAAGCTCCTATTAGGTTACACAATATGATTTGGTATCATTAAGGAAAATCATTTTTGAACCCAAATTCCATTATTAACATCACTTACAGAGGGTCTAAAGATTTTGACGCACCATTTTCATTTTACTTACTTCCTATTTCATTCAATAGAGCTATAAATGAGATATTGGTTCCGATCTAGGGTTCTTAATATATTTGTTCAATCAGTATGTATTCTTCAAAAAACATAAGAGAAGAGAAAAAAAAGGGGATATTGTTCAATTTTTCAAAAAAAAAACAAAACATTTGATAAATATGTGTTGCAACTTTCAACGGAGATAACTTTTGACTCGGGTGTCGAAATGACTATTATAATATATCAAATCGAAGCTCCTATCTGGTTACACAATAGGATTTTGTCTCATTAAGTAAGATTAATGTTGTACCCAAATTCCATCATTTACAACACTTACTGAGGGTTTAAATATTTTGACGCACCATTTTAATTCTATTTACTTCTGGTTTCATTGAATAGAGCAATAAATGAGATATTGGTTCCGACCTAGGTTTCTTACTATATTTGTTCAATCAGTATTTATTGTTCAAAAACAAATAAGAGAAGAGAAAAAGAAAGGGGATGTTGTTCACATTTTCAAAAACAACAAGACATTTGATAAATATGTGTTGCAACTTTCAATAGAGATAATTTTTCACTCGAGTGTCGAAACCACTATTATAATATATCAAATCGAAGCTCGTATCAAGTTACACAATATGATTTGGAATTATTTAGGAGAATCATTTTTTTACCCAAATTCCATTATTTACATCACTTGTTGAGGGTGTAAAGTTTTTGACGCACCATTTTCATTTAACTTACTTCCGGTTTCATTCAATAGAGCTATAAATGAGATTTTGGTTCAGACCTAGGGTTCTTAAAATATTTGTTCAATCAGTATTTATTCTTCAAAAAACAATTAGACAAGAGAAAAAGAAAGGGGATGTTGTTCAATTTTTCAAAAACAACAATATTTTTGATAAATATGTGTTGCAACTTTCAACGGAGATAATTTTTCACTCGGGTGTTGAAACGACTATTATAATATTTCAAATCAAAGCTCCTATCAAGGTACACAATTTGATGTGGAATCATTAAGGAAAATCATTTTTGTAACCAAATTCCATCATTTACATCACTTGTTGAGGGTGTAAAGTTTTTGACGCACCATTTTCATATTACTTACTTACGGTTTTATTCAATAGAGCTATAAATGAGATTTTGGTTCCGACCTAGGGTTCTTAAAATATTTTTTCAATCAGTATGTATTCTTCAAAAAACAGTTGGAGAAGAGAAAAAAAGGGGATGTTGTTCAATTCTTTAAAAAAAACAAAACATTTGATAAATATGTGTTGCAACTTTCAACGGAGATAACTTTTGACTCGGGTGTCGAAACGACTATTATAATATATCAAATCGAAGCTCCTTTCAGTTTACACAATAGGATTTTGTGTCATTAAGTAAGAGTAATTTTGTACCCAAATTCCATCATTTACAACACTTACTGAGGGTTTAAATATTTTGACGCACCATTTTAATTCTGTTTACTTCTGGTTTCATTCAATAGAGGTATAAATGAGATATTGGTTCCGACCTAGGGTTCTTAATATATTTGTTCAATCGGTATTTATTGTTCAAAAAAAATAAGAGAAGAGAAAAAGAAAGGGGATGTTGTTCACATTTTCAAAAACAACAAAACATTTGATAAATATGTGTTGCAACTTTCAACGGAGATAACTTTTGACTCGGGTGTCGAAACCACTATTATAATATATCAAATCGAAGCTCGTATCAAGTTACACAATATGATTTGGAATCAATGAGGAAAATCATTTTTGTAACCAAATTCCATCATTTACATCACTTGTTGAGGGTGTAAAGTTTTTGACGCACCATTTTCATTTTACTTACTTCCGGTTTTATTCAATAGAGCTATAAATGAGATTTTGGTTCGACCTAGGGTTCTTAAAATATTTTTTCAATCAGTATGTATTCTTAAAAAAACAATAAGAGAAGAGAAAAAAAAGGGGATGTTGTTCAATTCTTTAAAAACAACAAGACATTTGATAAATATGTGTTGCAACTTTCAACGGAGATAATTTTTCACTCGGGTGTCGAAACCACTATTATAATATATCAAATCGAAGCTCGTATCAAGTTACACAATTTGATGTGGACTCATTAAGGAAAATCATTTTTGTAACCAAATTCCATCATTTACATCACTTGTTGAGGGTGTAAAGTTTTTGACGCACCATTTTCATTTTACTTACTTCCGGTTTTATTCAATAGAGCTATAAATGAGATTTTGGTTCCGACCAAGGGTTCTTAAAATATGTTTTCAATCAGTATGTATTCTTCAAAAAACAATAAGAGAAGAGAAAAAAGGGGATGTTGTTCAATTCTTTAAAAACAACAAGACATTTGATAAATATGTGTTGCAACTTTCAACGCAGATAACTTTTGACTCGGGTGTCGAAATGACTATTGTAATAAATCAAATCAAAGCTCGTATCAAGTTACACAATATGATTTGGTATCCTTCTGGAAAATTATTTTTGTATTAAAATTCCATCATTCACATCACTTACTTAGGGTTTAAAGTTTTTGACGCACCATTTTAATTCTATTTACTTCTGGTTTCCTTCAATAGAGCTATAAATGAGATATTGGTTCTTACCTAGGGTTCTTAATATATTTGTTCAATCAGTATTTATTGTTAAAAAAAAGAGAAGAGTAAAAGAAAGGGAATGTTGTTCACATTTTCAAAAACAACAAGACATTTGATAAATATGTGTTGCAACTTTCAATGGAGATAATTTTTCACTCGGGTGTCGAAACCACTATTATAATATATCAAATCGAAGCTCGTATCAAGTTACACAATATGATTTGGAATCATTTAGGAAAATAATTTTTTTACCCAAATTCCATCATTTACATCACTTGTTGAGGGTGTAAAGTTTTTGACGCACCATTTTCATTTTACTTACTTTCGGTTTTATTCAATAGAGCTATAAATGAGATTTTGCTTCCGACCTAGGGTTCTTAAAATATTTTTTCAATCAGTATGTATTCTTCAAAAAACAATACGAGAAGAGAAAAAAAGGGGATGTTGTTCAATTCTTTAAAAACAACAAAACATTTGATAAATATGTGTTGCAACTTTCAACGGAGATAACTTTTGACTCGGGTATCGAAACGACTATTATAATATATCAAATCGAAGAACGTATCAAGTTACACAATATGATTTGGTCTCCCCAAGGAAAATCATTTTTGTACCCAAATTCCATCATTTACAACACTTACTGAGGGTTTAAATATTTTGACGCACCATTTTAATTCTATTTACTTCTGGTTTCATTCAATAGAGCAATAAATGAGATATTGGTTCCGACCTAGGTTTCTTACTATATTTGTTCAATCAGTATTTATTGTTCAAAAAGAAATAAGAGAAGAGAAAAAGAAAGGGGATGTTGTTCACATTTTCAGAAACAACAAGACATTTGATAAATATGTGTTGCAACTTTCAACGGAGATAATTTTTCACTCGGGTGTCGAAACCACTATTATAATATATCAAATCGAAGCTCGTATCAAGTTACACAATTTGATGTGGAATCATTAAGGAAAATCATTTTTGTAACCAAATTCCATCATTTACATCACTTGTTGAGGGTGTAAAGTTTTTGACGCACCATTTTCATTTTACTTACTTCCGGTTTTATTCAATAGAGCTATAAATGATATTTTGGTTCCGACCTAGGGTTCTTGAAATATTTTTTCAATCAGTATGTATTCTTCAAAAAACAATACGAGAAGAGAAAAAAAGGGGATGTTGTTCAATTCTTTAAAAACAACAAAACATTTGATAAATATGTGTTGCAACTTTCAACGGAGATAACTTTTGACTCGGGTGTCGAAATGACTATTATAATATATCAAATCGAAGCTCCTATCTGGTTACACAATAGGATTTTGTCTCATTAAGTAAGATTAATGTTGTACCCAAATTCCATCATTTACAACACTTACTGAGGGTTTAAATATTTTGACGCACCATTTTAATTCTATTTACTTCTGGTTTCATTCAATAGAGCAATAAATGAGATATTGGTTCCGACCTAGGTTTCTTACTATATTTGTTCAATCAGTATTTATTGTTCAAAAACAAATAAGAGAAGAGAAAAAGAAAGGGGATGTTGTTCACATTTTCAAAAACAACAAGACATTTGATAAATATGTGTTGCAACTTTCAACGTAGATAATTTTTCACTGGGGTGTCGAAACCACTATTATAATATATCAAATCGAAGCTCGTATCAAGTTACACAATATGATTTGGAATCATTTAGGAGAATCATTTTTTTACCCAAATTCCATCATTTACATCACTTGTTAAGGGTGTAAAGTTTTTGACGCACCATTTTCATTTAACTTATTTCCGGTTTCATTCAATAGAGCTATAAATGAGATTTTGGTTCCGACCTAGGGTTCTTAAAATATTTGTTCAATCAGTATGTATTCTTCAAAAAACAATAAGAGAAGAGAAAAAAAAGGGGATGTTGTTCAATTCTTTAAAAACAACAAAACATTTGATAAATATGTGTTGCCACTTTCAACGGAGATAATTTTTCACTCGGGTGTCGAAACGACTATTATAATATTTCAAATCGAAGCTCCTATCAGGTTACAAAATATTATTTGGTCTCGTTAAGTAAGATCAATGTTGTACCCAAATTCCATCATTTACAACACTTACTGAGGGTTTAAATATTTTGACGCACCATTTTAATTCTATTTACTTCTGGTTTCATTCAATAGAGCTATAAATGAAATATTGGTTCCGGCCTAGGGTTTTTAATATATTTCTTCAATCAGTATGTATTCTTCAAAAAACAATAAGAGAAGAGAAAAAGAAATGGGATGTTGTTTAATTTTTCAAAAACAACAAAACATTTGATAATTATGTGTTGCAACTTTCAACGTAGATAACTTTTGACTCGGGGGTCGAAACCACTATTATAATATATCAAATCGAAGCTCCTATCACGTTACACAATATGATTTGGACACGTTAAGGAAATCAATGTTGTAACCAAATTCCAACATTAACATCACTTACTGAGGGTTTAAAGATTTTGACGCACCATTTTAATTCTATTTACTTCCGGTTTCATTCAATAGAGCTATAAATGAGATATTGTTTCCCACCTAGGGATCTTAATATATTTGTTCAATAATTATTTTTTGTTCAAAAAAAATAAGAGAAGAGAAAAAGAAAGCGGATGTTGTTCACATTTTCAAAAACAACAAAACATTTGATAAATATGTGTTGCAACTTTCAACGGAGATAACTTTTGACTCGGGTGTCGAAACCACTATTATAATATATCAAATCGAAGCTCGTATCAAGTTACACAATATGATTTGGAATCATTTAGGAAAATAATTTTTTTACCCAAATTCCATCATTTACATCACTTGTTGAGGGTGTAAAGTTTTTGACGCACCATTTTCATTTTACTTACTTCCGGTTTCATTCAATAGAGCTGTAAATGAGAATTTGGTTCCGACCAAATGTTCTTAAAATATTTGTTCAATCAGTCTGTATTCTTCAAAAAACAATAAGTGAAGAGAAAAAAAAGGGGATGTTGTTCAATTTTTTAAAAACATCAAAACATTTGATAAATATGTGTTGCCACTTTCAACGGAGATAACTTTTGACTTGGTGTCGAAACGACTATTATAATATATCAAATCGAAGCTCCTATCAGGTTACCCAATATTATTTGGTCTCGTTAAGTAAGATCAATGTTGTACCCAAATTCCATCATTTACAACACTTACGGAGGGTTTAAATATTTTGACGTACCATTTTAATTCTATTTACTTCTGGTTTCATTCAATAGAGCTATAAATGAGATATTGGTTTCGACATAGGGTTCTTAATATATTTTTTCAATCATTATTTATTGTTCAAAAAACAAATAAGAGAAGAGAAAAAGAAAGGGGATGTTGTTCACATTTTCAAAAACAACAAAACATTTGATAAATATGTGTTGCAACTTTCAACGGAGATAACTTTTGACTCGGGTGTCGAAACCACTATTATAATATATCAAATCGAAGCTCCTATCAAGTTACACAATATGATTTGGAATCATTAAGGAAAATCAATTTTGTACACAAATTCCATCATTTACATCACTTGTTGAGGGTTTAAAGTTTTTGACGCACCATTTTCATTTTACTTACTTCCGGTTTCATTCAATAGAGCTATAAATGAGATTTTGGTTCCGACCTAGGGTTCTTAAAATATTGGTTCAATCAGTATGTATTCTTCAAAAAACAATAAGAGAAGAGAAAAAAAGAGGATGTTGTTCAATTCTTCAAAAACAACAAAACATTTGATAAATATGTGTTGCAACTTTCAACGAAGATAACTTTTGACTCGCGTGTCGAAACGACTATTATAATATATCAAATAAAAGATCCTATCAAGGTACAAAATAGAATTTTGTCTCGTTAAGTAAAATCAATTTTGTACCCAAATTCCATCATTTACCACACTTACTGACGGTTTAAATATTTTGACGCACCATTTTAATTCTATTTACTTCTGGTTTCATTCAATAGAGCTATAAATGAGATAATAGTTCTGACCTAGGGTTCTTAATATATTTGTTCAATCAGTATTTATTGTTCAAAAAAAATAAGAGAAGAGCAAAAGAAAGGGGATGTTGTTCACATTTTCAAAAACAACAAAACATTTGATAAATATTTGTTGCAACTTTCAATAGAGATAACTTTTGACTCGGGTATTGAAACGACTATTATTATATATCAAATCAAAGCTCCTATCAAGTTACACAATATGATTTTGTCTCATTAAGGAAAATCAATTTTGTAACCAAATTCCATCATTTACATCACTTACCAAAGGTTTATAGATTTTGACGCACCATTTTCATTTTACTTACTTCCGGTTTCATTCAATAGAGCTGTAAATGAGATTTTGGTTCCGACATAATGTTCTTAAAATATTTGTTCAATCAGTATTTATTCTTCAAAAAACAATAAGAGAAGAGAAAAAAGGGGATGTTGTTCAATTTTTTTAAAACAACAAAACATTTGATAAATATGTGTTGCCAATTTCAACGGAGATAACTTTTGACTTGGGTGTCGAAACGACTATTATAATATATCAAATCGAAGCTCCTATCAGGTTACACAATATAATTTGGTCTTGTTAAGTAACATCAATTTTGTACCCAAATTCGATCATTTACATCACTTACTGAGGGTTTAAATAATTTGACGCACCATTTTAATTCTATTTACTTCTGGTTTCATTCAATAGAGCTATATATGAGATATTGCTTCTGACCTAGGGTTCTTAATATATTTGTTCAATCAGTATTTATTTTTCAAAAAAAAATAAAAGAAGAAAAAAAGAAAGGCGATGTTGTTCACATTTACAAAAACAACAAAACATTTGATAAATATGTTTTGGAATTTTCAATGGAGATAACTTTTGACTCGGGTATCGAAACGACTATTATTATATATCAAATCAAAGCTCCTATCAATTTACACAATATGATTTTGTCTCATTAAAGAAAATCAATTTTGTAACCAAATTCCATTATTTACATCACTTACCGAGGGTTTAAAGATTTTGACGTACCATTTTAATTCTATTTACTTCTCGTTTCATTCAATAGAGCTATAAAATGAGATATTGGTTCCGACCTAGGGTTCTCTAAATATTTGTTCAATTAGTATGTATTCTTCATAAAACAATAAGAGAAGAGAAAAAAGGGGATGTTGTTCAATTTTTCAAAAATAACAAAACATTTGATAAATATGTGTTGCAACTTTAAACGTAGATAACTTTTACCTCGGGGGTCGAAACGCCTATTATAATATATCCAATCGAAGCTCCTATCACGTTACACAATATGTTTGGTCTCGTTAAGGAAAATCAATGTTGTAACCAAATTTCATCATTAACATCACTTACTGAGGGCTTAAAGATTTTGACGCGCCATTTTAATTTTATTTACTTCCAGTTTCATTCAATAGAGATATAAATGAGATATTGTTTCCCACCTAGGGTTCTTAATATATTTGTTCAATCATTATTTTTTGTTAAAAAAAAAGAGAAGAGAAAAAGAAAGGGGATGTTGTTCACATTTTCAAAAACAACAAAACATTTGATAAATATGTATTGCAACTTTCAACGGAGATAACTTTTGACTCGGGTGTCGAAACCACTATTATAATATATCATATCAAAGCTCGTATCAAGTTACACAATATGATTTGGAATCATTAGGGAAAATAATTTTTGTACCCAAATTAGATCATTTACATCACTTGTTGAGGGTTTAAAGTTTTTGACGCACCATTTTCATTTTTCTTACTTCCGGTTTCATTCAATAGAGCTATAAATGAGATTTTGGTTCCGACCTAGGGTTCTTAAAATATTTGTTCAATCAGTATGTATTCTTCAAAAAACAATAAGAGAAGAGAAAAAAAAGGGGATGTTGTTCAATTTTTAAAAAACAACAAAATATTTGATAAATATGTGTTGCAACTTTCAACGGAGATAACTTTTGACTCGGGTGTCGAAACGACTATTATAATATATCAAATCGAAGCTCCTATCAAGGTACACAATTGGATTTTGTCTCGTTAAGTAAAATCAATGTTGGACCCAAATTCCATCATTTACAACACTTACGGAGGGTTTAAATATTTTGACGCACCATTTTAATTCTATTTACTTCTGGTTTCATTCAATAGAGCTATAAATGAGATATTGGTTCCGACCTAGGGTTCTTAATATATTTGTTCAATCAGTATTTATTGTTCAAAAAAAATAAGAGAAGAGAAAAAGAAAGGGGATGTTGTTCACATTTTCAAAAACAACAAAACATTTGATAAATATGTGTTGCAACTTTCAACGGAGATAACTTTTGACTCGGGTGTCGAAACCACTATTATAATATATCAAATCGAAGCTCGTATCAAGTTACACAATATGTTTGGAATCATTATGGAAAATAATTTTTGTTCCCAAATTCCATCATTTACATCACTTTCCGAGGTTTTAAAGTTTTTGACCCATCATATTCATTTTACTTATTTTCGGTTTCGTTCAATAGAGCTATAAAGGAGATACTGGATCCGACCTAGGGTTCTTTATATATGTGTTCAATCTCTATGTATTGTTCAAAAAAAAAATAAGAGAAGAGTAAAACAAAGCGGATGTTGTTCACATTTTATAAAAAAAACATTTGATAAATATGTGTTTCAACTTTAAATGGAGATAACTTTTGACTCTGGTATCAAAACGACTATTGTAATATATCAAATCGAAGGTCGTATCAAATTACACAGTATCATTTGGTCTCGCTTAGGAAAATAATTTTTGTACCCTAATTACATCGTTTACATCATTTACCGAGTGTTTAATGTTCTTGATCCACCAATTTCATTTTAATTATTTCTTGTTTTATTCAATAGAGCTATAAAGGAGATATTGGTGCCGACCTATGGTTCTTTATATATGAGTTTAATTAGTATTTATTCTTTAAAAAAAATAAGAGAAGAGAAAAAGAAAGGGGATGTTGTTCACATTTTCGAAAACAACAAAACATTTGATAATTATGTGTTGGAACTTTCAACGGAGATAAGTTTTGACTCGGGTATCAAAACGATTATTATAATATATCAAATCGAAGCACTTATAAAATTACACAATATGATTTGGTCTCGCTTACTAAAATAATTTTTGTACATAAATTCCATAGTTTACATCATTTACCGAGGTTTTAAAGTCTTTGACCACCATTTTCATTTTTCTTACTTCTGGTTTTATTCAATAGAGCTATAAAGTAGATATTGGTTCCGACCTAGGATTATTTATATATGTGTTCAATAAGTATGTATTTTTCAAGAAAAATAAGAGAAGAGAAAAAGAAAGGGGATGTTGTTCATATTTTCAAAAACAACAAAACATTTGATAAATATGTGTCACAACATTCAAAGGAGATAACTTTTGACTCAGGTATCGAAACGTCTATTATATTATATCATATCAAAGCTCGTATCAAATTACACAATATTATTTTCTCTCGTTATGGGAATGAATCTTTGTACGTAAATTCCAATGTTTACATCACTTTCCGAGGTTTTATAGTTTTTGACGCAACATTTTTATTTTACTTTTTTTCGGTTTCATTCAATAGAGCTATAAAGGAGATATTGGTGCCGACCTAGGGATCTTTATATATGTGTTCAATCAGTATGTATTCTTCAAAAAAAATTATAGAAGAGAAAGAGAAAGGGGATAATGTTCCCATATTCAAAAACAACAAAACATTTGATAAATATGTGTCGCAACTTTCAACGTAGATACCTTTTGACTCGGGTATAGAAAGGTTTATTATAATATATCAAATCAAAGCTCGTATCAAATTACACAATATTATTTTCTCTCGTTAAGGGATAGAATATTTGTACGTAAATTCCAATGTTTAGCACACTTTCCGAGGTTTTAAAGTTTTTGACCCATCATTTTCATTTTACTTATTTTCGGTTTCATTCAATAGAGCTATAAAGGAGATATTGGATCCGACCTAGGGTTCTTTATATATGTGTTCAATCTCTATGTATTGTTCAAAAAAAAATAAGAGAAGAGAAAAACAAAGGGGATGTTGTTCACATTTTATAAAAAAAACATTTGATAAATATGTGTTTCAACTTTAAATGGAGATAACTTTTGACTCTGGTATCGAAACGACTATTGTAATATATCAAATCGAAGGTCATATCAAATTACACAGTATCATTTGGTCTCGCTTAGGAAAATAATTTTTGTACCCTAATTACATCGTTTACATCACTTACTGAGTGTTTAATGTTCTTGATCCACCAATTTCATTTTAATTATTTCTTGTTTACTTCAAAAGAGCTATAAAGGAGATATTGGTGCCGACCTAGGGTTCTTTATATATGAGTTTAATTAGTATTTATTCTTTAAAAAAATAAGAGAAGAGAAAAAGAAAGGGGATGTTGTTCACATTTTCGAAAACAACAAAACATTTGATAAATATGTGTTGGAACTTTCAACGGAGATAAGTTTCGACTCGGGTATCAAAACGATTATTATAATATATCAAATCGAAGCACTTATCAAATTACACAATATGATTTGGTCTCGCTAACTAAAATAAGTTTTGTACATAAATTCCATAGTTTACATCACTTACCGAGGTTTTAATGTCTTTGACCACCATTTTCATTTTACTTACTTCCGGTTTTATTCAATAGAGCTATAAAGGAGATATTGGTTCTGACCTAGGGTTCTTTATATATGTGTTCAATAAGTATGTATTGTTCAAGAAAAATAAGAGAAGAGAAAAAGAAAGGGGATGTTGTTCACATTTTCAAAAACAACAAAACATTTGATAAATATGTGTCACAACATTCAAAGGAGATAACTTTTGACTCGGGTATCGAAACGTCTATTATAATATATCAAATCAAAGCTCGTATCAAATTACACAATATTATTTTCTCTCGTTATGGGAATGAATCTTTGTACGTAAATTCCAATGTTTACATCACTTTCCGAGGTTTTATAGTTTTTGACGCAACATTTTTATTTTACTTTTTTTCGGTTTCATTCAATAGAGCTATAAAGGAGATATTGGTGCACACCTAGGGTTTTTATATATGTGTTCAATCAGTATTTATTATTCCAAAAAAAAAGAGAGAAGAGAAAAAGAAAGTGGATGTTGTTCACATTTTCAAAAACAACAAAGAATTTTATAAATATGTGTCGCAACTTTCAACGTAGATAACTTTTGACTCGGGGATCATAATTTCTAATATAATATATCAAATCAAAGCTGGTATCAAATTACACAATATTATTTTCTCTCGTTAAGGGAAATAATTTTTATACGTAAATTCCAATGTTTACATCACTTTCTGATGTTTTAAAGTTTTTGACCCATCATTTTCATTTTACTTATTTTCGGTTTCATTCAATTGCGCTATAAAGGAGATATTGGATCCAACCTAGGGTTCTTTATATATGTGTTCAATCTCTATGTATTGCTCAAACAAAAAATAAGAGAAGAGAAAAACAAAGGGGATGTTGTTCACATTTTATAAAAAACAATATTTGATAAATATGTGTTTCAACTTTAAATGGAGATAACTTTTGACTCTGGTATCGAAACGACTATTGTAATATATCAAATTGAAGGTCATATCAAATTACACAGTATCATTTGGTCTCATTAATTAAAATCATTTTTGTACCCAAATTCTATCGTTTACATCACTTACAGAGGGTTTAAAGTTTTTGATGCACCATTTTTATTTTACTTACTTCCGATTTCATTAAATTGAGCTATAAAGGAGATATTGGATCCAACCTAGGGTTCTTTATATATGTGTTCAATCTCTATGTATTGCTCAAACAAAAAATAAGAGAAGAGAAAAAAAGGGGATGTTGTTCACATTTAAAAAAACAACAAAACATTTTATAAATATGTGTCACAACTTTCAAAGGAGATAACTTTTGACTCGGGTATCAAAACGCTATTTTAATATTTCAAATCGAATCTCATAGCAAATTACACAATATTATTTTGTCTCGTTAAGGAAAATCATTTTTGTACACAAATTCCATTATTTACTTCACTTACCAAGGATTTAATGTTTTTGACCCACCATTTTCATTTTACTTACATCCGGTTTCATTCAATAGATCTATAAGGGAGATATTGGTGCCGACATAAGGATCTTTATATATGTGTTCAATCAATATGTATTCTTAAAAAAAATTATAGAAGAGAAAAAGAAAGGGGATGTTGTTCACATATTAAAAAACAACAAAACATTTGATAAATATGTGTCGCAACTTTCAACGTAGATAACTTTTGACTCGGGCATCGAAATGTCTATTATAATATATCAAATCAAAGCTCGTATCAAATTACACAATATTATTTTCTCTCGTTAAGGGAAAGAAATTTTATACGTAAATTCCAATGTTTACATCACTTTCCGAGGTTTTAAAGTTTTTGACGCAACATTTTTATTTTACTTATTTTCGGTTTCATTCAATAGAGCTATAAAGGAGATATTGGTGCCGACCTAGGGTTTTTATATATGTGTTCAATCAGTATTTATTATTCCAAAAAAAAAGAGAAGAGAAAAATAAAGTGGATGTTGTTCACATTTTCAAAAACAAAAAACATTTTATAAATATGTGTCGTAACTTTCAACGTAGATAACTTTTGACTCGGGTATCGAAATGTTTATTATAATATTTCAAATCAAAGCTTGTATCAAATTACACAATATTATTTTCTCTCGTTAAGGGAAATAATTCTTGTACGTAAATTCCAATGTTTACATCACTTTCCGAGGTTTTAAAGTTTTTGACCCATCATTTTCATTTTACTTATTTTCGGTTTCGTTCAATAGAGCTATAAAGGAGATATTGGATCCGACCTAGGGTTCTTTATATATGTGTTCAATCTCTATGTATTGTTCAAAAAAAATAAGAAAAGAGAAAAACAAAGGGGATGTTGTTCACATTTTATAAAAAAAACATTTGATAAATATGTGTTTCAACTTTAAATGGAGATAACTTTTGACTCTGGTATCGAAACAACTATTGTAATATATCAAATTGAAGGTCGTATCAAATTACACATTATCATTTTGTCTCTCTTAGGAAAATAATTTGTGTACCCTAATTACATCGTTTACATTACTTACCCAGTGTTTAATGTTCTTGATCCACCAATTTCATTTTAATTATTTCTTGTTTTATTCAATAGAGCTATAAAGGGTATATTGGGGCCGACCTAGGGTTCTTTATATATGAGTTTAATTAGTATTTATTCTTTAAAAAAATAAGAGAAGAGAAAAAGAAAGGGTATGTTGTTCACATTTTCGAAAACAACAAAACATTTGATAAATATGTGTTGGAACTTTCAACGGAGATAAGTTTTGACTCGGGTATCAAAATGATTATTATAATATATCAAATCGAAGAACTTATCAAATTACACAATATGATTTGGTCTCGCTAACTAAAACTCTATTTGCATTATTATATCATTGTCCGATAATTGAGAGTTTGAATGCATATCATTTACATTGTTAGATGTTTAACTGATACTGATACTTATATGTTGACTCAATGCTGGTTGGGCTAGTCTACAAGTTACTTGCTAACTAGGACCTTTTATATTATACCATATGGCATGAACTATATTTTACACCCAAAATTAGCCCTTAGACTTCCTAGACCTGGATATATGGGCTAGGAGGTCTTTTTTCCATTCCATCACCATCTAGATTCACTATTTTTTGAACCTCGCTAGTAGTGTCAAGTCCACTCTTACATTGTCATTAATTTCCCGTGTGATAAATTTCTTATTTTTTCAAGGTAGTCAAAATGTGTGTGGCAATTCCTTGTTGTTGGTGGGTTATATGGACTCTCAATCGGACTCCCAATATAGGAGTTATGTCAATGTCATAACCACTACTCAATGGGTTCACTTTCCCATTGTAAGAGAGAGTACATGGATCCAAGTGTATGGACTTATAAGTCTATAGGCTATCCAATAGCCTAGAACCCTTGGATGTGTTCCTTGATGAATAGATGAGATCCCACCTTATCCTCTATATAAAGAGAGCTCTCTTCTTTAATGTTTTCATTTCATCCTTCAAAGATCACTTTTAAGAAGGAGAGAAAAGTAGGAGAGTTGACATAGAAGATTATGCTTCTTAGAGTATGACTAGACGTAGAGATCAACAGGTTACCACTTTGTGTTCTTTTGATTTTAGTTCCTACTAAAGTACGTGGCTTTATTTTCTAGTAGTAGGCTCAATTTTTGTATTATATATATATATATATAGATATATATACATAGATATATACATACATACATAGATACATATATATACGCTATGGTGTATACTTCTTGGGGAGTGGGTCTAAAGTGATCCAGGTGGATGCATATCCATACACATGTAACATAACTTTCCATATACATTGTGTCCCACCATATATGCTATGTGTGGCCATGTCCTTGTTTGGCCACATAGGGCATGCTTGGCCATATGTACCATATTAGAACAATTGTGTCGTGTCTGGTCATGTGTGACATGTTGGGCCACATATGTTGTTTCTGTTCATATGCCATTTAATGGACTCATATTGGTCTAGTATGTTGTGTGTCCATTAGCTAGTCCGATCACTTTCAATTTGATCATGTACCCATTCTGTTTGTGCTTGGACTTTGTCGTTTCATACGATTTGTTTTCATTTTATCTAAAGTAAGGGTGATTTTCTTAAACCTGGGTGTTCTTGGTATACCAGCCCCTTGCTTGGTGTGCTTGAGTTTATCAAGTCATCTAAGCATTTGATCTTGAGACTTCGAAATTTTTGTAAATCTTGGTGGATTATTCCATCCTATCGTGTGTGTTATTATACTTTATTAATGATTGGAAATTTTTATCAATAGCTAGGGTTGGAGACTCAGGGTCCCCAATATGAGAAAATATATGTTCGTATGGAGAGGGTGCAAAAGTTCCAGTAACTCTTGGACCCAATTCATAGTTGCTTCTTATTCAAAGGTCAAGCATGACTCATAGAGGTGGGGTATATAATTTGTAGAAACTTTTGAACCCAGGGCGTAATTGCTTCCAATTCAATGGTCAAGCATGACCCGTAGAGGTGGGGCTCAAAATTTGTAGTGACTCTTGAACTAGGGGCATAGTTGCTTCCTAGTCAAAGTTCAAGCATGGCCTGTAAAGGTGTGGCGTAGAATTTGTAGCAACTCTCGACCCCATGGATACTAGTGTGCGACTTTTCATAGTCCACACTCATCAGTCCCTTTATTGTTTGGACTTTCCCCATCCTTGTCGAATTCCATGAATGTTAGAAAAGCTTGGTCCAAATACCTATAAACAAAAATTTTATTTTAATAAAAGTGTACCTAAAGCATTGTATATCTTTTTATCATAGTGGTTGCTATTTCTTATGAGTGGAATCTTATACCACTTTTTGCTCTTTCAAGACAATTATTATCTTTAAAGATTTTAGTGGAGATGATTTATGGGGACAAGAACCCATGGCCTTGTTTGAGAATGACCTTTTTGAAAATCTATTATGGGGGCTTCTTGGCCTACACTCATCTCTTGGGTGTGTACCTCTTAGGCATCATATGAACTTATGTAATCTTGGAGGAGTTTGAAGATTGTTATGGACCTTTAATATGTGAGTGGACACATATTTTGTTCTTTGATTAGACATGTCATGTTACTTCATTGAGTCTATATCCAAACTTGATTGATTATGTTGGCCCTACCAAGTGTTCTCATATAGGAATTTATTGGATTTTTGAAGTGCACTTTTGGGACATTCTCACATAACTCCTTTTGAAATAATTCATGCGAAGGTGTGCACCCGTGGATGATAAGTGACTATTGGACACCTCACAACCCAATTTTTTAGTGGGCTACAATTTTAGGTTTCACACTTTATTTCCTTGCATGAATGTTTTGGACATATCATATATGTCCTTGGTTATAATCCATGCACTTTTTTACTTGTAGTTTTATTTTTGAACCTGACTGTGGTCCCATCTATTTTTAAGATTATGGGACATTGGAGCTTCGATGTGTACACGCAGCCTATGTGTGGGCAATATAGTGCTCTAGGCAGTGGAAGATGCCACAATGGGTCTTTGCTGACAATAAAATGGTTACAATATGGATTGTGGATACAATCCAAAATAGTCTAGAGTGTGTTCTTCATGATGTCAAGGGGGACACATGGTCCAATCCCTTGAAGTTTTACATGTAATCCAAGGGTTTTTAGTACCATCATAAATGATGATTTCTAGTGCAGCCATTAGCCATCGAGGCCACATGTTTAACATAGTGAAAAGTTACCATGCTTAATTAAAAAAAATTTGAAAATTTAAAAATAAAAAAAATAAAAAAATAAAAAATATATATATAATAATTTTTTATTTTATTTTTATGTTCACATTTTCATTTTTTTGTGTGTTTGGTTTTATTTCTATTTTGTGTGATTTAGTAATTTTTGGAATTAAAAAAAAACTTTTCTCACAAAAATTTATCATTTCTTTAAATCAAATTTAAGTAAATAGTTAAGTCTTTTATACTGTTAGATTAATTTTTGAAAACATATCATGAAATATTTTGTAATTATTTTTTGATAATTAGTTAGTTTTTGTCATAACTAGTATTTCTTGATAAGATGTAGAAATTATATTAAACGCAAAATCGGTGTTTATGAATTTTTTTTAGTGGAGACTACCTTTGTGAGATATAATTTGGGCCTAATTTCCTTTATTCAGAGTGAAATATATATTTTTTTCTACTCCAAACACATTTCTTATTTCTTCAAATTTTTAGATGATCTCTATAGGTATTAGCATTGAATGTATGAATTTTTTCTCATCTTAATAGAGTATCGTATATTTTTTATTATTATTTTTGCTTAGATTAAATGATTTGAGTAGAAATTGATAGTATATGCTTATATCTCATTCATGCATGACTGCTACAAAAAAAAAGAGACATATCTGGGGTTACCTAAACCAAGATCAAACAGAAAAGCCACAAAATTAACCACTCACCAAAATTCAAAAAACAAATGTACAATCTGTACATGGGTTGACTCTCTAAAATATATATATTGAGAAATATCTTCAAAACAAAATAGAGAGATAAAGAATATATAGTATAATCTACATACTATAACCCACATTGCCTACAAAGTTGTGAGTAAAGGTTAATTACAAAAGAAAGATGTAGGAAATAATTCCCTAAAAAGTCATTGCACTCTCTTCATTTGTAAAAGGCATATATCTTGAAATTCTTTCCTAATGAGTTTGATTTATGCATGAAAATAATTTTTATATATGATATCTTTATAATTTATACATTTGATTCCTTTCATGAGATCAATGTTAAAATAACACTTTGAGTCTTTATTCTTTATACATATGCGAACATATTAGTTCATTTCTATACATCAACTCTTTCGCATATAAATTAGTATGAGTGTTTGAACCCATAGGATTCAGTGTTTTGAGAGTATTGACTTGTGAGGAATAGAGTTGAAGTGAATTCTGATTCATGACATTGAAATTGGGTAAAATTAAATTGATACATTTTTGATAGGAAATATGAAAATGATTTTTGACTAATTATTATAATAAAATCATGATTGTTTAAAGAGATTAAAATAACTTATGCTTGAGATTTTAATTATGATCTTAAAAGAGATTAAAAAAGTATGAGACATTTTTGTGATATGTTGTTTTCTTTTATTCTTAAATTAATTTTTTATTTTGTTGTAATTTTAGTTTTTGATTTGATTGTTTTTATTTTTACATTTAGTTCAATGTTTGTGGGTATCATTAATGAAAACCCTCACGAGACTCAAACTCGTCGACTAGGGCAACATAGGGGTTTAAAGGCTTGTTGCATAGGCTAAATGCAACCATTTCAATCCACGAAAGTGATTTAGGATAGTTTAATTTTTAGTTCTTATCGCTTCTCTTGCTAAGGGACTAGCAAGAAGCTGGTTGGGGGTTGTGATGAGTGCTCAAAAAGCACTAAAATAACCATGATTTTATGCACATTAATTGATTAAAAATATATATATTTATATGTTTTATCATATATTTATATAAATTTGTCTTTTCGGAATCACGGGTATTTTTATTGTTTTTCAGGTATTTTGGCTTAAAAATGCAACTTAAAGACTCAAAGAGGAATACTGGAAGCAATACATCACAAATATATTAATAAATAAATGAGGAAAGGTCAACAAATATGGAAAAATTGGAAAAATTGCGCGGATGAACAGTAGCAGCGCGCGCGGCTGGGCGTTGGGGCGTGGCGGCTGGGCGGCGCGGCGGCACGATTTTCTCCTTTTTGACAATCCCGATTCTGCTCATCAAGTTTTTGGCGCCGTTGCCGGGGATGACTCCGTTGCGGGGATGGCATCAAAGTTTTTGGTAATCTTGATTCTGCTCATCAAGTTTTTGGCGCCGTTGCCGGGGATTACCAAAAACTTTGATGCCATCCCCGCAACGGAGTCATCCCCGGCAACGGCGCCAAAAACTTGATGAGCAAAAACCGGGATCGCCGATCCTGCCAATACTTTGGTTTTATATTTATAAAACTCTCGCAAGTGCACGAATCATTTCGTAGAAAATGATAAGTATACTCCCAAGGTCGATCTAAGGAAGGAATGTATGTGGTTTTTAATTTATTATTCAAACTTTTAAAAACGAAATTAAATCATAAACATCCTGTCACGATATTTTGGGGTTTTGTGTTTTAATCTAATTACAGAAAATTAAACATAGATTCAATAAACATTCATGCAAATTTTATCTTTTATAAATATTGGAGTATTTATGGATATAATAACTAAGTTAATTATGCTTGCTCGTATTATTTAGGTTATTAAAGATATGAATTGATATTTATTGATTCTCCCTTTTTTGTATGAATACCACCTTTGGTGGGGTTAGATATTCTTTGTTAACTAAACAAATCAATTAACACCTATGGGTGGGGTTGATAACTAATTTGGTTAATTAAATTAATTCCTTTTTCTAAGAGATTGAAAATGAACCATTTAAATTCCACCTTTGGTGGGGTTAGACAGTTTAAACTTTATTCAAGGTGTCCAAATTAAATATAAGAATTTAGTTATCCGAGTACTAACTTTCAAGTTTTAAAACCACTACTGAAAAAATGTTGTCAATACATTTTCAGATAATAATTCTTATAAAAACTTTTGAAATAGAGCTTCACTCTAACTACCGGGCGATTGTACCAACAAATAAAAGAGCACTACTCTAAATCATACCAGATAACTAAACCTTAAAATCTAATTCTCAGATTTAAGTTTGTAATGAAAAATAATATATTTCTCTCTAACATTCTTAATATAAAATCTTGAATAAAAATAAAATCAATTCATTTTAGAGATTTTTACCTATTTAATATTTCGCAAGCATAACAACGTTATTATTATATCATGTTTACAAATAGCTAGCACAGTTAAATTTAATCACAGACAAATTAAATATAACATGTAAGAATAAAGCATAAAAAATAACTGCAAAGAAAATAAAATCCTTACAGTACTTCGATGCCATTCATGTTGCTAGAAAACCTCCAAACGGAATTTGCACTCCCATTTATTGAATCAAAATGCTATCTTATTACAAAAACAAAAAACATAACTAGTTCTTCCCAAAGAGGGAAGAACTCTAAAACTAAGAGAACTAGCTAAAACATAATAAAAACTAAAAACTAAGAAATGGAGAGAAAGAAAGAAGAGAGAAGTGTGTTTTGAGGTGTGTTTTTGAAGTGAAGGGAAGGGCGGTATTTACAGGTGAGGATGGAGAGATAAAATGAGTAAAAAAATGTTAAAATAAATGTTAAAAAATGAAAAAATATGTAATGGAAATGCTGAGGTCATCAATGACGTCAGCATGACATCATGGGGGTGGCTGCACGTGGAAAATGGGGTGAAATGGCGTCGGCGCGTGTGGAGGGCAGCTGGGCGCGCGCAGTTGTGCGCGGATGAACAGTAGCCGCGCGCGCAGTTGTGCGCGGATGAACAGTAGCCGCGCGCAGCTTTGCACGGATGAACAGTAGCCGCGCGCGCAGCTCTGCGCGGATGAACAGTAGCCGCGCGCGCAGCTCGGCGCGGCTGGGCGCTGGCGCGCGCGGGATGGGCTGCTCCGGGCGCGATTTTCTCCTTTTTGACATTTTTGACCTTTTCGACCCATTTTTTTCCAATTTTTCCATGTTTGTTGACATTTTCCCACTTATTTATTAATATATTTGTGATTTATTGCTTCAAGTATTCCTCTTTGAGTCTTTAAATTGCATTTTTAAGCCAAAATACCTGAAAAACAATAAAAATACCCGTGATTCCGAAAAAGATAAATTTATATAATTATATGATAAAACATATATATATATATATATGTTTTTAATCAATTAATGTACATAAAATCATGGTTATTTTAGTACTTTTTGAGTACTCATCAATAGCGCCCAACTATATCATGTATGGGATATAGTCATCATATTGGTCCTCCTTTATGATAGGAATGCAGATGCAATCAGGTAGTGGTTCATTTTCTCCAATGCAATATGTGCATTCTTACCATCAATCACATCACGATGACGTTTTGATGAGAATGTACTTCCAATAGCTACCCCACATAAGAGTCCTCCTCTATTTGATGAATCATTTGTGGTAAGATTTTAAGTTTATATAGATAATCTATTATTTTTATTTTTTATTATATATTTTATTTATTATATATAATGCTTAAATTTTTTACAGAATATGAAATGTTTGTTGAAACATCCTTCATCAACGGACTTTGTTGCTATTGGAATGGTACAACAATTGAGCGATGATCGGATGATTCATAATCAATATTTTCCAAATCATTGGCGAATAGTAATTGATCAATCATTGCTCCATGATTGTCCACTACCTATGCCTTCTGATTCTACCACAGTCCAAAAGGAAGTTGGACATTATATGGCTTGGCCGTTAATTTAAGTTGTGATAAATTTTGACGTGGTACTATTTTTTTTACTTAAAAGATAACACTTTTTTACTACTATTATTTTATTATTCCTTTATTGTTACTAACATACATAATACTTCTTCTTTAGTCTATTATATCGGAACTAGGAAATACAGCACATTTAAAAGATATGAAACAAGTATATCGTGGTAAATCTATGTCTAGTGGCCAATTATCGTGCACTAAGTCATTCAAGAAGAAGCCTTGGAAAACGTATAGTTATGATTATGCTTTAAACTTCAGTATAAATCTTGGCGCTTTGATGACTATTGTTGCAAGGGCATCTAGCATAAATGATGGATGGAATGTGCCACTTCCTATAAAAAAATTTGGTGTAGACATTGGCCAAACATATATATCGATCGAGTGCATATTGTAGCTATTTGAATATCAAATGATCGATTTAAGTATAATTCAAGTGCGGACAAGGTTAGTCCTCAATTAGTAAATAACTTTCATTTATATAGAACATATATAATTATATTTATATTATCTAATTATTTATATATATTTCTTTTATATAGGGCATATTATTATTGACTTCAACATAATCACTCATCACATTTAGCAATATTTTATGATTCTTCATTTATTAATCAATATCAAGACAAGGATGTTAGGATCAGAGCTAAACAATTATGTGATAAGGCATTAACGCTTAACAAAAATCAGAAGTAGATAATCCTTTGGCCACTGATGTTTGAACAAGGTGAAGATCATTGGATATTGGTAATCCTTGATCTGTTCAATAATCATGTTTGGTACTATGACTCAGCTTCCATAGAACTGAGTAAAGATACAAAAGTAGTTATTGAAATGTAAGAGTTATAGCTAGCTATTCTTCTTCTATTGTTCTTTCTAATATTTAATAAAAAAAACTAAGCGTTTTAAACTTCAATAGGGCATAGAAGCTGTGGAACAAGTTTAGGGGCATTGCCCTTAAAAAATCTCATAAGCTTATATGACACAAAGTTATGGTATGTACAAGCGAATATTAATAATTTTATTACTTTTACTATTGAATAATAAAGATGTTCAAATATGAAAAATCATGTACACTTTTTTTTTAGGTTCCACAACAAAATGATGGAGTCATGTATGGTTACTATGTCATGAAGTTTATAAGCGAAATCATCAAAAATATCAAAATTCCAATTGAAGATGTGGTAATCTCTTTTACCAATAAAGTTTTTTAACATATATGAATTATTTTTGTGAATTCATGAAATTACATTCTTATTTTGAATTTAAATACATGTAGTTCTTTGGTTAGAATAAGATGGGCTATAACCCGCAAATTTTTGAAGATTTACGAGAGGAATGGGCAGAACACATGGTTCAAATTATATCATCACAAGAAGAATCAGGAGAAGATTCTGATGATCTTGAATAGCATATGACAACATAATAGTAATTTTTATAATGCTTTAATTTCTCTATTCTTGTGTTTGAAGTCCCTTGTTTAATGGATGTTTATGTGCTAATTTATTTAGGGGAATGAATTGTTTTATGGACCTATTTTTTTGCCCAAACTTCATCTCATATCTCTTTCCTAGTTTTCTTATGACAACATCATGGTAGTCACTGGCCAGCCAAGTACAGGAAAACCACCAAGAATCATCATTCTAGTGTAATATCATGAATTCACAAAAAATAACTTATATATGTCAAAAGATTAGTATAAGAGATTACCACATCGACACCCGAGTGATATAATAATAACCTTATCCCTTTGAAATCATATTAGCACTGTATTAATCTTTTGTCTATAAATATGAAGCTATCTGGAATCAAGCTGGTATTTTTAATGCTATAATGAGCTCTAAATATAAAGTCAAGTGTAACTTTGATTTGTTACTTGGGTTGGTTGAGTTTTGGTGCCCATAAAATATGGAACAACTGTTTTTTGCCCAACCAACCTAAGTAACAATTATTTGTATTATTATTTAAACTTTTTTAAACATATTTTGGTCTTTTACTACTATATGCGATCGAATACAGGTTATTAGTAGAGTATAAAATGAGTAAAATATGTATAAAAAAGATTTTAAAGTTAGTTCAATGCGTGAACGGACTTTAATACTCGGTTTTGTAGTAGTGTTATAAATGCAGGTATCCTATTAGGGGGTAACGAGGTTATAGGACTGGCTTAACAACGACTCAGGCCCAATGAGCTTGCTAATGCGTACAATTCAGTCGACCATAGTACATCATCATACAATTGCAAGGTCTTAGATGTCAAGACCTTGTAAAATCGTGAGATCCCAACGTGATCACAATCCTCCCTCACCATGGGCAGGCCAAGAAATTTATCCAGGAATCTAGATCAACCTGCTTATAATGATCTTCTTATATCTGTATGTAACGACCTAACGATGTAACGCTTATGGAAATTTTCTTTCTGTTTAAATTAAGTTCGTATATAATTTTATCAGATATGTAACAGTATATCCAGATCATATGATACATGCCCTATCACGTATGTTATATGTTATACATATATATACCCCTTAAATGAGGAGAATACATGCTCCAATTCATTTGTCTAAGTTTCTACTTCTCACTACAAATCACTAAAATCCTTAACATATAAATTCTCTCCAAACAATTGGCGCCGTTTGTGGGAACCCAAATCTTTCTAGTCCGTAGTTGGCATTTGAGACCTGATCATATACTAAGAGAATTAATTTTTGTTTTGATTTGCACGCCGTCAAATGAATTTTCCACGCATGATCGATGAATAGATAGACAACCCCCCCCCCCCTTATTGTCTCAAGAATTATACTTTAACGATAGGGCACCTCCTTCCTCGCTTTTCAGGTCGTTGACATATTATGATTTAGTAACTACCTCAACTAGCAAAAATTGGGTTTTGACTCTTTGCGATGTGTGATGAGTGCTCAAAAAGCACTAAAATAACCATGATTTTATGCACATTAATTGATTAAAAATATATATATTTATATGTTTTATCATATATTTATATAAATTTGTCTTTTTCGGAATCACGGGTATTTTTATTGTTTTTCAGGAATTTTGGCCTAAAAACGCAATGTAAAGACTCAAAGAAGAATACTTGAAGCAATACATCACAAATAAATTAATAAATAAGTGGAAAAAGGTCAACAAACAAGGAAAAATTGGACAAAATGGGTCGAAAAGGTCAAAAATGTCAAAAGACGGAAAAACGCGCGCCCAACGCGTTTTTGACCTATTTTTCACGTGCAGCCCCTATGACGGCATGATGACGTCATTGAGGCCCTCAGCATGTCCACTACACGTTTTTTATTTTTTTTATATTTTTTTTACTCATTTTTTCTCTCCATCCTCACCTATAAATACCCTCTTCCATTCACTTCAAAACACACCTCAAAACCACACTTCTCTCTTCTTTCTTTCTCTCATTTCTTAGTTTTTAAGTTTTTCTTAGTTTCTTTCTTAGTTTCTAAGCTTTTCTTAGTTTTTCTCTTAGTTTTTAGTTCAATTCTCTTAGGTTTAGAGTTCTTCTCTTTTTGAGAGGAACTTGTAATGTTTTTGTAATATTTTAGATTTTTGATTCAATAAATGGAAGCGCAAATTCCGCTTGGAGGTTTTCTAGCAACGGGAATAGCGTCGAAGTTCTGTAAGGATTTTATTTTCTTTACAGTTATTTTTATGCTTTATTCTTACATGTTATATTTAATTTGTCTGTGATTAAATTTAACTGTGCTAGCTGTTTATAATCATGATATAATAATAACGTTGTTATGCTTCATAAATATTAAATAGGTGAATTTTTTTAAAATAAATTGATTTTATTTTTATTCAAGATTTTATATTAAGGATGTTAGAGAGAAATATATTATTTTTCATTACAAACTTAAATCTAAAGATTAGACTTTAAGGTTTAGTTATCCGGTCTAATTTAGAGTAGTGCTCTTTTATTTGTTGGTACAATCGCCCGGTAGTTAGAGTGAAGCTCTATTTCAAAAGTTTTTATAAGAATTATTATGTGAAAATGTATTGACGACATGTTTTCGGTAGTGGTTTTAAAACTTGAAAGTTAGTACTCGGATAACTAAATTCTTGGGTTTAATTTGGACACCTTGAATAAAGTTTAAACTGTCTAACCCCACCAAAGGTGGCATTTAAATGGTTCATTTTCAATCTCTTAGAAAAAGGAATTAATTTAATTAACCAAATTAGTTATCAACCCCACCCATAGGTGTTAATTGATTTGTTTAGTTAACAAAGAATATCTAACCCCACCAAAGGTGGTATTCATACAAAAAGAGAGAATCAATAAAATATCAATTTATATCTTTAATAACCTAGATAATATGAGCAAGCATAATTAATTTAGTTATTATATCCATAAATACTCCACTAATATAAATGATAAAATTTGCATGAATATTTATTGAATCTGTATTTATATTTATTTATTGAATTTGTATCTATGTTTATTTTTTTATATTTAATTAATCTGTATATATGTTTATTTTATGTTATTAGATTAGGAACACAAAAACCAAACTATCGTGACAGGATGTTTAGGATTTAATTTCGTTTTTAAAAGTTTGAATAATAAATTAAGAACCACATACATTCCTTCCTTAGATCGACCTTGGGAGTATACTTATCATTTTCTACGAAATGATTCGTGCACTTGCGAGAGTTTTACAAATATTAAAACCAAAGTATTTGCGAGAATCGGCGATGCCGGTTTTCGCTCATCAATGTGGGCCCGTCCACACGAGCCATGCAACCTTTAGGTACTTCCCTGGATTACATCACGAATAACCCTCCATCCGAAAGAAATGCTATGATAAGATCCTGGTTAGAACAAAATATCAGACACAAGGAGTTCATCCTAAACACCTAGTAGTTCCCATAAAGTATGTCAACCCTCTAGAAGAGGAACATATCTCTCGTGTCCATGACCCTCACCGACACATAGATCTTGAGCAATGTCCCCAAATAGTTCTTGATCCTTATTTCATTGTGGGGACCTCCCAAGTAAATCCTCCCACTTACGAACTTGCAACTCAGCTAATCCATCCTTATAACCCGAGCAACAAATTGGAAAAAAATTAAAAGAGATGGAAGAAAAAATGTGGATGATAGTTAATGATATGCTCAAAGGGTAGGAAAAGTCAAAGCCTTGAGGTTATATTGAAAATGTTTGTAATCAGTTATCTACATTACCTTTCTCGAATGTCATTGAATTAACGTTACCTCTACCAAAGGTTAATGCCCCCAAATGTCCCACATATAAAGGAACCAAAGATCCAGTGGCGCATATTCTTCAATTCAAAATGGCCATAGCAGTAGTGAGTCTATCAGAAGATAAGCGGGAATCAATGTACTACAAACTATTTACAGCTACCTTCCAAGACTCGGCCCAAGAGTGGTTCATGGAGTTTCCCCTAAGAGTATTGTTAGCTTTGATGCTTTAGTCAAAGTATTTGTCACTAATTACACATGTAATAAACCAATCAAGAAATAGTCTCACCACTTGTTCTCAATAGTCCAAGAGCAAGATGAGACAATCAAAGCTTACATGCGGAGGTTCAAAATAGAGAAGATGGAGATTAACCAATGCCCTAATTCCATAGCCATCAAAGCCTTCCGAAAGGGAATTAAACGTGATAATGGCCTCTTTATAGAATTGACAAAACCTACACCACGCTCCCTAGAGGTAGTTTATGAGGAAACCCCAATAAATATTGCACCTTCCATAGGGACATTGGACCCAAGATTATCTCCACCTAAAGTGGGAGATTGAGCACCTAATTTCAGAAAGATACCTAAGGCTCATCATTGATAAAACTATAACCCCTCAGGAAGAGGCTCAAAGAGACAACCCTGATCAAAGGATCAGAGCACCAACCAACCTGATTCGTAAGGAACCAAATAGAGCACACCCTATCTCACATGGGCATGTGCGTATAATACACACCATTCAAGCCAAACTTACCATGGCCTGCCATACCAACAGCTCCAGGAAAAGGCACGCAAGAGAAGCTCAAGATACGAGGTATTTGGTATACAATTTAAAACTTGAGGGCCCAGTTACCCAATTACTTTAGAAGGCTGAGAGTGCCTACCTCCTCATGATGATCCTTTAGTGATCATTGTCAAAATAGCTCATTGTGAGGTGCGTCAAATATTAGTCAACAATGGTATCTTATCCAACCTCTTGCACTTGTCTGCTTTGCTCGACATGGGTATAGATCCTAAAGAGATCACTCAACAATAAATGTTGTTGGTTGGATTCAATGGTAGTGTAACGATGTACGTAGGGACTATACATCTACCCGTGTAGGTATAAGGCGCTATAATTTTAACAAATTTTGTCATTTTGAACACTCCCTGCCTTCTAATGCAATTTTGGGCCGCCCATAGATACACAAAATGAAAGCGGTGCTTCAACATACCATCAACTGATTAAATAACCTACCATCGACGGGGTAAGAGAAATTGAGGGGGAACGAGATAGAGCACAAACTTGTTACAATGCCACTTTGAAGAATGTGCTACCTCAATCTTCCAAATAGAAATTAAAGAACAAAGGTCGTCCTAATGAAATTAAGAAACCAGTACAAGGGAATATGTTCCAATGGAAGTCCATGGTGAATATGATGTGGTTCATATAGGGGCAATGGAGAATAATTGATCCATGAAATCAATTCTGAACTACCTTCTTCATTCAAAGCTACTCTTATTGATTTCTTGGAGAATAATGAGGATTTGTTTGCTTGGAAGCCTGAGGACATGCACAACATCGACCCTAATATCATCTCCCATGAGTTATTCTTGGATCATAACAAAAAGTCGGTCCAACAAATAAAGTGGAGATTTTCCATACACAAGAATCAGATCATCAAAAAGAAGGTCAAGTCCTTGAAAAGTGTGGGTTGGGTTCACAAGGTCATGTACCCAACCTGGCTATCAAATGTGGTGTTATTGAACAAAGTGGGAGGAGAACATAGAATGTGCATGGATTTCATTGATTTGAATAGGGAAACTCCAAAAGATTGCTTCCCTTTGCCAAATATTGATCAATTGGTAGATGCCACAACTAGGTTTGAATCAATGAGCTTTATGGATGCCTATTCAGGCTACCATCAAATCCAAATGCATCACAAAGATGAAGAAAAAAATGGCATTTATCACGGTAGAAGGGACATTTTGCTACACTAAGATTCCATTTGGTTTGAAAAACGTTGGTGCCACCTATCAGAGAATGATGAATAAAATGTTCCGAAACCAAATTGGATGAAACATGGAGGTGTATGTAGATGACACGATGGTCAAACCAAATTTGGTAAAGACAATGTCTCTAACCTTAAAAAGGTGCTCACCATAATTTGGAATTATAAAATGCGTCCCAACCCAAAGAAGTGTATATTCAGAGTAGCCTCGAGGAATTTCTTGGGGTACTTAGTGACATCTAGAGGCATAGAAGCCAATCCAGATAAAATCTCGGCCTTGGTCAACATCAAGCCCCTTGTTGCCTCAAGGAAGTCCAACAGTTCAACGGACGTATCACAACTTCAAGTCGCTTCATTTCTAATTGCACCAAAAAATGTCTACCATTCTTTCGATTGTTGAAAAAGAACATGCCATACCTTTAGGATAGTGGGTATGAACGAGCCTTTCAATTCATTAAGGATTACTTGAGGAAAGCACCCCTTTTGGCTAATCCTATGGCAGGAGAAGATTTCTATATATACATGTCTTTCATAAACAATAATGGAGCCCAACACCCAGTATACTATGTGAGTCATTCATTGACAGGGGCACAACAATGATATCATCCTCTAAACAAGGCAGGCTTCACAATAACAATAATGGCACGCAAAATTAGACATTAATTTGGTGCACATAAGGTAGTAGTCCTTACCCCATACCCCCTGAAATGTTTTTTGGGTAAACCGAACCTTTCTAGGCGTCTTTCTCAAATAGCCATTGAGTTGAGCGAATTTGAGATACACAAGAGGATACCAAGGAGGGAACCCTTATACATGCAGTAAAATCAACCTTCTTAGGAGAAGCATCACCCTTTGAGATGGAGTTGTGGAAGGCATAAGTGGATGGAGCAAGCAATTCACAAGGGGTAGAAGTTGGAATGGTAATATTCACCCCAAATGGAGGTCTAATAGAACAATGCCTTCGAATCACTTTTCAAGCAACCAACAATGTTACTGAATATGAGGCTCTACTCTTGTGTTGCAACAATTAATAGCCCTTAGAGCTAAGAGGGTGTTAATACATAGCGATTCACATCTGGTGGTGAAAACATTCAACTATGATTTTGATGCAAAGGAAGAAATAATGAAGCTTTACATACAAGAGGTGAAGAAAGCAAAATCCGTATTTGAAACTTTTGAGATCAAGTAAATTCCTCAAAGAGGAAACTCCCATGTTGATTCCTTGGATACGTTGGCATCTGTGGTAAATTCAGATTCAAAGAAAGTCATCCCAATTTTTTGTTTGTCAAGACCTAGCATCGACACAAGTGAAATAAAAGATCAAACTCGATCAGGTGTCATGTCTACAGTTCATACTTCTTGGTTGAAGCCATATATATAATACCTTATCAACGGTATCCTCTTAGAAGACAAACACTTAGCTTGCAAACTCACAATGAAAGAAAAAAACTATGCCATCATCCAGGGAGTCTTGTATAGAAGGAAATATGATGGTCAATGTGGAGCTCACTCTAGAGGAAGAAATATTTCGCAAAGAATTATCCGACAAGGTTACTATTGGCCTACCTTTCTCAAAGATTGCAACTCTTATGTCAAAAGGTGTGATAGGTGTCAAAGACACACCAATCTGCCACACCGACCAGGTGCCGACCTGAAACCCATTATCAGCCCATAGCCATTTCAGAAATGGGATTTGGATATTATAAGACCATTGCCTATCGCCTTAGGCCAAAGAAAGTTCCTCATCATAAAAACTAATTATTTTACTAAATGGATAGAGGTGGAAACTTTAGCTCGAATCCAAGAAATAGATGTGAAGAGATTCATATGGTGCAATATCATATGCAGGTATGGACTACCTCATGAACTAGTCGCCAATAATAGGAGACTGTTCACCAGAAAAAAGCTAGTATCTTTTTGTGATGAGAAAGGTATCAAATTATCTTATTCCACCCCTTACCGACCACAAGCAAATGGT
This sequence comes from Hippophae rhamnoides, assembly GCA_033030585.1. NCBI lineage: Eukaryota > Viridiplantae > Streptophyta > Magnoliopsida > Rosales > Elaeagnaceae > Hippophae > Hippophae rhamnoides. The sequence continues at coordinate 41,874,444 of CM065436.1, read as the reverse complement.
CTAGCCGAATCATCTAATAAGACATTCATAAGTATACTACAGACTACTACCAAAACGTGAACAAGAATTGACCCTCCGATCCAGTAGCACGTAGGATGATAATGATCATTTAAGACAGGAGAACCTACTATTAACTGAAGAAAATTGAGAAGAAGCCTTGATAAGACTTGAGTCACAAAAGAGAACACTCCAAAAGACATATAACAAGTTTGTTAAGCACAAGAGTTTTGGTATAGGGGAATAGGTCTTACGAAGAACCTTAGGTAACAAAGTCAAAACTAGCGTAGGAAAATTTGTCACAACATGGAAAGGTCCATATCACATATATGATATCACCTATACGGGCTCTTATTTGATAGAACGTGATGGTATAAAGGAGGCCCTGAATTGAAATGGAGAACTCCTAAAAAAATACTACATGTAAAGTTGATGTTTTATATATGAAAAGTACAATATCTTTTTAATAATTGTTGAATTTATTTAATGAAACACCAAGTTAGAAGCAGTCATTCGACCTTCTTGCTTGGGATATGGGATTCATCACATGCCTCATGATTAGAAGAGGAGTCCCTCAACCCCCCCACTTGAGATGCAAAGTACGTTCCAAGGAGCAAATGCAAGGGAATGGATTCTCACCCTTGCATGACGCGCACCTCCTATGACTTAGTTAATGAAACCCCAAGTCATAAGTATTCAAACGACCTTCTCGCTTAGGATGTGGTATTTGTCCTATCTCATGATTGGAGGTGGAGTCCCCTGATCCCTCCAATTGAGATGTGAAATATATCTGAAAGAGTATATGCATGGGATTGACATTCACCACCCCATATAGCATATCTCGGGTACTTTATTTTCTACCCCCTAAGTTGGAAAACTTCATTCGACCTTCTCGCTTGGGATGTAGGACACATCCTATGCCTCATGATTGGAGGTGGAGTCCCCTAACCCCCTTCTCAGCTAAGATGTGGGATACGTCTTATGCCTCATGATTGGAGGTAGAGTCCTTTGACACCCTACTTGAGATGTGGGATACATCCTATGCCTTATGATTGGAGGTGGAGTCCCCTAACCCCCTCACTTGAGACGTTGGCGACAATTTTTTATCATATTGTAAGGCAAGTAGTCAAGATAAGAAAAAAACAAATAACAAAAGTTTTAATGATTCCCAAACGCATCACGTGATTTGGTATTACAAATTATTACAAGCATTATTACATATGAATACTGCATTCCTTCATGATAGGAACTTCATGACTATTTTTTATATAGCTCCCTATGTTTCCAATATTTAACTAGTTTGCGTAAACCATCTCATTCTTCTTTATATCTCTCTCGTTCAAGATGTAACAATTTTAAATCTTCACGTGAATCCACTAACTCTTGTTCTAGGTCTTTACAATGAGATTTCAACACACATAAATCTTGATCCATGAATTTGACCACTTCCCGACACACCTCAGCCTTTTTTTTTAATCCTTCGCCAAGGCTACGGTCTACGATCAAAGGCATGTCACACAGATTAGTAATAAAATCGACAGCATCATAAACTTTTTCATCAATCAGGTATCAATAATGAAATACTTACATTGAGCATATGCCTCGCTATCATACGCCAAATCATCCCTCTCTCTCTCTAGCAGGCTATATAGATAGGCGGATGATCTTCAGGCACCCCAAAATGGTGATATAATTCCTCCTACGTATAAGGAACATTAAACATTCCATTTTTGAAGAGATCGTTAATAGCACTAGCCTTACCCTTCTCTTTTTTTCATAGGATATATACTTTGCAAAAGGCTCATGCATTCCCTTAACGAGGATAACCCCTCATTCAATGGTCATTTATCATCATATGATCTACTCATTTGTAGGGGAGTAGACACCTCGCCTTGAGCTGACTTAGAGAATGTTGGGCATTTCTCATCTTTTCCTCTACTTATGACTTTAGGGGTGGCCTGATTAACCTCCTCGCTATGAGTGGGAGAAATAGCTTATTTCTTTGTATCAGGTGCAACTTGCATAGTAAATAAGGATGTTGGATTAACCTTCTCGCCACACCAATAAATAGATCATTCCCCTATAATAGGGAGTGCTCTTGTAGATGATGATGACCCCGTTTCAAACAAATCATCCACATTTACTTTTCTATAATCCATCAGTATGTCAAAACAACCTATGATGAAATGATGAATGCTATTAGGTCACCCAGTTTTATTTTTAATTCAAACTATGTAAACACGGCCTCAAATTCTTAGAGTTATACGTATTACACAAATGGTAAATGAAAAAAATAATCAAACCAAATATATAGAAGAAAATAGCCACATTTAATGAAGTCAATTTAAATTCCCAAAATATTCGATTACACTTATCTTTACCAAATGAAAAAATAAATCCCTATCACGAGGTGGCTTCTTCTACCATACCCTCGGGTGGAAAATTGGGAGCGACCTTAGTATTGCGAAGTAAAGCTTACGGATTAGCAGTTCCAGGTGGCTTAGACCTACTACTCTGAAAAGCTCGCATCAAAGCCAAGTAAGGTACATTCAAATCTAGATTTTCAACTTGGGTCCTTAGATTGCTCACCACAAAGCTAACACCATTATGATAAGATTTGGTGCACTCCAGCTTCAAAGTGTCTACCATCGTAGAAAGCAAGCTAACTTGACCCAAAATGGCACTCAAATGGTTTTAAAGAGCATATTTTTTCTCCTCTACCTCCTTAGCAATCTCCTCAAAATTCTTGGTTACTTCCCCTTCTCTCGGAATAGTAGGTGTTGGCTTTACATAGCTTCTCGACCTTATCAATAAGCTCATTCTCAAGGTTCAAAATCCTTTTATCTTTTTTGGCTGTTAAGACGTCTTTTTTGTTTTTCAGTTTTCTCATACTTGGCTATCTGAAGACGACTAGCCTGAACCTCGCGCTTGTAGCCTCTGAGGGAAAGCTTGCCATCTCTCACCTAGCACACCGCCTGCATATGAGATTAGTTAAACAATAGTTAGATGATAATAATAAAAAATATATATCCAAACAGTATGAAACTATCTACCTCAAAAAGATGGTCGACAATGAGCTCCCCTCTAGTCCCCCATTCGCTCCTCATGGCCTCCCTAACTTGCAACCTATCAGCATCTACACCAAAATGCTAAAACAAATCTCTTTCAAGATCTATTCGCCCGAAGATCCCCTCACTAAAGTAAGTGATAGGGGTATCCAATACCACTTTTTCCTTCAGGATGACCTCATCAAATTCAAATTCGTCCATGGCCATGACTTCCATTCCGGGGGAATACTCTTCCCCGACCTTCCTTTTCTTTGAAACCTCAAGTCCTTGAGGTGAGGATGAGCTCAGATTACTCGAAAATTCTTGATGCATTGCAACCTCGGTAGTTGGGGAGACCTATAAGTTCGCAAAGAGATCTTCATCCTGAGTTAGTAAGTGGGATATGGTTTCCAATCAAGGGTATATGGGAGCCAGATCTTGAAAACCAGTGGTGTCGATCAGGCCTTCTAAATCAACATGTGAGTAATCCATGCCTACAAAAGAGATAACATCAGTAACTTTATCATGAGCACGGGTTTAAGCTTCACCTCGTAAATAAAGGACAACCTTGGTATGTGTTTAAATAATCTTGCCGCACTGTGGACTTCATTAAATGGGCCACAGTCAGGATGTTGCGAAAATTTTCACGCAAAATGTTCTATAATTCAATTCGTCATATTTTTTCTTTACCGCTAACATCCAATTTCGTCATGAGCTTGTTAGCCCGAGGTTGGGAAGTGTTAAAGTGATGGTTCCAAGTGTCTCAAACAGGAAAATCCACCTTGTCTCCCCAAATGTGCGCGGTAACATAACAATACTTGTCTTTCCAACCATAGCTGTTATCAGGGAGTTTGAGATGCAACCCATAGCCGATGAAAAAAGATATATATGCCCTCCCTTAATCTAAGCCATTCTTATTTAAACAATATAAACATCTCAACTTGTCACTAGTGAGGTTTATTCCATGTTCCTTGGCAACCACTGAGAGACTTAAAAGAGTTTGTCATCCGTTTGGGTTTATTTGTGCAAAATTTATGTCAAAGGTACTCAAAGCAAGAGCTACCAATTTAGGGGAGGGACAAAAAATACCTATCTTAAAGGCCGCTAGATGAATTACCCACCACCCCGGTGGAGGATCATCACCATCACCTAAGTGGAAAGGTACTGGGATTATACCAACACAATCAGGGAGATTGTACGTTTTCCTTATCTCCTCCACATCTTTTGTTGTTAGGACATTGGGCACCTTTTATATTTGATGTTTGTCCTTAGTCCAATGGGTTAGTTCACCCCTATTCTCCCTTTTCTTTTTCGAATGAGGTATTTTTGTAGATGTCAACACAGGAATTCTGATAACTGGACCCCATGAAGACGAGGCAGACACTGCCTTGGACCGCATGAAGATGAGGTAGATGCTGCCTTGGACCCCGAGGTGGCAGAAAGAGTGAGGATTCCTTCCCTCGAGATATGCCTATTGTCGCTACTCCCTAATATCTCAGGTCGCTTGGTTTGTAACGACCCAAATGGCACAAGACCTTACATAAGGGATACATTTTTGGACGGATCCCCTTTCGAAGACCAATCCATTTTTTTCCCTTATAAGACATAAGAAATGAGATAAAGGATAAAAAGGAATTACCTAAAAAATGAGAAGTTCGTTCAAATCAAGAAGTACCAAAATAACAACGAACTAATTCCCAATAAACATCGTTCTATAAATGAGCTGAAATACCTACCAAGTAATTTTAAAAATGATTAGATCAGAAATGAAACCACGTTTGAGTGCTGAAACTCTTAGGAGATAAATTTACTAAGTTAAAACAAGTAGGGTAAGAGTAAATTTCTTCACTATTTATAAAGGAAAAGCGAGAACTTGAAAGGTCTTAGCCAGAATAAAATTAATTAAAAGAATACTTTGTAATTGAACAACCTCGCGACTAGAAGTTGTATTGTTTAAGTGGCCATTATATACTTATATTTAATCGAATAATGTTATTTAAAGTAGAATAGACAACCAAATATTATTCCATTGACTTCTCAAAATCAAGAGAATATGGGAGTTAATGTTTGGTATTAAATATGTAAAGGGCATGTACCTAATAAGAGTAGATACCCCGCTAGGGGGTAACGAGGTTATAGGACTGGCTTGACAATGGCCCGAACCCAACGAGCTTGCTAATAAGTACAATTCAGTCGACCAGAGTACTTCATCATACAATTGTGAGGTCTTAGATGTCAAGAGCTAGTAAAATCGTGAGATCCCGATGTGTCATAGTCCTCCCTCTCCATAGGAAGCCCAAGAAATTTATCCAGGAATTTAGAGCGACCTACTTATAAAGACCACTTCATATCTGTATGTAACGACCTAACGATGTAATGCTTGGTGATCTACATTCTGTTTAAATTAATTTCGTATATAATTTTATCATATATGTAATAGTATATCCAGGTCGTATGATACATGCCATGTCACGTATGTTACATGTTACGCATATATATACCCCTTAAATGTGGAAAATATAGGATCCAATTAAATTATCTAAATTTCTACTTCTCACTACAAGTCACGAAAATCCTTAACACATAAATTCTCTCCAAACAAAAACCAACCTTATGATGTGTGTAAACATGCTTATATACAAAATGTACCAAATTATGTGCATGTGTGCATTACTAATTGTCAATAACCAACCTTATACAAATTAAAATAGATACACTAAGTAAAATTAATAAACTTTGTGTTCTTCTTCTTCTTCTTCCTCCTCCTCATCCTCCTCCTTTTGAAAAAAAAGCATATATCATGCCCTTTGATGTTAGACATAATTCCCTCCTCCATAACTTTAAATGGATATATCATTGATAGAAATGGAGTGCGTAAGATAACCATTCTGGACAAATCTTTACTTAGTAAAAATGTGGTTTCTAAGTATATTCCTTTGTTAAATATTGTCGTATTAGACAGTTTGTAAGTAATTGGCATCTTTCCCCCATTTGCAGTATTAAGAACTTGGGTTGTTTTGGAAAAGTACCTTGTTTGGACAATCCTTTCGCTGATACAGTTTAAATCAGTGCCTGAGTCAATCAATGCTTCGACTGTGAAAATATATTCCTTGTTGATGACTATGGTTACCTTTGAGTACCATTTATGATTAATTATTTTATCAATAGAATTAATGAATTACATATTAGAAATATCAATAGTAGTTCCTTCTGGCTCTTTAGAAATTTTACCAAGAAGATTGGTAAATTCTTCAGGTTCTTCGTCTGTTTCTGAAGGAGCAGTAGAGTGTTGTCCTTGATAAAGCTCGAGTATTTGAATTCTATTTTTAAGATCTTTAAGATCCTTTTTTGTTTGATTAAGTTATTTCTAAAGATCCTTAAGCGTATGTTCCTTATTTTCAGGAAGTGTTTTAATCTGTTTTAGGATTTCATTAAAGGAATATCTTTGGTTATGCTATTGTAGCTATCGTTGTGTTCCTTGCGGTTCTCTTCTTTCAGAAGAGGTAGGTGCTTCCTTAGCTATAGCTATATATCGAGCTAAAGCTTCTTTCTTCTTTTCTAGATAATCAATTTTATCAATGGTATCAAGAAAAAAGTCTTCTTCTTTTGTTAAGACGTTTAAGTCCAAACCATTCATTTTTATGATGGCTTTATAACAGTCACATTCAAAATCAGCATCTTCTTGCTTGGTATCTTATGTTTCTAAAGAAGATGATGATTCGTAAATGTAATCTTGTTCTTCTTCATCAGATTCATCATTTAAGAGAATCTTGGAAATCTGTCTCTTAAGCTTGTCATCTATTTCAAGCTCGTTTATTTTCTTTTGCCTTTTATAGCTAGAGTTCTAGTGGCCCTTTTGTCCACAAGTGTAAAAAATAGCATCTCCTTTTGCTTTAGCTGATGTGGCTCTTTTATTCTTATTTGAATAAGTAGGCCTATTAGACCACTTTCTTTTGGGTGCCTTCCATATATGGATAACATGTCTTTTAGGCTATTCTTTTCTACTTGTCTTCTTGTGAGAATCATCTTTGAGTATCTTGGTGTAGCCATATTGTTGACAGAAATCTCCTAAGGCTTGTTTGTTTTGGAGTTTCTTCTTGCTCGTCTACCTTTGAAGCTTTAGATCATTGTGAAGTTGTAAACCTTGGCTGATTACTTCTACTATAAGCTCTCCATATGTGTAGAGTTCATATGGAATAATACCTCTATTCTTTGCATGAAAGTAAGAATGGATTTTATCCGTAAATAATGTAGGAAGTCCTAAGATGAACTTTTCTTTCCAAAACTTGTTGTTATAATCATCTTTGTTCTTCTTTTCTACAAACTTTAAGAACGTTGTTACAATCATCTATGTTCTTCTTTTCTACAAACTTTAAGAATTCTTTGTATTTGTTGTAGAACTTTTCTTATTCATCTCTTGTTAGAGAATAAAAGATATCTCTTTTCTGCATATTAGCAGGATCTTCAAACATTTCTAGGATCATATCGTTGAACGAAAGTTTTTTAACTTCCATCATAAATATGTTAGAAAAGCGAGATGGTTGTTCTATACTTATATCAGAGAAAATAGGTCTTGAAGGAGTACTACCTATAAGGCTATCATCTGTTCTTTTATATACCGGTTTACTAATTCCATAAGGGAAATTAGTGACACCTTTAAATTCTAGTTTGGATCTATTTAAGACCAAAGGTATTTGTTCAGATGATAAGGATGGACTGGGTGTTATGATTTTAGAGGTATGGGTAACCGAAGAATGCTTCGAGTTTAGCTTAATCTTTCTGGAAGAATCAAAACTTATATCTACGGATCCATCTTTATACTCAACTATTTTATTGAGTTCTATATTTTTGGGAATAATTTTAGGTTGGTCTTGGGTTAAAGACCATGACTCTGGAAGTGTTATCTAATCCCAAGGTACTGTTTAAGGTACTGCTAATCTAGATTTTACCATATTTGTTTGAAATAAGGTTGTTTCACCTCTTTTGTCTTGTATAAAAGACTTTATATTTATGTCAAGATATATAGTATTCATTACTTTAAAATATACTCTATAAATAAGAGCTATATTACTGGTTTCTTCTTCCATATCGAAACCATGTGTTTTTATATCGACCTTTAAGGCCCTTTGAACATTAGCATCTTTTATGTGTACTAAAAAATTTGGAAAATAATTAAAATAGATTGGACCAAAACATAAGGAAGTTTCAACAACTCCAAGTAAAGAATCAGAGAACTTCTTATGTCTTGTCTCGTACATATAAGAGAACTGAATTATTAAATTCATCCCGTGTAAGGGGTTTTACTGCTATTTGAACTAATCCAATATGTAAATAATTATATTTTTCTTTATATGAGTCTATTAGACTCTGAGATAGAAGGTTTATATCAATAGTTTACCCTGTAAGAGGAAGAGTTTCTTCTACTATTTTTATGATATAATCTGATTTAAAAATAAAACTATTTTTATTATAAACTAATGATGTTTCGTATTTAGGAACGCTCCAGTTTAAAAGGTGTTTTTCAACATCTTCTATCCTTATTACTTCTTTATTTTTTAATCTAGTCGAGTTGGAATCATTACCTTGGCTGCTCTTTCCATTCGAGAAGATGCATTGTAATTAATAGTTATTGTGTCAGGTTACTGTGCGTCACAAGGCTGCCTCACTTTGGGTCGTATTGCTAACGTCACCTCGATTAACCTGAAATCACCTTGATTGACCTTAATTACTAAGAATTCTTCTCTTAAGAGTGAATAGCAAGATGTTTATACTTATAAAATCGATGATCCAAAAAAGAAGAAAGAAGTTTAGCTCAATATATAGCTATAACTAAGGAAGCACCTACCTCTTCTAAAAGAAGAGAACCTCAAGGAATACAACGGCAGCTACAACAGCATAACCGGAGATATTTCTTTAATGAAATCCTAATACAGATTAAAACTCTTCCTAAAAATAAGGAACCTACGATTAAGGATCTTCATAAAGAACTTAATCAAACAAAAAAGGATCTTAAAGATCTTAAAACTAAAGTTCAAATACTCGAGCTTTATCAAGGAAAACACTTTATTGCTCCTTCAGAAGCAGACAAAGAACCTGAAGAATTTACCAATCTTTTGGTAAAATTTCTAAAGAACCAGAAGGAACTACTATTAATATTGCTAATATGCAATTCATTAATTCTATTGATAAAATTATTAACCATAAATGGTACTCAAAGGTAACCATAGTCATCAACAAAGAATATATTTTCACAATTGAAGGATTGATTAACTCAGGCACTGATTTAAACTGTATCAACGAAGCGATTATCCGGACAAGGTATTTTTCCAAAACAACCTAAGTTCTTAATACTACAAATAGGGGAAAGATGTCAATTAATTACAAACTGTCTAATATGGCAGTATTCAACAAAAGAATATGCCTAGAAACAACATTTTTACCAAGTAAAGATTTGTCCAGAATGATTATCTTAGGCACTTCATTTCTATCAATGTTATATCCGTTTAACGTTACGGACGAGGGGATTATGTCCAACATCAAAAAGCATAATATATGCCTTTTATTTTCAAAAGCACCAAGCTGCTTAGAGAAGAAAGTGTAGAAGAAGAAGTGTAGAAAAAGAAGAGTCTAGAGTTTCAGAAAGAAAAAAGAAACTGAAAAGGCCTAGCATGGAGTGATTGGGAAAGAAGAAAGAGAGAGAAAAAAGAAACTGAGAAGACCTAGAGTGGTTGGGAAAGAATCAAGTGAGAAAAAAAAGTGGGTATTCAAACATAAGTCTTAGAATTACAATGTAAAAACGATCTATACCATTAATAATACATGTTAAAATGACTGAGATAAGACAACAAAACTAATGAATATATATATATATATATATATATATATATATATAAAGATTTAAAAAAAAAAAGCCTCTTCGTGTAAATAAGGAATGTGTATAAAGATTTTCAAAAATAATGTCTCCACGTGTAAATAATGAATATAGAGATACTTTAATAAATAATACTTTGCTAGTTTTTAAAACTTATATATATATGAGTGCCTCTACGTGTAAATAATTAATACGGCGATGCTCTAATTAATATAAATTTAGTACACTTTAACAAATTTTAAAAGCTTCTGAAAATTTAAATGAATACTTTTTCAAGAATTCATAAAAGTGTAGCTTCATTCGATCAAAAAAAATTTAAGAATTTTTAAAAAATTATAAAAAATTATATAAATTTAATTGTATTTAATTACTACTTTTTAAATATTTATAAAACTATTATAGCATTGAAAATGTCAATTATAATTTTTATAAAATTCATTTATTCAAAGACTCCGAGGATTTTAAAGATTTGTATGTATAAATAAAATTTACAATAAATAATGTCATTTTTCATGAGATTTGTTAAGATTTTTCTCCCTTTTCAATTTTTCCATTTTTTTTCTTTTTTTTCTCTTACTTTTACACTTTTATCTCTCTCTTTTTTTTAAAAGAAAAAAATATTTGTTGAACTCAACTATCAATTTATGGTTAAGCATTTTTTAATAGAATCACATAAAATTATTATGAAATCTAATGTTTATAAATTGATATATAATTAATAATATATTTTTTTAATAATTCCTATTATAATACTTTTAGAGAAATAATTTTCTTAATATAATTTTCTTTTAATAATTATTAGGGATCAAAAATATCATAATAATAAAGTTTATCATAAATTAAGTTAAGTAAATACTACTTTTTAATTAATACAACCCTGCATTTATTTTTATGAAAACTATAGATATTTTCATACATTAAAAAAGAATAAGTTTTATTAAATTTTTAAATAAAATATATAATAACATATTGAGTATTTTTTATAATTGTAAATAATTTATTAAAAAAATATAAAATAATTAACAGTAAAGTAAAAAAATCGAGAGTATGTTATAATTTTTAAAATATATTAAGTTTTATAAAAGTTTCTAGAAAATAATAAAAAGTTATAAAAATCTATTCAAATTTATATAAAAAATTTAAAAATCTATTAAAACCAATAAACCTTTTAGAATTTAAAATATATTAAAATCTATATAAATCCTAATTAAATCCACGTATTCACAAATTGGAATATATGTATCATCAATTTATCCATCTATTTATCCATTATTTATTACCCTTTATAAAAGAGTAAATTCTTTTATGAATATAATTGTACTATATTAACCTCGATTTTTCATATTTTACGTCAATGTCATTTTTTAAGTTTATATTTAATTATTTATTATCTAAAATTTAAATTTAGTATATATTTTATCAAACTAAATTGTAATATATATTCTTTCAAGGAATGCCCTTAATTCAAAAACTGAAAGTATGATCATCGGTGATTTTGTCATTAGGAGAATAAATTACAGTGAACAAAATTTGATAGGTGCATATATATATATATATATATATATATAAATTTAAATCACACCTAAAATAATTTTAGCTAAAAATATTCTTATATTTTAGAATTGATCGGTGTAAAACTGCAAGTACACAATATCATAGTTTTATAGTAAATTGATAAGAATAGTATCGTTATCAAAGATTGGTAACTTACTTTTGATAAATATTAAAATTATACTAATCTCGGTTTTTATCTATAGAAATCACTAAGGTTGTTGCAATTGGAATTTAAAATAAAATCAATTTAAAGAAAATGCGCAAAAGAAAATAAAGATGTTGTTCAAAAATCAAATCAATGAGAATAAAACTTTTAGGAAATCGATTTTACATAATCTCTCACTATGCTTTATTCATCTAACTAATTGAATTTAATTCTCTCTGTTTGTTAGTAATCTTCAAAAAACATCCAAAACCTCTTTCGATAGTTATTTGAAAACATTCTTGTCATTAATTTACACAAAAGTATGCAATTTAATAAAGCAAGAAAACATTAGGACCAATTATTTTAATACTACATAGGTTCATACAAATCTTTCGATCTCTATATTTACCTATGTTTAAATATTCTAAATCTATTCTACAATTCCCTCTTTAGATAGTAAATCACAAAATTAAAATCATCTAATTAATAGCCGATTAATCAGAAGTAATAAACTTAGAAACAAACATGAAGATAAATAATTCAAATTAACATATAAAAGCAAACATAATTTAAAATTAGATTATATATTTTTCTTAAAATAATTTTTTTTTGTTCATGTATAAATTAAATTTAAAATAAACGAACTTATAATAAAAGTATAAGAGAAATTGAAATAAAAATGAATCATAAAAATAACGTGCTTTCCTCTCCTTCGTTCTAGTGTTCTCTTTTATTTTACTCTAATCTACGTTTCCTTTTCTCTGCATTTTCTTCTTTTTTTCTCCCATTTGTGCAGCTTTTTTGCATTTTTTATCTTTCTCTGAATTATTATCACAAATACCTATGAGGTTTTGCGTTTCTTCAAAATTACCCGTAAGTTTTATTTAATATCAAAAATGTCCATAAACGTTATCAGCATTATATCTCCGTTTAACATTAGGGACAAAATGGTAATCTCACCATATACATATATCACTCCCGTAGGATAAAAAATCAAAAATACCCTCGAGGTTTTCAATATCTTCAGAAATACCCTTAACGTTTAAAAAAAAGCTACAATACCCCTGAGATTTAAGGTATTTTCAAAAATGCCTTTATTATTTAAAAGAAGTATCAAAAAGCAATGAAAAATCACATTAATATCTGAAAAATTCTTTTCTATCCCTACCTATATAGTTTTTTTTAATATTATCGTTGAGAATATTATCGCAAATACCCTTAAGGTTTTACTTTTCTTCAAAAATACTCCTACTATAATAATTAATTTAACTTTATCAAAAACACTTCTGCTATAATAATTAATTTAACTTCATCAAAAATACCCCTGATAAAATATTTAATTTATCTTCACAAAAAATACCCCTACTTCTCAATAACATGATATAAAATATTTTCCAAAAATATTTAACTTAATATTGTGTGCTTTATTAACTTAATTTATCTTCATAGGTATTTTTGAAAAATATTTTATATCGTGTTATTGAGAAGTAGGAGTATTTTTGATGAAGATAAATTAAATATTGTAACAGGAGAATTTTTGATGAAGTTAAATTAATTATTATAACAGGGGTATTTTTGATGAAGTTAAATTAATTATTATAATAGAGGTATTTTGATAAAGTTAAATTAATTATTATAGGAGGGGTATTTCTGAAGAAAAGTAAAACCTCAAGGGTATTTGCGATAATATTCTCAACAATAATATTCAAAAAGCTATATAGGTAGGGGTAGAAAAGACTTTTCAGATATTGATGTGATTTTTCATGGCTTTTTTATGTTTCTGTTAAATAATAAGGGTATTTTTGAAGATACCTTAAACCTCAGGGGTATTATAGTTTTTATTTTAAACGTTAAGGATATTTTTGAAGATATTAAAAACATCGGGAGTATTTTTGATTTTTTCCCTCTTTCTCCTGACGGCACCTTATTTCTTTTTAATTCCCTTCTTGTGCCGCTATTCTATTTCTTTATTTCTATTTTCTTTATTTTTTTTCTCTTTGCCTCCAACTTACACTCTCCCCTTGTTCCCTCACTTTCTTATATATATATATATATAAACCGCGCGAGTTTTCATTACTTTTGTTTTCTTTTTCTAGCTATCCTTTTAGATTTATTGAAATCTTCATTTCAATTTAATTTCAATAAATCTTAATTTAAATTTGATTTAAATAAATCTTTTTTTAAAATTTGAGAGTCCTTAGATGATATTCTTCTAAAATTTTGGATCTTCATTTTCTTTAAATTTGTAATAAAATTTAAATAATAGTAATGAAGTCTAAAATCAATAAAAATAAATAAAATTAGACTAAAGTTAAAGTTAAGAAGTGATAAATTATGTCAAATTATGCAAGTCATTAAACACCCCAAAACTTAGAACTTTGTTTGTCCTCAAGAAAAAAGAAAAGAAAATAAAAGACAATTATAGACAATATCAACTAGACTCCATAGAGAACTATCATCACTCACTAAGTCATGATCTGAATTTAGATTTCATCACTAATAACTTGCTCTTTTTACATCAAAGATAATAGGAAAATCAATCAAAAAGTTAACAATTTTTCAAGCAAGAGTTAAGCATTTACTGAACCTAAAGCTAAGTCTTTAAGCGTGTATGTAAAATAGTCAATTTAACTCTAAACCACTAGAAAATTCAAATAAAAGTAAAACAACTGAAATCAAAAGAATTCTCTCAAAACTTAACCCCATAAGTCCAATTTTCAAAATCCTATCCACTAATGTAATCAAATACCAAAATCAGATATCAAAAGGTCTTTAATCAAGGTTGTAATGACAAGCCACAAGGTATGGGCTAAGAAAGAAATGGATATGAAAAATAAAAGCAAATTGGGAAAATGCTTGGTAGAAAGAACAATAAAAACAATTATCCACAAGATTCACACCATAGCTCTTTCTCGACAATATGCTCATATTGATGACAATATTTTTTCTATACTCAATAAATGGAGTGCTTTTTTTAAGAGCATCTTGATACTCATAGCATTTCCTGATTTTCAACCACTTTAACCCTTTTTTGATTTTTACATTTCATTTTCTTTTATTTTCAAACTTTAATCAAATAGACCACAAATAATATGGATTATTTAATTTGAACTAACTTTCTTTTTAAATGAAAATTTCTACCAAAGTATTTTCACAAAATTTTAGGTAAATTCATGATTGTTTAGACTTAGAATGAGAATGGTTTATATAGTTAAAAGAACAAATAAAGGCTTATGTAAAATAAGGCTCAAGGGGGTTGACTATGGGAATATACCATACAATGATGGCATGATAATTAGGATGATTGGGAAAGCATTTTGGTTGTGAAAAAAAATTTCCTAGATCATTTCTCTAATGTTTGGTATCAATTAGGATTTCGCCTCAAGGATACGTCAACGGATTCTAGAGCAAAACAAGATTGAACTTTCTTGACCCAATTTATTCGACTCCTTATCTTCATAGGCAAAATATAGTAGAGAAAAAATTGACTATGTGATCAATTATTTTCAAGAAAAAAAATATAAATCAAACTACCCTACAAAACTTTGCCTAAGATAATAGCAGAGTTTGAATTTTTTTCTCAAAACCATCCTGAGTCACAAATTTCAGAGTCATAGCAAATTCAATCATACTTAAATACATACTTGATAAGAGAATCTAACAACTTAAGACCATAGGATTTGACACCCCCAATTAAGATTTTGAAGAGGAATAAATGCACAATTCCTCTCCACTTGTTCTCCATAATAGTGCTTTAATATTTGACTGTTAACTCTGAATGTATGCCATGCCTTGTCCTTCAAGTTTATTGCTCCAAAATGGAAAACTTTGTCAATTGTATAAGGACATGTCCATCTTGATCTTAACTTACCCGAGAAGAGTTTTAGTTGTGAATTGAAGAGAAAAACCTGTTGTCTTGGAGCAAACTCACACCTAATAATCTGTTTGTCATGCCACTTCTTTGTCCGTTCTTTGTATATTTTTGCATTTTCATAAGCATCATTTCAGAACTCATCCATTTCACTCATTTGAAGAAGTGGTTTTTCCCCTATTCCTTCAAATCAAAATTAAACTTCTTTACATACCAAAAATCTTTATGCTCCAACTCAACAAGGAGATGACATGATTTTCCAAATACTAATTGATAAGGAGACATCCCAATAGGTGTTTTAAAAGCTATATGTTATGCCCACAAAGCATCATCAAGCTTCTTTGCCCAATCATTTCTATTTGTGTTGACCATCTTCTCAAGGATATTCTTAATTTATCGATTTGAAATTTTAGCTTGTCCATTAGTTTGAGGATGGTAGGCAAGTTCTATCTTATTCTTCACACCATATTTAGAGAGAAGGTCGTTGAACAACTTGTTGCAAAAGTGGTTCCTTTCATCACTAATAATAGCTTGTGGAGTGCCAAATCTTATGAATATATTCTTATGCGGAAATTTGAGCACTACCTTTGCATCATTTATTCTTGCAGTAATTGCTTCCTCCCACTTTGACACATAATCAACCACTAAAAAGATATAAACAAAGCCAATATATGGAGGGAAAATATCCATAAAATAAATTCCTCAAACATCAAATAACTCAACCTATAAGATATTTTTTGATGCTAGCTCCTGACTTCTTGAAATATTTCCCATACGTTGGCATCATTCACAATTTTTCACCAAAGTATAATTATCACGAAAAATAGAGGGCCAAAAGAAACCACTTTGAAGTACCTTAGTTTTTTTTCGTGTTACTCCTAAATGTCCTCCATATGATAAGGAATGTAAATGATGGAGAAGGGCTTGCATTTCCTATTCAGGCACACATCATTGGATGATTTGATCAATACATCTTTTGAAAAGCGTAGGCTTATCCCAAAGATAATATTTCATGTCATGCAAAAACTTCTTACGTTGGTGGTAAGTAAGACAAGGTAGTTTAAAATATCAACATATCAAGAAAGCTTGATCTCATATGCAAACAACTGCTCATTAGGGAATGCTTCTTGGATCACTAAATCTAGTTTTACTTCCTCTTGTTCCAACCGAGAGAGATGATCAGCAACTGAATTTTCCCTTCCTTTCTTATCAAAAAATTTGCCTAGGCTTAGCATATTTCTTGCCAAAAAAATAATGAAGTGTTGCATGATCAGTGATCATTATCACCTTTGTAATAATGGGGTAAGACCAAAATTTGTCACAAGCAAACACCACAGCAAGCATCCCCTTCTCAGTAGTTGTATAATTCAATTGGGCTTCATTCAATGTCATGCTTGCATAGTATATGGCCCTAAACAGTTTGTCTTGCTTTTTTCCTAACACTACCCCAATTGTAAATTCACTTACATCACACATTACTTCAAAAGATTAATTCCAATCAAGTACAGTCATTATTGGTGTTGAAATCGGTTTCTCCTTGATTGCATTAAAGGCCTGCAAATAAATGTCATCGAAGTCGAATGTAGGATTTTTTTCAAGAAGATTACATAAAGGTTTAGAGAGTTTAGAAAAATCCTTTATAAATCTTCTATAAAATCCCACATATCCCAAAAAGCTTTTGATTCTCTTCACATTCTTTGGAGGTGGTAGTTTTTTATGGTTGTAATTTTAGCTCGATCAACCTTAATTCCTTTATATGACACTCTATGGCCAAGCACGATCCCTTCTTGAACCATGAAATTACACTTCTCCCAGTTTAGGACAAGATATTTTTCTTCACATCTCTACAAAACAAGAGTTAAATTATGCGAACAATTATCAAAAGATGTACCAAAAACCAAAAAGTCATCCATGAAAATTTACATTATATATTCCACCATATCAGAAAAAAATAGTCATCATGCAACGTTGAAATTTTGCTAGGGCATTGAACAATCCAAAGGGCATCCTTCTAAAATAAAATGTTCCATAAAGGCATGTGAATGTAGTTTTATCCTAATATTTGAGGGATATGGAAATCTGGTTATACCTTGAATAACTATAAAAGAAGAAATAATAGGGATATATAGCCAATCAATCTAACATTTGATCAATGAATGGAAGTAGA
Source organism: Hippophae rhamnoides (assembly GCA_033030585.1). Taxonomy (NCBI): domain Eukaryota; kingdom Viridiplantae; phylum Streptophyta; class Magnoliopsida; order Rosales; family Elaeagnaceae; genus Hippophae; species Hippophae rhamnoides. The sequence continues at coordinate 41,856,792 of CM065436.1, read as the reverse complement.
AAATGATCCTCCCTTGTTGCTTTGTTCAACTTGTGGTAATCCATACATACACGCCAACCCATGATTGTTCTTATAGAAATAAACTCATTGTTGTAATTTTTCACCACCATTACTCCCCCTTGTTTTGGTATAACCTACATTGTACTTACCCATGAACTATCTAAAATAGCATAAATAATTCTAGCATTGAAGAGCTTCAAAATATCAACACTCACAACTTCCTTCATTGTTGGATTTGATCTTCTTTGGGGCTCAATGGATGGTTTGTAAAGTTCCTCCATTTGAATCTTGTGCATGCAAATGGATGGACTTATACCTTTTATATTAGAGATAGTCCATTCCCAAGTTTTTCTATGCTCCCTTAACACACACAACAACTTGTTCTCTTATTTGGGTATAAGTGATGCCGCAACAATCACTGGAAAGATGTAACTATCACCTAAGAAAGCATAGCGAAGATGCTCAAGCAATTGCTTCAACTCTGGAGTTGTAGTTTGCTGCACTTTTTCTACAAAGATTACAGAATCGGTCTTTGCTACCATTGGCTCTAGCCTACCCATTTCTTTGCTAAATGATGTAACCTACTGTAATGCTTCCAAGGAAAATACATAGTGGAGAAATTCTTCACTAACAAAAGGTAAATTAAATTCATAAACAATAGAGTTATTAAAATCATAAGCATGAGATGAAGTGGTGATACATCATTCTAGGTAATCGGCTGGCATATCTTCTTGAAAAACTTCTACTTCACATTTCTTAATGATATCTACCCGAAAGAAAGTGCTTGGATCTTCTATAAATCTTATGGCTTCATAGATGTTGAACGTAACCTCTTCCTTGTTCACTTTCAATGCTAACTCATCCATTAAAGCCATTCTCGTAGCCAAGAATGGTCAACCTAGAATTAGTAGGACATCTTGGTCTTCATCCATATCTACCACCACAAAATCAACAGGAAAAATAAATGTATTCACCTTTACCAATATATCTTCTATGATTCAATATAGATACTTGATGGATCGGTTTGCTAGTTGCATAGAAAATTTTGTTTTTTTCATCTCTCCGAGTCCCAATTTCCTATAAATAGAAAGTTGTATAAGATTAATGCTAGTACTAGGATCACATAAAGATTTATCAAAAAAATGAATATCCAACAGTGCAAGACAAAGTGAAAACTCCCGAGATATTTGTTGTGTGTTTTGCAACACACAGAAATCGTGCAAGCATACACGGTCACAAGTAATAAAGATTTGTAAGTAAAGATCGTTCCCACGGAGATTTGTTACTATAGTTTGTTGATTACTAAAATTGTATCTCTCTGATTTTATCCAAACCAATCGTTGATTAAGAAAAAGGTAACAAGAAAATAAAAGAACTCTAGGATTGCAGTTTTTCACCAAATTAATTCACTCCAATCATATTATTTTCTCTTGATTTATATTTTTTAGTACATTTAATTTGTCAACCGAAAACTTCTATTGTTATTCATACATCTCTTCCGAGCTCCGTATAAACACACCTCGTTAAATTAATTCACTATATCTCTATGAGAATTAAATTTAATAAGATTCATTAAGTTCTAAGTTTTTAAATGGCCACACATACAATTAGGGTATATTCCTATCCTTCATCATACATGTCATTCTATTTACGAGCAATACACACACAAATGCCTTTCTCAAGTTTATTTATGTGCCACAGATCGTTTTGATAAGATTCATAAATAACCAAAAAGCATTAAGCAAAAAATAGAATGAACAAATCGAACGTCTTATAAATCTATCAAAAATAATTAAATCAAAGCTTTATAAGTTTAGATCAAATGCAACCCTAGAAAAATTAAATTACTTCATTAATTAAAAATAAAAATTACAACTACAGAAAAATAAAATGAAGAATAAGGAAAATTAAAACATCAAGAAACGAAATATTTGGCACATGCAGAACACAACAAAAGCCAAAAAATGGCTTTTGCGTGTTCTGCAGTCCAACCCCAAATACCACAAAAATTCTAAACTACAAAAAACTTCAAAACTCTATCATAATATCACCTATTTATAGCTAAAAAATACATCTATTAAATATTAGATTTATTTTTAATAAACGCGTAAAAATTTGTATCGAAAATAGAATCGATGCATATCGATATTTGATATCGAAATATTATTTTAATTCACGCGTAAGACAGGGGCACCGTTCTGATTTTTTTTAAATTCAAAGTGCATGCCACGCTTGCCTGGATTTGATACGGACACGGGCAAAGATTTCATTTGTAGGAACGGAGTCGAGTGTAAGGATTGTCGCATCGAGCCAACATACAAATCGGCGTGATCCAATCATAGCCACTACATTGTAAAATACCACGCGGTCATAATATTGTCGCTTCAAAATAAAGAGACATATGGCTACTTCTTATTCAGGAGACCTTGATGGGTGCACGCCGCTTGATGAACCGCCCGCACAAGATTTTTAGACAATTCAAGCCGCTACAATTACTGTTCCACACGCCTACCCTGACCGTTCATCCGATCCAACGCGAGAGATGCACATCGAGGGAATTTCGTCACCAACACGCTGGGTCCCACTCGCATGCCGCCGCTAGCGGCGGGTGTTCTGACGGGCACGCGAGCCGTGCGAGAATTATACACGCGATTTTGTCTCGTTCCGTTGTACTGCCAAATCTCGACCGTTGATTCTACGATCGAACGGGTGTTGATGGACGAGTTGGAATGACGTGTGAGTGGCATTCTTCTCCCGTGCGTAAAATTCATTTTTTTATTAATTACATTTTCACCCACAAATATATTTCAAATTAGATTTTAATCTTTCTTAAATTACAATCAAGCCCAATTTTAATTTTAATTGTATTTTTGACTTTTAAAAATTGCAATTAAGCACTCATTTATTTGAAATTATATTTTTGGACAAAAACTTGCAATAAAGTACATTTTCGATACAAATTATTTAATTTTCTAAAAAATGTATTCCATAACCTATAAAAGATGAATATTAATTTATTTAACTAAAACTAACCAAAAATGTAAAGAACATAGCAATTATAATTGATAAAATAGATGAAAATAACTATATAAAATACAATCATCAACACCCCCAAACTTAAGTTTTTGCTAGTCCTCGAGCAAAAGGAAGAAATAAAACAAAGATAGCTTCATTTAAAATAGTGATTTTCAAAATATTTATTTTTAAACATTCCAAATAACATAACTCAAAGAAATAAAAGAATTTTATCTAAGTATCAAAATTAATTTAAAAATATATTACATTTTCACAATAAATTTTAGTGTGTGTGTGTGTCAAGTCTTTTCATATTTCATCGCATGAAATCCAGATCAGTTTATACAAATATAAAATCAAACAAATTCTCATGAAATCATAAATCTCATAGTCTATTTTTCTTTTCTCTCTCCACTAATGTAGGCAAACACAAAACACCAAATCAATAGGACTTTATTAAGTTGTAATGTATGGCTTAGGTGAAGGAAGGATAAAAGATAATATTTAGCTCAAAAACTTTTCCCAAGCATAACATTTTAGGATTGTAAAAGATAACTTCTATCATGAAAATAAACACTTCCCAATTTGAGATATATCATCACATATCATCCTCTCTTTTTCTTTTTCTTTTTCTTTTTTTTTCAGAATCTGTTTTTTTTTTCTTTTCAGAATCTGTTTTTCTTTTCTTTTCAGAATCTGTTTTTTTTTTTTTTGCTCTTTTTTTTGTACCCTCTTTTTTTCGATATATCTTTAAATATTTACTAACAATTTTCACATGTTAGTGAGATAAGAAAAATAGATATATTATACACACACATATATATTTTTTGAAGGTAGGCTTTTGAAATGAGATAAATAAATATATATATATATATATATAAACTTTGAAGCTCAAAAGGGGTATACTATGGATAATGTATGTGAAGGTAGATAGAAAGGCTCAAACGATCCAAAGATGGCCTAAATCATTTTCTTAGTTAAATCTTATCTATAATTTCGCCTCAAGAGAAAATCAAACAAATTCTAAGAATAGTGACACCACAAATATCAATCGAATTCCATACTCACATAAACCTTCTCTAAATTATCATAGCAAATCAAAAATCAAGACTAGTCCTTTTGAATATTTAATCTTCTAAAAATGAAACATCGTAAAAATCATTCATCACTTAGACAACATTCAAATTCTTCAAAGAGATATGCATCATTTAAATCGAAGAAACAAAATTAAATCACTATTCATTGCAAAATATCTTCAATCAACCAAACAAACAAAAAAATTTCACGAGCAAGAACATCAAGAAAGTATTTCAATTAAGTTCAATATATCTACCACCCCCAAACTTAATATACGCATTGTCCTCAATGTGTTAGAGTTGAACATATGATATGGGTTTAAAGAAACTTCCTGATTTGTTTGATTGGTTAAGCCAAAATAGCTTCATTACCTCCAATTTGCACCTACGAAGAAAAAAAAATAACATAACAAAATATAAAAAGTAATACATGCAAAAAATAAAAAAAAATAAAACACATGGGTTGCCTCCCAAGAAGCGCTTGATTTATAGTCTTCAGCTTGACTTCTCAATTTGTTTTTCTTTTTGTAAGTTAAGATTTGTGTGTCAAAAAAAATCTCAACTTACGAGAAAATTGAAAAATAAATTAAGAAACACTAACCAAAATTTTTATTTATTTATTTATTTATTTTTTGTTTTTTTATTTTTTTTTTCTTTTTGTGAATTAAGATTTGTGTGTCAAACAAAATATCAATCCACGAAAAAATTGCAAAATAAAACAAAAAGAACAAAAAATAAAGAAAAACAAAATTTATTTTTCTTTTTGTGAGGTAAGATTTGTGTGTCAAACAAAATCTCAACCCACAAGAAAATTGAAAAATAAATTAATCACGCAACAATAATTTTTTTTTTGAATTAAAATCATATTGATTGGTATTAATATCAACAATGAAAATAGTAAAACAAATCCTCAAGAATGGCGCTAAAACTTGTCATGGTGTTTTACAACACACATAAATCGTGCAAGTATACACGGTCACAAGTAATAAAGATTTGTAAGTAAAGTATCGTTCCCACGGAGATTTGTTACTACAGTTTGTTGAGTACTAAAATTGTATCTCTCTAATTTTATCCAAAATAATCGTTGATTGTAACAAGTTAAGAAAAAGGTTTAAAAATAAAATAAAAGAAATCTAAGATTGCAATTTTTCACCAAATTATTCCACTCTAATCATATTATTTTCTTTTGATTTATATATTTTAGTACATTTAATTTATCAACCGAAAATTTCTATTTTTATTCATATATCTCTTCCGAGCTCCGAATAAACACATCTCGTTAAATTAATTCACTATATCTCTATGAGAATTAAATTTAATAAGATTCATTAAGTTTTAAGTTCTCAAATGGCCACACATACAATTAGGGTATATTCCTATCCTTCATCATACATGTCATTCTATCTATGAGCAATATACACAAAAATGCCTCTCTCAAGTTTATTAATGTACCACAAATCGTTTTGATAAAACTCGTAAATAATCAAAAAGCATTAAGCACAAGATAGAGTGAAAAAATCGAACGTCTTATAAATCCATAAAAAAATAATTAAAATCAAAGCTTCATAAATTCAGATCAAATGCAACCCTAGAAAAATTAATTACTTCATAAATTTAAAATAAAAATTACAACAGTTCAAGGAAAATTAAATAAAGAAGAAGGAAAATTAAAACATGAAGAAACGAAAATATTTGGCACATGTAGAACACAACAAAAGCCAAAAACATTGCTTCTGCGTGTTCTGCAGTCCAAAACCGAACAACACAAAAATTCTAAACCACAAAAAACTTCTCAACTCTATCATAATATCACCTATTTATAGCTAAAAAATACATCTATTAAATATTACATTTATTTTTAATAAACGCGTAAAAATTTGTATCGAAAATAGAATCGACGCGTATCGATATTTGATATCGAAATATTATTTTAATTCACGCGTAAGACAGGGGCACCGTTCTGATTTTTTTAAAATTCAAAGTGCATGCCACGTGCCAGCGTCTGATTCGCTGCAAGGATTTAATGCGGACACGTGGCAGCATTTCATTTGCTGCGGGAAACGGGCGTGCGAAGGATTGTCGCACGGGAGCCAACGGCTACAAATCGGGCGTGATCCAGCGCGGTCGCGCGCATTGTAAAATACCACGTGTCATAATATTGTTGGCTTCAAAATAAAGGAGACACGTGGCTACTTCTTATTCAGGAGACCTTGATGGTGCACGCCGCTTGGATGAACCGCGTCGCACAAGATTTTTAGACAAACGGTTCGGTGCGTGACAGCTTGGTTCCACGCGCTTCAATCTGGACCGTTCATCTGATCCAACGGTGAGAGATGCACCTCGGGGGAATTTCTGCTCAGCCGACATGTGGGTCCCACTCTGCACGCCGGCCTGCGCGGTAGGTGGGCCCCACGGGCACGCCGAGCCGTGCGAGAATTATACACGCGATTTTGTCTCGTCTGGTTGTACTCGCCAAATCTGGACCGTTGATTTGATGATCGAACGGTAAGTGATGGACGCGTTGAATGATGCGAGTGGCATTCTTCTCCTGCGCAGAAAATTCAATTTTTATTAATTACATTTTCACCCACAAATATATTTCAAATTAGATTTTAATCTTTCTTAAATTACAATCAAGCCCAATTTTAATTTTAATTGTATTTTTGACTTTTAAAAATTGCAATTAAGCACTCATTTATTTGAAATTATATTTTTGGACAAAAACTTGCAATAAAGTACATTTTCGATACAAATTATTTAATTTTCTAAAAAATGTATTCCATAACCTATAAAAGGTGAATATTAATTTATTTAACTAAAACTAACCAAAAATGTAAAGAACATAGCAATTATAATTGATAAAATAGATGAAAATAACTATATAAAATACAGTTATCAATATTTTAATTTTTGAGGTAATTTCTTTTGAAGAATGGCACTATTCTTCAAAAAGCTTCACTATTTTGAACTTCTCCAACCTTCTCATATTAGAAATGATGTCCTTTAAGAATTTGGCATAATTTGGCATATGTTCCAAGGCATCTGCAAAAGGAATATTTAAGTTAATTTTCTTAAAAATATTCAAAAACTTAGAAAATTGCTTATCTAATTTTTGTTTTTGAAAGTGTTGAGGATAAGGAAGTGGAATAGAGAGAATAAGAAGATTGTCAGGAAATGAAATTGATGGAGGCATGTCAGTTTCTCTTAGTGTATCATTAACAATATCATCTTCTTCTACTTTATTTATACTTTGGCCATTGTTTGGAGCTGTAGAGGTGGACTCGGTTTCCTTTGATGGTGACCTCTCAATTTCTCTTCCACTCTTAAGTGTAATGGCCTTTCATTGTTCCTTTGGATTCACTTCTATATTACTAGGAAAATTTCCTCTTTGTTGGGCATTGATGGTCGTGACTAGTTTCCCAATTTGTAGTTCAAGATTTTTCATAGTGTTGCTAGAATGAGTCTCAATGTTATCTAATGGTGAATCACTCTTTTTAAACCTTTCTTTGGTCTCCTCAACAAAGGAAACCATGGCATCTTTAAGTGACATCTTCTTCTCACTTGGTTGACTATTAAACCTTGGAGGAGGTTGCAACACATTCTTTGTGTTTCCATAAGAAAAATTCTCATGATTTCAAATCCCTAGATGGTAGTAATTTGGCATGATAGTTGTAGTTCTGATTGTTGATGTATTGAACCTCTTCTTGACTTACTTCATTCATCGGAACTTTCATACATGAAGTTGTAACATATTCTGCACTTTGTGGAATTCTTTGGGTTGTCAAGGCTGAAACATGATAAGATAGTGAAGCAATTTAAGCTGAAAGGGTAGCAAATGACTCTAATTCATGAATCCTAACAACTTTCTTAGCCATAGATATTTTAATTGGCCATTGATGGTTTTTTGAGGCCATCTCTTCCAAAAGAGAAGTAGCACCCTCAGCTTTCTTTGACATCAAAGTTTCACCAGAAATAGCATTAACTATAGTTCTAGTTTTCCCATTCAACCCATTATAGAACATATGAACTTGCAACTAATCCATCAATTCATGTTGAGAGAAATGCCGAATCATATATTTATACCTTTCCTATGCTTCATAAAGTATCTCAAAATCATTTTGTCTAAATTGACCAATCACACTCTTGAGTTGGCCTATTTTTGCAAGTAGAAAGAATTTAGCGAAAAACATTTCTACCATATCCTGCCAACTAGTGATACTTCTTAGCATTAGATATTGTAGCTAACCTCTGCCCTTTTCCCTCAATGAAAAAGGAAACAATCTCAGTCTAATAGTATCTTCAGTAACACCATTCATCTTTAAAGTGTCACAAATCTCCAAGAACATTGCCAAATGAATATTGGGATCATCAAGTAGTGATTCACTAAATTGGGCTTGTTACACCATGTTAATCAACGCTGGTTTAAGCTCAAAATTATTGGCATTAATGGTTTGGTGTCTTACACCTGAGTAGTTGTCATTCACAGTTAGCCTTATATAATCCTTCAAGGTAAAATAAAAAATAAAAATACAAATGAAATAAAATAAAATTCTAAATTAAAACCAACATTACTTTGTATTGATATTGGCAAAAATAAGAAAAAATCAATCCCCCGCAACAGCGTCAAAAACTTGATCGGTGTAAAACTGTAAGTGCACAGTATTATAATTTTATAGTAAAGTGATAAGAAACGTATCGTTCTTTGGGATTTATAACTTACTTTTGACAAATACCAAAATTTTGTTAATCTCGATTTTATCAAGAAAAGTCACTAAGGTTGTTATAATTGGAATTTAAAATGAAATCAATTTAAAGAAAATGCACAAAAGAAAAGAAAGATGTATTCGAAAATCAAATCAATGGGAAGCAAAATTCTAGGAAATTGATTTCACCTAATTCCTCACTATGCTTTATTCATCTAGCTAATTGTATTTAATTCTATTTATTTGTTAGCAATCTCCAAAAACCATCCAAAAGCCTCTTTCGATAGTCAATTGGAAACATTCTTGTTCATCAAATTAACCAAGCAAGAAAGCCTTAAGACCAATGATTTTAATACTACATAGGTTCATTCAAGTCTTTCGATCTCTATATTTACCTACTCAAATATTTCATATCTATTTTATAATTCCCTCTTTCGATAATAAATCACAAGATTAAAATCATCTAATTAATGACCTGTTAATTAGAACCAATAAACTCAGAATAAATTAAAAAAACATAAAGATAAATAATTCAAATTAGCATGAAAAATAAGTATGATGTTGGCGTGTGTGTTATGGTGCATGTTGTAGGAGTGGCAGACACCAATGTTTAGTGGAGCAAGGAATGGCAGACAATAATGTTAGTGGAGCCATAAAGTATGGGTATGCAGCAGCTTCCATATGGACAACTGCTGCTAGGGTTAGGGTTTTTTTTTTGTTTTCCTTAGTATATATAGATTAATATTATACATAGATTAATATTCTTGTACAGAAATAGAGCAGAAATATATGAAACAATTGATAATTAATAGAAATGACAATATTTGTCATGGTATCAGAGCAAGTTTTTGCTGCCTAGATAATTACCTGCTGAGCTAGTTTCTGTTCTTCTCGACAATGGTTGATCTGGTGTGTTAGTTTGGCTTGTTCGGCTAATCTGGGGCAGCCATATTGTTCTTCTGCAATTATGTAAACTAAAAGAATAAATTGCAATGAGCAGATTGCTGATGAGGATGGTTTCAAGTTTCGACGAAGAACTAGTAAAAGGGTCTCACTGTAAGAACCTTTTTGCAGAGAGGAATAGAAGGAAAAAACTTAATGAAAGTCTTTACCATCATTGTGCATTGGTTCTTGTAATCTTCTACAATCCTGTAAACCAAAAAAAAAGCATCTTCAGTTGCTTTGCTTTCTGTGAGCTGCTCTTCAAGTTTAGAAATCACAAACTGTAGTTCATTTTTGTCATAAAAAGCATCTCCAGTTTTTTCTCAGCCGTTACTGAAGATATATGGGATTTTAGCTGTTGTCCTTCAGAGTTGAATTGATGTGTTAAATCTTCTATGGTCTTCATGGATATCTGAAGCTGTTCCATTGGTGGTGCTTAAGTAGTAGTTGTTGCTCCCTTTTTCCTTGGTGGTGCTTGAGTGCCTTCTCTAAATCCCTCTTGAATTTGTGAGGAACATTGCGAATTTGGGAAAGCACAAGCTGAACAACGGCTCTTCTGAAGGTGCAAGCTGCGATGACCACACTGCCATGGCGAAAGTAGTTCAGAAAAGCGTAGCAGAAGAAAGGCACTGCTCCATAGGAGGGCTACACGAATAAAGAAAACGAATTAGGGTTCCAGTTCTAATTATTCTATTTTATATTTGGTTGGTGTAAGGCACAAAAAGGAAAAAAATAGAATTGATAGATTTCATGGCAGAATCTAGAGATTTAACCACCAATTTCATATTGAACAATTTGACTACAAAAATGACCGAAGTTCTATCTAGAGCTCAGACCGCCTCACAACCTCTACTAACTAAAGCGTCAACTACTCTCATTAGTATCAAGTTGGGAGGATCCAACTATGCCTTATGGTCCTATGTGGTAGAGATGTATATCTCTGGCAAAGAAAAATTGTGATATATTAATGGAGATTTTCCTCAACTTGCTGAAATCGACCCCTCATTCAAGAGATGGCGCACTGAAAATGCCATTGTCAAGGGATGGTTGATCAATTCGATGGACCCCTCCTTGATTGAAAATTTTATCTGATTCCTAACTGCGAAACATGTTTGGGATTCTGCTACTACGACCTATTATGATGGGACAGAATCCTCTCAATTGTATGATCTTCGTCGTCGTGTTACTCGTATGAAGCAGGCGGGTGGATCCATTGAAAAATACTACAATGACCTTCAAGGGTTATGGTGATAAATTGATTTCCATCGTCTTAACCCAATGGAGTGTGCGACTGAGATAAAAAAATACAACTTCATCATACAAGAAGATCGAGTGTATACCTTCCTCGATGAACTTGATGATAGACTAGATAAAAATCAAAGTGATGTGCTTTAAATCAAACCATTCCCTATCGTGGAACAAGCCTATGGATTCATCCGTAGGGAAGAGGTCAGGCATACTGTGATGATCATGGGTATAGATACAACTCCCAGTGCATTTATTGCTTTCAAAGGGATCAAGGGACACCATAATCCGATGCCACCAAAACCAAGAACTCTTTTTTTTTTGGTAGCAAGAAATCCATGCGAAATCCACCTTCTGTTGACATAAAATGTGGCCATTGTGGAAACTTCAAACACGTCCATGAAAACTGCTTCAAACTACATGGGTATCCAGATTGGTGGAATGATCTTCAAGCATGGAAGAAATGGGAAACCACTAGAAGAGCTGTTGTGGCTACCAATAATGGATCATTATCACTTATTCCTCAGGCCGAATCTTCCCAAGATCCAGGTACTTCAAGTAAAATATTTCACATCTCTACTCATAGTGATAATGATGATTGGATTCTTGATTCTAGAGCTACAGATCATATGACATTTGACCTAAAAGATCTATCCAATACAACCCAGCCGAGACGAAGCCGTGTTGCCAATGCCAATGGGGTCACTTATCCAGTTACAGGGGCTGGAATAGTGACTTTATCTCCTTCATTATCATTATCTAATACATTACATGTACCCTCTCTTTCAAATAGACTAATGTCTGTAAGACAAGTTACTTCAGATCTTAATTGTATAGTATTGATGTATTCTACCTTTTGTCTTCTACAGGATATTCTCACCAAGGAGATCATTGGGCGTGGTACTAAGAGAGGAGGCTTATATTACGTGGATGACCTCAGTTCAGGAAGAGCCAATCATATGCAACACACGGTTAGTAACAAGGAGCGACAAATTTGGTTATGTCATCGTCGATTTGGGCATCCATCATTTGGGTATTTAAAGCACCTACTCCCTAGTTTATTTTCAAATGTCACACATTCGGATTTAAATGTGATACTTGTATCTTAGCAAAAAGTCATAGAGTGTCTTATCCTATGAGAATGCATAAAAGTATGACTCCTTTTGCTTTAGTACATTCTCATGTTTGGGGACCTTTCCCGGTCACTACGTCATCAGGTTATCGTTGGTTTGTAATTTTTGTTGATGATTGTACACGAATGACATGACTTTACCTTCTCAAACATAAAGATGAAGTATTTTCTACATTTCACTTGTTTCACACCATGATTTAGACACAATTTTTTTGAAAAAATTAAGATTCTTAGGTCTGATAATGGAGGAGAGTATGTTAATCAACATTTTCGAACATACTTGGACAACCATGGTATTCTCCCTGAAACCTCATGTTCACAAACCCCACAACAGAATGGGACTGTGGAGAGGAAGAATAGGCATATTTTAGAAACTGCTTGTGCCTTACTAATCAGTGCACATAGGCCTGGTAGATACTGGAGTGATGCTGTTACTACAGCTGTGTATCTATTGAACCGTATGCCCACAAAAACCTTACAATTTCAGACTCTATTAAGGGTGCTATCTGATCATGTTTCATTGCCTACTATTTTGATGGTTCCGCTCTGAATTTTTGGATGTGTTGCTTTTGTCCACCTCCATAAAAATCAATGAACTAAGTTGGATCCATGTGCTATCCGATGTGTATTCTTGGGGTATGGCGTACAAAAAAAGGGATATCGATGCTACGATCCTATTACTAAAAGAACCTACATTACCATGGATGTCACTTTCCTAGAATCTGAATGGTTTTTCTCATCATCAGTATCCAATTACCCTCTTCAGGGGGAGAGTTATGGTGAAGAACGAAATTGGCTTGATGTTGAAGTGTTAGACATTAGTAACAATCTGACATACTCAGATAATGCCAACAATATGGATGAGCCAGTACCTAGCCCCGAACTTGAACTTCTAAGAACCGAATCTAAACTAGTGACTGAATCTCCAAAAGATGTAGTTGTTGATGCACCCTTCCATTCTCTATACCCAATGATCCTCCTGTTGAGAATACTCATGAGGTAAGCTATCCTATCACACCTTTATAAACTAATGCTATAGATACACCTGTTGGTTATGTTCTACCTTTCAAACATAATCAAGGTAAACCTCCGAATCGATACTCTCCAGATAGAGAAGAATGACAATCCAAGTATCCAATAGCCAATTATGTATCTACTCAAGGGTTATCAGAACATATAAGGGCGTTTGCACAAACACTCTCTTCATGTCAAATTCCAAGTAGCGTTGAAGAAGCCTTATCTGATCTAAAATGGGCTCAAGCTATAAAAGAAGAATTTGAGGCATTGTAGAAGAATAACACATGGATGTTAAGCGAGCTACCTCAAGGGAGGAAGATGATAGGATGCAAGTGGATTTTCTCCATTAAGTGTAAAGTATATGGGTCAGTTGATCGATACAAGGCAAGGCTAGTAGCAAAAGGGTATACACAAAAACATGGTATAGATTATGAGGAAACCTTCTCACTTGTGGCTAAACTAAAAACTGTTAGAGTTTTGTTATCTCTTGCAGCAAATTTAGATTGGCCATTACCCCAACTTGACGTGAAAAATGCCTTCCTTCATGATGACCTTGAAGAAGAGATTTACATGGATATCCCACCAGGATATATTGTTACATCAGGAAAAGAAACTACATGTAGATTACAACGAGCATTGTATAGACTAAAACAATCACCTCGAGCATGGTTTGGCAGGTTGAGTTCAACAATGAGGAAATATGGGTTTCAACAAAGCAATTCTGACCACACTCTTTTCCTAAAACATCGATTGGGAAAAATAACAGCTCTTATAGTCTATGTAGACAACATGATCATTACAGGGGATGATAAAGAAGAAATCTTTAGGCTTCAAGAACAATTGTCAAATGAGTTTGAAATGAAGAACTTGGGAGGGCTCAAATACTCATTAGGCATTGAGGTAACAAGATCAAAACAAGGTATATGTCTTTCCCAAAGGAAATATACTCTAGATCTACTGGCAGAGGTAGGATTACTAGATTATAAACCTGTCGATATTCCGATGGTCCAAAATCATAAACTTGGAAAATATGTGGACCAAGTACCAGCAAATAAACAGAGATATCAATGTTTAGTGGATAAACTCATATATTTATCTCATACTCGACCGGATATTGCTTATGTTGTGAATTTCGTGAGTCAGTTCATACACTGCCCAAGTGAAGACCATATGGATGCCGTCATGCGAATACTTCGTTATTTAAAATCCTCCCCTCGGAAAAGACTTATGTTCTCAAAGAATGGTCAATTGGAAGTATTTGGATATACAGATTCAGACTGGGTAGGGAATATCAAGGATAGGAAATGTACTGCTGGGTACTTTACTTTTGAGGGGGGAAATCTTGTTACATGGAGGAGCAAGAAGCAAAATGTAGTTGCCTTATCTAGAGTTGAAGTCAAATTTCGAGGAATGGTCAAGGGAGTATGTGAGCTTCTTTGGTTGAAAAAACTTCTAACTGAGATTGGTGTTACTCCTAACTCTGAAATGAACTTATTTTGTGATACCAAAGCAGCCATTGTCATCTCCCACAATCCAGTTCAACATGATCGCACGAAGTACGTTGAAGTGGATCGGAACTTAATCAAACAGAATCTGGAAGAAAAGATTATTCAGCTTCCATTTGTTAAATCAGAAGATCAATTGGCTTATTTACTCACAAAATCTGTGTCTGCAAAAAAATTTTACAACTCACTTGACAAGTTGGGCATAAGAGACATATATGCACCAACTTGAGGAGGAGTGTTGACGTATGTGTTGTGGTGCATGCTGTAGCAGTAGCAGACACCAATGTTTAGTAGAATAAGGAATGATAGACAATAATGTTAATGTGGCCGTAAAGTATAAGTATGCATCAGCTTCTATGTGAACAGTTACTGCTAGGGTTAGAGTTTTGTTTTCATTTTCCTTAGCATACATAGATCAATATTCTTGTATAGAAATATAGCAAAAATATATGAAATAATTGATAATTAACATGAATAATAATATTTGTCACATGATTCATAATTAGATTACATTTTTTCCTTATTAATAAAGAAAATTTAATTCATATTAAAAATTAAATTTAAGATAAACGATTTCACTTAATTTTTGTGATAACAATCGAAAGGAAAATGAATTATTTTCTTCTTTTTTTTCTCCGATCTGCGCAACTTTTCTGCTCTTTTTCTTTCTTTCTTTCTCTCTCCTGGCGACGCCTTTTTGGTCACTGTTTCAATTCTACACCTCTCTTTTTTTTTAATTCCCTTCCTAAGCTGCTATTTTTTTATTTCTATTTTCTCTATTTCATTTTTTTCTTTTTGCCTCTAGTGCCTACTCTCCCCTTCTTCCCTCACTTTCTTATATATATATATATATATATATATACACCGCGTGAGTTTTTATTGCTTTTTTTTCGGCCTTCCTTTTATTCAAATCTTTATTTAAATTTGATTTCAATAAATTTTAATTTTAATTTAAAAATTTTAAAATGATATGTTTTTAAAATTTTAGATATTTATTTTTATTAAATCTATAATAAAATTTAAATAATAATAATAAAGTTTAAAATCAATAAAATTAAAATTAAAAATGATAAATTATAAAAGTTAACAAATCTTATTCATATTTTATATGAAAATTGAAAAATAATTTTAGTTAAAGAATCTCAAATAATAACACTACTATACTATAATATTAAAGAATGTACTTTCCTTCGTGATAAACCAAGATAGTACTTTCCTAATAAATACCTTTAGGTTGCGTTTGATTTGTGGAATGAAATCGGAATCGAAATGAAATGTAATGGAAATGAAACAATTTTGTTTGGTTTAGCCACTAGAATCAAGCTCAGAATCAGGATTATAGTGTTTTGTTTGCCACTAGAATGGAATGAAAAAAGTTGTAAATCACCTTAATACCCCTACATGCTATAAAGTTCAAATAATGTCATTTAATTACTATTTTTTCGTCAGACAAAATAAATTATTGAAATCATTATTTTTCTAAATAAGATTACTTAATTAAAAAGAAATATATTATTAAAATTATTATTTTTCTAAATAGGGTTTATGGTTTTGAGGTTTGGGTTGTGTGATTTAGGGTTTAGGGATTTAGGATTTGAGGTTATATTTGTAGGTTAAGGTTTAGGGTTAAAATTATTATTTTTCTAAAAATAGTTTAGGGTTTTAGAATTTTGGATTTAGGGTTTAGGGTTTTAGGGTTTTAAGGTTTAAGGTTTAGGGTTTATGGTTTTAGGATTTGGAATTTGGGGTTTAGAGTTTTGGGATTTATGTTTTAGGGTTTTGGGATTTATGTTTTCAGGTTTAGGGTTTAGGGTTTAGGGTTTAGGGTTTTGGGTTTAGGGTGTAGGGTTTAGGGTTTAGGGATTTGGGGTTTAGGGTTTTAGGATTTGGAATTTAGGGTTTAGGGTTTAGGGTTTTGGGATTTATGTTTTAGGGTTTTGGGTTTTGGGATTTATGTTTTAAGGTTTAGGGTTTAGGGATTTGGGGATTTGGGGTTTTGGGGTTTAGGATTTAGGGTTTTAGGATTTGGAATTTGGGATTTAAGGTTTAGGGTTTAGGGATTTGGGATTTATGTTTTAGGGTTTTGGGATTTATGTTTTAAGGTTTAGGGTTTTAGGGTTTAGGGTTTAAGGTTTTAGGATTTTAGGATTTAGATTTAGGGTTTTGAAATTTTGGGTTTAGGGTTTAGGGTTTTGGAATTTTGGGTTTTGGAATTTTGGATTTGAATTTAAGGTTATATTTTAAGTGAGGGTAAAATTGGAAAAAAAAGTTTAGATGGGAATGGAATAATGATTACCAAAGGTGGGAGAAGGAATTGTGATTCCTTCTCTTTTAGTAATCAGATTCCATTCCGCCCTCCATTCCGTCCAACCAAACACACAAAATGGAAGGAATCTATTCTGATTCCATTCCATTCCCTACAACCAAAAGTGGGGTTAGCGTCCATTTAGCACCATGGGTATCGAATAGCCTATGAACTGAGATGTTTGCAGTATGGCAGTATATCTTCATCTTCGGTGGAAGAGATCAAAAGACTTTTGCAACGATTATGAGCGCTTGAAGTGATGGGGGTGGTGAAACATTATGTTTGGCGAGTTCTTATGGGAACTATATCTTGTAACCAACTGCTGGTAAAGCGACATATGCTCAATAATACTACCTATCCAATTTGTAGGGGTGGTTGTGAAAATATTAAGCATGCTCTGTGGATGTCTCCAAGGGCTAGACATGCCTGGAAGTGTTCACAAGTGGTGGGTTTTTTCAAGAAAAAATAGCGAGCTAGGTGTGGTGGAGGGGTTATGGATAGCTTTAAAGGATTTGAGTGATAGGGAGAACTGATGCCTGATGATTTTCGAAGGAGAGTAGTGGCCGAGGTGACGCATGCACCAGTAGGCTGTGCACCAGATGGAGGAGTTTCAAGGTTTGACCATGCCTCTGCCCAGACAGGGTCTGCAACAAGTTGTTGGGTGGAAGCCACCACCAATGGCGGTTTATAAGGTGAATGTTAACACTATAATTCTAGTTTCAGGCAAGATAGTTAGGTTAGGGTGTGTAATACAAAAACCATGACGGGGAGGTTATGGGAGTTATTGTAAATAGGAGGATCGCAATTATGTTGTCATGGGCTGTCGAGTTGTGAGCTACGTGGGTCGGAGTAAGTTTTAGCTTGGATATTGTGTTTCAAAAAATGATTGTTGAGTCTTATTGCTTACAAGCTGTCCTGCTAGTAAACGGGGAATCGTGTTTATTGGAAAAATCGGATATATTTTTTCTACTCTACGTAGTTACTATTCATTTATGATTTAAATGAATAGAACTCAAACTAACCCGACAAAATAATGCTATTAGAAATATAATGCTAAAATAAACTAAAACAGATATTGAAATAGAAATATTAAAGCAAAAAAATAATAACACCATAAATTTAACGAGGTTCGGTATAAATGTTACCTAGGTCTTCGGGCATCGTTGACCACTTCCACTATCTCCAAATGGATAAACTCCAAAATTATAACTAATTGAGCAAAATTGAGCTAATTAATTACCCTTACAAAAGAGAGGAAGATTTACAAATTTTGGGATGTTTACAAATGGTGAAGGAGGGCTTTATTTATAGCCCCAAATCCAACACCCATCTCCATTCCTAACCAATGTGGGACTTTTCTAATTTGCTCACTAAGGAGAAATATATAACAAATCTCCACCTTAGTGACTTAGTGGTTTTAAATGATTTCTTCAATTTCTAGATCAACGACGCCAATGCCAATTCAGATTTGCAGGATGTTAATCAAGTCCAGACAATGTTTGTACTTGATTGCTGTTACCACCTTGGTTATCATATCTGCAGGATTCTCTGTCGTACTAATCTTCTGAACTAGTACTCCACCTTCTTCAATAATCTCTCACACGAAATGATAACGAACATCAGTATGCTTTGTACGTGCATGGTAGACTTGGTTCTTTACTAAATGAATAACACTCTGACTATCACAAAACACCTTAATATGTTTTTGAACAACTCCCAAGTCTTCAAGCAAACCTCGTAACCAAATAGCTTCCTTCACAGCCTCTGTAACTACCATATACTCTGCCTCTGTAGTAGACAAAGCAACTGTGGACTGCAAGGTAGACTTCGAACTGACTGGTACTCTAGCAAGAGTAAACACATAACCAGTAGTTGACCCACGCTTATCTAAATATCCTGCATAGTCAGAATCACAATATCCGACTGTACATTGACCAATGGTATTATCCTGCTGAAATACTAAACCAACATCTACAGTATTTATAATATACCATAGAATCCATTTCACAGCCAACCAATGTCCTTTACCAGAATCATGCATGTACCTGCTTACAACACGAACTTCATGTGAAATGTGAGGTATTGTACACACCATTGCATACATCAAGCTACCAACCGCATTTGCATATGGTACATTTGCCATATATTCTCGTTCTGCATCATTCTTAGGAGATAATTGAGCACTAAGCTTGAATTGAGGAACTAGCGGAGTACTAACAGGTTTTGTCTGTTCATTCATACCAAAACGTTGTAGTATCCGCTTCAAATATTGACTCTGGGTCAAACTAAGCTTCCCCTTCTTCCTGTCTCTGCTTATCTCCATACTGAGAATCTTCTTGGCTTCTCCCAAATCTTTCATCTCGAACTCCTGACTTAGTTGAGCCTTCAAATTTTCAATTTTTGCTTGGCTCTTCGATGCAATCAACATATCATCAACGTACAATAGGAGATAGATGAAAGACTCATTTTGTAGCTTGCGAAAATACACACAATGATCATGTGTGCTTCTAGTATACTTCTGTTGTAACATAAACTGATCAAATCGTTTGTACCATTGCCTTGGAGATTGCTTCAATCCATACAATAATTTGTTCAGCTTATAAACCCAATTCTCTTTACCAGCAACAATAAACCCTTATGGCTGAGGCATATAGATTTCTTCTTCTAAGTTACCGTGTAGAAATGCGGTTTTCACATCAAGTTGAACTAGTTCCAAATCGAATTGTGCTACCAAGGCCAACAAAATTCTAATGGAAGAATGTTTTACAACTAGAGAAAATACCTCATTATAATCGATTCCCTCCTTCTGAGCGTAGCCCTTAGCCACCAACCTTGCCTTGTAGCGAATACCATCTTTGTTAGGAAATCCATCTTTCTTTGCATACACCCATTTTCATCCAATTTCCTTCTTGCCCTTAGGTAGTTGTGTCAACTTCCATGTTTTATTCTTCTGAAGGGACATAAGTTCTTCATCCATGGCTTCCTCATACCAATTGTTGGAAAAATCAGGTATATTTTCCATTCTAATGGGAGAATGTTTTACAACTAGAGAAAATACCTCATTATAATCGATTCCCTCCTTCTGAGCGTAGCCCTTAGCCACCAACCTTGCCTTGTAGCGAATACCATCTTTGTTAGGAAATCCATCTTTCTTTGCATACACCCCATTTGCATCCAATTTCCTTCTTGCCCTTAGGTAGTTATGTCAACTTCCATGTTTTATTCTTCTGAAGGGACAGAAGTTCTTCATCCATGGCTTCCTCATACCAATTGTTGGAAAAATCGGGTATATTTTCCCTATTCTACGTAGTTACTATTCACTTATGATTTAAATGAATAGAACTCAAACTAACCCGACAAAATAATGCTATTAGAAATATAATGCTAAAATAAACTAAAACAGATATTGAAACAGAAATATTAAAGCAGAAAAATAATAACACCAAAAATTTAACGAGGTTCGGTATAAATGTTACCTAGGTCTTCGGGCATCGTTGACCACTTTCACTATCTCCAAATGGATGAACTCCAAAATTATAACTAATTGGGAAAAATTGAGCTAATCAACTACCCTTACAAAAGAGAAAAAGATTTACAAATTTTAGGATGTTTACAAATGGTGAAGGAGGGCTTTATTTATAGCCCCAAATCCAACACCCATCTCCATTCCTAACCAATGTGGTACTTTTCTAATTTGCTCACTAAGGAGCAATATATAATAGTGTTCATTGCCTACTGAAGAACATATAGTAGATGCTATCTTTTAGTTGATCAAATTTTGTCTTTTGCTTGTTGTTTTCTTTTAAAAATGATTAATTTTACTATTCAAAACTTGGCAGTGTGACCTCTCATGTTCATTGTTGGCATTCAATCCTTAACCGTTTTAAATTAAATAAAAATTCTCTTATTCTAAAAAACAAACCTACAATTAATTTGAATGTTAAAAGTATTTAATTTCTCTTTTTTTTATTTCAAATACATTATAAAAATTAACAAAAAAATTAAAATAGCATAACAATTAAGATGAATGCACATGTATTTAACTAGTCACCATAACTGTGAAAACAATTTGACATTTTGGGATATCCTCCGAGGTGAAATTTCAATTTAAAATGGGATGTCAATTTTCACCATTTTCTTTCAAAATATCTAAGCTAGTACATTTGTCTCTTATTTGAAATTATATGCAATTTTGACTGAAATTTCCTAATTTTATCTACCAACACTTCATTATCATCATCGTAAAAAACAAATGATAGAGAAAATTCCTATAGCCGTATAGCAAAAAATAAAATAAAAAGAATATTATTTATTATAAACTATTATATTATTATAATTGATACGACATTTAAATAAAAATTATGTCTCATTATTTTAACCAATAACCATCTACCACATTGATTATGATTGTATCAAAATTTATACTATAAAAATATACTTAATGGAAAAAGGTTAAATTCTCTAATTTTAAAAGATATAGACGAGGAACTATCTTCGATTTAGAAAACGAAGGTATTTTTCTTTAAAATTAATAATTTAAGTTCGAAGTTTATATTTTATTTTTTTATTTTTAATAAATAAATCATAAAAATATTTTTTAAAAATAATCATTCTTATCATAATATGAAAATTTCAATATATCATGTTTTAAAAACATATATATAGTCTCAGTTTTTAATTGTGATCATAGACCTATGACCACGGTTATAAGAACCGAGGCCTAAGTGAGAGAAACCATAGATTGTCACCTATGACCTCAATTTTTTAACCTAGGCCATAAACATACCTATGGCCTCGATTATTAAAAGATCGAGGTCATATGACATGTCCATGGCCTCGGTTTTTTAATAATCGAGGTCATAGGGTATGTCTATAACCTCAGTTTTTCAATAACCGTAGCCATAGAGTATCTATGGTCTCGATTTTTCAATAACCGAGGCCATAGGATATGTCTATGGAATTGGTTTTTCAATAACCGTGGCCATAAGGTATGTCTATTGCCTCAGTTTTTCAATAACCGAGGTCATAAGGTATATATATAGCCTCGATTTTTTAATAACCGAGGCCATAGGGTATGCATAAATAAAAAAATACAATTACTAATTATAATATTAAAAATCAATATTAATTACAATAAATTTATTAATTATAATATTAAAAATCATATTATATTAAAATTAAAAGTATAATTACATTTAAGAGTTTATTATACAATAAAAATAATAAAAACTTACTATTACAAACTCACTTTTTACTATTAATTACAAGCATAAATATGCTACAAAATGATTATAATGATAATTCCTACTTTTTAGCTGATTGAAAAATCTCTCTCAAATCTTTCTTGACTCTATCTTCTGTAAATGTATATTCAATTGCATCTTTTAAAAACTGAAATATTTCTCTCCTACCTGAATCACCTGTAATATTCAACAAGAATAATAATCAACTGGATTGTAATTATAGAATCACCTTCTAAACAAAAGCATTTTTGGACTACGTCTCAACCTGAGTAGAAATTTTAACACACTAAGATGTGTGTTCTAAACAAAACCACATAAATGAATGATAAAGTGCAAGGAACAATGATTTCATAACCAAACCAAATCTCATCAAATTAACACAACTGAAATGTAGATTAAGATGTGTGTTCATACAAGAAACGTAGTTGTGCAAGATTTCCCAGTGTCTTTGGAATTGGACCACTCAAGTAGTTTGGATAAAGATCCAAGCTCACCAAGTTTGTTAGGTTTCCTAGATCTTTTGGGATAGTTCCACTTATGTTATTACTATAAAGTTCCCTGTCAAGAAAATTCTATTTAATGATTCAGATCACACATAAGTGCAAGCAAACATGCATGCAGAAGTAACTAAAGCATATCTTGCATACAAAATACAATAAGAAAAATATAATTTATAACACAAAAGTACCCTCAACTACGTCTTTTGTGTGATCACATAGCCAAAAGATTAATCTTCAATCTGCAAGATGTAAAACATTTGACACACAATGGTGAAGATACTAAAACTTTTGATAATGTATTCTACTTTCGAGCAATATATGAATGAGGGTAAGTTACAAAATTCCATGTCTTTTAGATAAATAATCAATTGATGAAACAAAATCGTTCAATTAGCACTCATCTTATAGAAGCAAACCATTCTAATCATATTTAAAAGCTGAGATTGAGATTCAACAGTATTCACTAAAAGATATATACATCTTCAACCTGAAGCACTAAAACTGCATGCCTCGTAATGACTCAACCAATCAACTGCACTGCAAATTTAATGTATTGGAAGAAAATAGGTAAATGAGGTAAAGTAGATGACTGAACCATAGCAGATCATCATGGTTGAACATTTCTTTATTTAAAATATATAAACAAATTTTCAATCTATTGATATCAGGAGAGCTTGATTTGAAAGAAAAAGGCAAAGCCATGATAACATGAAAGAACCCAGCAGCAAAATAGCAATGATATAGATGGTAAGAGAGTAATGTGTACACGCATAAAAATACTAAAGAGGTAACCAGTTTAGGACCTGAATTGTGGCAAAATTAGTCATAGAAGATAATAGACTATAAACCAACATTTCAATTAAATCAGCTACTATATACTAAGAGAAATTAAGGTGTATCCTACTATGATGAGAAGGTCTATGATAGGAGTCAAATTATTGCATTTTTGTTATGATTTAAAGGTTGATATTTGTGTGAAAATTGCGTTTTATTTTATTATTTAATCCACAAATATCATTTCACGGGTATTTCGTGTTTAACGTGCAATTTTAGGTAAAATCATAATTATGGAGAAGTTTGGGACAAATTTCAATGACCGGAATTGAGTGCAAATAAAAATAAAACAAAAGTTCAACATTTGGAATTTCGCCGCCAGCGAGAATATTCTCGCCGCCGGCGAAAATCTTACCGAGAAAATGTTAAAAATCACGCAGGGAGAACAGATTTTGGCAAAGCAATTTCGCCGCCGGCCAAGTACATCTCACCGCCGTCCAAGTGTATCTCGCTGCCGGCCACAATAATCTCGCCGTCGGCGAGTTTAGCGGAACTGAAATCGTAAGTTTTCTAGAAATCTCGTCGCGGCGAGAATAACTTCGCTGCCTGCGAGTTTCGTTCGAAAACATTTTTTTATGCTATTTTGTTCCAAAATTTCCCTCCAAAACCCTAGATCTATATATACATTATGATGAAGAAGGAGGGGATGGCAGAAAGAAGAGCTCAAAGGCATTTTTGGAGAAGAGAAGCAAATTTTGGAGAAACATGAAGGATCTTCACCATTGTTTCTACCAAGTCTTCATCTTCTAGAGTTTTTCATCTCTTCTCCTTAGTTTTTATATTCTACAGTTTATTGATATTTGTTATTCATGGATTCAATTGAAATAATAGTTGTTCTTATTTCCGTTATGAGCTAATTCATTTTTTTTGCTAAGGCTATGATGTAGTTAGATCAAGGAAATCTGATTTCTTTTGTTATGGTTATATGAATTCCTTGTTTTCAAGTCGAGTATTTATTTCCATGCTTAGTGCTTTTAAATTTCTGATCAAGATTTAGATGATTTGTTGCATTATATTGAGACCGTGAGGAGATATGTAATGAATGCTTCTTGTGATAAATATTGTATGTTGAATGCAAGTTTGACACCTAATGCATGATGTATGTGGTTATTCCAGAAATTCCATAAATCGTAACGTGCTTATTTGTGATTAAATCTTCATAGAAATATAGTCGGTTTTCATAGATAAGTAATTCTAATATAACTTGAGAAAGAGTATTAGATAAGTTTGGGTTTTTCAACCATCACTTTTAGCTTTGATTTTCATATAACATGCCTTGAAATCGGATTGAATTGATTTAGCGAAATCAAATGCCTTAGCGTTTTTAATCATTTGTGAACAACATTAAATTTTGTTATTTGCATTTAGTTTTATGTTAATTTTCTTTTAAAACAATTTCAACAATTCGGTTTTCAAATAAAATTAGGGTTAGTCAATTTCGGTACTTAGTAACGCCATTCCTTGTGGGTTCGATATCCGTACTTTTGTACACTTTATTACTTGAATGATTCGTACACTTGCGAAAATACGCATCAAGTTTTTGGCGCCGTTGCCGGGGAATGGTTTGATTTTATTAATATCGATACTACCTAATCTTAGTTTTAATTTGAAGTTAATTTTCTTTATCATTGTTTCATTTTTAATTTTTTTTAATTTGCTCTTTTATTTCATTTATCATAAAAAAAAAGGTAACTTTGTGTTGTTTTTGTGCTAGTTAATTTTCTGGTTGTAGGATTGTTGTATGAGACGTACAAGAAGCCTTAACCAATTTCCATTTGACCCAGAGATTGATAGAACATTTAGGCGTCTAAACCGAGAGAGAAGGCGTTCAATCTCACCTCCTAATAGACAATCAACTATGGATCCACCATTTGTTGAGGGAGGTGGAAATCATAGAGCTTTGAGAGATTATGTTGTGCCTAATTTGCTGGAACTACTTCAGGTATAAGGAGGCCAACTGTTCAAGCAAATAAATTTGAGATAAAACCATCCTTTATCCAAATGGTTCAATCAAATCAGTTTGGGGGAATGTCAAAGGATGATCCAAATGCACATATTGCTTACTTTCTCAAGGTGAGTGATCTTTACAAGATAAATGGTGTGTCTGAAGATGCTATAAGATTAAGGGTTTTTCCTTTTTCACTTCGGGATAAAGCCAAGGAGTGGCTAAACTCATTACCACCAGGATCAATTACAATATGGAATGAGTTGGTTCAGAAATTCTTGTCTAAGTTCTTTCCTCCTGCTAAGATGGAAAAATTGAGGAATAAAATCACATATTTTATACAGTATGACCAAGAATCATTGTATGAACCTTGGGAAAGATTCAAAGAAATGTTGAGGAAGTGCCCACATCATGGTATACCAATTTGGTTGCAAGTCTCTACATTTTATAATGGGTTGGTTTCAAACTATCGTGCAATGATTGATGCTGCAGCTGGAGGGTCTTTAATGGGAAAAACACCAGAGGATGCTCATGAGTTATTAGAGATTATGGCATAAAGCAATAATTAGTGGCATTTAGAGCGGGTAATTGCAAAAAGACCAGCAGTAGTGCATGAGATTGATTCAGTGAATGCTTTGTCGGCTCAAGTTACTGCTCTTTCAAGAAAGATGGATTCTTTGTCATCCAAATTCGAATCCAAACAAGTGCACAATGTGATTTATGTGGTGGAAATCATGCTAGTATCGAGTGCCAAGCTGGAAATCCATTTGCTTCGCCAAATGCTGAGCAAGCAAATTATGTTTCAAATTTCCAAAAACCTCAACATAACCCATATTCGAACACCTACAATCCAGGTTGGAGAAATCATCCAAATTTGTCATGGGGAAATAACCAAGGGGGATTCAAACAATCATCATCTTCCTACCAACCCCAAGAGAAGAAACAAATAGATTTGGAAGGAATTTTGGGAAAGTTCATTGAGGAGACAAGAACAAATTTCAGAAATCAAGAGGCAATCAATAGGGACATCCAAAACCAACTGGGGCAGCTTTCAAAGCAGATTGCAGAAAGGTCTCAAGGATCGTTGCCCAGTGACACAATAAATCCCAAAGAGCATGTAAAGGCTATCACATTGAGAAGCGGTAAAGAACTTGAATGGCAAGGGAAATCAGAGAAAATGATGGAAAAATCTAAAGAAAAGCCATCAACATCCCAAGATGTTCAACCTTCCCCAAATGCGAAATATGAGCCTCCTATCCCATATCCTCAAAGATTGAATAAGAAAAAGCTTGATAATCAATTTGATAAATTTTTGGATATTTTTAAGAAATTGCATATTAACATTCCTTTTGCAGAGATGTTGGAACAAATGCCCAAGTATGCAAAATTCATGAAAGAAATTCTATCAAAAAAGAGGAAGCTAGGAGATTATGAAACTGTCATGCTAAATGAGGAGTGCAGTGCAGTTCTTCAAAGAAAACTGCCACAGAAATTGAAAGACCCAGGGAGTTTTACTATACCTTGTACTCTAGGAAGTTGCAATTTTGATAAAGTCCTATGTGATTTAGGAGCATGCATTAATTTGATGCCACTTTCTATTTTCAGAAAACTAGGCCTAGGAGAAGTAAAACCCACTTCAATCTCTCTACAATTAGCAGATCGATCGGTGAAATATCCTCAAGGGGTAATTGAGGATGTTTTAATTAAATTTGACAAATTTATTTTCCCTGTAGATTTCGTGGTGCTTGACATGGAGGAAGATAGAAAGGTACCGTTGATATTGGGGAAACCGTTCCTTGCAACTGGAAGAACATTGATTAATGTTCAACAAGGAAAGCTCATTCTACGGGTGCAAGATGAACAAGTGACTTTCGATGTTTTTGAAGCAATGAAATTTCCAAGTGAGGTACATTCTTGTTTTCAAATTAACACTCTTGACAAGTTAATCTCGGAAACTTTTGAGGAGAGAACTCCATTGCTACCACTAGAAGCTTGCCTTGTGAAATATGCAACAAATGAGATGGATGAAATGAGGAATGATGCTTATGAGAATGCCCGAATATACAAGGACAAGATGAAGGTTTGGCATGATAAGCACATTTTGAGGCAAAACTTTGAGGTGGGACAAAAAGTGTTGCTTTATAAATCCCGTCTCAGACTTTTTCCAAGAAAGCTAAAATCTCGTTGGTCAGGACCTTTTCTAGTAACCAAGGTGTTTCCTTATAG
Source organism: Hippophae rhamnoides (assembly GCA_033030585.1). Classification (NCBI taxonomy): domain Eukaryota; kingdom Viridiplantae; phylum Streptophyta; class Magnoliopsida; order Rosales; family Elaeagnaceae; genus Hippophae; species Hippophae rhamnoides. The sequence continues at coordinate 41,829,104 of CM065436.1, read as the reverse complement.
AACAATTGAGACCAGTCATGAAACAAAGGGAACTTTCAAGGTAAATGGACAACGGTTGAGGCCATATTTTGACGGAGAATTCAACAAGGAGAAAGATAACATAAAGTATAGCTAATGACTATAACTTAAAGCGCTTAATGGGAGGCAACCCATCACATTTGTTTTCTTATCTTTTATCTCATTTTATTTTAGAAATTTTAAATTCTGCACTTCATTTTATGATAATTTTATTTTTAATTAAATTTGCTTATTTTATTTGTCTTGCAGGTAAAAAAAAAAGAAGCCATTTACTGTTTTTCTTTCTTACATTGAGAACAATGTAAGGTTTTGGTTGGAGGTGCGGTAAACAGTAAATCTTTTCTTCCCTTCATTTTTATTAGTTTTGTTTGTGTGTTTATTTGTGTTTAATTTTGATTTTCCATTTATTTTTCTGCATTTTGATTTAATTTCTTTTATTTTTATTTTTTATTTTATTTGCATTTAACTTATTTTAATTTGCACGTTGATGATAATAATGTGATTGTGATAACAAGTAGCTTTTAGAAGACATTAAATTTTGCTTCGGTTTAAAGATAATTTCAAATGTTGATTTTACCTAGTTGGCGACTCTTTTGGTATGTGGTATGATTTGGTTGATTAGTCTAAATGCTTAGAGAAGTCTTATGTGCAAATTTTTAATGGACATTTTTGTGATCTCAACAAACTCTAGAACTCATTTGAAAACCTCTTGAGGCGAAATAATTTGGGATTGCACTGTTTAGGAGATGATGTAGGCCATTTTTGGAGCGATTGTGCCATTTTAAGCCTACCTTGTTATCCTTATATCACTAATCACCTCTTTGAGCCTATTTAAATATATTGTTAGCCTTATTTTTCTTTCTTTTTGCCTTCTATAACCTACCTTTTATTGAGCCAAATATATATATATATATATATATATATATATATATATATATATATATATATATATATATATATATATATATATATAATTCCTACCTTATTTGTTAAGAGCACTTAATTTTGAACACAAACTTTTCAAGAGCAATTGGAGTAAGGATGGAATAATAATAATAAAAAAATAAAAATATAAGACATCTTCCACATATATTGGAAGAAATTGGTTGGGGGTTATGTTTAAAAAAAAGAAAGAGAAGAAAAGAAAAAAAAGAAAAAAAAGGAGAAAAAAGGGCCTTCACACTCTAGTAAATAAAAGAGTGTTAGTAATGGATGTACTGAGGTGAAAGATTGAGGAAGAATTATTGTTTATCTTTGGAAAAATGGGTTATGATCGGAAGAAACAATTTGGGTTAAATGGTGTTACTCTTTTACTTAATTGGTTGTGTTTAATCTAATAAGTGCTATTATTTTTATTTTGACACTTCCCGTTCTTTCTTAACCAAATACCTAAGCCTAACATTACAAGCCTAATAAGTCCTATTGATCCGAAGTGGTGTATTTTTCTTCATTAGTGGAGAGAGTTTTGAAGAGTGAGCCTATGGAGTTTGAGATTTCACCTTTTTGTTTGTGGATGTTCTGCATAATATTATCTGGGCATTATGGCTATTGGTTTGTGGTTTGATGGATGTTTAAGAATCAATAACAAAAGTGAAATTGGCATTTGAGATTTCTTAAAACTTAGGTGGCATTTAATTATTCTATTTGTTGGGTGTTATTTACAATTTTTAAGACATTTGTGAAAATTATTTTTCTATGTTATGTTATTGTTTTAAGTTAGGATAGTTATAGGTAAGATGTTTGTGGGTGTCATCACTGGAAGCCCTCACGAGACTACAACTCGTCCTACTAGGGCCGCCTAGGGGTTTAAAGGCTTATTGCATACGCTTAATGTAATGTTGTAAATAGAATAAATTTCCTTTGAATTTTTCTTTTAATGTCTCCTTTGAAATTATTCATAGATCGCTTTTCTTGCTAGAGACTAGCAAGAAGCTGGTTGGGGTTGTTGATAGGAGTCAAATTATTGCATTTTTGTTATGATTTAAAGGTTGATATTTGTGTGAAAATTGCGTTTTATTTTATTATTTAATCCACAAATGTCATTTCACGGGTATTTCATGTTTAAAGTGCAATTTTAGGTAAAATCATAATTATGGAGAAGTTTGGGACAAATTTCAATGACCGGGATTGAGTGCAAATAAAAAGAAAACAAAAGTTCAACATTTGGAATTTCGCCGCCGGCGAAAATCTTACCGAGAAAATGTTGAAAATCACGCAGGGAGCACATATTTTGGCAAAGTACTTTCGCTGTCGGCCAAGTACATCTCGCCACCGGCCAAGCACATCTCGCCGCTGGCCAAATACATCTCGCCACCGGCCAAGTGCATCTCGCCACCGGCCAAATACATCTCGCCACCGGCCACAATAATCCCGCCGCCAGCAAGATTTAGCGGAACCGAAATCGTAAGTTTTCCAGAAATCTCGCCGCGGCGAGAATAACTTCGCCACCGACGAGTTTCATTCGAAAACATTTTTTATGCTGTTTTGTTCCAAAATTGCCCTCCAAAACCCTAGATCTATATATACATTATGATGAAGAAGGAGGGGATGGCAGAAAGCAGAGTTCAAAGGCATTTTTGGAGAAGAGAAGGAAATTTTGGAGAAACTTAAAGGATCTTCACCATTGTTGCTACCAAGCCTTCATCTTCTATAGTTTTTCATCTCTTCTCCTTAGTTTTTATATTCTACAGTTTATTGATATTTGTTATTCATGGATTCAATTGAAATAATAGTTGTTCTTATTTCCGTTATGAGCTAATTCATTTTTTTTGCTAAGGCTATGATGTAGTTAGATCAAGGAAATCTCATTTCTTTTGTTATGGTTATATGAATTCCTTGTTTTCAAGTCGAGTATTTATTTCCATGCTTAGTGCTTTTAAATTTCTGATCAAGATTTAGATGATTTGTTGCATTATATTGAGACCGTGAGGAGATATGTAATGAATGCTTCTTGTGATAAATATTGTATGTTGAATGCAAGTTTGACACCTAATGCATGATGTATGTGGTTATTCCAGAAATTCCATAAATCGTAATGTGCTTATTTGTGATTAAATCTTCATAGAAATATAGTCGGTTTTCATAGATAAGTAATTCTAATATAACTTGAGAAAGAGTATTAGATAAGTTTGGGTTTTTCAACCATCACTTTTAGCTTTGATTTTCATATAACATGCCTTGAAATCGGATTGAATTGATTTAGCAAAATCAAATGCCTTAGCGTTTTTAATCATTTGTGAACAACATTAAATTTTGTTATTTGCATTTAGTTTTATGTTAATTTGCTTTTAAAACAATTTCAACAATTCGGTTTTCAAATAAAATTAGGGTTAGTCAATTTCGGTACTTAGTAACGCCATTCCTTGTGGGTTCGATATCCGTACTTTTGTACACTTTATTACTTGAACGATTCGTACACTTGCAAAAATAGCATCAGTCTATAATTACATGGAGATACAATACAAAAATATTTCATAAAGGACTACAATTTGCATCGAGAAGACCAGTATAATACAGTAGCTTATCAAACTCATAGCCCTAATATCAATGAGAAAATTAATTCCATGAACATAAGAAACTAAAGATGAAAAACAAACACATTCAAACAAATTTGACTAATACGAATCCCCAAAAATTGAAACTTACAAATATTGTAAATCCAACAGTTGACGAAGCTGTGGAGCCAGTTGTCCAATTAGATTTGCACTTCCAAGATCATTGGGGAAACAAAACTAAAAACGCATTAAGTCACTGCCCTCATGCAAAACAATACAAAAATATTTCATAAAGGACTACATTTTGCATCGAGAAGACCAGTATAATACAGTAGCTTATCAAACTCATAGCCCTAATATCAATGAGAAAATTAATTCCATGAACATAAGAAACTAAAGATGAAAAACAAGCACATTCAAACAAATTTGACTAATACGAATCTCCAAAAAATTGAAACTTACAAATACTGTAAATCCAACAGTTGACCAAGCTGTGGAGCCAGTTGTCCAATTAGATTTGCACTTCCAAGATCATTGGGGAAACAAAACTAAAAATGCATTAAGTCACTGCCCTCATGCAATTTAATTGATTAAGTAAAAAATAGCAATTCCAAAGAAACAAGAAAAAGTAGCTTACACATGGATAACATTGTTCTTGCTATTATAGGTAACGTGGAACCATGTACACAGATTGACAAGGGTTGAATCCCAACTCTATAACACGTTGTTAGGAATGACCAAGTTGGTTCTCAATTCAGTCAAGGCATCGCTTGTCTTACATAAACCATAAAATAATTAGATGGTCCATACATCAATTATCATATCAAGCTAAAAACCACTACTAGGTTGAAATTGAATTCATCATAAAAGTAGTTCCACAAAAAACAAACAAAAAAGTAGAAACCTAAATTGGTGTACGGACCTTCTGGGTTAGTAAAGGCTTTTGGTACTAAAGAAAAAACCAATATCAAGCATAGAAATGTAGAATCAGAGTAAATTCTCTTAGGGTCATAATGTATGAGGCTTTAAGAAGTCTCCAAATGACTCGAGTTATCTTCTATTTATACAACAAGCCTTGTTCACGTGGTCAAACCTGGCTATTCTAGACATAGAACGTAAGATACACAATGAGCCATGGATACAATCATTAGTCTATCATAGTCCTAAGTCTGGTAACAATTGTAGGTGTATCCAATCAAGATGGATGAGTATAAATCAGGGTGTCTAACTGGTCTTATTTTCCAAGCTATGGCTTGTACTCACATGCCATGTTGGAGGCAGTCTCATTCTTTTCCTATTCCTTGCGTATCTCATAGGGTTGCGAGTCATCTTATCACAAGTCAATTCTCAGTAGTGGGAATGGGCTCATCTTACTCTAATAATGGGTTGAACCATGATGTCATGAGCCTTTTCTACGGGCTCAAGTAGCCCGAGCTCCAGAAGGGCACCTATGCATCGAACTTCATTTTGGATATCGTACAGAGTGCTTAATAGGTTCAATGGATAGTGTTTAGGATATTTTATGGTCTTTATGGCGTGTTCCCAAAAAATACTAATATTTATAATCAAATTTAAGAAAGTTTACAACTCGATAAATGACCAGGGTAACAAGTCGATAACTTTTGGAGACTAACCCTCAACTCGCATACAACAAAAGTAAAGAAAATAAGTAGATAACAAGAAGAATAGAAAAGAAAGTAGATTATCAGGTAGAAAGAAATAATCTAAGGAGGTAAGTAATATAAGCAAAAATAGTGAGAGAATATATAAAAGAACAAATAGCAGTAAAAAGGGAAAGATGTGTTTTCCAATCACTAAACAAATCTCATATGTTGACACATACTTAGATATGAAAGTGATTATACTAACTAAAACACAATAGCATGCATACACATCGATCCAATGAGGTAAAATCACATAAACCCTGCCTATGTGCTAGAATTATTGAGTTACTTATGAAAGCTACTCGACAACAAACAATCCATTAATAGAATAAAAATAGTTTACAACTCGATATAAATATATCTTCAGTATTTCTATCAATCAGGACTATTACCTTTACTGCTTCTATGCTACTCTCACTAGCTACCTTTACAACCACTATGATCTAAGTAGGATGATGTAGACCCTTTCGAAAAACAATATAGGAACCTACGAACTCAAAGGAATTGAAATGATTAATTTGCTAAGAACGTGTTGAAGATGATTAGATTAGAACCCTAAGCAAACAAAGTCTTTAAAACCCAAATCTTAAGATGTCATAAAGGATGATCACTCCCTTTGATAAGTCAAATTCAAGCAATCAATCAAAAACACAAGAAGGCAAAGCAAGAAGCTTTCTAAAATTTTCTTTTAATTAATGAATATTCGTTCTTGCCTCCATTAGATAGCTCTTCTTATGAATAAGTAAGAAACCCTAAAAAAACCTTAGATAGAATGGACCTATTTAGTTATGGATTGGGCCTAATTCAACCTTAAAAATAAAAGACTAAAAGACTTAACATAAGAAGCCCACAATTCACTAAAATAAAAATTATTAAACATAAAAGGCCCACAATTAAATAAAAGACTAAGACTTAAAATAAAAGCCCATAATTAACTAAAATAAAATTACTAAACATAAAAAGCCTATAATTAACTAAAACAAAAGAATTCCTTCCTAATTTATTCCTTGCATCCAATTTGACATTTCAAATCTATCCCTTACATAGTATCTTGAGAATATTTGTATCATTTTGAGAATCTTTAGAATATTTGTAAACATCAACTTGGATAGCACCTCAATCTTCATCACATGATCAAGTTCTCTTCCTGAACCCTTCCACTACTTAGTGGTATGATCAGTCACCGATAGTCAATACAAGTTGTTCCTAAGGGTAGAACAAACCAAACTCACAATCTAGCAATATAAGTCTCATGTGTTAAAATAAAAATTTAACTCAACTCGATAAAAGAGTATTTTCTCAACATTCACATAAACCATTAATATCAAACATATTCTTAAGGTATTAGTAATGCAGAATTAGAAAACAACATAAGCTTTTGGAAAGAAAGAGTTTCAAAAATGCCAAAGTATACGCGTGTTTTTCAAATTAATGAAATAATAAAAACAATAGGGATATTTATAGAAAATTTTGAGCAATCTGGATGCCTTGATGGCCACTCGTCACCCACCACAATGAAAATCGCAGCCCACGGTTGGGGGGGGACGGCAACACCCTAGATATGTCCCCCTAGATAAGCATATCAGAATTTTTTTTCAATTTTTTTTTTCAAAAACTCCCTATTAAATTTTCAAAAATACCCTTGAACGATCTTAAATAAAAACATGAAAATAACCTAGCATTCAATCTAACAAACCAATCCCTATATGTGTCTATAACATGCAATCAATGAAAGTATAACCAATTATTTATATATATGTGCAATACCGACTATCATTAATTGACCTTACATAAGGGAAGATAAAATACCAAGTAAAAACAAATAAATTCTATGTTTTGGTCATAGGAATGCCAACAAGATACAAATGCTTACACGACTTGAAAAAATTGGATGCAATTTGTTTGAACAGCTGTTAGTTTATTTTACAAACTAATTTTTTCTTTACTAATAGACCTAATAACTTCAAATTTTCATCTTACAAAGTCATTTTAGAGTGATATAATTGCCAGTTTTGGACCAATAGTTTTTTTATTCTTTACAAAAGCATGTCCTAGAATTAACAAAAAAATCTTAACATGATATATTTTCTGTATATGTTGCTATTTAAAAATATTTAAATTTATTAAAAATTAAAGTTATTTAATAAAGACTTTAAAATATATATAATACCTCAAATAAAAATAGAGTGAAGCAATTTAATAACTATTGTCAAAATGGTTAAAATTTGGAAATAAATCTCATGCAGATTTACTAAGAAACATTTGCTAAAATATATTTACCTCCCTCTCCTAAAATGAAAAAGGAGATAAAATAAATATTTTGCATCCACGTGATTAGGTTTGAGAGGTTTAGGAATATAATTTATGAAAAATGAGAACTATATTAATTTAAATGTATAAATGTTACAACTTTAATAAAATTAAAATATATTTATAATAAAAATGGATTGGTTAAGTTTTTTGTCAATTTTATATAATAAAAACCTATAATCGACTGACCTAAGTCACTTTTTAAAATTTTAAGACATAAGAATCAATCAGCCTATATAAAAAGGTATTCAATTTATTCTTGATTCAAAGAGCTATGCATTTTTCAAAATATATATATATATCCCTAACTCTCAATTTATTTTATTTTATAATGTATTTCATATTCACCTTTTTCAATTTTCACTTCAACTTCACTTGTATATATTTGTTAAAATTAGACGCACCTATTTAACTTTCATTTTCTATATGGGTGTGTAAAATTTTCACACTAAAATTTTATATTAAAATTTAAATTAATTTATAATCACTCATGAAATTTGATAAATCTACCTTCAAAAAGTGTAATTTCCGTTAAAAATAAAGCTGAAACATTGCAAAGTTAGAGTTACATGCATGATCCAAAAAAGTCAGTTCCTAACTTCTATTGTTGGAGGTTTAAAATGTTTGAGTTAAGTTTTTTTAATAATAAAAATATATAAATTGAACATAAAATATTTTATTTTTATAGTTATAAATTTTGAGATGTATTTTTTATATTTGTTTTCCAAATATTTACTTCATTAAATGATACATTGATTTATTCGAACAAAAAGATATGATACATTGATGATGTAAAAAAAAAAAAGACCAGATGAATGCCGTTTTTCTGTAATTACTTACTTTTTAATTGTATCAATAACATCTTCGTGGATTCTGATATTACAATATGAAAAAGATAACACCTAACATAATATATGACGCAAGTACCTACTTATAAATAATTTGTATAAATATTTAATTGATTTCTAGCTGCCAAAATAATTAAAAAGAGTTTATTTGAAAGGTTTTCATAGGTTCAGCTTCACCTGAATGGTGAAACTCATTTGAGTTAAGGGAATGTATAGTTAGTGAAATGAAAAAATAATACCAATAATAATTGTAATAGAATTTAATGAAAAAATATCATTATTATAATATTTGGTTTGATATCAATAATAAAAATAAAAATTATTATTATAACATTTGGTCGATACCAAAACGACTTAAGATTTGCTAGGATTATATAAAAATACGTAATGAAGAGTATGTAAAGAAAATTGAAAGATATCTTATTGATTTCAAAATATTTTACTATAAGAGTTTAAGGAAGCATACAAAATTCTAAAAAACAAAACTAAGCGATGATAAACAAATAAGCGATCTCACCTTATATAGGCAGATCAAGCTCGATACAAGACAAATATATAATAATGCATAAAGTAAAAACCTATTTTAATAATTATAATTTTAATAAAGTAAAGTAAGATTCTTTTTCTTTATTAAAATAAGATATTTTTAACATGTGATTATGGGTCCATATATTAGATGGAGTGTCCCTCATGATTCATTTGAGGAAAGTAGTGTCGCTTATTTCAAAAGATGGGTCTTTTTGTTCATGCTTTTAGCAACTTTATTCTGATCCATCCATTTGTATATCTCCAAGAGATAGCTCTAGATCCAATTTTTCCTCATCATTAGAGATGGATTCAATAAATTTCTCTATTTTTTTAGAGATGTAGTCCTAGTATCTACTAAGATTATACAAAAAGAAGTAATGAAGAATATGCAAAGAAAAATGAAGGATATTTTACTAATTGCAAAATATTTTACAATAAGAGTCTAAGGAATCATACAAAATTCTAAGATACAAAACTAAATGATGATAAACAAATGAGTGGTCTCACTTTATATAGGCAAAACAAGCTCGATACAAGACAAATTTATAATAATACATAAAGTAAAAATCTACTTTAATAATTAAAACTTTAATAAAATAAAGTAAGATTCATTTTCTTTATTAAAGCAAAATGCTTTTAGTATGTGATCGTGGGCTCATATGTTGGATGAAATGTCCCAAAGTGGAGTCCCTTATTCCATAAGATGGATCTCTTTGTTTAATAATTACAATTTTAATAAAATAAAGTAAGATTCTTTTTCTTTATTAAAGTAGGATGCTTTTAGCATGTGATTGTGGGCTCATATGTTGGATGGAGTGTCCCTAATGATTCTTTTAAGGAAAGTGGAGTCACTTATTCCAAAAAATGAGTCTCTTTGTTTCTCCTTTTAGCAACTTCATTTTGATTTGACCATTTGTATATCTCTAAGAGATGGCTCAAAATCAAGTTGTTTTTCATTATTGGAGATGGATTTAATAAATTTCTCTATTTTTTAGAGATGTAGCCTTCATCCGTCTCCTAGCTTTTGAACTTTGCAATAACTAAGGCCAGGGGGTTTTACCCTTTCCAATTATGGAAGTAGTTTTAATATTTGAAATAATTCAATAATGTGAAAGTTACCAAATTCTTCAATGGGATTTTATCCCACCAACGAAAGGAATTGCGCTTCGTTAGGCATGGGAACAAATCATTGAATGTTATCAAGTAATCCCATTTCATTATCCAAGGAAGTTTGTATAAAGACATAAAAAAAACATCAAACCATGATTGCTGTCTTGGATATGAGTAAAACTATTTCTTTCAAAATTATTATAGGCCTTTAAAACCTTTGTAGAGAGGATATCAAGAGTTGGTCCAAATGATGCGAACCAATTTCTAAACTAAATAGGAAAATCATGAAAAACATAATAATCCCCAATTTTAACTGTATATATGGGATTTTAGTTGATTTTGATAACAAAAGTATGATCTCAAGTTTGCATGTAATCAAACCAATCATATTTGGTAGGTTGCATATAACGATCTTTAAATCGTTCTCTAGCATATAAGTTAGAGTTCTAGTCTACCTTAGTCAAAAAAATTTAATTTTTAGAGTTGAGAAGGAAATTTGTCGACCATTTCTCATATTATGAGTTATATCAATAGAATCAGTTTCTTTAAGAATTAATTCATAGAAATCCCATGTTTTAGGGAAAGTAAAGAAAGGTAAATTATCTTTAAGATATATGGAGGCTACCTTTTCAGGCTTTTTTTTATGCATCATTCTCGATGGCTATTAACCATCGAGTTGCTTCTTCAATAAACTCATCCTTTTTAGGGAGTTTTCTTGCTCTTTTAGAGCTTTCAGTCGCTTTAGTTGGCTAGCTGGCTATCTTCTTCATAATTTTGCAAGTATTCCCATGTAAGGAAATTTAGAAGTGAGTGAGACTCTCCTTTTATGAATTCGATTTCAAAATCCAAAATGGAGAGCAAGGCTTGCCACCTAGAAAATATCTATATAGAGGCTAGGTTCTTAAAGTCTTTGTCTAATTTATAGTCGATTCTTAATAAGAACTTCTGATTTAAAAGGTCTTAATGGAATGTAGAAATGCTAAGAACTATGGCTAAAATATCCTTCTTAATGGTGGAACAGGTCTTCTAAGCTGGTTTCTAAGTGCCTGAAACAAAACGAACTAAGCTCTCTTTTATAGCCATTTGTTGCTTAAGGATTCCTCCAAACCCTAGCTTCGATGCATCTATTTCCACTATTTTGAATGTTTTAGGGTGAGGTAAGGATAAGCACGGGAGCTCTTTAGCTTTCGACTTTATGATTTGCACTACTTTAATGCAGGCTGGACCTCACTCTGGTGGATTTTTCTTCAATCGCTCATAAAGGGGTTTGACATCTTGTGCCAGATTTTTATAATAATTTGATAAATAATTAATGCTTCCTAAAAACCTTTGTAACTATTTCTTATCCCTAATTTCATTAGGGAATTTCTCAATAAAAATGATAGATCTATCTATTGGGGGGATTAGCCCTTGACCAATGTTATGACCCAAAAATTGAATATTTAATTGAAAAGGTTTTGTTTTTTTAGCTGAGAGTAAGAGACAAGATGCTTTGATGATTTTAGAAAACATTTCTAAGTGTTTCCTATTTTTTATTATGCACGATACAGGTACATGACCTAGCAAAATATGGTACCTCGCTATTATATAGTTAGGTGATAAAGATGAAGACTTGATAAGTTTAGAGCTTTGTGTCATAAAGAGACCTCGATGAATAGTGAGGTGATGAAAATGAACACCTGATAAGTCTATAGCTCTACTCTGTAAAGTGATCTCAATGTATAACGAGGTGATGAATATGAAGACTTGTTAAGTCTGAAGCTCTACACCATAGAGCAACCTTGATGTATAGCGAGGTGATGAAGATGAAGTCTTGTTAAGTCTAGAGCTCTGCACCATATAATGACCTAGTTAGAAAAAATAGTATTGTATGTATTTTAATATGTAATCTGATTTCTTATATGATAGCTTCTACCCATAACTCATACACTTGTCTAAGTGTTATATATACCTCTTCAATAGGGAGAATATAGGATCTGCTCATTTTACCAATATTTTTTACTCACTAAACATCACTAGAATCCCTAACACATAAAATTCTCTCCAAACATTTCCATTATTGGTTAATGGAGTTTGAAAACACCAAAACATCATTAATATAGACAATAGTAAAATCCATGTAAGGATTAAAGATCTTGTTCATAAGTTTTTTGAAATTTCGATAGGGAATTTTTAAGCTCAAATGGAATCATGTTCCACTCATAGTGGCCAAATGGAACTATAAATGCATTTTTATGCCCATCTTCTTGGGCAATTTGAAATTTCTAATAACCACTTTGAAGGTCAAATTTGGAGGAGACTAATGCTTTATAAAGTCGATTTAATAAGTCCTTTTTGTTAGGTATGAGATACCTAACCTATCTTAATACCCGATTTAAGGGTTTGTAATTAATGCACATCCTTGGGACACCTCTTTCTAGTTCAGCTACTTTTTCAACATAAAGCGCTAGACAAAACCAGGAAGAATTACTCTTCTGAATTAATTTATTTTTTAAAAGGTCATCAATCCTTTGTTTGAAAATGGCCAGGTGTCGTTGGTTTATTTGAGTGGGCTTGGCTTTGGTTACAATTTTTGACTCTGTAAAGCCTGGCTCATAAGACAGTGTAACTACTTGCTTTTTCTTTCCCAAAAATAGTGGGAATATCTGACAAAATCTCTTTATCAAATTTATATTTAAGAGATGTGATTTGCTCCTACATATTTTCTACCATAATGTTTTTCCTTTAATACTTTATGGCCGGCTTCCTCTTTCAGAGAATATAAAAAAATTTCTTTTTCATTGGCCTTAGTTTTAAGGTCATCAATTTTTAAGCAGTTAGGTGCTTTTGAGAAGGAGAAACATATATCATACCCTTTGATATTGTTCATAATACCTTCGTCTGTAACTTTAAATGGATAGAGTATACACAAAAATGATCTACCTAAGATGACCATCCTGGATAACTCTTTGCTCAGTAAAAACGCAATCTCTAGGAAAATTCCTTTGTTGCATACTACCATATTAGATAGTTTATATTTAATTGGAATCCTTCCCTCATTGGCCGTATTAAGAACTTGGGTAGTTTCATAAAAATACTGAGTTAGAACAATTCCTTCGCTGATATAGTTTAAATCAACTCTATAGCCAATCAACACTTCAACTATAAAAATGCATTCTTTGTTGATGACGATGGTAACATTTGAGTACCATTTGGGATTAATTATTTTATCAATTGAATTAATAAATTCATATTACCAATATCAATAAGAGTATCAGGGTGTTCCTTGGATGCCTCAGAGTCTGTTGGAAGTTTACCAAGAGGATTTGTACATTCTTCTAATTCTTCATCTAAAGGGGCAAGAGAATGTTGACCTTGATAGAGTTCTAGAATTTGAACTTGGATTTTGAGATCTTTAACATCTTTCTTGATTTTATTAAGCTCGGCTTGGATTTCTTTGATTGTTGGTTCCTTGTTGTCAAAAAGTGTTTTTATCCGTTTTAGGATTTCGTTGAAGGAATATCTCTAGTTATGTTGTTATAGTTGCCTTTGTATTCCTTGAGGCTCTCTTCTTTCAAAAGAGATTGATGCTTCTTTAGTGATAACTATGTATCCAACTAAGGCTGCTTTCTTTTTATCTTGATCATCAATTTTATGGATGGTATCTAAGATGAAGTCTTCTTCTTTTGTCAAGACATTTAAATCTAGGCCATTCATTTTTATGAAGGCTTTGTAGTAATTACATTAGCAATGATCTTCTGGATCAGTAGTAGAAGATGACTCATAAATGTAATCTTGCTCTTCTTCATCAGATTCTTCATTTTCATTTAAGATAATTACTGTTATTTGGCTTTTGAGCTTGTCGTCTAGTTCAAGCTCATTTAATTTCTTTTTCTTTTGACAGTTGGAGCTATAGTGGCCTTTTTGTCCTTATGTATAGCAAATTGGATCCTTTTTTACTTTAGTTGGCGTGACTCTTTTGGCTTTACTTAAGTGAGTGGGTATATTAGACCACTTTCTTCTGGGTGCTTTCCATTTGTTAATGGTGTGTTTTGGATGAATCGTTATCCTTCTTGTCTTCTTATGAGAAGAATCTTGAAGCAAATCAGTGTAGCCATATTGTTGGAAAAAATCTCCTAAGGCTTGCTTATTA